>CM060733.1:59914556-61176167 GCA_030704615.1 Takakia lepidozioides
TCCAGAAGGTCCAAATTTTTTGAGGCATGTGCTCCATCCATATTATCTCTCTCTGACGAAACAACTAAATGGGCTATCCCCTATTTTTAAGACGACGGCGCCGTTGTTGAGATCTTAGAATCCATGTACTGCCTTCTTCTTATGAGCATATGAAACATAAATGCTCTGCATGTTTCCATTTATTTTACAACCAATCGTTGATTAATCGTCCAACTATGAACTGACACACTAGACGACACAATTTATTTACAATCAAATCCCATGACATGTATGTTGATTTGTTCTTTGATTACTCATGTATGAGTAATGAGTACAAGTATTTGTGGCGACAATTGACTCTAAAACCAATAAATTGATTAAGACACCTATAACAAAATATTTAGTTACTTTATCACTTACTTTTATATTGTATTATGAAGGCGCCGCCACAAGTAACATGTCAATCGTACAACCATCTTCTGAGGATCCACGTGTAACCCATGTAGTCCAAAAAGCACTAACGCCAGATGTATAAAAAAGGTTCACATTTCAGATTTGGCCAATTTGGCCTAGCCTTCGCTCCTTTCCCCCCGCTCTCCTTGGCGGGGGCAGGTTTGAACCCGCAACCTAGTGGAAAATACACCACAACCTTACCAACAAGCCATGCTCTATTCAATGAAACAACCTCTACTTTTTTGTTAATAAACTGTTTCTATTCAGTTAAACTTGTTGCCATTACTACATGACTAACCCGGTATCATTATTACACTAACGTAGTCTAGTATACTTGCACATTATCCCTTGTCACTCCCCCCAAACAAACACACACAAACTACACAAGCACTTAACACGTCTCTAGTCTCTACACCCTGGAGACTCCCGTTGCGAAGAGGAGACGGAGGCGCCGCATCTCGGCCTTATACTATACCACCCGAGGCAACGAGCTGTTGCGGCGATGGGGAGGAAGAAGGACACTTGAGGGGGAGGCGTTGCTGGTGGTGGTGGTGGTAGAGGCAAGCTGCGGACGGAGAAGGTAAGCTGTAGTTTTTTTTTTTTCATGACCTGCACTTAGGCATATGCGCCATCGCATAAGCCCCACCAAGCTGCTCCTAATCTAGCACCTCCGCCGGCGCAGATGCCTAAGTCACTTCAACTCTCACAAGTTTGCGAATCTCCACACATACACACAACCGTCTCCGCCGGCGGAGACAGCTCATTCCCCTTGGTTTTTTCTGATGCTTGGAAGGGCTGGGCTGCCACCTCCGTCCCGGTGCATACCGTTGGAGCTGGGATGCTCACATGTTTCAGGAAGTGCTCCTCTACTCCCATCCCGTTTATTTTTTTGCATGCTCATACGTTGTTGATGCTCCGAGCGGGTTGGGCTGGCGTATCCGCCGGCGCATACCTGTGCAGCAGGCTGCTCAAATGTTTCAGGAAGTTCTCCCCTTTTCCATCTCCTTTGTTTTTCCGCATGCTCAAAATTTGCTGATGCTCCAAGTGGGCTGCGCTGGCATATCCGCCGGCGCATACCCATTGAGTACATTCTTTTTTGCTCAGCTCATAGGTTTCAGGAACCTCCTGCAAGCGTCTCCGCCGGCGGAGACACTTGGAGCTTGGTTTTTTTTGCATATTCCCTGTGTTACGGAAGCTCCAAAGCGCCAAGGCTGCCACCTCTGTCAACACAGACCCGTGCAGCAGGGCTGCTCACATATTTCAGGAAGTTCTCCCCCCCTTCCATCTCTTTTGTTTCTCCGCATTCTCATAAGTTGTTGATGCTCCGAGCGGGCTGGGCTGCCATATCCGTCGGCGCATACCCATTGAGCACAATCTTTTTTTGCTTAGCTCCTAGGTTTCAGGAACCTCATGCAAGCATCTCCGCCGGCGGAGATGCTTGGAGCTTGGTTTTTTGTTGTATATTCCTTGTGTTACGTAAGCTCCAAAGTGTCGAGGCTGCCACCTCCGTCGGCGCAGACGCTTGGGGAACCTTCCCTATTTTGGTTGATCACAGTATTCAAGTATCTCAAAGCTTCTACGTTGCCACCTCCACAACTCCACATGCTTCCATAGGCCTAGTTTGATCTTTCAAGGTGCTCCTGTATGTTTGGCTACAACCTCCCTTCCATGGTATGCGCCGGCGCATATGCTTGGAGCTCCTTGAGCAAAAATTTCTTCAAGGGCCTCAAATCTTGTCAAATTTTGAGTTGGTTGCACATATGTGTCATATGCGCCGGCGTAGGTGGTCGGAGGTCCTCTGTCGGGATGCTCACACCTGTATTCTGCTCCAAGTTGTAAGCTTTGAAAGACAAGGATATTCATGGAATTAGTTGA
The DNA here is from genome assembly GCA_030704615.1 of Takakia lepidozioides. Classification (NCBI taxonomy): domain Eukaryota; kingdom Viridiplantae; phylum Streptophyta; class Takakiopsida; order Takakiales; family Takakiaceae; genus Takakia; species Takakia lepidozioides. Next base: position 59,916,864 of record CM060733.1, read on the forward strand.
CTATCCAAATTCGTTTGTTTTCTTCATGCAACCATGACACTGAACTGCTCTTTTTACATATTATACATTCACACATGTGCTCTTCTCATACACTGACATCTTGAACTGTTTTGGTCTATGGAATTAGGAAATTACCACTACAACTGAAGCTGTGGAGGCCGGGACGCTTGCAACCATTATTGACGACATTGATGCAGGGAATTGAGGGGCAGATGAGTATGAAGATGATACAACATCTAGTGATCCTCTTTCTCTAGATGCCAAACAGGCAATTATTCTGGAAAAGAAACAAGATCTGAATGTAACTTTCAGGTCCCTCCTCATTGAGGATGGAGTTATGGACATTCCATTGTGTCGCATGATTTCTATGCAGGTTGTTAGGCCCGCCCTTGCCAACGACATCCTAAAGCTTAGAGGAGATTTCTATTCTGGATACCATCCAGGAGCAGCCGTGTTCTATGTTTCTGTTGAGGGGATTGATGGATCTACTATAGATGTAGGTCCTGATATCATCTCTACATGGGATAGTCATTGGAAAACAGTCAATGATGAGTTTGAGAAGTATCTTGAGTCCAAGCCAAAGTTGCATCATCTTCGGGGGAAGATGTTTCATGTCTGGGATGGGAATCATAGGCTTCAAGCATGGTATCCCTATATCAATGAAGTTCATGGGGCCAACTTGTTAAGACATGTCTGTATGACAAGTTGGGTGCTCAATGCGGACATTGAAAATCGTGGTTCCCTCAGGTCCATCATGGATGGAGTGAATGTGTGAGTTTCCTTTCTATTCTTCATTTACTTTCATGTTCAATGTTGTCATGTTCTTGCTCAATGGATGTACATATACACATCTTCTTTCTAATGATCATATTTTATATGTGCAGGGCAACAGAGAGGGCACATGTTACATCCAAATTTGTGCACTTGGTTTGCAAGGTCAATATGATTGGCCTTACACCTGTCTCTGAATGGAAGAATGTATTGAGGAAAGAGCAATACGACGAATGCATCAAGAAAACAGGAAAGACTTGGTATAACCTGACAGTCCATGCAATGACAGAGATTTTGTACAAGGTAACATCATGTCTTAACCAAGTTTCATTCTTTGCATCCATAGACAAGATTCACCTCTGGTTCATGTTATGAACTGTTTTGGTTCTTTTGGCAGCATGATATTGTTGAGGCCCAACGCATGGCGGGGGAAGCTTACAAACTTGCTGAGGGGCCAAAGAGTCAAGAGGGCCTTGAAGATACAATGAGACAGGCTGGATTGAAAGCAAGGGAGCAACACAAGAGTCAGCTTGTGAAGTTGCTTCCTATTGCTGATCCAACCCTTGGAGAGGGGTTTCTCCAAGAACTTAAACTGCATTGGTACGTGTAAAGGCAGGATCAGAGGAAATGACCCAAGAGAAAATGGTGAACATTGCTACCGCCCGGGTGGATCCTGAAGAAAAGGTGGAATGGCTACATATATGGAATGGAGACCAAACACTTCACGACCGTAATTTTTTTCCACCCGGGCCTATCAGTGGGCCAACACTTGATCCTTGGCTGAATAGAAGGACTTTTTGGTGGCAGGTACATATACAATCACTATCTTCTCAATGCAATTAATTCATTTTGTTGATGACACATTAACATAGTTATTTAACTGACTGTATTTTCTGGCAGCTTTGCAAGGTTGCCTTGGCTCAGTTTGCCTTGTACACCACTCAGCTTGGCCAATTTCATGTTGCCTTGGAGGAAAGAGAGAGTGAGAGTCTGGGAGACTACATGGATACCTGGAAGATGACTCATTTCAATGAGTTGTTTCATAGAGAGTTCTCATTGCCAAAGGGGCCATTCATAGGCAATGATTGGGAACAACAAACAGGTGGGGAGAAGGTGGTGAGACGGATTTTATTCAGGTACCATCTTTCCATTGCATTGTACATGGATAGTGTATACACCTTGTAAGTCAAAAATGTCTATGCTTCAAGTATTTTTCTAGTACATTGGGATATACATGTTTCTTAATGTGCTTGTTCAATTGTTGAACAGGTTGCATAAATATTTGTCTCCACAAAAACTTAGAATGTGTTTGTATTTTAGGTACATGAGATTTGTGCTTGTACTGAGTGATCGACTTAAGGCTGAGCCCAAGTTTCTGATGGCCTGGAAGTTTGGTGCTCAACAAGCTTCCATGTACACACCTGCAATTGAGGAAGATTGGGGTGTGGAACACCGGGAAGGGGGGGGGGTTGGTATTTGGATATGCCCAAGGGTACTATCCCCTATGCAGAAATGGGACTTCATAAGGAATGTGTTCGCAGGCAGTCAGTGAGTGATGAAGGGGTATCTCCACTGAAGTCCATGTTCTTGATCTGGAGCATGCAGAACAGATTGCTACACAGGCCGCTGACGTTGTAGCCCAAGTGGTCCCTGCCGTTGTGGGTGTACCAAAACGCAAATCACGAAAAAGAAAAGATGCGGATGTCAATGCAGGTGTGGCCCCCAATGCAGGTGTGGCTTCTATTGTTGGTCCTATTGGTAGTTCTTCACATCCTTCAAATCAGTTGGTTGTAGTGCCTGCACCTACTACTCGAGGAAACAAGCCAAAGGCAGGCGAACATCCTTACAGTGCAGTGTCATTTTCTGGTGGTGCACCTAGCATGTATCGCATGAAGATCATGCCTACTCATTTCATTGATATGGTGGAGGCCTCAAGTACATCTCCTGATGCGACCTTGAAAGAGCTCATGGAGTTCTTAAAAAATGTGAGTTTCCCCCAACAAACAAACTTGAATGTAAGGAATTCTTCGATGTTTTTATATCCTCATCATCCGGCTATTGACTCCTACATTTTCTGTATGTTGTTTGCAGTTGCCAGGAACTTGGTCTAGTGTTGTGGATGGAAAAAGCGTGCATGTGGCTGTGGACATGATCATCGTGGACTGCCCAACAGGAATGCCTGTACAGGGCTGTTTGGATGGTGTACAGGTTCCTCCCTGGAATGCTTTTGATAAACGGTATTGGGAGTATGCATTCTCCATTGCTAATGACTTGTTGGATGACAATGGATGCTTGGTGTTCTTGCAGGGCTCCGATGATTCCTTTGCATTGGAGCTCTTTTCTTACTCCAGGGGCAGCTCTATTTCCGTATTATCAAGGAAATATACTTGCATCAATACCACCCCTCTACACACTCAGACAGGAAAGGTAAAAATCATCCTTCTTCAATATCTCATTGTTTGATGTTTCATCTTCCTACTCTCATACATATTATTAAACCATCCGGGTGCACTATTTTTGTGGAAATGGCACGTCTAACATACCATGTTCTTCCACGCCCATGTCCTCACCAAGCAAGGAGGACTATTCAAACTGCGTGAGTCTGGCAAAGTTGTGGACCCCCTTGCAGACCCTGTTGAGTTGGATGCCATCTACAACCACATTCCAGATGTTGCACTACCCATGCAAACTCCTCAACAAGCCTGGAGGGGTGCGCGAGACCGTAGTCCCGCCTTCATGCAAGTGTTGTTGGAGACATGCTCACCTCCTGGCTCCCGCATTTTGGATCTCACAGCTGGCACAGGTTTGCATTGGTCTCCATTTTGTAATTAAAATCTTCTGAGCTGATTCATGATCATTAACTGTTATCCGATATAATATCATCATTGCATGTTTTTTTCCTGCAAGTTCTACATTTATTGCTGCTCGCGAGTCTGGACGTCTCGTATTTGGTCTTGAGGGGGACCAGACGTTGTATGCAGCACGTCTCTCTGCACTTCAAAATACTCAACCCGTTTTGGTTTCATCTGTGGTAACTCCAACCATTCAACGTCCTGTGAGTTTGTTGGAACCCCCCGCTCCTAAGGTGGCGCGCAAGCTTGGTCTTCATCTCGGCAGTACTTCCTAGTGAGTATGTCTCGCCTCCATTCCCTTTGTTGCAATCTCTATATTATTTGCAAAGCAAACCATTCCCATTTGATTTGTTAACATAAGTATACATGTATGTGTGATGCAGTGATGGGATTGTGCGGACCATCTACGATAGTCTACCCCAAAGTCCTCTTTCATCGTTTTATCTACCTTCGTATGCCGAGTCCCAAGCTTTGCATTTAATACATCAACAACGTGATGTAGGTCTTTCCAATGATATGTTGTTTGACCGAAGAGCAGCTATTGTTGGACAATCCGTGGATAGGTTGCGTAGAGTTGAGGCTTTCATGGATGTGTATGCCTCTGAATCACAGGCTTATGACACGGATGATGAAGTATCAGCTGATGATGTTATGTAGGTAATTAGAAATTACATATACAATACATTGTCCTCATTGTCAGTCCGAATTTTTTGTTATTTTTTATGATACATGTATTTCTTTCTAGTGTAAGGTAAAACAAATGAGGCAAATGACATGGTGTTGAAATCAGATTTCATGTTATCTTCCTGTCATTTGATTTATCTATGTAATAGTTTGTACATAGATCTCTACTGCATTTCATAGATCCCTTTACCTTAATGCAAGTTCGACATGCACTTCAGCACTATCAAATTTCATCATTAGTAAGATCAACCCTTATGAGTATTGTGGCATGTTATGTACACACAGGGTGACTATCTTTATCTCATTAGTGTTTCATTTCATTAGTGTTTCAAGTTTGAATGGGTAGTGTAGTGGTATGAACTAGGCTTGACACCCGATAGGTTGTGGGTTCTATCTTTGATGGACATTATGTTTTTGTAAAATAAAAATGTTTCAGAAGATAGATATATAGATACTGCAAAACCTATGTAACAAGCTCCCTAGCATTGTCAAGCTCCCTAGCATTCCCTTAGCATTGCTCCATTCTGAACTTCAAACTAGACTCCCACCATTGGAAGAGCCCGTACCTTCACCATTTGTATCTAACAAAGAGCCGTGCCTCGTCACTTTTTAATTTTTTGACCTTTTTTCTCATGTTGGAAAGCCATAAAAGCAACATGTTCCTCTCCCATTCCTACACTCACCCATGTGGAATAATAATACAATGAATATGGAATATTCTATATGGAATATTCTTATTCCATCCTTTGATATTTTGACTATGGACCCTAAGATTAGATGAATCACAATTTTATTTTATTTTTTGGGTACCCTTATTTAAGTGTTGTGCATATAAAATTGTTCCTATGCATATCTAAAATTTGTATGCATGCATACATTCCTCCATATGCATGCATTTGTGTGCGCATATAGTATAGGCTACCTCTCGGGTGACGAGGGCTGGATGAATGGCCAGGAGATGAAGGTGCGAGGAAACAGTTCATCCAAACTAAATCAAGGATGAATGACCAACGAAGTAACGGGGAAAAAATCTGTTCATTGGGTAGATTCATGGGGAGTGATGGATGGAGAAGGGATCAGCTGGCAAAATTGGATGAACTGGTAAAGTTCATCCAACTAGTGACAAACTGGTAGTTGGCAGATTATTATAACAGAACAGTAGCTAAACTAAGGCCTTTGTCGTATGCATGCAGCTTGAAAGGGGGAGTAATACCCACAAGTTTGCATTAAGACCTTAGAGAGAAGTTCACGTGACACCAGCATGGCAAATTTATGAAATAGTCAACGCACCGTTCGGTGGAAGGGTGGCTGAAGGGGATTTAGGAGTGAAGGATGGAGGAAGAAAGAGCTTTTTGGCATGACTGAAAGTAGGAAAAGCGTGAGATGGAGAACACGGAGGTGGTATGGAGGTGGTGTTGGCAGTAAAATGGAGCGAGATGTTGGTGCTATGCATGCTCTTGTAGACTGAAAGTGGAAGCATTGTAAATTAGGAGTCATGTTTTCTCTTCAGCGATGAGTGTTGCTCAAGAATGAGAGTGGTATGTAGTCTGAAAACGAGTGCGTGAAGGAGTCTTCTTTGTCGTGAACTTGTAAGAACTTCATACGTCAAGCACCAAGTATCATGTAGTCCAACCTGTTGGGGCAGATTGACAGTGCAGCCATGAGAACTGGGATGTAACGATCAGATCAGGAAGGTGGAACGTGCGAGTACACGGATCAAATGAACCATCTAGTGCTGACTTCTTTTGCTTTGGATGAATTAAAAGAAAACAAATAAACAGCAAAAAGAGTAATTGTGAAAGCGTAGAGAGAAGGGAAAGAGAAATAGCTAGGGGACTGGATGTTGTTTTCCTCTTCCGCTGCAGCAGCATCTATTCCTTGAGCACTAATGAAGTGGGACATGTGACAGCAAGAAATACAAGGAGCCCCTCTTTTGCTCTACAACGCATCGTTACAAAATCCGGACAAGTGCACGTAGGAAAATTCCCCACGGTAACCTGATATTCTTTGCCATGAAGAACTGAGCTAATAGACAGCACTGTGTAAATCCGTCCATACCCCGGGGCAGGGACTTCGGTGATACGAATCACTCGAGCCTGCAAAATTCTAGCCGATTCCATCTTGCAGTCGTGATCTGCACCCAAAGCGACACGGCGCACTGTTTTTCCATCTCTTTTTGTTGGGTGGGAGTCGGCACCGGGTGGAGGCATTGCCGGAGCATGTGGCACATCTGTGCCCACAGTGCATGAGGGCACCACCCGGGACCGTGCAAGACGGAACCCTCCCTCCTCCAGCATGCATATCTCGGTTGATGACAGCGACGTCCCAAGTTTCACAGGCCAAATTACGGGGGGAGGGGGCTTCATTATCACCGAAGGACGAACTGTTCCCTTGACGCATCATGCCATATCGTCTGGGCAGAACCAGAACTTGTGCTCCTTTGACTCCCCACTATGATAAGGTCGGAACAACCCTGTGAATGCTGGAGTCCCCCTGGAGCCTTTGCATATTTTTTATTTGCATTTCTTGAAAGAGGGGGTCCGAATTGCCATGCAAGCCACTCTAGATCCTGGTGGGGTGCGTTCTATATGCCACTCACTATCAATGCAATCAGATTCATGCACCAAGGACACCACCTCCTCCAATGGGATTCCTGCTGTTGTGCTTGCATGATCTGCACCTGCTCCACTGGAAGAGGACCCACCTGGAAAGGGGCGGGCACACGACTTAGTCTGCACCGGAGACACCTTTGGCATAGAGAAATTGTCCCTGTCCGGCCGATGGGAATCTCCATCCGACCCTGGAGGAGTGTTCAATTTCCTTTTGCATGATCCAAATCTTTCCTCGACTTCCAAATGGGGGACCCTGGATTGCAAAGGGGAGCCTTCAGTGCACCTGTTCAGAGCTCTGGCCATCTTCGATGGGTCTCCGGACCTACTCGCAGCCCTTAGCATCAACAAAGTCGTATCAGGGCCCTTGCCTCTGCCCCGTCCCATCAGAAAATTGTGGTACCTGGTTTGTTGTGTAAGTGCCCGCACCATGTCATCAGCAGTGGTCACATACAAGTCACGTCCCGCTTTGGTAGACTGCTGCATCCAGGCGTTGTGAACAGTCTCCGCCAAATTACAGGATGGCATGTCGGCCAAGTCCTCCAAGGACATGTCCTGCAAGAGGCATTGCATGCAAATGTGAGGAACGAAAGGAAATGCAAGAGGTTCTGCAAGTGATAATTCAACAACCCCAAATGAACAGGCACGATGCAAAGTGAAATTTGTATTTCTGGGATTGAAGAGGCTTACAGTCATCATGAAAGCTCCCCACTGTCTGTACCTGAAGTGCCAGAAAACCAACCAGTCCTCCAACTCCTTCAGGTGGATACCAGTAGCAGCACCAGAGGAGAACCACCAAGCCCGGATTGCTTGGTAAGTGCTCTCAGCTTCTCCCATTGAGGTGGCATTTTTGTACTTGAGGCAGAGCCTTCTGTGCTCTAACTGAAGGTCAGGGTGAATGCAACGCTTTGTATGACGTGCCAGAGATTGACTCCAATGGAAGAGGCATGTGCGCTCCCTATTTTCCATTGGGACCTTAGGATCCCCTGAACCAAACACGTGCCGCACTGCATTGAAATTTGCCTGTGCACTATCAGCTATGAAGCCCGCAAAATTTGTGTTCTGCATTCCATTGCGCTGCATGACGGCTAGGAGCGAATTCCACATGAGCATCTGGGATTCAGTGTCCTCCGACTGCATATCACAAATTGCTATGGAGAGCATACACTGGTACGCTGGATCGTACACATGGCACGCCATGGTTGTCCAACCCTTCACCCGTTTGCAGTGATCAAACATTAAACAACATTTAGCCAAATCTCCTCCAGGTTGCATTCGGCGGACTATGCTCACACCACTGCCTTTGCCCACTGTGGACATCTTGAACAAATACACCTTGGACGAGCCCTGGCCAAGGAAGATATTGTTTTGAATGAATTCATAGCGACTCCTCCGTTTGAGGTCCATAATGTTGTCCATGAAGCCAACACTGCCTGTGCCCATTCTGAGTGCATTCACCTGGTTTCGAATATTGGGAGAGCTCAACACGGAGAAATGGTCCATCACTGCATCAAGCGAATCTGCATCCAGCATTGGTTGTGTCGCATCCCCTTCACCCAGTATGTGTTTTTCCAGGAATGTCTTGTTAGCTGCAAGGGCTATAGCAGAAGGTGTTGCACAAGGGGCATTGTGGAACTCCTGCTTCAGCAGATTTCTAGCGATGTCCACGCTATCCCTGCAACTTTTTTTTGACACAAGATGCTCGTGTGTACCCATATGAATGCAGGCACGAGTCATTGTCTTGCATCGGTGTGCCACCTGGTACATACAAGTGTGGCACACAGAAACACCAGACGGGGAAAGTTTGCAGAACCTGCACACAAAAGTATTGGTCTTGGGAGGGGCAAGCTTTGGGATGAAAGGATTCAGGGGCACACCTTCCCACTCACTTTCGTTTGGTTTAGCGCTATTTCTCAGGCGAGGGCAAGAAATATTGACACACTTACAATGCCCAACGCAAACCGACCTTCGAAATTTCAATCCAATGTCGTTGTGGATGTTCGATGTTTTTGTCCTGCACCAAGGGTGTCCGTCATGTTTCTTGTCCATGCCCTGCAGAAGCCCAGCTAGTCCACTGGAAGACGTGGGAGGGTTGAGCTCAAACAAGATGTCCCCATCAAACTCTGCTGGCACATATTAAACCCGCTGCACCCGAAATGACTCCCAATCAATAAAATGCAGCTCGCTCTTGCACCCAGGCACCCCTGTGAGGGCTTTCAATTTTGGAATGACACTCGTTATCTCCTGCAATTCGTCATCATCCAAGAATGGAGTCTGCACTGGCGGAGGAATCTCATAAACATCCTCCGAGGACGAGTCTGAAAGAGTCACGAATGTAGTGGATGTGCTCACATCTTGTTTCACATGAACTATGTCCTTCTGCTACACGACCGATGCTGCAGTGCCAAGGGTAACTACTGATCCTGCTGATTGTCTTCTCTCTTTTCCAAGGACCCGGTATGTTCCTGGAAGGACTCTCCACTTCCTTCCACACTCGCCAACCAATGGTCTCTCCAAGTGTCCAGAATCCAAATTCCCATCCTCGTCATACACCTTTTTTTTAACAAGCAGAGAACCCAATTCCAGAGGGAACACTATAACCTGCTCATCCTCAGGAACAACTGCAAACCCATCGTCATCTACAGTGGCAGTCAATGGAAGACTACCTGCATTGGAATGAAATCGAGTGAGTCTATCTTCCTCCCTGGACATGTTTTCCTACACTGACCCAAAGTTGCGATCCACAAAGGGTCCCCCGAACTGATAGCCCGCAATTCTCGAAAGGGGATCCACCCCAAATGAATTGGGGTGAATAAGGGTAGCACTGACCCAAAGACTGCGGGCGATGCATGCATCGGATGTAAGAATGACATGCACGGCGAAAGTCTGTACCGAACTTCGCAGTCAGCCACACTGAGAGACACCAACCAGAAAAACTATTTTCAAAGACAAGAAGCCACAAGAAGCCGTGCTGTATTTGGATGAAAAGCAAACCCTGAACATGACATGAAACCATCCATTATGGAAAGACGGCAACGACCCTGGAGACCAGTAAACAGGAAACCCCGAATCTAATGAGGTTGTGCTGTGCCAGAAGAGCACAGCACAAACACTGACACTCCGGGGGATACCTCGCACGAATGTGTGCAACACATCACCATTGCCGACACAAACCTTTATACCGAATGACCCCATTGCGACGGTGAAGGCGAAATGCAAACCGCAGGGTAGGCAGTACAACATACGTGGATACATATGTGAAGCATCACAATTATTGCGAATCTGCAAGTACTGCTCGAAATTGAACTAGCAATAGATTATTACGACACTTCCGAATTTGAAAGAATGCGAGAAGGCTGTCATGTGTTGGCAGCCGGCGAAGTACATCTGACATATATCACAAGTACATGCAACGGCATTGGAAGTGCCACCATTTTTTTTCTTGGATAATACAAAGACGCAAAAATGGATGAATTTCGTTCGCACACAATGATGACACCCGCATCCAAATACGGTTAACAATGTCCAATTTTTATTTTGGATACATGCCAAAGCAACCCTTGTTGCAAACGTCAAACTGGAGAGCTCTAGAGGCAGCGTGAGGAGCCCTTGTTTCCACCGGAGGAGGAAGAGAAGGAAGTCGTTATACTTTACGAGCACTAGGGACAGGAATAGAGCCAGACATAGAATGAGGATGGAAAGAGTAGACGAAGAGGAAAAGGAGGAAGAAGATGGCAAAGAGGAAAGTTTGGCGATGGAAGAGCCGGATTCTGGAGAAGAACAGCAGTCCGCCATACTTCCGAGAACAGGTGAGGAGGAGACTGCATCCGAGGGAGAGACGGACGTCGAAGATGATGTTGATGCTGGCCTCACGAAGAAGCAGATAGTGGAAAAGAGGATGGGGGAGATGCTCCAGAACATGCTCGGCGTAGAGAGCAGTCTGAAGCGCAAAGGGTCTCCGGCGTTTGGGGAGTCTTCTGGAACAGCCAAAAAAAATGTACAAGTTCTAGTTATCATTCCTGACGTGACGTGGCGCTGACACGTCGGCCATCACATCAAGTCGAATCCGGACGTTTACCGATGTAACTTTTTTTACATTTGACTTTTACGATTTACTTCTACCCTTTGTAATGACATGGCAACCACGGTGTAAAACAGACGGCCAATTATTAATATTTATTAATTCTTCTTATGAGTCCGCCTATATTGGCGATCGCATATAATTTATTATTTTTAATAAAAAGCGACCGCCCATATTGGCGGTCGCCTGTAATTTATTTATTTTTAAATGAAGCGATCGCCCATATTGGCGGTCGCCCGTAATTTATTTATTTATAAATGAAACGACCACCCATATTGGCGGTCGCCCGTAATTTATTTATTTATAAATGAAGCGACCGCCCATATTGGCGGTCGTCCGTAATTTATTTATTTTTAAATGAAGCGACCACCCATATTGGCGGTCGTTTGTATTTTATTACATTTTAAAATAAGGGACCGCCTACATTAGCTATGTGGCGGGCGCTCTTCTTGTTTTTATAAATATAGCGACCGTCATGCAGCGGTCGCGTGTTTTTTTTTTTCTTAGAAATCCAGGGACCCGCCGTGTGGTGTTTTGTTTTTATATTTTTAATCATGAAGCGGCACCTCGGCCAGCCACGTGGCGAGGTGCCACGGGTCAGGAAAAACGAAACAAATGGGATGGGGGGAGGTGGTTTTGAACCCTTGACCTCTCCCATGTGGGTGTGCGTGGCGAAGTGCGACTGGCTAGTCGCGCCGCGCTGACACGTGGTGAGGCGCCACTGGCCTGTCGCATCTTTTCAAGCATAATGCCATTTTTATTTTTTTTTGCTGCTCCATTCCCCCCTCATTTTCTAATCATTTTTGCCCCTCTTGTGGTGCGGTTCCTTGGCATCCTGTAGTCTTTTCGGACTTCGTTGCTTGGCACTGCCAACGGGAGGTGCAAAGGTGATTATTTGGGGGGGGAGGTTTTGTCGGTTTTCTATTGGTCAGTCCCACACATTTGTTCACGGTACAATCATCGTATCACCATTTTGCCATTTCCGGATCTCCGGCGGCCTGTTTCTTTGCAGAAAACTACGAAGACACCATCCACACGCGTTCATTGCCATTTTTCTGAGGTTTTGGACCCTGTAGTGGGCAAAAGTTTATACAATGTCGGGGGTTGTGAATTCAAGTTTTGGGGCGTGATCGTCTGGGGGGCGGAGGAAGAGAAAACGTGCCCACAAGCGGGATAGCCAGGTCAACAAGTCAGACTACCCGGGACCGGATGCCTTGGATAGGGTGAAAGAAGTGGTAGCGGATTATTTCAAGGGTAGGGACATGATGAGGCTGGAGAGTGCTTATGTTAGGCATGGATGGGATGGGTTTCAGATTTTTCAGCAAAATATGGAGTGGAAAATGACAAACGCTTCGGCGGGGGCTAAGTGGACGGCGGACATGGACAACCCGAAGTTCAATCGGTGGATCCAAAGCAGGGCGAAAGACGTCACGTAGAATTTGAGGCAGCTAATGAAGACATGGAAGGATAAAACAACCGAGGGTCGAGTGCCCTCCGCCGAAGCTGAGTTAATGCGGCATGTTGAGTATTGGGCTTGCTCGGCAAGTCAGAATTTACATTGCCGGACTAGGGTTGTCTCTTGGAAGGCGGGGTCATCGGGCGGGGGAGGCACAACTGGTCTTTATTACCTGAACTCTACTGCGAAGGTGGTAGAGATTGGCCCTTACAAAGAAGGAGGGTATACTAAGGTCCGTCACTCTAGGATTGTTGGCGATTCTAGAATACCGGAGCGTTAGGAGCTAACGGGAAAAAAACCCAAGTCCAAAAATCCAGAAAAGGCGTTGAGACAACATAACGACGAGTGTTTGGCAGTGAAGTTCCAACATCCGGGTGTTATCTCGTATTTTGCTGTGAATGCACGTGAGGTAGAGGGTTACACTCACTGGTGGAATGGGGGGACAATACGCGACATGATGAACCTTGACAGAAAATGAGGCAACGATTCGGACAACAGGATGATTTTGGAACAAAGGGGAACGGAAGCAGAGTTCCAGGAATGCGATCGCTTGCTTCGTTTCCGGAAAGTGCGCAGTAAACTTGCATGGGCACTGGTGTGCATCATGGATGTTGTCCACAAGAACGGTGTCATGCACAACGACTTGTCCCTCGACAACATCTTGTTGCATTTTCCAGATGACACCGAGGAGATCAAGATTGGGGTGTGTGATTGGGGCTTAGCCACCCCATTGGGCGTACGCAAAGCTTCGTCGTACCAGTTTGAAAACCAAGACAAGCTGGACCGGGAACTCGCGAAAAGATGGTGGGTGGAAAAAGATATTGCATCGGTTTTCAATGTGAGTACTACCCCCCCCCCCCCTAGGACATGACGTCAGAGGGCTTTGTCTTTGGGAAGATAGCGGTACAAATAAATGGCGGCGCTCATTATAATTAAAGTATGTTCCAGGACCAATTTACGGGAGGTTGTTGGCATTCAATACTACAAAGGTTGTACGACAACAACAAGAATGAGATAGTCACATTAGCCCATGTAGTACTTCGGTTCATGGCAAGCCATTCAATTGGCCTGAGCCGAAAGACGTATATAGGACGGAGTAGACCATAATCTCGTAGATATGAGATTTCTGGCAGTACAATGGTTCTTTTATGAAGACATAACTCAATTTTGATCGTGCATGTAATAAATAAAGTCTCATTGTAAATACTACATTGCATATGCTCGACCCTGACACATGTCATCGCAACATAAATGGTTTGTGTACTGGCTCACTGTTTATATTTGTAATGTTTCAAGGTTTCGGATAGGGTTATGAGAAAACAATGTATAAGTTCCGTATGAGTTAGACAACAAACGTCTCATCTCATTCAACTGTGCGACACTACCATGAGAGGCATGGATCGGAAAGTAATAGGTGCACATGCGACCTCCGAACGTTTGATACTAGGTCTCTACTTAAACGTGCGAAGGTCGCATGTACACCTATTATTTTTTTATCCATGTCACTCATGGTAGTATCGCACAGTTGAATAAGATATGGAACGTTTGTTGTCTAACTCATATGGATCCAATATATCATTTTCTCAGTACCCTGTCAGAAACATTGAAACATTCGCAGTTACAAACAGTGCCACAATACACGGCCGGTTTTGTTGAAATGACATTTGTGAGGTTCGAGCGCATGCAATTTATTATTTACAACAGAATTTTATTTACTCGGAGGACCGGTACTGCTGTTGGAGCGCAACTGATGGTGCGAGTTCTCTATTGATTGAAACTGTCACAACCAATGTCAACAATCATATTTACGGTAAGGTATTTCATGCTATTGTTGTTCCTCAAGCTGAATTCTGTAGTACTTTTTTTGTTATTCCCATGCCAACATCCTCTGATACTGTCATGTTCAAACGGACGTATCAGCCACCCCGGCCAACTTGCAAGCTGCAGCCATGGCCCACCATAAATTGAATGAATTGAAGATTTTGTGCGAAATTCCTGGTTTCATGTCCGTGGTGGCTGATACGGAATTCGGAATATGGCAGTCGCAGTGGACCTGATGTTGTTGGCATGGGAGTAGCAAAACGATTCCTAAATAATTCTGCTACATGAACATCGGCAGTATGAAACACCTTGCAGTAGATATAATTCTTGAGATTGTTTGCACGGATTATTTGTGTTTGTGCTTTCAAGTGGCGAACATTTCCGCCATGGTGCGGAAGACGTGCATTGGCCACATTAAACGGTTGATGTGATACCATTTCACAAATGTATCACATCGCATTTGTGAAAATGTATCACATGAACCGTTCCATGTGGCCTATGGGAGTCTTCGATGGGTACGAGATCAATGTGGCCTACGAGATCTGCTTCCACCAACAAACATGTGATCATTTCAGAAGCGCTAAAACTTTGAAGCGACGATGGGCAAAGTTCTTCATTCAGATGTTTAACATGCTGAGATCTTATGTAATGTCTCTTGCTTCGTAATGAGGTGCTTCTCCAACTCTTATTTTTCCAATGCTAATATCTTTCATTTGGAACATATCCACACATGCGTATATAACTTAAAAAAACAAATGACCATAAAAACTGGAAGCTGGGGATGAGGCTTATAAAAGTTAAGATGGTTATTTGTTTTTTTAAAGATTTCTGCACACATATGTGGATCTGTTCCAGGTGGAGAATATTAACATATTGGATAAAGTGGACATGGATAAGCACCGCATTACGAGGCAGGAGACACTACAAAAAGAGCTTCAAATGACATACCATGTAACAGGTCATAGTATAATCGAAGACGAAACCCCATTCATTCAATGGGCGATTGAATGGTTGCCCATCCAAATGATTTTCGTTTGTTTTCAATCTTTGCCACTATGTTCAACATAACATGTATCAGGTCCCGGACTAATATCAGATCAATCGAAATTCATTCGATGGCTCAACGGATGGTTGGCCATCGAAATGATTTTGGTTCGCTTTGAGACTTGGCCACTGTGTTCAATGTGCCATGTAAGAGGCCCCAAAGTAATATGAGATCAATCGAAATTCGTTCAATGGGCCAACGGATGGTTGCCCATCCAAATGATTTTCGTTCGCTTTGAAACTTGGCAGTGTGTTCAATGTAGCCTCTGATACGTCCCAGTGTAATACGAGATCAATCAAAAATCGTTTGATTGTCCAATGAGGCGTTCACTTGTCATCTGGTTTTTGTTCAATGCGAAAAAGAAATCCTGCAATGTGTGCACGGCTATTGCACCCATTGAACGGATGTGGTTGAAGCCCCTCTTTTGCCCGCATGTGCTTAAACATGTGTGCGACACATGTGCGGAGACACAACAGATGAATAAATCATCTGCCTCCCCATCGACGCTCTCCCCCCTCAAGCCATTCCACAATTTAATTGAATTTAAATTTATTTTAAGCTAATAAATAGGTTTGCACTGCCTTTCAGTGGGGGTTTTGCGCACGTATCGATTTTGTTTTTGGCTCAATTTTGTTCTGCGGCTTCCAACATCCCACGGCTACTCCCCTGCCAAAATTTGGACCAATAAAAAATGCCCCCCAAAAAAAATGTTTTCTTTGCTCACTATTGCAGAACTCTCTGTGAAGAGTGCATGAAGTAGAACACAAATCAAGTTTGGAGTGCAAAACAGGGAAGAAACTGTGGTTTTGGGTCCAAATGAATTTTGATCGCTCCCAAATTTGGCACACACGTTGCATATAGCTACATTACACGCCCCATTCAAAAACGGAATGAAAAAAAATCGTGAGCACGCGAAATACAGTCCAACAGATCCCAAAGCAATAGCAGTTCCAACAGAATACATTCAACGGGTGAACGGATGGTTGCCTATCCAAATCATTTTTGTTAGCTTCCAAACTTTGCCAGCACGTTCTAGACACCCTCTCACAGGTCCCGGACTAATATAAGATCAATCGAAATGGCTCAACGGATGGTTGGCCATCGAAATGATTTTGGTTCGCTTTGAGACTTGGCCACTATGTTCAATGTGCCATGTAAGAGGCCCCAGAGTAATATGAGTTCAATCAAAATACGTTCAATGGGCCAACGGATGGTTGCCCATCCAAATGATTTTCGTTCGCTTTGAAACTTGGCTAGTGTGTTCAATGTAGCCTCTGATACGTCCCAGTGTAATATGAGATCAATCGAAATTATTTTGTGCTTTGAGAACTTTGTGGGTATGTTCGTAGAAAGATCATAGATTTTGCGAAATGATTCTGAAATACGTAGGGACCAGACGAAATTTGTTTGGAAGATGACCGTTCGTAACTCATTTGTTAACATCAATTTTCCTTGTTCTCCAGCTTTCAGAGTTCATTGCAAATACCCATATACATGTCATGACCAAATATGACACCATTGTAAATTTGTTTACAGAGTGAACTACTTCTTTCCCATCACACGAGTGTAAATGTGAAGAAAACGTTGCTCATGCAATTGAAATTGGCAGGTGCCGCACATGTGCATTGTGTATTAACAAAATTGGTGATATACAAAATTGGCGGAATGCCATCACTGTGTTTTCCAACAATATTCAAGGTACAACAAAAATGCATATTGTATATGTACTACGCTGCCAGTCATTAAAAACCTAGTCGTCACTGTCCGAGGATGTGGAATTTGATGTTGTGGCCTGATTGGCACTGCCAATTGCCAGAACTTGCGACCGTGATCTCGTGGTCAATGAGGGGCCCAATGACATGTGATCAATTCTGGCCTGCATCCGCCTATTTCGCCGCAAAAGTTGACTTTCTTCTTCACTCTCACGACGTGGCGGAGGTGGATCGAGAACAAGTGCTCGGGCTGCATGCAAATCGGCAACAAGGCCGTCCACATCCGACAATACAGCCCCCGAAATACGACGATAACGGTCTGTCCATAATTGCCTCCATATCTCTACAACTGCCTTGATGGTACTTTTGAAACTTTCCAACTGCCTCTCGTGGGCCCTGTCCCTAATCATTGTGTCGTTTCGACGATAAGCCGCCTCGTACGCATCATTTATTCGGCGTTGACATATTATAGCATCTTCCAGTTCGGACAGCAACAAATCTCTCCCAATCGGTTGTCGGTCATACAATTCGTTCTCTTCTGGCACCCATAGAACCTGTGGGAGCCAGATAAACCTGGACCTTCTTTGACTCCAATGCCCTCCCAGATTGCGGCAAAACTGCTCTCTCTCCCGCCAATCTCGAATGCCTCCCGCACGTATGGTTATCTCCCAATCAGATGTGACCCAGAAATACTGGGGATCTTTGATGTATGCCGGGTTTCCGGCATGTATGCCATGCATCTCTCTGTCTGCATCCCATATCAAGTTCTTGCCCCAATGCACATAATTCAGAAATGTGCATGGTAGACATCCAATGGGAGGTTGTGTCGATTGTATTCAAAACCTATGGGCATCCGATCCTCCAAGCCCACTAGCTCATAGAAACGGCGATGGATTGGTGTACGGCATTCTGGGCAAGTGCTCGTCCGCAAGGCTTATAGGATAAGACATATGAGATGGAACATATGTCCACATGATCCAAGCACATGACATCCCTCTGGGCCGTATGGATTTCTACACATCGAACAAACTGTGTCATCTGATATCCATGACGGTAAAACGCCTCGTGGTATCTCCTCCCTTTGGGCCGGTTTGATGGGGTTGGTCATCCTTGTTGTGGTGTCTCACTCTTCCTCTATCTCCAATTCCCAGTTTATGCTTCTGTTTGACCCCGAAATTCTGTGCTCACATCGATCGAATATAGAATCCACACTGCCCAATTGGTATACCCGGCGAACATGCTTGATGCGATGCGGAGATCGTTATACCTTTACATGTTGGCATAAATGTTATCCACGCTACGGTTCGACATGCGTGTGACATGTTGCAAGCCTGACAATGCCCGCTCTACCCGTGCTTCTCTGGAGGCCAAATGGGTCGCCCATTGTACCCAATTCTCCCAATCGCCATTCAATGGGACCCATGCCTGAATCTCCAGCGTTTTGGATAAGCGCCATGCAGTTGTCATGGCAATGTCCCGCTCTTTTGTAACGCAGTCGACATCTAATATCGGGTTCATCTCCGATTGAATGGCGACCCTCGAGCATTCCCCGGTTTCCAGTACTGGTTCTTTTCATTTCCTCCTTCTTTCATCCGCAATTCGTTGTTCCTCAACCATGGTTTCATCGGCCACAGGGTCAAGGACGTCCGTAACTTCCTGAATGATGAGGTCAATACTGCGATTGGGCATCGCAAACTCCGCGTCCATGTCCACGACGTTTGTTCGATCCTCCTTGTGGACAACAGTGCCTTCATTGTTTGGAGGCATGTCTTGCAATCTAGCTTCCAACTCGGCTATGCGCAGTGTTTGCCAGTCTAGTCGGTCCTGCAGGGTCCTGATTCGCTGGTCTCTTTCCGTTAGTTGTTCCTCTAACGTTGTAGCCGGTTGTATTCCGAACGTGTCCGGAATGTACTCCAAATCGTATAGCAACCTTGCGTTCCTTCTACTAGCAGTTTGTCAATTCACTGGATGCAAGAGTATGATCTCCACGTACAACATGGCTGCCAAGGTATACGAGATTTGACCCTTTAAGAGAGGTTGACCCCACAATGTGCAATGCACCTCATTCGCCCTATGCTGGAAATGCAAGTTCGTGCAAGACTTGGACTCTGCGTAATTGTTTCGGGTTTGCACGTCATGCCTATCCAAAGGCCACAATTGATTGATGTGGTACCATTTCACGAATTTTTTGCATCTCGCCATCGGCCACTGGAACTCTTCCGGAACATCCTCCCAGCCCTCTTCTGCTGGTATGGTAGGGTCACCAAATACTTCCCAATTCAAGTCTTGCCTTGACTTGATTTTCTTAGGGGCGGTCCATGTTCAGTGGGGTCACCTTTTTCATGACGGTCATCGTCTTGGCTCTCTGCCATTTTACAACAATCGGAGCAACACTAAACGAGGTTTTCTAAAAAGACGTAACTCTAAACCCTTCCCCCGTTAAGTAGGTTTGAGTAGGTGTCAAAATAGTTCCTAAAAGCTAATTTTGTAGAATAAAATGATCCTGGAGGTCAGATGAGGGCCTATGGGAGCATTCTGCAACGACCTCACAGAAATCGCGGCAAAAAATATCCCCCACCTAACCAATGGCCTCCTTCTCCACGTGACTACGTGTCGTGGAAAAATGAAATGCCACGCGCACAGAAGTTGGGTGGAGAGGAAATGAGGGGAGAATAAGCCTCCCTTCGCTTATATCCCCCCCGCCCTCATTTCTCGGGCCACGTACAGGGCGAATCTTCTAGAAGCGACCGCCAACTTGGAGGTCGCTCGATTTTCCGGAAAATAAAAAATAAGTGACCGCCAGAACTAGCGGTCGCTCCATTTTCTGGATAAATAAAAAAATTGCGACCACCAGAACGAGCGGTCGCTCCATTTTTCGGAAATAAAAAAAAAAAACGACCGCCAACATAAGCGGTCGCTTCATTTAATAAATAAATAAGCGACCGCCAGCATAGGCGGTCCCTTCATTTTCAAAACATTTTAAGAAAAAAAGCGACCGCCAACATAGGCGGTCGCTTCATTTTCAAAAACTTTAAAACAAAAAAACCGACCGCCAACATAGGCCGGTCGCTTCATTAATTTAAAAATTAAAAATTAAAAAACGACCGCCAACATAGGCGGTCGCTTCATTAATTTAAGAAAAAAAAAAAAAAAAAAACGACCGCCAGCATAGGCAGTCGCTTTATTTTCAAAAACTTTAAAATAAATAAGCGACCGCCAACATAGGCGGTCGCTTCATTTTCAAAGCATTTAAAATAAATAAGTGACCGCCAACATAGGCGGTCGCTTCATTTTCAAAAACTTTAAAACAAAAAAAACGACCGCCAACATAGGCGGTCGCTTCATTTTAAAAAACAAAAAAACCGACCGCCAACATAGGCGGTCGCTTCATTAAAATAAAAAATAATAACCGCCTGCATAGGCGTTCGCTTCATTTTCAAAACATTTAAAATAAATAACCGACCGCCAACATAGGCGGTCGTTTCATTTTCAAAAACTTTAAAATAAATAACCGACCGCCAACATAGGCGGTCGCTTCATTTTCAAAAACTTTAAAAAAATAAGCGACCGCCAACATAGGCGGTCGCTTCATTTTTTTTTAAATTAAAAAAACAAGCGACCGCCAGCAGAGGCGGTCGCTTCATTTTCAAAACATTTAAAATAAATAAGCGACCACCAACATAGGCGGTCGCTTCATTTTTTATAAAAAAAAAAAAAGCATAGGCAGTCGTTTCATTTTCAAAACATTTAAAATAAATAAGCGACCGCCAACATAGGCGGTCGCTTCATTTTCAAAAACTTAAAATAAATAAGCGACCGCCAACATAGACGGTCGTTTCATTTTCAAAAACTTTAAAACAAATAAACGACCGCCAACCTAGGCGGTCACTTCATTTCCAAAATAATTAAAATAAAAGCGACCGCCAGTAATGGCGGTCGCTGCATCTTAAAAAATAACCATTACAGCGACCGCCAGAAATGGCGGTCGCTGCATTTTGTAAAAACAAAAACTGGCAGTAGTGGAAGTGAGGGGAGAATAACCGGGGGCTTATATCCCCCCCCCCCCCCCCGCCTCATTCCTTGCTCCACACGCAGGGCAGACCTCGTAGAAGCGACCGCCACCATGGCGGTCGCTCCATTGAAAAACAAAAAAAAACGACCGCCACAAATGGCGGTCGCTCCATTTCGCCAAAAAAAAGAATAAAAAACGACTGCCTGTAATGGCGGTCGCTGCATTTATAAAAACAAAAAAAAAACTTCAAGTGAAGTGAAGGGAGAATGTCCCGGAGCTAATCTGCCCCCCGCCTCACTCCTCGCTCCATGCGCAGGGCACACTTCGTAGAAGCGACTGCCACCTTGGCGGTCGCTCCATTTTCATTTTCAAAACAATTAAAATATAAGCGACCGCCAAAAATGGCGGTCGCTCCATTTCCAACCAAATTTCAATAAAAACATTACAAAAAACAACAATAACGGCGACCGCCCCTAATGGCGGTCGCTCCATTTTGATCCAAAAAAACAAAAAAACGACCGCCAGTAACGGCGGTCGTTTCATTTCCAAAATAATGACTGGGAGCTTATATGCCCCCCCCCTCTCATTCTTCGCTCCACGCGGAGGGCAGACCTCGTAGAAGCGACCGCCACCTTGGCGGTCGCTCCATTTAAATAAAAATGAATGCACAGTTGGAAACATGGCACAATTGTTCTCCATTCCACAAGCAAATCACCGAACACAAACATGAGCAAGTGACGGTGCCTTTGGCCGACATTTTGGCTGGTATACATATGGGCAACATCTTTTATTTTCCAACACATACATAACAGCAATACAAATACTCATAGTGACAATGATCACATTGGTATTACTTTAGTACAGAAATATAAACATGTCCACTAAAAAGTGCTGATGCATGCCTCCAGCTGTTTTGCTTCAATTCCTTCTACTGCTTCGACGGCAGGACGAAGAAGATCCTAATCCTAATGCTCCGATGGGTTGAAAATCCGTGTCACCCTCGACTTCACCACCGTCGTCATGATCAGTGCTGGAATCGTCCTCCCTATCCAACCTCATATATCCAGGCCTTTGAATCTGCATGCGACCTCGAACCACATTTAGTTATCTCTGAGGTCGACTCCCGCTCCGGTCTTGAATACCATCCACGGTATCTGGCTTGTTTGTGGGCCGATCGCCTACAAAAGGTTGAACTGTTCTCTGTCGTTTATGGACTTGAGACGCAATCGAAGGTGGTCTTGAAGGAAATACCGAAGGGGGGACTGCCCAAGATGGACCGGCATTAGATGGTCCGGCATGTGAGGAACCATGGGTCTGCTGCGCAACACGTCGGTTAAGGTGAAATTGTAGTGGCAGGTTGTCATCATCCGAGGCTTCAACTTCCGCCCGGTCCAATGCAGCAAAATGATGCATGAGTGTGGAAAACAGATCAACCCTGTTGCTCCTTAATGCCCGCTGTGTTGATGGGGAGCTGGATCGGTTTTGGCATTGTGGTAGAGCTGGTTGTATCGGTGAGGCATGATCTCGTCCCGTCGACTGTACAATGGGTTCGACACCATCGTTTGTATGAACAGGGTTGCGTGTGTTGATCGGTCCTGGCAGTAAATCACCCCTAAACTCCATTGGGGCACTACCGGTGGCTTCAACGTGTAGTGGGGGGC
Source organism: Takakia lepidozioides (assembly GCA_030704615.1). NCBI lineage: Eukaryota > Viridiplantae > Streptophyta > Takakiopsida > Takakiales > Takakiaceae > Takakia > Takakia lepidozioides. Next base: position 59,939,568 of record CM060733.1, read on the forward strand.
GAGGGTCGACCCCAACTTCATTTTGAGGACCATGTTCTGGGGATGACACAATTACAACTTCACCTTCATCTGCGATACGCACTTCTTCAAGAAGGTCATCAAAGGTCGGCTGGATATAAACATCCTCCTCTGTGAATGTAAACGGGTCATACGCATTTTCGGGAGCATCATCGGATCCATCTTTATTATCGGAGGCAGATGATTCCCTCTGATATGATTATCTCTGAGGCTCAGTATCGTCACTCATCGAATCAGCCTCAGAAATAAAGTATTCGGAATGCAAATTCCTCTCATACCATACTGCAGCATCATCCGCTGCCCTCTCACGTAGCAGTCGGCAATTGGTATACACATACTCCAATTTGTCAGCCCTCGCAGAATTCAACCTGTTGCGAATCTTTTTGTGAACAAATGAGTAACTGCTCCAATTGCATTCGCAAGATGAGACAGAGTACACTTGAGCAAGAATACGCTTCGCAATGGGAGCCAATGTTCTTGCTCCAGCTCCAATCAGATCCCACCATTCATGTGGCAGCATATTGAGCTCTTTTGGATCCGGCATGTCCTCATAAAGGTCGCGGCGATCTGAGAAGCATTGGTACTCGGATATAGCTCTCTCTGCATGGTTCGGCGGAGCCAGTCGCATGAGCACTCACACGAGGCCGGCCTTGGCATCAGCGTCGTCTCGAAGCATGGTATTGTCGAGCAAGAATGGATTGAACAAAGCCCCCGCATAATGCAAGTCCGTTCGAACCATCGAACGACGGTCGTAAAATGCATCCTTAGCATTGTCCGCAAGTTCAGGTTCCAAGGAGAAGGGAAGATGCCTCAAGGATTGGACATGCTTATCAAGATTTTGCATTAGTAACCATGTCTTACTCATTACTGGTTGTTTTCCATCAAACTCCCGCAAGACGATTAACACCGGCTCAACAATATAAACAAAGTTTTTACATTTCTTCCAAAAATCATCGCTGCGAATGTTATTTCGAACTTTTCGACTTTTGCCTAATGACTTGGCTTTTTCTGGAGTCCCACAATGTCCGTGTGTACGCATCCCATTGAGGATCGATGATGGTATGCTCCAGACTGCTCTTGACCGTTACCAACCGATCCACCATCAAGAAGTTAGTGACAAAACGAGTTTCGTCTGGATTGCGGAGGCAGTATTTGGGTTCGTGCCTCCTATATATTGCCAAAGGTATGTGGTGTGTGCGGATGAACGATATAATAGTCTTCGCTCGCTTGACAAGTTGTTTCACCCACTGTTCTTTTCCCCAATCTTCCAAAAGAATGTCAAGGATATGAACAGCACAACCTTGATAGTACATAGGGGATAACGTGCCAACAACATGTCTTCAGTGTTTCTCATGTTAGCGGCATTGTCTGTGCATATTTGCACGATTCTATCACTTCCGATCTGTTCGATGAAGTCCGTCAATAATTGGCATTGATAACGTCCATCTTTCTTCTTACCGCTAGTGTCAACCGATCCCAAGAATTGTTCCCCAGCTGGACATACGAGCATGACATTGAATAACGGTATGTTTGTGACAAAACTCCAACCATCGGCACATATAGTGCTTCAATATTTTCTGATGCACTCGCCCGTCCTATCGTTGACTTTTTGGGTAAGCTCGGTCATGGCGTCTTTTAGCAATCCTGTGCGGAGATTGTGATAAGTCGGAAGCACGTACGTGGATCTGGACTCCGAGGTTGCTCTAACGGGAGAAACAAATGCCGGAAGTCTTGCCACATTAAATGGTATGTTGGTCTCGAAGAAAAACTGCACCCATTTTTTATCCAACTGTCTTTTCGCAGACAAGTTAAGACCTTCTTGAATGGATTGCTGCCGTAATCCTCTACTCCGTTGAAGTGTAGGGGTACAAAGAGGTGTTGAAGCAGGTGTTGCTCCGGCACAACCCACTTGTCCAAGGACACCCGAAGCCTCATAAGAGTCGCCCTGGGTACTAATCGGGGCATCCTGACGGGAAGATGGAGTATTCTGCTCAGAGGTCATGTCCAGATCCAAAGACATTGGAACATTGCCTCCACACTGGGCAAAATGGTTTTTTACCCACATAGATGCTTTGGGGGCATAAACCCACCTCAGCGCTCTTCACACCTTTATAGCCGAGGTGAGCGAGCAACCGATCCGTACGATAAGAAAGTTTTAATCCACATAGATTGCACTCAACACTACTAGTGGCACTGACAGTGTTCGGGATTGTCGTATACCAAGGAATTCATTCCTCCCTCATCTTCACCCAATATCTACTCCTCTGGGACCTAGTGATGCAAGCAACAAAAAACAGTCACCTATAAATGAACGTGTTATGAATGTAGAGTGCAATGTGATAGCCCAAACACTTCTACACCTGTCAGCAACCCAAGTGGGTCGATGTGGGTTGTAGTGTTAAGCTTATACACAATCTGCTGAAGTGGCTTTGGTGGAAGCCACAACGGCAAAATGTGCGCACCATCCTCTTGGGCTACACTCTCGTTCAATGGAAGAGAACATTCAAAGCAACCTCAAGTGTTTGCGCCAAAAGAAGTGAGGAGCTTGGTGACCCTCCTCCCTTACATATGATCCAGGAGGGATGAAAATGAAATGAAAGTGAAATGAATAAATGACGAACCAATAGCGCCCACCCGAAAAAGGCTGTACAACCATATTTGTTGTAATTTTGAAATTAAGCGACCGTTAATACTACAGTCGCTATTTAAAAAATAAAATGAAAAACAAGTGACCGCCACCACTGCGGTCGCTTTTATTTTCTTTCATTTAGTGCAATATTGCGGTCACTTCTATTTTGTATATTTTTAAATTTAAGCGACCGCCCGTATGGCGGTAGCTTTATTGTTAATATATTTAAAATAAAACTTTTATTTTTAATATTTAAAAAAAAACGCGACCGCCAGTAAGGCGGTCGCTTTTAATCTTTATATTTTATGGCGGTCGCTGTTTTTTTTATATATTTTTGAAATTATCCGACTGCCATATGGCGGTCGCTTGTTCTGTACATATTTACAAAATTGTGCGACCGCCAATACGGCAGTGGCTTGTTTTTTTTTCTAACATGACATGACATGTTTTTTTGCATGTTAACATGTCATGTCATAACAGATCTGTCAAGTAGACAACTTCCTCGAGATGTGCTTCTATTCACCTTTGATGTGGAGTCATTGTACCCTAGTATTCCTACTGCGGACGGGCTTCGACGATTGAAGGACATGATTACTAGCAAGCTCAAGTCACCCCGGTTTGAAGGAGACTCGTCATGAGTCTTTCTCACATGGTCTTGGAGAACAACTATCTTCAATTTGGCTCGAGCTATTGGCATCAAATCCGAGGCACTGCAGTGGGTAGCAATTTTGCTATTGTATATGCTTGTCTCTTTCTTTGCAGCTTAGAAAGAGAGTTGGCTTGCGTAGCAAGATGTATATGGCCTTTGTACTACAAGAGATACATCGATGACGGATTTGGAATCTGGAAAGGATCTCGGGCAAGTTTGGAGACTTGGCTCGATCGATACAATCTCAGTCCCACAATTCGCATTGATCTCTGACTCTACTGTTGACATTCTTGATATTCAATTCTTCAAGGGAGCTGATTTTGTCAATAGTGGGATTCTATCTTCGAGATGTCATCAGAAGACACTCAATAGATATCAGTACTTGCCATGGACGTCCTGTCATCCGCAACACCAAAAACGAGCATTCACCATTGGTGAGCTACGCCGATACACTTTGAGAGAAAACACATGTGCAGGTTTTTCAGAGATCAGACGACTGTTCTATGAACGACTGCGTGCTCGAGGCTATCCAAAGTCTTTTATCTTAGAGTGTTTTAGTCTATGTGACTACGCACAACGTGCTACACTGTTAGCTTCAGAATCCACTCGTAAGTTGATGGATAAGCGGGCCCCCTTGGTTCTGAAAATTGAGCATTCTCGATATACTCAAAACTCTAAACCTTGGGGGAGTCCTAAACCCTAAACTGCATCAGCATCTTCTGAAAGTTCCGTAGTTAGCATCTTTTGACAAACTTATGGTTTGTTGGAAAAAAACGAGGAATTTACGTTCCTATTTAGTTCGTGCTAAGTTACAATAGAGTCAATTATATTAAATGAGATATTCTTGGCTTACAGGCATAAGTTGGAAAAAGACCTTTTTCTTTTTTAGAAAAGAGATATTCTTGGCTTCCAGGCTTAAATTGGAAAAAGAACTTTTTCTTTTCTAGAAAAAGACCTTTTCTCGGCAAAATACTTTTAGTTGTCTTTTTATCTTATGCACTTTTTGAGACATCACTTATTCGACAGTATAAGGTTTGCATTTGAAACTTGGGTTTTTAAGTCTACGTTACAGACATGGAGCAGTGAGGATGATGACTTGTCTCTTCACCACATCTCAATTTATGGCTGCATACTGATTGACTGTAGTGGTGCTGCAGCCTGCTAAGAGGACAACATATTCAAGCCTGGGAGCAGACCGAGTCTTCTCTCCTGTGGAGAGGGAACTTGTTTCTGACATTGTGAGTTTCTGGCCCTGATCTGAAAGTTCTATGTGCATGTGACAAAAATATATCAACAAAAAAAACATATGAGAAGACTCGTAGGAAGGGGACACCACCCATGAACCGGGGAGAAGAGTATGCCACACCCGTCAGTAGCAAGATTCGACCCCAGAATCGTCTCGGTCGCACTTAGTGCACCTAGCCAACTGAGCTACCGACCGTTGGTTTTTAACTCCCCAATGGTAAATCACAAAAAATCACGGAAATCACTGCAGAGAAGCCAACGTCGACACACACAAGGAATCTGATACTCAGAGTGCCTGCACATCTTCCAATGATATGAAAAACTCTGGTCTACAACTCCTAGTAGAAGTCTATCTTAACGCTATTTGGTTCACTTGACTCACCGCCAAGTGAGTTTTTGGATCTTGCTATTGCCTTCGTTCAGCTAGAGCTAGTACCGACTGTGCCTTGGGAGCTCATGGTCCCTCTGGCCCTGGGGTAGTTATGGTAGAGTACTTCTTGTGTGGCAGATGACTTGGGGAAAAAGTTGTTAATATTGCCGGCTGTCTATTCAGGTCTTCTCCCATCGTGTATCTTGATAAAATACTATCAAGGGTGGTCAGCCTGCAAGATACAGCTCCAGATATGGCGGATACAACTTATGGTAGTATTGAGGCGTTGCTTCAGAATTTTTTGAAAGAAGAGACCGTTGGAGCTTTTGGTACAAAACTTGCCTCCAGCATGTATACTGTAGCTACATTGCTAGAGATGTCAGAGCAGGAGCTCGATGAGATTATGGATGAAGAGTTTCCAGAGGCTGCCAGGGGGGACATAAGAGGATTCAAGAAAGCAATTTTGTCCAAAAAGCGAAAGCCAACCCAAGTATTGCCAGTATTGCCAGGTATTGCAAGCTGAATTTAGTATCTATTTACGTGGGCTGAAAATTTACCTTAATGATGTCCATTGTTGCTGGGATAGTTATTCATTTGGTTTCCTTTTGTTGTGTCTGATGCTTTGGTTTGCCCCATGTGTGGAATATGAGCTAATACTTCACTAATGAGAAGTTATGAGAGAGTCTGGTGAACGTTGATGGGTTGCCTAGGGCAGCATAAGCCCGTCTGTTTTTATGTCTGCAAGTCTGATGATGGGGAGGCTCTTTTAGTGCAAGCAGTCAATGAAGAGAAGATCAAGTGCTTAGGGTTTTGCAGTTTATCTGTTTCGTCATTGAGCCTTTGGCTGGACTCGTTTTTGTTAGCTCTGAGTTTGTGAATCAACGATCTTTCAGAATATTGTGTCAAACCATTCCTAAGTGCTGAGGGTTTGCAGATTAGTTTTTTTCTCAGCTATGGCTACTGTAAGGGTTGAGCACCTCAGCACACCTCGAGTATTCTTGGTTGGTCACATACGTCTGTTGTGGGGATACTTCTTTTGTAGCACCTACAGCAGGCTTTTCTTCCTGGTTTTGTTGCTTTTCTTTGCTTTTCTGTCTTGAGTTCGAGTAGTTTAAGCAGTCAATGAACACAAGGTCAGGTGCTTAAGGTTTGCAAATAATTTATTTATTCCGTAGGATGGAATCTGCTCAGATTCAAGATTGGATTGTCGCACCCGCAGCTTCCATTCGCTTCCCTCCCAGCAATTTCAAGCTCTCTTTAACTCTCTTTTCAAAGTCCTTTTCATCTTTCCCTCGCTGTACTTGTTCGCTATCGGTCTTTTGCGCAAGTGTGCACCGCAGCACTAAAGTTCATTACTGCATGTTAGCCACACCGTACCGTGGGCCCAGGTTATGTAGATTCTTGGCACCTTGAATTCAGAATCTTTGCTTGATTATGACCTGTTGTTCTACATGCCCACATACTCATGCAGGTATGCTTTAGGACCGTGTAGGTGAGATTCTTCCGGAGCTGTTAGGGGTTTGTGCTAAAATGTGTTTTGCTAGCTCATTGAAGTGTAAAGTGTGGAGGGTAAAAAGTGGACTAGAAAGTGTTAGCAATTCTTGTTCCTGGGTGGGTCCTTGGCAGACACGGTTGTTTGTTATTTAGATGTCGAATTCTGGATGTGCACTCAGGGTTGCGCGCTCCTGGCAACTAGGTGTGGTGTAAGTTTCTTCGCTGCGTTCACCCATCAGGGTGTCAGCTAGTGCATCACGTGATGCAACTGTCGCATGTTGATGTCCAATCCAGCACCTTGGACATTTTATTTTGTCATTTCAGTGCATGTTCCACTATGTTGAAATCTTGTTTTGTTTTTTCAAGCACCTGATCCTTGTGGTGGTCTGAGTTTCTTAGGGCTCTGCGGCCTGAGTTTACTGATCGTGAGGTTCAAGTACTGAGTTTGTCGTCACCAGATCATTTGCTCCTTTTGAAGAGGAAATGATAATAGAGCACCTGCCTCTCAGCAATCTTGAGCTTGATCTCATGGGTCCACCAATTTACTGCTCTACCACAGATAATTAGTTTCCTTCCATGACTCGGGTTAGGGTTTCAAATCTTCATCTGATTTTTGTTACGTCTCTTGCTTCTTGGTTGAACGGTGTTGTGTCTGTCTTCGCAGCCTACTTTCTGTGTGGGATTGTTGGTTATGGAAACCAGGGTGTCAGATAGTGCGTCATGGAGAGAGTCTGGTGAATGTCGATGGGTTGCCTAGGGCAGTCTGAGCCCGTTTGTTTTTATGTCTGCAATTCTGATGATGGGCAGGCACATTTGAATTCTTGCAAGACAATTGGGCAGTTGATTGTTGAACCCGCTGCAGTTGCTGATTTGTTCAATGATTCGTTCAATGCGTAGCTTGGAGTCAAGTGTTTGCAATTTTTGTGGTTTCTTGGCTGCGTTGTGCACTCAGGGTTTCAACAGCTTCTCCCAATCCCGTGTGTGATCCTGTGTACGGTTGATACATGCAGTTTATTCATTCGATAGATCCATGTTAACAAGTAAAATATGAGGGGGGTCCTTTGAAAGACACGGTTGTTTGTTAGGACAGGGTATTTCAAACTGAATCTAGTATCTTGAGATATTTGCATATTTTTAGCATTACAAGCAGCTTCTTGGTAGCGTTTATGGTTTGTTTTTTTTTCGTTATGTTTTTTGCTTTGAACCCTCTGAAGCTGCTGGTATGTTATCAATAGTATAGTGATTGCTGTCCTTACACCCTCTTCTATTTTTATTCCAAGTCGTTTTGTTGGTTGATACTTGTGGTTTATTCTTTTGTAGCACCCCCAGCAGGTAACAGGGTTTGCACTTGAAGGTTTCCAGACCTAAAGGACTATTATTTTCTTAAGGTCGGTCAGATTGCGGCAGATGAGGGCAGGTTTAAAGTGTTCTGCGTTCTTGTCTTCTTTTCTCTTCGGTGTGTTACGTTTTCCCAGTCTATATACATTGTCTATCACTGTTGTGGTTCTTGCCAAGATCCAGGTAGGGTACATGTATTGGTTGTGCAATTGTTGGTCTTATGATGATTGGCTGTAAGGCCAACCATAATCTTTTGTCATTACGACCATGGTGGGTTAAGTTTATGTCACTGTACAACTTCTCCCAGTAAAGCCTCTTCTGATCCCTTACAAGCTGATTGACCTCTTTACGCAGTTGGTAGTATCTAGACCAGAGCATTTTTTCATCTTTGATATTACAGCAGTCCTTATAGAGCGCCTGCCTCTCAGCAATCTTGAGCTTGACCTCATGGGTCCACCAATTTACTGCTCTACCACAGATAATTAGTTTCCTTCCATGACTCTATCAGCAGCAGAAGTGGCAAAGCTCTCCCAAGAATCTACAGCACCTTCTACCTCCCTCCTTGTATCACCATGGGCAAGAGGAGAGATCTTGAAGTGACTGTGTAAAGTGTGGGAGGGCCTCTTTCAAGGCCAGGACATACTCTGTGATGGATGGAGTCTGACATATATGCAGTGGGAGAGAGATTTGGGAAGAGATTGAAAACTTCTGAATATTCCATGACTGATAGAGATCGGTGTGTGCTCAGATAATTTAGTTTGTCCTCGGTTTAGGGTTTAGGGTTACAGGATGCTGCCATACAACAGCAGTTTCATCAGTAATTCCATGGTAAGAGTTTGGATGAATGCAGATCTTTTGAAATTTGACAAAATCTGACATTTGCAGGGGGAGAGAGATCTGCGAAGAGATTGAAAACCTCTGGAAACGGGTTTTCAGGTAGAGCTACTCTGTTACTTGGCCTTCCCTTCCATGTTCCCCTTCTCTTTGCATTTTCTTTGGTCATAGGCTTTGTTGGTGTATCTTTTGTATTGTTCAATTATTTGCAAGATAGGATGCTCTTATTTTTCTTCAGATACATGGATCTGTCAGGAGTGACGGAAAGTGTGTGGGTTTTGCTTACAGAATCAGTGAAGGTGGTTATGCAAGAATGGAAATTGAAATTTTCTGAGTTTTTGGACACGTTCAAAAAGATGGGGTGCAATTTGTCTATACAGAACGGTGTGCCACTCGACCACCGTGGTTATCCAAGCATTTTACTGGATAAATTAACTGCTCGTTGGACTGAAGATGTTGGTGATTTGTGGGAACGAGCGAATGATGGCTCGACTGGTGTTGTGCCAGTTGTTGGAGTGAGTGGGAGTGGGAAAACTCGGTTTCTTTACGAGCTGCTTGCAGAGAAGTGGGGTTTTTATTGGACAGCTAAAACCAAAGCAAACGGTGGGTCAGATGATGTCGCCTCTGTGAGTTATCACGAGTTAGAGGTCGATAAGGCAATGAATCACAGGAATGTGATGAAACGTATGAGGTGTGCCATTCTTTCAAGGTTGTTAATCTTGGAATTTTGTCACCAAGAAATTCCTGATTTGAGTCCTCTGCAATGGCTCATGCTCCAGGTGCAATTCCGTGCTTTCCTTGGTGCAGATCGTAACGATCTATATGATGTGCTTACTCATAAACTTTTTAACGTGGTTACTTCCCTGGAAGATTCAGAGGGGCTAAATGCTAGGATAGAAAAACTGTGGACGGATTTAGAGGGGAAGGTTGGCACTTTCACTGTAGTTCTGGATGAAGCGCAGGTGTTGGGAAGGAAAAATGTAAATGACTATGAATCCCCCGAGACGAAAGAGCTAAGGTCCATTTTTTCTCCGATGATCGAAGCCCTAGTGAGGCCATCTACGGCGTTGCCAAAGCAGAAAGTATTTGTTGCTGGTACAGGTGTCAGCTTTTTGAAGCTGGAAGCGGACGTAGGTTCGCTGATTGCAAAAGAAGGGGGTGGTGGCCCGGTTCAATTTTCTTCTGCTCCATTTTCTTCATGGACAGATGTGCGTCAGGTTCTGAAATTCTGCAGCGAGTACCTGAAGCTAGAGGATGATCATATGGAGGACAATGCCCAGTATCTGCTGGAAAAGTTCAGAGGCCGTCGAAGGTGTTTGGTAAGTTGTGTCGAGCGCCTTCTGGAGGAAGATGGGATATAACGGTAGTAGACAACTATTTCAAGGAGATCACAAGCAACACCAATGACAGCACTTCCATTTATTATGCTGTGAGCGCTCTGTGTGGAGCAAAAGGCACATTTGTCCTGAAAGAAGAATCATTCAATGGTGCTTCCTTGGTGCAAAGAATAGGAACCTCCTTTGCCTATAAAGGAAGGGGAGAACATACCGTTTCAACGGACGGAGATATGACTTTGCTCGAGTGTGGCCTTGGACAGCTACACCATTCAACAGGTTCCCAATTCACTTTCTCTATAGTCGAACCGACAGTCCATCATAGCATCATGAACTATTTGACGATCAACCATTCATTTGAGAAATCACTTAAAGACTACATGGTTGATTGCAAGGATGATCCCAGTGCAATGGGTAGGGCATGGGAGAAACTTTTCACAGTTCATGTGGCCAAGCTGTTTGACGGCACAAAATGGTTGGCCGATATGTGCTGTTTCAAGGATGCAACCCTGCCTCCAAAATTCGCAAGGGACAAGCCAACGATTACCGGTGAAGGTGAAGGAGTGTGGAGGGAGTCATATAGGATCCACACCGTAAGTAAATTTCTTGATGCTGAAGAGAAATCTCGTCCGCCATGCCTCATATTTGACGACAGATCTGGAGCTGATGTTCTTTTTGTTGTGAGACTTGGGAATTTGAAGATTCCTGTCTTCTGTCAACTGAAGCTGCGATCTGAGGTGCAGTGGGCTAGAGCAGTGGCAACTACAGATCCGGAACAGATGTACAAGAATAGTTCCGAGTCCAAAACGAGGGTGCTTGCCGCATGCAAAGATGGTTGCATCAGCTTGGTAGTTGCCTATCCTGCAAAGAAGCCAGCTAAACTCCAATCTGAATGCCAAGATAATCGTTTAATTGGCTATATTGGACAGGTAGAAGCGGAGGATTTGTTTGACCGCGTGTTATGTGATTTCTTACGTTCTATCAAGGAGTGACGGGGACAAATTTTGTGATGGCTCATGGAGTATTGAGAAGGTGAGATTCATTGGGATACTGGCTCTATTTTTTTGTGTTTGGTGACATTTCTATATTCTCTTGTTGCTGTCACACCTTTCCACGCTATAGAAGTATACTACTAAGTTAGACTGCTTCTGTATTCAACCATGGACCAACTTCAAGAACCTGTGAAAAAGGGACACAAATTAATGACAAGTATGTTTTCATGAACCAATCAATGAGTTCATCAGCTTTGTGTTACACTGATACGATGGTGTGACAAGTTTGCAGGAATTCCAGAATAATTTTGTTTCCAGGGGAGTCGGCAGGTCAATTGGTTCAACACCAAGGCGCGGTTGTGTGTTGTAGTGCACTGGGCATCAGGTGCCATTGAGAATGGAGATTAGGTGTGAATATTCTTGAAGTTGTGTTTTGGCTACACTTGGCGGTGAGTCAAGTGAACCAAATAGCGTTAAGATAGACTTCTACTAGGAGTTGTAGACCAGAGTTTTTCATATCATTGGAAGATGTGCAGGCACTCTGAGTATCAGATTCCTTGTGTGTGTCGACGTTGGCTTCTCTGCAGTGATTTCCGTGATCACTTTTGATTTTTTGTGATTTACCATTCGGAAATTAAAAACCAACAGTCGGTAGCTCAGTTGGCTAAGTGCACTAAGTGCGACCGAGGCGATTCTGGGGTCGAATCTTGCTACTGACGGGTGTGGCATACTCTTCTCCCCGGGTCCTGGTCCCCTTCCTATGCCTCGCTGTGCGGGTTACTGTGAAAGAGGTTATTTTCTCCTCTCACTGTTAAGGGGCCTGATCTGTGAGCTGTCTCCCCAAGGTGTTCCCCTTTTTTTTAGAAAACAACAATAAAGTAAAATAAAATAAAAGAATAAATGCAAATACGTGAAGAATACAAATATATGAAGAGGTACAAATACATGAAGAAATCAAAAGTGCTTTTTATTTCGGAACAAAGGGAGTAAAAGATGAAAACCATTATTTAGAGGTCACCTTATTTGTGTCACTATGCACTAGTAATGTACAAGTCAAAAAAATTAATGTAAGACATTGATATATAGTGACCTACAAAGTTGCACAAATTGTTGGGGTGATTTTTACATTTTGGAGCTGGGCTGCATGCAGGGGCGGGCTGCCCTTCAATTTTCTTAGAGCCCAACTAAACCGGCAAATCGCAGATCTCATAAGGGGGCACCGCCACCTCGTGCATGTCAGGAAATGGGCCCTCCACTTGCTGACTGGGGAACCATTCGTTCGCCCTTTCCATCAATTTGGTTGATCCCAAACTCGTCCACGACCTCTTAGATGGTATGTAGAACAGCAAGGGTTGACCCGCCATCATCCCATCGTCTGCAATGTTAATAACTCCAGAGCGCACTGAGATAAGCCACATCATCACACACTTCGTTCCACGTGCCCGGTAATCCATAAAAAAAATAGTGATACGAACATTTATCGGTCTCCATTTTTTTCGATCAACGTTGCTCTTAATTCGATAAAGACCCCTGGACACGTTATGTGGCCTTCTCTGTGCCATATTCCTTTTCAACCATTGGGACCCGTTCATCCCACGAAATTCATATTCATTCACTCGATTATCCCTCGGCACATGAAAATGCAGTGTTGTTTTTAGGTGCCACAAAGCCCGGCCCCAAAGGTAAGGCATGCGCACCGAGCTAGAAAATATGACTAGAAGGGGACTTATACCTTACGGTTTACGGATCGAGGGTGGTGGCCGGGGCTGAGGCGCGGCGTGGGGGGGATGGGGGGGGGGGCGTGGTGGCCGGGGCTGAGGTGCATCAGAGCGGTGGCGTGGGGGGGGGAGGAGGGTGGGTGGTGGCTGGGGCTGAGGCGCGGCGTGGGGGGGATGGGGGGGGGGGGGGGGGTGGTGGGCGGGGCTGAGGTGCATCGGAGCGGTGGCGTGGTGGGGGGGCTGAGGGCTGGGGCTGAGGGGCGGCAAAATGGCGGCGTGGGGGGTTGGCTGGGGCTGAGGCGCGGCGGAGTGGTGGAGTGGGGGGGAAGGCGGGGGTAAGGTGCGGCAGAGCAGTGATGGCTGGGGCCGAGGCGCGGCAAAGAGGTGGTGTGCGGGGGGGTGGGCGGTGTCTGGGGCTAAGGCGGGTTCACATAAAGTGTCAAAACAAGTGTAGCAGTACAACGCGGATGCACCGGTTGCAAGATAAACACAATCCGGGCAAATAAGTTTTAGGGGGGCCAGTTATGCACCCCTGGAAAAATTTCAGATCCTGTGAATCAAACCTGAAAGGAGAGATCCTGAGAGACAGAAAACTAGAATAGAAGTATGCGAGGTGTCCTGAAATGCAACTGCAAACCTATGCAAGAGGCAAATGTGCGTATGAGAACTATTTCACTGGATGCATAGGAGAATAGAACCCTATCTCTGTTTCGCAAGAGAATGGACACACTAGGAACAACTTAGATGCAGATCTCACATGCACTACTCGAGAGGGAGTTTATGGCATGCCGTATAGACACAGAGCTCATAACAATGCAATGATCTAAAGCAGGGGATACAAACACATCTAAAACTCCACAACTTCAAAGGGTGAGACCACGAGGCAAGATCATGCAAAGTAGTGAAGCCAAATCTTTGGGGGCTGCTATTTCATGAGCCATGAGCAGAGTCGTAAGTGTCAAAAAAAACATGAGCAGGACTATTTTCCGGAAATGAGTGTCCGCGGGAATAGGGTTTAGGGTGTCACGGTCATAGGGGGAGAAGGACCTCCCGATGAAGGAGGTTCGGCAATGTTTTTTAAAATTACATATTGAAAGGCAATGTTTCACGAATGGTAGGGTGGTACTGATCTGTACAATGGGGGCCCATTTCAGCCTATCAGTCACTTGCAAAATCCACCCACACTCCCAATCCCAAACGAAATGAGGAATGACGCATTTTGGGAACGATGGATACAGAATAGAACAAAAAGAGGGCACAATGGGGTTTTTATTGATCCACATGAATTGCATTTGAAGCACGTCTACTATGCTGATTGTGCAAACAAATCTTTAGCCCTGTGCCTTCTGAATACAAGTCACGTTGTCAATGGGACTTCGACTGCTCTGAGAACTAGCTCATGAGTCTTCGGGCTCCTCCAGGTAAATTGGATTGCAGCCGTTGTACCGCCCCTGTTGATGTTCACCACAATGTCCTGCCCTTCAATCATACCACCATCGAATATGGAAAGCTTCACGTTTTTGCCGTCCACACCAATGCGAATGTCCCCATACAATGGAGAAGATGAGCGCACTCCTTCAGGAGTATGTCTCTCCGATGGAGTCCACCCACGTCCACTGGCAGCAGTTCCACCGCAACAGCATAGCAGTGCGCATTCTTCTGCATGGGTGCCCGTCGTAGTTGGGAAAATCGGAATCAAGGATGCGCAGGAGCCACGGACTCCTCAGACCAAGATCGTCACCCCCGCTCGAAGGCGTACTGGCCTGGGAGATACTCAAAAGCGGACAATGTTTCCACATTCGAACCAGTATCTTCTGTGTAATCTGTGTACCAGATAACGATGTCTCCCAATGTGGCCGAATACATTGCATAATCGATGCCTCCATAAGGGCAGTCGTCCCGGTTCCGGAAGCACGGCATCCTTGCAAAGGAGGACCTGAGGACGTCTTTGATGCCGATGACAATGACCTTGCGGACAGCAACGAAGCCCTTAGATTTTCGAAATGATGAGAAGCGGAAGAGCAGTGCGGGCTCCAATAATGGACCATCTGGGTCACAAGTACCCACCAATCATCGTGTAACGTGTTCAACAAGCCAGTGGTGGATGAACCGATACCTCTTTCTCATCCACGGGGTATAGTTTGAAATCTGCCACCGAAGTCCATCCCCCGGATGGAAATTTGGCGCCGCATTTACATCGAAGGGGGGATGGACTTCGTCGTCTCGAGTGGCTATAGGCCCACCTGGCACTTACTGCCCATAGTTTGCATGGCAGGGAAGGAAACCGAAACGGCTACATTCATGGATGAGCCAATCTTCATCCGTGCAGGTTCCTGTCGGGGGAAATTTAAATGTGCCCTGGAGTGTTTGTGAGGAATTGCAGCGTTTGCTTGAATTTCTTCCAGCCACCGCGCTGCTACCTCCTCCATCCGGGAGCTGCTGTCATTGAGCGTACTGCGCTACTCTTTTTCAGGGATGCCGTGCCGCCGAAATCCTGCTGACTGCCCTTATCATGGCCACGATTATGCTATGTTCAAACCAGAATCAGGAGGCATCATTGTCTGGCTTTCACTTTTCACAGACGCATCTGGAATCAAGCGGGAGTCTTTGCGCACAATGGAGTATCTGGAGGGCTATTACCGCTTTGAGCGAGGTGAGGGCGAGGGTCAATGCGGTCCGTGGGTCCTGAAAATTGTTGACCTCAATATACCAAGGTGGAATGGGATGCCGGACAGATCACGCACGGCCTCACTTTGGTGCTGGAACTGCTGCCAGTGGACCAGGGAGGACGGCACCGGGGAAAACTATATTCGTGGAGTTCACTCCGCTTTTCCAGTGTATGGAGACATTCGGCTGAGTTGCGAAGACGAATCGCACGGGCACAAGAGGCCCACAGTGACCTTGTCAATGTATGATGGTGGTATGATTGATGGGCATGACATTGTCGTCAGCTCCACCAAGGGCACCAGATCGACCGCATTGCAGTTTACCTCGAGATGCCGCATCAGTAATGAGCTTGTTTTGAGGGCTATCGAAGTTCCGTCGACTTGGTGACACCCATGTAGAAGGAGGAAGGGCTTAGATTTGTCTGGAGTTGCTAAATGTGAGACACCGTGTTCGATCAATAAAACAACCCATCGTACCTCACTTCTGTGTGTTTGTGTTTCATCGTGTTCAAGAACTGCCGTAATTGGCCCACTGTTTACAATTAGAGGTCTCATTTCTACAATGTGTCTGTCCATATGAATATACCAGAGTCAGCGATATCACAATCCTGAGGTGAAGAAAATCCATGTATGAGTTGTAGGAAACATGTACACGCCGAAGCTCGGAAATTCGGCACTGCATTCCATTTTCTCCATGAAGCGATTTCTGGCAGCTCCCTTTCCTCCGTTGTCGTCGTAACGGAAATGCTATACAACATTTCATTTCCTGACATGGCATTACCATACTTCGAATTTGAAATGCGGCGCCGCATTTCCATATTCGACCTTGAACTATCCAAGCATGTCCAGTCGCTAATGCTTGTCCATGTCCATACTTGAAATGCGGCACCGCATTTCCATGTCCGTCATCGAAATTTCACACCGGACAATGAAATGCGGCACAGCATTTCCGGAGAGCACAATGGAATGCGGTGCCGCATTTCCGTCGAAGGGTCTGGAATTGGACAAACAACGATGGAAGTTCTGGAAATGCGGCACCGCATTTCCATGTCTGTCATCAAAATATCGAATCGGACAATGGAATGCGGTGCCGCATTTCCATCAAAGGGTCTGGAATTGGGCAAACAACGATGTCCCTTTTGGAAATGCGGCGCCGCATTTCCATGTACGTCATCGAAATTTCTTATTGGACAATGGAATGCGGTGTCGCATTACCGTCTAGCATCATGGAATTGGGAGCCCAAGAACGTCGATGGGTCTGCAATTGGAAAAATGTCCATCTCCAAAAGGTAAATGCGGCACCGCATTTCCATGTTCGACCTCCGCATTTCGATTTACATCCGTGGAAGGAGCTGGCAATCGGCAAAACTGCCGTGTCGGAAACGGAAATGCGGCACCACATTTCCGTTTGTCCGAACAGTTTCTGATGTCCAAACCATGAAACGGAAATTTGTTCTTGCCCCGGTTTTGGAAATGCGGTGCCGCATTTCTAAAGGAGGTTTGCAGTTGCCACATTTCCGTTCAGACATTGAAATGTGGTGCCGCATTTCAGATTTTGGGAAGGACCAAGTTTGGACGATGTTGTCGTTTAGAAGCACATGGGAGAGGGGACATGAAGGACGGGGAGAATTCCCTTTATATACTCTGGAATTGAATTTAAATGTACAGAGAGTTCATTAAAATTGTATTAATCTTGAAAATCATCACTACTGTCGTCCTGTCCTTGACTGTCCTGCTCCGCCTCCACCCCGTCATTGCCTTTCTCATCTCCAGCGGACTGGTCGTTGGCCAGGCTTTCGAAAATCCCATCTTCACCTTGCGGAACCGACCATCTCACCTCCGTTGGCTCGTCGTCCTCCCTGTCTGCATCGCTCTTATCCGCTGAATCACATATGAACTTTCGCACCCGTCTACCTGCCTCAGCTGTTGCCAACTCTTTCCTTATCCTTCTCTCCTCCCTAGCCCTCTCCAAAATCTGCTTTACTTTACTGGGATTCTCACATCGTCTAATCGCTGTATTTGCGAGTTTAGCTGCATAACTAGGAAGGGAGTAGTCATTCACCGGGCTCGTCATGAAGTCGGCCCTCGCAAAGAACGGGACATTCTTCCTGGCAGGAAGTGTAGGCCTTACATGTTTCGACCCGGATCCTCCAATCCTGCACATAACAATCACCAACGAGACCAATGAGAACCATAGTCCGGATATGCGTTTGACAAAAAATCACACAGAAGGCTTTGCAAACTTACAATGTTTGCACTCACTCGTATTACGGGTTCTCCTCGGCACCAATGTCCATTGTCTCTTCCTCCGACTCCGACAAATCCGAGGAGTCTTTGACTTCGATGGGAGCCTTCACATTCTGTTGCAGCCCTTCCAGATGGGATCCCCAGACGCCTGTGTCCTCCTCGTAGGCAAAGAGGTGCCGGTCGGAAAACCGCCCAGCCCACATTGAGGCACCTGTTACAATGCCATCCACACATTATGACATGGCCCTTCAGATGTTGCGAATGAAAGCATAACAAGAGTTTGCAGAAAAGCATACAACAAGATTCTGCATACCTGTCCCACAGATGAGGTCGAGCACTGTGCCCTCCATGTCAGTGCATGTCTCCATAATTGTCTGAATGAAGGCAGGGCTCTGAGTGCGTGAATACCGCAGGGGTTCAGTTGAAGTGAGGCTATGAGGGAGAAGTTCCGTGGGAATGTTGTTGAACAGGACGTCGTAATCGATGGGGTCGCAGTTCGGGTCAACCAACAATCTCTCCTTCCGGAAAGCAAAGGTGGAGTTCTCCTTCACAAAGCAGTATGCATCGAACTGCTTCGTCTGCATACACAGTGGGGAACGATTAGAAATCGAATGCGGCACCGCATTTCAAAACTCCTAAGAAAATGAAAGGACGAGTGCCAAGGTCGTAATTACCTTCTTCCCTTCCGACCGAAGGCCCAATGTGTTGATGCACGTCTACTTCTTCTTCAGAATTGGGACGGCGCTCTTGCGGGTCCACTTAGCAATTCCTGTCTGCGTGTTTTTGCCTCTGCTCGCCAGGACAACCACACAGCCTCTGTCGTCCAACACCATGCGGGCAAGCCCGAATCCTTTCTTCCAAAAAACCTCGGAGTACCTGTTCCAAGATGACAAAGCTTGCAGTCCTTCCACAGGCTCTCCGTCCGGAATATCCAAGATGATCATATCGCAAGACCAATCGGTGGCATTTCCGCCCCTCCTGCAATCCTTGTCTGCACACACCCTCTCAAAGAACGAGACCATCTTCAGAAACCCGGGGGTGTCGGAAGGCTCTTCGGCAGCCGCCTTCTTCAGTGCTCTGCCCTTCAGACCCTCCATGGTTTTCATGTATGCCAACTTGGCTGCCCGTCCATCCAAAGCCGCCAAGAAACTCTCATTCACACACTGGACTACTGTATCGGGATCCACTTTCAGCTTCTTCATTTCCACCGGCTCGAAAGGGTGCCCCCCCCGGGGGGTTGAAGAGTGTCTTCTTTACCGAGCCAGTTTTTGTCTCTCTCGTGACAATGGTGGGCACAGGGGCTGCGTCTCGAGGGGTGGGCTGGTTGCAAAGTCTCCATCGGAGTCCTCTTCCTCACCCTCTACCTGCACTATCTGTTTCTGCTTCTTTGTTTTCTTGGGTGTCACAACTGCTGCTCCATGCTGGCGAGTCCGCTTCTTTGACCCCTTCTGTTGAGCCTGCACAGCTGCATCCACCGTCTTCTGTACCATCTCAGCTGCCTTTCTGGATTGTTCCAGAGCAGCAGCTTCCTTTGCCAACTCTGGCCGAGCAGGGACACGTCTTTGCTTTCTCTTCTCTTCTGCTTTCGCGTGCAGATCTTTCTCAGACTCGTCAACAATTCCGCCAGACATGTCCAGGTACCACGGGCATCCAACCAGATGCGCGGCATGCCATTATTTCTGCAGCTCGGGTGTGTAGACACAGCTTGGGCCCGCCACGGTCCAAGCCATGAAGAACGGGGGCTCTTGAGTCAGGGCCCCTGTCTGAAGAAGCACGTATTTCATATACCTACAGGGCAGTCAGCATGCGTGAGCAAAAGTTGAGACCAACGTACTCGCAGAGTGCAACCGAAAACATAAAATGCGAATGCGGTGCCGCATTTCCCAGACAAACCTCATTATCAGGCTTTGCATACAATGACAGCTGGGCTTCACCTGTAAACAATTCGCATTGCAGCTTTTCCCGCTCCCTCCTGATGTGTAAACTCCACGCTCCTTCTTGCTGTCTGTAGCTCCCTGGCGAAGAGGTTGTCCTTGTAAGCACATCTGAAACGTGTCACGTAGTCTTCCAATGTCTGTGTTCCATCTCATTTGACGTACAAGCCGAACGAATTTGTATGCATTACGACTTGCTCCTTCGCATTCGTCATTACCTGCGATTCCCACATGCATTGTCACGTAGCAGTTCAGGGAATTCATTTCAGAAAAGCAACTCTGGGGAAGTACCTTGAATTACCTGGAACCACCAAGTCATGCGGTTGAGCCACACATCCACTGAAGGGTCGGAAACTTCGAGTGGAAAAGACCACATTGTCCTTATACTCTCCGATGCATTCCAGATCGACAGCCACCGTGTCTGCCATTTCCGATCCAATGTCAGGAGCAGGAAGAAGAGTAGCTATTGCTAGGAAGGAACTTCAGTAAATTGAAACATCACCTTCTCTTTCGCTTCAACACATGCCGTTGAGAGGTGATGCAATTTCTCCAACTGCATGGTCGGCTGCATGGCCCGAGAATAGTGTTTTGCAATCTCGGGGATGAAGTCCTTTCCAAGTGTCGGATCTGCAATGGCCACCAGCTTCACAAGCTTTGACTTGTATTTCGTTCTGGACTTGACCCCGGCTTCCTTCAAGTGCTCAGTCAATGACTGCAATGTTTTGACCTGCCCCTCACTTTCCATGAAGAAGCGTTTGGCATGGGCCAAATCCAGCTTGATGTTTGACTGCCAACAAAAACATGCAGAAGCGTTACATTCTATTCATGTGGAAAGATTACCGAAAATTGGGGAAGGATGAGCAGAGGGAAATGGGAGGACGACTTACTTCATATATCACCTCCACCATTCCATCCATAGTGAGACGATACCATGTCCGGTCAGTTTTTGCCACGGCTTTCTAAATGAGCTCGGGCTCCAGCATTTCCGCGAACATGTGCGGATCAGTGAGACCAGTTTTCCTCACCCTGTACAGCATATGTGCCATGTGGGTATGCACGTACGCATTTTCAGTGACCCTGCAAGGCACACTCTCCAGTTCACTCCACGAAAGCACGGAAACAAAACAGATTGGAAACCGAAATGCGGCACTGCATTTCGAACGTGTTTGGGAGGGTATGAGTATCTTACGAGTTGAGGTCCGCCATGGCATTCTTGAGCAGGGAGGAGTCTGCCACCTTCACCTTGAGGATGACACACTCCACCATGTAATGCCAGCCAATGTGCTTGGCATGGTTCTGCTTGATGTACTCCCACCAGGCGAGAAGTCGGTGATTCCCGTCCCACACAAAGAACATTTTACCCGACATATGGCCGAAGTCAGGATCACCCTTCAGGGTTGCCTCGAATTCGTCGTTGCGACTGTGCCAGTGGGTATCCCATGTTGACAATTCCTCCGTAGTGGGTCCACGAGATTCGCCATCCTCATTCTCAAGGGAAACGTAGAAGGCTGGCGAACCTAGACGGTACCCTTCTCGAAATGCGAACTTGAGCTTATCCACATCTCCGGGAAGTGCCTGCCTGACGATGGGAAGGGAGACCATGCGACAGAGTGGGATTCGAAGAGTCCGCTGGAATACCCTGCTGCCCAGAACTCTGCCAATGCTACTATGTGTCTCCTCCAACATTGTATCCGCTGCACTTTGGAATTCCTCCGGAGACATTTCTGCTGGTAGCGGCAGGGGCTGAGCAGCTTGAGCATCCCCAACTGGAGCTGCACTCTGGGGAATCTTTGCGGACAATTGTGCAATTGCATAGGCCTCCTCCGGGCCTTCACTGGTCAGGTCTTCCTCAAGTGTGGTCAGGTCTTCCTGAGAACCTTGAGAGGCAGCACCCTCCTCCGGTACCAGATCAACGGTCGATCCCATTGCCTTCGCTGCAGCAGGTTGGAAATCAAGTAGGAACTGGGCTTCAGCTTATGGAATCGGTTTTGCGGGAGACTGCTCCGCCCTCCCCCTGATTGCCTTGTGCTTCCTCATTCTTGCAGGTGAAGGTGTCTGCTACAATTGAATCTGCTTCATTCGCCTGGGTGGGGGGGAAACGGCCTGGTCCGGTTCAGAAACAAGTTGAAGGACGGGCTACTTCTTCTTCGTCTTTGCTGGAGAAGGGCTAGACCCCTGCTGGCGATTCTCCATGACCTTTGAAGGCGAGTCGCTCTCTAGGGCTTTGAACTGCAAAGACTTGCCCTTGGAAGCCGCGTCCTTGAAACGCATAGGGCTAGGACCGGCAGGAAGACCCGTGCTCGTGGATCGGCTGGGTGTGCGTGCTGCAGCTAGCTCCACGGACTCTGCCTGCGGCTCTTTGGATTCGTGCGATCCCTCCAGCACGTCCACCTTTCCGGTTAGGCATGCAAACATCTTCTGCAGTCAAGTCTCCTAGCATACAGTCTAAGAATTGCAGAAGAAAAATGAGGCGGGTTTCGGTGCTCGATCAGCTGGCGAATCCCGATAGCACGGAGCTCTCACTGGTGGCTGGGTTGTCTGCGTGGCCTGATGCTGCGAGATGGCAATCTCCTCCTGTAGACGCATCTGCTTCCTCCCCTTCGGCATTGGCCTACGTCCGAAGTACAATTTTCGGAGCTTGCGACGATGTCTCTTCTCTGGTGCATGCACTCCCTCCCTCTCAGGTTCAAGCATAAGAAGAACAAAGACAGGGAAAAGGGGCGAAGAGTGCAGATGGAAAGGACGCGAGAGGGGTGACTGAGGAGACACAACAAAAGAAGATGAAACGGCGGTGATGCAGCACTGGGGTTCGAAAAGGTTGGAGGAAAGTGTCTCCTCGTGGACTTTGCGTCATTACGAAATTCCAATCGTTCAGAATACGCCTGCCGTCCGAAAAACAAACATCATTATCCAATGGTCAGGCCGCGCCGCCTCATGCCACTTCAGTCAGATAGAGTGCAGACATGTGCCGCAATTCCGTTGTTCCACGTGTTCAAATTTGGAGTTGGAGTGAAAATACGAATGCGGCGCCGCATTTCCGTTAAGTACCATCACGAAGCTACACATCCGTGCTTGTTGGAAGAAAATGCGGCACCGCATTTCCGTTCCACCTTCACATACCTTAGTTGTTGAACGGAAATACGGTGCCGCATTTCCGTCCCACAGCTCCATGTATGAGATACAAAAGGGAAATGCGGCGCCGCATTTCCGTTCTGGAATGTCGGAAAGTGCGACTCGGACGGAAATGCGGTGCCGCATTTCTGTTCCCGTTGTTCATGATTCTCAATCAGAACGGAAATGCGGTACCGCATTTCCGTTCCACCTTTACATACCGTGCTTGCTGGATGGAAATGCGTTACCGCATTTCCGTTCTGGAGAGTGTAAAGGTTTCCCCCGGACGGAAACTCGGTGCCGCATTTCCGTCGCTCTGGTGCATGACCAAGATGCAATACGGAAATGCGGCGCCGGATTTCCGTCCAGCAGCAATCGAAAGAATCACTCCGGACGGAAATCTGAAACCTCATTTCCGCATGCTGAACCTGAATGGGTTGCATTGTTCCGAAACAACAGAATTGCGGCTAGTCTTGATGAGCACAACTTGGTTGTCTGACCGTTTTAACTAATAGTCCTGGCACTTGTCAGTGCGAACGCTCCTGTCTGTACCGAGAATACTACTGGATCCACCCTCAGGAGAAACTGTCAGGAGATGTTATTTCGTCGCCGATTCAACCATCATTGTCTAACTTACTGGTTATGGAATCACACCTCCCACCTTCATGCATGTAGCTTGAAACTATATTTTCCACTTCAATGTGCGACTTCCAATCGTCGATGGACTCCGCATGGTGCCTGTGAGCCTTCGTCTGTCGCTATACTGAACCTCGCACTTGCCAACTTCCTGCGGTGTTCGATGGCTCCGAATTCCTACGCCATAGTTTGCTGTCCTCCGCAACTTGGGAGAGCCTGGATCCCAGACGAGGGAGGACTTTGCAGAGTGACTGAAATTTACCTTTGTTCCAAATTCAAGCTCAAACCGGGCACAATTTATTTGGAAGAAGAAAGGAAGGATGTTCCTGGACAGGTTGACGAGACCATTGTCGTGCTAGGTAACGACGGAGGTTGCGGAATCGAATGGCACGTACCCCCATCAGACACCATCCTGTACCGAACTGTGGGAATGCCCATTCCCTTTCCGAATCAGTCGCTGCCCACACCATCCACAAAGGAGTCCGGAAACCTACAGGCGGCCACTGCCAACAGAGAGGTATGCAACAATAATCATTCCCGACCTGGACCGTCAAGACCCTCCATAGCTTCTCGTGTGGACGTATTCGACATTTCCGACGATGAAGATGAGTGCATTGAGGTCCCCATGTCCTCCACACGGTCCTTCAAATCCGAGATGGACGTCTCTGCAGGTGCTACGCATGTACTCTCGAGCATAACTCCAACCCGGTCCATTGTGCAGCTCCTACGGCAACATCACCTCGATGGTTCTCGCTCCGAGCTGGCTGCTCTCGACTATGCCAAATTTCCGGTCAGGAAGGTAACGTTTCTGCCTCCCGAAGTCAATGGCAATGTCATCTTCGAGTTTCCACTTGTTACTTCCTCAAACAAAGCCTCAGGGATGTTAACAGACATGGATCGAAAGCATGACGGACACCCCTGGTGTGTGACGAAGACCACTAGCACGAAAATTGCTGATGGTGTTCGTGTACGATACGTCCTCTGTGCGGGGAAGCTGAGGTGCCTGAATCCCGCCTGCTTCCACTTTCTTTCCAAAGGAGGGCGGAGAAACGAGACGGATTGGACTAGCACAACGCATCATCCATTCATTGTCTCTAGCCAAGCTCCTGCGGGTACTTTCAAGTGCACACATTGCAAAGAACCACCGACGTACATGTCCATGTGCAGAGCCAAGCAATATTACGTTATCTATTTGCTCCCGGACTTGACTAGAGCTTGCATACACGTTGGGGTCCACTGCCACCCCTTGGCGAGAGGCAACATGCGTGAGGCTGTGGAGGTGAAATTGAGCCCCGGAGCCAGACCAAAGCAGATTCAGCTGAAGGCAGCCCACAAGATTGCTCTTGGCAAAATCATGTCTGAAGATGGTTCAGACCGAGTGCCCTTGAACGAAGAGGAGATGCTTGACCTGTTGGAGTCCGTCTCGCACGTTTGTAGTCCGAATGTGCGGAATCACATCGTATCTTGCAAGCAGGAGTTCGGCCGGGGGTCGGACATGCACTCAATTCTGGAGGTGAAACGAATGACTGGATATGACTACATCCAAGGTAGCAGGTTTCCAGGGCAAGGCAGCGACTCCGATCGTTGTTACATTTTTAAAATGTCGACGTGTGGGCCTGGGAGTGGAGTCGACTTGGTCACTCGCATGACAACTGGAAACTTGTCGAATGCTTGGGTGATGTTTGACCACATCAAGCGAATTACAAACCATCAGTGGGTGACTATGGGTGTGCATGTTTATGACTATCACTCCAAGAG
Source organism: Takakia lepidozioides (assembly GCA_030704615.1). Taxonomy (NCBI): domain Eukaryota; kingdom Viridiplantae; phylum Streptophyta; class Takakiopsida; order Takakiales; family Takakiaceae; genus Takakia; species Takakia lepidozioides. The sequence continues at coordinate 59,964,541 of CM060733.1, forward strand.
GCTCATGACGATTGCAATCTGCGAGATGAAAGGGGAGGACACACAGTCGGAGATGCAATACCGCAATTCAGTTCTGGTGGAGCACGATTTTCAGTCAGAACGGAAATGGGGTACAGCATTTCCATTCTGGAGAGTATGACAGACTCCTAAAGACGGAATTGCGGTGCCGCATTTCCGTCCCACAGCTCCATGCCACAGATAGAAAACGGAAATGCGGCGCCGCATTTCCGTTCGGGAATGTCCGAAGGTGCGAGTCGGACGGGAATGCTGTGCCGCATTACAGTTCCGATGGAGCACGATTTTCAGTCAGAACGGAAATGCGATACAGCATTTCCATTCTGGAGAGTATGAAAGTCTCCTCAGGACGGAAATGCGGTAACGCATTTCCATTCTGGAGAGTATGAAGGTCTCCCCCGGACGGAAATGCGGTGCCGCATTTCCGTCCCACAGCTCCATGCCACAGATACAAAATGGAAATGCGGCGCCGCATTTCCGTTCTGGAATGTCCGAAGGTGCGACTCGGACGGAAATGCGGTGCCGCATTTCCGTCCCTTCGCTCCATGCCACAGACCTAAAACGGAAATGCGGCTCCGCATTTCCGTTTTGGAAAGTCCGAAGGTGCAAGTCGGACGGAAATGCGGTGCCGCATTTCAGTTCCGATGGATCACGATTTTCAGTCAAAACGGAAATGCGGTACCGCATTTCCCTTCTGGAGAGTATGAAGGTCTCCCCCGGACGGAAATGCGGTGCCACATTTCCGTCGCACTGGTGCATGAGTAAGATGCAAAACGGAAATGGCGCCGTATTTCCGTCCAACAGCAATGGAAAGTAGAACATCGGACGTTCATGCGGAACCTCATTTCCGTCCACTGGATTCTTTTGAACGGACGGAAATTCGGCACCGCATTTCCATTCCCGCCTATTCAATGTGTCCTAGTCGATGAAAATGCGTTGTCGCAATTATTTTCTACCGCATTTCCGTTCCACCATGGGCCTGCTTTTACAGTGGACTGAAATGTGGTACCGCATTTCCGTTGCACCAGTATTTTGGTTTCCCTGTTGACGGAAATGCGGTGCCACATTTCCGATCACAATCAACGAGAGGATGATGTCGAACTGAGATGCGGGACCGCCTTCCCATTCAGCCATGTGCAAGGGGTTGCATTGTTCCGAAACAACACAATGGCGGCCTGTCTTAATGAGGACAACTTGCTTGTCTAACATTTAACTAACAATCCTGGCACTTGTCAGTGCGAACGTTCATGTCTGCACCGCGAATACTGGTTGGTCCACCCTGAGGAGAAACTCTCAGGAAATGTTATTCCGTCGCCGAATCGGCCATCATTGTCATACTGACTGGATATGGAATCACACCTCCCACCTTCATGCATGTAGCTTGCAACAATACTTTCCACTTCAATGTGCGACTTCCAATCGTCGATGTACTCCACAGATCCACTGACGTGGTGCCTGTGAGCCTTGGTCTGTCGCTATACCGAACCTCACACTTGCCAAATTCGTGCGGTCTTCGATGGCTCCGAATTCCTACGCCATAGTTTGCTGTCCTCCGCAACTTGGGAGAGCCTGGATCCCAAACGAGGGAGGACTTTGCAGAGTGACTGAAACTTACCTTTGTTCCAAATTCAAGCTCAAACCGGGCACAATTTATTTGGAAGAAGAAAGGAAGGATGTTCCTGGACAGGTTGACGAGACCATTGTCGTGCTAGGTAACAACGGAGGTTGCGGAATTGAATGGCACGTACCCCCGTCAGACACCATCCTGTACCGAGCTGTGGGAATGCCCATTCCCTTTCCGAATCAGTCGCTGCCCACACCATCCACAAAGGAGTCCGGAAACCGACAGACGGCCACTGCCAACAGAGAGGTATGCAACAATAATCATTCCCGACCTGGACCGTCAAGACCCTCCATAGCTTCTCGTGTGGACGTATTCGACATTTCCGATGAGGAAGATGAGTGCATTGAGGTCCCCATGTCCTCTACACGGTCCTTCAAATCCGACATGGACGTCTCTGTAGGTGCTACGCATGTACCTCGAGCATAACTCCAACCCGGTCCATTGTGCAGCTCCTACGACAACATCACCTCGATGGTTCTCGCTCCGAGCTGGCTGCAATCGACTATGCCAAATTTCCAGTCAGGAAGGTAACGTTTCTGCCTCCCGAAGTCGATGGCAATGTCATCTTCGAGTTTCCACCTGTTATCTCGTCAAACAAAGCCTCGGGGATGTTAACCGGCATGGATCAAAAGCATGACGGACACCCCTGGTGTGTGACGAAGACCACTAACACAAAAATTGCTGATGGTGTTCATGTACGATACGTCCTCTGTGCGGGGAAGCTGAGGTGCCTCAATCCCGCCTGCTTCCACTTTCTTTCCAAAGGAGGGCGGAGAAACGAGACGGATTGGACTAGCACAACGCATCATCCATTCATTGTCTCCAGCCAAGCTCCTGCGGGTACTTTCAAGTGCGCACATTGCAAAGAACCACCGACGTACATGTCCATGTGCAGAGCCAAGCAATATTACGTTATCTATTTGCTCCCGGACTTGACTAGAGCTTGCATGCACGTTGGGGTCCACTGCCACCCCTTGGCGAGAGACAACATGCGTGAGGCTGTGGAGGTGAAATTGAGCCCCGGAGCCAGACCAAAGCAGATTCAGCTGAAGGCAGCCCACAAGATTGCTCTTGGCAAAATCATGTCTGAAGATGGTTCAGACCGAGTGCCCTTGAACGAAGAGGAGATGCTTGACCTGTTGGAGTCCGTCTCGCACGTTTGTAGTCCGAATGTGCGGAATCACATCGTATCTTGCAAGCAGGAGTTCGGCCGGGGGTCGGACATGCACTCAATCCTGGAGGTGAAACGAATGACTGGATATGACTACATCCAAGGTAGCAAGTTTCCAGGGCAAGGCAGCGAATCCGATCGTTGTTACATTTTTAAAATGTCGACGTGTGGGCCTGGGAGTGGAGTCGACTTGGTCACTCGCATGACAACTGGAAACTTGTCGAATGCTTGGGTGATGTTTGACCACATCAAGCGAATTACAAACCATCAGTGGGTGACTATGGGTGCGCATGTTTATGACTATCACTCCAAGAGGCTCATGACGATTGCAATCTGCGAGATGAAAGGGGAGGACACACAGTCGGAGATGCATCTGTGGGAGGGCATAAACGAGCAGATGGCAAGGGCGAGATTGCCAGAGCCCAATTTCAGGGGATTCATGGCAGACAACGCTCAGGCCAACTGGGCAGCGGTGCGGCGTGTGTACGGTGAGGACCCCAATGTGCCAATGGAGGGGAAAAAGAGATCCTGTGGATTCCATTGGATGCAGAGTCTATCCCACTACACTACCAAATTTGTTGCTAGCTCATTCCAGGCTGAACACCGTGTCCTTTGTACGGCGTGGAAGGATGCACCCACATTTGATGACGCAGAGGTTAAGTTTGCTATCATCGAGGCTTGGTGGAACACGTCAGGTGCAGTGGAGACAACCAATCTAGGAGCCTTGCACAGCTGGTTGGGGTGGTGGCATTTCCGGTATCGACAGTTCAGACAATACATGCAGGAGGTATGATGCTGTCATTTTCGTACAATTGTCTTTCTATTACGGAACTTTCCATTGGTTCCTCACCATTGTCTGTGTCTTTGTAGGAGCGGTGCTTGGATTCCGACATGGACATGCCGAACACGAATATGGCAGAATCAGTGCACTCCTCCTGGCGAGCGTCTTCTGCCGCACATCTGGTGGATGTAGTGACGGCCACAACGGAGGACATCGACAGAGCAATCATGCAGCAAGCCACGTACTACAAGTTCCTGAGCGGGAAACAATGGGGCTTTGGGCCGGACAGGGAGGAATTGTTGGTGCGAACAGCTTCGAGGTCGAAGAATCCACTGAAATGGGCGACAACATTGCGAGAGAAGATCAAAGGGACGCCTCTGCACCGCAGAGGTGAGCACCTAGAGGGGGACGTCCGTACTCGCCCTGTGAGGCGGAGGATTGAAGAGGAACCCGGGTGCGAAGAGAATTCCTGGAGATCCGACAGGAACATTCGGACAGCACCTCGAGGGCCCGTCATGTTGCCGCACAATGTGTCTTCCAGCAGTGAAAGCCCAAGAAATTCCAGATCGCCATCGCCTTCAAGCGGGGATTCCGTGCAAGAAATTCCCACCGCTCGCTTGCCCTAGATTCCGCCCCCTTTTATGCAGTATGGCCAAGCCATTGTGGAGACGACTGTGTCTGCGTCACAGTGGAGAATTGTTCGCACAAAGCCGTCGTTTCGAGGCAGGTGTTTCGCAATTCGAGTGGATACATGGCAACGTTGTTTAGAGATGATAAGGAGGAATCCAGATGGTGTTGTCCCTGCTCCTACTTTTACAGGAAGATTTGTCCATGCAAAGTTTGCGGAGGCGACAACCACCCAGTTTTGGTTCTGCAGGCACGACATTATGACTTGCGTGTATGGAAAGCCCAAGTACGGCATACAAACAATGCCAGAGGCTCCCCCGGTGTGGCCGGTGGAACCAGGCTGCGATCTGAGTCAGGTTGAGGCCGACGCCCTTACCGCCGCAGGATTTCGGATGGTGCAGCGCACTGACGTCCCCAGACAACCATTTCCGCTTCCACAGCCTCCACCACCGACCCCTGTGAGAGCAAGAACAATGGGAACCGACAGCTCTAAGCATCCTACACACCGTTGGGGGAAACCGAAGAGGCGGCGACCTCCCTCAAAAGTGAACGAGACAAGGATGGGGAATGCACTTCGGATGAACTGTACAATCCAGAGCTCGACAGAAGTGCCCCCACCAGGCTTCGGGCGTGTGTATCAGATGGTCACGGCAGGCTCAGCTGTTTGCAATGAGGTGTACACCATCACCATTTCAGAATTACCCACCTGCAATTGCACCGACTTTCAGATCATGGCGAACAAGGGGGCATCATACTGCCCTTGCAAGCATCTGGACTACGTGTACCTAAAGAGACTCCGGTGTAATTCCACAACTCATCACTTCATACATGCACCAGGGTTGAGCCCCCAAGTGGTGCACACTCTTCTGAATATGGATCCAGGGGACCAGTGACCTTGGCTTGCGGTCCCAACACAATGGTACGCCCATCCTTTTCGGATAGTAGAACTGTACTGCTGCAAGTAGCTCTGACTCTGGCCACAGAAAGGTCCGACTTATGTCTTGCCTACCAGTAACCTGTTTTGCTCGAACATCGATAATACTATGTCATTCACTCGTGTTTCCACGTACATGTATTTTTGTGTGTTGGAGGGTTCCTGTTTTTCTGCTCTCCCAAACTTTGCTTTCCTCATTCGACCCCCGGCAAGGAAATGCGGCGCCGCATTTCCAAGTAACGTCGTAGGTACTGGTAGATGCGGCAGTCAGCAACACCAAACCGCCCAGAAATTTCGCACGTGCGAACCCTAATACGGCACCGCATTTCCCAGTTCACTTGCAAAACTTTCCCGCCGAATACTGGAAGATGACAGAATTGTGCAGACTCTATTGGTTCAGTCGCGGCAAAAGGGTCAGCTTCATTCCAATGTTAAGGCATGTAAAACCGCGGAATACTCTATACAGGCCAGTATGCGACGTCGTTTTGCAGTGGTATACTGGATTTCTCGTTGCACGGTCACTCATTTCCATGAGCGGATCTAAAAAACCATGAGCGGAGTTGTTACTGACGACATATCTTTGCCGCATTACAGGATCCGTAACTTCCAAAAACGGCAAGGTCAAATATAAAACTATTATTTTAATACTTGTTTAATCTGCCGCATTTCCAAATTTGGAGTCCGCTCATGAAATCCGCGTGTCTTAGACTTCGGCTCACCGCTCATGCGGCTCATGGCTCATGGCTCATGGTTTCTACTCATGAAATAGTAAACCTCCAAATCTTTATAAACCCTAGACTAGTTTCTCACAGCACGTGAGCTCATCAGTGGGAAAGAAAAGGAATGAGATACAAACCCCACCCCCCGCTTATATACTACTAGGAGTGAACTGCCTCGTGTGGACAATCTTCCAGTGGATGTCTCGTGAGGAGAAAAACCATCCAACAAATGTCTCGTACGGAGAAAATCGTCCAAAAAGTCTCGGTGGGAGAAAGTCATCTAGTGGATGAAAACAAATTCTCGACAAGAGAGAACCAGATCCAAAGAATAAAAATCATCCAAACAGACAATTGCATATCTCTCAAATACAACTAACTCCGTGAGTTTATGACTATGCAACAACCAATTACGCTGAAGTTAGAGCATGTTGTGAAAAGTCATAAGGGCTAAAACCACTTCGAAAGGAACGCAAAACCCGTAAGAGCTTTGCACACGCAGACCATCGTGCAACCATTGTCTTGCTAAAGCCTGCAGCTGTGTTGTCCTTAACGTGTCCAACCACGATCCCCACCTTCCGACCTCCAAGAAGAAACACGGCTCGGTCTTCGTATTGTTGCTTCATCAAATGAATGAGCAGCTTGGTCAAAAGAATGAAGATCAACATCTGCCTCCATTACATGAAGGCGATTAAATATGCGTTGCAGCTAACACTATAAGAAAGTTTAGGGTTCACATAAAGTGTCAAAACAAGTGTAGCAGTACAACGCGGATGCACCGGGTGCAAGATAAACACAATCCGGGCAAATAAGTTTTAGGGGGGCCAGTTATGCACCCCTGGAAAAATTTCAGATCCTGTGAATCAAACCTGAAAGGAGAGATCCTGAGAGACAGAAAACTAGAATAGAAGTATGCGAGGTGTCCTGAAATGCAACTGCAAACCTATGCAAGAGGCAAATGTGCGTATGAGAACTATTTCACTGGATGCACAGGAGAATAGAACCCTATCTCTGTTTTGCAAGAGAATGGACACACTAGGAACAACTTAGATGCAGATCTCACATGCACTACTCGAGAGGGAGTTTATGGCATGCCGTATAGACACAGAGCTCATAACAATGCAATGATCTAAAGCAGGGGATACAAACGCATCTAAAACTCCACAACTTCAAAGGGTGAGACCACGAGGCAAGATCATGCAAAGTAGTGAAGCCAAATCCTTATAAACCCCAGACTAGTTTCGCTCAGCACGTGAGCTCATCAGTGGGAAAGAAAAGGAATGAGATACAAACCCCACCCCCCCGCTTATATGCTAGATTGTCCACACGAGGCAGTTCACTCCTAGTAGTAGATAAGCGGGGGGTGGGGTTTGTATCTCATTCCTTTTCTTTCCCATTGATGAGCCCACGTGCTGAGCGAAACTAGTCTGGGGTTTAGGGTTTAGGGTTTACAAAAGAGTGCAAACAAATACATGTAGCAGTGCAACAGAGTTCGAACCGCGAATGCACCGGGTGCATTAGTAGCAAAGTGCAAACAAGTTTTTTAGGGGCCAATTATGGACACCTTAGAAAACTTGTAGAAATATCTAGCCTGTGAATCAAAACTAAAAGAATCGATCGTGAGACACAGAAAACTAGAATAGAAGAGAGTGGGAGTGATGTTGCAACGTTCTAAAGTGCAAATGCAAAGATATGCAAGAGGCAAGTGTGTGTGATGAAACTAATTCACTGTAAGGACAGGAGAATAGTAACCTATCTCTAAGAAAGAGAATAGACACACTAAAGAACAGTCTTACAATGAGATCTAACATGCAACACTCGAAAATGAGTTTAAAACATGCACTACAATAGACACAAAGCAAATTAATGCAATGAACTATGCAGAAGATCAAATCTAAAACTCAACAACAACAACAACAATGCCGCCAATGAGACAAAGAGACAAGAACACAAGATGCAGCAAAGCGAATCTCTATAATCCCCAAACTAGTTTCGCTCAGCGCGTGAGCTCATCAGTATGAAAGAGAAGGAAAAGAGATACAATGTGCACCCCTCACCCCGCTTATATACTGCGGAAAGTGAACTTGTCTCGGGGGGGGGAGAGAGAAAATACCTAATGGATGGAAAACATCCAAAATTGTCTCGGCTGGAGAGATCGTCCAACACATGAAAACTTAGATGAAAAACATCCAAAGTTTTCTCGGCAGGGGAGAAATATCCAACGCATGAAACTCTAGATGAAAAACATCCTAATGTTCTCTCCAAAATGGATAAACATCCAAACTAGAAGCTAACTGCATGTCTCAAATACAACTAGCCTCTAGATTTGTAACATAGCACGAACTAGATAGGAATGCAAGTTTCGTGCCCTCTTCCAACATACCATAGGTCTGTCAAAGGACGCTAACTGCGGGCTTTTTGCGGAACTTTCAAAAAGCCGCATGAAGTTTAGGGTTTAGGGTTTAGGGTGGTTAGCAAAGGCTTGAAAAGATAACAAAAAGTAGAAAAAATACTGGAAAAAGACACAGTAGAATTTAAGGGGGGCCGGTTCGGACCCAAATACAAATGCAATGGAAACCAAGACAAATGCATACAAAGTGTGCCTATCGTGCCTAAAGGGATGCTATAAGACTATTATGTCTTATGCAAGGACTCCTGCCCTCACGAGATAGGGTTCTCTAATTGAAGAAAGAGGCACTTTTGCTCCAACCGTAAGCTTTTTTATGTTTGTTTTTCTTTGTTTAACGACAAAAATCTTGCTCACTATGGGCAAGCATGCGTTCAAGGTAGTCACAAACATAGGGTCAAGTCTCAACCCCTAGTTGGAAAACTTATATGCCCCACCTTCAAAAAGAGATTCGTACCTCTAAGGAAGAATATGAAGGATTACCGCATAAGGTCATTGACGAGAAGGTTAGGTCGGCAGAGGCTTGCGCATGCCCATAGTCCTCTGATCGCTCGAGATGAACTCGAGGGAGGATCAACCAAGTCCCTTCTCTCCGACCATCGGGCGTACGACAAGGGAAACCGTGTAGTCGGGGCTAAATTAGCTTGCTCGACACGATTACCATATACCCCCAGCCGCCTTACCCATTGTAAGCGGTGGCTAAGATGGCGTCAAACGGAAGGCTCTATACGCCCGTGCTTTGGAAAGAAAAAAGGCCTCGGAAGTAACCAAGGGTTGGGATTCCCCTCGGAGCCGAGCACCCTTTCGATCCAAGTTGTCCGGGCGGGCAAGGACTAGACTCTCGACTTCTCTAAATGTGGAGACACAAATGAGAGTTAAGGTGTTTTATTCCAAACAAGTTTCGTTTGATTGCTCAAGCTCATCAGTGGAACACCAACCGAGCAAAATTGCTCCGAGCAAAATTGTTGAATTTGGTGATGATTGAAGATCAGGAAGGGGGAAGAGGACGAGGAATGTAAATGAGACCAAGGCCCAGGAGTTGTCGCTCCGCAAAGGAGAGAACCCTCTTGCTATAGTTGTGGATAGCAGTGTTGGTGACCCTGCATTCTACCTGGGAGGGAGTCTTCCTAGCAAAGAGCAACAAAGCGTATGCTTTCGGGTCTACGAGCGGGTACCAGAAAAGACTCCTCGTGCGCCCCCGCGTCTGTGAGGAGGTACGTATGGCCGCTTCGTCTTCGTCGTTGTCGCACCCTTCGTCGTGGCCGGTTTTCCGTTGACCCTCGCTGAAGGTTTCCGGCCTCCCGTACCAAAACCGGTTGTGCGGTTCGAGCCTGACCTCTTGTTGAAGGAGGTAGGTGATGCAACAGAACGGGTGGAGACCCGGATTCCTTTCTGCTGCTTGCCGTTTCCCGACTTTCCGCCACGACTCGCCTTAGGCTTACTAGCCGGTTTGGTCCCAAGCTTCTGGGCCTTAGGTTTCACCTGGATGGAATTCACCACCTTCTTCACCTCCTTGAGTACTTCCTTGACCACCACGCGTTTCACGAGGGTAGCAATGGAGGGTTCCACAGGGAGGGTCTCCGCTTCTTCCATAGCACCTTCTCGAGCAACGTTGCGAGCGGCGATAGCCGCAGCCTTGCTGACGTCGGAAAGTTGTTTGTGAATGAGAAATATATCTACATGAGTAACAAAGAGATTGTTAAGATGAAGATGCCACGACTCAATGGAAGACTTAGACTTGTCACCTATCAAATTTAAGGATCGTAAAGGCGAAATCAAATCCGAGAGGCGAGTCTCAAAGACCGGTTTCGATTGCTCGAGCTTGTGGGTCAAGCTAGCAAGACGAGTTTCTTGGGCTTTGATGAGTGCTTCAAAGCACTTGATCCGATATGCGGTTGTGCATTCGGCCAAGCTCGCATCAAGGACGGATTGGGCCTCAGGATCTCCTATTTGAAGTTTAGGAGGACTCATTCTAAGGGAGTTGGGTATGGTGCCTTCTTCGAATTGCACTCGCAATTTTTGAAGGTACTTGGAAGTCTTTTCATGCTCATGCCTAAGACTTTTGAATTCCTTGTCCGATGTGTGTACAAATGTAAGCAAAGGGGGAGGAATAGAGACATTCATGCTAAAAGAAAAAGACGCGGATGCATGAGAAGGGCCGACGCCTAAGCTAGGACATGGACGTTTGTTACCTGCTAGTTCCGCCATGGAAAAAAAGTTTAGGGTTTAGGGTGGTTAGCAAAGGCTTGCAAAGGTAACAAAAAGTAGAAAAAATACTGGAAAAAGACGCAGTAGAATTTAAGGGGGGCCGGTTCGGACTCAAATACAAATGCAATGGAAACCAAGACAAATGCATACAAAGTATACCTATCGTGCCTAAAAGGATGCTATAAGACTATTATGTCTTATGCAAGGACTCCCGCCCTCACGAGATAGGGTTCTCTAATTGAAGAAAGAGGCACTTTCGCTCCAACCGTAAGCTTTTTTATGTTTGTTTTTCCTTGTTTAACGACAAAAATCTTGCTCATTATGGGCAAGCATGCGTTCAAGGTAGTCACAAACATAGGGTCAAGTCTCAACCCCTAGTTGGAAAACTTATATGCCCCACCTTCAAAAAGAGATTCGTACCTCTAAGGAAGAATACGAAGGATTACCGCATAAGGTCATCGACGAGAAGGTTAGGTCGGCAGAGGCTTGCGCATGCCCATAGTCCTCTGATCGCTCGAGATGAACTCGAGGGAGGATCAACCAAGTCCCTTCTCTCCGACCATCACAAGTTAGGGTTTAGGGTTTAGGGTTACATGGCCATTCCTGCGAAAAGTGACCATTTTTTTTTCGTGTTTTGAGGTGACCTACCCCCCATTTGTGCATAATGTGGTTCCGAATATGTAAAAATATTTCCCTATTGTATCATCATTCGTGAGATATGACACGTTTGACTTTTGACACATTTGGTTGACTTTGGCCTATATATAGCTTTTTTGGAATTTGAAAAGGCCTAGGTGGTAGTAGTAGGTATTATTAGGACAATGGTGGAAAAAGTTTGGCAAAAAGGTCAAAAAGTTGGCAAATATAGGCGTTTGAAGGCAAAACCCTAAAATGCCTATTGTGGCTAAATTTGGAGGTTGTTGGTGGTTTTGAATGGACCTATCCCCCCATTTAAAAGTATAAGGATTCCGAATATGTAAAAACATTTCCCCAATCCCTCGCCATTTGGGAGATATTAAGGAGTTGACTTTGGGTTGAGTTTGACTTTTTTGAATTTGGTCCAATTAAGGCAGCAACTTTCAAAGTGAGATATCTTAAGCAAATCTTCGTCAATTTGGAAAGTTTAGGTGTCTATCTTGTGTAGTTTTTCTTGGGGAATCCAATGGTATGTGGCGCTCACCCTAATTCTTTGTAGAACTCTACTTACGAGCAACATTGTGAGGCGGACTTCTTTGTAGGATCAGCGACTTTCAAAGTGGTATATCGCGGCAAAATCATGGTCGATTAGCAAGTTTGAGGTATGTATCTTGTGTGTTTTTTCATTACGCATCCAATGGTATATTGTGCTCGTTCTAATTCGTTGTAAATCGAAACTTATGACTAAAAATGTGAACCTGCCATTTTTGTAGGAACTGCGACGTTCAAAGTGGCATATCTACACCAAATCTTGGTCGATTTGTGCGTTCAAGGTATGCATCTTGGTCGTGTTTTTGTGTTGAATCCATTGGTATCTTGCCCATCTTCTAATTCGTCCTAGAACGGAAGATATGAGCAAAAACGTCAACCTGGTCTAAAAAGTCAGCAACTTTCAAAGTGCATTTTAGGGTGCTAATCTTGGTCATTTCTTTCATTCAGGGTATGCATCTTGTGCGCTTTTTTGTGGGGAATCCAGTGGTTTGCGGCGCTTGTTGTAATTCCTTGTAAAACAAAAGTTATGAGCAAAATAGTGAGTCGGAAACCCTTTTTAGTAAGGTGAGCGAACTTTAAGGGGTCATATCTAGGTCAAATCTTGTCCGATTGGGGTAATGTTTATGTGCATATTGAGTGTTTTTTTGTTGCAAATCCATTGATATGTCTATCTTTTTGTGGGTCCTTCTAGATCAAAAGTTATGTTGATTTAATGAATCGGGTTCAATTAGGTGCTATATTTGGTCAATTCAAAAGTTGGATGTGTGTATTTTGGATAATTTCTTAATGTTATTTCTTCTTATATCGCAGGGTTGCCAATATGCCTCGTATGAAGTATACGGGGCCACTGATCGAGCTTGTCAGCTCGGACGAGGATGTACCAGCTCCAGTGAGGCCACCTGTTGCAGCTATGACGCCATCAGTACCTGTGGTCGATCTCAGCAGCTCAGACGAGGAGGAGGAGGTACTAGTATCTCCAGTACGGCCACCTGTTGTTGTGCTGTTGCCATCGGCTGTTCCAGTGCGTCCGCCATTTGCTCCAGTGTGCCCTCCAGCTGCTTGGAGGCGGCCAGGACCTGCTCCAGTGCCTGAGGATCCTACTCTAAGGCGTTTGTACGCTCGTACACCGCTGCCCAGTCACGCGGCAGCTTATAGCATTTGGACCTTGACGCTGCTTGCTTCATGATGCTCACCAAAGATTTGCCGGACTTGTTTGGGATTATGGCCCGTCCGGCAAATGGGAAGGTGAGGGTCAGGGATCTTCCGGAGTTCAGTGATTGGTTGCATGTTATTTCGGATCCCATAGTGGTCAGGGTGTTTGCGGGGAGTGATACGGAGCAGAGAGACGGATTCAAGGCAGAGTTGGTAGATAGGCTACGGGTGGCGTTCGGGTTGACATTGACCTGTAGTACGGATAGTTCCACACTATCACGGAACCAAGTCAATGTTTCGGTTTCAGCCATGTCGCAGGCGCTTTATTCAGTAGGGGCTAGGGTATGTCGGGTTTCATTCTTCGGAATGAAATGGCAGATTCCAGATGTTGAGCCAGTGCTGGACCGGTTCATAGAGCGATATCGTGCAAAGATGGGTTCTTCTGTTCCAGTGCAGAAGAACCTATTTGATTATGGAGTCCGATTTCCTACAGATGGGTTGTTGTTCTTTAGGTTCAGTGATGCGCAGTACCGGGCGAGGAGGTATAGGGAGGGTACCGTGCACGAGATGTGCAACGAGGAGGGCTACGGGTCCGTGGATTTCAGGCCAGTTCTTGACTATCGCATAGCGAGGGTCAAGATCTACCAGGAGGTGTGTCACGAGATTCTCTCTGCGATACAAAGGCAGATGCTGGATCAGATGCCTGATACTAAGTGCGCAGTACAGGATCTGTGAGGCAGCTACAGGATCTGCTCGACCGATGGGGAGCCATGACAGATGTTATGCGCAGCAGTCGACTGTCTGGCATCAGGGTTGAGATTACTGTTCAGACGGAGATGGTAATTGACGGACGTCGGCTTTGCAGTGAGCAGGATTTATTTCGGATATGAAGCATTGAAACTGCATTGGGTGGGCCTTTTGACACTAGATCATTATCCATAGACATGTTCATGGAGTTTAGTGAGGTGCACGTATCAGCATTTGCAGCTACAGTTCACGGGAGAGATGAGAATCATCCATCTGTTGAGATACAGAGTGCTCCCACCTTTGCTCGCCAGGGTTAAGGGTTTAGGGTCTATAAAAGAGTGGAGACAAATGTAGCAGTGCAACAGGATGCGGACCGCGAATGCACCGGGTGCAATAAGAACACAATCCGAACCAAAAAGTTTTTAGGGGAGGGCCGGGTATGGGCGCCTTGAAAAAACTTGTAGATATCTAGATCCTGGGAATCAAAACTAATGGCGTTTATCCAGAGAGACAGAAAGCTAGAAAAGAAGTGTTGTTGAGATGTTCTAAGATGCAACTGCAAAGATATGCAAAGAGGCAAATATATGTGATTGAAACTATTTCACTGAGATGACAGGAGAATAATACCCTATCTCTTTTGCTAGAGAATAGACACACTAGAGAACGACTTAGATGCTCATCTAACACGCAACACTCGAGAAGGAGTTTAATGCATGCAATAGATGATAACAAACCTAAGGCTCAACAGCATAGAAGAAACATTGAGACAAGAACCCTTAGATGCAGAATAGTAGCCAATCTCTATAAAGTCCCAGAATAGTTTCGCTCAACAAGTGAGCTCATCAGTGGGAGAGAAATGGAATGAGGTACACAGAGCCTTACCCCCAGCTTATATACTGCTGTAAGGGGTTGTCTCAAATAGGTACAAGACCAAAATAGGTAAAAGAAAGTTATTTCTATGTCTAGAATATGACAAAGTTTTTTTTTGTGTCTAAAAAATAACTTCATGCCTAAATTAAAAAAAGATAATTTTTAAAGCCTAAAACTGGCTTGACAAAAATCAATAATATCTCTCCAATATAATTGACTCTATTGTAACTTGACTCAAGCACGATAGGAATACAAAATCCCTCGAGTCTTTTTTCAAACTAAAAGTTTGTAGAAAGAAGGTAACTGCAGAACTTTAGCAAAGTACTAATGAAGTTTAGGGTTAAGGACGTCCCTAAGGTTTAGAATAGAACACATATGAATGTTCAAGCTTTAGAATCAGAGGGGTCCACTTGCCGGTCAACTTCTGAGTAGGTTGACAAAAAATTGGAACTATAAATGTAGCGGTACAACAAATTCGAACCGCGAATGCACCGGGTGCAATAGTAGCACAGTGCAGACTAAAAAGTTTTTAGTGGGGGCGGTTATGCTCCGAAAAAAACTTCAAGATATCTATTGAAAAACTCAAAGAGATGATTCTGAAGACAAAAATGTAGGATATGAATGATGTTGATATGTTCTAAAGTGCAATTGCAAAGACATGCAAATGACTAAAGTGTATGACTGAGACTGTTTCATCGTAAATACAGGATAACAGAAACCTATCTCTTATGGAAGAGAAAACACACACTAGAGAACAAACCTAGCAGCAAAGGCAAAACTAGACAGACAGTCTAAACAATACAACTGTAAGGTACAACAACACAAAGGAGAAAGTGAGACAAAACACACTTATATGCAGAATACTAGCAAATCTTTATAAGCCCCAGACTAGTTTTGCTCAAAACCTGAGCTCTTCAGTGGGAAGAAAGAAATGGAGTGAAGTACAATGAGCCTCACCGCCAGCTTATATACTGTCGAAGGATTTTAATATACTGTCGACAGTTGCTTTGAGACGTTGCAATATCGTAAAATCCTTCTTGTATTGTATGAAAGAATTGTCCAGTAACTTTTGAGCAGCCTCCACAAAGGTAGGAGTGTGATCCCGTTTGTTGAAAAACATGCCCACTCGTGGTCTCGAAGAAGAACACTCCCGAATTGTGTACGGCTTCCTGCTTTAGAAAGTATCATTACAGACGGTCGTGACATTGTAAACGCTCGCTTCAAGGATGTGGTTTGCTCTGCCTTCAAGTCCTCTATTTGAGGTCATCTCAAGACCACAATGCGTGCTCTGACTACAGATGACTCCATCGTCATCAATCCCGCGGACAAAAATCTTGGGTTGGTGATCATGCGTAAGGATTGGTACATGAATTAAAATCGGCCACAAACAACATCTCTGTCAGGTTCAATCCACACTTACCTGGCAGCTCAAACAGTGTGCGTCAACGCACACTGTTTGTGCCCCTTTTTGTGCTTGTTTATTGATGTGAAAAATGCCACATAGGGCCACTTTGGAAGGTTGAATCCACCCCTTATTGGAAGCTCAAACAGTGTGCGGCAACGCACACTGTTTGAGCCCCCCTTTGTGATTGTTTTTTGTTGTGAAAATAGGCCACATAGGGCCACTCTGGCAGGTTGAATCCACCCCGAATTGGAAGCTCAAACAGTGTACGGCAACGCACACTGTTTTGAGCCCCCTCTCTGCTTGTTTTTTGATGTGAAATTGGGCCAAACAGGGCCACTCTGGCAGGTTGAATCCACCCCGAATTGGAAGCTCAAACAGTGTGCGGCAACGCACATTATTTGAGCCCCTTTTTTTGCTTGTTTTTTGATGTGAAAATCGGGCACCTAGGGCCACTCTGGCAGGTTGAAGCCACCGGAAGCTCAAACAGTGTGCGTCAATGCACACTGTTTGTGCCCCCTTCACTGCCTGTTTTTTTATTTGAAAATCAGCCACCCAGGGCCACTATGCCATGTTTAAATCACCCCTTATTGCAAACTCAAAGAGTGTGCGACAAGGCACACTGTTTGAGCCCCCTTATCTGCTTGTTTTTTTATTTGAAAATCGGGCACCTAGGGCCACTCTGGCAGGTTGAATCCAACCCTTATTGGAAGCTCAAACAGTGTGCGGCAACGCATATTGTTTTGAGCCCCCTCTTTGCTTGTTTTTTGATGTGAAATTGGGCCAAACAGGGCCAGTATGCATGCTCAAAACACCCATAGTTGGAAGCACGAACATAGTGCGGCAACGCACACTGTTTGTGCCCCCTTTTTGGCTCCCTCTCGGCCTGTTTTTTAATGTGGTAATGTGCCACATAGGGCCAAATGTCATGTTCAAAACACCCCTATTTGGAAGCTGAAACAGTGTGCGGCAACGCACACTGTTTTCGGCCCCCACACTGCTTGTTTTCTTATGAGAGATTAGGCCACACAGGGCCTGTCTGCCATGCTCAAAACACCATCATTTCTTGCCTCTCTCTTATATCAATTTGAATGAACAACCCTGCAGGAGAAGATGCAAAGAGTGGCGGATGAGAACCCTTCGGGGCAGGGGAAGGAGATCATTGGACGATGAGTTCTATGAAAGCAAAGCCGCTGAGATGCTGGGGGGTCAAAAGGTAAACTCTCAGCTTGTGGCGCAAAGTATGCTTGCCCCGGGTGGGAGGTTGAAGATTCCCCTGTGTAGGTTGGTTTCCATGCCCGTCGTTCGTCCACCCCTCAACAAGGACATCCTGAAGCTGGAGGCCGAGTTTGTTCATGGGTATTTGGATGGATCCGCAGTCTTTTACGGTTCTACTAGGGATTCCAAAGGCAATGAGCTCCTTGTGGATGAGTCAATCGTGGACTCCTGGGATCCCATTTGGAGACAGGTGAACGAATCCTTCGAACTTCTTCTCTCCAGGAAACCTTCGACCCAGGCATTCTCAGGGAAGATATTTCACGTATGGGATGGCAACCACCGGTTGCTTGCATGGATGACTGTCATTGGGAGGCTGCACTCACAGGAGGAAGAGTGGCATTATTCTGTTCGATCGATGGTGCTAGATTGTGACGGGAACATGATGGGTCTTCTGACGGCAACGAATGATGTGAAGAGGTTGGTTTCTCATTCTACATGTTCTAGTTGTGGTTCCGTGGTTCTTTTGTTCCAGTCCTCTGTTGACGGTTCTTGAATTTTATTCTGACTTTCACACATCATTCTGCAGAGGGACGGAGACATCGCATGTCAAATCGAGTTTGGTTCACACACTGTACATGATACAAAGGATCGGGCAGATGCCCTTGACCAACTTCAAGACCATCCTTTCAGCAGAGACGTACAAGAAGTGCGAAAGCTCCAAGACATGAGAAACGTGGTACTCGTTGACCCGTGAGGCTTTCATGGAGTATATGTACACGGTGAGATACATCTTCCATCATCTGGCCTTTCGATATTCCTGCTTCCACATGTTTGTTTCTGTTTGTTTCCCTTGCCCTTGGGTTGATGCAACTCTCATGCATTCCCTTGCAGCAAGACATTGCAGATGCATGAGAGCGTGACAAACTGGAATACTACAGCTCTACCCCTGAGGAGAGAAGGACAGCAAAGGGGGTTGAGAGTCACATCCAGAAAGAGATGACCGCCACAAGAAGGACTATTATGAGTGCTTTAGTTAAGCAGTTGAGAATTGCCGACCCATCATTCGGACCGTAGTTTCTTCAATAGGTGAAAAACCATTACAACAAGCCAGGCAAACCGGAGATGGCCCAGGAGAAGTTACACAGGTTGTCTACCGCCATTGTGTCTTTAGAATAGAAGGTGAAGTGGCTACAGATATGGAACTCCGATCCCACTGTTAGGGATACCCACATGTTCCCCAGGCCGGAGAAAGAGAAGAAGACCCAGCGTGTCATTCCTGTTAATGACAATGTGCTGGACACATGGCTTCACAAGGCCACTTACTGGAGTCAGGTATGATGTCCTTTGTTGTGTCACTTTCTTTTCATTTTTTCTGTCATTCTCTTTCCATGTTACATTGGCTGTGATTGTTTTTGGGTTCATTCTTGCATTTGAAACGTTTTGCAGTTGGAAGAAAAGGCCCGGTCGGTTCTACATATGCAGCTGGCTGACTGTGGGATCACCATGACAACACTGTTCCAAGCATACATGAGGAAATGGAGAGCCACAGTGTGGCAATCTTGTTTCTTTAGAGAGTTCAGCAAGGATGGTGGCATCAGTCGAACAAATGAGCTTGACCAGCAAGAGAAAGGAGAGGAAGCCTAGAAACGATGCCTTTACAGGTGCGAAATGGACTGCCTAAACCCTAAAAACACTCTCCTCCATCCAACCTGTTTTGGGCTGACTCATATGAGTTTGCGGTGCAGTGTACTGTGCCGCATACTCTTTTAGGGGGTCTTCGTGATGTGGTGGAAAAGCTGGGAGACAATAATTGCATTGCATAATGAGGCTATCTCTATTCCTGCAGGTACATAAAGTATGTTCTCATGGCAGAGAACTGCTTGGACAAACATCCTGATTTCGTGGACCTTTGGCTTGTCCCTGCTGGCAGCAGACCATGTTTACTACGGGGATATTGCATGACTGGGGCCCAGACCATCTTTCTGCTTGTGGTTGGTATTTGGATTGCCCTGCTTCTGAGACCCCAGCTCAGGAGGTGTCTTTGAGGTGAGAGAATGAGCGTATAGCAGCCACCGCCGCAGCAGCCGACCTTGACATTCATGATAGAAATTTGAGGACTCTTGCAGAGAATGAGCCTCCCGCTCAGGATACCCCGGGTAAAGGTAGAAAGGAAAAGGCAAAGGATGTTGCTGGTGGTGTGGGGAAAGGAAGGGGTAGGGGGAAGGGGGCACAAGGGCAGGTAGGTGGGCAGGGAAGTGTTGCAGATATTGGCCCTGTGGTGGATGTCCAGCAGACTCCACCGCATGGTAGGGGATCCGGGAGAAAGAACAAGGGGGTGGTTGATCCCAAGGACCCGTACTATGCAGTGGAGCATCCCATGAGGGTCATTCACCCTACCAGGTTGGAGATGGCCAACGTCGGGTTCCTTGCCATGATGGAGTCCAAGAAATCTGATTACAAGGGCGAGCCATCACCAGTGTGGGAGAGGATTGTGGAGTTCCTCGGCACGGTGCGTGTTGTCTTTTGCTTCTTCTCTGTTGTGGGCATGGATCGTTTCAATCCTCTTGAGCATTCCATTGCATGCTTGTTTGCAGGCTAAAATGACCAAATCCTAGGTGAACGGGAAGAAGAAGCCATATGCTGCCGAACTCATCATCCTGGACATCCCTGATGGGTTGCCAGTCCCGGATGTCTCTCCATCGGGTGCTTGTCCAGGTTGGAATGCTTTTGATGAGCGCTACTGGCAGTGGATTTTCTCCTTTTGCAAAAAATTTCTGTCCGATGCAGGTGTTTTGGTGCGTGGTGCTCCTAGCCAACCACTACCTCAATGTGCTCAAGGCAACAAGGGGGCTCGGGTGAAGCTCAGGGAAGGGCAGAGAGGACCTCAGATGCAGGGGTCTCTCCCTTCATTTGCTGGCCAACAACGGGCGGCTGTGGTGTGCTGGACATGTGGAGGACTGCATGTCAAGAAGGATTGCCCAGAGGGAGGCAAAGGGCCGGCACATGCACAGCCTGCACAGTTGCAGTGTGGGCATTGTGGCAAGCACGGGCATGGAGAGGCCCAGTGTTATGGTTTGCATCCTGAGTTGCGCCGAAGCCAGTTCCAAGGGAACAGTGGTGGCCGGGGGCAAGGTGGAGCAGCCTGGAGAGGACGAGGTGGCCAGGCACGAGGTGCAGGCCAAGGGCAAGCTCAACATGGCCAAGGACGCGGAGGTCAGGGTGTTGACCAAGGCATGGCCAACCAGCTTCAGCAGCTAGAGCAGAGGCTCGCTGCCATGGCTACAGCTCAGGTGGTACCGGCTCCAAGGCCGGATGGTCCACCTCCTGCTCCTGAGGGAGGAGATATGGGAGGCATGGGATTCATGTGCGGAGCAGCACTACCACTAGTGCAGGTGGAGTCTGCTGCAGCCGTGACTCGAGGAGCAGCACGAGTTCCTGAGCCACGAGGTGTAGAGGTGGAGTTGGATCCACAGCGTGGGGAGGCAAGCCGTCAGGCTAGGCTCCCTCAGTCATTCACATTGGCGGAGACAATGTCGACGCCATCCATGGCACCTAGTTCTCGCCCGACAGTTACCGAGGTGGAGGTTACTATGCCATTGGGGAGAGCTACATGGGTAGCACCACTACCTAGTGTTGCCAAGGCTACAGCAGCTAGTGTACTGCTGGGAACGGCCACATCTGTGTGCCAGGCTCCATTGTTCTCGGCTACCATGATTGCGACGCCGGGGGTAAGACCAGCTGAGGTGTTCAGGCTGGCAGCTACACTCTGTGAGAGTGGGGAGGTTACTTTATCTTCTGCGGAGATAGTGGGAGGTGTAGTATCGGAGGGATCCTCGGATTTGAGGGTCAAGACTGCCACGGTGGCGCCATAGCAAGCTGCAGCTGCCAGGTTGATGGAGTTGCCAGCTAGGCCAGCCATTGAGCGCGCCATGGTGACACCTGGAGTTGTCATGTTAGACAACCGGGATGGCATTTTCTGTTTGAGTGGACCGGCAGACAAGAGGTACCGGCCACTACGGGTCTTGTTGGACTCGGGAGCTCAGCCATTGATGCTGGGCAGAGCTGCTATTGCAGGCTTGGGCCTCACGGAGGCGGATATGGAGCCTTGTCCTTTCCAGATACAGACGTCTCTGAGAAGATCGGAGCAGGCTCGGGGCATGACACCGCGTGAGTTGGCTATCAGACTACGGCCGGATCACCCTACAGATGGCTCAGTGATGCGAGCCAAGGCCATTGTGACAGACGCAGTCTCATATGATGTCCTGGTTGGTGGGGCAGTGTTGTACCCCATGGGCTTCACCCTGGATTATTGGGAGGAGTCAGCTTCCTATAGGCCTGGATGGCAGGCAGGGGAGGGCCGGCGTGTGCAGCTCCCTGTGACGTTCATAGGAGGAGTTGCGGTTGCCCAGCGAGGCAAGATACCGACACTAGCAGCATTCACAGCGGCAGTGAGTTGGCCTGGAGAGTTGCTTGAGGGCAACGCTCATTCAGAGGATGTGCCACCTCCATGAGAGCATGATGATATGTATGGTATGGCGGAGTTGCCTGCCATGGTTGCTCAGACTCCATTGTGGGGCACGAGCAAGGATTTGCAGCGGGTTGCTGATCACGGGTGTAACAAGTCTGGGTGGAGGCTTTGTACCATCAGGAGAGGAGGAGAGTGCGGGGATTGCACCAGGACCACCTCAGTTGTCTCCATTGGACACCACACCTATTTTGTGGTAGTATCCGGATGAAGACATTTGTCTTCTGGACTTGTTTGGCGGGATCAGCACCGGATTAGCTCCTGTGTTACAGGCAGGTGTACGAGTTTGGCGTTACCTGTATGTGGAGAGGGATGAGACTGCACGACGCGTTTCACTTCGCCATGTTGCTAAGTTGGTGCAGCGGTACCCTGAGTTGTTGCCGGTGTCTGCAGTTCGTGGATATCAGCAGGCCTTGCCAGCAGACATTTCGTTGTTGGGGGCGCAGGATTTGGAGCGGGTTGGCTCCATTGATCTGGTAGTGGCAGGTTGGCCCTGCCAAGGGCATTCATCAGCCGGGCATGGCAATGGATTGCGAGACTCGAGGTCAGGTTTGTTTTGGGAGATGGTGCGGGTTTTGCGCCACTTGCAGCTTCATCAAGCTGTATCTCCAGCATACATCTTGGAGAATGTGCCATTGATGGGCGATTCTCGGGCCAGGGTGATGGCCAGTGTGCATCAAGTCCGGTCGTGGCTTGGGTCAGCAGTGTTGCTAGATGCAGCTACAGTGGGGTCACGGGCTCATTGTCCACGGCTATGGTGGACTAACTTGATGCCACCCGCACTGCTCAAGCGTGCATTTGATGGGGTGCAGCGGCCAGCACATCTCACAGTGGATAGCATTATGGACACAGGGAGGCAGTCTCAGCGTGTGAGACACGATGACCGTTCGCCTTTGGCAGTGGTCAACAAGGTGGGTCAACCACGAGCAGCATTACCTACACTGCTCAGCTTCCCAGGATCGTATGCTTTCCGGGATAGTGGACTTGGCCTCCTGTGGGATGCTCAGTTGCAGTAGTTAGTGGAGCCTAATGCTGACGAGCGTGAGCGGGCAATGGGTTTTACCACTGGTACCACGGCGGTGTCGTCTCTTTCTGAGGCATCACGTCGTCAGGTGTTGGGGCAAGCAATGGATCTCAATTGCTTGACCTGGACTATTAGCTTGGCTATGGCTGAGCAACGTAGAGTGCGGAGTACACTTCCCTCGATGGTCTCTCTGCCTATGGCAGTGAGTGGGGGCGAGCATGTGAGGACCACGGGGTGCAGGCATCCATGGCACACGTGGGATGTGCTCGAGGTTCAGAGGGAGTTGACAGCCAAGGTGGCGGTGATGGATGAGGTTGGCTACACTGTCAAGCTAGGATACAAATTGATCAATTCTCCAAGGTCCTTCATCAGTAACTGGAACACAAAATGGAACCACTATCAGCTCAGCCAGGGAAATTGGGACAAAATTTGGAAAGATATATGGCGAAAGGATCGTGCTGCAAAAGTCTCCGCATTCTTGTGGAAACTAGCACACATGATTCTGTCTGTCAGACAAGCAACACACGAGGATACTCCAGCTTGTACTAGATGTCTTACAATACAGATCAAATTCTAATTACCTCCAAGCATGCCCAGCTAGATTCTCTCCTTTCACTACCTTTAGTCCTGCATTGTCTTCAGCGCCCGAAGATGGATCATTGCATGCATAGATTTTCAGGACACAACCCCAATCCCCCTCCTTGCTACACTGTTGAAGAAAGCCTACCTACTGTCTATTCCATCTCTCTCTCCAAAATCATCTCACACATCTCCCTCTTAATCCCTCTCTCCTTAGTTTCTGCTTTGTTAGCTAGTTTGCTAGGGTTTCGGGGGAGTCTACCCTCGGTGAGCCTCACAGCCTACGGTGTCCCATTTCTATAAAAAAAACCTGGGGGCAATGGAATCTTGAATCGCGTAAAGCCCTCGTTGTAGGACTTCACCTAATACATAATGCACGAAGATGATTGTATGTCAAAATATTTGTAGATGTACTCCCCTACTTGTGCACACTAGAAAAATTTCAGTGACCAACAATCAGTAGCTCAGTTGGATATTGCACTAAGTACCACCTAGATGATTCTAGGTCAAATCCTGCTATCATGATGGGTGTGTATGTTCTAGTGTTGGACTGGTATCAGGTTTTGCTTCAGTAGGTTCCTGGTAGGAAGAAATTTTGTTTTTGTGTTTTGGTAGGTTGTTAAATAATGTTTTTTTTTCAAATTCTGGTACCAGGCTTGTAAAGCTTGATTCTAGCACATCCGGATTATTCCACTTCCTCTGCTGGGTTTATGCTAGTTGAGGGATGTAAACTCGGCAAAGCATGATAGTGAGGAAGGAAGGACCTATCAAAGAGGACCCAAGATCTTACGCACGCTTAAGTTCATCTGTCATACACAAGAATGAACACACCAAAGTAGACCGGGGCCCTTAGGCTTCCAGTTCACCACTTTATATAATCCTGCATGCTAATCACAATGAACAGGTTGGCCACTTCTGATTGGCTCTCCAGATTTTAACCAGGTGCTCATCCAGATAGGATGCCACGCAATCACTTTTAGGATAAGCTAGCTATTTACTTAAGACAGCCTACTTAATAGACATGCCAGGTCGCTTCATCCTAATGGTCATCCATCCGCATTCATCACTGGAAAATATCTAGGTGAGTGGAATCAATGCCTTCACAGGCTGGTATCAACAATGTACTTCATGAAAAAATGGAGGTCTGATATCAACAATGGTCCTCGAAAATATTCTTGCAAAATATCAACAACGGTTATCAATAGTCATTCCTTCTCAATGCCTAAGCATCCATCCAATGCATTCTTTTGGATACAATAGGAATTGCACCTACTTCACTATCGGGATATTTGCCAATGAAGCTTCTACTCATACTTCGGAATGGCGGGCATGCCTTATGGTCAGGTCACTTACAGGAGCGCCTGAAGTGCAGAAACCCTGTCACTTTTGTAAACTACTTGAAGAGCCAATCTGTAGATCACCGTGGAGCTCATTATGTTGTTGCCTATCTTCAATGTCTAGCTTCAAATCCACAATACATGACAATGCTAATCCTACCATATCTGCCGTAGTTGCTACAATATCTCCTCCCACATTGATACTAGGAAGCTTATACCAAGAGCTGCAACATAACCGTAAAGACGGTTAACAACACGGGTTCTATCGCCGTAAGCCGAGGCGGGTCGGCATGCCCGGTAGGGTTCCTGCAGGGGTTGATAGAACGAGAGCACAAACGGCCTGAGCACAGGAAAACGTAGGCGTGAGCATAAAAACACTGCAATAGGGTATACATATTTTCACGGAGATAGAATTCATATGAATAGGGTTCCACAATAGCGAAAAAAATTAGTTGTGCATGCCTATCTCTGTCCCCATTATGTCCCTAATTATGTCCCTAAATCCTAAACCCTAATGAAAATAGACACCCGTAATGTATATCTTCAAGCTCCAAGTCCACATATATACAACTTTGGTATCCTACAAAAGAATAACACATTAGGGAAAAACAAAGTCACAATAACCAACATCATCCAAAACACACAAATACCAAACAATAGTTGAACAATTTAATATAATGAGGCAAACAACGGGTTTCGGTAGCGAAATAAATCAAAGTATTGGGTTTCGCCAGAGAAATAATGAAGTTCGCCAGCAAAATGATGGGTTTCGCAAGCAAAATAATGGGTTTGCCAAGGAAATTTCTAGGTATTGCTGTGTAGGTCATTATCCAATGGTTTCACGGACGAAACAAAATGTGTTGTGTTTGGTATATAAGAGATGACGTGAGATTGTTTTATTTTGCTAATGAATTGTCGGTATGTCGGTACCCATGCTTTCGTGGGCAAAACAGAATGAAATAAATCTAGTTTCACTGATTGCATCGAGCGCCACTTGCACTTGATTAAATACGCAACTATTAAACAACGAAAATCCTTGATGGAGACGGCACCTACCGAATATTCCTTATGCCCCAACTTCGCGTGGCTTGTGCTCACGCCTACATTTTTCTGTGGTCACGCCGTGTTTTTGTGCCGTGAGCACAAATTGCACATTTTAGTTTCACCATCGCATCTTTTCAGGAATACTCTTGGAATTTCCGGTATATCCTCTTCTGCTCACGTGGGCACAAAGGTGAGCCTGCTCACGTGCTATCCAACCTCGGTTCCTGCCGATCACTCGCGCAAGCCCTACCGCCGGGCCTGTTCTGCATGGAATTTTCCAATTTCAAGAACCTTATGGTAGATTAGCTTATATCCGGGTTGTTACCCGGATTAATAACCGGGTGGACCCTCAATACCAGTCCAACACTCGTATGTTCCAATGTTGTGCGGGTAGTGCCTTTTTAAGGGACCCGCCTGGTTCAGGTATTTTTTGGAGCCTAGTCCGGGTCCAGATCCTTGTTTTTGAAATTTGAAACTTTTTTTCTGTCACATTTAATTAAATAAATGTCAGGTAAATGTCACATTTTTTTAAAAATAATTTCTACATATATTTATCCATTTATTTATTAGAATTTAAACCCGGACCCTGACCTAGCAGGTGGGTCCGGGTAGGGGTTCATTTCAGACATGAACTCGGTCTTTTGTGATTACGCGGGTTCCGGTGGGGGGTCCAGTTACCCGTACCCAGACCCGCACAACATTGGTATGTTCTTCTCTCCCTTCCTTGGGAGGTGGTCCATGCTCAGGCCTTCAGGGGGAGGTTTCTGTCAAAGAGTCTCCTCTCACTATAATTAAGGGGCCTGATTTGTGAGCTGTCACTCCCAGGTGTTTTCTCTTTTTAAAACAATAAAAAAAAAAAATTTGAGCCCCCCATTACATGTGATGAACAACAACAGTGAATATCTTAGCCATCTACCATAACTAGGGCTACCTAAAATGGTCCTCAGAGTTAAGGTAAGGGTTAGCAAACTTCAAGTGTGAATCAGTAACTGGTGATCCAATAATTCATGGTACATGAGCTTCCCAGTCGACCTCCCTCCTCTTTGACTTAATTTCCTTCAGCTCCTCTTATCCCTTCAATTGCTACGTATCTTATGCACCAAATTTTGAGTTATACCACAGAATTGTACACATGGCTGCCTCACAGAGACTATTTCCACTAAGGTCGAGAGATGATAGGGAGAATAACAGAAAGCCTGCATAGTTACATAAACATAATTTGCAATGGCCTCCAATTTCATCCCAGGCTAATGAATGTTGCATATGGTTCCTATTGCAACAAAAAAGCTGCGAGTCAGTTCAAGACTTCCACAATGAAGTGAGTTTGGAATATATGAGTATAATTAAGGACTCAAGGTGGACTAGGCATGCTAACCTCAATGGCATTTGACCAAAGCCTAAACTGCACCAATCTCCTTGAGCCATGCAGTATGCAAGGGACATGGGTCGCTACCACCCCTTGCTAATGCCCTCTTGGAAATGCCATAGAACCAGCCATTTCTCCAGTCAAACTGCACAACACAATATTATATGAGAAAGCACCAGGACAGGAGAAGCTGGTGGGAGTTTACAGAGACAGAAGCGTTGTTAAGAACCAACACCTACCACTGCTGGCAGGCTTGCTTGCCGAAAAGATGAAAGTTCGGGATCAGGGCACAGAATTCTGTGAACATTTGGAAGTACTAGTAGAGCTCTACCAGAACTGTCACTGGGTTCGATGGCAGATTTATATAAGCCGACATTAGTGGATGCACCAATTGAATGCAGCTATGACACTTGAGGCAAGGTATGTCCATATTTAAAGATGAAGCTGCCTCTTGCCTTCCAGATTCTGTCATCAAATTTGATGCCACTATGCATGTCAGAATAAGGCCTAAGGAGGGAATAGTTTTCAGTCTAAGCTGGTGCATTCACAATCTGTTTCATGCTTTAAACAGGCATTAGAGTAGCCATTCAGCGCATCAAAATTACAGCCTCCCAACATCCACACCATTCACATATAGGACATTTTTCCCTGCTGGTGACTTGCTGCCTGGCAATTGACAACATTTCCCTAGAACCTCAAAGGGAGAGAAAGAAGATGTGAGATGCAAGCATCAATCAGTCATTGCAGATGTGTCTTGCAGCATCTTTGTGAAGCTGTTGTGAGTTCTCATAAAAAATGTAAAGAGACTGACACAAAGGGAGAGAGAATGTACTCATAAGACGTTGTTTGCCGTAGCCTTGTGGCCATTGAACCCGCGCCCAGTTTGAGCGGGACACAAAGGGAGAGAGAGAGAGAGAGAGAGACCTCTTTCATAGCTGTAGGAAAATGGGAGACGGAACGTGCATACGCACAGAGTCGCTCCTCCATCCCCGCTTCAAACTCAATTTTTTTTTCGGCTGCTGCCGCCGCTGCCAACTCCTTGATTAGCTCAACCACCTGACCATGACAATATGTTTGTCAGAACCATGCTATAGCGACCACAATGATATCGTTTTCATGATAGTGGCGATAAGCATGCACCCATTGGTCTCTACAGACATTCAACATCCTAACCATGTCCATTTGCAGGTAGAGAGAGAAAGGCGAATATGCTCTCTTGACATGGCACAACCCAAAGAAGACGGAAGAATAAAGAAAGGACTACAAACGGAGGTATATACCTCATCTCGATAGCTCTTCTCAACGTCTCCTACAGTAGCGCCAGGATGGCGAACTCCCACCAGCATGAAAGCTGAGATCCATATTAACTTTTCGAGCTGTGGTTTCTTAAACTCCTTTGGTTCAAGCACCTGTGATCACTCAGATGCACGAAAGAAATAAGCCTTGTCACATGTCATTACAAGCCTCTAGCTCTCACAATTCATTTATGCCTACCGTGACCTTGTGGCAATACTTCTTGCATCCAAATTCTGTAGTGGACAAAGGAAGAGGAAATTAGTGAAGGATAAAACAGTGATTGAGAAAGAGGGAGACATCTGATGTTGACCTTGCACGACAGGCCAGCTGATTGTAGGCGTGTTGCTGTGGCTTCGGCCCACTTGCCTGACGCCGCTGTTAGACCCTCTGGATTAGAGTCTGTCTTTCCATCAACAGGAGCATCTCCAGCCTTTGCAACAGCAAAGTAAACTAGAACTTGGGAGGCCCCCGCTAAATTACGGCTTTCAAGCCATGGCTCGAGCATCCCATTCTGCAAAAACACCAAATCTGCTCGAAACCCTTGAGTCACTGTGCTGGTAAGTTTCTTCATTTCAGAGTACCTTCAGGGCAGAGGATTGAAACTAAAGAGCTTCAAATCCTAACATAAACTCCATAGAGAACTTGTCTGATGTTCAGAGTGATATGACCAAAGCCAACAACCACCAACAGTAAGTGTCTAACACATAGCACGAGCTACCATTAGAATTAAACTGTTTTGCTCAATCCAGCCAGACAACCTAAGAGCTTAAAATATTCCGCGCCTTCTAGTACTTCAATGAGCGGTAAACTATCAGGCTAGCGGCCTTTATAATCTAGGTTCATATCCTAGTTCTCCGAAGCAGTAATTCAGATGAACAGGAGGATCCAGAGTTGTGCCATTGGGGACTACAAAGCGCCAGGTTTATTTATGTGGAAGACGGAGATGGGTTCGTTCTGATGACTTCCTAGTAACAATCATGAGCTTCTCAAAGCCAATGGAGCTTAGGATATCCAGAAGCACTGACATGAAGCATGTCAGAAACTGGTTAAAAATATGAAGCAGAGAATATTTAATTAATCAGTTGTATGGCCTGAACGCGCTTGCATCATCCAGAAAAAGCGATGAATCGCCAGCGGGCAGGATGACCTACCATCACGACGAGCTGGAGGAGTTGCCTCGACCACAGAATCAAGAGCGTCGATGCGAGTACATACAAAAATCGGTCCGGTGCTATTTGAAGGAATTTGCTCGCCCCGTCTAACCACAATATCCCGACCTAATCCCATCTTCTCCAATGCTTGGCCCACTCTTCCAGCTCCCACAATCACCCCCGCCACAATACCTGCCATCTCTATGTTCTGTGTCACCTGGGAGCTACCCACTTCAACTGAACCTCGTGGGACCTGAAGCCCAGGAAATCTTTGACGAGATCTGTTCTTTGGACCGAATTTACCTGAGAACCTTTGAGCAGTCGAAGACGGCAGAATTTCAAGACTATAGATGCATGAAGCCCTGCATGCCTTATCACATTGTGGAGCAGGAAAGATACCTGTTTCAAGCCTATTGAAGGAACAAGAGGAGGACAAGAAGAGAGTACATTTAGTTCGAGACAGGGAGAGGGAGGGATGAGAGAGAGGAGCAAGCGCCATCGCCAGCCTGAGCAAGAGCGGGTAGAGAGAGGGAGACAGCCATAGGCTTCTTCTGGATAATGTCCCGTGCACTCTTATAGCCACTACTACCTCCCTGAAGGTAATACCAGGAACACCTCGGTTTTTTCCCAAGAACCCTGAAGACGTATGAAATTACCGTCTTGGAGGTAACGCATGATTCTTTGCCAACATTGCAGTCCTGGTCTGCATGATGCAAGCTCTCCCTCATTCAATTGATAACGAAGTATCTTTGAAGTCACCTCCTTTGTAGTCTTCAAGTAAATGGATATCCAGCACAACTGTACAGTTTGACTGCACCTTCCTTTCTCCTTCAAAGCACCACATCACTGATTGCATGCCTATCTAGACTGAGAACGCCTTGCCATGATTTTTTGAGAGGGAACCAGCAATGGAGTAATGGTAGCAGTTTTGTGCCTCCCCATGTATGAGAAGCCACTCAAATCACAACAAAACTGAAGGATTGAGAAACACTAGGGGTTCACAAGCTTAATTATTCAGTAACACATTATCATTATGTTTAAGGCATCTGCATCCCCTGAGGCTCCTCAACATGGGATGAGGGCCTGAAGCAACCAAAGAGCCTTGGAAACCAATGCCTGGAAGGCAACACAATGACAGGATTGGCACAATTGTGCAATATACAAAGTGGTGGGGTGATTGAACGTTAAGATAGCAAAGCACCGGCAGTGAGGGGCCAAGGAACTCTCTGCAATTTGCACTACACTTGGTTGGACCAAAATAAACAGACACAAGATGACTATTTATGTTCAGGCATGAAGCTTTGGTGGACATGTAAGCACTGGGGGCACCCCCTCAGCTAAAACCCACCCTTCCCCTGCCTTTCCAAGGTCTCCTGCATAACTTGTCATCTCAACAACTCCACCAGGATAACAGACGATTTGTCATGGGCGTCTTGTGGGCTACAACTTTAGTGCTAGTTTTACATCCCAAAGGGACTGATCCTGGTGTTGACAGCAGATGTCAAAGATCACCAGACTCAATCCTGTCCACCAGATCCACCCTTGTTTTCCTCTTCCAGTTATTGGCAGTAGCCACGAGATTGATAAGCCCTATCACTTGTCCTTTTGTGTACTCCTGCAAGGACATTCATCCACCGGGATTATTTCCACCACCTTCTTGTAAGCCCGTGAAAGACTGGCAACCTTGCATTCCCTTAATAAATCATGTTGCACAGAGAGTTGAAACTTACAGGATGTGTGCGGACCCAGTGTAAGTACTCTGTTTCAGGGAGATAGAAGGCCTGCTCAAACAACAGATCAGTAAGTTAGCCCAACACCTTTGGCAACACCTTGCAGACACCTCTCTTAGCACTGGTAAGAAGAATATCGTACCTTAATGTATGTTTCTACTATCTGTAAGTTGGACCTCAGCCTTGGGGGCGCTAAATGCTGCAAGCCGTTTATCAGAACCTGCAAATAATTCACCAAGGCTTCAGAACCAGGAAAAGTCAGGTGCAACCAGAAATGACGGAAATGGAGAAGGCACCAACTGTACAAACCTGGAGATCAAGAGACATTAAAGCACGTCCCTCGTTATTGCACCGTTTCACACGTGAAAGACCTTCAACAAGAGTCTCTGCAAGTGTGTCCACTCCATATTCTAACAACAGGTCCAGCATCTGCAAGCATAATGCATAGCCTATTAGAGATTTCGGTGAGCTTAAAAGAACCATTTGCAACATGCACCTCGGAACTGCAATTGTACCTCATAACCTCAGGCAAAACCATGGCCGGAAATGAATCCTATCCATTCTCTGGGTCGGCAAGATGAAGCTAGGTGGAAAAGAGCAACCTGCCCCATGGAGATTTCTTCCAGGAGCTTTTGAACATGTATGAAATGCTCCAGCAAAGAAAAACACAACGATCACAAATGCGCCTAGAAGAAAATTGGAGGCCCACCTATTTGTCAGGCAGATACACTCCTGACAGCCCATAGTACTGAACCTCCATGCTCAAATGTATATGGGTCGGGCAATGGAGAACAAGAAACAACCTCACCTGTGAAAGGCATGCAAAAGTGCAAGACCCAGAAGCCAGGACAATGCCATACCTCCTTTTGGAGACCTCCGTGCACCAGCTTGCTGGAAAATTGTTTGTACTCACCCAGCAGCAGATCTATATATCTGCCACCACACATACCCATTAAGTCCATCTGCCCTATGTATTATTCACTGGCAAAAGCTTGGCTTATGCATATCTACTTTACAAGAGTTCCGTAAAGGGAGCTTATGATGCATGTAAGTGAACATAAACATTTGAAAGTGCAAGAAGAGAAACCCCACTGCCTTTAAGCCCACTGCTTCTTTAGGCAGGTGATTCCAAAGCGCAAGAAGTACAATTATTAACCCCAGCTGCACGCAGAAGCACATCCCCAAAGACAGGCCGTGAAAATGGCAAAACTCGAGAATGTGTTACCCATTATGTTCCATTCCCAAATCTTTGAGCTCCCACCTTACACTCGCGATGCGATCGACATACCTGCATGGAAAGCCCCCTATCTGAATACAGTGTACATCTGAGCATAGAAATTACATTGTTCCCCACATGAGGCTCACCCTAAATGTGCCTACAATCTTCAACTCCTATACCTGTAACCCACCAGAATTGAAACCAGAATGCATCAAAATACAGGTCAAAATTGGCTTCACATTGCCCTGATGTTCTCAAACTCTGCCTTCCTCAACCTTGTGGGGACAAAAGGCTCCTTGCCTTTAGGCATCGACAAAACTGCTGGTTTCTGATTAGTGCAATCAGAGAACAGGCTAAGCCTATGAGACGCTGTTTTGCGAATTGGGACAGATTCGAGCTTGCAAAATGAACTAGTCCACATCATGCAGGGTTTTTTGTTTTTCTTTTAGGATTCGCAAAGTGAAACATATATATTTTTCACTGCGCCCTTTGTTCACAGAGCCAACAAAGTGCAACGCACCTTTCTGAGATCCATACTCATAAGCTTTCCCAGAATTCATTCAGTAATTTGGTTGTTTGGCGCATGTAGCCCACCTAATCTGATATGTATGTTCACTTTACATAAGGGCACTTCTTACACAAGACAGTCTGGACCGGGCAGAGGAGAGGGAAGCTGCCGGGGAAGACATGTAACCACTATTGGTATGGCCTTACATTGAATATCCATCATCAGTGTAAGTAAAGAGTAACCCTAATCCAAGTAAAAACCTAAACTAACACAACATGCTCACAAATCTCCCTACCTGGGTTTGCCACTTAATGGGAAAACTTAGCATCCTGCATTGAATAGCCATGCAGTTATCCGGATAGCCCAAATGAACAATCTACACCTTATAAGGTCACTGCCATGTCTTTATCAACATCCAGGGAAACAGGAAATGCACCCCACCTACCCTCCAATGTTGAGGAGCATCCTTGCCACTGCCTTGTATATATGCTCTTTCAGGTCAGGGACAGCATCTACCTGCATATTCAACACAATATCCTTATAAGTACTCCATACAACTGTCTCAATAATATAAACCTGAAGAGACCCTGCTCTGTCCCCTGTGCTCAAAGTTCTGTAGCTCAGACCATCCAATCTTCTACAGAAGCAACTTAAAAGTCCAAAAAGTGGGATGGCAGACCGTGCGGGCATAGAAATACTCCACTGAAGCTAAAGAATCCTGAGGCAGCATCGCCTGCAACCACGGTCGAGACCTTTTCAACATTTGGGAGAGGCACCTGAGTGACTCTGCTGCCACAGAGCGCTCCTGCACAGAAGTTCATTCTCAGTGACTGCCTTTTCAAAGACGGTAAAGGGACAGACTATGACACACCACAATATCCATGGAAGTCCAAGAATCCCAAGCACATTGACAACAGATACTGTGCCAAAAACTGAGACATCTGGCCACCGACCAATGCCTTTCAACTTTGGGGAAGATTTCATAGGATGAGCACAGCATTGCAGGTGCAACTTCACCCACATACATATTGCTGAACACCACCACCATAGCATGCCGTTCTCTAGAATAGTGGGGCTACGACTGCATTCGTGTTGGAGAAAGAGAGGTTTTCCACTTCCTGCACACAGGGATAAATACAACAGGTGCGCAAGAAGCAGGCTTCAACTTTGCCTTGGGTGCACTTTCGGCTTAACTGCAACACCCAGTCTAAGAAGCTGCCAACCAACAAGTAGAGACCTTGCATGCTTGCTGTTCACATACACTAGATAGACGTTCATATTTGGCCAGTTGATATAATCCACTAGGCACAGTTCAGATCAGAAAATCCACCATACCACTTGAGTGTTGGTTCTTCCTATCATATGACCTTCCACATACATAGGATCAAATGTCACCTTAAGAGCATATAAATTGCTGGCTGACATCATAATTGTTGCACCTCCATACACACTCTGTGTTGGCGCCGTCTCTGAGGAAACGCTAGAATTGTTGGAAGCATTACTTGCTCCAAAGGTTAAGCCCACATTTGAAGGAGATGTGTGAGAACTAGTGCTTGCAGCATGTTTCAACCGTTGCTCCTCGAGTCCTTGTGATATCCTTACCAAGGTTGCTCGTAGTCGAGCTGTCAGCACTGCTTAGACATGCCACCACACCACACCAAAGACCCCATCAACTGTGACCCACAATGCGCAAGCTTTTTGAAAACATCTCTGAAATTATATATCATCCTCCAGGGAGTCACTAGTAGGAGGACTGCAACTAAGCAATGCCTTGTTGTTGACGGGGACCATTATAAAATATCCAAACCTTGAGGATAAGCTGGAAAATGATGATTGGGCGAGTCGTGAAGTGCTCATTATAAGTTAAATGATCAATCACCACTACAAATAAACACATGAAATTGAATTGGCTCAAATTCTAAAGTAAAAGCATCTGCTAGTGTTCTCATGGTTCTCTGCATGATATTCAAATAATTCGACAATCCTCAGGAGCTAAATGAAACAAAAATAGCATGGAGCACAAGATAGTCCAAGGTAATATGATCATGTGAGTCAACTTACAGTTAGAGTCTGAATGGTTTCGACTGCCACTGAATGCCTCACGCTGCCCAAATGTCTTATAAATGGAAAAAATATATAATTCAAATAATTGACATAATCCCTGTAACAAACCAGCAACCATGTTACGATATATCTAAGATGAACGAAAGGACATGGGGGTTTAAAAAATGCAAAAATAATTGTCCCTTCATATTTTGATGCTGGAAAACCGTTACTAGTCTAGTTAAGGATATAAGCATGCCCTATACACACACATGCAGGCAGAAGAAGCATCTTGGCCTACTGCATACCTTGAAAACCTCTGAAGCAATTGGCTGCATTAATTGCGTCAGCCTTGCGTACTTGTCCATATATCTGTCAACATATATTGTTCAAGACAGACAGCAGTAACAATTTGTCAACCGAGCAGAATGAATTGTTGCCCTCTAAAGGAATGCACATTAGAAGAGAGCTACCCTCATGACCAGCCACATGCCTTGCTTGCAAAGGCTAAGCTGAGAATCTATGCTTTTAGAGCTGGACATGGAGTTTTCTAGAAAGTACGAGTCACAAACTCCAAAACGTATTGTTCCAGAAGACTTCATAGTGTTTAGAACAGCAAGGAGGAAGGGTACGGGAACACACCTAAGCATGCTGACAGAAGAGTGAGTAAGTACTAGACCCTTCTCATCTCCAAGTCCTTGGTTATCCTTGGTATCCCTAACGGATGAACTTTTCCTGAAAGTATGGTACAGGCGGCCTGGCAGCTGACTCTCCTCATCTATGAAGTCTGCCAGCAGATCTTCATTCTCATCATCTTCCTCATCTTCTGCCTTCGCAGCCCCATTCTCAACTCTACTCACACCGTTTGCCATCACAGCATCTCCTTCATCCCCTTTCACAACCGATGGACTCTGAACTTTTCTTTCAGAGAAAGGATTGCCTTTTTCGAGCCAATCTGCAAAACCAGAGGGAACAGCACCAGAGCTCACGCTGCCCCCTCCAGCTTGAGAGCTTACCACATCATTGCTCGGGGCAGTTCCACCAAGCAATGATGCCCCATTGCCAGTCAGACCTGCTAAGTTCACGGACTTGAGCGCCACTGATGACAGCTGCTGCCACATTTCTTTTTCCATGATCATCCGCAGCACCTATGTCCCAGCCCATTTGATGTTTTCCTTAAAAGCAAGATAGGACAGACATTTCCGAAAGTGCTTTCAAAGCACAAATTCAGGAGCAGGATCTGTGCAAGATGGGAATAGTCCTTAAGGTGGTTAGAGCTACTTACTTCAAGATTCTGGCAATGGAAGGCACCAAAGTACTGCTCACTCTGCTTTCCCATCTGGGTTCGTAATGAGGCAGCCTCGGCACCGGAAAAGGCTTCTCCTGCTAGAATGAACTTATTCACCCAGTCCAGGCTCTGCAAAAACTGGTGAGGGCTTGTCGCACAGATGGCATCAGAGGAAAGCAAGGCCGCTACACGCCGGGCTGCAAGTTCCCATACGGTCTTTCGCCCCTTTTCTAGTGCTCTTCCCACAGTGGTTATCATAATTTCCTCACGCCTGGACAGACTACAACCGGCTCCACTTTCTTCTCCTGAATCCTCTCTAGACCCCTGACTCTGCAGATCAAGCTCACCAGTTGATGTTGTTCCATTTTCACACAGTTCCAGGCTGTCAGCAGATGATTTTTTTCTGGAGAAACTTCTAGTGAGTAGCCTACTTCCAATACCGGTCGCTTGTAATGGTGACGTAGAAATTTGAGCCAATGACGGCTCAGAAGAAAGTGAGCCTGTGCGGACATGCCTACTTTCTTTCACATTATTAACCAGATCTCCATAGCTTCCAGAGCGCCGGTGCTTGCCATTCAAAAGACGATCCCTTAGAATGTCACCTGGAGGAACAATATCTGCTGTCACCTGCATTTCTTCTGTTGCCTGCAAAAGGAACGAGCTTCAGGGTCAACAACCACCAATGCAAACAGCAGTGAACATGATGCATCAATTGTCCGTTGTAGAATCTTCCAATTCTAGACTGCAGAAGCAAAAGAAAATATTTTCAAGCTTCTAACTCCATCTTTTGTCCTCTGTCATGCTTCTCAAACTCTTGTTGTATAAACAAAACTTTCCAGGTCCCTGTTACAGTTAAAAGCTGGTCCCTCCAGTCTTTTGAAAGTTCCTGAGGAAATTGAGAACTCCTCTCTATCGTAAAGAGTATAAGGACATACTTTAGGATGTTGCTGCCATGTCATCATAGTGTAGTATGAACACATCAAGTCAAAGAGCACCTCCAAGGTCTTGCACAAGAATTGCCTGAACTTGGACTCGGGAAGCTGCAAACACAAGTCCCTGTATGGAAGTCTGCATGACCAGCACTGTTTGTGAGCTCTAAATCTGAAAAAAACCACCAGTAAACTCCTAGCAAAAACTACTGGTAGAGCTCTGATCAGATACAGGACATCCACTCCATACGCCATGTGCATTGCAAATGAAACTTACATAGGTATCAAACATCGCAAGCAAACCAGACAGTGAGATTAGCAAAACCACAACTCGGATAATTTCAGGAGTCTTAAGAATTGTGGAAGTGGAAACTTGACACACAACACACTCCACCACTTCTTGAAAACAAAGATAGGTGTCAACCTGCTCTTCTTCTGGGCAATTTGTGCATCCTCTCCCTGCATAGACCATGTGCGAAGTACATCTCCAATGTTATCTTCTGTGTTACACCTATTTAGTTTGTGCCCAGCTAGGTTTGAGCAATAGCTTAAGTGAAGTCTTTCAAAGCAACAAGAAACCTGGAGAATAAGGTGCCATAAGGAGAAGAGTGTGCTTAATTGCAACAACAACCTACGCAAAGTGACCTGTGGCAGCACCAAACTCATGGCAGTGACAATGGAAAAAAGGATGCCCACAGAAATGGTGGATTTTGTAGTCAACCACCAAGTATAACTATGCTTCCAAGCTAGATTGTGCAACAAAGATCAGATTGCACTAAGTAAGCAGGCCTCTCTCTAACTATCAGAGACAAGGAACAACCTCTACACAAGGCTTCTGACTCTACCTTGGTACTTTTCTGCACATTTTTGTAACAGCATGGAGAAGGACTGATCGCCTTGTTTAGTTTAAAAGCATATTCAAGCTGTACCAACATAAAGATTCAAACAGACAGACTGTTTCAGATCTGTGGCATGTGCAATATTCCTCACCTGGAATAGCAAGTTCTTGAGAACATCATGTGTTTCAGATACAACGATTTGCGCAAAGAAGCTCTGCACCTTGTCAGCAAGACCAGCAACATCGTCCAACAAAGTATAAGCATCGATCACCTGCAACATGGAGAGATAGCATGCAATCTCACTGGAAGTGATTGTGACACATCCAACAAAGAGCTTTCGTAATATCAGCTATACACAATTCAGATACCCAAGACAACAAGCTTTTTGAAGTGCCCTTGTCAGATCCAGAAGAGAATGAGACACCTCACAATTCCAAGGGTAGACCCATGGATGGACTGAGAGTTCCTTCAACACTGCAGCTTAGCAGCCGGCTGTGGTGTCGACACTTGCAACTAAA
Source organism: Takakia lepidozioides (assembly GCA_030704615.1). Lineage (NCBI taxonomy): Eukaryota > Viridiplantae > Streptophyta > Takakiopsida > Takakiales > Takakiaceae > Takakia > Takakia lepidozioides. The sequence continues at coordinate 60,002,997 of CM060733.1, forward strand.
GCAGCCCATGAAAGAAAACCAAGATACACATCACATAAGATCTCGTGCAACAACCCTGTAAGTCTATTTACACAGTGGAACGTCACATCACTCCTACTTCCAGAAAAACGCATCAAAGAAGTTCGGCCAGACTTACAGTCGTATATTTCCGGACATCAAATTTGCGGCAAACATCCATTAGCAGCCCATCTACTTTGCCGATAGTCCGTTGTAGCCATTCCTGAGATGAAAATGTGGCTCAGTAGGTAAGTGCATGTTTCTTATGTCTCAGGCATCCCTCCGACAGGACATCAATCAGACTAACGATATTTTCTGTGCATTGCAGGAGAGGGATTACACAGGAAAAACTAAAGATCTATACTAATAGCTCAAGTGTTCAAACCTCAATGCTATGATTCATATCCTGGATAGCTGACAGCTCTGGACATTCTTCCAGCAGCAGCAAACACTCCGAGCACATCTGCAATGCCTGGGCAGCCATTTTCACTTGTATGGTTTAAATTTTAGAAGTGGAGCGAAGCCACATGCCACAGAGATGATGAAAATGTCCACAAAATGACAGATTAATACGTTCTTGACACAGTTTAGGTCCTTATCATGTAAGAAATCAACAAAAAGGAAACGCAATGAAAATTTCCAAATTAAGACATTCAAAATCAGTGTACAGCTGACAACCAGACTGAGCAAGAGCAACGAGTCAAATCAGCCTTAAAAACAGTCAGGTTCACATACATGAAACTGAACTCAACTCACTTTAGCATACTTCCCCTCTTCAACTCTACCGTCAAGTTGGGCTTTCATGTCCATAGAAAGCTGAATTCGCTCCAAAACCGGAACCATATCCTGCAGACAAAGAAATTTATAATACAACTTAACAGTAGTGAAGTATGTCAGTAAAAAAACATTAGGTTGCCCACTACAACAATGAACATGTAATAAAGTAAAAAGAAGTGATCACAGCCAAATCATGTCATACCACTTGGGATTGACACAGTAGCTATGCAGTATGCACATGCAGGCATACTCCAAACTTGAACTTACCAGCAAAATTTGTTTTTTTCTCACGTTTGCAGCAACCACAAGATCTTGTGACACCTCATGCATAGCCTGCGACAGGTACCTTCGTCCATTCTGTACAAAAAAAGCTCCATCAGAGGTTCACACTGCCCAAGGGCAGACAGAACACTGGCCATTTAGAAGTGCTAGTACAGTCAGCAGATTACCTTGCATATGATACTCGCAACCTGCAAGTCTCTGTCAAGCTCTGTCACAAGCTGCATCCCCTTCACTGCAGAGCAAACGAAGAACGTCAACTGGATCACACTTCCAACATGCTTGCCAGTGAACAGAAGTCAATTTTGGTCAAGACGCGGAGTTAGAGCTGCCGACTATGATGGAATTATACAATACTTTACAGGAAAAATTTCTGCCTCTCATCCTCGATAGGCATCAGCCTTCTTGAGGCAATGCCAGCCCAAATTTCCTAGGGTTTTTAAGAAAATTAGTATGTGCTGTTTGGCATGTAAAACACCAAACATTCTTCCAGCTACAACAGTATGCACCATCAAGCTCACAATAAACCCCTTTTGATCCCCTTCTCATCATCATTGTGCCTGTTATTAGTGAAATAAGTAATCGTTCAAATATTGAACTGCAGCCCTCCTCCCTATTCTTGCTTTCTTCATGACTCGCACCATGACCATTAGAACTTTGCTACATTGGCCAACAAACTTAGATGTGAGTGCAATCATCCACTAGGGGCAAAATCATTGTTCAAAATCCAAGATTTGAACTCCTTGCTTGCCAACCACACAGTCATGAGTGGGTTTCAGCAAGACAAATGGCTACTGACATACTCAGTCATGTCATTGAATACTTGTCAGCACCTAAAAATAGGCAAGTACTGTGTAACTCCTGCACATGCATGTTTCTTATCCACAAGTTATGAAGATGGCAATTCACTAGCCTTACAAAGAGAAAGACTATACCCATCTCCTCATGGTGTTCCATAACTTGCTTCGAAAGTCTCTCTGTTATGACATCGAGCTGCAACAATTTCTGTCCAACCTGCAGTAGCGATACCAAGGCAAAGACAACTCAGACTGCGGACAAGATTGTGTTTTAACAATTCATCAAGAACTTGAAAACGTGCACAAGGAAGTTAATTGCAAACGTAGAGGAGGAGGCAAGATTATTAGTTCAGAGGGGACACAGAAATTGATAGTCTCTGCACTAAGAATTGATTCCCAGGGCAAGAGTTGATGGGGCCGGTTGAGGACAGAAAGCCAGACAGAGCTCCAAACCACCAAAGTAAGGAAAGAAGGCCTATCTATAGAGGCAATGTGCCACACTGAACATCCACAACAGCCAGGAGGCTACCTTGGCATCGAAATACTTTTGTTCCACACCTTCCTCTGGCATGTCACGCAGCATATGCCTCACAGGATCAAAACCCTGCTTTTCACACAAGACGTCAGGAGAGAGCATGCAGCACCAATTAGTGAATTCACAGAAAGCGGATTGTGTTGGTAGCACCTGCACTTTTCCAATGATACAGGGACTGGTGCACAGGGCATCAGGCAAACTGTGCTGTAGTTGAAGGCTCAGTCCCAATGAGATACAAAATTTCATTAGAAGCAATCAGTTCAAGATGTTGATCTCTCTCTAGATCCCATTTGAGCTTAATGCCTTGTCCATTCTCTCCTTTGGCTAAGCCAAATAGCTGACATATTGTGTGCCCCTGGCATGCAGGGCTAAGGTATGGACCAGGAGGCCCTTTTGTTCCCCTTCAGTGTTTGTTTCACAAAGGACACCTACTGCACCTCTATTTGGTCTGGTAACTGACTCTGAAAGTTGTGACTCTTTTCTGGTATGATTTCTGGGGTAAATTTCCCTGATACTGTATATTCCATCCATAGTAGCTAATGCATGCGAGGGATTGCCAGGGTTGACGGAGACATGCAGCAAGATTCATTCCCATATGTACCCTACCAATCCCTGACAGCTCTCATGGGCCTCGTCTCGGATCTTGTACCTCCTCATAGAAGACTTGATCGAGCTCCTCCACTGGCTCTCCACGAGGACGGCTTGCATAGACTGAGGTGGTACTTAGAGATAGGCGCTCATGTGGTGGAAGAGCAGCAATCTTCCTGGCAACTGCAGCAGCTGCAGCAGCCCGAGCTGGCACCTAACCCAAACCACATGTCAACTTCATCCATATAAAGGCATTAACACTCAAGATGGTCTTGAGCTGCCTGTTAGAAAGAACATGGTTTGGACGCTCTTGTGTGCAGAGGCACCCAAAAAGATCAGAAGCTGACATAAGTGAAGAAATTTGGGACCGTAGAGGTCAGAGTTCCAGAATAGGACAACTAATATGAGTGCATGCCAATTATGTTGGATCAGAAGACAAGGGGCAATTGAGATGACCGGCATTGCTCCTCTATGTTGAACCACTTTCTGCCAACTATGTAGGCATAGGTGCTTTTCTCATATCATGAACCTCTTGCATTGAGCTCAATTTCATGCCAGAGCAGCATCGCCCAGAAGAATGATGGCTTGGAGAAGTCACCATGTTTGACATGTCTCGTTACAATATAATTAGGGTTACAGGTGCGAGAGTTGAAAATGCTTTCTAAACCGTATACTGCAGGGAAGACTGTCTCCAAGGCGTATTAGGGTTTTCTCCTACTCTTCCGTTTCTTTGCTCTCCATTCCTCTTGCATTGTTCACAGTTGAAGTTAGGGTAAGCACCTCAGGTCGCCCCGACGACCATGACGACCTGGTTAGACTTCTCGCCGAAGAAACTGTCTTGAGCCATTTTTCGCCGATGCTATATATATCCTCCATGGCGGCCTGCTAATACGAGCCCTCAGAGGGAACTGATAGTGCAGTACTCATAAGGAAATTTTCGCCTTTGTTGTGGTGCCTTCCTCGCAGTTCCACATGTAAGAGCCACCTCAACACCTTCGTTCCTTTTCAGAACCATATCTTTGACTGGCAACCTTTGAGGACACCACATTTCTGTGGAACTATCGTACACATACAAGCTACAGGTCCAAGAACACATCGTCGTGTGCTGTAAGCCAGTTACCAGAAAGAAGGCAAGCCCGCATGTTTATAAGCAGCAAGCCTGACCGGCCTGAAGCCTTTGCGGCCAATAAATCCATATCAGCTGTCGCATACAACATATTCAACCCATAGTCGCGACAATGTTGAGGTGTAAATCGTTTTCCTCTTGAACTGGCCCACACAATCTGGAAAATTCATCCTTGCCATAACATTATTCACCCTGTCACCAGGAAATCATTGTGCCATGGGCCTCCAATCCCCCCAAGCGGCATTCAATCCAAATTCTCCCGGTTTCAGATTTGGACAGCAACCTCTCTCAAACCTGACCAAAGGTTCAACCACGAATGCCAAGGGTACGGAAAATCTCAAAACCTGCTATAAACTCTCTCCGCCATTCTGAGTTGCTCTCCCACCACCTCTCCATCGCATGTTCTTACACATGATCAACGCGAACATTCACCACGCATCACAGCACGCTCGAAGCGTTGCAATCCAACCTCGCATCGCCTGGCCACAATACGCACATCGTTTTAATGCACATTGTGCAACCTCAGTGATTCAATCCCCTACGCATTCCGATCCGAGTGATGCGCACAGATTCTATTCAAGAGCATGAAAATCTCGCCTGCCACCCTCCAATTCCTCGCCTGCCTGCCTGCCCTCTCACAGGGTTTAGGTCATGCCCCCACATGCATGGCATCCCATGCCTGACAACCAATCTATTATGAGCTCCCGGATGAACGTGCACGATCATCCACCAACGAACCCCTCTGGCATAACGCGGCTAAACCAGTTTAGCCAGAACTGCGCTCACGGACGAAACTCAACCTTCGTCCGTCCCATCCGCTCCCAACAGAATCCAACATTCATCCGTCCCAAGATAACGAACGGATAACAGGGGGCTTTACAAAAAGGAACACGAGTGGCCCGCGCCCCGCCACGACCACCCGTCACTTTTCGGGGTCGTATCATACCACACGCTGTGCGGGCTATCGCCATGTATAGCCCCATCGTCACCTGGGATTGGGCCGTGGCTTGGGACGTGGCGGCAGGCTGCTGCAGACTGGCACGCAGGCCACAATGGAAGAAGAGTGCACGACAGGGGACCAACAAGGTGGGGGTGGCCAGGGAAGGGGGATGAGGGGAGGGAGAGGGAGACAGAGGGAGACTAGGGAGAGAGAGAGATGTTTGGGATTGTAGAAGAGGGAGAAAAAGAGAAAGGAGAGGGAGAGGGAGAGGGTGACTCCCGGGATGGCGAGTGGAGCTTCGTTTCTGTCTGCGGAGGGAGCAGCGGCGGCGGCGGTGAGTGCAGGAGGAGGGGCGTGCATAGGGACAGGGACAGCGGTAGGACAGAGTGGGAGAAGGAGGGGGGGGAGGCTCAGGCACAGCGGGCAGGGGCAGCAGCAGCAGCAGCAGCGGGGCGGGGAGGCATGGGGGGGAGCTGTGCAACGTGTGGCAGTGGGGACAGGGCGGGCTCCAAGTGCAGGCTGGGGCTGGGCTGGGACGCAGCATAGTGTGCAGGCGCAGGGGGGGTTGAATTCGGAGTTTTGTGGGAGGAGGTCTACACGGCTGGTGTCCAAGTTTCACCATGGGCGGCAGAAATTGTATTTGGGGAAGCACAGTCCTGAAGCAGATATGGCCGCTCAGGAGATTCTGCAGGCGCCGTCTGTGAGGAACACCTCGGGATTGCTTGACAAGTGGTGCCACCAGCTGGTTGGCTTGGAGGATTTCCCCTACCTTCTGCGGGAGCTGGGGAATCGAGGTGAGTGGGAGAGGGCGTTGCAGAGTTATGAGTGGATGGTGCGGCAGGAGCACATCAAAAGTGAGTGGAGCAAGCTGGCAAGTATCATGATAAGCACTCTTGGGCGGTTGGGGAAGGTGGAGATTGCTCAGGAGGTGTTCAATAGGGCGCAAAAGGTCGGGTTTGGGAATAATGTGTACGCGTACTCAGCTTTGGTTAGTGCGTACGGCCGCAGTGGAAGATGCGGTGAGGCACTGAAGCTGTTTCACTTGATGAAGAAGTGTGGTTGCAAGCCCAACCTTATCACCTACAACACTGTTATTGATGCCTGCGGGAAGGGTGGAGTAGACTTGAGGATGGCTCTTGACATCTTTGATGAGATGCAGCGGGAAGGTGTGGAGCCCGACCGCATTACTTTCAACTCTCTCATTGCCGTGTGCAGCCGAGGCAGCCTCTGGGAGGAATCGCAGCGAGTGTTTGCTGAAATGCAGCGTCGGGGTATTGAACAAGATATTTTCACCTACAACACTCTCATCGATGCAGTTTCCAAAGGGGGCCAGATGGAAATGGCTGCCACCATCATGTTGGACATGCGGCGCAAGGCAGTGAGTCCCAATGTGGTCACCTACAGCACAATGATTGATGGATATGGAAAGCTTGGGTGTTTTGAGGAAGCCATTAGCTTGTATCATGAGATGAAGGAGGCTGGCATTCGGCCTGATCACGTCTCCTACAACACACTTATTGACATTTATGCGAAGCTTGGCAGGTTTGAGGATGCTCTGACTGCATGTAAGGACATGGAAAGGGCTGGCTTGAAGGCAGATGTCGTCACTTACAATGCCCTGATAGATGCACATGGAAAGCAGGGAAATTATGAGGAGGCAGCATGCCTGTTTGAAAAGATGAAAGGGGAGGGGCTCGTTCCTAATGTGCTCACTTACTCGGCCCTGATTGATGCTTACTCCAAGAGAGGCATGCATCAAGATGCCAAACAGGTCTTTGGGGAGTTCAAGAGGGCTGGACTTAAGCCCGATGTTGTTCTCTACAGTGCACTAATTGATTCGTATTGCAAGTGTGGTTTGGCTGAAGATGCCACGGAGCTGCTGCAAGAGATGTTACAGGCCGGCATCCAGCCCAATATCGTGACTTATAACTCTCTCATTGATGCATATGGTCGAAAGAGCCAGGTAATCATTTTAATCTCTATATGGTGCAATATCTATGCAGCTTACTGCTATCCTTGTATTGCCTGTTAGCTCTGACTTAGTTACAAACTCCTTTTCCCCAATTGGCATGAATAATCACTGTATTTGTTGTGGGTGGCAATCTAAACTGAGTAGTATCTTTCAAAGCAGTGTATTTTTGTAAAAATGCAGTTGCTAAGAGGCTAGTGGGCAGTGTGTTGTAATTACCACACTTCTTTCTGTCTGTATGGTTTAGAGTAGATTAAGCTTGTTGGGCATCCGTATGTTCTCCAGAGTGTTGATTGTTGTTGGCTCGTGCAGCTGGACAGCATGGAAGTGATGAAGGGGTCCAAATCAGCTCTCTACAGATGTGGAAATGAGGGGCATTTGGATTTGGAGTCTGGAAACAGAATGCAGCCTTTCCAAGACAATTCTGGGGAGCGTACCATATTGGCTGCTGTCAGAGTATTCCATGAAATGCAGCAGTTTGGATTGAAACCAAATGTGGTAACATTTTCGGCCATCCTCAACGCCTGCAGGTGAGCACAGTCAGAATCCCCATGCACACACCTTATATTTTGTAGGAGCCCCCTACATCACAGTGGATTGAGAGTGACATATATTCAAGTGACCTTTTTCAGAGCATCTGTGAAGGCTGGGTTAAGCTGTCCTGGAAAAGATTTTGAGTGTTTTAACTCCGAAGTCTGTAGCGTGGTGTTCTGTTCAATTCTTACTAAGGCAGCAGCGTGGGCCATACTGAGCGGCCCACATACACTCTAGTCTATGCAGCCCTGTGAAGTGTGGAGGATATATTTGAAATGACATGCTAGAAAGTGCCTAACGGCAGATATGGAGTACATAGTAGGTGCTAACATCGCAGGTAATGTATTTGGGGCAAAATGTAGTCGATGTGCCTCATTGCAGGAGGCATCACTGTTGCTGGATGAGATGCGGTTGTTCGATAGTCGGGTGTATGGCGTGGCTCATGGGTTGCTGATGGGTTCACGTGAGCGGGTATGGAGGGAGGCGGAACGGCTTTTTGATGAGATAGCGCAATTGGACTATGCTACTGGTGCTGCCTTCTACAATGCTCTCACCGATGTGCTCTGGCATTTTGGCCAGGTACTGCTCACAATTTGTGCACATCCTTTAATGGATGGGTGGAGGAGAATTATCCTCATGGTCCCCTTGTCTTATCTTCTTCTTCTGTGGATCAAACTTGTTGAACCATTCCCTTACTATTTTGATTTCATTTTTTGTGAAGGCATTAGTAGATGAAATGTACTCTTCAGTCTGGTGCAAGAAATCACCTCTTCCTTGCACCCTTCATTGTTTGGCAGTTCAAGACCATTGAACCGCCAAATGGGACTGCAGCTCGTTGAGTCATGGAGGACAGAGTGGACCCAGAAGCTTGGCAGATTTGGGGGAAAGTTAACCAGACTCTGTAGTGGTTGACCTACTTCACGTAAAACATTGTTAGGACATTGAAGCCTGACTGTTGCTAGTTCTGGGCTAACCTCCTTAGAGTGGTAGCAACCCCAATGGATCAAGGACTCTTAAATGTGCCTGCTCTGAGCGGTGTCACTTTTCTTGTAGTTGACTCGCTGCTCTATTCCGATACAGTAGGGGACATCTAGTTATTGTGCTTCAGTTTGCGCGAGTGAGCCTGAAGATCGTTCACCAAAGCCATAGGTTCCATTAGCTGTCAGGTGTTCTGAAGAGTTATCTATTTGTGATAGTTCTGACAGCCTAAAGAATCTCAGATCAAGCATGGAGTGGATCGCTTGAGCTGGGCAGCCACTTACAAGGTTTTCTTTCATCAATAGAAGTCACAGCAAGAAGACTTAGATCAGGGCATAGTATTTGATAGGCCCCTTGGGCAAGCTTTCAGCACAATGTTCTGCTAGTGCTGCCCTGCCCTTGTCCCAGTTAACAGCATTCACAGGAGTCACATAACACAATGGTTTGATAGTCGCAGAAGATGGAATGGTCTTAGTAAGCAGTGCGCACATTCACCTGGTATTCTTGCAGTATGTGGCCAATAGTTGTTTGTTCCTTGGTTATTTCATGCTTTGCTCATAGTCATGGAAGTTTAGTTTTACCATATGCCATTAGGTGAATTGTATTGCAAGCACTTTGAACCAATGTATGTCAGCATATATTCAGGGAAGATAGGTCTTGTTGGTCTTGTCACAGTGGGAAGGAGCACAAAAGGTTGTCGTGGCTGCCAAGCGACGGCAAGTGTGGGAGAATGCCTGGTGGCGCTCAGAGCAGCAATTTTGCTTGGATCTACACCTCATGTCCGTAGGTGCAGCACAAGCCATGCTGCATTCTTGGCTACTTGATCTCCGAGCATTGTTGTGGGAAGGACATGATTTGCCCCGTGTTCTTAGGTATTCTCTTTGCTCTCCCGGACTTGCCTTGTTGTGCTCTAAATGGAGGAAGTTTGGGTCAGCTTGTGCCTTAGCATTGGAAGGATCTCTACCCTTGGATAGTTGTGTCACATGTATTGGTCAAATTGAACTAGACTCTTGTCAATACCCAGTTCAGAATCCAAGGAAACTCATGTTGCACAACATATTTTTTGGGATATTGGAAGGCGTACTTATTGTGGAAGCAGCCTCTTGCAATTGAAGGTTTGACTTTTTGCTCCATTGGCCACAATGAAAGACAGAAAAGAGCATTACCTCAGTGCATGGTGCTATGTTTGACTGGGACATTGACATTGCAAACGTTCTATTGAACACTGTGTGTAGACTATAGGATGTCGGCAAGAATTTGGGTTATGGGGGTGTTTCAAAGGTTTGATCAACCCAATTGGGCCACCAGCACTGTGGCCCTCAAGTGGCGGCCCAGGTTGATTGCTATGCAGCAATGGGCACACATATTGGAGAGGACTACATTCCAGAAGTCAAAAAGATATACATCAGGAAGTATGGGGCGCAGCTTTCCATGCACTAACTAATGGAAGTCCTCAAGAAATGTGATAAAGTCAAAACGTGAAATGTAGTCATGGTGGTTCTTGTGACTTGCCAAACGCTTGAATGGAGGATTCATGTGCGGAGAATCAAGAACAGTGTGTGATAGTGGGTGTTACTGGTTTGTGCAGCATTTTGACAGGGTGGGGCAAGCACAGCAAAGTAGCGGGGGACAGTACAGTGAAGCGCGCCGTTGAATCACGGCTGCTGGAGATAAGGGCACCGTTCCATGTGGGACGTTATAACGAAGGGCGACTGGTATGTGCAGGTCATGTGGTGCGTGCATGGCTACAGGATCCTAGAACATTAGACTTTCTGATTCTTCGAGACCTTCTAGTCAGTCCCTTAAAAAGAAATGAGCTTCCCGAGTTGAGAGTTTTGTCACCAAGAGAACCCCATGTGGCAAATTGTGTTGGTTAAATCCAACCAAGTGTTGGGGAGTTTTGGGAGGGAAGGCCCAGCTCTGGGGCCTTCCCTCGGGGCTGATAATTGAGAGTCCCAGGCAGTGCCGACCACTAGAGTAGGAACACAGGGCTGGGTCTTTCCCTCAGGGCCCTGGGTTGGAAACTGTTCATGTCTAAATGAGTTCTTAGAAAATGCAGCAGGATAGCTTCTGAATATCATGTGCTCAAGTAGGCATTTTGGTGGATTCACTAACACATCCACACGCGATTGGCCTAAAGCAATAATATTATGTGTTTCAAGTGTATTCATGTTCTCTAAGCAGCTTCTATCAGGTCTTGTTGGTTGCCTCTGGTTACTCCGATGGGAACGGAAGGGAGAGTATAGAAGAGATATACGCCCCCATACCAGGGGGTCGTAAGCGAGATTACAGAAGAGATCAATGCTCCCACACGCTCCCATACAGTAAGAATGGGCGAGTATATGTATGATATGTGTTCTCTGTAGAACTGGCATCAGCGACAGGGGGATTGTCACTTGTCCATCCCTGGGCCAAAAATGTGGGCAGACCTGCCCATAAATGGGACCCTACCACTCACTGCCAGTTAAACTCCCTGCTTCTACAGAGACAAGCACACTAGGTAGGCAAGCAGACAGCTATTCACAATTTCTTTGGAAACTACAGTCTACATTTTGAGCAGCCTTGTCCAGGCATCAATTTCGGCACTCAAATTGGAATGCCAGATAATTTGCATTGATTCACATGAAGAAGACGATGGGGGTCTCCAGTCCTGGCCATTTGAGAGATGCTGCCCGTTTTGTGGGGTGTTGAGTACATGTATGCTCGGACCTGCCATAGCACTTGATCGCAGTAACCCCTCACAAGGATTTTGGTTTGGTAAATATTCATGTATTTTTGACTGCTTGTATACATACTAGAAACTATTAAGTTTGATTCTACAGGAGGCTGAGCTATTTTGACTTTCAGCGAGCTAATCCGGCAGCACATTTAATTTTCTTAAATGATCTGGACCACCCTGTACATTAACAGTGAATCCTGTTGGTTATGCACGAGCATACCTCAATTTTGCAACGAGTTTCAACTTGGACTGGTGGGTAAAACCCACAATCAACTCTTGGAAAAGTTGATACGCCTCAGAGGAAATGCACTCAACATGGCAAACAGTCCCAGGAATGGTGAATGAACCAAGCAGCTGAGATATGATGCAAAGACACTCTCGCTTTCACCACAAGAGCAAACCTCATCTTGAAATTGGTGAAAACAGTTTGCATCCCGTACAACGATTGCTCGCCCAACAATCTTTGAGATTAACTTGGTGGTCATGTGGCAGTCACCACACACACAGGAAGGTTCTTAATAACACGGAGAGGCTCCCCACGGGCCGTGCTAATCAGCCCAAAAGCAATGGCCAGCATCTCACTGTGGTGGCAAACTGAAATTTCCTTTTGCTCCTACTCCACATCATGCAATAACAAGCCTGGGTGAGGAACGCACACTGCCTCCTTCATCAACTCATGAGACACTCTTGTCAGATCAGCATGTATTTCCTCAATTTGTGGATGCAATTTGTGATCTACCATGAGGGTGTGCACCCTGTTGCCAACCTCAATGCGGCAGCGACCTGGCTATATTTCTTTTATCTTTTCCATTGCTCTGTACATGTGTTGATTGGGTTAAAGGCCTATGGCAGTGTTTGTGGTCCTTATACCCTTCATCTCATTATATTTTGTCCTCTCATGTGTAGGCCAAGATTAGTGGAGTCAGTGGACAAGGTGGGAGTTACTAATCTAATGCAAGACGTGTATTTCCACACCAGAATCACTGCTGTGTGCTTGTCGGTGAATTTATAGCTGTTGGTAAGGGATTTGGCTTTCTATCTCCTTAGCTTCAGTTGGAGATGTCTTCCCTTGACTCTTGATCTTGATTAGCTGTTCCTTTGATAGTTGAAGGAGTATCTTTGTGTAGAAGACTTCCAATGCAATAGTCCAACCCTACCATTCCAAATGACCTCTGGCAGGTTGTTTCCAGCCTGGCCAGGGAAGGGCTGGCTCCGTGGCCACTTGTCATCCTTGACAAACATATCCTCATTTGGTTTCTTGCTCCTCAGGAAAACGGTATGGGAGATCAAAGAACAGTGAAGTTCCGTGTCACTACGCTGGTCCCTATGCGATCCAAGTCTACATAGTTCTCAAAATTGCATGTTTTGGATGCAGACCTGCAGGGAGTGAAAGAGGTCGAAGAGCTTAGTGTAGGGTGGGCCTCCCTGCTTTTACAAAACTGACTAGAGGGCCTGTGCAGTGACTTGAGGAGATCAAGGAAGCTGCAAGCAGAGTGCATAATGATGTCCCGGACTTCGAGGAGCTTCCCAGATTTGTGCTGGTTGCTGCTGTTCTCCCCGCCCACGGTGTGCACACACCTCCAACTCATCTTCCATTAATTTTGTGAGGACCACGCATAGGGAAGGGCAGCAGATGAAGATGCATTTAGCGGTTAAGAATGAGTGAACGAGGGCGGCAGCCTCAATTCACGCGTATCGGAAACGGCTAAATGCCCTTCATCAGCTGCCCTTCACCGGCGCAAAACACCAACCTGCTCCTCCATCAATCTAGTGTCTACCTTCGTCCACGAGGCCCCCATGGCTACATGCAGATAGACCGCATACAAAGGTGATACTAACGTAAGGTCTTGAAAGCCTCCCTGCCACACCCAAGCTTTGCAGATCCTGCTGTCATTCTATTCCAGGTAATCGTAGGGAGCGTAACCAGTTGTTAAAAATAGCTACGCAGCCAAGGGACGGAAAACGCGCTACTAATATGTCGTCCAATCAAGTGTATCGCATCCGGATCAATGTTCAGTGGGCAGCTGTCAGTACAGAATGGACTAGGTAACCGGCGAGAGCTGGCCGGTTACAGGTAATAGCTATCACGGGTCACCGGTCAGGTCGAGCCGGTTACCGGACATAGCGGGAGCGTCAAGCTGACTGGCTAATGACCGGTTACATGGGAGGTACCTTGGGGTTGGGAGGTAGGTAGATAAGTCGGTTGCTCTCTTTCTTGTTAGAATTCGTGTTTATGTTTTGTTTATCTCTGCTGTTTCTAGTGCGCGTTTGAGCGAGTTTTAATTCTCAGATGGAGGTTATATATGTATTTAGAGTAGTCAGATGTAGGTATTTCGATTTCTGCACACTAGTTCAATTCTGAACCATTTAAGCTATACTAGCCACATGTCACATCTGAAGTGCAACAGGTGTCGTGACGTGTCGCTTGCGTAGTGGTGCATGTGTTCCTCTAAAGCCTCTCCATGTAGGCAACGCTCATCAGACAATGTAGTCATATAGTTAGTCGTATGTAAGTCATAGAGTTGTCACTACATCACTATCTTATGCATGACTCCAGGTGCCACGCACGCAGTCACGGCTATGACTTGCAAAATGCAGTCCTAAAGACTAGTCGCTATGACAGGGTTTTTTTCACTATAGAGTGAAGTAGTCATGAACGCATATAGGACTGAAAAAATAGTCATATGTGCAGTCATAAAAACACTCATCTGTTGTAGTGATATTTAGCAGACACTCATACCTTAGCAGACAATCTGGACTTCAGCAGACAAAAACATTTCAGAAGACCTAATTATGGACATATACAGTCTGGTGAAGTCTTCCACAGATGAGCAGACTACGCGACAACACAAAAAATAGGTCTGTCGGCTTCAGCACAAGTCGGTTCATACGGGAGCTAACTGCTATGCAGCAAAACACACACGATCCATTGGGCATTCGGAGCTCTATTGACCATTCAGCAGACCACAAGACTCAGCAGACCATGGCAATGAGCAGACCACTGCCTTTAGCAGACTCCAGAGACTGGGGTAGAATAAGTAAGAGACCGAACTATGGACGTGCATAGTCTGCTGAAGTTCAGCAGACTAATCGACAGTAGTCCCAAAAAAATGCATAAAATTGCAGGAATGGTTTGATAGCATTACCTCGTCAAGTATGTTGCCCGCATCGCCATCATGCATGGCATTCAACCACTTTTCTTCGGCTTCCCGAATACTTGATGTTATCCGTCTTGTCTGCACATATCTGAAGAAAAAGGGGAAGAACTGCGGATCGTCTTGGGGTGGGCAGACTGGTGGGAGAACGCCAAACCAAAATAGGTGCAACGTTCCCGGGCAGGCTGGACCCGTAGACTTGTGGGTGGTCTTTTCAGGTCCCATATCTTCGGTATGCCCAACCCGCAGACCAGGCTGCTGGTCTCCTGGGCGGTGTGGGCAAGAGAGGTGTTGTCGTCCAGGCTGTCTATGAGCATGTCCAAGTTTGTCCTCTCAGATAAGGCAATATCCACTGCACTGGACAGTGGACCTTGCCCTTCGAAGTCATTATTTCGGATGATGTGACATAATATATGACTAGCATGTTTATGCCACGTGTCATCAAGAATGTCTCTGAAAATAATTTAATAGTTATATTTGTAATTTTAAATTCTTAAATTTATATTTTATTTTTGAAAACAGGGGATAGCAGCTTGGAATTTTTTATTAAATGGTATTAATGTTTAATTTAATAATGTAGATTAAACAAACTTCAAAATAGACTTGCATACTGACATTCAAAAATCCAAATGAGCCCTGTCCCAATGGACACCTCAAAGGCCACAAGGTCCAAAAATCCATGCCTGAAAAGGTCCAGTAAGCAAAAATAAGCAAGCCCACACATGGGCTGAATTGTTGTAATACTAGTTTGTTCTGGTGCTACTAGAATCAAGGACCCTGTTAAACAGTGCAATACTTACGGCCGATTTGATAAGAGGGAAAAACAGGGTGAAATGTGTTGAAGAAGGTGCCTTGATTAACAGTGCCTGATTTGATCAATTGTGCCGCTACTGCTGCGGCTTCCAGTTGACCATCTACCCATGCAGGTTTCTTGTACCTATCCTTCCACAGGGAATCATAGGTAATATGGAGCTTGAAATCCGGCCCTCTTGAATGAATGTGGACCCACACATCTATCCCTGCTCCTTCAGCTATCCATGCCCATGCACAAATCATGCATATATCCTCGCCTTGCTGCTAGCAACTGACAATGACAGCCAAGTTCTATGACCCAAACCCAGAGTGAGCACAATGGCTTTGTAAGGCCAATGCTACAGGGCATATTCAATACTACAATGAGGATACGCAAGCAGCAGATACCATGTGCAAATAAAAAAACAACAAAGGTGGTGAAGGTGTGCAACCTGCCAAAGAGATGGCGGAGTTGAGGAAGGATGAAGCAACTACAGACATTGCGAAATGCTCTGATGCGGGCAGAAGGGAAGACCCAGGCCCTGTCGGGGTTCAGCTGGCAAAAGAACAAGCTGCTGACAGCAACAACATGGAAGCAGAGTGGATACAAGTTGATTTTGACAAACCTGAGTCCATCAGACAAGGCATTAGAAGGCCCAAACAAAGAACACTGTCTAAAATCTGTAATAACATGAGACACAGTCGTCAAACACTAACCCAACATGGGTCTTGGCAAACTTTCAGCAAAGTTGAAACAATCACAGAAGCAAAAAAAAGGGTAGGACCTCAAGGGAAGATGTATGGAGTACCTTTTGCAGTGATCAATGAGTACGTGGAAGGAGGAGAAGCTTACCCATTGTCAAGCACGGAGTACATGATGCAACCAACAGCACAAGTATCACATCGAGGATTTAGGGCAAAAACATGGATTTGGTGAAGAAGAATGCATTGGCATGGACAACATCTACAGCTCAGCAGGGTTTGAGCGCCAACCAGAGATATTCATGGGAGAGGGTGACAAAAGCGAGGAAGAAGCCAAAACACAAAGCCTTGACGCATTCACTGAAGACTGGGCAGACAAACAGATAAAAGAAGACAGTTCGCAAGAAACGGATAAGAGGGAAAAACAGGGTGAAATGTGCTGAAGGAGGTGCCTTCAGTAGACGTGCTTGACCTTATCAATTGTGCCGCTGTTGCTGCCGCTTCCAGTTGACCATCTACCCATGTAGGTTTCTTGTAGCTATCCTTCCACAGGGAATCATAGGTAATGTGGAGCTTGAAATCCAGCCCTCTTGGATGAATCTGGACCCACACTCTATCCCTGCTCCTTCAGCTATCCATGCCTCTGACAACCTAGAATTCTACCAGCAAACACCCCAACCATACTGGTGTGGAGTTCTTCCCCAAAACACCCCAACCCTACTTATCACAATCTGAAATGCATCTGCTTCTCTCTGTAGTCCAACAGGCATTCGCATTTTTATCTCCATTGTCCCACCATTGACTAGGGTCGGAAAGTGTTCACCCCAAAGCTTCTCCTCACCTCTATTATATGTTTTTGGATACTTCCATGCTGCCACACTGGCAGTAACTTGCCAAAGTCACTCCAAACCACCACAGATCTACCCACAACCTAACTTACAAAATTCAATATGCATGTTGCGGCCGAGTCTGATGAGAGGGCAACACAGGCTGAAATAGGTTGAAGAAGAAGGTACCCTACCACATTGTCCTTGACCTGTCCTGACCCATGGAGGATTTGACCGACCATCAACCTAAAAGGAGACCTCTTGTGTGTGCTGCTTGTGTCTGTAGTCAGGTAATGTCGGATTGGTCTGTGAGATCGAACCACTACGACGTAGCTGAGTAGTCAGAGATTGAAACACGCATGCTAAGACCAAGCTGACTCTCCCAAGAACGGCGAGCTCGCTTCTCCTCGTCTCGTCTCCTCCTCCTCTTCTCCTTCGTGCATCATTTGCTCAACGCCTCCATCCCACGCCCCTGCATATCCTGCTATCATCGCGTTCCATCCCTCGGCTATGTGGTGTGGCGCAGGAGACAAAAAAACGCCAAGTCCCAGCCCTCATTTCTGTTCACGATTACCCTAATGGGCAACCTTATTAGCAATTTTTTAATTTTTTTAAACCTAATGGACAACCTTATTTGCATTATATGTGCCTTCAAAATGACACGTGTAGTGATGTAGTCGTATAAATAGAGCTGTGAAACCATCTTCAGTCATGGAGTCATAAGATTCCATGAAACGTCGTCCACGTGTAGTCAAACATATCACACTAGTCATATAAACCATCCCTGTCATCATGGTCAACAATGTTTTACCAATGCTCCCTAACTTTCCGGAGTCATGTAGTGATATCCATTACTACAAAGTCATAAAACTATGACTGCAATGCATTTCAGCGCTCTGTAGTCATCTACTTAGTGCAGTTTTTATGACTCCGCCAAAACCGTAGTCCTAAAAACGCTCATCTCTTGTAATGTATCATGGTCTGCTGAGTATTGTGGTCTGCTGAATGTGGATTGTGGGCTGCTGATGGTTTGTTGATTGTCTACTGAGTGTCAATAAATTCAGTCAGTCCAATGGATCCGGTCTGTCCGATGAAGCTCATTTGTCTTTTGTTGTACACTGCTCAGTCTATTCGCAAAGTCATATTAACTTGGCGGACGCCACGTCAGGAACCTCCTTTGCAAGTGCGTGAGGTGCGGCTTGTAGTGCAGCGGGTTCGCGAGTACATTTTGATGAAATACCCCGGATCAGCAACCGCCATAGACGAACTTGACATGGAGTTGGCAGGTCCCCTCCAGTAGACCGCTGACTTCATCACTCCTCAGGAGACCACAGCATACCACAACAGACCTCAAGAGACCCCAGCAGACCTCATCACACCAAACCATAGTGAAGCACACGCCAGCAATCATGAGCAGGACTCCTCGCACCTGGGCAGACCGAACCACACCTCAACAGACCTCATACTCGAGACTGGGCCAATTGGACAGGGTGAAGACTATGCCCATTTCCCCTCCACTGTGGGCATTTTTGGGGTGTGGAGATTGCCGTTACCGGTGGCGCCGAAGAACACAGAAGATCCTACACTTCCCCCCTTCAGGATTGATGACACAAGTGCCCATGTGGACTGGTACAGTGACCTGCACCACATTGTAACGGGCCGGAGGTGGCCCTTTGTCCCTTATCTCTATTCCATGGAGTATACTGACCGGAAGATAGCCAACCATCGTTCTGGAGCAAGCATCGACCGGAATCAGTTTTGTTGTTTCTTCTTTGAGTGAAGTAAATGAACCGCCACTCCTTGTTCAGCTCCTCCTTATGGATGACCCTCGCCCGGAGGAGGTGCGGCATATGGCTATGGCACACCCAACGTTCGGTGTCCGCAAGAAGCACTTGTTCGCAGTGACTGCGGTCCACTTCGACCGGATGGCATCATCGTTCCTGTAGCATCGGTGGATGCAGTTTGGAAATTTCACATCATACAAGAAGTTGCTGAAGGACTTGCCCACTCTTCGGCAAGACTTCCTACATGGATCATAGGCAGGAGAGTCTGTTACAGACGGATCACAAGCACGAGAGTCTGTTGTAGATGAGGCTATGTTGTGGTTCTCGTATGTAATGGAGCGTGCTGTCTTTGACATTGTCTTGCTCAAACCAGACGTGTTCAGAGTATTGTGGTCTAGCTCGCCGCATCACGGCCGCAGTTCCGCGCTTGCCCACCTTGATTCCGCACTGTTGGACCGCCAAATTAAGGACATCGGACTCGTTGGAAATCTACTAGAAGGTACTCGTGCGCTGCTCTATCTCATTCACTGCCCCCCCCCCCCCGCCAATCCTCCACCGCATTTGTTTATATCGGTTTTTGTGTTCCATGCAGGGCGGACAGCGGGACCTGGAAATCGCATGCTGAGTGCTTTCGACTCCCTTGCCAGGGCTGCTAGAGAGGTTGTCCTGGCTGTGCAGGGTCATGAAAACCAAGGGACTGTCCGTAAGGCTGGCCAGGTCCGGCAGGCTGGGGGGAGGTCTCAGGGGACTGCCGGGGATTTTCAGCCGACTGGTATGCAGACTCAGCAGACTAGTTTGGAGTCTCAGCAGACTGGTATGGAAATTGAGCAGACAAGACATGTCATGGAGCAGACTGCCTTGGGAAATCAGCAGACTACCGTGGAGTCTCGAGACGCCTGTGACCAGGAGACTTGCAAACAGACTGAACAGAAGACTCAGGATGACACTGAAAAGGACACTCCCATTGCGAAACAGCATTGCCAGAAGACCCAGAAGACCTCACAGCAGATCTCAGTGGAGTTTGCTGAACAGTACCCTCCACAAACTGTCCTCCACGACTTGCCCACAACATTTGTTACTGAGTCTGTTATAACGGGATAGTGGCACATTCAACAGCCTAACCAACAGTGGAGGTCTGAGCATTTGATCCAATTGAAACGGACATCATCTGCCCAACGTCCCAACTTCTTAATGTCTGCCAACCCTTTGTCAACGGTGCTAGAATCGATTTTTCCCCGTCGGATAAGTTCACCCACACACTTTGGCCCACACGATGTAACTATGACCTCGGTAAATCCTCAGTATTTATCATCCCGTATGACTTTTGAGCTTAGCCCTGTCTTTGTTCGTTCACTGGCGAGAGTCATCGATGAATTTGAAGTGACGGAACCCAACCTGTTAGACCAATAAACCGCATTCATAGACCTACAGCAGAATCCGATGAGGAATTCAAGAAAACCACACCCCAGCCCTACATGTCCTGACTTTGCACCCTTCCACCGCTTTCACACCAAGTATGTTCTGTCAGCAGACCCTCAAAACTTACGTGATGGTGAAATGATAGTCTGCTGGGTGCGCCTACAAGGACCAGAACCACCGTATATGCACAGCATGACAAGCCAGCCAGACTGACAAAATGCCAATGGGAGTGCACAGACGACCAGAGAGAGGAGGCCTACCTGGACACTGTAGAGTACACTGGCCAGGAGACTGTCCAGCAGACTAGGCAGGAGACTGCCGTGGGTGCAGATTGCATTGCATTGTTCCGGGAGTCTGCCCATGACATTGCCCCCCCGGAGATGCAGATAACTCCCCATGCCCACAGAGTCATGAGTCTGCTCCTACGTCTGAGAATCTCTTCCACCAGACTCCACATTACTCCGCCCAAGAGACTACACACAGGTCTGCTCAGACGAAGTTCACAAGACTCTGGTCAGCAGACAGCACAAGACTCCGCCGAGGGGTGACTGCCCCTGCTTAGAGAGTCTGCCGGAAGACTGCAAAGACTTTGCCCACCCGACGCACATGAGTCTGCCCAGGTGACTGCAGCAGCAGACCCGTCCCACCCAACTGCGCTGAGTCTGCCCAGGAGACTGAAGAAGCGGCCCTGCCCACCGGACACTGCGCATGAGTCTATCCGGTTGACTTCAGAGACACACCCCAACAGACTGCAGCAAAACAATTCCCAGCAGACTGTAGCAGACCATCTCCAACAGAACTGAACAGATGACTGCACTTGAGTTTTCCAAGGAGACTTCTTCAAAGCATGTCCATCAGAATGCTATACAGCCCGCCCAGGAGAGTTTCAATGAGGCGACAATTGAGGACGCCGCAAGCAGACTTTGCCTTCGCCATCTCCATCTGCTCCTGCTCCTGCCAATGTTGGGTCAACAACAAAGACAGGCGGTCTGCTCACACCGCCTAATTCTCATGTTAGTTCAACGCATGCCATTCGTGAGGCTGCGAGGACTGGACCGGGCAAGTGTCAACCAAACCGAATGACACTCTTCTGCTGTGCAGCAGAGCTGCAATATTGCGGCAGTTTGGGCAAGTCGTCCCAAGCTTGCGGTAGAGAACGCTCCGTCGAGCAGAAAGAGGAAAAGCCAAAAAACGTCCGGTCCATTGAGGCGGGTCAAGGAGACTGGAGAGGGTCATGTTCAAAAGAGACCAGCCAGGAAAGGCAAGTCAGATGTGTTGATGAACAAGGACCGCCGATGTGTTTGGACATGGAAATGCGGTGGCAGAGTACTGCGTCAAAGAAGTAAGTCGTATGTGTCTGGTGCTCGGTCGCATTCTTTAAAGTTGCCTTGTAGGTATGTATTATGGCAGTCTACTGGCTTCTTGTCTGCAGTCTTGTAAGGCGTGTACTCGGTCTGTTGTGACTGTGCCCCACAGTTGTGTTTGTCGACTTTATCGATTGTCAGGTCTGTGGTTTCGGTTGCTGTTGTGACAATGCAGTCCACTGGCCGATTGTCGGGTCTGTTGGTCGGTCGCTAAGAGTCTCCCTTGACTTTGGTTTCTGGACTTATGGTAATTCAGTTCCCCTTCATCGGTCTGCTAAGACTATGCTGCAGCAGACTGATGTTTTGGACATTATGGAATGAGTGATGTCTTGGTGGGGTCTGATTGTATGTGCAGGATTGAAAGTCGTTTCCGATGATTGATGTCCATACATGTAGCTGCTGGGAATAGCATGGTGTATTTTTCGAAGGAGACTCGCGGGTTCCGATGTGGCATTAGCACCGGACGACATGAAAGCACTGAACGTTGAGTCGGAGTGCTCGGACAGATTTTGGATGGCTGATGTCGTTGTTCGAGAACACCCTAGACTCGAGGACGTATGGCATTGTCGCTCTTTTGCCAACGTCGACGTGGTATGTTTTCCAGACTTTCGACACAGCCCCACGTGAAACTTTTTGGTGGCAACCTTGATGGTGCCTTGACTCCTGCGGGGACTTGGCAAAGATATTAAAGACTGCACTCATATATTGGTGCCGGTCTTGCAAGGGTAAGACCCAACGGACTTGTTGCACATTTTGTTGTCTTCTGTGTGTGTTCGACCTCATGGTCTGTTCGACTGTCGTGTGAGTTGGACATCATGGTCTGTTCAACTCCTGCACTCTTGGACTGTTGGTCTGCTGGACTGCTAGTCCGTTGAATCTGTTGGAGTATTGTGTGTATTCGGCAGTTGGCCATTTGGACAGCCGAGTATGTTTGTCTGTTGGTCTGCAGAGTCTATTGGGTTTGGGACTAATGAAATTGCCGGGCATGTTCATTTTTACATTGAAGGTGCCACTAGAGCGTCATTATCATCGACCTAAGGAAAGGCGCCTACACCCACTTGAACTCCCGGAGGGAAATGCATACTTGCGTATAGCTCCTTGGTTGGATTCGGAAGGTGCATGCAGGGTGCTTTGGATATGTTGTTGGGACTCCACAATGGGATGAAGTAATGGCATTTCAGTTCAACTCTCCCGAAGTGCTCCAACAACCTTTCAGTTGGGAGCGTGGGTTTTACGTGATGTCTTTCATTGAAGGGTATTACGACTGGCTGAAAGGCGATAGGCAGAAAACCAAATAGAGAGGACAAGCCTTCACACCAAGGTGGTTTAATTTCAGGTTTCCGTTACTGCAACGATTGCAGTGTGTAAAGTATATCCGCCGTGGTTTGGACGATGCAGAAAAATTGCTCCCTTGAGGAAATAAATATATACATTCAATGTTGTTTCAATTCACCTACGGGTCTGGCGGGCCGACTTCCCCTCCCAAGTCTGCCAGCAGACTCGCCCCTGCGAGTCTTCTGGCGGACTCGGCCGGGCAAGTCTGCCAGCGACTTGGTTGGGCGAGTCGGGCTTGCCCACGCGAGTCTCTCAGGGAACTATCGCACGCGACTCTGCCACAGACTCTGTCAAAGCACACTATGACGACAGTTGCATGCCAGAGGACTTCGACAGTGGGTGTCTGTTGAGGTATGGAAGACTCACCTTATAGCGTTGATTTCAGCGTCCGCATCATCGACAATGAAGACATTGGGTTGCCAGGTTGGCATATTTGCGTGGAGTCGGTCACGCAAGGCTGTCATCCATGGCACCAGGTCTATTGTCCTATTCCTGGCGGATATGATGTACGCAACTGGTATACCGTTCAGCCACTCGTCGAAAACCATCAACGTGTACAATGGGAACTGTTCAGATGCACTATGTCACTATGTCAGTTGGTTCCAATGTGCAACATCCTACAAACAATTGATTTGCAGAAATGGTAAGAGGGATGAATCGTACCTTGTGGTGATTTGTCTCGAAGGTTGCATCGCATGCAACGATACGCGCATGTCCCAATTGAAGCATTCTCTGCTTCTGCCACTCAGTTTGAATGCCAATAGTGAATGTCATCATAATGCTTGAAGGTTGGCGCCAATGTTTCTTCTCGATAGAAGAAGACTGATGCAGGGTTCAGGTCTTTCCACATGCGGACGCTGTCGGCATCGTTGGCATGCTTTTTTTGAACGTCTGCCGCGCCCATTTCTCAACCAAGTTGCAGACATCTTGCTCGAGGAGGAAATCATCATGTGTCCATGCATCTCCCAAAACTGTGTTGTTCATGACATGCTCCTTGTGTTCCATCATGATTTGTGCGACCGTGAGGCCTCGACACAAATACTCAACGACCCAGGCTTTCAATGCGGGGACCCAAAAATTGGAATTAGTCCTTTAGGGGTTAAAGTTGAAACTGATTGGGCCGTGAAAACTAACATTTTTATCAACAATGTTGATACAATACTGTCATGGTTTCTATTGTTAGTATTATGTAGAAATAAGCGGGAGATAATTTTATGAAATTGTCAAGTTCGATGAAATGGTGTTAATGGCCGGGGGTGGGATGGATGTAAAAGACGTTATTTGTAATGACTGAAAAGGGTAAGTCAATCCACGACCTAGGCACCTCCCGCGGAAATACGCCCTATATGTTCGGAATTCATAGATGACGTGGCGTGAGCCTATGTTGGGCTCACGGGCTCCTGGGCTCACAGGCTCATGCCTCCAGGCTCACGGTGTAGCAACCCCCCACATTTGGCTGAGCGGTAGGATAGGCTGACTGCAAGTGGGTTTGTGGCATTCCACTCATGGGAAGAGTGGATGCCACTCCCACCGGTTGTATTGACACTGATCCTATACTGCTAGCAGGGATATTGCTAACATGCATGCCTATGGACTGGCTAGAAACAAGGTGTGGTGGCACCCCAGCACGTTGAGCAAGGAGAGCCCCCACCAATTGACCCGTGAGGGCAGGAGTCAGAGCAGCAGATACACTAGAGGGCCCTTGCATTATGATACCCCCACCTTGAACAGCACCATGCACATTTACCACAGGAAGACTGCCCACATGCACACCCGAATTTGAAGGCAACAAATTCCCTCCTCCGAGAGTGGGACTAGGGAAATTCACAACAGGCAAGCACACTAGGACTCAAGTTAGTGACTTGGGCCGGCATACTGCTCACAATTTAGCCCGAGTGTCCAAGACCAACCCGATCCTACCCTGTTCATGACCAGATCGCACCAAGGGCGCACTACCTTGAGCCACCATGGCTTCACTAATCTGAGTAGGAAAAATTGCGGGGTTTGCGCCCCCCGATTCCATGGGCAAAACAACAGAGCCCTCATCCCCTATTCTCAAGACACCACCATCACGCAACAGTCCTAAATTTTCCTCAAAATTACCAGTGTCCAAGGAAACCTCATCAATAAAGGCATTACCTGCCTGGAGGTTGTCCGATTCCCCACTTATATTAGGCATGCCTCTGCCAGGCGGCCCCAGTGGCTCTCTTGAACCAGCCATGAATTTCTGCCTACCAGATCGCAACCAAGAACTTGCAGATGTGTTTGGCATGCAAAGATAAAGACAATCGTGGAAAAGAAAGAACCTCTAAGCCGCCGGGATGAGCAACCGCGGCCTTGGGCTTGGTACCCGTGGAGTCTCGGGAGCCCAGACAGAGCAAGAAAGAAGCTTGAGCAGGTCGTGAGAACTGGAACCATAAACTGCCATCGCCAGCCACTCCCACACCCTCTCGTTCTTAATCCAAAAGCCCACCCGCGTCGTGTCGTTCTCCTCCCACGTCCGGGACAGTACTGAGGAATTGGGAAAGTATCCAGGTGATCTGCAACGCGAGGGCAAAGTACATGTTGCTCTTCAAAACAGGTGCCCGGCAAAAATCGCGATATCTGACAACTGTACATGCAAACTATTTCCCACGAGACCATCCACCAAATCAACCGTCGTGGGTTTGCAACGGCACACCCGGGAGTGAAATCGAAGAGCTCGTAACAACAAGGCTCTAGAGCCTTCGAGCAATAGTGATAGCCAAGAGCTTGCTGTCTGTTCGGTCGTCTGCCACAGGCCCGACTCACGGCAGACACAGACAATGGTAAATGTAGCCCGAGCGCTTCCCAGGCTACCTGCCGATGATGAAGAACACGACCTTTGAATACTTTTGGCCGCAAGCGCAGGGAGTTCCTGACAGCCACAATGGCTCGGGTCTGGCACAACGCACTCTCTCTCCGAAAATCAGAACTTGACCCAGGTCGTACAAAAATCGCTTCGTGATGACTGTTCAAACGACAAGCATCCTCTCAAACAAGATGCTTCAAACTTCTCAAACCAGTGCGCATCCTCCAGAAGCAACTCTCCTAGAGACTCATCATATTCTTGAGAGCGCTCAACATCTCTCTCAAACTCTCTCTCTCGTTCTCTCGGACAATCGTAATCAGGGCCTGGATCGTAAAAAAATTCATAATTATAGTACTCTGGATCGCAACTATCTAGAGAGCTGGGCGACCTCTCACCTCTCGGTGACCAGGCCTCGGCCTCATTCAAATCAACATCATATCTAGGGCTAGATGAATTCAAATGCACGACAAGACCAGGACCATCAGTGTTGGGTTCAGGCAGGGGTGACACTGGCGAGGCAACAATGCCAAGCAGCGCACGATGAGAGGGGTTAGTGGCAGCAAGATTAGTTGTCACTATCAAGGCGGGGTCAGTCTCAATCTCAAAAACCAAATCAACTTGCACCGACAGACTCTCTCCTTCTCTGCGTGCTATACAGCTAGTACTACGCACTGAGGCCATTATCATGCAACACAGCACAATGAGCAGGGTGAGAAAGCAAATACGAAACAACAGGATAAAACATCGCAAGGTGGTTGGCCGCCATCAGACAAGACTGATTAGAGAGCAACTATGAAAAGGTTAGCGCGCAGATCCCTCAACAACCTAATAATGCTGTCAGGCGGGCAGTGGATGCTAAAACACCTAGACGCTACCCGGCTTCTCTCCACCACAAAACGAGCCTAAAGCATATACTTCCTATCAAGAAACAAGTTTTCACAACAAAGGGGCAAGCAGAAAGAGCAGGCGATGCGCGAGAGGAGGATCAAACACAAGGATTTGACACACAGGAGCTCTCATCCAAAGCTTGTACACCAAAATCACATATACACTAACACCCGAGTACACCGCCCCGACCTTGTGTCAGGGCGTCGTCTTTGTACAAAAGCCCTAGCTTTAGTTGCCCGCCGTGTGGCGAGGCGTCACATGCCAAAACCCACGGCGCCGCTTGTTACCCTAGATCTGATGAAGGGCCAGGATGTGGCTACCAACCAAAACTAACCCTAACTTAGATATCATTGTAATGGTTTAACGACATTATACGCCAAAAAATTATACTATGGATGTGTATCACCGTTTTGGATAAAACGGGTCATTTCTAGGCTAAGCAAATATGGGCCATTACAGGCAGACCACACTACACCACAAATGGTTTATCAACATGTACATGTAACTGCCATCCATGCCCATGTACATCATGACTATGCCCAGATGTTAGGATTGCTACCTTGTCAGCGAGACCTTCTGCTGCTCATACCTCAAACATCATAATTCATTACATTGAATTCACATACTGCAATGATCGAAGTTACCCAAAACAGACTAAACATTTCAAACACAAAGTCGAAAACAACCAACTTACCTATTAAGATAAAATACAAATTATTAAATAAGTTACAAATGGGGCCCACCTGGAAATCAAAGTGACTCTTAGTTACGGCCGACTTTGGAGCACATTGTTTACCACGTCTTTGTCAACACAATATTTATCGTCCATCAAACATCCATTCATTCATGGGACATCTCATGACTAGCTCTTTCTTGTTTGGGTTTGATTGAAAGAGACTTGTTCTTACAACGGGTATATCTTTCAACATGCAAACTAAGTGGGTTGCATCACCATCTACTTCCATTCACTGGACGTTAAAGAATTATCCATTTTGCTTTGGAAAAATTATGATTTTGACTACGTGAAGCCATTGTACCATAGTTATAAGCTTTGACGGTTGGAGCATATGATTGTTGATGAACTCAAATCACTGCATTTTGAAAGATTTGTCATCAGTCAAATCTTTTTGGCAAAATGCTGAAGAATAACTATGTACAATTTGGTCCGAATTATTGGGATAAGATGGGAGGCATGACAATGGGTAGGAATATATGTTGTGCATGCTTTTCAGTTTGGAGATAGAGTTGGTTTTGGCTTGAGGAGGTATCTTACTCTATGCTACAAAAAGATTCATTGGAGCGTGGAAATTATCTTGAGCAAGTTAGATGTTGGCTCGATCAATACAACTGTCTCAGTCCTACGATTCAGATTGATAATGTGAGCTCGAGTTTTCTATTGAAATTCTTGATAATATATATTTTTTTTTCATAAAAGCTGATTTTTTCAATAGTGGGATTTTGTCTTTAAGATCTCACTACAAGAGATAGAATTTTTGTAGAAATGATTGTCAGATGTAAACTCTCTACAAACTCAGTTGCACTCACGAGCAAGCCCAAGCCAAATGACACAACCCATTTTTGATCTACTTACACTATGCACCTTCAAGCACAGAAGGATTGAATGAACCACATATCTAAAAAGGGTGCTTGCTACGACGTCTTGGAGGAACTGCTACCCTAGTCATCCTAAAGCAGTCGTCGTCATGGAGTAGCCTCAACCCACTGGGTCCCACCATCCTATCTCCCACCACTCCACGCTCCTGCTACAACAACTCACTGGCTCTTCAAAGCTCTAGAAGTTTCCAGATCGTAGGTTATTCTAGAATGTTCCATAGCGCACCGCCCCGTCGTTTTTCCTAGAATTTTCCCCTATTTCTACGCAGGGACCTACACCTGCCCTCATTATTCGCATGTTCTAGCAGCCCAGCCCGCCCTCCCCATTGGTTGGGCCATTCCCCTTCGTCTTTCTGACCTTTCCAATTAACGCCTTGGGATCCTTAATTTTCGGACCCTTCATTTCGTTAATTAATATAGGTGGCCTTATTACATTGGCCCCCTCTTTTACTTCCTTGACCACGCTAATTCCTGGACCACTCTAGAATTAAGCGGGCCGAATGAAACTGCTTTACATATCAAAGGTATATCAATATTTTCCTATAGAGCCCAACCCTGAAAAAGAGCAGTACCCACAAAAGCAAAAAGATTTTAATTTTACTAACTTGTCTCTCGCTTTACCATGAGGTGTCATCTAGAACACCAAAAACGAGCATTTGTCATTGGCGAGGTAGTAGTACACTTTGAGCTTAAGAAATTCCATCCTACAAATGTTTGCATACTCAGAACTGCCTCTAAAATTTTTATCTTTTAGTATTTTAGGTTATGTACAATGTGCAACTATACTGTTGACTTTATAGTCCATTCAAATTTCAAAACTAATTGACAAATAGATCCCACTGGTTATGAAGCTTGAGCGTTTGCATTACACCTAATCAAGGTGTAAGTCATGTGGAATTAAACCCTAAATCCTAAACTTCATGAGAGTTTTTTAAAGTTCCAAAATTAGTATTATATTATGATATATCATGTTCCAATAGATGGTCTGGCAGTGGTTAGGGCACACCTTGCAAGTTTTGTATATATATTAAAGAGGAAATACGTGGGAGCGACAACTCACTAATCGGGCCTCTTAATTACAGTGAGAGGAGAAAATAACCTCTTTCACAATAACCTCGACGTGAAGGCTTTCGCATGGGACACTGCCTAAAGTGAAGGGGAAGAAGAACATACCACACCCTCAAGATAGCAGGATTTGACCCATAATCATCCGGGGTGGTACTCCGTGTGCACTATCCAACTGAGCTCCTAATTGTTGGTTTCTGTATTGAATGTCACCCATTATGTAAAAGAGGGATCCTAGGTCCACCAATTAAATTTATGTGTGAGGACTTGAGGATTTTGAGTCATTGGGGAAGATTTGGGGCAACCCTATTGCTCGGGTTACGACTGTGCCGTCCACCTTCCAAATGAAAAGACATCCCTTTGGAAGTGAAGTGATACCACAAGTTACGTATGTTTGGAGGCTGGACCAGTGTTGGACCGGTATATAGGTCTTGGGCGGGTATCAACTAGGGTAAGGGTAATGGTATGAAGGATCATACCAGGTGGGTACCTACAAAGGCAAAACCCGGCAATACCCTGGTGGGGTAGGATACATGGACTTCTAAAACCCTGGTGCAAAACATACCAGTCAGTCGGGTCTTCTTCCTCGCACTACCACTCCAATACCATGCATACATCGGTTGAGGGACATGATGGAGGGGTAGGGTCTAGGGTAGTTTGAGGTTAGGGATACTAACTACATATAGCGTTTTCAAGAGGGCACTCAATGAGGATGAGTGACAGGATGCTAATATGTTTGAAGAAGAGTAGATGAAATGCAATTTGTTAGTGATAGAGAAGAGTTAGGGGCCATTTGGGATATTTTTCAATATTGAAATGGGCCATTTGAATAGTTGAAATCTTCATATGATTTAAAGGGCCTCCGTCCATTTTTTATTTTTATTTTTATTTATTTTTAAGAGAACTGTACTAGTGTAGCTGGTACAAGCCCCTGGCACATACCATGCTGGTATGACTTTTAAAAGTTTGTTTAATACCATACCAGTCAGATTTTCACTTTGATACCATACCATATACCATACCAGCCTATTAAATTTAGACATCATTTGATACCAGTACCATATTGGTTTCAATAATTCAACTGTACCCCAATACCTTCACCCTATTGGTATCAAAAAACCATGATACCAGTCCAACACTGGTCTCGACATGAGTCTTTTTCTATAAATAAATATGGGTCAATGATTTGTTGGAAAACTACAATTAATTTCCGTTCCTATTTAAATTGTGCAAAGTCATTATCAATACATGAAGCGAGACATTTATTTTTGTTTTGTTTGTTTTGTTTGTAGCATTGTTGAGATCTCCCAAACCACGGGCCCCAACCCCGGTTCTTGCTGCCGTTGGAAAGCCCTCAATGAGGAGGGGTGCACCGGCTTAGTCTCATGATTTTTGGACCCGCGGTGTGGGAGATATCGAATTTCAAGCACTTCAGGTCTCTGGAAATTCGTGAAAAATAGTGAAGTGGGCTTTCCTGGAGCAATGATTGGCCCTTCATGTGGGAGATTTGGAATTTCAAGTACTTTTGGTCGCTGGAAATTTGCGAAAAATAGCAAAGTGGATATATCACTATATGAAGCCTCGACAGGGGAGATTGCAAAAATAGCAAAGTGGGCTTTGGGATTGCACTTGGACTTAGGTGACATTGGACACTTGAGGTCGCACTTGGGCCTCTACATGGGAGACGCACATGGATACATAGGAGATTGCACTTGGGCTTAGAATTCAATTCTTCTCACATGGGCCAATGACACATGCTACCCTAGATCTCCCAAATAGTGGGGTCTTATCTGGATACATATGGGATTGCAATTGGACATAGATGACACTAGACACTTGGCCCAACGGCACAGGCTACCCTAACAAAGTGGGCTCTGTTGGAACAATGACGTGGAGATCTCGCAAACTGTAGGGTCTCTGGATACATAGGGGATCGCACTTGGACTTAGATGACAGTGGACACTGGAGGTCGCACTTGGGCCTCTACATGGGAGAAGCACTTGGATACATAAGAGATTGCTAGATTTCAATTCTTCATACACGGGACACTTGGGCCAATGGCACATGCTACCCTAGTCAATATATGAAGGCAGCCAGTTTGTTTTGTTTTGTTTTGTTTTGTTTGTTTGTTTTGTCACGTTGAGATGTCCTGAACCGCGAGGCCCCATCCCTAGTGCTTGGTACCATTGGAAAGCCCTCAACGAGGAGGGGTGCACGGGCTTGGTCTCATGATTTTTGGACCAACGGTGTGGGAGATGTGGAATTTCAAGTACTTTGGGTCGCTGGAAATTCCCGAAAAATAGCAAAGTGGGAATTCCTGGGACAGCCTCGAAAGGAGAGATATCAAGGAAAAGGTCTCCGGTTCAAATCTGGTCGTAGGCTCTGCGGAAAAAAAGTGATTAGCTTTGGCTTGATGCATTTGGACTTAGATGACATTGGACACTTGGACCAACGGCACAGACTACCCTAGGACATTGATTGGAGCCTGGACAATCGATATAATATCAATAATGATTGGATATATTACGACTCAATAAATTCATGAAAAGGGAAAAATTGGGCCTTAACATGGGAGACGTACTTGGATACATAGGAGATTGCACACTGGGCTTAGATGGGCCTCGACATAGGAGACGCACTGGGGTACATAGGAAATTGCACTTGGTCTTAGATGTCAGTTCTTCACACATGGGCCAAAGGTATAGGTTGCCCTAGAGGTCGCACTTGTGCCTCGACAAAGACGCACTGGGATACATAGAAGATCTTACACTTGGGCCAACGGCACCGGCTACCCTAGTAAGGTTGAAAAATACAAAGTTATAATAAATTTTGGTTATGTTTGGGATGATTTAAGCTTTAGATGTCCATCTTCTATCTAATATATTTAAGATTTTAAAGTGTTTAGATCCTAATTTTTGTTCTTCTATCTTTATTAAATCTTATGTCAATCTGAGATAATATTTTCTAGCAGTACATAAATTGGGAATAAGAAATTTCTTACCTCACTTTTATCGCCAATGAACGGAGGAGGACCAATTATTGGACATTGGACCATATATATGTATACATGTGTAATATAACATATATTGTGACCATTGATTTATAATCACTTTTGAAGGACCAAGGGGACAATTATGGAAAGTGAATATATAATCGTGTATCATTTAAGCTTTCAATTTGAAGGTCAAAGTGGGATTGGAAGGCCTTATAACTTTATTGGTCTTGTAAACCTTA
Source organism: Takakia lepidozioides (assembly GCA_030704615.1). Lineage (NCBI taxonomy): Eukaryota > Viridiplantae > Streptophyta > Takakiopsida > Takakiales > Takakiaceae > Takakia > Takakia lepidozioides. Next base: position 60,035,245 of record CM060733.1, read on the forward strand.
ACTGTTTTGGTCCCTGCATAATATGCATCTATAGACAAGAATCTTGACCAATTTGCTTCAATTTGGGCTAGAGATTTCCGATTGGTCCTGGTTTGTAGTTTTATTTTTTCCCACCAATGAGCTCGTCAACTGAGCCAAACTAGTTTGGAATACACATTCCAAGTATTTCATTTTATGAGTATTAGATGTATATCAATCTTCTGCGATGTTTTCAGCAATAGTTACCATAGACTTTGGTGATGTTGTCTACAAGATGTTTCTTCGGTTTTGTGCAAGAAGGACTTTAAGAGACTTCAACATCTCAAGGGAACCTTTGACAAGATCATATCTTAGAAAAATGTCTCACGTCTGTAGAGTTAACTACTGGTGTTTCTAAGTTAGTCATTCATCCTGCGACAATTTCAAAAAACAAAACCATATTTTGGATGTTGATATCCAAACAACCAATGCTGCATGTGAAAGTTTTACAAAAAAAAATCATCAACGCTCATGTGGAGGCATTACAAGAGGCAAATCTTCTAATACTTTACTTCCTTGTTTGCTAAATGAGATCATTATGCTTGTCGGTGCTTCTTGCTTTGACAATGATGATGTGGAACTTCGGTAGAACCCAAATCAAGTTCCAGCTCCGAACAATATGAAAATGGTCAGAAGTGGATGAGAGAGCTTGCACCCGTTTCGTTGCTTCACATTCGTCTTCCCCAAGCAGAACCGACTGGAGTCCTCAGAGCCCTCTTGGTTGCCTTCTTGGTTGCCATCTTGGTTATTTGGGAAGCACAAATTGGGGCAACACTAGGTAGAAGATGAAGGTAACTTGGGTAGACACAAGCTGAAAAGAGTTAGCGAACTATTCAAGTGGGATGTAGAAGGATTAAGTTTAGTTATTTTTCTTGCATGAGAGTCTCAATAGTACAACAAGTTGATAAGTTGGTCAACGTGGCGATCCACCTTTTTTTTTTTTTTGAAAATAAGTCTTTGGACTCAAGGTTAAGCTCCCCACTTCCTATTCTTGCTACTTCCAAGACTTTGGCTTCCTCCAAAGTGATGCTAGAGATAGATCCATTTCTTTATTGGTGCAACAATATCTGATGATGCAATTGCAATTGCATAACCCTCCTGTAAGTTCTGTATTAAAATTAAAATAAAAAATGCATATATAGAGTATATTGTGGAACGGCAAAGTTGCATTCAATTGGTAGCGGTGCACCTTGGTGCTGTCATAGATATTTACGTACTAGAGAACGCGCCCCCTAGGGCGCATTATGGCTCCTAGTGAGTCACTAGGGCGAGCCCGGGAGGAGCCATAATGCGCCCTAGGGGGCGCGTTCCCTGGCGTAAAGGACTTTTGGGAGCAGATTCTGCGAGGGCCCTGATTGGCTGCAGGCCATAATGAGGCAATTAAAGTCAAACTGCCGATTAGGAGAGTCAAACAGCCGATTAGGAACGCAGAAAGCGCCAGCGCCGTGGAGCGTCGATCTTCTGCATCCTAATTTGCCTCAAAAACGGCAGAATCTAACCCCAAAATCCTTTACGAGTAACAATTGTTCATTTCTTTTCGTCGTGTTGACGGTCGATAAAGCCATTGGGGCCAACTTTCAATAGGAATGCTCCGTTTGGCCCCTAGCCTGCCTTGTAAAGTGGCGGGAGTTCCTACATCCCTTTTCTCCAAAAAAATTAATCTTCCTTCAAAAGTTTAACCATCCCCCGCCCGACCGTCGTTTCCGCTTTAGAATCATTTCCAAGGGTTGAAAGCGCAAACGTGGATATGGAGTCCGAAATCCTAACCCAGAATAAGGCATCCCCTACAACACGAAGACCAGTCTTCTCAACTTGTATGAGATGGAAGAGCGGAAGATTGTTCGCGAAGTTTTGGCGTAGCTGCGCAAATCCTTGTGTACCGAGAAGCACCTTCCATCTTTTGCCCCTGACACAGTAGCGAACACAGAGATGTTGCATCCTGGATTTTGTCACAGATATTGAGATCGGTGCCAGAATGGAAAGTTTCCAGATACATTGGAGTATGCTCGAGCGCTTTCGGCTGGACGGGATATTCGACACAGCCTGAAGCAAGATGAGGATCCACACAAATTCCATCCATGTGTGTTTGAATCACCACTTGGTGTGCATAGCTGCCATGAGCTCCACCTTCACTTCTTCTGGAGATAGCTCTGGTGTAGGTAGCAGGGAGAAGCCATCGTTGGTAGTAACTAGTAACCATTCACCTGCTCCTTAATACAGAACTTAAGGAGTTGAGATTGAACGATTGAACCCTGGCAAATCTAGAGTTGATGGATGGAACTCTGCCGCCTTTTTTCAAAAAAATAAGACCTTTTCAGGTCCCTTCCAACTTTACAGTCTACTAACTTAGCCCAGGAAGCTCATAAGCAAAAACTAGCGCCAATCCTGTAGAAGTAGGACTGGAGTGACACTCTGCCTTCCCAAGCTGCACAGTCTCAGTACATTGAACAGGTAGCATCAAGATGCCAAAAGGGTGTGGAAATATAGAGGCCACAACATTCACACCTTCCACAGTATGGAATGGTCAAGTCATATCTGAGACAAGCTAAGGATGAGGGTTAGATCTGCCTGCTTGGACAGGACAGCAGAATACAGGTGTCAAAATTACTGGTGTCATAGTTACCTTGCAACAAAATGTTATCACCAAGAGTATCGAGACTGAAACATTCATTTTAAATTCTCTGGTAAACCATCCAACCCACAGGCCTAAGCCTGTCAGAAGAACATTGGCCTCCTCTCGAATTGCCACTGTAACTCCTCTCATCCAGGACCAGATGAACAGACACCAGCCACAGCAAGCAAACAGTCACCAGGCTTTGAAGAAGCGGTGATTAGTAAAGGCCACTTGCTATGTGCCTGCTGCTGCAACCTCTCCCCTGATTCCCTTAGGCAAAACAACTCCATCACTGCTGAGGGAAGGTGCAATGAACCCCCCTCAGAGGTCAGTTGGACCACACACAGTGACAGACGGGCTTGCACTAAACCCTGCACTGCTGGTTGGAAGGTAATCGAGGCCACTAATATGAATTCAAAATTTTGTTAGCTCATTCTACTGCTGCCAAAACTGTATATCACGTTGAATATGCCTTATGAGCAATTCACATTATACAAGAAACACTGTAAAGTCCTAGAACTTGGTCATCCACATAGTGCGATGGCTTGCCCCAGAGAACATGATGCACTCCACCCTGGTGTCATCCGCCATCACCTATCTTCAAACTTTTGGCAACTTGGTGTGATGCTTGGTGGTGCATGTTGCAAAACCTTCAGATTCAGACACTTGGGAGGGAATCCTCAGTGGCTGTTAAGCTCCATCAGGAGGCATATGCTTTATGCCACTCAAATGTTTTATTCATCTAACAACAAATTAAAAGAGGAGAAACTGTGCCGTCAATGCCACGATTTCAACATAAACATCAGCTCGAGCCGGACCTTCACAGGATGATGTGTCATCAGAACATACTCTAGTCCATCCAGCGCGTCTAAGACCCATACACTTCCAATAAGGTAAGACCCAGGCTCAATTCATGTTCCTAAAATACCCACCTACAGTTTGCAGGAGCCTACTCAGAATCACTGTCAACACTACCCATCGCCTTCAATCCCCTCGGTTTCTGCACAACAATCCAAAGGAAACTAATTACAGTCAAGTCACAAAACCCAACCTATCACAATTCCTCATACTGAAGAGCCATGTAGAAAATTTCTATTTTGTGCTGCGCTCAGTGAGAACAGACAGTAGCAAAAGCCGAGAACCAAGGTTACAAACCATACCTTCTTGACTGCTTTCTTTTCTCCTCTAACTTCATAACGATCCCGATTTAGATCACACAGCCATGTCCCAGGGCAGATAGTCTGTCCACATGACACAGTCAAATGAGAAGGGTCTTGTTCCTTTGTCTGTCCAAACACTCGCAAACATCACAGAATACACTGGAAAGCGGTCTTCCACAGTGACAACACAAATCTGGAACCAAAAACTTTGGAAGTTCACAAGAATAAAATGAGAAGAAATGCCTCCCAAGTCACACACCTGAAGGAGTTTCTCAATTTGTTTTGACCGCTTCTTTGGTCGTTGAGGGAGTTTGGAGCCCTTGATTGCAAGGAAGTCATCCTCTTTCTCCTTCCGAGACAAAGGTATTATAAACTTGGGCCAATCAAAGAGGTCCATGTCCACTTTCTCCAAGACTGATGCTCTCTCTTGATAGCCCTCAATCTCGGTTTGCCCATTGCCAGCAGTTGCACCCCCACCAATTGTGGTGGCAGGGAAATCAGAAGCTTTGTCAGGATTCGCCAGCAAAGCTTGAGGCTGCATGTCAGCTCTTTGACATGCACTGGCTTCGACATCAAAACCATCACTTGAATGACAATGGTTGCCATTCCTGATTGTCAAGCCCAGAGGGGCCCCTTCAGAATCCCTGAAAATTGTGGCTTATTTAAGTCATGGTCTCAAGTACATCCAAAACAACAAACATCCAGACATCACACATCCTCCCTTCCAAACCTTAAATCTTGTTCTACTTCAGAGTGATCAAGTCAGAACATATCATGAAGCCAACCTCTTTTGTGACTAACACAGAGACCTACTAAAAGTTTGTTTGGACGTGGACATACCTTCTGCTATCCCCAGAGGCCAATTTTGGAATGGATGGAGCACAGGCCAGTACAGCCGGGCGTCTACTTTGTACAGCCGGTTGGACCTGCTTGTCAGCCCTAACAACTCGTCGATCAACTCTGATTGTTTTTTTTAGTCCAGCCGACTCTTCCACAACACTCTTGACATCTAACCTACCAAATCGTAGTCGTTTCCTTTGACCCCACTGTAGTAATCCTTCGCCCTCTAAGAAGGGTCGTTTTTTATCGTCATTGACAATCTCCTCTTCCTTTTTGATATGCTCCTCAGTAATATCTGAGACTTTGTTCTCCCGATCATCCTGCTTGTTGTGATGCGTAGAGCAACCACCCTTAAGCCTGTTACCTGGCATCTTTAAGAAAACCTTTCCCTCGCCAAAACTTAAGCAATCTCCAGAATTTCGTCTCCCATTTCCTACGGTGTCATCCCTCTTACAAGCTTTCAAGGTTGCCTTCTTTGCAGTAGTACCGAGGGCATCTTCCGTGGTGGGTACCTGTTGTCTGCATGACGAAAAAATCAATTAGAGCAGGCAGATCCTTCTTGGCAACATCTGCTGCTTGGGATTTGCTTCCTCTTACCCCCATACCCAGTACTTATCCTGAAGACTTGTTTCTCTATCGATAACCTTGTTTGCCTATGGCTACTCCTCTCAAGGAAAACCACAAAAAATTTGTCATACTTGTGCAAAACCTCCGAACGAGGTGGATTCATTTTCAAAGCCGTGGAGACCACTCTACTCCCAGAACTGTCTGTAACCACTAGCACCACAAATAACTAGACAGGAGAGACGCTGGAGCCAAATTTAAGGTGGCTGCCGGCCATACAACAGTACCAGCATTCTCTATGAGACTAGATCAGAGCAGAACAAACTTGAATCCATTGTGTATGGTCAATAATCTCTGGTAATAAACCACAAGATACCAGCAAGTCCTGCCAAAACTTCTTCCTCAACACACTACATGAACATGATAATAAAGTCCAGCACTCCAGGAATAAAATCCATAAATCATGCCTTGTGAAGAAACTGCGTTCCTCACAACACACCTTTCATCAACAACTTTCAGCTCTTTCTCAGGTGACTCCGCAGATCCTTTAAGGCCTCTGCAAGTCTCATGCATGCCGAGATATTGAAAGCTGCCTGTATGAGTCACAAAGATGAACTTCTCAGTGCAAACAACAGCGGAAAGGGATATCCTCCGCTACCACACAATCTGAAAATCTTAAGATCTTCCTGATCTAATCCTAAATCGTGAAAGGCTGACTTCACTAGTGGGTTAGTCAGGTGACGCGTCAAATTCTTGCTGGTTCTTACCAAGCAAACCTTCTCACCATACATCAGAAGTGATGATGGCTTGCTCCACTAATCCAACCATCAGATCATGAGAAGAGACGACAAGGTTAGCATATCTTCATGTGGTAAAAGAAATGCTGCTGTGCAATTCTCCAAATGTACTCAGAACACAAGGAAGAACGCTGCCACAAGAACTGTGCTTGCTGCGACGATGGACGTTAAGAACACCTCCGCACAGTCATGTACAAGTGCCACTGCTACAAAGAATTACAGACGAGCAGACCAGGCGAGTGAGTACGCAAAAACAAACCTCATTGCAAATGGTGTCCACCAACACACGTCTAAATCCAAATTCTCTAAACAGAAACGGCCGCATAGGCTGCATTAAAGATGGAAAGGCTTAGCCCTGCAACCACATCAAAGACACACACTGAGCATTATCCTCCCATTTCCAAACCCCGGCACAGGCCACAGAATGCTCCAAAACCGCACCACAAGTTGCTAACATCACAAGTCAACAAAGCTGTTAAGACAATTACTCGCAACGCCGCCTGTGCCGCTACCTCTTTCCTCCCGAACCGATTAGCCCTGTAAACACATGAGAGGCAAGCTAGGGCATTACCCGCCTGTTGAGATTCTACCAAGTGAAATGAACACCCCAGCCAGCCACAAAATCCCCAGGAAATAACAAAAGATTTTCAGAGCATTACTGGAAACGGCGCTGCGCTGCTTGCCCTGCTCTTCCTCTCTCTCTCTCTCTCTCTCTCTAACGCGGCGCCCTGGATGACAGCCTCTCTCACTCTTCTTCTCTCTTGTCTCGCACACTATCTCTCGCATAAAAGACAGAGAAGAAGACGAGCAGCTCGCTACTACTATCCCTCCTTAGCCACGCTCATAGGCTCTAAACCTACTCCTGCATTCCGAATGGATGTTTTACATCCACTTAGACGAATACCATCCACAAAATGGATGACGATCTCCAAGGTCCTTCGCAGTTGACCGGGCACTCTCACGCCGTCGCTACCATCGAGACATCTGTTTAGATGAATGTCACATATCATCCGGTTAAAAGGCACTGTGGCCACAGACTGTCCTGGGTTCAAATCCACAACACGCCAGAGGTGCACGCACTCGTTCATCCATCCAACATCCATCTAACCACCCCTCCCAGTACACGAATAGGGGATGTCTATCATCCTAACATTGCAATGTAGGACGATGATCATTTGAATCCAATAAGGCACGACCCACCATTACGTTCCCCTCGAGTGAAATTAATTTTTAACCGCAATGGGATGCACTTGTAAAGTGGGTGGTCCTGGGTTCAAATCCACATACCATTTCATTGCGTGACAAAAGGGGATCGAGGTGCGTGTAATAATGACTCCGAGAGTTATAATAGGCAACGGAACTGCAAACCGGTTGACTGGATTGTTCCGCAAGCGAGTCCCATTGCAATTTGAAAGGTATTTTAAAACAAAATAGGTATTTAAAATACATAAAATACAAATGAAAATATGTACAAATGAAACTCCAGGTCCCAATATTACTTCGGCCAACCCCTCGAATTGGCACCTGGCGGTTGCGGTTGCAGAGGGGCAAGGGAGAGGTGCGAGGTGATGGAGGACAGGCAGGCCTGGAGAACGATGATGGCGGAATCATGGTGCAGCAGTCACGAGGCGGCACTGATATGGCAGAGGACGCGGCTGCAGCAGAGATCTCGATTTGTGGCTTGCCCGTCTCATCCCGATCTGCTACTTCATCCCCAGTCCATCCCCTATCATAAGACGTTGGAGGTTTTAACGTTTTAGAAGGAAGGATCTTTTCCTCTGCAAATATTCATGTTTCTAGCTGCTTGTTCAGTAAGATGCTCGAATTCGTCCGGGAATTCGCGCAAGATTGCTTATATTTGATGCATATCGGGTATTTTTGCCAGCATTATATGTACATCAGGAAGATGAATTTGAAATTTTATTACCAGCATGGCCTGGGTGTGTCTGGTGTTGGCGGGGGTAATCTGGGCCGGGCTTCTGTGCATGCGTCGCGGCCAAAATGGTTTGTGTGTGCAGTCTCTATTTCCAGTGTGGAGGTTGTGATGCATTACTGTGATGCTATAAAGAATACTAAGAAACAAGAAGTAGTTGCATAGATGAATCTAAGATTTTGGCGAATTCTCCTTTTCTTCATGTAAAATAACCACGATACCGCTTTCTGTTTGGATCTTTCCGCCTTCAATTTCCTGACCGTAAAAAGTAGTCTGCGGTTACGATCAATTCGATCAATTTTTTTCTTTCTTCTTTCATGTCCTGCAGCAGTACTTACATTTCAGCCGCAGATAAGCGTTTCTTGCAGTTGATTTCCAACTGTCTTGTGACGACGCAGAAAGCTTGTCCATCGTTTCAGTTAGCTATGTCCAGTTCGTCTTTGTTGTTCGTTCTGATTTTTGTTGTGAAGAGCAGGATTTGCAACAATGAGGACAATCGCGAGTACGTTAGCTGGCTGATGATTTCATGACGTGTGTAGCCAAGTCCCCGTTTTATAAAATTTCAGAGTGGTTGCTTAATATAAGGGGAGGAGGTCATGCCAGTGAAGGTCTGAGTTGTTGTGAGCGGAGGGTTTACAGGACTTCGGATATTGTGGGTGATGGGGCTTCCTCTGCCAGCACGAATGGTATGGATTGTCTTGATGTTGTGCTCCTATTGACTCTGGCACTGTTCCGCCGTATATGCTTCATGTTCCCTTGAAACTTAATTCAAGTCCACTGCATTTGGAATGCTTTGCATTGAAATCTCATTGACAAGTCAACAGCAGACTGTTATTCCACATTTCCCTCTTCACCAACAGCTCAATAAGTGACCGCATATGGTGTTTGCAGTCGGTCGAATTTTAGCTTCCATGGATTTTTTGATGCATAATGTCGGCAAATTAACTGTATTAGCATCAAGTGTGCTGTGCTGGTAGATCTGCCCAAACAGCACTTGTTGAGAGAGTTCAGAGACTCTAACCCATGTTGTGAGTGACCTTCAGCTAGACTTGAGTAGGCTCTGAGAAGAGCACAAGTTTTTTGTTGTTTGATTGTATAAGTTGATCTCAAGGCTGAAACAAGATTTTCATTTGCAATGTCACCAATGCAACTGAAGCTCTTAACAGCTAACATCTATGCTGTAGTTCATGTCAAGCTGTAGCTGTAAAGTAAGGCCGTGCGTGACTATGAGCAGGTTGCTAGAGTGGCAGGGTGTAAAGTGGGTGTTTTTCCATACCCCGACCCGTTGCTTCTTCGGTTGCACAGCACAAGGAGACTGCCATCCATGGTGATCTGTTTTTACTTAGTTGTGGCCAGCTCTAGTTTGAATTTGAGAATATCAATAAAGATTTAGTACTTCTTACTCTAATGATGTTTAGAACAGGCTTTTTCAGAGTAGCTTTTGCAAAGTTGCTGCTGACACTGCTACTTACTCATAACTCATGTATCCTGAATGTGACAGCGTGCCATAAGCCTAGATTTGAGCCATTGCAGTCAGACAAACACAGTGCATAGTTTATCAATCATTCAGGATTTGTGAAGCTATGTTTTTCAAATTTCTTCCATTGCTCTGTACCTGTGTTGATTGGATTAAAGGCCTATGGCGGTGTTTGTTGTCCTTATATCCTTCATCTCATTAGTTTTTGTCCTGTCCTGCGTAGGCCAAGATTAGTGGAGTCAATGGACAAGGTGGGAGATATTAATCTAATGCAAGACATGTATTTCCACACCAGAATCAAGGATCCCTGCTGTGTGTTTGTCGTTGAATTTATAGCTGTTGGTAAGAGATTTGGCTTTCTATCAGCTTAGCTTGAGTTGTAGATGTCTGCCCTTGACTCTTGATCTTGAAGCTGTTCCTTCGATAATAGTTGGAGTATTTTTGTGTAGAAGACTTTCCAGGCAACAGGCCAACCCTACCATTACAATGACCTCTGGCAGGTTGTTTCCAGCCTGGCCAGGGAAGGGCTGGCTCCTTGGCCACTTGTCATTCTTGACAAACACATTCTCATTTGGTTTCTTGCTCCCAGGAAAAGGGTATGGGAGATCAAAGCACAGTGAAGTTCCGTGTCACTACCCTGGTCCCTGTGTCCATGTTTACGTAGTTCTCAAAATTGTATGTTTTGGGATGCAGACCTGCAGGGAGTGAAAGAGGTCGAAGAGCTGAGTGTAGGGTGGGCAATGCTCCCTGCTTTTACAGACATACTCACTAGAGGGCCTGTGCAGTCACTTGAGGAGATCAAGGAAGCTGCAAGCAGAGTGCATAATGATGTCCTGGACTTCAAGGAGCTTCCCAGATTTGTGCAGGTTGCTGCTGTTCATGCGGGGAGCCCAAGGTATGCACACATCTCCAACTCATCTTCCATTTTGTGAATGTAAAATGTCCTGCTTTGGGCAGTATTTAGGAGGTTGTGTTGTTGAGGATGTGATATGAACAGCTGCCTTGGCAGGTACCTGATGTTTGAAAAGGATAGGAATGCCACCCTGCCAACAGAGGTACTCGAAACCACCTACCTTGGATTTGTCTTCAGATACAAGAGGAATGCAGATGCTGCTACGCTCTATAGTGTGGGTTTCATGATCTGATTGTCTACCAGCATCTTTGTATCAAATTTTCAGATTGAGGGGTGCACAGTAGCATTTGAGCTAGAGCCCTTTCCCCCAATGAAGCTCTTCACTGAATTGACTCGAGAAAATGAGCTATATACTGATGGGGATCTGATACCTGGACTTTCTCGCTTCATCAAGTAAGCTTTCTTGTTCTTTTGAAATGTGCACCGGTGATGAAATGGGCCATTGCTATACATAGGAATTTTCTTTCGTGCACCCGAGAGCTGGATATGTTTTCAAGCCTGCTTCTTTGTTCACTCAATCTGTGTGTGGTGCTCCTTGTGGAGGCTTTTGATCTTAGTAATGAGGGTTGTAATCCAAGGTAGGAAATTTGGAAGGGAAGGGTATAAGTACCTTCTCAATTTACAACAAATCATCTTCAGAGCGAGTGGGATGTTGGACATGTCTGTGCTGTCGACCTATGGTGACAATTATGGAGTAACACTCTGATTAAGTCACGCAGCTAATCTTGAATGTTGCTGTTGCTGGAGTAGGATCCCTTCCGGTGCTAAATCTGCTTTTGCTCAACCTCAACTTATGCCAAAAGCAGAGTTATCTCCTTTATTAACACTCTGCAGAGAACCTTCACATATGCCATTGGAGTTGCTCAGTCACCCTTATATGAAAAGCTAATGACATGGAGAACATTTTTCCAATTAATAGCATGGGAAAGGAAAACCATATCAGAGCTAGTAGAGAAAGGTGTAAGTAGAATTAGCGGGGGTGTGGCTCATCGGGGTGGCACAGGTTGCCATGCGTGGTACATTGGTAGCTGTGTCCCCAGACTTTCAGGACATGCTTGTCAACTTGCCTGCCGCAGGATCACCTGATGTGCATGATCTCGCTGAGAGCCTTCTCTGTCTCACTGGTGCTACTGCATTACCATCTGATCGAGACTTGCAACTGCACCCTATATATTGGCTGCATGTCTCTGTGCACAATGGGCGCCAATCCATTGGCAGCAAATTGGTACGTCACACATTCTCAGGTCATGCAGTCCTTTCTCTAAATCGATACACATTCATACTTTCATGTTCATTCCCCATCATCTACAAACCTATCCATTTCCAACGACTACAGTTGATTGTTGCATTGCCTGTTTGTGGCTCCTGGGGGGTGAAAATCACAGTACTCTTGTGTCCTCAGTCTGAAACCTTTATTATTACTTCGTTTGGGGGTGCATTTAGAGTGATCCCCACCTCAGCCCACTTTGAAGTGTTGTGACACTCCGTTGTCCTGCACGAAAGATGAAAATGCTCCCCTTTTCTGTACATGTGAAGAAGTTGGTTCTGGCAGTTCACAAACTTGTTGCTGCAAAACAAGCAATGCAATAGGCTGGAATTGCAAGAAGATGTGTCTATCTCAGACCTTTATGAAGATGGTGGTATTGCTCTGGTATGTGCCTGTCACCTTGCAGCTTGGATTTCAGTAGTAGTGGATCATATCATGTGTTGGCAGGTGGTCCATGAGAGTGCAAAGGCTGTACTACTTTTCAATGGACACGTGAACTCCTTGGTTGAGGCACATGCCTGAATGGAACATCTGTTAGTGTCCAAATATGTTGCATTGTCTTTGTGTGTCTGGTTCTGTGTGTCTCCCTCTCTCTTGCACTCATTATATGCACAATTGAATCAATGTAGGGGAGGGGCTTCTTCTTTAGTCTAGACAGTTCTACCTTGGCCTCACAGTGGTTGCAAGTGCTTGTGAACAACCATCTTGAACTTCAGCAGCTGCATATCACATCAAATGGGTGGCTGCCCAGATTTGAATTGAAAGAGACAGTAGCTGGAATGCTGCTGTAATTGGGTAGCTTCAGCCCTTCATTATGTGTGTAGGACACCAGGACTCTCTGAATATCTCCTCAAGTAGAGCAGGGACAGTGGAGTTAAAACAGTATGATGAGGTATGAGGGCTGCAAGTACGAGAGTTTGTTGCACAGGAAGATGATTGAGCAAGTGCTGGTGCATTGTGAAAATGAACAGGTGGTGGAGCTCTGGTGTGCAGCATCAGACTTTTTGGTGCCTTCACATAATTGTAGCAATTTAGCCACTGATGGCGCTTGCCATATTTGCTCCTCTACAGCTGAGGTACACCACTTTCTCTTTGCAGGTGCTGATATGATTGGCAAGGCTTTGCTCATGCTTTTGGGCTTCCCAGGAGTTTATCAGTCTTCTGAGTATCTAAAGTGATGAGGAGATTAAAACAACTTGCTTGAGTTCACTTTTAGTCTCTGAGAATGCTTTACAGGGAACTGAAGGTTGCAATTTTGGTAAATGTGTATATAGATTGTCTATCTCAGTACAATGGCTAGCCCTCAGGAAGGGTGAACGGTTCAAAATTCTGTTAAAGGCTATCAATCCCAGGGGCCTCAAAGTATAGGCACAGATTAGAAACATGCCATTCAAGGGATCCCAAATCACGGAAGTCGCAAAAAAGTTCCTTCAGATGGAATAAGTAGCATTTATGAGCATTGGGACATCTGGTCCTCAGTTGAGTATCCACCTAGCACGTACCCATTTGTGGCGAATAAGGATTTCTGTAGAGCTTTCCACGCCTTGCAATCTTTTTCTTGTAACTGTCATCGGAAACATCCTTCTGTCTCTCATTCGTCCAGGGTTGTACCTGCAGGAGAACCTCTGTTTGTATATCTTAGTTAGTAATATCCATTTATTGGTTATCCTCTGGTGATGAATGCATAGAGCTGGAGCAGCTCATGAAACTGCTATGGCAGCTTGTTCCATCTATTGGCATTCTGCTTCTTGAGGAGTTAGCCGGACAGAGAGGTAGGGTTACCAATCAACCAGTTGTCAGTATATCACACATAGAGGAATTTTTCCGAGCTGGTTGTTTCGTTGACATCAGGCTTGGTTGAGAACTCATGATCGTGTCCAACAAAGTCCTTTATTTATCTAGTCTGACAATTGCTGTGTTGAGTGATGATGTGCAGGTCCAAGCTTGTGGCCTCATGACGAATTTGGCACATTTTATAGAGAGAGCTTCAGTTCCATGGACTTCAGAGCATTTGAATTCAATCTTTCATTCTCCCTGGAGTTTCTGAGAAGGCAAAAAGGTGCTCAACAGTAAGCCAGCCAGCCATGAACGTTATAGTGGAGCGACGTCCCTTGATAATGCCAAGTCTTTGGGAGTTTTAAGGAGGGAAGGCCCAGCTCCAAGGGCCTTGTGCAGCATGGCTGGCAATGGGGCTACCACTTACTGTGGCAGGCATGCAGGGCCAGCCTTCCCCGAGGCCCAGGGTTCCAAGTTTTGGAGAAAGCAGCAGACGCCCTTTCCAGCAGTTCTCGCTAGCCGTGGAGCCTGTGCTTTGTGGCACCAGTTTCCTCTACTGACAGGCCCTAGAGGTGTACAGGGCCCAATCTGCAAGTCTGGGGACAGCTACCGATATACCACACATGGCAACCTGTGCCACCCCGATGAGCCACACCACCGCTAATTCTACTTACACCTTTCTCTACTAGCACCAGAAGGATTACTCCAGCAACAGCAACAGTCGAGATTAGCTGGGTGACTTGATCAGAGAGTTACTCCAAACCTGCCACCATAGGTCAACAGCACAGACATGTCCAACACCCACTCGCACTGACGATGGTTTGTTGTCCAAAATTTCCTACCTTGGATTACAACCTTCATTATTAAGATCAAAGGCCTTCATAAGGAGCACCACACTCATTAAATAAACAACAAGAGATGCAGGCTTAAAAACATATCCAGCTCTCTGGTGCACCAAAGAAAATTCCTATGTATGGCAATGGCCCATTTCGCCACTGATGCACATTTCAAAAGAACAAGAAAGCTTACTGGAGGAAGCGAGAGAAAGTCCAGGTATCAGATCCCCATCAGTATATAGCTCATTGGAGTAAATTCGGCGAAGAGCTTCATTGGGGCAAAGGGCTCTAGCTCAAATGCTACTGTGCACCCCTCAATCTGAAAATTTTGATACAAAGATTGTGATAGACAATCAGATCACGAAACCCACACTATAGAGCTTAGCAGCATCTGCATTCCTCTTGTACTTCTCCATCTACTTTGGGAGAGCCCCCTTATTTTGACTGTATCTGGGCTAAACCTTGTGGTAAAGAGAATCTCTTTCCACTGCCATGTGAGAATATTCTGTCGTTTCAGAATATTGGCACGTGGTTTGTGGAATTTTGGCCTAGAGAAAAATACTAAAAGGAGAAGTAGACTTAGACCATGTTGCATCAGAGAGTCAACTTGCTGACATATTCACAAAACCATTAGGGACTGTAAGGAATGATGTGGTCCCTGACGGATAACTTCAGTATGGCCAACGCCTTGCACTTCAGTTTCTTCATCGTATTTTCATCAAGGTCAGCCTTGTCCTCGGCAGCTGCTGCGTCGGTAGTAAGCTCAACGAGGTCCCAAAGGTCTTCTTTTTCCAACACAATCTGCATCTTAAATTTCCATAGGGGATAGTTGCTTACACCATCCAATTTGTTAGACTCGGAAATGGAATATTCAACCGTAGAAGTAGCCATGATGATGCAATCACTACAGTCACTTGTCTAGGAGAGTTCTAGGATGGAAGAATAAGCAGGTAGGATCAGAAGGAAAAAGAATAATACAAAAAACAAGATGACAGAGCAAGGTGAAAGAACAAGATAATGAGGGTCAGATTTTTGTCACCACATGCGTATTGTGCAGGAAAGTGGAAGTACACGCTATATTAATCTCGAAACGAAAGATCTATAGATCTTGAGTCTGGTCGTAGGACACTCTTCCACATTCTTTCACGGAAGGAGCAACGCTCACTTAGTCACTAATCTCTCTTGTGGAGCAGCGCTTACACACTCACCAAGGAACTAACCCGGGTGTTACCCCCTAACAACACTCCCCCTCAAGGCATAGCCCTTTGCTAATGCCCACCCATTCTGACCACCGCCCCAACCTTGGCTGTGATACCATGTTGGAACACTCAGCTATTCATATTCAACTACATAGAATACCAGAGGTGAGGCTACATATACAGTGTTTGTCACGGAGATAGATAGAGAAAGAGATAGAGCAGGACCACATGGTCACCACATGGGCCTTATCGCTAACACTATAATGGAGCAATTACTAAGGCATATGGTCGCCAACCACTATCTAGAATCTTGGAGCAGTGCATTTACTTATGCCTGATCTATCGGCATACTACATGGGTGAGTTAATTCCAATACCTAAGTGATCTAAATAGCTTCATAGTAATAGTGTATGTCCTCCAGTAACCACTAGGTCTACGATCATGAGCTTGGGTGTGGACTGCCTCAAAGGGCTATAGCCTTGACACCTCCAACACTCCCCCTCAAGGCATAGCCCTTATGCTAATGCCCACCCATTCTGACCTGGAAAACCACTGGCGTGTGGTCGGGCTAGGGATTGAACCTAGGACCTCCCCCATTCCAGTGGGGTGCTCTACCACTGAGCTACCCGTCCCGTTCTGTTCTCAGAGTGTCGTGCAAGGGCTACAGCCTTGACACCTCCAACGATATATAGCTCAGGACAATTTTCTGAGGATAAGAGAGAGTTCTGGCATGATTTAGCCATTACAGATGCTTGATGTAAGCAGTAAGTTTTTCAACAGAAACCTGTAAGCAAACTTGATATTCGAGGACATTTGGCACATGCACCATGGATCGGCACTGTTATAACGAACAGGTCACTGAGGAACCTTTTGAGAACTCCTAATCTTCAATGACATACATGCAGGTGTACAGTTGTGCTCGCAGTTTATAAGTCTTGTCCAACTTCAAGAGGACAAAAATTTCACATGTTTTATAACGTTGGAGAAGTTGCTTTCGTGGCTAGCAGGTCTTCAGCAGACCTGTTTTAGATCCAAGCGTTCAATTGATTCCATGTATCTCACAAAAAAAACATTATAGAATGGAGTTGTTGCTTGTGAAGATCAGCTGAGTTTCAACAACTCCAGTCAGACTATGCACCCCTTTGGCTAGTAAGCCCATCCAAGAAACAGACAAGAACAAGAACTGGGCCTATAGAACTCTCACCAACAATTGTTGAGTCCTACATGGTCATGTTCGTGAGTACATGTAGGAAAAAAACGGAGTAGCAAACAAAGTAGTCATGCATCATCTTATGGAACTAGAAGTCCTACCCTGATAAGTGTATCCATCACTAGAGCAGCACTAGAAGAACAAACATACATGCAGTACACATAGATCTGTTTGTCGATTCAAATGAAGTACTTAAGCCTCAAGGAAGGACGATTTTTGCTCATCCTTTTATTGCACAGAACCCCGTGAATGTGTAATTTACAAGCTGCAAGTCTTCTCATACTGCCTCACTGAACCTTCAAGGTGCAAAATGGACTTGCAAAAGCTACAGCTTAAATTATAAGCTCAGATGTGAGTTGTCAAAAATTGCCGAGAGATGGATTGTGGCATCTCTATATCCCCAGTTGGTCCTCATAGCAACCGGCCCAAAAACAGGTTGTATACCCATTTTTCCTCCTTCCAGCACTTTCGAGTCCGAATGTTCACTCCCTTAACTTTAGCACATTTCTCCAAAAGTGGGAAACAAAAATCTGTATGTACAATCATCCTTCAAGTGGGACTCTGCCAGGCCCTCCCATCACCCATCGTTCACAAATACATCCACATGGCTCTGGCAAGCTTTCCACTGGAACACCATATAATACAATTGCCTTGGAAGTCTTCTCATACTGCTCTACTGAACCGAGACTGAACCTCCAAGGTGGACTTGCACTTGATAGCTATCACTTTTCAGAAATTCAGATCAATGTGTGAGTTGTTAAGAATTGCTAGGAGATGGATCAATTGTGGAAGCAATAAACCTCACCTTGCATCAATAATGCCAGTTGGTCCTCATGATAAACCGGGCCCAGAAACAGGTTGCACCCATTTTTCCTCCTTCCAACACTGTTGAGTCCGAACGTCCACTCTCTTAACTTGAAGCATTTCTCCAAAAGTGGGAAATAAAACTTTGTATGTATCGTCCTTCAAGTGGGACTCTACCAGGCCCTCCTACCACCCATCGTTCACAAACACTTCCACCTGGCTCCAAGCTTTCCACTGGAACTTGAAGTCGCACGGCTGGATGGGTCGGATGTCAAAGACGTCCACGTCGTCTTCCAAGAGGGCGGTTGAGTTCTCGTTTTGTGTGAGTCTCTCATACTGAACCCTGCACGTGTTCAGATCCTTGCGATACAAAACCACCTTTGCCTCAAACCTTGCCCCCTGAAAGCCGTCTTCATGTGACCTCACTTCTACCCACGCACCTTTGGACAGCCTCATCCCGTTGCAGGTAAGATTCACCTTCAGCTTCAACGGCTTTGTAGTCACATGAACGTGACCACTCTTCATCACAATCTTCGGCATAATCACTTCTCGCAACAAACAAATCACTCATAGGACTGAGTGCAGCAGACCACAGGACAATGCGGGAGACAATGAAATGGCACTTGGGCGTTCGTGAACAGGTTGCTCAGTGAGTACCTTGTCATGCAAGTTTCGGACAACGCCTTAAATCCTCATAGCCAGCCGTCGGGAGCGTCTCGTAGACGTGGCTCGATCTCATTGCACAAGAGCACGTTGGTTATATCCCGTATTTTCCTGCCTACTATGGGTGTTTTTTCGACCTTCCTGTACCATATCCGCTCAACGATTTGATTAGTGTTCAATTGCCGAAGTGAGAGAGAATGGGGGTGCTGGTTACATGAAGCTTTCTTACCAGTCCAAATGTA
Organism: Takakia lepidozioides; assembly: GCA_030704615.1. Taxonomy (NCBI): domain Eukaryota; kingdom Viridiplantae; phylum Streptophyta; class Takakiopsida; order Takakiales; family Takakiaceae; genus Takakia; species Takakia lepidozioides. Next base: position 60,053,558 of record CM060733.1, read on the forward strand.
GTAGCAGCTTACAGTGCAGATCCCCAGACCCAAAAATTAGCGGAGTGGAGTTGAGGCTTGGACACATGAAAATCGCCCACATGGAATAGTGTAATTTAGATGTGGTGTACATACTAAGCCCTTGCATGTTTGGAAATGGATGAATGTCCTTTTGAATGAAACATTATGCGGGATGGCCGAGATGAAATCAATGTATGCGGTTTGACTTGACACAAGCGAATGCACTTTTGGTAGGTTCCCCCGCAGATGCCTGAAAAGTAGTTTGTGGCACCCACATACGTTTTGTTTTTTTTGTTCCCACGAAGATGCCCGGAAAGTAGTGTGCGGCACCGCACACTCCTTTCGGGGCATCTACAGTGCATGTTTTCTCTGCAGCTGCCCACCCCACACATTTTTATTTTTTTTATTTTTTTATTTTTTTTTCCCGTTCTCAGGGCATCTCCGCACACTGTTTTTAGGGCATCTGCGTTTTATCGTTCCCTCGCAGATGCCCGAAAAACAATGTGCGGCACCGCACACTGTTTCCAGGGCTTCTGCGGAGCACGTCTTCTGTGCAGATGGTCATCCCACATGAGTTTATTTATTTATTTATTTATATTCGTTTTGTCATTTTTTCGTTCCCTCAAAACTGCCCGGAAAACAGTGTGCGGCACTGCACACTGTTTTTAGGGCATCTGCGGAGCACGTTTTCTCTCCATATGCCCATCCCACACACGGTTTTTATTTTTATTTTATTTTTATTTTATTTACGCTGATGCCCGAACAATAGTGTGCGGTTCCGCACACTGTTTTCAGGGCATCTGCGGTGAACGTTTTCACACTACTTTTAGGGCATCTGCGGTGCACGTTTTTTTTGCAGCTGCCCTCCTGCACACGGATTTTTTTTTTTTTTTTTTTTTTTTTTTCCCCCGTTCCCATGCAGTTGCCCTCAAAACAGTGTGAAGTGCCGCACACTGTTTTCAGGGCATCTGCGGCGCACGTTTTCTCTGCAACTGCCCATCCGACACACGCAATTTTTTTTTTTTTGCCTGACAAGTACACCGGCTCAGAACATTCTCTCGAAAGACAAAAAGAGCCCTGTAGGTGAGGGGAGAGGCAAAGGAAAGGGGAAGGGGAAGTGAACCCAAATGGGTCTCTTTTCAGTGTCGGTTTGTTTGCAATATGCAGCTTAAGTTGGCAGATTGCACAACGTTGCAGTCAATGAATCCTTTTTCATTGTCGGTTTGTTTGGAATATACAGCATAAGTCAGCATATTGCAAATGCGTATTCCCACGGTTATAGGTCCCTCGGGTATAGGTATCTTATCTTTCGCCAAATGTGTTATGACATCTGCTGACATGGCGGACGCTCACGCTTACGTGGCGTGATTGCCACATCATGCAGAGGGAGCCTGGGCTCACACCACGTCAGCGGCCAAATGTGGTATCACCTGTTCTCCCCATGGGCACGGTGACATCACATCTGCCAACTTCCACTGCTGTAGGGTCAACTAGTAATAATATGAGTCATAATTCTGCATCTAATATTGGATATGTGCATGGTGGTGCTCTACCCATGGTTCCATGTTGCCCTACTCATGGATCTGTCCTCCTGGTCACATCAACCATAGCTTGCCTTATCATTTGATCCCTCAGCTAACTACCCAACCTTACCCAGAATATACCATGGGAGAAGACTTTGATAGGTATCTTCAGATATTTGAGGTCATTGCTAATGTAAATGGAGTGCCTGAGAATTTCAAGATAGGATGAGCATGAGGGACCAGCTCGTGACTTACTGCATGCAGCTATCATGGATGATCCTAGCCTCAACTGGGCAACTCTGGTGGAATGGGCAAAGACCTTGTTCAAACCTCCTGAGAGGCCTCTGGACTGTTTTAACAAGCTATCTGCCAGGACTTACCAACCTGGGGAGTCCTTGTGGAAGTATTACATGGGATCTCAAATTTGCTGATGTTGAGAATATCATAGACCCAGCAGAGAGAGATCGTATGGTTAAGAGGTATTTTCTCCTTGGGCTACCTTCCACTATTCAGAATTGGGCTTAGCGATGTCATTTTGTCAATGACAAGACTAAGATGGCAGACTTGACTGACAACAAATCAATGCAACATCATGCCAAGTTTCAAGCTCCCATGAGCTCAGAGCTTAGCATGTCTGCAATATCATCACCCTATGTTATTCTTGCTATGCAATGCAAAGCTGATGACTTTACTCTTCAGGGATTGGCTAATACTGTAGGAAGTCTTAGTGAGTCTGTGGCTACTCAGTTTGCTGCCATGCAGGCTCATCAACAGAGGTGGCAGCCTCGACATGGCCAATGTCAAACAAGTGGTAACAATAGAGGTCGTATCCAGACTGGGCAGGCCTATGAGGGTAATAGTGATGCATGTTACATTTGTGGGTCCTTTGAACACTGGACGAAGCACTGTCCAGACAGAGCAGGGCTGCCAGAGCTGATCAAGAACAAGAAGGCTGCTAGTGGGTCTTCCCATCCTTTAAACTAGAGAGACCTCTTGGGAAGGGGGCAAGAAGTCCATCATCTACCAACCCTACTTCTCCTGTTCCAATTCAAGCTGTTTTATCTACTAACTTCAAAGCCTTGCATTGTCCTCTTAGCAGACAAACCGCTGGCCAGCAGATTAGTCCCCTCATGGCTCAGTGCCATATGTTGTTGATACTGGATGCACTATATCTGCTATACCTTTAAATGTTGTAAGAGTTCTTGGTCTTAATTAAGCGGATCCCACCACCCTGCCTGAGCCACGTGTTTTCATTTTTTGATTGAATATAAAGAAAGCGACGCCAGAGCGTCGCTGTCGCGGCCCTTTGCCTTGAGGGCAGGGGGTCGGGACACATGAGGGGCTGCCCCTGTGGTGGGGGCAGCGGCAGCGATAGGTATGGGGACTGAAGCACCCTTGAGTGCCCAAGGCACTCAGGGAAGCGGAGGCGCTCACTAGGTGGAGCCCCGCACACCGGGTTGCGGTGGGGGTGGCTCCACAAGGGGTGGTGGTAGCTTAGCGGGACTTAGTGGGGGTGGCATAGGACTCACCATGGGGTGGAGACCTCGAGGTGGGAGTCGTGGGGAGTCGTGGGACTCATCACGGTCCATTGGGGCCGCGGTGAGTGGGCCAAGACTCACCGCGATTCACCACCGGGAATCAAGGGTCTTCGTGGTGGTTCACCACAAAATGGCATGGCTGTTTGTGGAACCCCCGCGGACAGCTACAGAAGTATATACAGGGAGTAGTAACCCCGAGAACGGTGCAAGCCCGTTGGTGACCAAAAACTAGTGAGTAAGCGAGCGAGCCGGAAAGTGACCAAAGAGTGGGGAGCTGTTCCGGACTGCCATCTACCAAAGGGAATTCCACTAGGCCCAAATAGGTGGAGGGTCTTTCGGGGGAGCGAAGGGGGACCGTTATGTCACTATGACTTGAAGGGGAGCTTACCGAAGTGAGGTGCGCGACAGTCGCGGAAACCTACGCCCGGGCGTCGCGGAGGCCGACTCCAGCTCCTCATGTGTAGCCGCAATGAACGTGGGGCCGTAGATGAGGTGTAGGTAGAGAAAACGTGAGACACGCCCAATAGTCGCTTGCAGCGATGTACGGGCGTCGCTTGGCGTACCACCAAGCTTACGCCACGTGTTTTTGGGTTTTAGGATGGGACTCCCGGGCAGGTTACAAAAAAAAAGGGATGCGACGCCGCGCCGTCGCCCCCCGCCAATGCCGTCGGTTGGAGGGCAGCGACGGCGAGTCGTCTCTCGCAGGAAGCCCCTGCCAAAAGCGACGTCCGACAGTCACGGGAGTTGGGCGGGGGCTCGCGACCCCCATATGTCGCATTTTGCGACGTCTTTTTGGCGATGCCCATGCGACTGCCGGGCGACGGCCGGGCGCTGCAAATACGGCGCCTACCCCGTGCCCGGAATGGGCATTTTTCCGATGCCACGGCGTGGCCCGGGCATCGCAAAGGCCCTCCTTTTGCTGTAGTGTAAGCTATGCCCTACCACAAGTATTGAGGTCCTGATTGCCGATGGGTCCAGGTATGAGCCCCTAGGATTAGTCACTGTACCAATCATAATTCACAAAAAAAAGGTTGTGGTGACCTGCATAGTCATCATTGGAGATCAATTCCTGCTACGCCTTGACTGGATGACTAGAGATGGTGTCACCATCAGCTTAGCAGACTACTCCCTTCACTTTAACAATGGAGAAGGGCATGAAGTAGTGGTTCCTTTGAAAGCAGTGAAGATCAAAGCTGGGTCTGCTATAGCCAATCTATCCAGAGTTCAGGCCTTGGTGAAAGAGGTACAGCAGAATTCTCACTCCAATCTCAACTGGAATGATTTTTACAAGTTTCAGCCTGATCTTCAACTCTTATATCAAGTGGCATGTTCCTAGTATTGGGGGTAAGACAGGGGTGCCCGTAGCTATTCCAAAGAACTCTACTCCGATTCGTGCACCTCTCAACATCACCATCCCTGCCATGACCCAGAAGGTGGTTAAGTCTGGTCCGGCCTTCTTATGTCCAACTGCTCATTTCCTGGAAGTTGAAGGATGGAGGAGACTGACTGCCCTCAAACATTGCCTGGTGGCCAGTACTGGTGTTATAGATAGAGGATATAGGCAAGAAGTCAAGATTCTGATTGCTAATCCAGAGCACTTCCCTGTGACTATTAAGAAGGGGCAGGTTCTGACTCGCATTACTGCTCTACCCATTGCTAAAATACAAGAGGTGCAATCTGGCTTTGGACTAGAGGCCATTGGCATACAACATGGCCCCTTGGATGTTGTTGCTGCAATTGCACCACCACCTGCCCCTGATCTCAAAGGTAAGAAGGCCCTCACCAAAGTACTATCTGAAATCAAGGGTACCACCCTCTCTTCAGGCCAAAAAAAAAAGAGTAGAGATGCTTATTGCAAAGAATCTAGATGTCTTCAGCTTGGGATCCACTGATCTAAGACGCACTCCCATCCTTCAACATGACATTGTTACTGAAGGACCTCCTATTAAACAATTTGCTTACCGAGAGAGTGTCAAGGAACGTACTATAGTTCAAGAGGAAGTCCAGAAAATGCTAAATGCTGGTGTGATTAAGCCATCAGTTTCTCCTTGGGCTAGTCCAATTGTCCTGGTTGGAAAGAAAGATGGCACCACCCGCTTTTGTGTTGACTTCAGGAAACTGAATGACATCACCAAGAAGGATGCCTACCCATTACCTAGGATCAATGAGACCTTGGATCAATTGCACGGTGCTACTATTTTCTCCTCTCTTGATCTTGCATCTGGGTTTTGGCAAGTTCATCTCACTAAAGCAACCAAGGAAAAGACCTTATTTGTGTGTCGCATGGGCAAATATCAATATGAGACCATGTTGGTCTATGCAATGCCACCTCCACCTTCCAACGCCTCTTGGACATTGTCTTGGGCAATCTTTGTTGGGAATGTGCCTTAATTTATGTAGATGATATCAATGTGTACTCAGCCAGTTTTGATGCCCACTTGACTGATCTGCAGCGTATTTTCAGCAAATTGTGCACTGCAGGGCTCAAAGTAAAGCCAAAGAAGTGTGAGTTGTTCATGCCTGAGCTACACTTTCTTGGTCATATTCTCTCCAAGGATGGTTTGCTTCCTGATCCTGCCAAGCTTGAGTTTGTTTGGGGCTTTCTTATTCCCAGGGATAAACATTGTATCAAATCATTCCTTGGTCTGGCTTCCTATTATAGGCGCTTCATAAAGAACTTTGTCCTCGGCCCAACTTGCAGGTGCCAGGTTTTCCCTTGCAGTTAGGTTTTTGACCCAGTAGTTGAGCGTGATATTTCCTTATTATTTGTTTTTTTTCGCGGAGCTCAGGATTTTTCGTGGGGGGTAGGCTTCACAGATGTAATGGCCCATATTTGCTTAGCCTAGAAATGACCCGTTTCATCCAAAACGGCGATACACATCCATAATATAAATTTTTGGCGTATAATGCCGTTAAACCGTTACAATGATATTTAGGTTAGGGTTAGTTTTGGCTGGTAGCCACATCCTGGCCTTTCATCAGATCTAGGGTAACAAAGCGGCGCCGTGGGTTTTGGCTTGTGACGCCTCGCCATGCGGCGGACAACTAAAGCTAGGGCTTTTGTATAAAGACGGCGCCCTGACACAAGGTCAGGGCGGTGTACTCGGGTGTTAGTGTATATGTGATTTTGGTGTACAAGCTTTGGATGAGAGCTCCTGTGTGTCAAATCCTTGTGTTTGATCCTCCTCTCGCGCATCGCCTGCTCTTTCTGCTTGCCGCTTTGTTGTGAAAACTTGTTTCTTGAGAGGAAGGGAGTATATGCTTCAGGTTTTGAGGCTTCACATGCCTTGGTAGTTGCCAACATTTATAAGAGAACCATCCTGCTTCGTGGAATGTGGTAGCAAATGTTAGCATAGGTGCCAAATTGCCTGATTATGATGTATTATGCGGAGGCCGTGATTGATAGGGTGTGTAGTTTTATCTCGAGGCCCATCGGCCTTCAGTGTCACTATGAGAAGTTGCATAAGAATTGCTCATCAAAATCAGTTCACAGAGCTTAATGGGGACATCCAGGTCTAGAAATAGTTTCGAAGCCTGATGCCATTCCAGACCAGAACATACATATCTTGCTACAAAAGGTCAGAGTCCAAACATTGCGTGTAAGGGAAAAGGTTCCCCCAATACTCATGCAAAGCATTAAACACAACAACTTTTTCCATCTATAAATTGGGAGGACCGTTGCTCGAGAATTACCACTGCTGCTCCCACAAAGATGTGGAAAAAACATATTTACACTTCCAACCAAAATTGCAGGCCTCCAAGGTCAACACTCTGGCTATGATCTAGTACATGCAAATCCATCAAAGCAAAACTTGACAAACTGCTGGCTCTCCTTTTGATTGTAAACATGACTATGCATTAAATTCAACGTTCACCAACTCTAAAACCCTAGGCCCTCTTTGAGACGATGGGTCGAGGCTTCAAATCCTAGGAGAGGGACATGAGTGGGTGCACTCAAACCCATCATCCTATGCAAATTGTACCCAAATTGGAACGACAACACCAATAAGAGGGTCCAGCCTAACTTCTTCTGGAAGATTGATGTAGAAGTGCTTATTTCATGATAAGGTCAGACTGCATATCAACCCCTAAATTGCAAGACATGGCACCTTTGTAGTAGTTGTATTGCCAAATGTAGATTTCAGATCATTGGCATCACACACCATTGATAGTATTATATATGTGACCAAAGGGTCTGACCAGCAGTCTTATCGTGGGGTGCAACATAGGCACATTCATAGAGTTCCGAATAGGCATGCTCAATGTGTCCCCAACAGGCCGCAACTGCAGTCAAGCAGAGCGCTATGACAAGGTAAACCAGCCAAAAGAAGAGAGAGGGAACCGAGACAACCTTCATGATGTCCATAGTGGCTCCAGCAAGCCCATGTGAGAAAGTAGAACAACAAGAAAACATGTAAAGGGCCCATGGGAAAAAGTAGGATCACAAGAAGAAACCACTTTAGGAAATGAAATGGTGCTTTATACTAAACGTCCGCGGAGAGAGAGAGAGAAGAAAAAATTCTGCTGCATGTGAAATTTATTGGTGATGTCTTCTTTGGGGCATGGTACTGTTGCGGACAACCTGGAAGACCATGCAACTGAGTGTCATAAGTTGTACATGCTGGAACCAGCTGTGACAAGTGTAGCTTCGTTAAGGGTAACTCGTCGGCAAATGGTCTCTATTTTCCAAACACTAGAAGTAGGGCCTGAGCCATAGTTTGCAAGTGTCTAATGCCCTAGATAACTGTAAGCATGGCTCCCCACCTTAACCCAATCAGTATTCTTGAAATGGTTCCTTTGGTGCTGGTGAGACGATGTACTTCCCGCCGAGTCCTGGTATTAAGGTTAGTGCTATTTGCTAGTGGAAATTGGATTCAATACCTGTCTCTTCCTGTCCCTTCCAACCCCAAATTAGGTGATAGAATCATGCTAAACTGGTAATGCAGGTGCACTGTGTGAGGAAAACAATGGTGGGGGTACTCAAGGACAAATTCAAGGACTTCAGTATGACCTTCTCTATCGGTGGCTAGATAAGCTTTGATGTGATTTGAGCTGTGCATGTGTAAGATGTTAGATTTCTCTACTATCCTAGATTCCAGTAGCAGTGTATTTGGTAGATTGTGCAACAGCCTCTTGGTGCGTATGTTTGAGCATGGGCATAACTTGCAGTGTTGTCGGGTACATCAGGTTTTCCCAAAAGGATGGGATAAAACCTTTTGCCTCCAGTTTGTTGAGAAAGAGTTCTCTGAGATTCACTTCTTCGGTGACAAAACCTAGGAGGTAGATTACCACTTCTCTGTATATCGAATGTGAGGATGAGAAAAGAGCAGCGACAGATGTACAACATAAAATTGGGCGGGGAGGAGGAAGTGCAATAAGGGTGGTGTCAAATTAGAGCTCAAGGAAATTTTTTGAGGTACTGAAACCATATGATAGCCCTGAATTGCTGGGTGTGTTTTTTTTGCTATTTTAGATGCTTACTGTCTTCTGCTATCCTAATGGGCCTGTTGCCACCTGTGTATTTCTGGTTGTAATTATTTTGCTACTGTTTCTTTTCTTTTTCTTGTGAGGTTTAGAGGCTGATTGCAGCTGCAAGCAGGTTCAGCTACAAGTATAAGATAAGGGCACTGTGGCCACACTTGGGTGGGCCCTGGGCTTAAATATGTTTAGTTGGTGGTTGCTTTATGTCAACAGCTGCAAGCTTTCAGCACGATGTATGAGGTCTTAGGAACCGGGCATTAGCCCCAAATATTTGTGAAAATGGAGATCGTCCCAACCCTTTGGCCATAAGGCCCTCCTTATAGTGCTTATTGAAAACTAAGTGTGTGTCATCCATGTCTCTCAGGATGCTTTACCCGCATCCTCTTTGGCTGATGCCTAAGCTTCATGCCAGCCACTCTCTTCTTGATCATCGGAAACCTGCTATCATCAGCTCTCGTCTCATGTAACTTAGGCATAGGTACAGGCAACACTCTGGTGCAAATCGAACTCCCATGCCTTATCCTCAACAAGCGAGGATGTGCTCCACAAACCAGCCCTTCTTCTTCTATACTGCCTGGCGTGACATAAGCTCTCCTGATAACGCATTGTTCCACCTGCTTTGCTAGCAGGGCTTCGAGCTTTTCTTTGCAACCCGAAGAGACTTGAGGGTATAATAACACATTCATTTCCTTCTCAAATCGAGCAATGTCCAACATTATATTTGTTGTATGAGTGAAGCATGAACCTATATCTTGCGGTGGAGCCTGGATGCTTGTCTGGAAGTATCTGTGGGCAAGAGCCTCCTCAGCAGTGCAACGATTTGCAGAATCAAAACAGAGCATGCGCAGGAGAAGATCGATCGCATCGGTGTCCACCTGACCTATCAAACTCGGAGCTAAACGTCCAGCTCTCCCAGGAAGCTTCTTCAAATATTCCCGCCATGATGTAGACGGTAGCATGGACACATCTCGCCAACTTGGTGTGCCTATAATATCAAAAATGAATTCTAATTGCTGGTGCCGCTCTGAATCACAGTCCTCATCGGTAAACAACTCCCCTTCATGTGGGGTGGCTGGTTCGTGGCCCCTAAAAAGGCTTTGTGATCTGCCCCATACCTGAGAAAGGAGGAGCTCCCCAAAGATGCATCCCACCGACCATATGTCAATTGCTGAAGTATACTCCCCCTCGGACATGATCACTTCGGGTGCACGATGTGTGGGAGTCACCACGGTCTTAGTATAGTGACGCTTCCCACTGTCCATCTCCTTAGGTGACCGTATGCATGGGCAAGGAGGCTCAAACGTAGCCTCACCTTGTGCAGCTGCAGCCCGGGATAGACCAAAATCGCACAATACGACTCGTCCTTCCTTCAAAAGTAGGTTCTCCGCCTTGATATCCCTATGCCACACATTGCAAGAGTGCAGGTACTGAACAGCTTGCAATACGCCTTTGATGATAGATTGCACTGTAGACGCTGGCATAGGCTCAACCTGATTAGCCAGACGATCAGCAAGGTCTCCCCCTTCTGCGAATTCAGTAACCATGTAGAGGTCGGTGCGCCCCATTGTGTGCACACTGAACACCTCCTTGAAAGAGATAACATTGGGATGGGCCAAATGTTGGAGGATACAAACCTCCCTCAATTCCTGTTTGGCCATTTGTGCGCAGCTAAACACATCCTCCACCCTCTTGATAGCCACCACTTGGTGGAGTTCAAGATCCAAAGCTCTACAAACATCTCCGTATGATCCAGAGCCAAGTCGAGATAGAATCTGATACCTATCCCCCACTTCCCAAGTCCGGGTGCCCACTAGGTACACCCCTTTGCTTGTATCCATGCACTCCATGATAGCTTTAACCAGATCTCCCGACTGTGAAATTGTATAAACAAACTATGCTCTCACTACAGCTGCAAACAAAAGTATGCTCGCCAGCGTAAGTATGTCATCTCAACAAGTTTGACTAAATTTGGAATTCACAACTTTTTTGGGCTCTGCTCTATTTTGGGCAAAAGTAAGTTGTTTTATGTCTTTCTCTCTGGTACCATTTCAGCACATCTATGAGGGCCTGAGCCGTTCGAGGCAAAACAGTCGAGCGCTTCTTATAGTCGAGCACCAAACCATGGAGTGCGAACTGCTAGCATTACTCCTGCGGTTTCTCTGGCATTCCTTTCCCGATCCCAATTCATTTTTTCTTGCAAGCTGCTCAAGAACGTCTCTCCAGCAAAGACTTCAGCCGGAGGATCGTGAATCACATGGTTCCGTAGGGCACGTCCTGCTGCTGTTTGACAGGCACTCCTTTCGAGGACATCCCGCTGTGAATCTAATGAGCTGTGCAACTATCGAATGGTTTCCAATTCACCTTCAGAGAGAAACTCCTTCAATTTATAGTGCTTCACTATGAGTTTTGTCAGTGAGTTTGTCACGACTGGAGCGGTCTTCGAGTCCTTCTATAGAATCGTAACCAGCTGTCAAGGTATGTTGTTCCTGTTCGGATTGAAGTGGCTCACCATTATTTATGGAGCGAACTCCGATAGCACTCATATTAATTAACAGTTGTAGCTTCCTACTTGCAAGATGTACGATGTGAAGCCTTTCAGACCATGACGTCAAGGTTGCAGCAGGCACGGCCACAGCGCTCCGCAGCAAAGCGCACACCACCTTCGCAGATATATATTCCGAAAGGCGCATGGAGACAGCACACTTACGCTTCGAAATTGCGGTGTCAGCACCGCAAGTGCTGGCATACTCTGCTCTTGCGCTCCCCTTCAACTTCCCTCCCATCAATAATACCTCCACCTAATTCGACTCTGCAGCACTCATAAAACTTCCCAGCCCATTCCGCACAATCCCTCTCTTTATTATACTTCCCGTCCCAGAGCTACAGTATTGAGCCATTGGCGTGGCAGGCGCCATGAGCTGCGTGGTGAGCTATGGCAGAATTCTAAGCTTGACAACCAACTGCACTCTGGAGATCTGTCTCCTGTAATCTCTGTTGCTCTGGTATGTCAACCCTCTCAAACTTCTGAGCCTACCTCCACCACCTCTCACCTAATCCTCTCTCACTTTGAATTGGAAGGTAGCTGACTCTTGCTCGAAAGCAGTTGACATTGATGAATGATATCTAATTAATTGATTGCTCCTGCATTGTATCTCTCAAACAGCTGACCTTGCTGTTTGACCCAGCACCTCTAAGAACCTCTTCCCAGTATGTGTTGAAACACAGAAAACCTCTTGCCAGTGTACTAATCTGATCAGACAGACTCATTACAGACAAACAGACTCAGTTGAAACACCAAGAGCTTCTTCAGAAAGATATCTTCCTCAACATTTCTCAAATATTTGGATCTGTCAATTGAAATTCACAAGTTGTTGGTGGAGCATTGAACCTATTTGAGGTGGCAAAGAAAGAGAAACTATATATGGCCCAAGGAAAGCTCAAAGAGTCTATGGGACAGAAGAAAAGCAACAAACAAGGAAAAAAGTGGGGGCCTGAAAAGGAACCACAAAGCTCTGAGCACTCAAAAACTCCCTTTGTGTGTTAATATAGTGACACCAAGCAGAGGTACCTCATTGTTGGATTACGTTGCTGTGCCCCCAGCGATTCTAGATTACAGCCTGGGTGCGTGATGGGGGGGAAGTTATACAGTATCATTGTGTCATGACGAGCATAAATAGCTATGTATGAATACTTGAAAGATTCAGTGAATAAACTTTTCTTTTTCTTTTTCTTGCGAATGGATTTGGCAAGCTGAACCTCATCAACGTGCATGAAAAAATCATGACAATGGTGGCCTACCAAAGCATGTCACATGGCCAGGAAAGCAAGAAACAACAGTCATGGGTGCTACCCTTGATGTAGTATCATTCCCGTGCTTGAGGGCATTTCTGGGGGTGAGGCCATCCCATGACCTTAGTGGTTAGAAACATAGGACTTCAATATATTAAGAGGGAGCACTTTCAGGTCACCAGTAAATAATTGTGAGGTCTTTACAGTGCCCTCAAGGATCCACAGATGTATGATCACCTGAGGTAGAAACTAAAGTTTGTTTAACGTCCAGTGAATTTACAGAGCCTACTGCTCAACACACAGCCCATTACTTCCGGGTAAGGTAGAAGTAATGTCCATGTCGATCAGGCTTGGTGGCCAATTCTTTACTATTTCCACAGGACATCACCCAGTCAGAGGCAAAACTATAGGAGCTCTAACAAAGCCGTGTCCTACAGCATCCTAGCACAGATGAAATCCAAGGATAGAGCATTGTGATCTTGGTTACATACAAAAACCACAGTATGCAGTTGCAAACACGTGTTATGCACGCCATACTTCCACATTGTATATACATTTGGTGTGTCATGTGCAGTACTGCAATCAGTGCTTCAAGAATAGCACAGTATCATGGTATTACACTGCCAACTTCTGTATCACATGCAATCAACCTGGTATAAGATTGTTGATGGCTGGAGCATGCGCTTTGGCAATCCATATCCTGACACTGACACAACATTTTGAGAGACAGCTTGGAAATGTAGCAGAGCTCCTCGGTGTGTTACACATCTACTGCACATCCATTCAAGACAAATGATCAACCAACCAAATGAACCTCATCAAAGGAGGTGAAAGGGCTTGTATTTTACAGTGTCAATGAATCATTTTCTTGAAAGCTACTACTTACACCTTCACCTGTGATGGACTCTATCTGGGAGCCAGAGCTAAGACTGAAAAGACGACTAGACCCCAGAGCAGCATAACCCTTTCTTACAGCACCCACGATTGCTTGGTCCTTGCTGAACACTCGTAAGACCTACAGCCATATAGAGGGAGGGGTGCCCAGTTTTCATGTATGCTTGCATTCATGACAGAAGGCAAGCTAGCAAGATAAGTCGCAAAAGCAATTGTGGAGCAACAGCCGGCTTCCAGATCTAGTGCTACCCGGTCATTCCCTATACTAGCTAAGCAAGGCAAGGCTATTCACAAACAGAGCAATCTGGCTTTGGCTCTGAAGAATATGAATTGAAATGAAAATTAAGCTCTACCCTATCAATTCTGTCTGTATAAAATGGCCCTCCAAACCATTCCAAGTAACAGCCTCACCTACCAAGCTCTCCCACCCTGCCTCCAGTCGACTAAAGCACCTTTATTTCCACAAAGCTCCGTCACAAAATCATTCAAGATAGGTCAAACGACCCTTGGCCTTCGCAAATCGCATACAGCAACCTTTCCCTCATAACCTCCTGCATATCACCAAGAGAAATACTTAGGGATGGTTCGAGCCACTTTATACAGTTGACCATATTAGCCATAGCTGCTGCACAAACTCACCTTGCAGGAATATGGAGGCAGCTTCAGATAATTGGCACAAGTCATCACGCTTGGTAGATCCCCATCTGCCAATGTGGTGCCCAAGCCTGTAGCAGTTCCTGGTGGTGTTGATCCCAGCAGAGTCCCACTCACTCCCGTAGGATGCTGCCCATGACATCCACAACGACCAAATCAGTACATATTTCACCCTTCTTGAGCTAAAAGAGTCTTGCAACAGAACAACTTTGAGCTCAGCAAAGTACAGAAGATTTCCTCTGGCCACAATAATCGGATTGGCAAGTCGAAGTTTTGTCGAGTGGTGTGCCCTTGAATATAAACGTTTTCTCCAGAGGGTGCACCCAAAAGTATAAACCAACGGCCACAATTCTCATTCACTGGACTTACCTTCCGCACAATTGTGAGCTTGGGGTTTAGTGCAGCAAGTCCACCAGGTGGGAGGCGCGGGGCTCCCGTTACGAACCGTAGGAAGGCCCGTTGCTCATCAGGGGTGAATTCGCCCATAATCTCCAGCAGCTGCAATGACAAACTGACTGTCAAACACAATCTCGCGTACCTAACCAGAACACCATCTGACACTTTTCTTCAGAAACCAGAGCAACCTGAGCAAAATTACTAGAGAATGGACAATCACTGACAGAAGATGTGTACGTACATTCCGAATAGGTGGGCTGCTGGCAGTATAGCCATGGTCAAACTTCATGAGATCTGCAAGTGTCTCCGGCTACCACAAACAAAACAAATCATACAACCATTAATTCAACCTTATTGGACAGGGCATGCCACCAGCCAGCACCAAAACCCATCACAGGGAGGATAACATGCAGGAACAAAGAAGCTTCAGTATAGGAGCAGATCCACAACTGCTCACCTGCCACATTTCCCGTCGACCGCAAAGTAGATATTCCAGTTCGTCCTCACTAAAAATTTGCAAGGAAGACAGCTGAAACACCTGCATATGCCAAATTACAATGTTCAGTCCAGGCACAGTCTATCCTGTGGTCATGCAGACCACTAGATAGAACAAGGGGCACAATGTCAAGAAACCATACACTGTATGCAGCTTTTTAACACCATCCGCCAACTAGAAACTTACCTGATTGAAGCCTGCACGGAACGCCTCAATTTGGGCTGCAATGCCAGTTTTAACAGTTGCATCTACAACCAATGACACATATTCTTCCAGGTTGTCCAGTACGACCTGCAATAGAAATGAGCAGTCCATCAAATCCATCAAATTGTGAACTCTTTATAGCAGTGGCACCTCACATGCCTCCAAGACTATGCGGCGTCATTTTTACTGCAATGACACCATGCCGCAGACCAAGGGGCTACCAATAACGTCCAGAAAGAACAGGACTGCACTGGGTCCACAAGAGGGTGCTGAAGGAGATCAAGAGCAGGTGAAGAACATCAATGAATGCAAGGATTCTTTTTATCTGTTAACCTACTCAAGAACTGGGATAGTAAAGTGGGAGGAGAAGGTCACTAACTCCAGACAAAACAAGGCAGAGTGCAAGGCAGAATAAATTAGGGAACTGACAGTGGAGTTTGTTCGAAAGACAGCATTTTAAACTTGAGTCATGAAAATAAAACCATAAAAAAAATCAGTCAAGTGTAAGAGCAAATTAAAACTCATGGATGTCCTGAAGACTGAAAGGTCAACAAACCAGGCGTAAAAGGGAGTTATTACCACAATGTCCCCTCCACTAGGTTTCAGTACATAGTCGGTATATCCTGGAAGCGTGAAGTCCAGGTAGAGATCCTCCAACTTAGACCCCCGAAAGCGCAGTGCATCAATCAACTGATGCTCATCGCCAGCTGCATTTTCCAAAAACAGTTTTCTTCTAACTAAGACTTGCATTTCCAGCAGCGTTCGCCCCAGCTCTGGATCTATGGTTTGTACGTCATACAAATCCAACTCCTGTAAACACAACAGACACCCCTCCCCATCTGCTGTTTTACAACCAGCTCACATAGCATTGCCTCACTGTTTTAATTTACTAGATTTCCTCATTGAGTGTTTGTTTTACTGTCCAAGTTTGAGTTGCGGCGTTACTAACTCATGCCAAGAAAGCACAAAGAACAGATCTTAATAGGAAGACCACTACACGACCTCACCTGACCAAGCACAAGCTTATAGAAGAGGGTTGACAGTGGTAAGTCCAGAAGCCGTCCATCTTGAAGAGCCTTGCCCATGACACGCCCAAGCAGCCGAAAATGCTCAAGAACTTTTCCATATTTGCTGTTTCCTGTCACATCTACACTGGGCCAGGGACGTGGAAATAAGCCATGTGGCGCATATACATAATCCCCATTGCTGTGAGGAGGGTCCAGGCTAATTTGCTGTGGTTCAACAGCAGAGATGTCATCTATGCTGTCATCAACCATTTCCACATCAGTTGATTGGCCATCCACTGCCATAACTGTGTTCGACTCTGCGCGCCACAAATCTAATGAACTTTTTTGCAGTTCATGACTAAGTAGAGTGTAGAACTCAAGGGTGGGCCCCAAACCAGTGCCCACCTCCCCAAAATATTCGACTTCCAGCACCGCCTTGTGACCTGAGTAGAGTTCCATGACCTTAGCTGCAGAATCCAAAATGCGATTTCTGGACACCCGTACCTTCTGCCGTTGTAACCTACCCACCCGTAGTTCGCGGTCATTAGGAGCAGCAGGCCCATCAGCACTCTGCTGTTGTTGCAAACGCTGCAGTGCGCGAGATAGCCCAAAAGCTGTTGAATGAAAATACTGCCTCCTTGTCTCAAATGGAAAGAGGAAGGGGCAGGCACGTGTGAGTTGGTGACACCATGCAGGCAGCCCACCACTGCATAAGGCCAATGCGTCTTGCATTTGCCGTGCTAGCTTCGGTGTTAATTTACTACTCAGAAACTCCTCCCTGGGCACCAAAGGACCTGCCACTTCGACTTCATTAAAACTCTCAGTAGTACCTTGGGCAAAGGCATCAGAGGCTCCTTGGGCTCGGAGGCGGGGTGCCAGCCGATTTAGGGCCTCCAACACACGAAGCAGTAAGAGGATACTGTAGGTGGAATTAGATTTGTCCAAGTCACAGGGAAGTTCTCCCTGCAATATACTGTCAAGTAGGGATGCCTGCTGCCAAGAACTCTCCATCCCAGGGCTGCTTGTTGGAATACTACTTGGGCCTGCACTGCCTACCTTGGCACTGGTGGAGGGTACTGGATCACCAGTCGTATCTGCCCTTTGATAGGTTATGGTGTACACCTCATCCCACAATCTGCGGCCACTTCCTGATGGATAGTCAGGTCCTGCATACCGCTCTTCCTCATCGTCATCAGCCACTGCCTGGCGCTGAATAGCTTGGAATATGGTCAACATTCTATTTAGTTGCTTGCCCCCCAAAGAAAATACAAGCTTGGGAGGGGCATTGGCAGCCATTGCTGCCAATGATCTCCTCTCCCGAGAACCAGCTCGCCCATTTATACCAGCCCCTGCCATAGCTGCTGCAGCAAAAGATAAAGAGCCCCTGGTCCCTACAGTCCTGATCCCACTTGTTTCGGCTCCTGATGTTAAGATAGCCGACCTGCTGACAACACTAACCCCCCCTACTGGCTCTGTCAGCACCTCACTTGTGGAGGCAACACCCCCAACCTCCACCCCATCTCCCAACTGAACATCGTGCACGCGTTCTCCTTTACAGATTGCAGCTGGATCCTCCCCAAAAACCTGGCCACTCCCACAGAGTTAGCTTTGACAGTAGTAACAGCAAATGCGACGAGGAACACCAAACCTGTGGATCTCATTTATGGGCATCTTACCACCCGTTCATGTTTAAGGTGGTCATCTGCAAAGCACTGGAATAACTCAAGAGTTTGTAATTAGACTAACACTTGGTTAGATAGCTGCAATAATTGTGCTGGCAATTTTCAGGAATCTCAAGAACCCTTTCCATGACTTTCCATTAGGTTTGGCTTGGGTCACCCATGATGACTGGATGTCCTGCTGAAGTACTAACATTTGTTTGATCATGCCCGCCATTCAGCTTCAGTGTACTCAGACTTGGTCTAATACAATAGGTACCTTTCACTCTGTGACTGATAACAAGGTGGACAGCCAATTAGGCACAATTTTCTTTGTTCATATTACTCATGAGTTGGTTTGAGCAGACTCACATTGGTTGTGGCTGGCCGTCATTACTGAGAGTATGCTAGGAGCAGTCAGACAGCATACTTGGGTGGTGGAACAAGTGGATAAGGAGCTTCCTTAAACCTTATCATTGGCTTTTATATTTACTTCTAGGTTTTCGGGTCGTTCAACTTTCAAGACCTCTTTGAGATCTTGAACCTGACTTCCAAGTAGTAGAACTTCAAATTTTTCCTTACCCTTATTATTCTCAAATTGATCTGTGTCTACGAGTGTCTTATAAGAGCTGATGGCCTCCAAGGAAGAAGACTACATTAGCAATGTAGCAGGGTGCCTAACTGTTGCATAAGACAAGTAAAGGCTAGGGGTCCAAGCAATGAACCTAAGTGTGGGATCAGATAACTTACTTCGTCATGATCCTCCTCCTCATCTTCGTCTTCATCCTCAGATAGATCATCATCATCCATAGTTACTGCCTCCTCAAGTTCAACAGGTGACACCTCAACCTCCTCATCCTGTATTACCGCGAAGGACCCTCCTGGTCAGAGCTAGCCTAACTGCCTCAGAAGTGTCTAGTTCTCAACTGGCCCCTAAAGAACCTGGTTGCTTGCATTAAAGACTGATACAACTGTGTGTTTCTGTGCAGTTCACAAGGGAATGGAGTTTCAAAACAGGGATAGAGTATCGAATGCCAGTTTTATGAGACGTACTATTATGTGCACAACCTGTGAATGATGATGTTGAATTGGCTGATGTTCAATTGGCTAGAGAATAGAACAGAGTTCACAAATAGGAGTCTGCTTTCACAAACTCCCAGTGAACTCGATCAAAGGGCTTGCGCTAAATTTCTGAAGCACCAGCGAAAAAGGCAACTGAGAAAGAAGATAAATGGCTATGCACAATTTAGCCAAATGGTGGTGTGTAAACATCCCCAACTTTCCGGATGCCACTGTGTGAAGGTGAAACCTTAAGCCGCCAATGTGGATATGTGATAGAGTGAACTTCTACACTCAGTATTGTGGAAGCCTGCTTGTCAACTGTCTCTTGTCAATTTCTCAGTTAATGGTCTCAAAAGTATCTTAAATGATGCAATGGTTTCTAGTGGTCCTTCAGTCAAGGCCACTCTATGTTGCGTGTGCCAATCCTCGGTTAATTGCATAGCAGGATATACACCTCTGGGTTTCAGCCCAGCCTGTATACTGCCCAGATTGGCAATTCCTGCAGAGAAAGGTATTCCTTGTATACGACGGCTACCACTAGTGACGCCTGGACCACTGTGATCACGCATCAGAACAATGACCTCAATTGGCAATGCAGGGTGAATCCTACATCTGAGTCCACCAGACATGGGGCTCATCCAGTAGGCCAACGTGTAGGCTGTGTGTGTTTCTCTACAGGACTAGCACACTTGACCAAAACAGGAGGTAGGTGGCATGTCAAGCTGCTACCCAATTAGGGTGAGAAAGTAGCACCCACCTCACTTTCGCCCTCAGGAACAGCTTTAGCAGCTGAAGCACTGGCAGCTGCTGCACGTCTCCGAGCTGCTGCATTGCGAGTTTCAGGACCTCTCTGTTCCTCAGCACTGCGAACTCCTAAAGTGCCTCTGCTAACAGCTTTTCCCTTTCCTTTAGTGGTACTTGGATTGATGGCTGTGTCTGTTTCTTTACTGCCTCCACTGGTGGCAGCTGCAGCTGCAGATCTTGATCTAGTTGAGGGACGCCGCTCGGCAGCGGGCACAGAAATGGGTGTGGCAGCCTCTGATGTACTTGCTGTTGCCACTGTGGTTGTTTCATGGCGTTTCACACGGGGCCAGAGGAAGTCTTCCACGGCGGTCAGAGTAGCCAATGGTTCTATAAGAACAATGTTTGTTGCGTAATCTCGCAGAACCTTTTCCCCAGGAGCTCGGCAGAGGCGCAGTTTGAAGGGCTGTGTAAGGGCACTCAGCCCAGCAGCAATGCTGGCACTGCCACTAGAGGACCGAGGAGCATGGCTCAATACAACTGGGAACCTTTCCAAGGATGCAAGTGCATTCTGCAGCTTGCGCACCAGCAATGTAAGAGGTGTGGCTTCACTGGCAGTGCCAATGGGTGGAAGTGACACCCCTATAAACTGCTTCAACCTTCTTAATGCCTGCTGCCTCAAAGTCACATCACTCAGGCTATCTGTTGTGGAGTTCCCACAGGAAAAGAAGTTCAGCAGCGCTCCTACCACTCCACTTCCTACAAATTCAAAGGTGGAAACCCCATCTCCTCCACCAAGTTCAGCAAGTAACTCAGACATCACTGTCAAGAGCTGCTCATCACTGATACCCCCTGTTCCTGCAGCCTTGGCCTTGCCTTTGCCCTTGCCCTTAACCTCAGGCACACTCTCACCATTCATCTTAGCACACAGACTCTGCAACTTGCACAGGCTCTCTGTAACACCTGCATCAGCAACGCCTGCATCGCCAGAAAAATACATCTCTTTAAACCGCCTAGCACTTGCAATGGCAACTGCTCGCAATCCAGAACGTGCTGTACGCAATGCTGGCTCCGAAGCAGGAGGTGAACCGACTGGATTCAGTGCCGCACTGTTTGACAGGCCTGCCTCGTCCCCACCACCCTCTTTGTTGGTTACTGCTGACCCTCCTCTCCTCCTCCGTGGCCTTGGTGGTGGGGGCACCCCCCCACTGGCACTAGCTGTTGCATCTGCTGACTTTGAGGCTTGGGAGGGAGATGAAGACACTACCTGGTCGGAGGCAATCAGCACATCAAGAGCATGCACAACTCCCTCCTTCACAAACATCTTGGAGAAGACATCAGGTAGCTTCTGCATGAGCATTTCTGCTATCTGCAGCGCTGTTATCAGGAGAGAGGCATCTTTTGATGCCAGAACACCTGCCAGGAAGCTGCACATACCAAAGGTCTTCTAATCAGCATCATTCCATTTGAGACGGAATCTTGTCCATTTGCACAAGCTTGACTTAAAATGCCTTACCTCGAGATGTTAGACTCGTTCAGCAATGAGCGCAACATGTCAGATGTACTGAAGTGTAACAGCTTGTTGATAGCCGCAAGACATTTATGCCGAACTGGGGGGTTCACGCTCGAACCATACACCTGTTTCAATTTAAAGCACACACCCCATATTAGTGTCTGAGTCGGAAACCCAACAATTAGCAAGGAGATGGATAAAAGAGGCATTCACCTGGACAAGCACCGGGAAGAGATCACTCCCAAACTGAACAAGGAGTTCTGGATGATTGCACAGTAGCTTCTCTCGGGGTGACACCTCTGCTGCTGTCCCTTGCCCAGCATCCTCCACTTTCCCAGCAATTGCAACTGCGGAGTACTTCCTTCCTGAGCCTCTGGACCCTGTACCTCCATTAGAGGTTGAAGCCACAGACGTTCCCTGGGCATCGGGCATGGGTGGCAGCAGCTCATTCACGAGCGTTACAATTTCATACAACTGCAGAGATGCAGAGCCACAACCTCATGTCACCCCCTCATGCCACCAAGATTGGAACATTGACATACCTATAACAGCAAGGAGGAGCTATTTATGATTGACCAAATGGTTGGAAGTGGGTGGATATTAAAAACACATTCATCCAGATGTGATAGTGTGACATTTCAACAGGGCCAGGTAACAATTGTGTCAGCAGGCAAATTCCACGACAGTCCAGAAAGCTTATGAGTTCGAAAACCTTCCGTCCAGTGGAATGTTGTCAACACCAGAAGATATTGCATGTCAGTCCCTGGGTCAATACCCATGCAAACTGATGGGTAGAAATCAACACCTATGTACATGCATGCGCGCTGGATCCATTTGAGATATGTCAAAAGGCAGCATGCATGCCAGCATAGACAATCATGCCCAATTGACATCAAAGATGTCACACTATACTGCACACTACTACATAGATAGTTCCCTGGCTCGGTCCCATCCACCAGCAACCTACATCTTGAATTCTCTTTTGCCTTAGTCTACAAGGAGACTGCACAGATTACTATTCTGCAAGTCCAGCTGCAATAGAAAGATGGCATGAAAAGTCAATAGGGACATCTACACCCAATTCAGGTGTCGAAATGTCAGAAATCAGTAACAAGATCGAAATAGCAAGCATCAAATCTATGTGAAACCACTAAGCTCTGAACTCACGTATGAAAAGATAAATGGGCAAGCATTGAAACAACTACACATGTGTAAGCTTGTCATTTGCCTTTTGTCTATTAGAGCTCCCAAGCAGAGCACACATTATGCCACTTTGCAAGACACTGTGGCTCAAGAACCCCTTCCCTCTAAGGAGGGCATGAACAGCCAGCCACAAGCTTACCTGCTCTGGAGGTCTATTTACAGATGAAGGAGACACAGTGGTGCTTGAAATAAGACCCGCTCCTGCTAAGATATCCTTCAGAATGCTGCTTATTCGCAGCAGAAGCAAACTCTCGGCTGCAGCTGCTGAACCACTGGCACAGGTTGACAGCAACCGAATCAACCCCTGCACAAACAAAAACCAAGAAAGCATATTACTATGTCCTGAATGCTCCGTTCTTATGCATAAGAGCAATGTATGCCAGTGGATAGAAACCAACATGTAAATCAATAAGTCGCTGCCATGACATTTACCGTGTATGTTGAAGTGCTGAGAGATGTCTGAGGGACCAAACTGCCAGACGAGCTACTGACAGAAATAAGGCGGGCTGCTTGTGGAATCAAGCCATGAGAGCATAACATGTCCAACTTTTCGGAGGAGGTTGCAAAAGCCTCTGCTATACGTGTTAAACACACTGATGCATGCTCCACCACCTGAAAAAAGTGAATTTCAAAGCCTCAGGCAAAGTAAGAAGACCGAGGATTGAAGCCACGACGGAGCTGGACACCGAAGCAACACTAGCTTACAGGTTGGATGCGTAGCCAAAAGGCAGGCCCCCCTACAGATTCACTAGATTGTATCAGGGCACAACCAATTGTGCCCCCCCCCCCCCCCGGCGGAACACATGACCTGCTACAAGTTCCTGATCCCAACCCTAAATAGACGATCCATTTCTTGGCAAGCTCATGACAGCAGGTGACCCACCACTTCACACTGCCAAGGAGGCTCTCTCACTGTCTTCTCCTTTGTCAGTCGATGTACCCTGCAGCCGAGAAGAAGGTGGAGGAGCCTCTAAATACCATATCCAGGAAATTGGTTGCAAGAAGATATTTCTGTTCCACCCTTACTTTGAGAGAGCACACTTGTAGGGAATAAACTAACTGGAAGGAAGCCAAAGAGCTGCGATTCCTTCTTTACTAACAACAACTCCCATTGACCATAACCTACAGGACATGCTTGGAGCGTGTCAAGTCACCGAGACATTTGAAAGCATCGGAGCGACATGGATGCGAGAAACCATCAAGGAACTGTACTAAGAACAGTCCCACCAGCTAGAACACACTGGGTTGGTATGGAAGAACAGCTGAAACCACTTCACTGAGAACTCCAGGGGAAACAGGAGCCAGTACTGTGTTCCTTGACCTAAAGATTACCTTGGAGTCTTGATACTGCAGAAGGTTGGTCAACAAGGGAACAGCCTCTGTCACAAAATCTGAAGCATCTGAAGGAAGCTGCCGGCAGATGTTTGCAGCAGTGGAAACTGCTACTCTCTGCATGACAAAATGAGTAAGCCTCAAGGATACAATTGGGTTGGAGTCCAACAGAAACACCCAAGATAGTTCTTAACCCTAAAAGCATCCATGCACAAGACTAATCAAGCTGCCCTCCTACAAACCACCACATGTTAAACGTATACAACAGGAGAAAGGCAACCTCACAAAGAACAAAACAATGTGTGTTGATCTTACTTGAACACCAGTGGAGAAGAAGTCCAGGTAAGATAAAACTGCCATCAGTGCTCCAGCGCGAAGACAAGCTGTAGGATGCTCATGAGAGATCTTCTCCAATGCCTGCAAAGACTGCAGCTTGCCCAAAATTGGCTCATATCAGATACTTCCTTTCCGCACATGCATTACTGCGAGCTGAAATCAGTATCAGCCACCTCTCATTCTGGTTCATGAGGCCATGGTGGTGCCGAACACAGAATCTACAGGGCTCCGACAAAACCTCCCATTCAACGGTTGCCAGAAAGCATTTTTCGACTTGCATCATTTCTTTTGGATATAATTTGCTGGAATCATTATGTGGCCCATCTCCACCACCACCATATCTAGATGCAAACATCACTACCATAAATAAGGTGAAAAAGAAGTCATTCTCACATGCACTATCACCCGAAGTTATCCCCCAGGCCAGAAAATGCAATGACGTGATCAGAACTATCTCCACTACTTTCCAAATTGCAGCAGGAAAATCCGACCAACATTTGACAACAATCCAGGGACCACTCCTCAAGAGCAGAGTACATCTTTGCTAGAAAGATCAGATGACAACTGGCTCACTATTCTCTTCCCATTCACAAAATAACAGAATGAGGGTATCAGGTCCATCATGTGCTACAACTGCTCCACAGAGAGCTTCCATGTAACCCCACCCAATGTAAGGTCCCGGATATCCATTGATGATGTACCTGTTCTGCAAGGTCGATGTACTCGATAGTGAGCAGGCGGGCACAAAAACATGGAACGGCTCCATAGTGCACGACCGCAGCACATGAAGATGGCAAAACATCACAAAGGTGGGTCAAGGCCCTGGCTGCCAGCAACATCATATCTGGATTATACTCATAATTTAGAAGCCCCACGAGCACCGGCACAAACGAATCCACCGAGAAGCTGCTGAGCGACTCTTCAGTTCCAATTGACAACAATTCACACAATTGGGAAAGAGATTCCAATTGCCGACCCTCTTCTGCTTCAGAGCGCAGACCCGTGAGAATTCGCTTCAGCCTGCTGTTCTGATGCGACGAAGGTGTCGACGAGGGTAAGAGGTCATCAAGTCCAGCCCCGAGCTTTCTCAGCAAGCCATGCAGTGCACTACTGGCTGATGCCAGGTTTTGGTGCAAGGTACTGGCCCCCTCCCCGTCATTATCATCCTCCCCTCCACTAGCTGCTGCCACGGCCCTATCTCTATCTGCTCTATCGCGGACCCGCTCCCTCTCTTTTTCAGGTTCCTTCTCTTTACCTTTCTCTAACTCTCGCTCCTTCTCCTTTTCCGTCTCACTTCCTCGTTCCTCATCTTTCTCAAGCGGATGCTTAAACGACTTATCGCTATCTCTCCTCCCTGACTTGTCGTGATCCCTCTTCGACCCCGACGCCAAAGCTTCTGTTCCGGAATCCATCCCAATCTCAAGAGAGTGCGTTGTTGATGTGGCAGCCGCTGTGGCGGCAGCGGCAGCGGCTGTGGATGTGCGTGTGGAAGGGCGGGCACGAGGGGGGGGATTGGAAGCAGATGCAGATGCAGTAGCAGCAGCAGACAGGCGTGCTCTCTTTGATCGCAATGGTGCAGCAGGGGATGGCCGATGCGACGTGGCCTCCACCCGCTTGCGGCTGCGCGTTTCCATAAAAAAATCCACCCCTCCCCCCCCCCCTCCTCCCTCCTCCTGCCCTCCTCCTTCACACAATCTCACCACCTCCAGTACATCTTGCAATTCTGCACATCCTTGCCAGCATCTCACACTCCCCCGCACATCCTAGGGTTCCTCCTTGTTCCTCAATTCCTCGCTATCTCTCTACAATCTACACAGCAATCCCCGCAGCAGATGATGAAGAGCACAAGGCTTGCGATCCCTGCCCGCACCGAGTGATCCCTCAAAGACCTGGCCAGCAATAGGGCGCCCTCCCAACCTTCAACCCTCCCGAGGCCTCATGCCTCATGCCCCGCATGCCTCCCATCCACGCATGCCCATCATGCCCATCCCTCACGCTATCGTGGCCGCGATGCAGGCGTCCCCTGCCCGCCCTGCCCGCCCTGCCCGTAACGTTTGCCTTGCCCCCTCTCAGATCCCTCCTTCCTTCCTACCTCCCATTCCCACTCTTCGTAGAGTCCTAGTGTTTTTATTTCTGGCGAAATTTCGCAATTTTTCGACCTCAAAAAATAAAATGGAATATTCTGTCGTAAATTCGCTGTTTTCTCATGGATGAAATCGCCAAACTTCTCCAAATATTATATGAATTCGCCTAATATGGATGATATATAAGGATGAAAGTACAGAGGAGTATGATTCTATCCAAATTTCAGAGGATGAACAGAAAATATGGCTATTTCTTGCAAAACTCAGTAGCCACTCCTGTTATTTTCCAAATCTCAAAAAAAAAGACTGCTTCGTACCTGCCATCCTCTTTTCCTACCTGCCACCACATCACCAAACTGTTACGTCTGTAGCTTGGTAACCCTCCACTACCCTCTTGGACGTAGGTCGTACCTGCCTACGAATAGGCAGATGGTTTTGCTTACTGTAAAAATGTGGGCACCGACATAATCTATTGGAGAATAAGTATGTTTTTAAGAATTGGGTTCTCAGCTCTTAAATTGTTATTATTATTATTAATTTTACAGAACAGGGGACACAGCGTCACAGACGGGTTTATTGTGGGGAAAAAAATTAAAACCCCTTAAATTGTCTATTTGAAAAATGAACCTCTGATGTAGGCATAATTATTCTTTTGCTGTAGATTACACAAAAGGAAAGGCTGGTGAAAAGGTAAGTTATGAAAGGTTATTTGGTTCATGACCCTACAATGTCTTATTCTCACATCCGTTAGATTAGGTAAATGTGCAGCAATCCTTGCCCTTAATGCTCTATCTTTTCTCAATTTTTTTCAATATATATAGAGAACAGGGGCCCGACAGCGTGAGGCCCTGACAGTAACTTATTTCGTTTCTCATTTGAAGGAATATATTAAGGGCAACTGATCATTATTGTTCATAAAAACCTTTTGTCCAGATAGGGTTGCATTGATTCTTGTAAATATCTATGTTACTGAACGTTAAACAAAATTTACTTTTTTCTTATGTCTGGATTTCTCGATGAGATAGATAATAATCCCAGTAATATCGTGGCCCCTCCAAACAAATGTGCTACCTATAAATTTCAACCTGCATGTGGCATTTAGGTCTAGAAAGTGAGGGCCAATAAAACTTAAAATACAATTTTTCAATTGTTTTTTAAACAAACACCCACCCAATCCAGAATGTCTCCTGCCCTAACAGAAAGTTTACAGGATGAGTTCATTCAGGTAAGAAAAAACAATCTTTGTAAAACTATGGCATGCAACTATCCTCGCCAACAAGTAATAACTGCCGTCATGGTCGTGGGTTGTTGGGGTAATCACGTTCCCACCGTTGAACCCTAAAAGGTTTCACTCACACAATGTCTAAGGTACAGATGTTCCCCAAACATGCGCTATGGGAACAAACTGTGATTACATGCACAATTGTAACTGGGTAGGACTTGGTCGTGGGTGGGGCATGGGAACATGCGCCACTGAATATTTTTGGATGGATGTAAGTACATGTGTGGGCCAAAATGACAACAACGACACCTCCAATGGTCGGTTCCGGGTATGTTTTTTTCCAAGCCTTGTGTACAAGTCATTCTACTTATTATTATTATTATTATTATTTATAAGAACAGGGGGATATTGTTATTTACTTAACTGCCATAAATTACTGGCTGGTTTTTTCCTTTGCATTTGTTTTAAAAATAAATAAATAAATAAAGGAAAGCTGGGAGCTACTGCTCACAATTCATTTTTTGGCCCCTTCGACCCCACCGCAATCTCGTCACCAGAATATAAATATTATTTTTATGTTTTGTTGTAGACCATGTGGCATTCTGCACACCCTAGGTTCATTGTTCATTCCTGTTCATTGCAAGTTGGTACTATGGCTTAAAGTTCTGTTTGTATTTGTAGGTCCCGTACCTAGCTTCCATGTAAAGGGGACCTTGCATTTTTCAGAAGGTGCCCAAACGACCCCTATATTTTTCTGAAGGGCTAATGCTGATTTTTCCAGGCCCTTTACATGGCGGAATGTCCTCCATTGAAAAGACCTCTAGAAGGTCCTCTGGGTCCTCTGGGCTCACAAAATGGTACAGGGAGCTTCCCCACCAGAATGGCCTCACTCGGCAGGGCCCATTCACTAGTGTAATAAGGTACCTGAGGCCATTTCTCTGCTAACATATGCTGCTGTTGCGGTCAATATTCAGGCTGTTCCTCACATATAGAGCGAGGGGACAGGTATACAGATTCTAGTGTGGGTTGCATGGAGGGCGAGATTGCATGGCATATGCTTGCCTCCCATCTAAAACAAGTGAGAAAGGAAGATCGAAAAATGAACGGAGCCAGTGCGAGCATGGGCCAGACAGCAGGCACTGAATGCAGAGCCAGACAGCTCATTGTAGCAAAGATGCTGCAGCTTGGTGCATGCAGATGTGAGCTCTATGCGAGTAAAACCTTAAGCAAATGAGGTCAGACTAGATGAAGTAGGGATAAAGTAGGTGACGGTGCATGATATGTATCAACAACAGATGCAAGTGAGAGAGATCCAAGTACAAAGAACTTCAAACACAAGTATCACAGCACACCTCAGTATCCAACTTCTGCTTGGGCAGAAAACAATCCTTGATGTTGCATGCAGCTGGACCAATCCTGCCACTTCTCATACTGAATGCTACCTTCCACTAGACAGCAGCACAGCTGAGCATGCTGCATGCCATAAGCTGAGGTCTTTGACCGCACATCTTGTATGCATTAGTCTGACCTAAACTAATAAGGGCATATCTGAACATGTTGAAGTCTTCCAGACCACAGGTCAAAAGTCATGAAATGCTGGGCTGCATTAACTTTGACCACAAGCTCCTGTCAAGACTGCCACTCACCAAGGGCCTTGGACAGTGGTCTGAAAACGTTTGCATTTGGACATAAACAGAAGGTAGATGGGGTTCTTCAAAAGTAGAACCTATACAGTTTGCATTACGAATTCCATCACAGCAACGTACATGGTAGAGTCTCCCAGAATAGGGGTGACTCACACGATAAGAGGAGCTTATATACTGTGGTCTTCTAATTGAAACACTTTAGATTGACCATTTCATCCAACTGCCTGCTACTCTCTTGCCAAAGCACAACCATGTGCAGTAACAACATTGTTATCAGCGAACGTATTCATCATGTAGTTGCTGTTGATGGTAATCTCTGCAACCCCAGATTCATAGGGGAAGCCATAGCAATGAAACCACCTTAAAGATCACATATGTATACAGATGGTGGTAAGTTCTACTCCAAGGAATAACGATAAACTTTCACCCCACTCACACTCCTAAAGTAATTACATCACTTAACCCTTATCATTTGCCAGCTTATGACCCAACAGCAACATATGGCCCATGTCGTTTGCCCCATGTTGAAAATGACTAACCTTGCTACAAGCACCAACATTCCGGTGCTCAGAAGCCAAACCTCTAATGTAGGGAGACATACTCTAGTAGCAGGATGTTCCTCTACAATTCTATATATGTTGGAAAAAGTTGGGAGTTCACTTGAGCAGTGCATCTATTTTCTCATAGTCATCACTTTGGCCTGCTCAGTCAACAGCTAGTGTCGGTATGTTCTCACCACTTGGTCAAAGCGTCGTCTGCAGAGAGGACAATTCGTCAGCTGAGCAGAGCAGGAGGTACAACAGCACATATGACCACATGGCACGAAAACGGCATTGTAGTCTTGCTCCAAGCAAATCACGCACAGGTCAGGCATCGACCCTTCCTTCTTCTGCGAGGCTATATCTTCTTCTCCAAGACGCAGGGATGCAGCCTCCATAACCCTCCGCTGCAAAGCTGCCCTTCTCCGCTTCTCCACAAAATGCTTGACAGCATGAAAGGTTATCAGATAGATGCCAAAAAGAGTAAATCCAAGCGACATGTATTTGTACCATCTCGACCACTTGCCCAGGTTAGTAACCAGCTGATCTAGGCTTTTGGGACTCACATAAAAGGGGCCCTTGTGTGGCTTTTGAATTCGAATGATCCCTCTATCATCTTGAACCGCTTCACCCACAACTGTGAGGGCAGTGCCCGTAGGCAGCACTCTCTCAACTCTCTTCACCCCCAGCATCTTGAGGCCCTGCAAGTAATCCAGGGTTCCCCGCACCAGCGACCGCCCAGACTCCTCAAACACTTCAGAGGCTACGGTAAGGTCCAGGCCGGTGGAACCGCGTGCGCCCACAATATAGACACGGCCCGTTCCATCTTCCAAGTACCATGGCACCTCCTTGCTGATTGACAGCATGAGTGCCGAATCTTGAATCCATGAACCGGTGTCATTATGCTTAAGAAAATGCTGTTCTGCTGTTTCCTCCAAGATTACACCCCTCAGACTGCTGTGCTCACAGTTAATTGGTGTTTCCGACCCCACTCTCCCTGCCACAGTCACAACAACTGGGATGACCTTGCAGGCAGACTCCAGCAGAAAAGCAAGGTCTCTGAGTTGATTCACTTTCTTCACCGACCTGAGAGTCAGGGCATCGCGGCCGCTGTTACGGCTTAGACAGTAGAGCGCAGCGCCACTGAGGCACAGTGTAATGCCCCCCCATGACAGCATGGCCTGCAGCACACACAACGTCTTCAATTACCCTAAAATACTTGGCCGTCTCTGTCTCCTATATCTGCCCCTCTTTCTTATCCCGCTCTCAAATCTTTCTTCAATCTCGAATTCTGATCAGGAGGAATTCTTCTGGTTGAAACTCCAACCAACCCTCCTCAGCAAGCCTGCCGCCATCAAACCTCACTCTATTGAAAGATTTGAGAATAATTACCACTTAGTACCCTCGTCACCAATCTTCCATGCCGATCTCTTCGCTCAACGACATCTTGCAACAAAACCACCTCGCCGATCTTGTCACCAATCTTCCATGTCGATCTCTTCGCTCAATCAGATCTTGCTCAGAAACCTCGCCGCTCTTCAACAAGACGGGTCCCCTCGAGGCCCACATCACCCTCCACCTCTACCCTATTGCTCTACCTCATTTATAATTTAATTCAAACCTTCAAGAATTTTCATAGACCGTAGGATCTCTCAGCATTAACTCATGTTCCAGACCGTCGATCTCTTCGACTTCGACGGTCGACACTCGACACTTGCACATGCAGATTATGTCCGTACTTTATCCACACATATATGCTTACATCCTTCCAAATACGACTCTTCATCCAGGTATCATCCTTGCCATCTTGCAAGCCTAGTCAAGCGTGAATGAAAGTAGGCTTTCATCTGATCAATATCAACTTAATCCATCCATAGTACCCAAGCTTGTGGATGAGAGTAATTCATTCATGTTCAGAACCTCTCCTCGTCGGAGCTCCTTGAAAAACCATTTCCTTTGCAGTGGACAAGATTGCATGGCTGACACCTCAGGATTGATGAACAAAAATGAGTACTGGAAGGGTGAGCTCAGACAGAACCAAACAACAGCATTGATGCTAAGATAAAAAAGGCTCAAATCTGCTACAGACACCTTCACCCATCACCCATTCTCTTCTCATTCCTTGCACAGCTCACAGATTTTGCGAAGACAAAGAAGATCAAGCTGCGTGGACGAGCAAAGAGATCTTCCCACACCTGATGAATTGAAGGCAAATTGATACAGACCAGAAGCAGTCATGTACTTGGTGCTGATCACAGCCAAATCGCATGAGAACATGCTAGATCTTATGTCTAGTGAGCACGAATGCATGACAGTACAAACTCGGATTTCCTTAAAAAACGTTCCAGTTACACAGGACCAAGGAGGACATAGTAATAATGACAATAGATGGAAATGTAGACCACAGTCACACAATGCTCCTCACAGAATTGCACAATCTGCAGTGTGAGAGCAAACGCAAGTACAAAGATCTCTGACATAGGTGCAGCTGCAGACCTCAGCCATAAACTTCTGCTCAGGCAGCAACGAGTCCTAGATGTGGCATGCAGCTCGACTATTTCTGCCATATGATTCTATTGCATCCCTCCTTCCAACAGAGTGGAACGCAAGTGGGCATGCTGAACTCGACTCCAAGATTAATTCTTCCCTTCAAGAAGCTGTTTCTGCTCAAGAAAGTGAAGTAAATCAGGCACCTGTACAACCATCAATCATGAATAATCCAAGCAAACTGCATGCATGTCCGCCCACGGACCAACCCAGCTCATAACATGTGACTACTGACAGGCTCCGAGAGAGCACCATGACAGATGCCATCACAAGAGGGCAGCTTCACCAGTACATGTCACCTGAACAAATTGTATGGAAGTAGCTCACTGACTGGAAGTATTCCACAAAATTTGGAGCCATTATTGACTCTTATTATCTGACCATCCATTCT
This sequence comes from Takakia lepidozioides, assembly GCA_030704615.1. Taxonomy (NCBI): domain Eukaryota; kingdom Viridiplantae; phylum Streptophyta; class Takakiopsida; order Takakiales; family Takakiaceae; genus Takakia; species Takakia lepidozioides. The sequence goes on from CM060733.1 coordinate 60,085,814, forward strand.
ACAGGGAATTTCTCAAACCCGCGTCCTGGGATTGTGGACCAACGTAACACCACCCAGAAGTCGAGTGTCTTGACCGACTCATTCCAATGCCGCCACACGTTCTCTTCCTCGCGAACACCCCATCTCATTTCTGCACTCATTCTGTGCAAACTTGCCAGCCTCATTTGCTTTGTTTGCACTCTTACATCTCTCACCACAGCACAGCAGTCACCACCAGTGCCACGTAACAGAATCACATCCCCCTTCACCGGCCACGGGGGTATACACTTCTGATTTGGGGCTAAGTTATGGGCTGACACCAGCCTTGGCTGCTTATTGCCACGTGCCTGACCTGGCACCTGAACTGCAGGAGGGAGGGGCTCAAATGTGAGCCCACAGGCGATCGCCTTCTCCCCCAATTCTTCAAGGGTCGCAGGTGGTGGAGGCTTGGTTCGCACTCTAGGGGATTCCTTCACCTTAGGGGACTCGACATTTAGACGAGTACTTCCACGGGTACTGTGTCCGGGCTGTTGCCCAACAGCCTGGTATTGCGATTCATCAATCTCACTCATGCTGGCAGCAAATGCAGTGAGCAAGCGCCGCGGGGGCTGGATGGCAGCCTGACGGGCATTCAGCGGCTCTGGCTCCACATGGCCCTGAAGCATATGGACCACACGGCTCATGGGTGGGCGAACCGCAGGGTCATCCTGGATGCAGAGAAGTGCCACATGAATGGCACGCACAGCTTCTTTTTTATGGAAATACTCCACCTCCTCCACATGCAGCCGCTTGTCCAGGAGCTCCATGGTACGGCCTTCCCCCATAAGCTTGAAAGCCCAGGCCGGGAAGTACCACTGTTCCTTGCCAAGTGCGAAGTTGGTGTTCTCGCGCCCGCTTATAAGCTCCAAAAGCACCATACCGAAGCTATAGACGTCAGTTTTTGCTGTGACGGCTGCATGTGGAAGCAACCACTCTGGAGCCAGATACCCAGGAGTGCCACGCATGCTCGTCACCACCCTGCTTTGCTCCCTATCCATCAACTTGGCCAGCCCAAAATCTGACAACTGCATCATCTCAACAGTATCACATCTTTAGACACTCTCAATGGACACTGAAGTCTTTAGCAGAGTGCAACTGGCATACCCACTGACCGAACTTGGTTCAAAGCCATGAGTGCAGAACACACTAGTACACAATACAGCTTCACCATGAATGTACCTCCATACTAGCTGCTGCCTAAATGTGGGAGCTCAAAAAGGTCCAACGGAATTGCTTAACTTAGTCCAGTCACAAACTTAATTGAGTGACTGTATGAGCAGCATATCAGAGCCCGATCCACAGAGCCTTCAAGAGGTCAAAGGCAAGGAAAAGCTGTTCGTTCACAGTAAGACACTTAGTATGTAGAGCTATCTTTCTTCTTTATTGAGACAGTACTGTGAATGAAGAAGAAGGCCAAGGTGTGAAGAAGCATTGCAAATTCTAAGGCATACATTTGCGGGCTTTAGAACAAACGATTTTGTAACTCACCTTGGGACAAAATTGATGGTCCAGAAGGATGTTCTCAGGTTTGACATCCAAATGGATTATATGATCACTGCACTCCTCATGCAAATATGCCAGGGCCCTTGATGTGCCTAGAGCAATGTTCAGGCGTTGCTCCCAGTCAAGCAGCTTCTCCCCCTGCACATTTTTCCCAAAAAGCCAGCTGTCCAGGCTACCGTTGGCCATAAACTCATAGACAAGCAAGCGGTGCGAGCCCTCTGAACAGAAGCCATGCAGACGAACCAGGTTGAGGTGGCGGATTGCACCCATTGATGCCACCTCTGCCCTGAACTGCTTTTCGCCCTGCACAGATGTCTTCTCTAGCATTTTCACAGCCACGCGAGTGCCATTGGGAAGAGTCCCCTCGTAGACAGACCCAAAAGCACCATCACCCAGCTTCCGGCTGAAGTTCTTGGTGGCGCGTTGCAGCTTAGCGTACGAGAAGCGTGGAGGCAGGCTGGGCACTGATTCTAAGAATTCCGTTGGAGTAGCAGCCTCTTTAGTGCCATGCGCACAGGCTATAGCCAGCACCGCCACCCCTGCTGCACTCACTAATGCCACTACCACTACGTGCCGCAACCGGCCCTGCACAGCAAAATTGAGCTGCATTGTCAATCAACCTGCAGAGTTTCTGGCACTCAAGCGACAGTCTCAACAGAGCTATAGTCTCATAGAGCTGATCCTGCGGCAGATGGACAACAGTGGCCTATGAATTCCCCAGTCAGGGACCAACAAAATCAATGTTCAAGAGCATGTGCCTAACGAACTTCCTGAAGTTACTTAAGTCTAGTATCGAAAAAGTGGTGCTGGCCTTACACAACTTAGCCGCAGGTGCCCAAGTCCACACTGAATCTGTGATGATGCACCACGCTTTCTACTTCTTTCCTGCAGCAGGCAATACATATCACCAGTTACAAGCATTCCCATAAACCACCCTCACCCTGCACCTGACAATCGGGAGATGGCACTGAGAATAGCCCTTGAAAATAAAAACTAACTAACCTGCTTTCAGGCCCCCACCTTTCATCGACCTCTCGCTACCAAAAGCTCTTTACTTGCAGATTGCCTCTCTCCCAAAGGGGACCTGCGAGAGTGATGAACTTAGAGCAGAAAAACTAAGGGCAGGTAGAATGTGATTGCTTGCCTGTAACGATCTGCGACTCAACTGCGTTTCTCCTACACTACTTCGTATTGACGTAGCAGCTTTCAACTGCGGTTCTCCTGGATTACTTGGCACTGAGACGGAAGCATTCGTTGTAGAGATTATAATGCTGGCATTGGGTGAGCACCGGCTTGATTCACTTTGGTGCCTGTCAATTACTTCTCCACTTCCTGGTAGCGAGCCACTACTGTTCACACTAAACCTCGGCACAGTGACAATCACGAGCTGCTTCTGCCGCTTCCGCCCCACATTGTCCGTCCCTGCAACTCTCTCATTCCGAGAGTGACCACGGATATAGCGACCACGCCAGCTCAACCCTAACGGTGCTATTCGGACTTTCGAAGATTCCGATGTCCTTGAAGTTGGTGGGCTTGCGACACGGATCTGGGTGGAATAGAATATTGCGATACAATACCGCTCCACTGTAGCAGGATTTTCTTCCTCGTTCTCACCACTAAGTAAGATACGAACATTCCCCCCATAGCATCTTGCCACTGTTCCTTGCCCATCGTGTTCGTCCATTTGGAGTACTGCATTGGCACCCTGCTGCTTCACTGCCCCACGCCTACTGCCTGTCGAGGATGATACGTTGAGGCACCTCCACACGTCCTCTAGCTCAGCCACTGCCAACGCGCAACAACCTCCAACAGTTCCATTGTCACCAGCTGCTTCTCTGCATCTGCACTTGTCCTGCACTCGGAATGATGCATGCCCTGCTGCATTGTTCGCACCGTCACGGCCGCTGCTAGTATTAGTGCAAAGGTGCAGACAAAAAGGGAGAAGAGCGGCCTCGAACCGTAAACTATCACCCTGCGCATTTGCAGCACGCTCCCTACTGCGAGCAGCTGCATTTTCACTGACTAGTGTGCTGATGCGCAGGTAGGTGCCGCGTGACTCAGTGCTGTTAGCCAATCGTGGACTTTCCAAAAATTCTAGTCTGTACCTTCGACCAGATGCATTCCATGTTACTCCATGAATGCCATCGACGATACTAACATCCGAAAAAATTCCACCGCAACAACACCCATGTATCGACGAGCCAGCGACTTCGATAGCAGCATCTTCACTATCCCTCCTTCTATCACTCGCTGCACAGCTACTACCTCTGAGCCTACCACTAGTACTGGAGCTGTCTTCACCCAAAACTAAAATTAAAGAGGAAGAGCCATCAGCATTCCCAAGCACAGTGTTCAACTGCAGCAGCAGCAATGCATAGAGCAGCAAGTGGGAATCACACTGAGACAGCTTCCTTCTGCCCAGGACCTTCATCTCTTCTACTTAAGCTTCTCCCACGTGCATTGCATCAACGTAAAACTTCAACTTTTAATCTGCCAAACCAGCTGCAAGCTGAGAGAGACGACTCGCTACAAGCCCAGTCTCTCCGAGACCCCGAGATGCAAACGGGATTAGGGCTGTGTAGTAGCCATGGATTGCAGCAGCAAAGCGCAGCTGCTGCTGCCATAGCAGCCTGCTACACTCCAGCTGCTGCGGCAGGCACCGCACTCTAATAATAGCCCTGCGTCTCTGCCCTTTACCTCACCCTCTCCACCTCACCACCCCGCACTGCATCTACTTACTCTTCTCTCCCATTCTTCTTCCGTCTCTTCCCTACGATCGAACGCGATCCGTGATATCTCGGATTTGAACTCGGGTCACCTGCGCCACATTTAGTTGGTATATCATTATGTTGATTAAACAAAATGCTATTTTCAGCAATAAAATAACGTTCTAGGTAGTCCAGTTGGAAAGAGCATCCGAGACGCCGTGGGGTCAACTCCTGAACGGCACGTTATTACGTTAGAGGAAACTCTGAAGGTCAGTCATTAGTGCCTCCCGAAAAAAATAGGTCTCGTCTTTGGAGCGCAGTGGGCACGTGGCGCCCATCCCCTCTTCTGACATAGGCATCACGCTGCACACATGCAAACCGGGATGGGCATTTATTTCGGATGGATGAAACCGAACCGAGGGTATGTACGCGGTGTTCGTTGGACGCTCCGCTTTTTCTGATGTGGCTCCTTCTGTTAGAACAGTCGTGAGGATGGTCTCGTCTCTGTCCTCCTGCTGCGTTACTGTCAGCACGGATGAAGCCATCTCTCTCTCTCTCGCTCGTTCTCTCTCTCTGTATCTCTCTCTTTCTCTGCAGCCTGTCTCCAGAATTGTGCAGAATGGATCTCAATCTGCGCAGCGATACGCGCAGTTTTCTGCGTATGGAGGGGGAAGTCCCGCAGCGGAAGGTGAAGCTACAAACCATATGTCCACTAACTTACAGATGAGGTTATTTTGCCAGAGTGATCACCATGACAGAGAACTCACTATTACTTGGGTGTGTTGCAGGTGAAGGCTGAGTGTTTATTACATGGACAAAGTAAGACAGCTTTGGATTGCACGTACATATAGGAGGAGAAGACACGGCTCTTCTGAAATGTAAAGAGAGGGAAGAAAAAGACGATGATAGTTGCTAGTTGCTACCCTGGGGGTTGCCAAAGCATGACGTTCAACGAAGTGTCAGCAAGGCACAGTGACAGTCGGCTCTCAGCTTTTGGGCTCAACAGTACCTTATGGAAATGGTGATGACAGATGGAATACTTGGAAAGGAATACCACTTCCATAACATGCCAATGCCCTTAACGTGTATTGACTGGTTGATGGACCTCTTTATAAAGACCCTCCAGCCTTGTTCAGGGGCAATGCTACCATGTTTAGACATCTTGAAGTGTTCTTCGAACTGGAAATTTACAACATGTCCTCCTGTCTACATCATTTACAACTGAGCTTCCTAGAGTGCAAGTGTGAAGATTTTAGCTAGTACCATGCAAACTGGGGAACACTTTACCCCTAGTCGCAAAGCAACCTTCACAAAGAGGAACCACTTAAAATGAAATGATAGGAGCCGATCACCCCCTGCGTGCACCGTGGAAACTGCACTGAAAAATCAATGCGAGCCGTCGTTCCTCCACTTTTACCTCACGTCAATAGCACCCTCATGCAAGTCTGCCGTCGTCTATATCATGACCCTTCTATGTCATTACCTCTTCTACATCATGAGGCTCGGTACTACATGGAGTGAGAGATAACATAAGTCTGCTTGCTGTAACCTTGTAGACATTTACAAGGAGGGCAGTCCAGGTTACACAGACAGGACAGGAAAGCTGAGACCTTGGTGTCTGAACTCTGATGATCCTCCAGAAGCCATTTTACCGGGCAGATCAGAACAGCAGGAATAATGCAGGGGCTAATAACTGTGATTGTAGGTGAACAAGAACTACTGTGGGCTTACAGGACAGAGGGCCAAACAAGGAGCCACCAGATTATGGACTCTCTTGGTCATATTCAGATGTCCCCCCACCCTTCCCAGCCTTCTGTGATGGTGGGAATGCCAAAGTGCACCGTGACCATAGAATCTATCCGGTGTGCAAAGATCCAGACCACTCATACCTCAAACAAGAATAACCTCTTGCAGGCCTAGATAACAGCACCCATTTAAGAGTGACACACATGTTAGCAAGCATATCACACAATGAATCTGTGGATTGATGAATGTGTCGATGTGTGGATGCTCTCAATGCTCTCATCCCGGCTACAGCAGATGGCTGCGTGACAAAATTGTGTGCTCTGGGTTGCGAGGCAAGTTACTCAGATTCTCTGGTGACCCTAGCCCGTAGCTTGTATGGAGCACGACTTGGGGGTAAACCTGACATGTAGCGGGTATTGAAGTCATCATCCACACATGCCAACATCGACGCCAGGCTCGTCACTATTTTCTTCTCTTTCAGCTTCTCATGTCGGGGCCTTATCCGCTTCTCCAGGCTGTAACCAAAATACTACACACATCCAACCTTGCAAGTCAGTCACTTTCACATAAAAGCGACAAAGAAAACAGAAAAAATGACACGAGGAGAGAGAGAGAGAGAATGTACTCATAAGACGTTGTTTAGACAGAGAGAGAGTTGTCAGTGACCGTTCCCTGCAAACATTGGCTATCAAATATCCTCAACGGCATAGTTGTCACAGGAACCTAGCCCTCCTGGAGCAATTTGTAGGGAGTCAGCCCACCATGTGGTACTTATGAGAGTATACTGGAAGTTGTCAGGGTGCTAGAGCAAAGCCAATGCATATTCAATTATAGGAGTTCAGTTTTGATGTACGAACTGTCACTGATGCTGCCCTAGGGAGCAAGAAAAAGATTCCAGAATGTTGCTAGCTGGAAATAGATGTGGTGGTTGCATTGCCAGTTGTGCTGTCAAAGAAGAAAAGCGGAGAGAGAGAAAGACAAGGAGAGAGAATTGTATGCTTGCCTGAGGGAAGTCGACCACCTCATCTATGGAGCGGTGCATATCATTAACAAGATAGCTGTACTTTGGCTCAAGGGAACCATCAATGCTCTGACCCAACATAGAGGGGAACAGCACAACCATGTTCGCAATGGCAGGCTTAGTGATCCAGCCTGAAAAGAAGCTAAACTTTGGACGAAGGTTTTTCTCGATACTGCAACATAGAATCTGTGCGTTGCGAACCAGCAGCATCTCTATGTCCCGCTCCCCGTTCAGCCCAATGCTACGAAAAAACTCCACCACTGGTTTCAGCTTTCCTCCCACATTCAGCGTCAGCACCTGTCATACCTCCCCTCCACCTTCAGATTTTCACCTGGCAGACGTAGTGACTCCATTCTTGCCAGTATATGTAAGAGAAAAATACCATTAGCGCAGCATTAGCCTGTCAATGTTGTGGTTAACAACAACATGAACGTGAAGGACTCCTGCGTTATAGCAATTACTCTATTCTAAAGGCCTCATACTGACCACCATAAGAACACAAACACATCAACCAAGCAACAATCACCCCATGTGCAATTGGGTTTGAGCAAGGAATGTGGAGAGAGACCTGGGGTGAAGTTGTAATGACTTTGCCCAGCGATTCAGGTTTGACACCAAGCTTCAGGATGTAGTCCACCGTTGGCTCCAGGCCTGGGATGGTGTAGCCAAGCAGCTGTGGACGCCGCAGGATGACCTTGCCAAGATCCTCGCGCTTCACCCCCAGTGAAACTAAATAATTCACAATTGGGTACATTTTGCGTTCAGGGTCCAGGACCAGCACCTCAGCATATCGCCTCACCAGCTTCGACACATCGCGTGAGCGCATTAAGGTCTGTAGATATTGCGCCGTTAAGGTTCTGTAGATATTGCGCCGTCGTTTTCATGCTGTCAAGGTTGTAGTTCAAGATGTTGGGCCGCCTTGCCACTGCTTGCCTCACGCTCCTGCTTCCAGACCTTCACTCAAAATAAACTCTACTTTTGAATGCAGATTCTTGTACGTCGCCTCTGAAAACAGCTCCGCCACCTTTAGCAGAATGCGCACAAGATCATCCCGTGGCACACCTGCCTGCAATAGGCATTCTATACTGTGCTGGATCCGCTCCATGGGATGACTCAGTAGCTGTGGTCGCCTGGCAAATATGACTGGCACCTGATCTGGGAAAACACCCACTGCCACTAAGTAGGTTCCACTTGTCTCACCTGCTGCACTGGGCAGAGGAGGAGTGGTGGCCATTGCAAACACATGCTTGCCACTGTTCCACGCTCAAGGCCCAGCCCAATCAAGCACATGTGGAGCTGATCAACCTCCGGCCCCTGTGCCCGCAGCACACCAACGTCTTTGGCCCCGCGTAGGCAATGTCAGTGCCCTTGAGCCCTAGCCGCTGTAGTGAACCCATCCACTCATCAACCTGTTCCTCAGTCATGCCCATGACCTGCTCCAAACACCTGGCAAGTGCCGAATTGCGAATTCCTAATGCCTCAAGACTTCGCCCCAAATGCTGGCCCCCCAAATCAACCTTCTTCTCAACCACAAGAGTTACCTTATCTTCCACCACACTTACCTTTGGCACACATGTAGTAGGTGGCTTGGCCACCCTTTTTCTCTCATGGGCTGTTTCACCAGTCTGCGCAGACCAGCCCGCGACAAGCTCCATTGACACCTCCTCCACCCTTGACCCTTTCATTACAGCCTGACACCAGACCTGCACGCACAGTTTAACTCCATACAAGTGGTTCTTCCTCTTACCAACCAGTGATCTTCTGTTCTCTGACAACCTGGAGATAAATTGGGAAGCCAAACAATCGTGCTGGATGGCTGCATAATGCCTTTCAGCCATGCCTGGACGCTCTAAAATCTTGCTTCCTCTGTCCCAGCCTGGACTTGGCGACTGTGTAATGTGCAGTCTAAAGACAGTAACAATAGGCGGTTGGGAACATCCCGGCCTCTCAGTGGGCACCCATGTCTGATCCTTGTGCCTGCTGACTGAAACTATGCCACCAGTTGTGATGGCACCCGCCATTTTCTCACTTCATGCGCACTGGTCCCTTTCCTTACTTCCCTCCGCACTCCTTTCTCGTTGGTGCATTACCTGTCAGTAACACCCTCTCCTGGCTTCCATAAGCTGTATCTCTGTGCAGGGTTCAGTCACTGCATAGCGCCCACACACACACACTCAATAACCAACCAGCCGCAGTATCAACGGCTCCCCCCTCCCCCTTAAGCTTTATCCACGTTTTGAAATGAACGCAGCATTGAACTCCCCGCATGGAAGCAAACTCGAGAAAAATCACAACTTCAGACACACCGCCTCCAAGAAACGGCACCGAATGGTTGATTTTACGTTCACAGGAGTTGACTGCAATGAAGCATACATTCTGCTGCATTTGGAATCCAAGACCATCTTACAACCATCAGAGATCTCACTTCAACTTTTCTTGAAAAACCTCACACTCTACACGCTAAGCTAAATAGCTTGGCCTACCTGTCTTCTGCTACCCGTTTCCCCTTGCAGGCCTTACAGCATACTCCGACACCATGTCGAGGCCTCACAATTCATGCCCCCGCCGCATTCATCTCTTCCAGAATTCCCCGTCACACAGCCTGCCTCCCCCATTACAGGATTGCAGCTCAACACTTTGAAGGGGCCCAAATAAAATTCAGGGAGATTCACATCTGACGGAAAAATCCCCATTTCCCCCAAGGCACTAGCTGGACACGATGCACATCATATCAAAAGCAGGATGCACAAAAAAAGGTTTAAGCAAACAACAGCATCAAGCGCACATCCGTGAGCAGGGGCACTCTCCCCACATGATAAGCCAGGAGAGAAGATCCACTTACCGTTGGGCTTCACTGCTGTGCAGGCATCCGCCATCGCCACAAACTCGTATAAACAATCCGCAATGCAGAGTGTAGAGTGTGGCAAGTAAGACGGAGCGCTGGATAGCGTCGATACGCCTACTACGCTATCCTGTTAGTGACGTACGACACTCACTAACCCTCTTCTCCATTTTTACTATATTTTTTAAAAACAAGCTGTTAACTGCAATATTGAAAGTTCCGACTCAGGGCCACTAAATAAAACTGTTAACCAGAATGTTTTTTAGTAATAGATTTTTGTTTACAGAACAGGGGACAGTGGCCCTTGGGAATTTTATTGATAAGGTAAGGAAAAAATAACCTTCCAAAAAGCCATGAAGGCAGAGGAACGAGGTAAACCAGTAACATAATAGAGAGGATCACAGCAAAGAACAGGCATAGGTGCTGGGAGGTCAGAGAAGCACCACAGAAGCCAGAATAAGAGAAGTCCTGAAGAATTAAGATAAGGAAACATATAACATTCAAGGGCCTAGGCTGTTCCCTGTTTTAAATTTAAATTTTTTAATTACTAATTCCGATTTGTGAATAGTGATATCTACTTTCATCCAGAATAAACTTGAGAATTCATCAATTTATTCTTCATAAATAGTTCAATAAGAGAGATGTTACCTGAGGGAGGTGTTACCTGGAGGCACCAGTAGTAGTTTTCAGCAAAGGAGATGAGGTGACACATGAGGAAGGCACAACAAGGGCTTAGCGATTTTCGACACTGATGAGTAGTCTCCTCTTTAAAATATAGAGAAGCCAATAGGTAAACCATATAACCAAAACCGTGTATGCAAGGAGGCTAGTATGAGTGACAAGAATGTGGCTCAACACTAGAGGAGAGGAATTAGTTCCGATTTACATCAAGTAGAGTCAAAATCCTTTGAATCTATTAATCGGATTTGCATCTTGGCTTGGCCTGGCTTTGCACTTGATCTGAAGGCCAACAATTTAATCCTACTTGGCGTCTACATGGCGATGACTTGGGGCTAAGACTTATTATTCCCTCATGGGTTTACAGTTTACACACGGTATTTTTAGCAAATGAAACATTATATTATTTTGAAGTTTCATAGGACAATGAAGGGGCTGGATAGAGTAAAAGAAGGGGGAAACAATTATATGATGCCTCCTCCGAAGGGAGCGTTAATTATGGTGTCTCTTGACCCCGGAATTCCGGCGGGAAGGTGGACACCTTTGTGACCCAATTGGTGGAATGAACCCGGAACCACTGCCAAGGTGGAATGTGCCCATTACCGTAGGCTACAACTTGGTTGTCAAGGCCAAATGAAATCTTGGCCTCAACCCCTAATATAAAGTGGTGGTCCTTATCTTTCTTCAACTCGAGAGAGATGACTCTTACAATTGCATTCATAGTGTAGTATATGCTAGTATTCATTTGGTATTCGTTATACTTGCCAAATGACAAATTTAATATATATATATATATATATACTTTCAATCACATTTGAATTTAATCAGGGTCAACCGTGAGTGTAGGCCGTATGGCAGCCTATGGGCATCAAGGGTTTTAATTTTTTTCCCTTCAATAATTCTAATAAAATTACAACCAGGTATAAAAGCCTGCTGGCTCCCTTTCTCCCCCCTCTCTCTTCGGCATCCTCCCCTTTCTGATCTTTGGCTACTGTGTGTCCCCATGTGTTACGCTTTTCGGCTCCGCAGAGGTTATTTTTTCCTCCTTCTGTTCCTTCGTCTTTTTTAATAAAGATTTTTAGGGCCCTGTCCCCTATTCCCTAAAATTTAAAATTAAACTAAAATTATAAACATGAACAGCTGGCACGGTAAGAGCAGGCCTTTGTGGCCGGAGTAACCCCATCTTTGCTTTCTGGATATCTTTCCCATCTCATTGTTCTTCCTCATGGTTATGAGGATTATCCTTGCGTCCAAGCCTTATGGCAGCCTTGGGGCTTGTGTAAGGGTTATCATTTTTTTCCCCTTTAGTAAATATTAATATCGCTCTCAACTTAGCTCTTCCTCCCCTTAGAGCGCTTTAAATGCCCATATTTAACCCTTAATTTCCCAAGCCCTTTTTGGTTTTTAAACAATTTGGGTACCCAGTAAATTGCCTCCAAAAACCAACCAAAAATCATCCATGATTCCAGCCACATAGAAGTGGGCCCAACTCATTTATGCACAACATATCAAAAAATGAGCCAATTCCACTGTGGGAATTGTGAGATTATAACATTGGCCCGAACCGGTGTTGGGCGTTTCTCTAGTTTTGGGTAGAACTGTGTCAAGGTAGGTTCTATCGTAAATAGAGAACATCCGGGCCGGGTACTTAAGAACATAGACAGTTAGAGAACCTGGGTGGAGGGTAATTCTTCTGAGTTACATTTTCACGGGTATGTTTTATACCGGTTCTTTTTTGCAATTATCCGCCAAATCCGGTGGTCAGGTATATGGGTATAGAACCGAGAGATGCCCCAGTTCCAAATCCTGGTTCTGAGTTCAAAAGTTATTATGGACAGAATAAATAAATAAATGTGCATGTATGAAATGGCCACAATTGTCAATAATTAAGCTCATTTTCTAGCACACTAACACTAACTTCCTAGATTGCTCTATTGGCCCGTTGGCATTCAGTTCTAGCATTTTTCACTACCCTTCTTCTTCCTCAAGGCGTCCACGCTAACCTTAAGTATGACCCCCCCGCCCTTATACCCAAGGTATGTGTCGGGGTTGCTCCTTACCCTCCCTCTCATTCCAACTCGTAGGTCAGGTTCTTATGGATACTAGCTATTAGAGAACCCCTGATTTGGTGAAGTTCACGGGTAATAGATTTTGGTATCCGCTGGTTCAAATCTTGACTAGGGTATTTGAAATTTTTAAATCCCGAGGTTAAGGGGCTGTACCCAGGTCCGGACCGGGAGGTTCTTTCAAAACCAGATAACCGCCCAACACCGGCCCAAACCTCAAAAAATAGGTTTGACCAAATCAATACCTGGCTTTATCCAATTTTGCTTTCCCATACCCAACCATTTTCCAATCAGAGTGGAATGGCTACACCCCGTCTAAATTGCAGGTCCAACTGATTTTTTTTAACTATGGTTGCTTTGTATATAATTACATAGGGGTTAAAGTCAAAAAACATTGACAAGGGAAAATGTGCCTCCAAATGAAGTACTTTTTTTTCTACAAAAGCTCTAAAACCCAGCGGTGTATGTGTGTATGTGATGCTCACACACCACAAGACGAAGTGAGTTTTTTTTTTTTTTTTTTAAATTTTATGAACTTTATTAATTTTACAACTTTGGCTTGTTTACCTGCCACGTCAGCGGGTCACAAGCCCTTTACACTGCCAAAATCTGACATAGTTATCTTAGATATTTTCTGTAGGTGGTTTTTTCATTTTTCATTTTGCATCATATTGGAGACAAGTCCTTTGTCGTAAAAGCTTGAGGAGTGGGCCCCATCAGAGGAGATCAGCTGAAATTAGGTGGAAGTGGAAATTCAGAGCGACCCCATTCGGTCGCTTGGGAAATTAAGGGTTAAAGAGAACTTCTCCCCAACGTATCCATCCAGACTGATCAGATGTTCCAAAATAAATTAAAATCATAAAGAACAACAATAAGAACAGAAACAATTAAAATTGGAACATTATTAACTAGAATATTTCTATCGATATAAGACATATATTCGACAATTGTCATGCTCGCAACACAACTACATCATTGTCTAGCCACATAACATAGTAATACACTACAAAGAGTCATATCAAAAATCTGCTTCATCTCTATCGTGTAAATAACATGTATCAACTATCAACCCATATTAAATCCTCATTTGTCTTTTCCGTCACTAATTATGTCTCTATTTCTGAGTTAGTTTCATACTGCACAAAAAATTATAAATAATTTGAAAACAAATTCAAAAATCAAAAATAAATAAATTGGATGTGAAACTAGCTTTAACATAGTCATTTTATTGCAATATGTGATCTTCAATTGAATGTGCTTCTCATTGTTTAATAATAGTGATTTCAATAGGGGCACGTGTGGTTGCGGCCGGGCCCGCATGTGGGAGAGGGGGTCGCGATGGGTGGGGCGCCCCGTACCCGGCAGGGTCAGTCATGCTGGGGTGAACCGCCCAAGGGCGCGAGTGGGGGAAGCGAGTCTGTTGGGCCCACAAAATATGTAGATAAATAATTAATTATTTCAAGGGTTTACAGAAAGCAACAGGGTAGTGTGGTGGTAAAGAGCAATTTGTGATGAACGTGAGGTTTGGTAAGTGATATTGTGGTGGTAATGTGTGTTAATTATAAATATATATTTTGTTTGAGGAGGGTCTGAAGGTTGGAGTTAGGCGTTGGCCAGTTGGAGTCCGTTGGTCAGTCCGCTTGTCAATCGTCAATCTGCTGGTGAGTCCGCTCGCCAGTCGTCAGTTTGCTGGTTAGTCCACTAAGGAATCAGTCTCTTGAAGGGCTGGCCAGTCCGCTAGAAGGTCCGCCGCCGTTAAAGAATTAGGACTTAGAAAAAATTCAGAATCTAGACCCAGTGAAAGGGGGGTGGGTTCATGAGCTCACCCCATGGGCCGCCGTCCTGGCGGGGCCCATAGGCGCATTGAAATCGCTATTATCCTATAATGAGAGGCATTGAATGTGAGTTGGTTTTCTATTAGACGTTGACTATTGCCAAAGAAAGCATAATTCATGAAAGCAGAACTCCAAAGCGCTATTGTATTTTGTTAACCTCATAACGGACATAACCGAGGCAATGTGGATCCCCAACCCTCCCCGAAGGATTTAAAACATCCCTATGTACCCACGCATTATGTAATTGATTCATCCAGTTGTAATCCTCTTTTCTATAGCAGGGTTGGTCAGAATGGCTGACATCTAACATACACCTATATAGAGCTTTGAACCCACAACCATTTTGTGTCCTAACCATTAGGTCATTTGTTGGATGTCGTTTCCATTACCTAGACATTTGGGGGGTCTTCGTCAACATCAACATTGTCTCGTCGTGTTCGCTATCTTTGTCCAAAATGACAAAAAATATTAATGTATTATTCTCTTATCATGGTAGTAACAAGCGGTTAGTCCCGTAATGGCTCCACCCTAAAATTCATTTCCTTAAAATTTTATATTGAAATAAGATAATCACATATTCAAACTATATTTCAAACATGTTCTGCATAAGAGACAAAAATATTTATTCACCTATTTATAAAGCCTGGGATATAGGCATTGGCAGAACTTATTGATTTATGAATTAAATATTGATGTATGATATTACAAAACTGATCTTCGGATTTACTAATTATGAAAATATTAAAATGCTTGTTGAAATACTAACTGAAATGTTGAAATACTTGTCAAAGAACTAGCTGAAATATTAAAATACTTGCTGAGAAATCTGGCTGAAATACTGAAATACTTACTGAAAATCTTCATTGAAATAATGAAATACTGAAATTTTGATGTACTGAAATATTATGATATGGTTATAGAATGTGATGTCACTCTTTAATCTGCAGACACTGCCCTTACCAAAGTGGTGTACTATTTCTATCCCTTGATATTAGAATTTAGGTTGTGACGTTGTGACACTCCTATCGTAATGGGAGTAAAGTATGCTAGAAGTACATAATCTTTTCTCATGAACTACTGCCTAATCATTGTGTGTAAGCATTTCGTTTATCCAAGTGAATGACACCCTATCTGGCTGCCCCTCATTCTCACTCAAAGGCAGAATAGGGGCAGAATCACAGAGATTGTTTAGAGCATTCTCACACCCCGCAAAAACCCTATTGCTGTTATGACACCCAAGATACCCTAGAGCAGCTATCTTTCACTTGCATTCTCTTTTGAAGGAAGAATCACATAGATAGGTAGTGTCTTCCCCCCACATTCAATGAAAAACCCTACTACTATCGTGACAACCCCTTAAAACCCAGGAGCAACACCCTTTCATAACCCACAATGCTGGTGCCAAAGAAACATGAACAATATCATACTACACACTTTGTATTTCCAGGTTATTGCTAAGCCTCCCCTCAATCAGCACTCCAAGTGACAACTACATTGTCTCACTTTCTCTCAACACTTATCTGGTCTGAAAATCATCATAAACTTCATTCCTTTTACCAAATATTATTTCTTCCTTCGGACTTTCTAATCCTAAAACCAAGTCACAAATAAAAGAAGAAGCAAAGCAATTGAACTTAGCTGGTTTATATTCCTTTCAAGCAGTGGAATTCAAGTGGCTAGACCACCTGGGGGGTGCACTCCAGCCAGTATGTACCAGCCACGTGCGTGCACAGGAGGGGGTATTTTAAACCCCCCCCCCATGTACAACATTATACATACATGGGGGGGGGTTTAAAACACCTTAAATATAATATTACAGGAGGGGGTTGATAAGTTTTAAAGGGTAGTCTAGTGGTAAGGACGTTATTTGGGTCGTGATACACCGCGGGATCAAATCACGGGATCATTCTTTTTGTTTGTTTTTTTTCCTTTCTTTCTCCCCGCGATCTTTCTCCCCTTCCCTCCCGCGGGCTCTCTTCTTCCTCCCCTCCTCTCCTCGCCTCTCCTCTCCCCTCCTCTCCCGCGTTCTTGGGAGAGTCAGCTTGGTCTTAGCAGGTCGTTTCAATATTTGCCTGCTCAGCTGCACCGTGGTGGTTCTCAAAGACCAATCCGACATTACTTGACTACAGACACCAGCAGCTCACAGAAGAGAGGTCATTTTGGGTTGATGGGAGGTCAAATCCTCCATGGGTCATGACACAATGTCAAGGACAACGTGGTGAGGGAACCTTCTTCTTCGACCTATTTCAGCCTGTTTTGCCCTCTCATCAGACTCGGCCCTGAATTTGCAGCACGGAGCAGATCCTTCACGATTGTGGGACAACTGCAATCGCAAAGTGTGGCGTTTTCTTAAGGTACGATGTGAAGAAGTTTGTCCATCCTGCAAATGCAGGCTCTTGCCTCCTGTTAGTACCCTGATTTGGTATTCTTCCTAATGTTTACAAGGTTCTTGGGAGAGTCAGCTTGGTCTTAGCAGGCCATGTTTCAATCTCTGTCTCTCAGCTGCACCGTGGTGGTTCTCACAGACCAATCCGACTTGCAATCGTCTGTCTAGAATTGCAGACCTATGTACAGGAGCAGGAACTGGATCAATATGTGTGGTCACATCCAAGTTAGGAGTCTTTGAGGTATAGAATTCAGACCAAGAATCTGATTTCCCTGCTTTCTGATCTGTGTCTCTGTGTTCTTGAACATGCTCAACTTGCCAGCTCCCAGCCAAACCATCAGCACAAATGCCAAGCCTCCATTTCCAGCCTTGCTTCAGACGCCGACCACAGTCAAGAGCGAAGGAGCAACTTCCCAGCCATTGGCAAGCACCTCCCAGGTATCTGACGGCATTACATGGAACCCCAATAGCAACACCATGTTCAAAGCTGCTCTTCAACATGTGCTCTCTCCTTCTCCAATAAACACCAGAGACTGGATTCCTCTTAGTTAAACACCTGACCTTTTCTTCCATGTGCTTTTCAATTTGCAGGTAAACAAGAAAGTTGGAAGACCTCCAGAATCGCGCACCATTGGTGATTGGCTGGCTGTAAGTCTAACTTCATGAATTTCTTGTTATTCTCACATTCATGACCTGTACATATACCTAGAATAAACATCTTGATGCCTAAGTAATCTATCCGTCTTTCTTCTTTACAAATAAGATAGGTGCTCCCGCGGGTGATTTTGAATGTCGAATGAAATTCTTTGACAAATTTTCATCAATGTATTCGCGTAACCGTGCACTCTAGGGCAATCTGGAAGCAATGTCTGCAAATCGGACAATCGTGTACAGAGTCAGGTCTGCTGGTTTGCCTTATATTCGAGAGTACGAGTTCCGATTGTGTTGTACATGTACCACATGTGCAGAAAACACTGAATTTACCCCTGGATGCGCTGGTCCGTGGAGTGGAGAAGGAAGGCAATGACAACGAGCAGCTGGTCAGGCAGGTCGACAGTCTTGGGAGTATTATGGCATGGCCGACCTTGTTGTCGCCCCTGCACTTAAAGCACAGAAAGAGCACTGAGTCCGTCACATCCGTAGACTCTTCATAAACTTTTTTTCTGCATGAATGCTCGTTCACATGACTTCTACAAGCAGACTCTCTAGGATTTGACAATGTTGCATGTGGTCACACTCGCCAGAAATCAGGCTTTGAATGAGGGAGGTTTGCCATCAGGTTGGGCTTGGTATTTTGGTCATTGTCATAGCCTGGGTTGGATTGTTTAGGGGAAGTATAACTACAAGACACAAGCATCACACACAAGAGGTCCTTTTGGGTTGATGGTCGGTCAAATCCTCCATGGGTCATGACACAAGGTCAAGGACAAGCTCCAGATTACCTATGATTCCCTGTGGAAGGATAGATACAAGAAACCTGCATGGGTAGATAATCAACTTGAAGCCGTAGAAGCAGCAGCACAATTGATAAAATCAGGCACTGCTGATGAAGGCACCTTCTTCAACACATTTCACCCTGTTTTCTCTTCCTATCAGAATCGGCCCTAAATTTTCATGTTGAATTCTGCAAGTTAGTTGGTTGAGTGAATCTAGGATAGTTTGGAATGACTTTGACATGATACTGCCAATGTGACAACAGGAAAGTATCCAGAAACAGGTAACAGAGACAAGGAGAAGCTGTGGAATGAATATTTTTCTAACCCCAGACAATGGTGGGACAACCGAGGCAAAAAGGTGAATGCCTATCAGATTACCAGATGTCATTCTGAACACTGCCCCTACCCTGGTGGACATGTATGCCAAATGTGGGTGCATCGCGGATGCCAAGGGATCAGTGTTCAACTCTATGGCTGAACGAGATGTGGTGTCGTGGAGTGCGATGCTTGCAGGGTATGCACAACAGGGGTGCGGGATGGAGGCTCCAACCTTTGAGCAAATGATGGGGGAAGGGGTGAAGGCCGCCGACATAACGTTTGTGTGCGTTTGCAATGCGTATGGCAGCCCTGGAAAGGGCAAAGAGGTGCATGGTTGCATCTCCAAAGCTGGAATTGTACCGGATGTGATTATGAACAATACCCTTGTGGACATGTATGCCATTGTGGGAGGATTGAGGATGCGGAGGGAGTGTTCAACACTATGGCTGAACGAGGTGGTGTCGTGGAACACGATTCATCCAACCGTTGCAACCCACTCCTTTGTATGTTTTTGATTTCTTAGGCTCAAACTTTGGGCCAGTTTGTTGGTAACACGATGCGGTAGTGGGTAACGATTTTTTATAGTGACTTTGTTGAGCCCACGATAGTCCACACTCGATTTTAAACACAAGATTACTTCTGATTCCATGCGGATCAATAGCTACAAGAAAATAGATGGTCAACTAAAGGCAGCAGCTGCAGCGACACAGTTGATAAAATCAGGCACCTCAACCATGACCACAGCTTCTGAAAGAGAATCAAGAGAGGGAGTCCACAATGCCTCTTCTGGCACTTCTGGGCATGTGAAGATACTTTGTGCGACAGCCTGACAGAGGCTCTACAGACTCTAAAACAAGGAGGCAGTTCAGCAGATTCAGATATGTATGTCTGTCTCTTGCTTAAGTGCATCAAGATGGAAGGTCTCGAAGCTGGCAAACAGGTGCACACTCACATTATCCAAAGTGGATTCACGCCAAATGTTTTTCTACTCAACACCTTTGTCAACTTGTATGTTAAGTGCCGGAACATCAGGGATGCTCACCAAGTGTTCAACAAAATGCCTCAATGATCTTTGATCACGTGGAATATTATGTTGAAATGATTTACCAAGCATAGGTGTGGTAGGAACATTTTGGAGACATATGAGCAAATGATGTGCGAAGCGGTGAAGCCCAACCACATTTGTTTGTATTTGCAATGCGTGTGAAAGCCTGGGAGCAAGCTGGAATTGTACCAGATGTCATCTTGAACACTACCCTTGTGGACATGTTTGCCAAATGTGGGTAGGTTAAGGATGTGAGGGGAGTTTTCAACACTCTGGCTGAACGAGATGTGGTGTCATGGAACGTGATGCTTGCAGGGTATGCACACACAGGGGCACGGGATGGAGGCTTTGGAGACCTATGAGCAAATGATGGGGGACGGGGTGAAGCCTAACCACATCACAAGGCATTTCACCAGATTCAGATATGTATGTCTGTCTCTTGCTTACGTGCATCAAGATGGAAGGTCTGGGAGCTGGAAAATAGGTGCATACTCACATCATTCAAAGTGGATTCACGCCAAATGTTTTTCTACTCAACACCCTTGTCAACATGTATGTTATGTGTGGGAGCATCATTGATGCTCACCAAGTGTTCAACAGAATGCCTCAACGATCTTTGATCACGTGGAATATAATGTTGGCAGGATGCAATGCGTGTCTGGGAGCTCTGGAAAAGGGGAAAGAGGTCCATGGTGACATTGTCAAAGCTGGAATTGTACTAGATGTCATTCTGAACACTCCCCTGGTGGACATGTATGCCAAATGTAGGTGCATTAAGGATGCAAAGGGAGTTTCCATGGTTGAACGAGATGTGGTGTCGTGGAGTGCGATGCTTGCATGGTATGCACAGCAGGGACGTGATATGGAGGCTTTAGAGACCTATGATCAAATGATGGGGGAAGGGGTGAAGCCCGACCACATCACGTTTGTGTACATTTGCAATGCGTGTGCAAGCCTGTTAGCTCTGGAAAAGGGCAAAGAGGTCCATGGCGACATTGTCACATCTGCAATTGTATCAAATGTGATTCTGAACAATACCCTCGTGGACATGTATGAAGGGAGTGTTCGACGGTATGGCTGAACGAGATGTGCTGTCGTGGAGTGCGATGATTGCAGGATATGCACAGCAGGGGCGCTGGATGGAGGCTTTGGAGACCTATGAGCAAATGATGTACGAAGGGGTGAAGCATGCGCTTTGCATTGCATGATGTTGAGAAAGAGCTTAAAGAATCGTATCTTTGCCAACACAATGAGAAGCTGGCCATTGTTTTTGGGCTTATCAACACACCCTCTAGGATGTCTTTGGGGATCATCAATGTGTGGTGATTGCCACACAGCCACCAAATTCATCTCAAAGATAGCTAAGCAAGAGATTGTTGTACGGGATGCAAACCGCTTTCACCACTTCCAAAATGGTGTTTGTTCTTGTGGGGAGTATTGGTGAAATGAAATGCTTGTCACCTAATTGAATGTATTGAACTCTGTCAGCTACGAGTCAGGTTGGACTCCAACAGTGTCAGCAAAGGCGCACGAAATCTCTTTTTGGAGAGGAATTCTCAACAATAGGTTTTGAAAATAATTGGACCTTGCGAAGGTTGAAACTGTAGAACAAGTCCAGAAACTGTCCTAGTTGATGAACAGAGGTGCAGTGACTAGGTCTTGATGGTCTTTAAGAGGGTCACTCTCTGATGAAAATACCCAGGACTGTATATCAAAAAATGGAAACTTTCTTCAGGCCTCTTGCACATCGGGCATTGACAATGTCCTTTTCCTCTTTGCATCTGATTATTGTTCAAAGTGAGATTCCACAGCAAGTTTTATTGAGGGAAACAATTTTTTAATTAATTTATTAGATTTTATTCTATTTTTAAATAAATAAACTTGATATAATATAAAAACATACATATACATATTTGAGGGTATTTTTTAATTATTGAAAAGGGAAATATACACACAGAAGGGTGTACTTTTTAAAAATTACAAATTTCTATATATTTACAAGAGGGGGTTTTATAATCTTCAAAATGTATGTACAGAGGGTATAATGATCCAAGGACCCGTATACAAGGGGGTTTTTTATTAGGCGGCGAACGCACGTGATACGGACATTTTATAAAGAGTGCACCCCCCAGGCTAGACCATCACCCATGTCTTCTGTCAGTGGATATCATAAAGCATGTCGTCGCAACCCTTACCAACACTACCCCAAAACAAGAACTATTGAAGCCACATCGCATGACTCCTCTTCACCAATTCAGCAAACCTATACTCCAACGAGCCAAGTCCAGGGATCATCAACACACCGCAGCTCTCTCTGGCAGTAGCACATATTACCAAGTTGTCCCTTGATTGGCTACCTTATCCCTTGCATTACTACTACCTAATTCAGGCCATATGACAAAATCAAAGAGTCAGCATGAGTAGATCATGCACCCAAACCTTCAAGCTCTGCCCATCCTTCTCCCGCCCAGCCTCGCTTCCCCGCTGTTCGTCTCCTCGACATTTTAGGGTATTGAACACCACAGATGACGTCCATTCAACGAACATCATCAGTCAAGCAAAAACAACTTAAAACAATTTCACTTGACAGTGAATACTCTCATCACATTCGCACTACAAAACTATTTGATGCTCATTAATATCAAGAGCAATGTTAACTAGTGAAGGTATATATGTTATGTTTGGGTGTTTTCCGGTGAAGATATATCGGGATCTTCTCCCATTTTAGCGGTGATGTGTGGTCTCCTCTTAAGGGAGGAGCCAACAAATGAGTTGTCAATCATAGGCAATTGAGAGACTAAGAAATCAATGCATCCTCTTGTATCAATTATACAATGCATTGGAACTTCATCGCATACCCTTGTTTGGGACATATCTATAATTTTGATACTAGTAGGAACTACTGTGAGAGAATCTTTATATAGAGCCTCAACACCAAAGAATGATTTCAGAAAGGAGCGTAACGACACTAACAACTAAGTAAAGATTAATGCTTAACAATGAGTAAGATGAGACCCGTGCTAAGTAACGAGCAGTAAAAGCAAGACGACTTGCATGGAGGCTGATATGATAAGTAACTGATCCTTTGTATCCTAAGTTGGGAGATCAGGGAAAAAATGAAACTTTACAAATGGGATTTCTAGACGTCAAATCGCAGGTTAGTTTGACAACCTCTTTTGAGCATTTGATGTGACGAGAATTTGTCTTCCACATAGAATGATAAAACCATTGATGCAAATCACTCGATTTGCCAAAGTATTGAATAATGTATTCATAAACCTAGATACGATTGACCGGTCTCTGAAAGAGTACTAAAACATCTTGTTGTCCAGAACAAAGATTTCTTTAATTACATACATGTCGATGTCTAACACATATACTAGTAGGTTGAGAATTGTCAATTGAAGCTCATGTTGGTTTATTCAAATTAAATTGAAAGATATTTGGTGAGAAGCTCAAAAGAATGGAACTCAATCAGCCATTTGCCCAACAATGATGGTTTCCATGAAAAGGTAAAATTATTAGGTCCCATCTACCACCCAATTTATGCTCTTGCTTATATCACCCAATTCCCAATATTTTTTTGTTTATATATGAGGATTTTATCTTAAATGCCATGAACATAAGAAACACAAACGGGATAGAAGGAAGAATCAAATAGAAGAGAAAGACTCCTGCTGAAGTAGACCAGTGTTGGGCGGGTATATAAATTACCCTGATATACCCTGCGGGTCTATTGATATATATATACCCTGGTGTGGCAAGTTTAGGTACCCGGATGTATACCCTTATATCAGGGTATATTTTTATGATATACCCTTATCCTTATATTTACCCTGCATCAAGACACTCAATATACCCTACTTTTCTAAAGGTTATATGTTAAAATGAAGGGTATATCTAATCAGGGTATATAAGGGCCTTTATGTGCCTTCATAGCCTTTATGTGCTAGGTCTTTTCTCTTTTTGTTGTGTTGTTAGGGCGCCTTGAGCTATAAGAAAGCTCCAATCACAACTAAAACAAATGCTACATATATATCATTCCTTAAATGTCATATAACCCAAACAATACCTCTTCAGATCTCGCATATATATATACATAAAAGGAAACCTGCCCACAATTTAGGTCCTTGAGGGGGGGATTTTTTTTTTTTTTTTTTTTTTTTCTCAGGAAACCTGGGAGCGACAGCCCACAATTCAGGCCCATGAGGAGCGGGAAAGATTAACCCCCTTTCATTTATGGACCATGAGACCTACGGGACCATCAATGCCCAGACCTACTGTCACGAACAATCCCAAACACGGGCAAAGCAGCAGGTTCAAACCCCGAACCACCAGAGCCACACATTGTGCACTTACCAGCTGAGCTACCAGCCGATGTGCTTTTTTTTTTAATCTCAAATCTCCTCCATCTTGCATTGGAAATTAACACCAAAATATTATGCAATATCTTATCAATTTTCTCTTTTACCCTAGATTGTTTTTTTGGTGTTTTGTACATATTGAAGACCATCATATATTCTTTAAAACCATTAAATTATATATGAATTGAAATAACTATCCATACCCGGATTCATACCCTAAGGGTATATTTTGGCCGGGGGTTATATAGAAATCTGAAAAGTTAATTTATCCATACCCGGAGGGTAAATGATTTGACAAAAATAATTTACTTATACCCTAAGGGTATATTGAAATCAATATACCCGCACAACACTGAAGTAGACGTAACATATAGCATTACTTAATTTCAAGAGACTAACAGCTGTAAGTAACTAGGCAACGCCGTTGTCCAAACCTCCCCCAATTACTCAAAAATCCTTATGTACCCATAGATTAAGTGACCGGTATGGCTCATTAGTGAGGGCACAAGACTGCCTCACAAATGGTCGTGAAAGCCACTAGATTACACAGGATGTCACCCATAATAGCCAACCAAGTTATAAAATAAGAGTAGCTGGGTCAACACTGTTAGAAGTATCTCTCATGTCTACATAGATACCATGCCATCTCAACTATATCGACACTCGCCTGTTCATATATGACAGTTGTGTCCATGACTGTAGTTTGTCATATAATTATATTAAATAACTATATAAAAAATTGTGAAAGATTATTCTGAAATGGATACACGCGAGCGAACAAACCAGTGTTGTACTGGTATTGAATTTTTAATATACCAGTCGGGTCCGGGTCTTGCTTTGTTATGAAATCAACCTAAATATTGTAGGGTCTGGTTTTTCAAATACAATATTGGTATAAGTATTTGCTTTGGCAGTGGTGGGTACGTGGTATCAATAATTGGGGATAATTTTTTGCAGTACCAGGGGTATATCAACTCAGGTATCAATACTTTTTGCTCCCATCATACACAACCTGAAAGCCAAGCCAAAACAGAAACATGCAGCGCACAATAGAGAATGACTAGCCAAATCACAAACATACAACCTGAATATACAAACAAAAACATACATACAAAACTTGGATGCAAGAAAATGCAGGAAAATTGTCCCAAAAGAGACAATTTGAATTCATAGAAATATGCCAATGCATTGTTGTAGGTGGAAGTGAAGGCTTGCCCCCAAAACTTTCTCTTAAAATTATTAGAAGAAAAACCTTGAAAGAGAAAAACAACTTAAACTTAAAAAACAACTTTGTAAAAAATCATCCCTGTTCCATCCAGGGCCACAGTCCCTGTTCCCAAAAAAATAAAAATAAAAATAAAAATAAAAATCATTCTTTAAAAAAATATTTTTATTTTTCCCTTACCTTATTAATAACAGCTTCAAGGGCCACTGTCCCCTGTTCTCTAAATAAATTTTAAAAAAAAAATCTTAATGCCGATATGGGATGCTGAAAAGTGGCCATGGGGATGATACACTCAGTTCACGCAGAATTAGTCATTCATCCATTCAGTCGACCAGCAGCATACCTGGTGGATGGCTGTGGCTATGGCGGTCTGTGTGGAGACAGACATGAGAGAGTGAAGAAGGCAGTGGAGGGAGAGGGTGGATGTGCCAAACATCACTGCCCTGCGGTTTTTGATCAATCTCAAGAAGGAAGGCCACTGCCCGGATTGTTTCCAGTTCATGTGAAATAATCATGGCGGCCTCGTTGCTGTTTTCCCCTCTGACGTCGTCCTCTTATGGCTCCCCACCGGCATGCTTCTGCTCGCACTCCCTAGCATGCTTAAGAAACTCTACAGAATATGCGTGCTGGCGTAATGGGAGGGTAATTGCGCCTGCACTGGCTTCAAAATCTGCGCTGCCAAACAGGCAAAGTTCTTCGACAGTGCGGAATCCGGGGACATTGCAATGCAGGGCGCAAACCTACACGGTGGAAATCGAACATCAAGGAGAGAGGCACATCTTGAAAGTACCTGAAGATGAGACAGTTCTGTCGGTGGCGCTGGAGGCGGGCCTGGACGTACCCTACGACTGCCAACTCGGGGTTTGCATGACTTGTCCTGCCAGGTTGGAAAAGGGGACGGTGGATCAAACTCAGGGAATGCTGAGCGATGACGTGAAGGAGAAAGGCTACGCTCTCATGTGCGTCTCATACCCTCGCTCAGACTGCAGTATTCGCTCAATTCCTGAGGAAGAGCTGCTTTCCCTGCAGCTTGTTACATCTTCGGACCCATGAGAGAGAGAGAGGATGGCGTGGTTCATAAATGCTGTATGGATATGCCCTGTAAGTAGTAGGTGCAGCTCCATTCGACACTTGGTCTGCTAAGACGTGGACGTGGTAGACTTCGTGCTTTCAAAATGCCGGAGAGAACGAGAATAGATTTTAGCACATTTAAAGTTTTGTCCCTTTTTCTTGAGGCCTGTCTTATTTTCGATACAATGAGAAAGAACTTCCCTTTTCTTCCGCAATTTGTAGTGAGCTATAATTGGCTAGGTCGATGGCCAAGCACTGGATCGAGTCTGTCCTGTTTCGATGTGAACTGGAGCCCCATCATGAAAGGGAAGGGAAGGAAAGGAAACCCGGTACCTGTTGTGAATAGCACGCTCTCTGGTGAGTTGTCGCGAGTATTCTTCTCAAGCTGGAAAGGCTTCAGTTGACAGCGTCAAAGGGACTGTCAGGAAGTGCTTTTTGCTTAGTTTGAGGGCTCAATGCAGATATGTGTGACCCTTCTTGCTCTGGTGGTGTTACCCACATCCAACTTCTACAGAAAGAATATTTGGAAGGCCAGAATCGCCTTCATGTTTATAGGGAAGTGTCTAAGGCTTTTAGCACCCTTAAGGGGTCTTGCCATCGGCACTACTCACCCTCAGTCCACCATATAAAAGTGGGTGAGGAGGCTTTCAACCCTCCTGAATTCTAAATGGTGAATTCAGGATAGTGCCGCCGGAAACGAACCCTAAATACAACAATTTTATTTGCTCAGACACACAACTTTGTGCACACATTTGGATGGACTGCATCCCATCATTGTCAGAGTGAGGATCTTTACTATAACTGCCATGCCACATGAGTTCTATGTGTGGTGGAAGAAAAGATAGGGTCAGTCTGTACATTATGCTATCATTCTTGCACTGCTGTAGAGACATCATCTCATTGACCTCCACAAGATCAGCAGTTAGTGTTCTGGGGCTACAGTGCATGAGTGCACCTCTACAGGTGCAGGAGAGCTGTATATGATGCTATCATTCTTGCACTGCTGTAGAGACATCATCTCATTGACCTACACAATATCAGTAGTTAGTGTTCTGGGGGCTACAGTGCATGAGTGCCACTCTACAGGTGCAGGAGAGCTGTATATGATGCTATCATTCTTTGTACTGCTGTAGAGACATCATCTCATTGACCTGCACAATATCAGTAGTTAGTGTTCTGGGGGCTACAGTGCATGAGTGCCCCCACTCTGCAGGTGCAGGAGAGCTGGGAGGGAGCTCATGTATTTCTGATCCTAGCAATGGAAGACCTTTGTGAGAGATTGCACATCTTAGATAGACAAAAGAATCTCCCGCAGATCTCAAAGTGGAGAGGACAGTGAAAGAAGTGTTTTAATAGACGAACAAAAGAGATTGTCATGCAAATGCTGATTACAGGGAAGAACGACAAGGCTTGGGGAAAAGAAATGAAGGGTGAGTGTGGAGTGGTGAGATTAATTTTACACATTTGGATTGCAATATTGCAGGTCAAAAGATTGTTTCAGTTGTCAGGAGTTTCCCTGAAAGTGTTGAGTAATACATAAATGCTAGTATGGTGGCGCAGGGAGATGCTCTTCCACTTGAAGAGGCTAATACCAATGTCCACCACACCTCTTGATCCTTTGTTTGGCAGAAAGCACAGATACTCGCCCCTTCAGTTAACATTCTGTTACAATTCATCTGGATGCTGTTAACGTTTATTAAAATTCTGTGGTACCAAGAGGACACCCTTCCAGACAAATAAGCATGAACTCTCCCAGAATCCCACAAGCACCACAACTTCAGACCAAGGCTGTTAAGAGCCCACTTGGGTGGATGGATACTTCAAGGTTGGTTTGCTTACTGGTTATGTAAGGATTGCAGACTAGGTAACAACCTTCATACTGCCTGCTTCAAACTCAGTAGCTGATGTAGGAGCTCAACATCCATAGTCATGCAACTAACTTTACGATAGCTCTGCAAAAATTGTCATGACTAATCCAAACAAACGAGGCCAGCAAGCCAACAACCCACTCAAAAATCAATCAGGCACGATCAGAGCTCTAGACTGTCATTTACATCAGTTCCACACATCCCAAAGTAGGGCATTTAACTCTGGTCTTCAGGGTATAAGGACCCTGTCATGCTGTCATGGTTGGCCAACTAAAGTGATACCACAGGAGGACATCTCAAAAGCATCAGACAATAGTGTTCCAACAAGTGACATGCCAAAAGATTACTCAGTATTCTTCACCTTCATCACTTTTGCCATCACCAGATTCAGCTCCCACCTCTTCATAGTCCTTCTCCAAAGCTGCCAAGTCCTCACGCGCTTCGGAAAACTCACCCTCCTCCATGCCCTCTCCCACATACCAGTGCACAAATGCACGCTTGGCATACATGAGATCAAACTTATGGTCGATGCGTGAAAACACCTCTGCCACTGCTGTGTTGTTGCTTATCATGCACACAGCGCGTTGCACCTTGGCAAGATCCCCACCTGGCACAACTGTTGGTGGCTGGTAGTTTATTCCACACTTGAACCCTGTTGGGCACCTGGATAAGGTCCCACAAATACTCTTCAGCTCAAAGGCAACCCCCACTAGCAAGTCTTCACAGCTCTGCAAAATCAACTAATCCACAAGAACAGATTCTCGACAAAGAACTATCATGGGCATAAAACATACCAGTCAACAAACTGCACAGTGCGCTTGGTTTTGATGGTTGCCACAGCGGCATTCACATCCTTGGGCACCACATCCCCACGGTACATCAGGCAGCAGGCCATGTACTTGCCATGTCGCGGATCACACTTGGCCATCATGCTTGACGGCTCAAACACAGCATTGGTGATTTCAGGCACTGAAAGCTGCTCATGGTACGCCTTCTCTGCAGATATGACAGGTGCATAGCTTGACAGCATGAAGTGAATACGTGGATATGGCACCAAATTGGTCTGGAACTCAGTAATGTCCACATTGAGAGCGCCATCAAAACGGAGACTAGTGGTAAGGCTGGATATGATTTGTGATATCAATCGATTTAGGTTGGTGTAAGTAGGGCGTTCAATGTCCAGAGAACGGCGGCAGATGTCGTAGATGGCCTCGTTGTCCAGCAGCACCGCCACGTCTGTATGCTCCAACAAGCTATGCGTAGACAGCACACTGTTGTATGGCTCCACTACTGCAGTTGACACCTGCCCCGCAAAGTGTAGTCCACCCCTCCCACTCAAACACTCCCTCATCACGAGTAGAGCAGCACAGCCAACCAAAAGCTCCATTTTGAAATACTGCAAATGTTAGCTACTGCATGTGCACGACTCCAAATGTACCGGTATCAAAGCTGGTCCTCTCCTACCAGCAAGTACCCAGTTTGTTTCTGCAGGAGAAGATGCTCTGGCCAAAAGGACAGAGAGAATACCTGGGGAGAGGGATAGATTGTGAAGCCAAGCTTTGACTTCTTTCCATAGTCCACAGAGAGACGCTCCAGTAGTAGAGAACCGAGCCCAGACCCAGTACCACCACCAACGGCATTGAACACCAAGAACCCTTGCAAACCCGTGCAATTGTCTGCCAGCTTCCTCACTCGATCCAGACACAAGTCCACTATCTCCTTGCCCACTGCACAGGGCTTTCCCATTAGTCCCTGTACATGCCTGTTGCATAGTGTACCAGGTAACTCCATGCAACTGGAAGGTGATTGCACTTCGGTCTTCAATACTATGGCTATGCTCTTGGTAGCACTTTCTGCCTTTAGAACCTTCCACAGACACTGACATCCTCACTACATACACAGTTTCCACCTTCCCTCAGCGATAATCTTCACTGCATATGATCTACAGAATTTCAACTCCACAAAGGATGTGTACTCAGACTATTGGTAGCTAGATCTTTCGCCCTTCGCGCATTCACGGACGTACATAGACACACAAATTAAATAGCGACAGAAAGAGGGCGGTGCAGGCCAAATACCAGTGTAATGGCCGCGGGCAAAGTTGTTGGCGGCATCTTCTTTGCCTGAGATGAGTTGCTCTGGGTGAAACAGTTGCCGGTATGTTCCAGTGCGTACTTCGTCAATGACCGTTGGTTCTAGATCGACAAAAACAGCGCGAGGCACATGCTTGCCTGCCCCAGTCTCACTGAAGAATGTGTTGAAAGCATCATCCCCCGCTCCAACCGTGCTATCACTGCATGCACAACGGGAGCTTCAATTCTGAGTTGCCCCAATCTACCCTTTGGGACAACAGTATCCATATGCATGCAACACTAGCACATCATCGTAGGTATCCTGCCTTCCTCATTGTCCGGGTGAAAACGTCGCGAAATGGAACCGTCATGGTCAACTGACAAGTGAGCTACTCCTGACACTCTCCATCAAAGCACGGAAAGCCAAATTGACCAACACATCTACCGGAAGAAGGTGCAGAGAGACGCAGATGCAAATGACGGATAAAATGAAGCTGTTTCCAGCAGAAACTACAGCCTACATACAGTTTCTAAAACTGCCAGAGCTCTCACCACCCAGCGAGATCATTATCACTAGATAGCCCCGATTTTCGGAGGAACCAGACACGGCGGGACCACAGCTCCATCACACACACAAACACAAATTATGCACTTAACAGACGCACCACCCCAACACCTTCATGATCTACGACCTCGCATGCACCCGCTAGAAACAACTCAGTCAGCTGGCACCCCCCAACTCACGCATTTCCTTCCACACCACAGCTGCATCTAACGCCCCTCCATCCCTCCAACACAAACCCACCTGGGCATGCGACCGTCAGGCTGAATGCCGTGCTCCAAGCAGTAAAGCTCCCAGCACGCATTTCCGACCTGAATGCCCGCCTGACCTATATGAATACTGATAATTTCTCTCATTGCTCCGCCTCCACCTCACACCCGATCAGCTCCTGCAACACCTCCGCCGCAAACAACCACCACAGCAACCAAACACCCGAAATTCTCACGGAACACCACAGCGATCCTTGACACACGGTCGTGAAGAGCGTGTCGAGGCCGCTCTCACAGATTATCGCAGTGCGCCTCCCTTCTTCTCTACCACCCCACTTTGTCAGGAATCCCCGGGTAGCAGCGCCGGGTCGCGTCGCTCGCGCCCGCGCCCGTGCCGCTTCGCTGTCCGCCCCTCCACCAAAGGGTGGACAGACTTGACGGA
The DNA here is from genome assembly GCA_030704615.1 of Takakia lepidozioides. NCBI lineage: Eukaryota > Viridiplantae > Streptophyta > Takakiopsida > Takakiales > Takakiaceae > Takakia > Takakia lepidozioides. The sequence continues at coordinate 60,117,229 of CM060733.1, forward strand.
TGCCTCTCGCCCCCCAACTGAGGACGATATTCGTCCTGTTTAATGTCTTTCATTTTAAATTTATTTGTTCATTTTTATCGTGGACTTAGGGCTACTACCGTCCAACTGACCATCCGTCAGTTTGCCGCCACCCCCCACATAAATCTGGCCCACTAATAATACTAAAGAATACATAAATAACCTGGCCGGTCCTTTGACCGATTCTACCAATAATTCATTATACCTGCGGCTGGTAGCTCAGTTGGATAAGTGCACTATGTGTCACGCTGGTGGGTCAGGGTTCAAATCCTGCGACTATGTCCTGTGTGTATGATTTGTTTCGTGACCTGTTGGTCTTTGGGTTGAGGTTTCCCTCCTGTGTGCCCAATGGCTTATCTGAAAAGGGGTTATCCCCACCCCCAACTCCCCTCTCCTCAAGGGCCTGAATTGTGAGCAGTCGCTCCCAGGTTTCCTTTTTTAAATAATAATAATATATACTATATAATATTAAAAAATGACAGCATGAGACATGTTTTTTTAACCCTTAATTGCATTTAGTGGCGAGGAAAAAATAACCTCAAGGTGCTATGACGGCTTGAACAAGCGATGAGGCAACGACAGCCCCAAGGTCACAACATAAGAGACCTATTTTTTTAAGAAAAAGAAAAGAAAAGAAAAAGAAACCTACTGCGGCTATGCTGCTATACAAGCAGAAAATTAAGAAAAAGAATATCCGAAATTTCGTTATGCTTTTCCAGGATGATTAGGTCACTAGTGGACGGATGAAAGTAGAAGAGAGATGGATATGGTGCGCCGTGGGCCCCTTTGTGCGGCTGGAGCTGTTTGCACAGAGTTGGATCTTCTCATGTCTAAGTTATCGCCTGCCTACATGCAGTCGTGCAACGATCATGCAGCTAATCCTAGAGACATGCTTCTCACCTAATCCACCTCTTTACATCCCCTCGGTCCGCTCAGCTCTGCCTCGTCACTCGTGTTTCTCTCTGGGTGAGCTAATAAGTACAGGTGTGTTGGCGATGAATGATCTCAAGTGCTTGCGATCAACGTCCGGGGAGAACCGGCAGCCAGTTACATGCTAGCCGACTGAATTCCAGAATTTCCGAATGAAATATGAAACCTCAGGAAATGGATCCGAGGGAAAAAATGGCCGAAGCAGAAATCAACCGGGTGCCCTACTTTTAGGAAGGATATTTCCCTTTCCATTTCATTACAGACAGGAAATCTGCCTTAGTTGGCAAGGCCTGGACGGATTCCAGCCCTTCTTATATTACAAAAAACGGAAATGGCAGTCGAAGTCCACCACATGGCAGAAATCCAACGTGCCAGGCCGGGTTACATCCGAGGAAGGGCGTTTAGGTGAAAAAATATTGAACTCAAGAGGGCGGGCCGCGGGCAAACCCTACTAAGTCTGGACGTTGCTCTCGCAGCCCCAGCCCCGCGCCTGCTTGCACTCGCTGCTTGCTATCACAGCTCACATGTCCACGCTGGTTCAATTCTTGGCCCCATGTGGTTTGAGGGCATTGACAGGTCCAACTTCTATAAGGATACAATGTTCTTCACTTGTTTGAATTGCTTAAAACTGGTTGTGATTATTTATTATTATTATTATTTACTTATTGTTGTGCATTTGACACTTGTATTGTAAACCGGTTGATATTTATAAGGGCCAGATTTATAGCTGAACACAAAATAAATCATTAGGAATATTACCGGTTGTAAAGAATTTATCTCAAAAATTGAGCAGGTATAGTTACCACTAAGGGGCAGCAACCGACTGCCCAACCCACTTAGCCGATTGCTGCTGGGAATGAGCGGCTACTGGCTGGTTCAACTGAAATTATTTCCCTGACGCTGCTTGCGATGGAGTCTATGCTGACAAGGTTGGTAACTCTAATCTCTGAACCCTGAACCTCTGGCTCTGTGGTTATGACGAATGTGCTCTTGGGAGAAGTACGATGTCTCAGTCCCAGGCCTGCGGATGTCCCCAACTACAATAGGTGAGACGGATACATCAATAACTACTTCATGCGCACTGTGGGTCGTGTATGAATTTGACCATTTCACATTGACTCGTGTGAAGACTGTTGACAGTGTGAATCTGCTCTGTTTCTGATCATGTTTTATATCAATTCTCTTCGAAAAGGCGGCTAATAACTCATATGTTACCCCGAAAGGTAGAAACAGCTAGCAACAGGGGCATATGGTGTTGAATGCATAGGACAGATGGGTGGGCCCTCAAGGCGATTGAAATTGGGGACAAATGGGGATTGCACGGGGGCCCACATGGCATCTGCATGCCGGTACAAAGAGGAATGTTTCAGAATCTTCAAGATGAAGGGTTGTGTGGGTTTGAAGGAAAGAGAGCCATGATGGCCGAGGATGCTGTGTTGAGTTGCTAGTTGCTACCAGCACTGGGCAGGTATGGAGATGGCAGCACAGCGCTCTTGGGAGGATGAAGCCGCTCAAGGAAGGAGTCATGGGTGTGTGATGTGCAAGGACAAGTCACACGTCATATGTCAGCACTCAGACGGGCTCAGCGAAGTGCTTTGTGTAGGACAGTTAAATCAAGGATGTCGTCCACAAAGTTGAAGCATCAAACTCTGGAGATCCTTCTGCACATCGGAGCCCACCACGCTCAACTGATCCACCATCGGCTCTTCATTTGACGGCCTATCTCCTCAGCACGGGAGTCATTTCGATCGATTCCAAGCCTGCTAGCCATCTCACCTCACGCTTCCGCGTCAACGCAGCCGCTCTCCCCATCCTCCTACAACAAAACAATAGAACATACATTTTTCTGGCGAGTATGCAATCCCCATTTATCCACCACACTGTCCCTGTATTGCTTACTATTTCCACTCTTCCATCAACTTGGGGTACATATTTAATATGCTATCAACTCCCAGTCTGTTTAGGCCTGCCCAGAGCTGCTGCACAGGGTGCCCTCGATTAATCTTTATCATCTCAAGTTGCATTTATGGAGGATGCAGCAGCCCTAGGAACAGCTGAGATCTCAACTTCCTGGCAGAGGTCGGCCAAAATTTGTTGGGGACAGAGTGGTGCATAATTGTAGGAGTTGGGGTTATCCAAGCAGAAACTTACCCGCTTTCTTGAGAGGCGGCTTTACCCCACATGTACACTTGATTGGCAATGCAAACTCTATCCCAAGTACTTTCAATACATGCTGCACTCTCATGGTAAGAAGACAAGTCTCTAAGTCTAACCTCAGATTGTTTGGGCAAACAGGCGCATAGCGTACTCTGAAGGAATTATTGAGATGTTGTCTTCAACAATATGCCCAAATGAGGTCTGTCACTCACCGTAGAGCTTGCAACCAGGGAGCAATATCAGACTGTCCAAGAGCAGGTGGGCACCAGACCTGCAGCTCCCACAATAAGGAATATCCTCAAGGCCGGCAATAGACATTCGGCTTATTTCATGCAGACGAAATGTGCATGCAAAACCAAGGGTATTGATGATGGCAACGAACTGCTCAACTGACATTATTTGCCTCCGGAGTTTTCTTAACCTTGGTTTTGGGCCTTCAACCAAAATCACTGCAATTGCCAGATCACAGAGCTTCCCGGGATGCCTCATACCCCTCATACGGCAACCACTTGAGGACTTCTCAAGCCCACCTTGGCATACTCATACAAGATGGTCCCATACAGGCTCCTTCGCAAACTTGTGAGGGCCCAGAAACTTAAGAGCCAAAAATATCATGACCAGTTGTTCTCAAGACAGCCCAAACAAAAGCTTGGCCTGTCAAAAGTCCCCTCCACAGCAGAATAGATATCTGTTGGAAGTGTTCTAAATTTACTCACCACAACACCACCACAAGATACATCCCCAGCTTGCCTCCAAGGGAACCCAAAGCAGACGACATCCCTAGTTGCCGAAGTTCGGACCAAGCAACTCTACTCACAATAAAAAATTTGAGTACTCCAAGTTTACTTGCCATGGGACATAACATATCTTCCCAAGTACTTCAGTCACTCTGGAATCGCAAAACAGATCATAGGTAACATTGATGTCCTGTGCTAGTTATGAAATGTTGTCATTGTGTCCTAGTCCTGTGTGCAGCACAAACGTTACTGACATCTTATCAAGAAGCCAGCTTTCCATCGCAAGGAAGCCAACCACAACTACACACAAAATCTCAGTCTAATTTTCCGATTGGCCAAAAAGCAGACTTCCACAAACAGAAGCTGAACTTGCAGCATCTACCTGACCAGCGATGGGACCCCCCATAGAGGGAGGGAGCTTGCAAAGACGAACCAAAAAAATCTCTCAAACTGCATCTCACGTGCAGCAGCACCTTAGAAGCAACACTGCTCAGGTAGCACCTGCATCTGCTGCAGTAAAGGTTTAGGTCCAACAGATAACTAAGAGACTTCATCTGTCAACATACTTACACGAACCAGACAGCCTCAATTTTGAGGCTATTACACAAACTTGACATTCGAACTTGAGCATCATTAGACATCTCACCAAGCATTCCTGATAGAACTACTAGACAAAGCATTGCTCAACAACTGCTTTTGAATTCAACTCGCACACTACAAGCTTACAAGGGAGGATGCATGTCATCGTCCACGAAGCTGTTCGGAGAGTATGAGAAACTAGCAGTGCACTTAGTCTGCTTCTTACGAGTTGGCCCACCTTTAAACTAAGAGAACATCAACAGGAGACCCTCTGTGGGTATCCAAAACATATGTTGCAAAACCTCCATGCTTCATAGAAAATGGTGAATGGTCCGAAATCCTAGAAATGGAAAGAATCAACAGCAGACGGCATGAAAGGATACCAATGAGTACAGCACTTCCAGGCTAACCATACTCAGAGCTCCTTAGCTTTGACATTTGCCCACACTCTAGACCTCGTTGAAAAGATAACTACAGCCTATGAGATTTGGCAGGCAGCCGCTTGGCACAAATGCTCTTGAGTCACACCATGCCCAAGGCAATCATATACAACAAGATGGAGTAAATCATGAGGTCTTTGTATTGAAGTTTGTATTGAAACAGGTGTACATGACAGATTGACGTCGACAAATTCAAACAACTTCAGCCCAGGCAGCTCCTCAGCTTTTTGGAAATAGCTATGAAGCAAAAAACTCCTACCCTCTCAACAGACTCACAACTGCTGAGCAGAGAAGCTGGATACACACGCTCATATCTTTAGCTACAGCAACCCACTGTGCCAACCTTAACCACCCCACTTACCTGTAGATCTCACAAGAAAACAATTCATCAATACACACTTTCCTTCTGTACAAACACAACCGCCTTGCTGCCCACTACATACGCATCTTAAGACTACAGATGCAATTACACACCTACCAAACTCCTAGCATGCTAACTATGAGCCAGAGCTCACACCGGAACATACATTCCTACCCGATTGAGATGAGGAAGCACAACTTGCAGACCATCCATGCAAAAAAGTAGTAAGCTATTAACGAAAGAGCACAATTCTAGATTGATCAGCTGAGAAACAACTAACCTTCTTGATAAACCACGTAGGTTGACTCAAGCTTCAGCGAGCGACCTAAGATGCAAAGCTCCAGGTCGGTGAAGACGCAGATAGTGGAGGCTCTAACTCGATCACCTCTTGTTCCTGTTTCACCTGCAAACACCGACATCCCATCCACAGTTGAGACCATGGCTCCATGATGAAACACTAAACCACTCAGAATGATCCTGACAACGTAGTCCACATGCATGCAGAAAAATCTTCTGCATACCTCTGAAGTCAGGCAGATGTACCTGCAGTGATTCAGCTATATTCATACACACGGGGTACGCTACCTGGCCAAGTTGAAGCTTCCGAATTGCACCCACCAACCGCGCATCTCCAGCAACACGTCGACACATTTGGATAAGTTTCTTACGACACAGTCTCCCAGCCTGAAAAGATGAGAACGGTTCATCTCACTCCTAAACTTACAATTTCATGACTATAGTTGATAGAGATGAAGTGGAATCAAGTTTTCAAAGAATGTACTCCCAAGACGTTGCCTTGTGGCCATGGACCCTACACAGAACAAAAGGGAACAGACACTACCTTTGTGACGGGCTCACTCCTGTAATGGGACCTACCTTGGTATAAACAATTAGCTCAGGCTTTCCAGATATCCTCTAGAAAGCTGTCCGGGGCAAGTTTTGGCATACCTCCCTTGAGCTCTCAACATGACAAGTTCAAGGTTGGATGGTAGTTGCATCGCATGTCTAATACCAGATACTCTAAGATAATCAAGTCTGTTTCTTGGAAGTAAGACTGTCCTGTTAAACAGGATAAGTCTTGGGAGGACAAGGCGAGAGAGATTTTCAATTACATGAATATTAGCCCAGAAGAATCGACCCTGCTAGATGAAGCTGACCTGGAGATTGTGCTGTCTAAAGCCCTGTCGGATGCCCAAAGACAGTCCGATGAAAATGAAGCTAGGCATAAAACTTCCCTGAACTTGTTTCCCAGTCTGTGACATGGGCGAGGACCTTAAGGATGATCTTAAGGGCCGACCTACCCTAGGCACCAGACTGACCTTTAAAATCAGGGCAGGGAGCCTACCTTTGAAAAAAAAAACAGATGCAGAGAGGAAAAGGACATTGTAGTTGCCCGATGTGCGGGCAGACTGAAGACAATATCCACTTTCTGATACGTTGTCCAGGGTATTCAGTGACCCTCTTCAGGAACATCAAGAACACTGCTTCTGCACCTCTGTTCACCAACTTTCAAAATCTCGAGGCTGAGACTCAAGCCCTGGCCTAATTGCTGGGCAGCTAACACACAGCAGCTTGATGCTTGTGTGCAGGACATGCCCTTTTAGAGCACCATAATCTGACTGGACTCTAGAGATTTAGCATGGTTGGAGTTGTCGACCCACACGATAGATGCGTACTCCAAGGCAGGCCTAATAATGTTGCAAAGAATGGTCCTTTTACCTTCAGTATTAAACCCTCTGCAGTGAAAATTTTTAGAAAAGTCAGACCCCAACACTTTGCGTTTAGCTGTTTGACCCACTTTCTGTATATGCGCCTTCCAGTTGCAACTAGAGGAAACCCAACACCAAGATATGTTTAGGAAGGGAGCACAGGGATCTCTTGACCTCCCCATGCCAAACTGAGATACCCTCCTCCCTCCCCACAATCATTGAAAGCCACCACTGCGCATGTACTAACATTAGCCTCTAACCTCCACAGGTCAAAGTACCCCTTCATGCAATCAATCAACACCTGAAGATTGGATGGGGTATCCCCTAGGCCTGCGAAGTCATCTGCAAACATAGGAGCCGGGATGGTGGCATCACCCACCTTCAACCCAAACCCCTCACTTTCCACATCTTTAAGTAGCTGATTAATGAATACAGTGAAGAGCAGTGGGAAGAGGGTACAGCCTTGAGCTACACTTTCATCAATATCAGAGAAGTTAGACTTTTTTGATATGATATCTTTTGGTGCTCACATACAGGTTGTGAACCACCCCCTCCACATGTTTCCTCTGACCCCAGAAGATCAAAGTCGAAGCCACAACCCAACTCTCCACACAGTGCGTTCTGACATCCAGGAAAAAGAAAAAAGTGGGCTTTCCTGCTCTTTTCCTTCCCTGAATAATCCGGCTTATTTCTCCAAAAACCAGCCTGGCCTTCATGGAAAACACCTCTAGACTCCACATCAACCTCAAGACGGGTACTCATAAGCCTACAAAATAGCTTGTCAACTGCACTAACAAGCATGAGGCCTTGAGAGTTCCCAGGCGCTTCTCTGTCGCCTTTCTTATACAGATTGACAATGACATCCTCTCTCCAACGGAAGGGAATCACTTCAGTCTTCCAAATAAGGTTAAGAGAAGGGTAAGAGCCTCTGCCATGGGATTGCCACCATGCTTGATCTTTAACGTTGACAATGCTATCAAGCCCACCTGCTTCATAGCCTTTCGATGTTCTATAGCTTCTGTAATCTCAGAAGAACTAAGCCAGTTTATCAGGGCCGTCTTGGAATATAGGAACAGTAGCCTTCCATTCTTGAGGAAACCCCTCACTATAATATTTAGATTCACAGCCAAGAAGGCTGTAGTGCATTTCAAAGGGTTTTCCTATCTCAACCATAGAAGTCAACCATGCACTCTTGTTATTCCTTAAAGCGTGTACTTGCTTTGCTGACCATTTTTCAGCCTGCACAAATACTGTAAGGCCAACCAGAATCAACTAATTAAACAATTAGTTACCGTTTTTCACTGAGGAGGAACAGAGTTGATGGAAAAGAGTGTATGCTGAGCACCTTGAAGGCAGCATAATGTTCCTGTAGTTGGAGGAGGTGTGATGGGGCCAGCTGAGATTTCAGAATAAGGAACAGACTGGGGAATGATAGACAGGCTGACATTGGCCCCTGCACCTGCCTCGCACATCCCCCCACCTCATCATGCCATGCTTCTGCATTCACATGTGTCTGCATACCAAACACAGCAATTAGCACAAACAAAGCAGTAAAGAGCCATCAGTCCTCCCCCAACCTGCCTACTGCATCTCTCCTTCAAACAAAAATAGACTACAAGCATGCCATATCTGTCATCATCCATGGCAGTTACAAGTTCAACCTATTCCCCTAGCAGCAATAATGAGCTCATTCATTTACTATGAGAGAAATCATGCCTTACTTCTGACTCCACAATTGGTATACTTGCCGAATTTGATACCAGGACGAGGCTGCTGAAAATGCAAACTGTAGTTTCCAAAGAAATTGGACAAATAAGCTAACATAGTCCACTCTTTCCAATCCAGACATAAAAGCTTCACTTCACACACAGGTTTGGGCTTCAAATAACACATCGAGTACTGAAGGCAACAAGCACAAAGAAATTGTTATGACACATATAGTACCTGAAAAGGACAGTGATCAACATGTCACTAACCTGATTGCAAATGGGTGAAGACTTCACCAACACTTCATCAAACATTCTAGCCACTTCTTTCTTTGCTTCTGCTTTTGTACATGGTGCACCCACTTTAGATCCTCGACACTTGAAGAGAGACGATCTCAGAGGAGGCCGGCTCTGCTTCCCTCTGAATGCTGCCATCATCTCTGCAAATAAAACACCAACAAAATAAGGAGCTCCACCCAAGCACCTATAGGCATGGAATGTAAATGTCAAAGCTATTTCTACATGACCTAAAAAGGAAAGTTCCACCACAGAGAAAGTGTTAGTGTACCCAGTAAAACATAGACTACATGTAAAGCAGAAAATAATTACCGTGCCATAGAGGAGGGAGCGTGAAGCTAATAACATAAATCGGTAAAATATGTGTGTTCATGTGTGTACTCCACACAATCAATCGCTTGGGAGCAAGCAGATTGTCTACACCGGAGTCGAAGTGCTCACTACTAGGGTGGAACTGATCGGATCCTGGTTTCACCAACTCTGTTGCTCCTAGTATAACTTGACAGAGCACCATATGCTGCTCCCCGTTTTCATCATTATCCGAATATACCGCACTGCACCCAGACCCATCTTCCATCACTTGATTAGACCTTTCCACAAAATGATGAGAAAATGTTGAACAGGTATCCAGATAGACTGTCCATACAAGACAAAACACTTTCCAAGAAACTGGAACAAGCAGACCCAATGCAAAATATCACAGACACTTGGAACCCCATAACCTCCAAATTTAGCTGTAATCAATGCTTCACCTGACATGGGCATGATCGTCTGGGGCCAGATAAACTCCAACACCATAAGCCGAACCATTCTTAGGGGCTCTAGGCTGACCAAAGCCATGGAGAATGATTCTGGACACCCCTGTCTTAGAAGTCCCATGCCATGCATACCGCAAATTGGCATCGCCTCGCATCTGCTTTGTAAACTCAATCTGTCTCTCAAAAGCTTGCTGTCGTGCTTGTCCCGCAGGGCTAGAGTGTGAGTCTCGGCAGATGCCCTTGATAACAGTGCCTGAACCAAAGACGCCTAGTCCTGCTAGAAACTTCTTTTTCACATTGCTGAATTCCTCATCTCCTTCCTGCAACCTGATAAGCTTGTCATCTAGTAAAGCATAGTCATGAACCCCCTTCAAGCTAGCAGTTTCCTGCTTTGCAGGCCCCCCACCAGCCCTGTCCAGGTGATCAGAAGCAGTCTCTTCTCTGGCAGCCTCTATAGTGCCTTCAGCAAAAGGCATGCTGTTTGGAACTCTCTCTAAGAAATTGCCATGATCTGGCCGCCCAACTTGGTTGCGAATGGAAGAGTCAGCAGTCGCTGCTAAATGAGTGCCACCATCTAGCTCCTCGGCATCTGCACTGAGCGTCTCACATCCTTGTAATGATTCAACTGCAGAGGGGTCTGAAAAGCAATCTTCCGCTGCATTGTCATGGGGTGATGCGCACCGCTGCTTCAGCCACGCCTCATGCGCTCCAGGATGTGGAAACTCCAAAGACGACTGAGGGGAAGGGCCTTCACAAGGACTTGGAGGGAAGAAGACTCGCAGGGCCTCGTCTATCCAACCAATAGAACGCATATACCCTGTCTCCAGATTCACTTGGTGCATCTGCACAAAGTTGATACGATACCAATGCCCTCGCACCGAAAACTCCGCTGTGGCATGGCCTGCTCTAAGGCTCTGCCACACGATCCCATTCGCTTCCGTGGGGTACTCAACCCACTCTCCTTTCTGATAGTACATGAACCGCCACGACCGTGTCCCACTAGGATGACGCGGAAGCTTTCGTCCCTTCGACTGGCAGGACTCACCAAAAAACCTCTTGGCCAGCCTTTTATGGAGACAAGTTGCTGTGGAAGAGTCCGATTCCTTGGAATACTCCACTCTGCATCGTTTTAAGATATTCCACTTCGATCTCTCCCCAATTGCTGACGCCAGTGCACACAGGTGAGCAGCCACCTTACATGCACTGGTCTGCTTATGCTCAAGGCTCGGGGGATCATGAGAATTGACTCTGGTATATACATTTGAATTGTTGATGACTTCCATTATAGTACACAAAAAGAGAAATTTTAGATGTACTAAGTCCCCTAAAATATGTGCAACCATCTAATGCAAGCCGAGCGCAACCCTGCACCACAAGCCGGCCACCACACACACGCATCAGAAACATGAATCCTAAACAGCACGATTTTCGCAGAGTTAACACCCTAACAACGATGCATCCCTGGAAAACCTAGTCTGCCACAGCGAAACCCTGAGCAACGGAGCAAAAACTTACAGTTGCTAAGATCCAAGGAGCACACCCATCCCCGCGCACAAGTTAGCACCTATCAAGGCACACACCACAGCAATGGTAAGCCGTCGGCACGCAGCACACACACTCAGATCCAAAGCATGCGATGCTGCAACAGATCGCAATAAGCTTAGAGCATGTTCATGCAGGGAAAGCGTTTTCATACACAGGGTTGACCGCGGTGAGGCTGGGCAGGAGCCGCCATAGCTGCTTTCTTCCGCTGCAGGCTTTCTGCCTTCCTTGCCACACACTCCCAAACGTAACGGCCAAGCAACGCTCACCTTCCACACCGCCCTTCCTTTGCCACCGCCCTCTTCTGCCCCTCACCGAGATTCGAACCCCGACCGCCCCCGTCCCCAGCCTAGAGCTGCTCCTACTGGTCAACCATCTCATCCCTGCACTCGATGTTTCCAGAATGAACTCTGTGCGAAAAACGAATGAGAGAATATTATATTCTCTTACAAAAGATGCCGGTATATTACTTTATTGATTTTATTATTATTTTTAATAGTTAAAAAGGAGGACAGATGGGAGGATGGGAAGCGCGCCACGTGACAAAAGCGTGCCAGCCACGTCAGGCGAGGACAGCTCGCGGCGCCGTGCCGCTGGCTAATATCTATTTTAGCCAGGCTATAGCCAGATCATCCTCTGGACAGAATTGATCATTCATCCACTAGGAAGAGAAAAGGCAAACAAAAGCAGAGGAAGCCTGAAGGAAGGGAGGCACAGATAGACACAAGAAGTACCTTTGCAAGGCTGGCCATGCCAGCAACACTACTCCTCCTCGGTGCGGTGCCAGCCTTGTATGTAGAGTCTGTAGCTCGACTTACTCTTGCACAGAGTATTGCAGATGGTGGACTAGCAGCCAATTGAGCTCAAGCCTCACATGGGATGGAAATGGAGTCTTCTTGTAAAATGCAAGAATTCACAAAGGTTGCGTTGAACTGTTACTTCTCTGGAATGTTGCCATCATCACTTCTTTCTTTTCGTTCAATTAGACAATCTATAGAGAGACATCCCCAGGAAAGTTAGAAATATTGTCTTATACTTCCACACCACCACCTACAAGATCCCAGACCTGATGCAACTGAGGCTTGCCAACCCTAAGAACGGCTCTCAAGATTGCATCTATAGTGAAGTCAATGAGGTGCTTGGACAAAAATTATGTGTTCAATTAAGAATTGTGCAACACTATCCATATCCAACTATCTTCTTCTACAATTTAAGTTTTCTTCTCCAAGTTAAATTTGGTTCCATATTTGGCCAACAATGCTTTAATGCCCACAATGGCTTAGGGAGGTGATCTGGAACTAACACAAAGTTCAAAGAGTTTCTGACATACGAGTAGGACAATTGTGATCCATACCTTTTGCATCATCTTCTTCCTCCTCTTCTAATGACACTGACAGCATGGGGGGGGCTGCCACTCTCGTCTTGGTTTGTAAGCCTATGGCACTGAGCCTGGCAAAGATGTCAAAAGATGACATCTGCACTGCGGTGCTCCTCGTCCTCCCCTCACTTGCTAGTGTGGGAGAGCTTCCTTGCATGTGAGAAGACTTCCTAACTACAGAAGAGCTTCTTCCCCCCTTCTTCCTTTGAGAACACAGATAAAGGTTACCTGGTCAGGAGTGACCCTTGCCCCTACCATATCTCGAAAGTTATCACACCCATCCTGAGTGTATCTTGAAATCATACCATTCCATAAGACCACATTTCGTCCCGTCATATGGTCAAACACAACATGTGCATACTTCATGCTTCGACATTTGGGGTACATGTTGACAAGGGCACTGTCCAAAACTTCTGGCTTGATTCCCGCTTCGCTGATATCAGCATAAACCTCTTTGCTCTTTTCAAAGACTGCCAGGCTCGCACATGCATTGAGAACGCTAATGAAAGTGACATTGTCTGGCCTCATAAATTTCCAAAGCCTCCCTACCACACCCATGCTGACCATATATTATGATCATTGCCTTCCACCAGACCACATTTCGTTGAGCCATAGTGTCAAGGAATTGACGTGTATCCTTCAGACTCCCACATTTGGCAAACATATTAGGCAGTCTCCATACCGAGGTGCAATTCCAGCCTTCATAATGTCAACATGGATCTCTTCACCCTTTTTCAGGTCTGCTCCACTCGCACATGCATTGACAATGCAGATAAACGTGACCCTATTGCGCACCACCCTTTCTAGTAACATCTTCTCATAGTGTCCTTGCCACACCCATGCTTTGCATATCCTGCAATCATCATATTCATTTAACCATATCTCCTTCAGGCATATTGTTTAACACTTGGCGAGCATCCACAGTGCTTCCGCACTTTTACATACAGCTTGACAAGGGAGTTGATTCTGGAATGAATGTAATTTGGATAATTTGAGCGTGTACCTGCTCTCCCTCTGCTAAGTCTTTGATCTTGATGCACTCCTGCTCTGCGGTTTATCAACTAAGAGTTTCAAGTCATGTAGGATGGAGGGTTGAATAAGGCTATGCGATCTGGAACAGGCACCTCCATCATAACCCCTGCTTTTGAAAGAAGACCAAGAGGGGAGAGGAAGAAATCCTCTGGCACTCGTGGGGATGTGAGGACATCATGTAAGACAGGACAACTGAAAGACGCACTGCACACTTTTGACCCAGCAAGGAATTTGGGCAGTCTCCAAGACGTATGTCTGTCTGCTCCAGTCTGTCTCTGGCATACTTCGACTCCTTGCTACACAATTATATGATACCAAAACTACTCATATACCTATATTGAGAATAAAATGCACCAATTCTTCCTCTCTCAGACGGAAACCTTAAATCGTCGCCTAAAGAATACATGTTGTTTTCTCGGCCTGGAGCTCTGCCGTATACGTTGGCATTAGAACCATCACCAGGTTGTGCTCGACCGTGTATCATTGCAGATAGCTCAGTTTTCATCCAAGGAGGGATCCACCAACCCTCAATTTAAAGGATCTCCTTTTGGTGCTTATTTCTGGAGTCTGGTGATCTTGGACATTTCTATGACAGCCACCAGAGGGGGGGAGGGGGCTGGTGATCGTAACCATGCGACTCGCACTGGCTACCTAACATAACCGGTTTTAGGATCGGTTGAGCCGTTAGATTTTTCTTATCTTTTTTGTCCATTTCCTAAAGTTCTTTGAGCATCGTCAGATCAATTAACCTTCATTAAATTGACAAGCTAAACAGGTCGTTCTATCTACCTCTTCGACGATTAGCAGTCGAGTTCTGAGATCGGCTAAGTGAACTAATACCACTGCATGGATTTTTTCAATGAGGGCGCTGAGAGATGGAGAGAACTAGGAAGTCGAGGTTTGTATCTCAATGCATTCCTTCTGAACGCAACGTTACTCAAAGTGTCGTGTCCATGGCACCTTCTTTTGAGCTCCTCCCCGAACATGAAAATGAGGAAAGTGTCAAACTTATATGAGAGTCGTTAAGAAAACGCGCTCACGATGTGGAAGACGAGTTTTATGTGTTGGTGACCCTCCAGTGGCTGTAACAAAACGCTTGGAGCAACATTCTTGTGAAGAGTTATATGGAGGATCTTCGGCTACACTTAGCAATTCTTTATCGCTCTCTCGTGATCATGAAGTTCTTTTGCTCGAGTCTGTAGCACCAGATTTTGGTGCGATGCCACAGTCGGTTGGTAATAGTTCTTTTGATGTTGGCGATAGACACCTCATCGACAGAGACTTATGTTGTAGATCATGAGCTTGTAGCTAATCATGATGTAGTGTCTAACACTTGCATGTTGGGGTCTACTAATGTAACAGCGCAGAGTTCCGTTGTTGTTGCACCTATTGAAACCTCTCAGATGGTGATTCATGAGCCCCATGCTATTGTTCATGTTTCATCATCAAATGTGATTCCTAATGGTTTCATTCCCTATGAGGAGGAGGAGTCCAATCGTTTGCTGAATTCCAGGGACAATCCTAGCAAAAAGAACGAGTCGTGGTGTCGCAACAAGTTCAACGATTGGCGGAGTCATTGCAACATGGATATTAGCACAAAGATTGAGGATATACCTCTTAAGGAGCTTAGCTGTCTCTTATGCAGATTCTTTCTTCAAGTGTGCAAAAAGAATGGTGAAAGATATCTTATTGCATCACTCATGAATATCTATGACACCTGAAGAGGTTGCTTGACTTTACAGAGACATGTGATCTGAGGAAGCACATCCATGTCCCACGGAGGACAGTTGCGATGGAGATTCAGAGTCCAGTGATGAGGAGTTGGTTGATGTGGATGTGTACTAGTACCTAGAATGAGGTATGACTTTCCCCCCCAACTGCCTTCCTCTATCTCAAGTATATGAAGGGTGGTATTGGGCAAAATTGAATATGTAATCCCGGTTGATTCATGAATAATGTGGGATTCATAAGACTGGCACTAAGGGTTGCCCTTGGGGGTGTCCTTTTTGCAGGGTGTTGGAGGTGTCCAACTTACATGGCGTGTCTGTCTGGCAACGTGTCATGACATTTATGTCACTATAGACTTTGGAACGGCATGCAAATTTACACATCAGTTCTGCCTTTGGGTACATTGTTGACAAAGTGCATGTGCCTTCCAGTTTACATTACATAATTGCCCCAGTGATTTTGTGGGTCTTATATTGGGCAGGCTCGTGTTTATGGACCATTGAATACCAATGGAGTGCTTTTAAGCTTGGTCCCTACTTATCATATTTTCATTTTTCCCTAAAAGAATCTGGCAATCCGCATAGATGATGCTCTGGCTGGTTGAGTGGGTTATTTGCGTAGATGCATTTTATGGTCAGTTTCTCTTATGCCCCAGCTAACACCATGTGACTCACTTGTATAGTCCCCCATCTATGCTAAAGTTCGCGGGTGCATTGGTGAGCCCAAAAGGCATCACCAAAAACTCGTATGAACCATACCTTGTCCTGCACGCGGTCTTCTCCTCATCTCCTTCCGCCACTCGAATTTGATGATAGCCGGAGCGCAGATCGATCCGGCTGAAATACTTCGCTCCTGCCAACCGATCGAAAAGGTCGTCGATCCTTGGCAAAGGGTACCGGTTTTTGATAGTCACCTTATTCAGAGCCCTGTAGTCGACACACATCCGCAGCGTCCCATCCTTTTTATCTGCAAATAGCACCGGGGCTCCGTAAGGTGACTTACTCGGCCGGATGTACCCCTTTGACATTAGATCTTTGAGCTGAGTCTTCAGCTCGACCAACTCTATGTGGCTCAACCGGTAGGGCGCTTTGGCAGGCGGTTCCGATCCCGGTATCACCTCAATCTTGTGGTCAACTCCTCTTCGCGGTGGCAAGCCGCTTGGCAAATCCTCCGGCATCACATCATGGTATTTCTCCAAAATCCCCTTGATCCAATCTGGGCTCGGCTCTCCATCGCCTTCTCCCTTCACTTCTCTAATGTAGAGCAAAAACTGGGGCTCGTGTGCCTCCTCCACGGCCCACTCCCTTGCTGATAGAAGGTTTATTCGGCCTCCCACGGGTTTGGGCGTTTCCGAAACTCGTAAGACCTCGCCACCATTCCAACATGGCAGCGTGACTACCCTCTTGTGGCCATCTATGACCGCTCCGGATTTGCTCAAAAAGGTCATCCCCAAAATGAGATCCACTCCATCGATCTTGCAGACGGTGAAGTTATCACGTCCCTCCCAACTCCCCAGTTGAAGAGGAACATCGAACGCCAACCTCGTCGCCAATTGCGGTTCTCCTTTGGCAGAACACACCTCAATAGAGGCCCCTACGTCAGTTGTCGGGAGTCCCAGCTTTTGTGTCGTTGCCGGTGTCATGAAGGAGTGCGACGCTCCTGTGTCCACCAACAATGACACGTTAGTTCCGGATATTATCCCATCCACGAACAATAAGTGACTCCCTTTACGCAATGCGCCAGTTTCCTGATACAACTCACAAGAATATTTGCCTACCTTGCAAGTCCTGGCGACCACCGCTTCCACCAAGCGACTGATGGTATCTTCCGACAGTTCTGTGGTCGCCCGAGTCATGTTCAATTGTCGGGGCTTCGTGCACTTCTTGGCCATGTGCCCGGGCTCCCCACAATTGAAACACACTCCATCAAAGGTTGCCTTCTGTCCGCCATAGGCCGCTCCACCCGCTTTTCCTTTTGAAGCACCGGGTGCCGCCTTGACTTGTGATGGTCCTCCCTTCGATTTCCACATGCTGTTGTCGCCGCGTAGCCTATCCCACTTCTTTTCCGGTCGGAAGGAGTCACCTTCCTGCCGGGTCTTCTTGTGGTTCAACTCCGTACGGCCTTGTCTTTCACCCCTAGGGACATCTGAGAAACATTCAGCCCTCTCAATTGCCTCGTTCAAAGTTTTAGGTGGCTTCTCCTCCAACTTCCGCCTGGCCCATGGGGCCAACCCCGCCACAAAGTTGAAGACCATTTCTGGTTCCGCCATATCCGCGACTTTGAGCAACAGCACATTGAAAGCCTGGACATATCCCCGAATGTCATCTGTTTGCTTCAAATTCCTCATCTTGTCCCGGGCAAGCCAGGACGCATTGAGGGGCACAAACTGTCTCTTCATAAATTCCTTGAACCCATTCCAGTTCAAGGTTTCCGGACTTGGACCTCGGTCGTGAAGGCGTTTCTGCCACCATTGTTGAGCATAGCCCCTCAAATAGGTGGGAGCCACTTCCACCCGATCCTCGTCACTCAACTTGGCCGCCCGGAAGTACTGCTCTAGCTCCAGGAGCCAGGTGTTGAGTGCCTTCCGATTTCGAACGCCCTCGAAGGTGCCGGGTTCCTTAGGCTTCACCTTAAACTTTGCCTTAGTGGAAGTGGCATTAGCCGCCTTCAACACGTCTTTAAACGTCCCGCCAAACTGCGCCAACAACCCTTCCCAAAAGGCTGCCACCAGGATCATCATCTTTTGGGCCGTTTCGCTTTCGCTTCGGCTTGCCCGACCCCATTATGAGGCCAATCCCAAGGACGATCGCGTACTGAACTCTAAGCTCTGATACCAAGTGTCGCGCACCTCCTTTCGGTAAGCTCCCCTTCACGTCATAGTTACTCGCTTTGATGCGCGCGCCTGACTCCCAACCTGGCCGCCGGGCCAACTTGGAGCTTCGGCTGCTCACCGGGACATAACGGTCCCCCTTCGCTTCCCACTAAACCCTCCACCTATTTGGGACTAGTGGAATTCCCTTTGGTAGATGGCAGTCCGGAACAGCTCCCCACTCTTTGGTCGCTTTCCGGCTCGCTCGCTTACTCACTAGTTTTTGGTCACCAACGGGCTTGCACCGTTCTCGGGGTTACTACTCCCTATATATACTTCTGTAGCTATCCGCGGGGGTTTCATAACCAGCCATGCCATTTTATGGCGAGCCACCACGAAAACCCTCGACTCTCGGTGATGAGTCGCGGTGAGTCTTGGCCCACTCACCACGGCCCCTATGGACCATGATGAGTCCCAAGACTCCCCACAACTCCCACCACGAGGTCTCCGCCCCCATGGTGAGTCCTATGCCACCCCCACTAAGTCCCGCTAAGCTACCACCACCCCTTGTGGAGCCACCCCCACCGCAACCCGGTGTGCGGGGCTCCACCTAGTGAGCGCCTCCGCCTCCTTCAGTGCCTTGGGCACTCAAGGGTGCTTCAGCCCCCCATACCTATCGCTGCCGATGCCCCCACCACAGGGGCAGCCCCTCATGTGTCCCGACCCCCTGCCCTCAAGGCAAAGGGCCGCGACATGCACGGTGTGGTGGTTGGGCGGACTGGACATAGCATTCCAGTACTGTGCATAAGCAGGATAATATGAAATGTATGCAAAGGTTGACATGAGAGATTTATGAAAGAAATACCAGAATAGGATCGACGATCTGTGTTTGTAAATATGCAAGTTGGAATAAGAAACTGGTCTGGCTGAAAGCAAACCGTGGACATGTACTGCAAAAGAGAGAAGGAATATAGCATTTGGTATCAGATCGATTCGAGCCTGTTGGACCTGAGGTACATGAGTCAGTTGACTTACGGGAGCGGCAGTTCTCGATTGAGGAGTTTGAGCGTGGAGATGGTCGCAACGGAACATCTCAATTTAGAAGCGGTGACTGGATCTTGACTTGCAGATCAGATTGTGGAAGGGCCGATGGCAGATCCAGGTAAAGCCGTTGGTGATCCTCCTGCTAGCAGTGAAGCAAATTTTATGACACCTTTGATGGTGCAAGTGGCCATAAAAGAAGGCATACAAGCTGCCATGAAGGAATTGGCAGGAGCATGAATTAAAATGTCTGGAGCATAGTTAGCACATCAGTCAGTACAATCTAGTGCCGTTCTAGATGAGGGTTGCCAAAGACATATGAATGTTGGCCAATCCATCGATGCACAGAGAGACCCTGCGACGAGGACTAGAAATTTTAGGAGTTCTCGGAGAGTGGACAGAGAAATTAGGAGGATGATGAGGTTGCCAGAATTCCACGGTCGTTCAGTTACACCCTGTACAGAGGTCCTTTCAATCCTAGAAACGCTTGAAGAATTTTTCAGCGAGGATTACACTGATGTTGATAAGATTTGGACAACATCTTTATAGATGAGAGGTAAGACAAGGAATGGTGGATTAGAATGAAGGGAAACCCAGATATGGTTGTCAATACTTGGGTGCACTTTTGGCGATTGTTCACTGAACAATATATTCCAGAAGATCATGCTCATAAGATGAAATTGGGGTTTAATATGGAACTTGATCAAGGGAGGACGGGCGTTGCAGATTACAAAATCAAGTTTGATGAGCATGCCTCTTATTTCTCATCCCTGAAGAAAGAAGATAAGATTGACTTCTTCTTGAAGGGATTGGACAAGTCTTGACTGCGCTCTCAGATCTCATCAAGCCACGAAGGCAGACATTGGTGGTCCTTGTCTTCGACCACGGGTGTCCATCGTTTCGGCGGTCCATCCCTTCAAGTGCGCCAGCGTGGCCTTGGAGTCTCACCGACAAAGGCAAGGACGCTAAACCGTGAGCGGTGAGCGGTGAGCTGGAAATCGTGAGCCCATAATATAAATTATATATGATTATGAGCATGGATGGGTCTTCAAAACATTAAGAAATGGGACGTATTTCCGCGGATTACTGCATAACGACCCGATATCCGAGGAAGCCAAAAAATGACAATATAAGGGTTACTCTCCCTGTTTTGTAAAAACAAAAATTAAATTAATTAAATTAAAAAAACACTATTGTCTGATATGCGCCGGCGCATATGAGGGCCACTCTCCCCTGTTTTGTAAAATTAAAAATTAATAAATTATTTAAAAAAAACAAAAAACACTGTTGTCTGATATGCACCGGTGCATATGAGGGCCACTGTCCCATGTTTTGTAAAACAAAATTAAAAAAATTAAAAACAAAAATAAAAATATGTTTTTTGAAAAAACAAAATACTGTTGTCTGATATGCGCCGGTGCATACGAAATGTGAGGGCAATTATCCCCTGTTTTGTAAAACAAAAAATTTAAAAATTAATAAAAATTTAAAAATTTAAAAAATTTAAAAAAACATTGTTGTCTGATATGCGCCAGCACATATGAGGGCCATTGTCCCGGTTGTGTAAAACAAAAAATCAAAAATAGAATAAAATTATTATTATTATTTTCTTAAACACTATTGTTTGATATGCGCCGGCGAAGGTGCACTGTCCCCTGTTTTGTAAGACAAAAATTAAAATTAAATAATTAAAATTAAATAATTAAAATTAAAATTAAAAAATTGTTTTAAAAAAAAAACATTGTAGTCTGATATGCGCCGGCGCATATGAAGGCCGATGTCCCCTAGTTTGTAAAACAAAATTTAAGGAAAAAACAAATATATATATTTTAAAACAGAACACTGTTGTCTGGTAGGCGCCGGCGCATACGAAATATGAGGGCCACTGTCCCCTGTTTTGTAAAACAAAAATTAAAAACAATTAATTTTTTTGAAAATTTTAATTTAAAAAAAAAAAAAAAAAAACCATTGTTATCTGGTATGCGCCGGCGCATATGAGGGCCAATGTCCCCAATTTTGTAAAACAAAAAAATAAAAAAAATATTTTTGAAAACAAATGAAAATTTAAAAATTTAAAAACAAATAAAAAAAACTTTAACAGATGTAATCTGCAATGATTGAAAATGGTTAATCAATCCACGGAAATAGGCAAATCCCGCGGAAATAGGCCCTGCAAGTTGGTAATTCCATGTTGACATGACATGCCTCTAGGTTCACGGAATAGCAACCCTGCCGGCAAAGACGGCAATTCATACAGGATGTCGTCATTTACTGCACCGGGAAGAAACTGGACCTTGTGGCATGGAATTTTCTGGAAGTCCACTCAAGATAGGTCAGATCTTAGAACGGGATTACCAAGGTCGTCATTCACGGATGAATGTTTGAATTTTTGAAGGATGTCAACGATGGAGATATCAGACGTCACAACTTGGTTTTCACGTTGTGAAATGGTAGATGGTGCATTCAAATAAAAACCAAGGACAACGCAGTCGTCGTCGCACTTGGATACATAGGAAATTGCACAGCTTGGTCTTAGATTTCAATTCTTCACACATAGGCCTCGACATAGGAGACGCACTTGGGTACATGATTGCACTTGGATTTAGATGACATTGGACACTTGGCCCACTGGGCACTTGGGCCAACGGCAGAGTCTTTAACTATACTATGCATGAGCATTTAAAATAAATCTTCATGTCAAATCTATGTCATTTATTTTAATTTTCCATTTAGTAGTAAAACACTCAACCTGTGCTCCACCACCTTATTTTATCGATATATGGAGAAATAAAGTAACATTAGAGCCTTAACTTTGTCGTTTCTCGACATTATTTTGTTAATTGAACTTCTAATAGGTGTAGACAGTAGCAGATCATTAGATGTGCTTACAATCATGGGCTTTCTTTATTATATTATACTTTTGGTATGTCTCATGGCACTACAAGAGGATTTTAGTTAGTTTTCTTCCAATATTTCAAGTATGTTTTCGTTATTTTGTCTAAGAATATCAAATTTGTTATATGTAGTAATCTAATTACATTTATCATGTAGATTATAATATATTATAAAAGCCTACTTGCATATTTGAATCCTATGTCTATCTTACATAGGGGAAAAAAAAAAAAAAAAAAAAAAACTTGCTATTTCATTAATCTATTTGAAGTTATTTTGACAAAACAACAATCTTAAAATTTGCCATTGTGGACCTATTAAAATGTGCCACCTATTATATAGCCACTTTTCTAACCATGCCACCTTGTTATTCTTGCCACATGGGCGTTGGGTAGACACATTCACATGTGGCCCTATATGGCGATTTTTGAAAAAAATAAGAAAGAGTGGTGAGAAAGAGCCCATATGAGGAGGGGGGGGGAGGCTTGTGTTGTGGGGTTGGGGGCAAGGGCCGGAGGCACTATGGCGATAGGAGCATAATGGAGGCCTTGCTAAGCACTCTCGCGATACTGTGGAAAGGGCAAAGGCAAAGAACGTCTTAGGCCTTGGTCAACACTATGGCGATACTGGGAAGGGACAGAGGGTGGGGATGGGAGGAGGGGCTTGACAGCAGGGAGGTGGTAATTGTTCAGGCGGTTGGCTTTCCATCCTTCCGCACTTCATTTTACTAGCATGTCAGTGCTATGATATTTGTATTTGTGTGCCATGATCCAAATGGATGTGCAATGTGTAGGAACAACAAGATGTAAAACTATTTTACATATATGTGTTATGAAGACCTCAAAATTACGTCTCCAACGGAATTTGTTATACTCCATTCCAACACCGTATGCCTTTACACTGACTTTCCAAAGGATTTGAGGTGAATATAAGGAACAAGGGACGGTGGCCCTGAGAATAGTTATTGAAGGGAAAAAAATTAAACCCTTACAAGCCCAAAGAGGGTTGCTAGATCGTGAGCAATGCTCATGTGAGCGGTGGCAGACTTAGGGTTTTTTGAAGGTACTGTACCTAGTACCGCGGATGGCACCTATAACCGATGGTCATGGAGCTCCAGGTATCCTGCAAGAACGTTACTTTCTTGTTAGCGATCCCTACAAATTGAACATATGTACGATATGCCGGCTGCCAGCCAGCATGAATACAACACAGAAAGTCTCGTTTTTCCAAAAATGGCAAGCAAATCGTGCAAATTCAAATCCCCTATGCCAACAAATTGCTTTACCATGAACTCTTAAGCATTAGCATCAGTGTGTACCTGGATACTGTGATATGTGTACAGGTTGTGTTTTGGAGCAGGACCCTTGATTTCCAGTAAGAAGAAATACTGAACTAGTTGGAGATGATGATGCAGACTCCAGACAATAAAATATAGACAGTTCATGGCAGCTCTCATATGTCGAAGTCTGCATCACATGATCACTTCCTCAAGACAAGATAGAACTAAAATTGTTGTAAGGGAAAAGGAACATCCCAAGAACTGTAGTAGTATGGGGCTATGCTTGAAGAAATATACACCAAACGTAGTACTGGAAGCTAATTCTTGAGAGCTAGAGAATCTTATAAACCCTGCTAGTATTGTTAAAAACTTGACTCTCCGAAGTCCAGATATTATGCTCAACATTGCCCATAAAATGTGGAAAGTGCTTAGTTAGGCCACTTTTATTCCCTTACTTTAACAATCTTGCAGGAGTCTATCAATGGAAGACTGGTTTGTCTACAAACTATTCAGGAAGGTGCATGTCAATCAGAGAGCACAACTGCCACCAATGAAATCACACATGTCATTTTAAGTGTCAGGAGTTCTTTACTTTAAAATAAAATAAACATCCCCCCTGGTTGGTTGGAAAATGGGTGTGTGGCGCTGCACACCCTTTCTGCCCATTGAAAAATATTTTCTGCCCATTGAAAAAGGGTGTGTTTCTCAATGGGCAGAAAGGGACGCCGCACACCCTTTTCCCAACCAACCAGGGGGAAAAAAAAACCAAACAAAAAAACTTTCTTTTTAAAGCCCATTGAAAAAGGGTGTGAAAAAGGTGTTTTTCAACTGGCAAAAAGGGTGTGTGGTGCCGCACACCCTTTTTCCAACCAACGAAGGGGAAAAAAAAAAAAAAAAAAAAATGTTTTTTCCCCTTGGTTGGTTGGGAAAATGGTGTGCGGCGCCGCACTGGAACCTTCCATATAGAATGCAGTGGATTGACAGCAAAATAAGGACAAAAAGGGGGAGGAAGATGTAGGTTTCGACTTGGATTTCGCATCGGGCCTATAGCTTAATGATGGTGATTGGTTATAATTGCGAATGGAAAGAGATATAGACTTGGCAGCAGATCTTTAAAATATTCGATTATAATTTACCTGCTGACACCAGATAACCTTTGTCCATATTATCAAACTCTCCCTTCGAATTTGCATCATCGATGCTTCCATACATGTCCATGAAGGTAGTGTTCCGAATTCCTTCAAGTAGATGCAGTTCTGGCCTGTGATATGATCACCATGCTATCCTGCAATCATCGCATTTGAAGACACTAGACGTCGTTCAGCCATACTGTCGCACACTCCCTCTCTGCAAACTCCACCTATCATCTGCAGACTCTCACTTTACAAACTCAATGAAGAATGCGACTTAGTGCTCTATGATAACTACAAAATGCTTGAGCTATATCAAACTAATAGGAAACTAACACATTCATGTATATGCCTTCAAGATGACACATGTCACTACAACAGATCGCGGTATTTATGACTGTATATATGACTATTCTGCAGTCATAAACGGTACATATGACTTCTATGACTGTAAGTCGTGCAAACCAAGTCAATATAATGAGTACAGGATGGTACGGTCCGGATGACTACAGTCATATGAACCAAGTGATATCTCTCACTGTAGTCATATATACCATACTGCAGCCGCCGCTACCGCGCTACGTGGCAAGGCGCAATTGATTTAAAAAATTAAATTAAATTAATAAAATTGAAAAAATAAAAACATATGTCAAACTTCACGTCGCACCGCATTGTGCCACGTGGCATAATGCATTTTATAATAATGAAAAAACCACGTGGCAGTCCATCTAGGGTACCACGTGCTATCCCTAGCTCGCCTATTAACCCTAGGGCCATCTTATCCATTTGATTGTACTTAGAGGAATTTGAATATGCAACCTCTTTACTATAAGAATTATAGTTCACTACCTGCTAACCAATACACCCATTAGTCATTGATGAGATCATATGATGTTTTAATTGTATTATACATACCAAATTACAAAATCCCCAGTAGTCATCATGACTATGTAACCTCATCCATGTACACTGTAGTCATGGAAATGACTATGCTATAAGCTATAAGCTATAAACAATTTTTTTTTAAATTAAACCTTTTGGTTACCAAGCTTGCACTAGAAGTCATTCCGGCGACTATTTGGTGGCAAGCTCGCGCTGGTCAACCATCGTTGACCACCCTTCCCTCTAGTGCGGAGCCATACAGTCATGACGACGTCTACCAAAGTAGTCGCCCAGAGGACTACGTAGTCACGTAGTCATTTCAACGACTACGTGAAGTCTCATTTGGTCCAAAAATACAGGGAAGTCATGGTCAAAGTCAGGAAAACCATAACTACCGCGCCTCGGCAGTCAGATATACCGCGATATGTTGTAGTGTGTAGTAATAGAGTCATAAAAATACCTCCACAACATGACATGACATGTCAACTTATGACTATCTGACTGTAGATTGTTTCATAACTCTATATATGTTACACGTCCTCATCAAGCTCATGAAGAAGGTTCCATGGAGTGTTGAAGGGGTAGAGAAGAATGCACAAACGGTCTGCAGTGCCGCACACCGTTTAAGCTCCCTCTGAGTGTGTGCTTGGACTGAAAGGGTAAGAATGGAGGCTGTTGTTTGGGGTTCACAACAATATAGGAAAGTGGTGTGCGGCATCACACACCATCTCTGTAGTCCGGATACTGACCCGTCCGTCGAAACATTGCAGGGGAAGATGCAGAGAATGGTTGTCGAGAACCCACATGTAGAGACAGATGAGGTCCAAACGGAGGACATGGAGGAAGATGTGGAGGATGCATAATACGAAAGCAAGGCCGCGCAGGTGATTGGGGCTGTTGTTTGGGGTTCACAACAATGTAGGAAAGTGGTGTGGCCCTGATTGGTTGGAAAAACGGTGTGCGGCGCCGCATACCATCCTGCCTGACCCCATTTCCAGATGCTTCGAAGCACACCATTTCTGCTATGTATTCAATCCATTTCAAGTACCCTCCATGTTTTCTATTGTTGTATGAAGAAATCTCTAAAAGAGCCTTTTGGGTGGGGCAGAAACGGCGTGGTTCAAAGCACACCAGTTTTGCTATGTATGTAATCACTTTCAATTACCTTCCATGCTTTCTGTTGCTGTCTGAAGAGACCTCAAAAAGAGTATTTTGGATGGGGCAGAAACGGTGTGCTTTGAAGCACACCTTTTCTGCTATATTTTGAATGTCTGTCACGGACATAGCCCAGATGCATTTACCAGGAGTAAATACCAAAAATTGCCAAGTTACAATGTTACCAAAAGTCACCATAATTTATCATAATTTATCATATTCTACCATGATTTACCATTAGTTACCATTAGTTACCAAGTTGCCGGGAGTTTATCAAATTACTGAGAGTAACTTGGGAAACTGCTCAGGAAACTTCATTTGGAGGAAACTTCTTCATCAAGATACCTCCTTTGTTTAATGAAACTTCTCCATCAAGAAACCTCCAATGACAAAGCTTCCTAGGGAACTTCCTAATAGCTAGTATATATAGGATGCGAGACTGGACACTCTTCAGTCTTGCCAACACAAATTCAAGCTACTCTTGTTTCCAGTCCCAGTACTCCAGTTCAGCTTCCAGTACTCTAGCCCAGTTTCCAGTAACTGACACTCTAGTCCAGTTTCCAGTTTCTGACACTCTAGTCCAGTTTCCAGCATTCCAGTATTCAAGTCGAGTTCCAGTATCTTGTACTCTTGCCCATTGTTATAACGATTATCTTTATTCTTGTTTACCCATCATGCATTCGACCACGCCGACCTTGACTTCTTGTCTAGTCTTGTACATCTAGTCTGATCTCTTGTTTGTGTTCATTCTCGTCCTTGACAGTTTGGCGAGACTAAAGTTTGTCCCATAGTTAGTTAAAATGGAAGGCACATTTGCGGAAATGGTCGTCACTTTGTAGAGTCTTCAGCTCCAGATGCAAGAACTTCGTACATCTACCGCCCAATTACAAGCTGATCAGTCTCAAGATCTTGACAATGCTCTCCACAATTTGCAACAACAAATTTCAGAGTTAAAGGAGTCGAACAATGGATCTTCAACCATACGAGTCCATACTGCAACAGCCCCTACTACAACGGTTCATCTTCAACAGATTACGAGAGAACCAAAGATCAGCATGCCCGAGAAATTTGGTGGGACGAGATCAAGATTTCGCGGTTTTGTTTAACAAGTACGATTGTTCCTACGACTACATCCACAACGCTACCCCGATGAAGGTATTCAAGTGGGATTCGTGGGCACCCTCCTATCAAGCACTGCCTTATCTTGGTTTGCACCGCTATTTGAAAAAAATTCACATTTATTATACAATTTTGAAGCGTTCATGTCCGAGTTCACTGCAACGTTCGGAAAGAATGATTGCGACCTTGATTGGAATGAGAAGAGCCTCATTAGTCAGTTTCAATGTGGCTAAAAGATGATGTAAAAGATTTGTTGTTGATAATGCTAAATGTGAGTACACTGAGCGAATTCATCACCCAAGTCATTGCATGCGATAATCGTTTGTTTGAAAGACGTGAAGAGAAGCGATCTGGATGGTCGATGACGTATCATGTCGCTGCTACTACGGCACCAAACATAACGATCCATCAGACATCCGGTAGTGATCATATGTAGATTAATGTTATCCGATTTAAGCCATTCATACCACAAGAAAATCAAAGACGGCGCTCGAATGGATTATGCCTCTATTGCGGAGAAGAAGATCACATAGCATTAAACTGCCCCAACAAGAAAAGATTCAAAGCTCAGGGCGTAACTCAAGTGCTCGATACGAGGAGGTCAGAAAACGAAGATGTTCAATCACATTAGGGACCATGCGGCTGGACACCACAAATTCCTCACCCAAAAAATGTCTTTTTCTACCTCCAGACTCTGCACTTTGCTTCACAGTTCCAGTAAAAATCAGAGTGCAAAATCGAGATATCTCTGTAGAAGCACTTTTGGACTCAGGGGCTTCAGCATGTTTTATTGACAAAAACTTTGTTAAGCAACACAATTTAATGCTCGTAAAGAAGAAACTCTCATCTCTCGTTGAAGTCACCGATGGACGACCGTTAGCATCAGAAAATGTTGACCATGAAACTCGACCACTTGAAGTGAAGCTTAAAGATCAAGCATCGCATATTGTTTTCAACGTCATCCAGTCTCCAACGAATCATGTGATCCTTGGACTTCCCTGGTTCGTACTTCACAATCCTGACATCGACTGGCGATCGCGAAAAATTTCTACAAGACAGAAATGTAGAAATATCAAAGGTATTCAACCCCTGTTCCTTGCAGCTAGAGCTTTCATGAGAGCTACCAAAAATGATGTGGCATTTGTACTTTATGCTACTACAACAGATGAACGTTTTTATGACTTCATATATAACTATTTTTTCAGTCTTGTATGCGTTCATGACTACATCACTCTGTAGTGAAAAAAACGGCGTGATAGCGACTAGTCTTTAGGACTGCGTTTTACAAGTCATAGTCGTGACTGCGTGCGTGGCACCTGGAGTCATGCAGAAGAGACTGATGTAGTCACAGCTATATGACTTACTTATGACTGACTATATGACTACACTGTCTACTGAGCGTTGCCTACATGAAGAGGCTTTAGAGGAACACGTGCACCACTGCGTAAGCGACACGTCACGCATCCGTGAGGGGGTCATATGACTATATGTCTGCAGTGTGACGCCTACATGGAGAGGCGCCGGATAGACATGTGCGCCGCTACGGATTTGACACGTCACAACTTCTTGGCGTGATTATATGACTACATGTCTGCACAGTGATGCCTACATGGAGAGTTGTTAATAGGACACCTGTTGCACTTCAGATGCGACATGTGGCACTTAGACAGAATATATGACGAGCATATATGACTATTTATCTTTACACGTGGTGAAATATGGATAAAAGAATGTTGTGTCATATAATGCCACGTGTTCTGGTTCGAGCAGGGTTTATGTCACCTGTCATCAAGAATGTTATTTGAAAATAATTTAATAGTTTATATTCATAATTTTAAATTCTTAAAATTATATTTTATTTTAAAAAATAGGGGGATAGCATCTTGGTAAATTTTATTAAATGGTATTGTTGTTTGATTTATTAATTTTATATAAAATAAAAATAGATTAATTTATTTAAATTCTTCATGACATGGTGAAATTCCAATAAACAGAATGGACCCCTCCTGCATACTAGCAACCACAAGGACAATCAAAATAGACAAGTGCAGGGGAATACACGCCCTGTAAATTAAAATCTAGATGAGACCAATGTCCCCATGGACATCTCAAAAGCCAGAAGGTCCAAAAATCCATGCCTGAAAAGGCCAAAAGGCCCAGTAAGCAAAAAATAAGCAAGCCCACACATGTGAATTATTGTAGTACTAGTTTGTTCTGGGGCTTCTAGAATCAAGGACCCTGTTAAACAGTGCAATACTTCTTATCCCTTCTAAGGCTCCATAACTTTCAGCAACTTTAGACTCCAAAGCGTTGTCCGGCCAACCACCTGCCCCAATTCAGTATGTTTCGTCACACCATTCACATATGGTAGAGGAGTGTTACTCACACTTGCCTCTTTGATGTACACACAGGCATAGTCAAGGGGCACAGCAGGGTACCCGTAACCCACCACAACACCTTGAAGAGCAACAATCAGCCCTACTCCAACTTTCTTGTGTTTGGAGTTCACATCCAGCAGCCGAACCGCGTCACCCACTCTGAACTGTGATCCCAACTCCACACAAAAACAACAAGTTGTGAAAACCCATGGCCTGCACCACTACGACACTCAACATTTAGGAATTAAAGAGAGCCCCGAGGTTGGAAAAAAATGAAACAGACAAGAGGAGGGCCTGGACTTACTCCATTTGCAGTCTCGAGTGGTTGTGAGACCTCCTTTGGGGGCCTACTTGGCAGGTCGATAGTCTTGCCCCTAGCCTTTATTGGGTTGTCGACAATGCCACATTTCTTTGTCACAAGTTCGAGTGTCATAGACCAGAAAACAACAGTGTATTAGTGAAGCCTCAAGGAAGAGTGAACAAAAAACAAAACCCAAGCGTGAATCAAACGAGAAAACCTAGCATGAAGACCTACAAAGACAACCTAGCATTAATGAAGCAACTGAGGAGAAGCATCCAGAAAAGCAATGCAATGAAGGAACCCACAAATGTTCAAGCCTCACAAGTTTAGCGTCAGAATGTTTAGGGAATGTTTGTACCTTCTCAGTAGGACATGAAGCAGAGTTGTATGGTTGTTGTCTCAAAATAGGCTGAGACTCCAAAAAAGCTGGAATACTGGCAACTTTTGATGCCTTCCACAAGAAAGACCACAACATATTTGTTAGATAATCATCACATGGCAAATCTGGTTGCACTTTCCATGGCGCTGGGAAGATCCCACTGAATGGAGGATTGTTTGCCGCCTTTTGTGGTGTATCGTCAACAAGAACAGTGTCCTCATGACTCCATTTTGGCCACTCTGCCCACACTCTAGACAAGTTCTTGTAGAACAACGGTTTTGAATCATACCCCTTACGAGATGGGAGGACTGGATCCTCGTCACAGTGAAGGGCATCCCACTGGAAAACAAGGTTAGTGTGGGCTGCAAAAATATAGTCCACTATTGGGAAGAAGTTGCGAGCTTGGCAACAAGACCACACCGCCACCTCAAAGTGTTCAAAGCACTTTTGCAAAAACTCAGAACGTCGTTGTCTCAAAACTACCATCTTCTTGCCACACATCTTTCCCACAAAACCTTTGGGAAGGGATGCAATGACTGTAGCAGAATAAAATGATTCACATAGCAAACCGCTTAAGTCCAGAATTAGCAAATGCTTCCTCGCTGGTCCAGGAAGCAAACTGTCATCTGGCTTCACCATGTGAGCGGGAGAAAGTATAGCAACATCCTTGTCTGTTTTGTCACGGTCTGCATCTGCATCTTCCTCCCCATGTAAACTCCCATAGACCAACATACCAGAATCTGGTGTGCCAGAATCTTCTGTCACCATTGCCCCCTGGACTGCCAGAATCTTCATTTGTCACCATTGCCCCCTGGACTGCTACTTCATTTGTATGTCGCTTGGGCTGACCTCCCACATCTACCTCACAGCTAGCCTTCCCTGCATCTTGCTACTGCTCGGACAAATTCAAACCATCAGCAGTGAGGGCAATACATGAGGGCTTAGAGTGAGCCCCAGTTACCGTCTGAAATTGCTCTTCCAAACATTTTGATACTGTCACACCAGAAGCAGCCGACGTAGATGTCATTGGGCCTGGGCCAGGTAGAGTAATCCCTAATCGTGCTACAATGGCTTTATGGTAATCAATCATGCTCTGCATCTGCAATTTTAAATCTGACATGTCGCATCTTTGTGATTCCACCAGTTTGTCCAAGCCCTCCATCATGCCAACTACAAAGCATATGCCCGACTCTCTTCCTGCCAATCCATGAAAACAAAGTTGAATCAAACCAAAAACACCTAGCATGAACAACTGGAAAGAATATACTCATAAGACGTTGTTTGCTGTAGCCTTGTGGCCATTGACCTTGCGCCCAGTTTGAGCGAAACAATGATGTCCTCTCTCATGTCACAGACTGGAAACAAGTGAAGGGAAGTTTTCTACCTAAAAACTGGAAAGAAAACCTAACAAGAATCAAGATGAAGCAACCAGGAAAGTAAACGTGGAAAATTGAATTACCCGCATTTCGCTCCCACCTGACATCCGCGACACTGAACCCTCTTGAATTTCATGTAATGTAGGAAGGCACCCTGATAGTGCTTCCTGCAATTTATTTAACCCATGCCACAAACAAACACTCCCACAAGTCGATAACCAATATGAGGGCACACTATATACACATAGTGTTTCAATGAGGAACGAAATACAGAGTAGTGATGATGCCACTTACCAAGCGTGCCTCCACCATTGCCTTCCCACCACGGCCAGTTTTGGTAGGATTTTGGATTGCACCATTTGCTTTCTCATATGGCCCGACACTTTCTGGAACACCTCTATCTGCCAATAACTTACAAGCTTGTTCCATGTGTCGTCAGATACAGTAATGGGTTTCCCCTTGCCACTCAACCACGCAGTATGTGAATCAAAGCGCTGGCTCTTCATTATGCGACCAATTGTTTCTTTTAGGTGGCGGTCAGTCAATTGCTTTGGCG
Organism: Takakia lepidozioides; assembly: GCA_030704615.1. NCBI lineage: Eukaryota > Viridiplantae > Streptophyta > Takakiopsida > Takakiales > Takakiaceae > Takakia > Takakia lepidozioides. The sequence goes on from CM060733.1 coordinate 60,149,898, forward strand.
TATATGAAAATAGCTTAGCCAGGTGATCTCCGATTTTGTGTACAAGTTCATCAGGTTGGTTGTTGATGGGAAGGAACAATCTAGCTTACGAAGAGCCTGTCCTTTAAGGGCAGCATGGAGTTATGTCTGGCCAGATGCAGGATGAGAGGTCTGGGCCTGAATCCAGAGAAGTGTACTTTTTGTGTGAACTCAGGGGTGCTTTTGGGACACATTGTGTGTAAGAGGGGACTTCTTGTGGATCCCAGGAAGACAGAGGCCATTAAAGCCTCTCCACCACCAGTAAATGCTAAGAGTCTAAGGAGATTCCTAGGACAAACCAGCTATTACAGAAGATTTGTCAGACGGTATGCACAGATAGCAGCACCATTGAGCAAACTTCTGAAGAAAGATGCAGTGTTTGCATAGACACCTGAATGTCAACAGGCTTTTGAGGAACTTACATTGTCAGTAACAACTACACCTGTGCTGATTAATCCTCACTGGCAGGAAATATTTCATGTTCACTGTGATGCTTCAGGAGAAGCACTGGGAGCAGTGTTAGCCCAAAATGTTACAGGAAGGATAGATTCACCTGTGTACTATGCTAGCCGATTGATGAACAATGCCGAAAGAAATTATAGCACAACGGAAAGAGAACCATTGGCAATGATCTATGCAGTGAAGAAATTCAGGCATTACCTGTTGGGCAAGAAGTTTATGTTCTATGTGGATCACCAGGCTCTGATATACCTGGTAAACAAACCTCTGATAAGCGGAAGAATAGCAAGATGGTTGATAATCTTGCACGAGTTTGAGTTCGAGGTTGTTTACAAGCCTGGGAAGCTGCATCTTGTGGCGGATCACTTGTCACGGTTATCAACAGGAGAACCAGCCACGGGAGTAGATGATCAATTACCAGATGCGAGTCTATTTGCAGTGCAGGTGCAGGGAAGTACAGATGACTGGTTAGATTGGCAGTGGCCAATCAGATACTACCTTGCTCATGGTCAGTGCCCACCAAGTTATGGAAAGGAGCAGAGAAAGAGAATTGCTATCAAGGGTCTACCTTACACTATGGTAGGAAGCAGAATGTATAAGCTAGGACCAGATGGAGTGCTGAAGCAATGCTTATACCACCATGAAGTTAATAGAGTTTTGGAGGAAGTTCATAAAGGAGTGGCAGGAGGTCATTTTGGAGAAGAGACTACCAGTAGGAAGATACTACATGCCGGTTACTGGTGGCCTACTTTGTTCAAAGATGTACACAAGTATTGTCAGAGTTGTGATGAATGTCAGAGGCTAGGACTTTGCAGAGATCTGGGAAGATGGCTTTGCATCCTACAATGCCTATGGAACCATTTCAGAAATGGGGACTAGACTTTGTTGGACCAATTAACCCACCAGCCAAGAATACACAGAACAGGTACATAATTACAGCCACTGATTATACTACGAAGTGGGTGGAAGCTAAAGCTTTGAGGGACAACATAGCCAAGTCCACAGCAAGGTTCCTGTATGAGAACATACTTACACGATTTGGCTGTCCCCTGGAATTTATCAGTGACCAGGGAAGTCACTTCATCAATGAGACTATAGAACTTTTAACTAAGGAGTTCATGATTGTGCATAAGAAGAGCACAACCTATTACCCACAAGGTAATGGACAGGCAGAGGCTACCAACAAAATACTATGTACTATCTTGGCTAAGATAGTCAATGCAAACAGAACAGATTGGGATACAAAGCTGCTGACAGCTTTGTGGTCATACAAGACTTCATATAAAGTCAGCACTAAGTATACACCATTCCAATTAGTTTATGGTATGGAAGCTTTACTTCCAGTGGAATTCCTGTTACCTACCATGAGAACGGAATGGGGAAAGAGAATGGAATTAAAAGATTCAATTAAGGTCAGAAAACATGAATTATACCATGTGGAAGAAGTACGTGCTGATGCAGCTGATAACATGACCAGAATTCAGATGAAGAGAAAGGAATAGTTTGATGAAGGCAAGTTAAAGACTTTTAAGACGGGAGATTTGGTTCTCTGGTTGCAGAAGAAGGGAAAGATTAAAGCTTCTAAGCTTAAATCACCATGGAAAGGACCTTATGTCATACAGAAGATGTATGATAACAACACCGCCATGTTACAAACCATTAACAAAGAGATGCTGGGAAGAGTCAATGCCAATAAGTTGAAGGGGTACAGTGGTATCCATGACAAACCATTGCAGCATGATTTGCATGTTGAAACACAGGAACAGTCAGGGGCTACCCCAGTAATACCAACGGAACACGAAGTACTTGTTGTAAAACCAATTGTGTATGGTCTGAGCAAAGAATACATGTGTTCGAACAGCTATCACAGCCCAACACAGGGTCACACAGCCTATCACAGCCCAACACAGGGTCAAACAGCCTATCACAGCCCATCACGGCGCGACACAGCCTATCACAGCCCATCAAGGCGCGACATAGCCTATCACAGCCCATCACGGCGCGACACAGCCTTTCACAGCCCAACACGGCGCGGCACAGCCTATCACAGCCCATCACGGTGTCACACAGCCTATCACAACCTACCCAGCGGGGGCGAGGATCCGGCTCAGGCCGCCCAAGCCGAAGGGGAGGAAACCTAGGGCGAAGCCGACCCCTCCTAGGGAAGAAGGATAAAAGGGATGATGATGACTGTGAGGATAAGGAAGAAGAGCAAGAGCTCAAAAAGAAGAGCAAGAAGAAGGAAAAGTTGAAGAGGGACAGCTACGAAAAAAGATTGGAAGAAGTCTTGAAAAAATATGCCACAGAGGCTGTAACACATTGGAGGAAGGGTGTTTGGTGTGCAAAATGCCAAAATGAAGGCCATACCACAGTTGAATGCCACATGAAGGAGAAACACTATACTATCTATAAAATGGATAACAATTCTACTGAGAATTGTTATTACCACAGAAGGACAGCTACAAGGGAACCAAGACAGGTGAGGGTGCATCAAGTGTAACCCCAACCAAGAAGAAACAATGTCCAGGACCACTATGGTAGGCCTGATGGATATAACAATGGTATGGCAAGAAGAGATAATCCAAGAGGGAATTACCAAGGCAATCCCATATCAAGGTAATCCAAGGGGGAATTACCAGCCAGGGAATCAGGATTTTAGAAATAATCCAAGAATGGACCAAGGGCGTGGACCCAATGGTGAAGAACTATGTTACTATTGTCAGCTTGTCCAATCTGGGTTAGACACCATCATGAGGTGAGAATCCCTGTGAATGAAGGCCCGGTAGTGGCAGCACACATGGTTATGCCATGTTTTGTACCAGAAGTAAGTACAATGATAGTTACCAGAAGCAAGACCAAACTATTACCTCCAATGGATGAGGAGGAAGATGTGAATGAAGATGGTAGTGATGTGCCTGAAGATGATGAGGCATGGAGAGATGAGAATGAACTACACAAGGAAGTGGCAGAAGCTATAAAGGAAATGCAGAAGGAGACAGATATCCCTATAGCAGAGTCAACGGACTCAGAAGAAGAAAATGAAGAAGATGAAGATGAAGTGAAGCAAGAAGCTTCACAGGTGCGACACAGCCTATCACAGCGTACCACAGTATGACACAGCCTGTCACAGCTCAACACAGCCTACTGGGGTTACACAGTCCATAGAATCCGTGACAGGTGGACGTGGGTTAACATCCGGACAGTGGCCGGTGGAAAAGTGGACGGAGGCACGTTTAGAAATGGACACGTGGACGCCAGGGCGAGACACACAGCCAGACATGGATTGCAAAGGCGAGTGTCATCAAGGAAGAAGACAAAATTGGCCGTCAAAGTACCTACCCGACACATTAACTTATTATGGGCCCATTAATGAATACGGGGAAAGGGTAACGGAACCCTTTAAAAGTACCGAAAAGCAAAATCCATGTCACATGTGCTATCCTAGTGGACAGTCCAGAGTGGAAAATCCATGGAAGGAAATTAAATCTAAAATCCAGTCACAGCAGTTATAGCCAATCATAAGCCAGAAGCAGGATCAAGAAAAAGGAGGGATTTTAAGCGCAAGAGTCGGCGTCGTTCCAAGTAACGGGCGTCTCGACGGGACAGACCATCAATGCTATAGCTTTGAAGCTATGGAGGAACTAACAGACTATACGCTCTACTACTTACGCAGTGGCACGGGGATAGAAGAACAAAGAGTGTCTTTTCTCTTAATCGATGCTTGCAAGCCCCGCAGGCTTACAAGAAATTACCCATAGCATTTTGTGGCAACCATACGTTTATGCTTTGTGCCCTACAGGCATTTCTTCAATTGTTACAGCCAAAACCTTTCTGTGGGTCTAGAATGAAGAGAGTGAGAGGAATGGAAAAAATCAGGGTAAAGAGCACCACAATCCTGCAGAAACAAACGATTGCTACTCCACAGGCGGTACAGTTACTGAAGGAGCTGCGATTAGAAGGATTGCAAAGCAAAGATTGGACATTGCACCATAGGCAGTACATGTTACAATTCTTGCAGAACTTTGAGCCTAGGACAGGAGCAACAACGGTGAAGGGACCCTATACCTATAGCAATTGTTTGAATTGCCATCAGGTCAGGTGCATGTGGAGGAGCACATGGCAAGACTGCAAATATGGGACTTATTCCAAGAAGGGAGTTTATTTAAAACTCAGGGTTATGCTTGTACCAAGGCCGTGTACCCAAGGCTAAGGGAGGTAGGCCAGGGATTGAACGTTCTGTTTGCCATGAAACAGAACCAACAGTATTTGAGCAGATCCTTCACATAGGAAATACTCAAAGCCCTGAGAGGAGAAGAGGTAGCATGGGCAGACATAATGTACAACGCACTGGTAGAGGAGATAAAGAGATTACAAGGCACTGTCGCAAAGTCTCCTATCATAGTGTCTGGGCCAATCATTGCACAAATTATTCTAGACTCGTGCATACTTGATGCGAGAGAAAGGAAGGAGATGGGAGTGTTTGAGACAGCAACCACTGCCATAGAAGAGCAAGGCTCTTCACACAGTGAGGGTGGACTGGCAGGGCAACCCCAATCTAAGAGACAGAGGCGGGGAAAGACTGTAGTGGTGGATCCACTGGCTTCACGGAAACCGCATGATAATGTTTCCCAAGCTCTTGTGTAGGAAGGGGCACAGCAGCACAGAGAGCTGCTATTATTGGAAGCAGGGCCTTCAGAGAGGGAAGAGGAAGTTACTTCAGTATCACAGCCATCACAGCCAGATGATCGGCTTGTCACAGAGTTACCACAAGTTGTCCATGCAGTTCCACCACAAATAATTGATTTGGAGAAAGAAGGGTTAGATATCCCCACTACAGAACAGGTGGTGGCAGAAATTGAGAAGGGGGACCTTCTCTATGAAAATTCTGGCTTGGTCAGGGAAACAATGATTGCAGAGGTGCAACGGTTGTCCAGGGGAAACCCTGCTGTGCATATAATACACACACCTGTGACGGAGGTACCACAGGTAGAATGTCAAGACACTGCAGCACCTGTGACGGATGAAGTGGTTCAGGAAGAAAATCTGGTGGGGCAATGGCCTGAATGGTTCGTGAGGCATCACACTGTTGAGGATCAGGCAGAACAGTAGCAAGCTCACCATGATGACCCTCAACAGGCCATGCTTATGAGTTCCATAAGCAGGACACTTAATTTGTTGGGCACTTATGCCAAATCCCATGTTCCAACTACCCAATTGGCAGCTTTGAGGGAGGAATTCAGGAAGGAGTTTGAGGCTCGACTTGCCACTAAGTGTGTAAACAAGGTCGATGAGGAGGTCACTCTCAAGATACAACAAGACTTAGAGAGTACAAAAGCTGCTTTGCAATTGGCCAAGGAACAATTGATTGAGGCAGGCCTCGCGCAAGACCAGTTGCACGAAGCACATAAGCAATAGCTATACCAAATGCAGGTGAAGCATGAAAGCAAGTTGCAAGAAGTGAATGCACTACATACGGAGTTGCAGACAGTGCATGACAGGATGGCCATACAATGTGCTACACTCACAACTATGCTTGAGCAAACTACATTAGAAGTTAACAGCCAAACGGAAAGATGTATGAAGGCACAGACTGATAATCTCGAGCAGATGAAACTCATTATTGATATGAAGAATACAATCTGTCGCAACGAGAATACTTTCAAGCAATACAGGCAGGTTGAAGCTGACCAAGAGAGGTACATCCTGGAATTGCAACAAACGTTCATGTCCAATAGAAATGAACTCTCTGTGGCTAACAAGGCTTGGAAGGAAGCCAATAATCTGGCTGCTACATATGCGAGTTTGGTTGAACCTCATGCGAAGCACATAGAGGCTTTACAGCAGCAGATAGATGTGTACAGGCTCACAGAGGAGCAGACTCTCAGGGGTGCTACAAGCAACTTGGTGGATAACCACCTTATGCAGGTCTGGTTAGCACAAGGGCCGGTGGAGGGCAAAGCACCACGAAAGCTCACCCAAAGCGAGATGAATGAGCTCAGACTGCAAGTGCCGAACATTGCCACAACTACTATAGACAATGTCTATAGTAGGATAGCGGAGCTACAAGAGGATGTAGACGGCCTGCAGACTCAGGTAGAGGACCTCACATCAAATATTGACAAGAGAGTCTTTGTACCTGAGGAGCAGCTGATGGCTTCTTATTTACAAGCCAGAACTTTGGCTTTTCAGTCTTCTTCGCAGGGGGTGCAGGAGATGCCAGTGGTACAAGAGCCAGTGCCACCAACACCACAACAAGTCACTGTGACAGTAGCTGACCCTGTTGTTACTACAGCCACACCACAACCACCACAGCCTGAGGTATGGGGGGATGCTGCTTTTAACCCACCTAAAACTCATGCTGCACGGGAGTATAGTCGGGCTATGATAATGCCCTTCAACCAAATTCCAATTGTGTTGGATTTGGCTTGGAAAGAATTTAGTCATCCACAGTCGTTGACACATTACTACTAGATCATGCGCATTTGGCTGTCAGTGGCAACTAGGACTAAGGTTCTTCCGAACAATCGATCCATTGAGGATCATCACTTTGCGAGGTACTGACATGAGGCAAGTACCATGTTGAAGGAATTAATTGCCTTCCAAGTTGTACATGGGTACATTTATACCAAGACCAAGGAGGTAGCAAGTATTGTCATGGGCTACGGGCTATACTACGCTGCTTGTTTTCTGGCACGTTATCACATTGAGCAGCAGAAAATGCAATCGCGATTTCTGAGTTATTCCAGTGGGGATCATTGGGTCTTACCTTCAGTGCCACCTCATATGTACCTCTATGATACAAAGGTGATGATGCAAAAGGACTCCCAACTTCGTTCATGGTTTCATGCGGCCTGGAACAATTTGTCAACACAGAAATTCGGGCCTGACGATATTTTCTTTTAAGGGCCAAGAGGCATGGAAATACTTGCACAATTCACAAGTCATTGGTACACCACTCACCTTGACAGACAAGGAGTTAAGGGTCTTCACCAATTTTGCAATTCAGCGCTTACAACAAGTTTTACAGTTTAAACTTCCAGACATGGTGGGACCACATTGTATGCCCCAGAGGATTCCACAAAAAGTTCGGCCGTTAAAACACTTGAGAGGCGATGAGGATTCTGATACTACTGATTCTTCAGCGAACTCTTTTGACATGGCAGAGGACTATGCAATTCAGATGGCAGAAAAGAAGCGACGGGGGTCTCCTATGCCTGAAAGATTACCTCTATATCAGCCTCCAGAGGGACTGACATATCCAGGTAGTGTTCAATCATCTCCCTCAACCAGTGACAGGACACGGGCTCGCACACGGAGTCCTTCACGAGACTCTCAACGTCACAAGGGTGCTCGCTCACAAAGGTTTACAAATCCCAAACAGTAATCCGTGAGGACACGGCTTTTTGAGAGGGGGTGGGGTAATGTTAGAGGACTGCTTGGGACTTAGACGCTTTTACGGGATCTGTGGGGTACCCTTAATTTTTACACAGACTGAGACCAACAGGAGCCTTAGGGGTGACAACAACAGGCTTTAGGGGGGGAGATACACAGCCCAACATAGTCCAACACAGTCCATCACAGCTCGTCACAGCCCGTTACAGTCCAACACAACCAGTCACAGCCAACACAGCCCGTCACAGCCCGACACAGCCGCCACAGCTTCGCACAGCCCTACACAGTCCGACACAGCCAGTCACAGCCCGCCACAGCCTGATACAGCCAGTCACAGCTCGGCACAGCTGGGGAACAGTTACCATTGGCAGGGAACGACTGTGGGGGAACGACATCTGAAAAAAGAACATGTACTACAGAGATAACGGTTAGTTAGGAAAGCGGTTAGAACGGCTTGTAAATAGATAAAGCGAGAAGCGGGGACATTTGGGAAAAAGAGATATCGGGGGACTACTTCTTGGAGGACTTCTGGCATCACTGGGGGGAAATGAAGCGGAGAGCGCATCTTTGAGTAGAAAGGAGGGAGAGCACGGAGTAGGAGGAGAACGATATGTTGATGCTTGATGAATGCAAGCAGTAGAGTTGTAATGTAGAGCAGATTAGAGACTCCATGGCTTCAGCCTGATACTTGATAGATATTAATCTGATACATACTTCATACTTACCCTGTGTAGAGAGATCTGAGTGAAGCTGTGGAATGAATGGATGAATTGATGGAATCCGATAGATTGCTGAAGCAATCTGATACTTAAATACCAACAGTAAGGTAACTAGCTAACATGAATACGGGAAGGAATACAAATAGGAAACACCCCCATGATACACTAGCTGTAGGTCATGACTGATTGTTCTGAGCGGGCTGAGTGCTTAGAGATTTCCAACTCTTCTATCTTGGAGTTCCCACCTCGGATAGCGAAGGGATGGGTGAGTAAAAGCCGCGCGACACAACTCGAGAAAGATGAGCCCACCGCGATCTGCCGTGAAGATAACAACGTCAGGTGCCCAAACATGTATTAGCCCCTGGATTGACACTTGGGTCAATCCCAAATGTCAATATGTAAAAGCTAGCTATTTCCTAGCTAACTTCACACTAATGGTAAAATAACTTGACAGACCTTACGGTCTTCTTCAACCATTATCCATTCCCAAGGGTCCATGGTCGTTTGTGTCTATGGACTTTATTGCGGACCTTCCAATTTCCAAGACCACCGATTCAATCCTTGTTATTGTGGATCGTTTTACGAAGATGACACATTTCATTCCATGTAATAAGATGGTTACAGGCGAGGAAACTGCAAGACTCTTCCTCAACAATATCTACCGCATTCATGGATTCCCGAATGACATCGTATCTGATCGAGGACCACGGTTCATATCAAATTTCTGGAGGGGATTATTTCACATATTGGATATTAAGATCAACATCTCTACAGCTAATCATCCACAGACTGATGGTCAAACCGAGCGCGTAAATCAGATTTTGGAGCAATATCTTCGTTGTACGATAAATTATCACCAAGATAATTGGACGGACTTTCTGCCATTCGCTGAGTTTGCCTACAACACTATACATTCTTCGACCAAACAAACTCCATGTTTCTCCAATTATGGTCATCATCCTTAAGCAAATCCTTTCTACATGAAGACTGTTGGAAGCCCTTCTATAGAAAACCTTGCTACGATTCACATGTAGCTTACATTCCACCTCGCAGGAGCTCAAAAATGGTACAAGGAGTATGCAGATCAACATCGCCAACTCCAACCGCAGTTCAAGGTCGGAGATCGTGTATGGCTTCTTCGACAGAACATACAAACCTCGCGACTATCAAGGAAGTTGGATTATCAACGCCCGGGATCATTCAAAATTATTCGATAAATAAATCCGGTCAGTTTTCGGCTTGAACTTCCACGAAGTATACCCATCCACCCAATCTTCCATGTCTCATTATTAGAGTTGTATCATCACTCAAGTATTCCCGGACGAGTTTCTCCTAGGGGTGCACTCTTTATAAAATGTCTGTATTACGTGCGTTCGCCGCCTAATAAAAAACCCCCCTGTATACGGGTCCTTGGATCATTTATACCCCCTCTGTACATACATTTTGAAGATTATAAATCCCTCTCATGTAAATATATAGAAAGTTGTAATTTTTAAGAAGTAACCCCTTCTGTATGTATATTTCCCTTTTCAATCATTAAAAAATATCCTCAAATATGTATATGTATGTTTTTATATTATATCAAGTTTATTAATTTAAAAATAGAATAAAATCTAATAAATTAATTAAAAAAATCTATTTGCCCTCGATAAAACTTGCTGTGGAATCACACTTTGAACAATAGTCAGATGCAGAGAGGAAAGAGACATTGTCAATGCCCGATGTGCAAGAGGCCTGAAGAAAGTTTCCATTTTCTGATGTACAGTCCTAATTATTTTCATCAAAGAGTAACCCTCTTGAAGACCATCAAGACCTTAGTCACAACACCTCTGCTCATCAATTAGGACAGTTTCTGAACTTGTTCTACATTTCACCTTCGCAAGGTCCAATTATGTTCAAAACCAATTATTGAGAATTCCTCTCCAAAAAGAGATTTCGTGTGCCTTTGCTGCCACTGTTGGAGTCCAACCTGACTCGCAACTGACAGAAACTGCTCAATACATTCAATTAGGTGACAAGCATTTCATTTCACCAATACTCCCCACAAAAACAAACACCATTTTGGAAGTGGTGAAAGCGGTTGACATCTCGTACAACAATCTCTTGCTTAGCTATCTTTGAGATGAATTTGGTGGCTGTGTGGCAATCACCACACATCCGAAGATTCTTGATGATCCCCAAAAACATCCCAGAGGGTGTGTTGATAAGCCCAAAAACAATGGCCAACTTCTCATTGTGGTGGCAAAGAGACGATTCTTTAAGCTCTTCCTCAACATCATGCAATGCAAAGCGCGGGCTTCACCCCTTCGCACATCAATTGCTCATAGGTCTCTAAAGCCTCCATCCCACGCCCTTGCTGTGCATATCCTGCAATCATCGCACTCCACGACAACACATCTCGTTCAGCCATACTGTCGAACACTCCCTTCATACATGTCCATGAGGGTATTGTTCAGAATGACATTTGATACAATTGCAGATCTGACAATGTCGCCATGGACCTCTTTGCCCTTTTCCAGAGCTGACAGGCTTGCACACGCATTGCAAATGCACACAAACGTGATGTGGTCGGCTTCACCCCTTCCCCCATCATTTGATCATAGGTCTCCAAAGCCTCCATACCACGTCCCTGTTGTGCATACCCTGCAAGCATCACACTCCATGACACCACATCTCGTTCAGCCATGGAAACTCCCTTCGCATCCTTAATGCACCCACATTTGGCATACATGTCCACCAAGGGAGTGTTCAGAATGACATCTGGTACAATTCTAGCTTTGACAATGTCACCATGGACCTCTTTCCCTTTTCCAGAGCTCCCAGGCTTGCACACACATTGCATCTTGCCAACATTATATTCCACGTGATCAAAGATCGTTGATGCATTTTGTTGAACACTTGGTGAGCGTCAATGATGCTCCCACACAAAACATACATGTTGACAAGGGTGTTGAGCATAAAACATTTGACGTGAATCCACTTTGGATAATGTGAGTATGCACCTGTTTTCCAGCTTCCAGACCTTCCATCTTGATGCACTTAAGCAAGAGACAGACATACATATCTAAATATGGTGAAATGCCTTGTGATGTGGTTAGGCTTTACCCCTTCCCCCATCATTTGCTCATAGGTCTCCAAAGCCTCCATCCCGTGCCCCTGTTGTGCAGCGTCACGTTCCACGACACCATATCTCGTTCAGCCAGAGTGTTGAAAACTCCCCTCACATCCTTAACGCACCCACATTTGGCAAACATGTCCACAAGGGCAGTGTTCAAGATGACATCTGGTACAATTCCAGCTTGCTCCTAGGCTTGCACACGCATTGCAAACACAAACAAATGTGATGTGGTTGGGCTTCATCGCTTCGCACATCATTTGCTCATATGTCTCCAAAACATTCCTACCACACCTATGCTTGGTAAATCCTTTCAACATAATATTCCACGTGATCAAAGATCATTGAGGCATTCTGTTGAACACTTGGCGAGCAACCCCGATGTTCCGACACTTAACATACAAGTTGACAAGGGTGTTGAGTAGAAAAATATTTGGCGTGAATCCACTTTGGATAATGTGAGTGTGCACCTGCTTTGCAACTTGGAGACCTTCTATCTTGATGCACTTAAGCAAGAGACAGAAATACATATCTGAATCTGCTGAACTACCTCCTTGGAGTAGAGTCTGTAGAGCCTCCGTCAGGCTGTCGCACAAAGTATCTTCACATGCCCAGAAGTGCCAGAAGAGGCATTGTGGACTCCCTTTCTTGATCCTCTTTCAGAAGCTGTGGTCATGGTTGAGGTGCCTGATTTTATCAACTGTGCCGCTGCAGCTGCTGCCTTTAGTTGACCATCTACCCATGCAAGTTTCTTATAGCTACTGACCCCCACATGGAATCAAGGTAATATGGAGCTTGAAGTCCAACCCTCTTGGATGAATCTGGACCCACACTCTATCCATGCTCATTCAGGGAAAAACAGGGAAAAACTCTGAGAACAGGGGAAAACAGGTTGAAATGTGATGAAGAAGGTACCTTCATTAGCAGCGCTTTGTTCTAACCAATTCACTGCTGCCACTGCTGTTTCCAGTTGACCATCTACCCACGCAGCTTTCTTGTAGCTATTGATCCGCAAGGAATCAGAAGTATTCTTGTGTTTAAAATCCGACCTCTAGGATGAATGTCTTCCACTTCACCACATCGTTCAGCCATAGTGTTGAACACTCTCTCCGCATCCTCAATGCTCCTACAATAGCATACATGTCCACAAGGGTATTGTTCAGAATCACATATGGTACAATTCCAGCTTTGGTGATGCAACCATGCACCTCTTTGCCCTTTTCCAGGGCTGCAGGCTTGCACACGCACTGCAAACGCACACAAACATGATGTGGTCGAGCTTCACCCCTTCCCCCATCATCCGCTTTCAGGTCTACAAAGCCCCATCCCGCGCTCCTGCTCTGCACACCCTGCAAGCATCGTGTTCCATGACACCACATCTCATTCAGCCATAGTGTTGAACACTCCCTTGGCATCCTCAATGCTCCCACATTTGGCATACATGGCCACCAGAGTAATGTTCAGGATGACATCTGGTACAAATTGCAGATTTGATGATGTCACCAGGGATCTCTTTGCCCTTTTCCAGGGCTGCCATACGCACTGCAAATGCACACAAACGTTATGTCGGCGGCCTTCACCCCTTCCCCCATCATTTGCTCAAAGGTTGGAGCCTCCATCCCGCACCCCTGTTGTGCATACCCTGCAAGCATCACACTCCACAACACACATCTCGTTCAGCCATAGAGTTGAACACTGATCCCTTGGCATCCTCGATGCACCCATATTTGGCATACATGTCCACCAGGGCAGGGGCAGTGTTCAGAATGACATCTGGTAATCTAATAGGCATTCACATTTTTGCATCGATCGTCCCACCATTGTCTGGGGTCAGAAAAATATTCATTCCACTGCTTCTCCTCGTCTCTGTTACCTGTTTCTGGATACTTTCCTGTTGTCACATTGGCAGTATCATGTCAAAGTCATTCCAACCTATCCTAGATTCACTCAACCAGCTAACTTGCAGAATTCAACATGAAAATTTAGGGCTGATTCTGATAAGAGGGGAAACAGGGTGAAATGTGTTGAAGAAGGTGCCTTCATCAGCACTGCCTCATTTTATCAATTGTGCCGCTGCTGCTGTGGCTTCATGTTGATTATCTACCCATGCAGGTTTCTTGTATCTACCCTCCATAGGGAATCGTAGGTAATCTGGAGCTTGAAATATGGAGCTTGTCCTTGACTTTGTGTCATGACCTATGGAGGATTTGACCGACCATCAACCCAAAATGACCTCTTGTGTGTGCTGATTGTGTCTTGTAGTCAGATAATGTCGGATTGGTCTGTGAGAACCACCACGGTGCAACTAAGCAGGTAGAGAAACACGGTCTGCTAAGACAAAGCTGACTCTCCCAAGAACCTTGTAAACATCAAGAAGAATACCAAATCAGGGTACTAACAGGAGGCAAGAGCCCGCATTTGCAGGATGGACAAACTTCTTCACATCGTACCTTAAGAAAACGCCACACCTTGCGATTGCAGTTGTCCCATCATCGTGAAGGATTTGCTCCGTGCTGCAAATTCAAGGCCGAGTCTGATGAGAGGGAAAAACAGGCTGAAATAGGTCGAAGAAGAAGGTGCCCTCACCATATTGTCCTTGACATTGTGTCATGACCCATGGAGGATTTGACCTCCCAAAAAGACCTCTTTTCTGTGTGCTGTTGGTGTTTGTACTCAAGTAATGTCAGGTTGAGAACCACCATGGTGCAGCTGAGCAGACAAAGATTGAAATGACGTGCTAAGACCAAGTTGATTATCCCAAGAATGCGGGAGATGAGGGGAGGGGAGAGGAGAGGCGAGGAGAGGAGGGGAGGAAGAAGAGAGCCCGCGGGAGGGAATGGGAGAAAGATCGCGGGAAAAAAGAAAGAAAAAAGAAACAAAACGAATGATCCCGCGGTGTATCACGACCTAAATAACGTCCTTACCACTAGACTATCCCTTAAAACTTAACAACCCCCTCTTGTAATATTATATTTAAGGTGTTTTAAACCCCCCCTATGTATGTGTAATGTTGTACATGGGGGGGTTAATATACCCCCTCCTGTGCACGCACGTGGCTGGTACATACTGGCTAGAGTGCACCCCCCAGGGAGTTTCTGTACTACCTCCACCGATTGAAGTCAATCAGGAAATTTGACGAAGTCCTAGATTCTCGCATCAAGTATAAACGTATTTCGTACATTGGGAAATGCTACGGACGTGAGAACCTTCATCCAACCTCGCCAATGCATCTGACAAAATCCAAGAGTTTCATCAACGATATCCAGGTAAGCCCCGAGCTATACGTCAATAAGACGTCACAACGATGATGTCAACCAAGTTAACTTCAAGGTGAAGACTTCACATTCAGTGTATCTGATACACGCTAAGGAGGGAGGAGCAACACACATCAGTATATATAGCTACACTTCTAGCACTCTTGCATCTTGTATTGGCAGCATGAAGTCACATGAAGTGGATACATTGGAGCTGTCGCTTACTCAACTACCAGACCAGCCATTCCGACTCTCACAACCTTCAACATCACGTCGACGCCCTCGAGACGATGGGCCACTGAGGCGTCGTGTACTTCCTCGTTTGGACCCCGTACGATGGCAAGTAGAGCGTACTCGAAGTCTGATAATCCTATTGGAGGTTGAGGCTTCGAACCCAAAGGGCAACGAAATCAGGTTTGAAGGCAGTTTTGAAAATCAGAATGCTCAAATCACTACGTTGGTCCCAAGTTCAAGGTGTTGGATACTATCGATGGTTGCATGGACCTATAAATCGTTTGAGTCAAGAACGATGAGCCGAATACTTGGCAAATACCATTCGCCGAATTTTGGATTTTCTCCAACTCTAAGCAAGTCTAAGATTTTACCGCTCCTCGAGGAACTCGGCGCTAGAGGAGGGGGTGATGTTATGAACACAGAACAGAGGAACTTACCAGGAGTAAATACCAGAAGTTACCAAGTTACGATGTTACCAAAAGTCACCATGATTTATCATAAGTTACCATAA
This sequence comes from Takakia lepidozioides, assembly GCA_030704615.1. Classification (NCBI taxonomy): domain Eukaryota; kingdom Viridiplantae; phylum Streptophyta; class Takakiopsida; order Takakiales; family Takakiaceae; genus Takakia; species Takakia lepidozioides. The sequence continues at coordinate 60,165,600 of CM060733.1, forward strand.
GTTACCATAAGTTACCAAGTTACTGGGAGTTTATCAAATTACCGAGAGTAACTTGGGAAACTGTTCAGGAACCTTCATTTGGAGGAAACTTCTCCATCAAGATATCTCCTTTGTTTAATGAAACTTCTCCGCGAAGAAACCTTTGTTAAAAGAAACTTCTCCATCAAGAAACCTCCATTGGGGAAGCTTCTTAAAGAACTTCCTAGTAGCTAGTATGTATAGGAGGCGAGACTGGACACTCCTTAGTCTCGCCAACACAAGTTCAAGCTACTTTTGTTTCCAGTCCCAGTACTCCAGTTCAGCTTCCAGTACTCTAGCCCAGTTTCCAGTATATGACACTCTAGTCCAGTTTTCAGCATTCCAGTATTCAAGTCGAATTCCAGTATCTTGTACTCTTGCCCATTGTTATAAAAATCATCTTTATTCTTGTTTACCCATCATGCATTTGACCACGCCGACGTTGACTTCTTGTCTAGTCTTGTACTTCTAGTCTGATCTCTTGTTTGTGTTCAGTCATGTTCTCGTCTTTGACAATGCCTTTGAAGATGGTGGATTCTTTGTTGTCTTGAATGCAATATGTAGCATAGGTCGGCAGTTTAGAGTCCTACCTATTCATTGAAGCCATGGGGTCTTCTTACATAATGGGGTCTAATTTCATCATATTGGATATGTTTATTTCCACGGATCTAGGTCCAACGGGAATAGGTACCATTTCTTTGACTGCTCGTCCTCTGGCATTTGCTGACGTGACATCCGCTCATGCTGACTTGGAGTGAGCGGGGGCTCACGCCACCTCACAATACGTCAGCCTGCGCTCACGCCATGTCAGCCCCGTGTGAACGTGGGTTCACCGCTCACGCCGTAGCGTCGCTCGTTTAATGCCTAGAAGTTACGACGAAGTGTCCCCAAGAGTCGAAACAGAGTAGTGAAAGAATGATAAAAAAACCCTAAGATCTGAGGAGTGATAGTGAAAGGAACGGAAAACTAAGAGAGGTGTAACTAGAGAAGGAAGGGGAGTTAAGTAGAGGTAGCTTCTAGATGTAATAAATCAATTTAGCTTTCGTTGCCAGTTTGATGTGCTTCCAATTTACATCTGAAGTGTCAGATTCCAGTGATGCCGAAGAGGATCCTCCGATGCTGCCAGATGAGCGGAATATTGTTGGGCTAGATACAAGTGTTAAGCTTTGTCGATGTCTAGTGCACACAATTTAGACGACCTTTCTTAGCATCAACTGTAATGTCAAAGAATACCTAGGTAAGCAGGGCTGTTGCCGAGGTATTTGCATCATCCAGAGCCCAGCTGCACAACGAGCTTTTCAGATGTGCCAAAGAGTAGCCCCTTTCACAACTACTAGCTTTGGATTTCGAGGCAGGGTTGTAGTTGAGAAGAATGGGCACTTGCTGAATAGGCATGAGTGTCCACAGTTGGTACAAGGTCATCTAGACCAAAGGCCAAATTGAGTGCGGAACTATGTAGAAGAGTAGACAATGTTCAAGGCTTTCAATAGTTCCCACTGAGCAGTAAATTTTGTAGAGAATTGCTTGTTGCAAAAAGCTAAGAAATATGCCAACTTTAAGAACTCTGTTAGCAATCTGCCAAAGGAAGGTGCTGAGCTTTGCTGATTTAGTTTTGTCCCATAATATGTCTTTCCAAATACATTTCCAATTTTCACCTTGGAAGTGAACATGGCCCCACTTATCATCCCACTTTTGGAGTAGGGGCCTGGCGAGCTCTGTAGGCCTTCTTGGCAGTGAAAGCGAAGAAGGGTTCTAAGTTCTTCTTCGCAAGTTTAGGAGTCCACAAAAGGTGCAAATAACTTGAATTTTATTTTTGGATCTTGCTCCTCCCATTGTGCTCCTTGGGGCCAATTATTGAGCCTTAACTGGCTTCTTCTAGTTCCCATTCCCTTCTTGGACACAATTTTGGTCAACATATCCCTTGCTCTGACAGATATCTTCCTATACTCTCTACTCTCAAATCTAAACTTGCTTTCTGGAGCTCATCTATGGTAAAGGAAAAAATGTGGACGCGTTGCCGAAGCAAGCGTAACTTATGGTGTCACTTCACCTAGAAGGGCTACTGCCTTCCGGTAGAAAGGTGGACACCTTTATAACAACCAAGAGGGTGGTTTGAACCCACCTCATCTATGGTATATATATCCTTGGGAAGGCCCCGCCCTTATTCTCAGTAAGGCGCTTTTGGTATCGGTTTGGTTTTTTGCCACGGTTGGCCACTTGACATTTTTTATCCGAGAACTTAAAGCCCTCATGAGGAATTTCTTATGGGGGTCCAACCCAACGATCCCCCGTAAAAGAGCAGTGGTGGCTTCGAAACAACTTTGCCAAAAGAAGTCCAATGGTGGTCTAGGACTCTTGGACCCTGAGGCTCAGATCAAGGCCGCAAAAATCATATGCCAAAACTCTGCCTGATTTGTTTTGGGTAGGTGCTGGCCTCTTAACTGTAACTTGAGAGGCCATGTGGTGTAACAGTTATTTTTAATTGATTGCTATTGCTTAACGAAAATACAATGGGATACTAGTAATGTAGTTGCTAGGCGATGGCCAGATCCCTACGAATGAAAATTGGATTTGATTCGCTCCTTGGCTCCCATCTTGAAAAAGATTGAAGTCATGAGGAGTGTTCTACCGTCTAACATATAATGTAGTAAAGAAATATACATATCCACTGTTACACCTATATGTTATATAAGGAAGATGCTTTACTACAAATTAATTTTCTTAAAAAACAATTACTTTTAATTTTAAAGGTCAATTCGTTTTCTTGTTCCCTTTTTCTTTTTTTGGCAACTTTAGACAACAGCCAAAATGTGGGACCAAGTACTTTAGAGAGGGCTGTGTTATGTCCCCTTCACGGGTCACCTGGGTGACAGAAAGCACAGAGTTTGGATGAAAAACGGACCATCCATCTGTTTATCTATATCATTGACCTCAAATTCCCAGATATTTTCAAGAAATAGCCATTTTTCGAAGTTATTTTCTTTTGCATATAACACGTGGTTCCAAGATTCACTGGTCAATGATTGACTAAATTTTTTTCTTTTTAATCCTATTTTGTTCTTGAAAAGGCGAAAAAAAGCACCGTTATTATCATTGCCGTGACACGTGTAAGTCATATAAATTTCCAAGTTTTAAGAGATACGTATACAGACAATTGGATGAATGTTGGGGATGGATGAAGACACGTAAAATAGGACGTGCGGGCCCAAGTGCATGAAGCGCAAAGGGAGAGAGATGAGCTTGTTTGTTGGCTGCGTGTTCGTGTCTCTTCTCAAACAAAGGTGGAAGCGTTTGTCAATGGGGACCACCGCCACGACAAGTCTTTTCTCTCTTGTTTTGTGCTCTTTCAAAGTCCTGCAGCACACGCGTCTTGTGGGGCCTACTTGCTTTCCTCGGTTTTCATCTCCATCTCTCCTTTCCAAGCACCATCCACCTTCCCCCGCCCATCCCTCTCTCATCTCTCTGTCATCTCTCTCTCTCTCTCTCTCTCTTCATGTTTTTGTGTCTTTTCCCTTTGGGAGGTGTGCAAAGATGAGTTTTTTTGGTTTGTCGTCCTCCGTCGTCCGATAAATGGATTGTAGAGCTCTCGTGGTTTGATCTTCTCGATCATACAGTTTATAGATCTCTCCAGTAGGCTTCAATTGGGTCTCAATTAGTCTCAACTCTTGTCTCTTGTACCTTTACCTTTCATTGAGTTCGGGTTTGTTATTCTGTCCACGTTCAGTCTTCCCCCGAGGCCGATCTGCTTACCTGTCATTGAACTAGATAATTATATATTTATGACGAGAAGATAGAATGTGCGTGCACAACCTTCATGCAGACCTACAAGTGCGCCTTCACAAGCCCTGCACATGAGAAACTGTTAGATGCACAGCACATATGAGATTCAGCAGCTATAAATCGAGCTTTTGGAGGTCACAGAAGGCCAGAGAGTCCTTTACAACATTCGGCCTATAGTCATGTCCACTGAGGACCTCTGCTATTCTCTGGGCGCAGCCTATTATTTTTGTCCATAGTGCCGGCGAACCCAATTTTACATTGATGATCTAGCTTGAACGTTTATAAGCCAGGTGTATATATACAAACATTCTTTACTGGTTCCATAGGCAGGATGGTTTAATTGGAAGGACCCTGCAAGGTCGGTCTATCGATACTCGAAGTGCGCCTCAATTGAAGGGAGTCTGGTGAAGTTGATCGTGGAAAACCTCTCTGTCCAGAATCACTTGCGATCCAATTTCAAGTGTTGAGCCAGAATCTCAACGGAATCTGCTGCCGGCTCATGCTCACTCACAACCTTGATACACTAGCTCATGGCTGGCTCTGCTGGCATCGATTTTTGATATATATTTCTGTACAGAGTACTGGAACTGAACTTTCATGTTCATTGAAAGAGTGACGATCCTCGAGGAAAGCGACAGATGGGCTGAGGCTAGACTCAGACGTTCTCGCCAGCTTTCTTTCTTTCTCTAAAGTTATCTCTCTCAGAGTCCCAATCTCTAGTCAGACCCATTGAAAATGAGCGTCTTCTCAAATTACGGTCCTCCTTTTAACACTGGGTCCTTCACCCCTCCAAGCACTAGTGCCACCTCCACTAGTAGCAGTGGGTCCAAAACCACTCAGTTCAGTCCAATTATTATTGCAGTGATAGGGGTGCTTGCAGGTGCCTTTCTACTTGTGAGCTACTACCGGATTTTTTCGAAGTATTGCACGCGATGGCGGATACAAGCATGGGACTCCCGGCGAAGGGCTAATCGAGGTGAAGATTTACCGAACATGGTATGTACGAAGATCTCGGGAAGGCAACACGCCGAACTATGTATAATTCTCACAATTCAATACTTCAGCGTTTAAATCGTGTAGTGACAACAGGTCTTTGAACAAAACTCTCGAGCATGAACGTTTGTATGTGCACAGGATAACTTTCTCGAATAAAAGCATACATCCGATGCTTACAATTTCTTTATCCACTTGCGAACAGGTTGTTGTTGCAGGGGAGGGGCAAGTATCATGGCCCCTAAATACAGCGGGATTAGAAGAGGCTTTGATCAAGCGCATACCCATTGCCACCTACAAAGATGCTAAGGAGCTGATTCCAGATTCAGATTGCGCGGTATGCTTAAGTGAGTTTGAGGACGACGAGACGGTTCGCATTCTGCCCAAGTGCAGTCATGCATTCCACATATCATGTATAGACACCTGGTTGCTGTCTCACTCCACTTGCCCTCTGTGCCGTGTCAACGTTGTTGTTGCTGTTGGCACTGTTCCTTATGCATTGATGCCGGTTCCACCTGAGGGTCCCATGGATGCGCTTCCTTATCAAGAACCACTGCAGTCTGACAACGCGAGGCCCCTTATAGATCAAGAGGTACAACAACAGCAGTTATCAGGGCCTGGCTCATTGTCCAGAGCATCAAGTCGCAGTTCTTTTGTCAGAGGTACGAATGCATTTTATCCCCAATTCTTCCATTAGATTCTTCGTAGGGGCCATTGCAATCTCTTTCCCTGCCCCCACCCGTGGACCTTCGGCTACTTTCTCAGCTCGCAGTCCCAGCAAAATTTCTCCTTTTTGGTGTATGAGCATGCCCAGCGAAACTGTGTGAGCGTTCATGAAGAAATCCCCACCGGGTACCTGGGCACAGGTTAGTTGAATCTGTTTCTAGTTGAGCACTCCCGTGTCTGGAGGTGTTCACGAAGTATTTAAAACGTTCCATGCATAAATTTTGGTGTTCACTTGCACGAATGCAGCCCCAGATTTGGATGGTGCGGATGATCAGAATACAGCGCCTCGAGAGTCGAGAGGAGCGGACATGTTTAGACTGCCGAACTCACCGTTGGAGCCGTCCAATTCTGCCAAAAGGAGGTTGTACTACAGGGCATCCAGTTCAAGGGAGCCTGGAGTCCCCTGGGAAACGGATCAAAGCGAGAGAGGGAGAACCTTAAACGAGGAAACGGATCAAAAGGGAAAGCACCCGTTGGTTAGGAGGCAGTCGCCACAGAGAAGGAACAAATTCGCGCGCTCCTGTTCAACAGGCTCCGCCGGGTCCTCGAGTACGTCCAATGTTGTGGTAGAGCTTTTGACCCATGAGATCTTAAACGAGAGGTTGAACGGTCACCAAATGAGGGGAGAAGCTTTTTTGAATTCTGCTAGATTCGATCCTGGTTGGGCAGCTTCAAGAGGCCGTGGGCAACTGCACCGCTCGAGCACACAGAAGGTTGGGACAGAGAGTAACCCATTTGTGATGGTTGACATGGCAGGTGCCGTGGAAAACTCACATACCAATGCAATTGTAGTACCGGTTGATCTTTCAAAGGGGATGTACCCTTACTTGGGTTCAATGTCGAAAGGGAAAGATCAGAGACCTTTGAGGCATGAGGAACCAGTGGGATCTAACAGCAGGTTGGGGGCTACTTTGGCGGAAGCTTCTGCATCAGCTCTGCCACAAAAATCTCGGTCATTCAAACACTCAATGTTCAAGAAATTGAGAAGGTCTGAATCTGCTGGGTCAAGAACTGCTTTCCATTCATTTCGTAACAGCCAAAGAGTTCATGCATCAGAGAATGCCTTCCAAATCGTAGATTTTGTTTAACAGAACTTTTGAGTTTCCAATATTAGCTCTCACACAATCAATCATAAACAGGTCTCTCATAAACTTGAGTAGACAAATCGTATGCATAGTGTCTGTCACTTACAAACAGACGTTTTTCTTCAATTTCCTGGGTCTCGACACAAAGACAAGTCACATTCTGCAGGAAAATTAGACTAGAGGAGATGATTTGCAAGGGGCTTCGAACGACTTCCGTCTGAAGAACTCGTACAACTTCAAGCTTTTTGAACCGGACGAGTTTTTGGGTCATGAGTTCATTGTGTCATGTTCAGTCATCTATAGTATTCATGCCCGAGCTGTTGCGCAGCTCTGGAACATTGTACACGAGCCAGTTAGTAGTAGCTGCTATTCATCTGGAGGTTAAATTTACACTAGACCTGTAATTGAATCAGGTTTTGGAATGTACAGACCTGCAAGCTGTACATTGACACATGTATCAGAGAATGCCAAGAATCCCTATTCAATGTTCACGATTGTTCATGTGTTGCACATGCACATGATGGTGACTCTTAGAGGTTAGAAACAGACTTCAGATTTTAAGATTCATTTCTTTTTTCTCACGAGTGTCCCACTAGACTCTCACCCACACACAAACTTGTACATGATCAAAACTAGTGCTGAGCACTCCTTTTAAATGAATTCGTAAACTCGAGCTGGATTGATTCCGCTCCAGCTTATATGAGCACACGGGAAGTGCGGAGAAGGAGCTTGTAACGTTGACATACTATAGCAGTCTAGAGACAACCCCAAAGTCGCTCAGAGTACCACATGTGGCTGAAAGCCCAGCTCCTTGGCCATGTCCCTCTAGAGATACCATCCTTCTCCCCTTTCTGCGTCTCCAGCCTCATGCTTGTATATATATATACACATTAGTGTCTGTTTTAGACACTTGGAAAAAATCCGTGTCCAGACAGTACTTTAGTGTACTAATTATTCGAGTCTGTCATTTGATGGGAGGCTGAAGGTGGATTTATCCGCAGAAAAGAGGATCATGAATCTTGGTTTCGAGTAACGCCAAAATCGCGCTTGTAGCACAATACCCACAGGAGAACAGTTCTTCAATTATTGCCCGGCGAGAATATACTGTAATGTGCACCAAAAGTAAAACAAGTTCTGAGAGCTTCTCGAAGAATCAAGACGTGTCAAAGATTTTCAACTTCCAGGTGCTTGTTGAAGACTGTAGTCTAACTCGGGATAGTCAAGGTAGGCCCTTCCATGCAAAGAGATAATCTAATCACTGCAGGTCAACCGAACAAAAAGTAATGCTCTTGAAAGTGTGTTTTCGCCTCAAACTTAGTACTGGGGATGTAGGGCCCAAATTTTACTTAATGCACGTAAAGATAAATCTAGTGTGCTGCTGCAATGCTGGAGACTCGGTTGACAAGTCTGTGCGAGCATCTTTGACTTTGCAACGCGGCACCCAAAAGTCTAATGCAATCTGAACATTGACCTTGAACAATGCCTAGGACTGCCTGATGATATCCATGCCACGAGAAAATCCTCCGTGTGGACTACTGGGCCTCCAGGACGGCAAGCACGGCAAGCTTCAATTGTTTTGGTCCCGTTTGGGTAGAATGTCTTGGGCATCCTCGCGCCACACTGGCATATATCTTTCGTGAACACACAGTCTGCCTGAGGTATCAGTTAAGCTACACCGAGCATCAAACAACACTAATTTAGTACCTCTTAGATAAATAGTCTGAGGGCACAAGACACTGGTGCGTTTGAACAATGAAATCGTTTGCATAGATATGTTGAAAACAGCTCCATAATCTACAACTTGACTTGTAGATAAAGTTAGAGACATTAAAAGTAACTCTCTATTTAGAGAGGCTTTTGTCTTAAAGTTAAAGCTAGTCCATTATGGGACTACTTAACACATATAGTAAATGTAGGTCTAGAAGGCAAGTCTAGGTGGAGAGCTTGTATACAATCCTCTTTTGTTGTTCTATCTACGTTTTCAACATGGTATCAGAGCATGGTTGCTAGAAGGTGGCTGTAGTTTCATGCTAGATAGAGGAGAGGCTTTTGTCTTAAAATTAAAGCTAGTCCATTATGGGACTACTAATTAACATATATAGTAAAAGTAGGTCTAAAAGGCAACTCTTAGTGATTGTTTCTAGCCTAGCTAAAACTATAAAAGAAGCTCGAGGGTGAAGCCATGACAGATTTGTTGTTCTTGCTGTGTGCTTCTATGGTTGGGTGAAGAGCTACTATAAAATCCTCTTTCATGTTCATTTTCTGGAGTCATATGTTGAGATGCTCTTGAATCAATGTACCACTCATACTTCTGCCTAGAAATATGCTGAAAGCGAAACTACAAATAAGACAGGGTATTTGTGACCAGTAGCTACATTCCCTTGTGTTTCTTGATTCTGCCGTTTACACTCCTCTGCTATGCGTATTTTGTACTCTTTTATCCCATGCCCATATTTCTTGCAATGATAGTGCACTTCATCCTTGATTTCAGCTTAAACTTTGAGCCAGACTTTGCAATCTGACATGAAAGGAAGTTCTATTTCTCTACAATCCTCTTTTGTTGTTTTATCTATGTTTTCAACATGGTATCAGAGCCTGGTTGCTACAAGGTGACTGCAATTCATGTTATCTAGATAGAGGAGGTGCTACGAGGTGGCAGCGAAGACGTGATCAAAGGGAGCTCCTAGCCAAAGTGATTTGGTCCACGGCCAATGATCAGTAAGTCTGTGAGTTTGCTGACTGTCAAGGATATTTAAGTCTTAGATGTTGAGAATGAGAGACCTAATGGAAAAATTTCTGCTCATCGAAACGTTATAGATATAAGAGTAGAAGATCAATTCAATGGAACCAATTACCAGTCTTGGAAGTTTAGAATGGAAATGATTCTTCTAGACAAGGACCCGTGGGGATTGATTGATGGGTCGTAGGTAGGACCTGATGATGCAGTTGGCCAAGCTTTATGGGATAGAAAAGATCAGAAGACTAGAGCTAACATCATAATGAGCTTGAGAGACAATCAGATGAATGTAGTCATTGACGCTAAAAATTCGAAAGAGGTTTGGCATAAGCTAACACCTATTTCTATTTTTGAGACGAGGGATGTAACGTAACGAGTGATTGCGACACAAAAGTTCTATGGTCTGAAGATGACCGAGTCTGACGGAATCAGTTGAACAAAATTTGAGTTTGTTCGGTGTCTTAAGAGACGACTTGAAATCTGTGGGAACTGTGATTCTGATGAACAGTTTTGGCTAGAACCACACCTCCGCAATTCCGCCCGGCCTGGCAGCCCGATTCATCGCAGTTCCAAATCCGTGACGCATCGTAGTTGTACTTTTTGTAGATCAAGTCTAAATTAGTGTAGAATGATTCTACGTTCTCAGGGCAAAGCCCGCTTGCCCTCCCAGTTTCCAGCCTTTGTGCCACCCTCAAGGTCAAATGTCCATGTCTAGATCTGAACCATCTAATCCATCCAAAGCCTGGAATTCCTTGCTTAAATGGTGTCTCTCGCTCTTGGGTTATTTCAGCCATCTTTAACCGGAGCTGTGTGAGTGTAAGAGGATGCCCAATCTCTTGCATGCGTTCGATATATTTCACCAGTAGATCCTCCTCAGCAGCAGTCAACGTGCCCTTGATGCCTCTACTACGTGTGGTCGTGATCCCATACACATGATTCCGAAGGCTAGAGGCAGGTATTCCGAATATCCTTGAAGCTGCTCTCAAGTGTTCTCCCCGATTCACGGCTGCCATGGCACCAGCTAATGCCTCGTTTGACCAGTTCCCATTCTTACGTTGTCTTGGAGCTTTTTTGGGTCTCCCACCCCGATTTCGAGCAGGTGCAGGTGCAGTAGTGTTGTCATTGGAGGTCTGGTCCACTGACACACGCTCTTCATTTGTAGATCGATTCTCAACTAGACTTTCACGTAAGTTAGCATCTTGAGAACCCTGCCCAGCTGAGAACTGTACACTGCGATCCCATGGATCTTGGGCCCACTGAAAGTTGACATCTTTCTCACCTTCATCACTCTGACTACCCTCATGTGAATGCTTGTTGTTGTAATTTTGTCTCTCATCAGATTCATCGCTGGAATGGCTCTCTGTCTGTATCTCGTCATAAGCCACATCCTCCTCGGTATCCGGTAGCAACCTGAAAGCCTGCGAAAGTCTGAAATCTAGATCCATGGTGGTGAAACTCTACAGGTGGAAATGTGAAAATATCTGAATTGCTACACTCATGGAACTCTTACGGATTGCACAGTGGAACCCTTGCACATCTGATTTGTGGCCAAGTGGGTCCGTGTTATACTTGGTATGAGAGTTTGAATGGTAGGCGCCACTCTGCTTAATTGGAGCAGCCGTATTTTGAATTGAGCAGCCACTACATTTAATTGGAGCAGCCGTCATGGCTATTACGAAGCGTTATCTTTCCCAAATTCACCCTAAACTTGTTTTAATAAGTGATTAAGGCATGCAAATCATGTTTATAGTTAACCTCCAACTTTGCTATTAACCATCCTATAGAGCATACATTAATAACAAAAATACTGTACAATACAAGTCACAACCATATCCCTATATATAAGGACTTCTCTCCATTGATGAACCTAAAACCAACCAATGAAAATAATGCATCCATTTAAGGACTTCATCAATCACATTTGCTCACAAATATAGGGGTCCATTTAAGGTCACGCACACATTTAGGTGTTTGCACCTTAGCTACTCATTAGAAATAACCCGTCTTACTTGTAGTTTCGTTTTCAGCACATTGTACTACTAGGCAGAAGTATGAGTGGTGCAGTCATTCAGGAGCATCTCAATATATGATTCCAGAAAGGAACACTTTCTTACATACAAACCTATATCTCCTTCCCAGTATGTTCTCTTGGGAGATGATAGCAAACACGTCAATAGTGGAGAAAGTACAATTTCACTTATGAGAGATTTGAGAAGTGCAAGGTGTACTATACGTACCTATCTTAATCAAAAACTTGTTGTTATAGAGGAAGATAGTTGATGCTGGATATAAAGTGCTATTCCAGAAAGATTGTTTCATGAAGGTCAAGTAGTAGCACAAGCATCTCTTTTAGACAATGGTCTATATAGACTGGAAAATCAAAGTTCTAGTGCCCTTGCAACCTATTCACAGAGACGGGATCAAGACTAGTCATGTCAGAACCGAGTTATGGCATAGACAATTGGGACATGTGAGCATCAACAAGTTGAGACAGATGAAACAGTCAACTTCTTTTGTAGAAGGACTATCATTGAAAAATGTCACCAACCTTGATCTATGTAAAGGTTGCATAGAAGGGAAACAACATAGAACTCAGATTCCTAGTGATGGTGGATGAATAACCATAAACATCCTGGAAATGATACATTCTGATGTATGCGGACCAATGCTAACTAAGTCCTTTGGAAGAGTCATAGAGAAATTCAAGGAGTTCAAAGTTTTGCAGAAAAACAAACAGGAAAGGTCTCGAAGATTCTCAGATCCGACAACGAAGCAGAGTTCATCTCAAAGGATATGAGAAGAATAGGAGGATTTGAATGTTATTCCCTATCAAAGTGCGGTTGGGAGTTTGATGTACTGCATGGTTTCTAATAGGTTAGACATTGCCTCAGAGGAACGACATCATCTGGCATAGTTTACGGCGGAAAGAAGAGTCCAAAGTTGGTTGGATTTACAGATGCAGATTGGGCATGATCTATTGATAGTAAAAGATGTACTTCAGGCCATTGCTTTGTTCTAACATGTGGCGTGGTGTCTTGGTCTAGCAAACGACAAACTTCAACAATTTTTTCATCAACAGAAGCTGAGTACATATCAGTTACACAAGCAGCAAAAGGAGCTGTTTGGTTGCGGAAGCTATTTGGAGATGTGGGGCACCTACAGCCGCACCTTAGCTCGGGAGATTGTAGGCAAAGGAGAAATTGAAATGGTCTACTGCCCTACAGAAGACATGATGGCTGATGTATTGACAAAGAGCTTCTATACAATCTTCTTTCATCTTTGGAAGGTTCAGATTACAGATTACGTGTATCACTGAGTGAGGGTGTTGGAAAAGATGGAAAAGAGCTCCATAATCTACAACTTGACTTGTAGATAAAGTTAGACACATTAAAAATAACTCTCAATTTTTGTCTTAAAGTTAAAGCTAGTCCATTATGGGACTACTTAACATACTTGCCTAATAATTATTTTTGGGGCCATTTGGCAGTTAGGCACTTTCGAGATTTTTTTTTCAAATTAGGCATCTTGGATGTGTAATTTTTTCAAATTAGGCAACTAAAAACAATGATCACAAAATGAAAATGCAAAAATACAACCGCTGCCATGGATGAAAATTGAAAACTGAGTCCATGAATGACGTTTAAAATGAAAACTCAGCTGTTGTCTATCATCTACGGGCCCCACTGCCCTAACAGCTTTCATATGCCTTTTTTGTTATGGAAGATGTCCCAGATATCTATCTTGATCTCACTGTAGTTGATAGCATGAGTAGATGTTTGGCAAATCTGCATATTGTAGACGAAGAGCTTCCTAATCTCAATGATAGTTGAGAGTCCGAAGGAGAGCTTGGATACGAGGCTAATTATGATGAGATAGTTGAGTCAATGCAATGACCTATGGAGATTATCTGGAGCTAGTATAAGCATCAAATAGTATGAAGTAGAAGTTGGATAGCATTTTTAGATTGTTTTCTATTTTAAATTTATTTTTATAATTTAAATTCAAGTTTTTATTCCATTAGGCTCTTTTAGAGAGAATTTTGAAAATTAGGCACTCTTTGAAGATAATTTTTTAAAAATTAGGCACTCTCCTAAAAAATAATTTATTTGGATTAGGCACGTTTTTTTGAATTAATTTCTGCCTAACCGGCTATCTCACTACGGTATATAGTAAAAGTACTAAAAGGCAAGTCTTATTGATTGCTTTAAGCCTAGCTAGAACTATATAAGAGCTGGGGGTGAAGCCACAGATCAATTGTTCACGCTGTGTGCCTCTATGGTTGGGTGGAGAGCTTCTATACAATCCTTTTCTGTTGTTCTATCTACGTTTTCAACAAGATAGACCTCTCAACTTCGGATAGGGATTATATTGGTGCCGATAAGCTAGCTGTACCATATTGGGAGCAACATGCCAACGTGGATCAAGATGCTGGCAGAGCACAACGCTCCCAATGGAGTTGACCTGAGGCTTGTACCTGTGGTCAAAAGGAGCATGTATCCCCATTTTGTTGAAAGGAGAGCTGGCAGCAAGCCTGTGATGGTCACCCGGTGATCCTTACGTTTCTCGAGCGACCTTTTCCCTGAAGCGTGCTCTTGCCCTGGCAGAAATCTCACAAGTTGTCACTTATCATAAGCTGGGGTCACTACGCAAGTTTCCGTTGCTACACAATCGACTACACCGTTCTACCGGATTGAGGGAACTGCTAAGATTGCACAACCTAGATCCCGTCCACTGTGTACTTCAAGCGGAGCATGCACAATGGGAATTTGCGCGAGACAAGAACTTGATCGCCCCAGATAAGAGATTTAGAAACAGAGACAACGTTTTTGCAGATGAAGACCTGTAGAGCTACATTGCTATGGAATGTATACGAGAGGTTCACAAACAGGTATGGAGTCCGATGTAACTAATTGAAACCATGACGATAACTTATCCACCTCCTCTCTTATGGCTCTTTTCCCTTAACGTAATACATATGTGAGACTTACATGTACATAGCTCTGAAAGAATATGAAGGAAGGAGCTCTGTAAGTACCAAAAAGAGAAAGAAACGTTATCATATCCACGGAAATCCGAAAGCACTTGCTTGTGCGTAAGAGAGAAACGAAATGACGTGAAATGGAACTTTATACCGTCCCCAGAAAGCTCAAAGTGCTAATGGACAAAAGGAAAGCAAGAAGCAAGAACGAAAAAAGACAAGAGTGCGAAGCCAGAAGCAGCCCAAAAGCAACTACTGCTCAAGAGATTGTCTAGGGTTCAAAGCTTCTGCTGAGAGAAAAAGTTCGGGGAAAATGTTAGACTGGGCTATCAAAGAACATCTCCATAGATGTTTGTTATGCCGGGGTTTTTCGTCGGAATGACTTCAAGCAATGCAAGTACATGAGAGGGAAGGGGACTCTACATTACTGAGTGCATGTGAACGTTGGCTATGGGGTTGTCAGTCCCCACTAGACACTAATCATAATATCATAGTGTCCTAAGAGACATTCATGGTCATGTCATCATTGGAGCTTATCCTGTAGGTGATCCACTGCACATTCAAGCTAATAGCTATGTGAATCTAAAACTCTATTTTCAAGATTATGGATCCTGCAGGACTTCCCACAGTGGACAACAAGGTTGGTTGAGCTGCCCTTCCCACTACTTACAGGTACATGTGTTTATAGAAAGCTGCAAATTTATTTCTCTCATCTACAGGGCTAACAACAAGTAGGTTTCAGTGAGGTCCGGGGCCCTTCCTGGCTGTTACAAGTTAGTTGGAGACATACTAGTCATAAGAAAGGTAAAGGCACTTATTGAGACTTTAGTCAGGTTGCTTAAGACATGTATCATCATGTAATTGCTCATAGGAGAGCCCATATGCATAATCAGCTCTATCAATTGGTCTAAGGCAATATTTGCCAGGTATAACTTTTGGAGTACAAGTAAAGGCAGCTACTTGCTCTGCTTCTGATGATCCAATTGATTTACAGGCTGGCACATTGTGGAAATCCAACTATGGATCTGTCACCAATGTCAATCCTGGTCGTGGCCGCTTTCCAACACACCTGGGGGGGGGGGGGGGGAGTTCGTAGATGTATTTTACCTTGTAAGATTATTGAATCTCAGGATATCACCACTAGATATTGATCAAGCTTCAATCAATTTTAAGCTCAAAAGTTTATCCTGGCACACAGAACTGTGCCTTCAAAATAAGGGCTCCAGCTCTGTCGTATACCTTTGCTCATGGTGGACATGGGCGAGTTATCATCCAGTAGGCACGCCGATTGCATGAATGCTCAGCATCTGGAGAATTAAGTAGCACAGGAACCCTGTGTGAAAATCTGGAAACCTCCTCCGGAGGAAGCCAGATGGATGGGGAGTCTTCCTTTGTCCACAAATTTGTATAACCATCCTCCTTCACTAAAGGAGCTGTAATGATTCCTGTGCACTCACAGTACTCGCTTAAGACTTCCGCCAGGTTGTAACTAGGAGCTGGTTTCTTCAAGTTGAAGTCCTCTTCCTCAGAGTGAACCAACTTTTCCCAGTCACCATATAAGGCCCAGACCTCTCCTTTTCTAGGGTAAATCTCATATATCCCTCCAGTCTGGACCTCCTCTTGCATTAAGTGGGACAACATTTCCATCTGTACAGCTAGAACAACATGCTCTGTACTCACAAATTGTCCGCAAGTCAGTGGGAGCGTTGTGGCTGGCTGAAGTGTAGGTAACCCTGTCGAAGGATGATATGGCGTCAACCAGCTGACCCAAGTCGTAGTAGGAGTATCTAAAATGCGCACAATGAGAGCATATGCACGGGCAATCCCATTCTGGTCATTAATCATTGCCCAAATTTGGCCAGGTGATAGAGGGGGAAGAGCAGCAGACGTTGGTGTCACCCTGCTGCAAGTCTCTCTCGGGCTCCCTTGGGTTTCCGTTTGCACCCTCCCTTGAGGAGTTTCCTCTATAGGAGCTGTCACTGAATAGTACTGTCCCGGTTTTTGTTTGGATAAGAGTGCGTGTTTAGAAAGCTCATCGTCGGAGTACCCCTCTGATGAGACACCATTACTATGGCCACCAGCAGACCTCACATCCTGATGATCATTCTTCTGGACGCTATTCATTGATATGTCCCAACCATCGCTCCTCGCGTTACTCTCTGCAGGGTGCCAAAAACTTATTCCATTTGATTTGGTGGACTTCTGTAACTGGTACGTTCCTCCTCATTGGACTCTTCGGGATCACTGATGCTGTCTGTTGGCCTGCAGTTTCGTCCTCTACCCTCAGTACTTTCTGGTGCAGGCCCCATCTTGGCTGAAGAGGCATTCTCTCTTCAGTGTGGACGTGGCCCGCATTAGAAACATCATCTGCATTGATATCGGTCACATCATTAGGCAGACACTCCTCTTGAGTTGGGGTGCACACAGGGTCGAGCTCCCAACAGCCCTCCGGCACACCGACCCACTCCTTGCCGCTCATTTGATGGGCAGGTATTTGATAAGAAAATGCATGGAGGTCTGGACGTCGCAGGCAAGTTGGTGAACCGATCCCTGCAATGTTCCACAAGTTCTCGAAACCTCCCACCTTGACTAAAGGCCAAATAAGAACGCCATCTTTCTCACAGAAATCGGTTATGACTGCTACAACGTCATATTTATGATGTATAAGCTCAGGCCCCTCCTGTTGTGAATGTGGCCAGTGGTGATAGAAATCCTCCAGGTCGTGTGTATGCAGTAGCCCTCCTCTTTCTAGGGGCGTGGGCCACTCATCTGATGGCATTCACAGCCCACACTTCTCCTGCACGAGGGTAGATGTCAACTGGCCCCTTCTTCCCGGTGTCGACTTGCAGTTGGTGAGAGAACATTGTGGCGTTGTCATATGCGGCATCGGTGCCGCATTTGAACTTGCCACAAGTGATGGGAAAGCCCGTTTTATATCGAAAGAATGATGCATCTTCCGATGCAGCATGAGGTCTTTGCCATTTGATCCAGACCTTAAACGCAGGAACATGGGAGATCTTCATAATTCTCACATAGATGCGGGGTTTCGCATCTATCTCGTCAGACAGCGCCCAAATTTGCTTGGGCTTGAATGTACTTAGCCGACGGTGAGCGGCAAAATCATATAAAGTTATTTTGTCGTGCTGCCTGCTCGGGTTCTCAAGAGGAGTAGGAGTCCTGGGGAGATGAGAAAAGCCACAGCCTTCGTCTCTCTCCTCTCTATGTGTACTCCTGCAAGCTACCGCCAGGCCGCCATCACACATGTCATCCTCCCGGCGCAAATTTCTTGTGGCACTCCGGAGGTCAAAGGAAGCCTCATTCAGTCACTGCATATCGTTGGCACATGTTTCCTCTTCGCCCCCACTCCACTGATCATCGGCTCATCATCAGAGATCTGTATGTACATGCATGCATCTGTACTGTTAGAAACTACATTAGCGGCCATAATTTCTTGGTGGCAATGACTCGTTACCTTCGCCGATGATTCAGAGCAAATCATAGATCTTTGTGTACAGATTCAGACATTGAAAGATAATTGGGTTCCTTGTGATTGACAAGTGGCCAGACCATTTGTATATAAGAGTGAGTTCAAAGCATCTTCTCAAATGGTAATATCTATAGGATGAATTCAGTGTGGTTTATTGAAACTTTGCTCATCGCAATGTGACGCTCCTTGTGCACAACTCTCTTTCACAAGCTGTAGAGTATTCTTCTTTTCAAATTCTACTCTGGCGGACTTTGAATGTTAACATGCTATGGGCGCACACTATGTATGAGTAGAGAAGTTTGAAGGGAGAGAAATTCTTACATGCTATGGAAGCTCAAGATGGAGGAGAAGGTGAATATCGATCACTCTAAATCTGGTTAATGAATACAATCAATTCGTGATTTAGAGCGCATCAATTGAGTATTCTTCTTTTCAAATTCTACCTATGGCGGACTAGAGCTGAAAGCTCACAAGTAAGTACTATACTCTGAGCCCAATGAATTAATCAGCAATATAGGCTCTTGAAAAGCACTGGCTGAAGGGACGTGGATAGGGATTATAAGCACCCTTGGAACAACAAATCTACCTCCAGGTGATGGATGCTTGAGTAGCTAGCTAATCATGAATTAACATTGCAACTTATGTGCATGTACGCAGAGGTGAACAGCAGGGCAAATTGAACAAATCTATGAGCTCACACCGACAAGTATCTAGACATCGTGCTCAATAAAGGAAAGTCTAACTAGGCAGAAGCTGTCACCTCTCTTCCAATCGTTCGTCTTCTCCACAGCCGGATCATTGTCAAAAAAAAAAATTCTGTTTTCTTGGGTACTGTCGAACCCCCTTGAAACATTATACCGTGGAGAACTGACATTTTCAAAAAGGCACTTCCAGGTCCAATGGTGCTTGTGAGGAGGGGGCCGCCTACGAATCGACCAGTTTGCTGGCTCAAACGTCTCCATGATGATCTCTGGATCGGTCAAACTTGACTTGGAGGCCGGGGCGGTGGAAGCCCAATACGTCTGCTAGCACAGGTACCTGTGGTGAATCTCCACAACGTTGTGGAGCGGACGAAGCAGTCCTGAATTCACAACAAGGCCGCAGAAACGTGAACGCTGAAAAACCACACGAGATGTGAAGAGGGACTGTGTATGGCAGCGACGCCAACCGCTGCCCAGGAAGATGTGTTCTTTGTCTTTGCAAGTTTTTCATCCACTGGATGGTACTCTCTGTTTAACGTCTTGGGTTCGGGCCGCACCTTGTTGGTTTTTTCTTTTTTTTTTCATAAAGGGACGGAGCCCTGTAATGGCCAGATTCCTTCCATCTACCTTTTTGTCATTGGATGAACAGACGATTGGATGATGACCGTTGAAAAAGGGTTTGGATGAAACAGCTGGAGACAATCTATTTCTAAACTAAGTATTGTCTTTTGTTAACAGCTAGTTTATCTCTAAATTAGAATGAGGTGGCGTCCTATCTGGACAGACACCTGGATGGCATTCAGGTGACCAATCAAGGCATGTCATTTGGTCAGATAAGATTGTGGGCCTTCGTTTATAAAAAGGATTAACACGACGCTTAAGGCAGCGGTGTACGTTTGGTGTGAAACCCTATTGTACATGTGTGTGAGTTTTGGATGAAAGGGCCGTGAATAAGGATGTGTTGTTAGGTTGGGTGAGTGATTCTGTCTCCTCTGCGTTGGATCCTGCCTATCTCGCTAGCCTGCTTTACCGAGCATACATTCCCCTTATAGCTCGATACCCCGAGAGGAAGAGGAATAACGGGGTGGGCGAGAATCTTGGTGGAGATGGGGCTGCAGGATTTCATTAATCATTAGCTGCACATTCTTTTTGGTACGACAGGTAGCTGTACGCTGACACTGTTACCATGGCGGCGCTCTACTGTTTCAGTTCTCGCTCGTGTTTTTGCTTGCTCCTGGCTTTCACGGTATCTGCTTATACTTCTGCAAACTGCAACGATGGCCTCGTCTTCTGATCCTTTCACTGCCGCTGAGCTCAAGGAGTACAAGGACACTCCTACTGGTCATTTTGAGTCGATTTTCGCTAGCATTGTGCGTGCTTCGGTTGATCCTAGTCTGGTGGTTGAAGTTGATTATCCGCCCCTTGGTGCAGCTATTGAACGCCCTGAATTAGTCCTTGACACCCCTTCTGATCACTGGGTGGCTCAGTTTGAGTTGACTGCTGCGTTGGAGGGTTTGAAGCCCACACGCACACCGCAAAAAGAAGCGGAGCAGCGGCAGAAGTGTATCCAGGCCTTTGAAGGGGCCTGAGCGGCCAAGGCCCTGCAGCGACTCTTTGCTGCGGAGATAGCTCGCAAGCTTCCACTACTTGAGACAAAAGATAAACTCTTGAAGGGTTGCCGACTATCGTGGGCTGAACTAGGTATTCCGCAATTCACCGTCGCTGGGGAGGCTGGCGAGTGTGAGAACTTCATTCCGCCCAATTTGCCCAGTGCTCATCGTCTGTGGGAGCTGGTAAAAGGTGGCAGTTCGCTTGTCTTGGCCAACCTGCGGCCTACCTGGAAACCTGACTACAATGTGGACATCACTTGGGATGACCATGTCGCAGGCATTCCCGTCTCTCGTTTTCCTCATATTGTGCATGATATTTTGATTTTCCCTGCTCTTGTGTTTAGATAGGAACGATTGGGTTACTACTTGCCTGGCTTTCCTGTTACTGATTATCCAGTGCACACACTGCTTGCCAAGGAAAAGCTTATTCGCTCCATAGTTCGTGTGGCTTTCTGGCTCAAAGTGGACGAAGAGTTGTGGCACTTTCTGGATGAAGGTGTTTGCATGCTTCACAAACACCGGTTCGTAAGTGGCTATTGTATCAAGGACTGGGAGTCCAAATTGCGTCCTGCACAAACCTCCAGTAGAAGGTAACCACTTTGTTTTAAAAAATTAAAAAATTAAAAAATTAAAAAAAAAACCTGACCAACTACAATGCCTATCTACTAGGTCTGGCAAGGAGCCATGGAATGTGCTAGATGAGTTGCATGATGTGGATCTTACTGATGCTGTGAAAGATGATGATGATGCTCTTCCTGACCTATGTCTGAAACTTTGTCTCTAGAGGAGCCACGGCCAGGTGCTAACACCAGTCCGACCCAGGGGTCCCTCCAGCCTCTGGTAATGTGCCTAACCTCAATATTCAGGGCATTTGTGATGCTATGGCTACGCTATCTAGTTGTCCAGCTCTTATGCAACTCTTTTTGGATAAACAAGTAGGTTCGCCTTCAGTTACCACGCTCAAGGATGTTCATCGTGCTCACAAACAGCCTTATCCTGACTATGAGGTAGGCCAAGACTTTGACAACTTTCTCAATTTTTTCGAGATGAGTGTCAAATTCAATGAGCTGCCAGCTTCTATGATTACTGATTCCTTTCATTTTTGTCTCAAAGGTGAGGCTCGTGACCTCTTTGAAGGTAGTATCAAGGATCAGGGTGACTTGCGATGGGGAGTGGCCAAGCAGTTGGCGCTTCAGTTGTTTCGTGCATACATACCCATCAATTACACCATGCCCGATCGTCCTTATCAACCTGGTGAGAGTATTTGGAAATACTATACTGACATGAAAACCACGGTGGTCAAGGCCATTCCGGTACCCTCTGAACGTACTGCCATTCTTAAAACCTACTTCATTACTGGATTGTCTGCCTCTGATCAAGTCTACCTACAAGCATCCTTATCGCAATGAGAGGCATATGGTAGAGATGATGGATGAGCGCATGTGGTTTAAGAATGCTAAACTAGACAAAGGTTGTCAGCCTATTGTTCATTCTGCTCCTCAGCAGATTTCCGACTGTTCTCATGGGATTGCCATGATTAAGGGTGGCTCTACAGAGGCCTCTCCTACATTGCTGGAGGAAGTTAAAAATCTACAACAAGAGCTGCATACTCAGCTTCAGGCTGTGAGGGCAGAAGGATCCTGGAGGGCTGCACCTGTCAAGCCTCCTCCGGCTTACTCTCATCGTGGCCACACTCAGACTGACCCACGGTATGAGGTACAAGGTAAACGTGTGGCCTGTTTCATTTGTGGGTCCCTGGAGCACTGGACTCGTTTCTGCACTTATGCCGCTCTTGTCCCTGGTATGATTGAAGAACACAAACGCATTCAACGTGAACAGCGGGGCAAACAGCCTTTAAACGAACCCGATCGCTTGTGAAGGGGCCAAGCGGTCATTCTCCCCTACACCCTGCACATGATGATTCCATTGTTTCTGTTATGTTGTCCAATGAATTCCAGATGATGCATTGTGAAGCCAATAGGAAGCTTAGGAAGGAGAGAGTGCACCCTCTCATGACTCAATGTCACATATGGCACCTCTCATTTTCATGTGTTGTTGACACAGGCTGTACCATGTCTGCTGTTCCATTGTCCGTGGTTCGATTACTTGGTCTCAAGCTCACTCCAACCAAGGGTCTGCAGGTGACCATTGCAGATGGCACACGTTATGAGCCTCTAGGTTTGGTCACCGTTCCCATCAAAGTCAGTTGCAAGTCGGTCACACTGACTTGTATTGTCACCATTGGTGAACAGTTGCTGTTAGGCTTGGATTGGATGTGTGCTGCAGGGGCAAAAATTGATGTGGTTGAAAACGTCATGTGGCTTGCTAGTGGCAGCTCCTCCCCCCACAAGGTGCAGCTCAACTCTGTCTCCCTGCCTGCTGGTTGTGCCACTGCACACCTTTCCCACATGCGCACCCTTGTTGCTGAAACCAAGCGGCAGGTGGGTGAGCAATACAACTGGACACGTTACTTTAACTTTGCCAAGACGGCTCCCCTCACCCTGTATCAATGGCAGCCCCCTTTGCCTGGTAAGAAGAGTGGCCCTCCCATTCTGATCCCAGGTAACACCACTCTTCTTCGCAATCCCGCTGACTTTGTCATACCTGCCTCCTCCCAAAAAATTGTCTCTCTTGGCCTCACCTTTCTTTGTCCACAAGGTCATTATCTTGAAGTTGAGGGGTGGAAACGTTTGATGCTTTCCAAACATTGTTTGATTGCATCTGGAGTGCTAGATCGGGGCTTTCGAGGGGAGCTTCGACTTCTTGTTGCCAACCCAAAACGCATTCCTATCACCGTCCGCAAGGGTCAGGTCCTCGCTCGACTCACTGCCACTCCCTTGACAGATTTAGGAAAGGTGCAACATGCTTTAAGTTTTGTTGACATTGGCCTGTCAGATGATCCTATTGATCAATTGCATCTCTTAGCCCAATCTGTCGCTACACCCCAGATTTGTCCCCTCACTCCTGCGCAATCTGGCATCTTAATCAAGTTCTGACTAATGTCAAAATAGGCTCTGGTCTCACTGACATTGAGAGGTCTCTATATCATATCATTCGTGACAATCTGGATGTTTTCAGTGCTGGTTCTCATGATTTGGGACGTACCGAGGTCCTCCACCATGACATTGTCATTTATGGTAGCCCTGTCAAACAGTATGCTTATAGAGAGAGTGTCAAAGAACGTGAAATTATGCAACTCGAACTGACCAAGATGTTGGATGCAGGTGTTATTAAACCCTCTATTTCCCCCTGGGCCAGTCCCATCGTCTTGGTTGCCAAAAAGGATGGTACCACTCGTTTCTGCGTTGATATTTGACGGCTCAATGCCCTTACTAAGAAAGATGTATATCCTTTACCTCGCATTAATGATACTTTGGATCAACTCAATGGTGCCACTCTCTTCTCTTCCTTGGACCTTGCTGCGGATTTTTGGCAAGTCCCCCTCACAGAGTCAGCCAAGGAAATTTAGACTGCGTTTACCTGTAAGATGGGTCTCTTTCAGTTTGAAACCATGCCTTTTGGATTATGTAATGCCACAGCCACCTTTCAACGCCTCATGGATGTTGTTCTAGGCAACTTGCGCTGGGAATGTGCCTTGGTCTATGTTGATGACATCAACGTTTACTCCGCTGACTTTGATTCTCACATGTTGGATCTGAAGCGCGTTTTGTGCAGGCTTAGAGGTGCAGCTCTCAAAGTGAAAGCCAAGAAATGTGACTTATGCATGACGGAGCTTCACTTTCTTGGCCACCTTCTCTCAGCCCAAGGCAGTAGCCCTGACCCTGCCAAAATTCAGGTTGTCTGGAACTATCCTACTCCACGTGACAAAAATTGTGTCCGTGCTTTTCTTGGGTTGGCCTCTTACTATCGTCGTTTCATTAAACATTTTGCTCACATTGTTGCTGCGCTTAATCAGTTATTATGCAAATATGTTCGCTTTCTTTGGGGTAAGTCCCAAATCACTGCTTTTGATAAACTCAAAATTGCCCTCACCAGTGCACCCATTCTAGTCTTTCCTGATTTCTCCCTTCCTTTTATTCTTCAGACTGATGCCTCTGACCTGGCTGTTTCAGCTATTCTATGCCAAAAGAGAAATGGCAGGGAACATGTTGTGGCCTATGCTTCCAGGCAGCTTGACAAACATGAGAAGAACTATAGTATTACTGATAAATAAAGACTTACTGTTATTTTTGGGGTCAAACATTTTCGGCAGTATCTACATGGCTGCCCCTTTGTTATTCAGACTGATTATCTTCCATTGAAGGCTCTAAAAACCCCACGGGCACTCTCGGGACGCTTGGCTCGCTGGTCACTTACTCTTCAGATGTTTGAGTATGACATTGAGTATAAGAAGCAAAGCCAACAGCAATGCTGACGCTCTCACACGCACGGAGACTAAGTCTTCTGACCCTTATATCACCTTAGATGACCTTGCACACTGCTCACCATCTGGTGCTTCACCCTTCCCCTCTTCTTCTCCTGAAGGATCCAATTTACTTGCCTTGTTTGCCTCTGTTCCTGTTCTTCCACCTGATCTCATGTCTGAATGGGATTTACTATCATTTTCTGCTGGATGAAGTTGATTTAGAGTGTTGTAATGTCACTGTGGTCATATTCTAGGTATGATATCACTCTCTCTTCTATGATTGCGTTGTCCCTTTCTGCTTCCAGTTATGGTTTTGGCACTGAATCCTCTCCATAGGGAAATCTGCTTTTGTGCTTCATTGTCCTTGGTTGCATCTTCATGAAGTCCCCCTTGTCATTCAGTTGAGTTGGCAGCCATTCCCTGGAGATAACTGAGGCGGACACTCCGATAGGCTCACACTAACCCAAGGGTTGGCTATGGCAGCTGCACTCATGGAGGACC
Organism: Takakia lepidozioides; assembly: GCA_030704615.1. Lineage (NCBI taxonomy): Eukaryota > Viridiplantae > Streptophyta > Takakiopsida > Takakiales > Takakiaceae > Takakia > Takakia lepidozioides. The sequence goes on from CM060733.1 coordinate 60,190,582, forward strand.
ATCTTCATCAAGCCCTCCGCCAGAAATGTAAGACCAACACTCATCTGTTAGGCCTCTCTTCTCGTCTCCTCAGGCAAGTCAGCTATCATCTTCCCTCTCATTGGGAGCATGAAGGTAAATTGCTTAAGGTAGTTCATTTTCAAGGGCAAGAGACTGGCGTGGACGTCCCTACTAGGAGCTCTACGCGTGCATTGCTTGTGCTTTACCATTGTTCACTATATGTTGGTCATCTAGGCGTTGACAAAACTGTCAAGCGACTCCAAGAAAAGTACCATTGGAAGGGGTTAACTAAGGATGTGGCAGATTTTATTTCTAAGTGTGTTCCATGTAAGTCTAAAACACTGTTGCTTGGGACCATAGCTCCTCTTAAATTACAACCAATTCCGGTGACTGAGATGTTTGCCCGAGTTGGTCTTGATCTTGTTGGACCCCTCCGAACTACGACTAAGGTCAATAGCTACATTGGTATGGCTACTGATTACCTGTCTAAGTGGGTTGAGATCCGACCGTTGGTTGCTAAGGACAGTGATGAGGTGGTTCAATTCTTCTTTGATGAAATCCTGCTACGCCATGGTTGTCCCCTTGAAATTTTAACTCATCAGGGTACGGAGTTTTGTAACCAGCTTATGGAGGTTGTGTGCTTTAATTTAGATGTCAAGCATTGTTTGACTGCTCCCTACAACCCCCAGTGCAACGGGCTTACAGAGATGTTCAACAAAACCATGTGCCAGTTGTTAGAAAAAAATGGGGCTCTCACTAAAGACTGGGATGTTACTCTACCCATTCTCATATTTGCCTACAGGACCTCGGTGCATGCCAACTCGCTTTTCCTCTTTTGAATTACTGTATGGCCGCAAGGCTCGCACCCCTTTTCATGTCCCTGTGCTTCAGACTCAGGTTGCGGAGCCCATCATATGGGAAGACTTTCTTACTCACCTCACTTTTCATCGTTTACGTTTATTAGAGACTGCTAAGCACAACATTCAGGTTTCTCAAGTTGCTTAGGCTCGAAATTATAACCGTAGGGTTGTTTACTCTGAAATTTTTTCTCTAGGCTAGACTGTTTGTGTTCGATTGCAGCCTGGCAAACAGGTCACCAAATCCAAGATGCGAATTGATGGGCCTTATCTGATTCATGCGATTCTGCCTGGTCGGCAGTACCGTCTTCTTCCTCAGCACCCTTTTACGGCAGAGATTGCAGGGACTGTTCATGTTTCTCAACTGGTCCCTTCTAAGCTGCAGTTTGATTTGACCTGCATCAACGTGGAGAATCGGCATATGGTGTTAACTCTGAAGAAACGTGCTCGGCTTGATTCTGCTTCCAGTGCTACCTAGACTTCCTCATCACACTATCTTTATTCCACTACTCCCTCCCTAGGATCTCTATCAGTTTCTTTCTCGTTCTTTAGGTTGCACATCTCACAAGCTAGGATTTTTCCACATCAAGGTTTTGTCCTTTGCTCAACTTGCAGAGCAAGGTTTTCCTTGTTGCGGTTTTTTCATCCTATCTTGGTGTAACCATGAGTGACCCTGCTCTCTGTTTGAGCAGAGTGTTTATTTAGCTTGCTCACAAGAGCTCGCTTCTTTGTGTGCCAGGAGGCTTTACATATGTAATGGCCAGATTCATTCCACCTACCTTTTTGTCATTGGATGAACAGACGATTGGATGATGACCGTTGAAAAAGGGTTTGGATGAAACAGCTGGAGACAATCTATTTCTAAACTAAGTATTGTCTTTTGTTAACAGCTAGTTTATCTCTAAATTAGAATGAGGTGGCGTCCTATCTGGACAGACACCCCCATGGCATTCAGGTGACCAATCAAGGCATGCCACTTGGTCAGATAAGATTGTGTCGTTTATAAAAAGGATCAACATGACGCTTAAGGCGGCGGTGTACGTTTGGTGTGAAACCCTATTGTACCTGTGTGTGAGTTTTGGATGAAAGGGTCGGGAATAAGGATGTGCTGTTAGGTTGGGTGAGTGATTCTGTCTCCTCTGCGTTGGATCCTGCCTATCTGGCTAGCCTGCTTTACCCAGCATACATGCCCCTTATAGCTCGATACCCCGAGATGAAGTGGAATAACGGGGTGGGCGAGAATCTTGGCTTTACAGCCCTCTTCATCAAATTAGAAGCCGAGGAAAAAATAACCTCGTTGGGGCCCTAAGGCATTACAATCTTAGTAACCTCCATCACCGCAATGGGGAGCAAAGATCACCAACCATAGTTCACTGACTCTGAAAAACCAGCTGCTAAGAACCAGGGTACCAAGGGACAGACAGGGAATAAATCTAAGAACACAGTCTGCCATCTATTGCACATTGAGCAGAAGGGCAAAACCTGCCAAGTAACAGAAGCAAAGAAAAAAGCAAGCAGGGAAACTATCTCTTGGATCTGAGAGCCTCGAAGTTCAGATGAGCTTCTTGGAGTTTCTGTTCTTTCTATGTTTCCAGTTGATGTCGTCTTCGAATTGCAGGGGGGAGGGCCAGGGGCTAGAGGGACCACCATTGATCGGGGATGGCACACTAATCATGTGCTTTGTTCATGCTGGACATGGGCGAGCTATCGTCCAGTAAGCACGCTGATTGCATGAATGCTGTGCATCTGGAGAATTGAGTAGCACAGGAACCGTGTGTGAAAATCTGGAAACCTCCTCGGGAGGTAGCCAGATCGATGGGGAGTCTTCCTTTGTCCCCAAATTTGTATAACCATCCTCCTTCACTAAAGGAGCTGTAATGATTCCTGTGCACTCACAGTACTCGCTTAAGACTTCCGCCAGGTTGTAACTAGGAGCTGGTTTCTTCAAGTTGAAGTCCTCTTCCTCAGAATGAACCAACTTTTCCCAGTCACCATACAAGGCCCAGACCTCTCCTTTTCTAGGGTAAATCTCATATATCCCTTCAGTCTCCTCCTCCTGTATTAAGTGGGACAACATTTCCATCTGGACTAGAACAACATGCTCTGTACACACAAATTGTCCGCAAGTCAGTGGGAGCGTTGTGGCTGGCTGAAGTGTAGGTAACCCTGTCGAAGGATGATGTGGCCTCAACCAGCTGACCGAAACCGTAGTAGGAGTATCTAAAATGCGCACAATGAGAGCATATGCACGGGCAATCCCATTCTGGTCATTAACCAATGCCCAAATTTGGCCAGGTGATACAGGGGGAATAGCAGCAGACGCTGGTGTCACCCCGCTGAAACTCTCTCTCCAGCGCCCTTGCTGCAGTCTCCCTTGAGGAATTTCCACTGGAGCCTGGGATGTCACTGAATAGTATTGTCCCGGTTTTTGTAACTTCGACGATAAGAGTGCGTGTTTAGACAGCTCATCGTCGGAGTACCCCTCTGATGAGGCACCCTGACTATGGCCACCAGAAGACCTCCCATCATGATCATTCTTGCGGACGCTATTCAATGCTGTGTCACAACTATCGGTCCTCACGTTACTCTTTGCAGGTTGCCAAAAACTCATTCCATTTGATTGGGTTTTACATGGACTTCTGTAACTGGGAAGTTCCTCCTCAATGGACTCGTCGTGATTACTGATGCTGTCTGTTGGCCTGCAGTTTCGTCCTCTGCCCTGAGTACTTTCTGCTGCAGACCCCATCTTGGCTGAAGGGGCCTTCTTGCACGATACTTTTGAGAACTCTTCAGTATGGACCTGGCCCGCATAATTAGAAACATCATCTGCATTGATATTGGTCACATCATTAGCCAGGCACTCCTCTTGCGTTGGGGTGCACGCAGGGTCGAGCTCCCAACAGTCCTCAGGCACACCAACCCACTCCTTGCAGCTCATTTGATAGGCAGGCATCTGATAAGAAAATGCATGAAGTTCTTGAGGTCGCACCCAAGTTGATGAGCTAATCGCTGCAATCTGGGACCACAAGTTCTCGAACCCTCGCACCTTGACTAGAGGCCAAATAAGAACGCCAAATTCCTCACAGAAATCTGTTTTGACGGCTACAACGTCATATTTATGATGTATAAGCTCGGTCTCCTCCGGTTGTGAATGTGGCCAATGGTGATAGAAATCCTCCAGGTCGTGTGTATGCAGCAGCCCTCCTCTTTCAAAGGACGTGGGCCTCTCGATCCGATGGCATTCCCAGTCTCTTTTGACAGCCCACACTTCTCCTGCACGAGGGTAGATGTCAACTGGCCCCTTCTTCTCGGTATCCACTTGCAGTTGGTGAGAGAACATTCTTGCGTTGTCAAATCTTGCATTCGTGCCACATTTAAAACGGCCACAAGGGATGGACAACCCGGTTTGATACCTAAACAGCCAAGCTTCTTCCGATGGATCATGAGGTTTTTGCCATCTGATCCAAACCTGGAGCTTAGGAACATGGGAAATCTTCATGATTCGAACATAAATCCGAGGCATTCCATCCTTTTCATCATACAACGCCCAAATTTGTTTGGGCTTGAAAGAACTTTCCTGCCGGTCAGCTGCAAAATCATGGAAACAGATGTTATCCTCCCCGCGCAATTCTCTTGTGGTGCGGACGTCAAAGGAAGCCTCATTCAAGTTACTGCATATCGTTGGCACATGTTCGCCGTCGCCCACATTCCCGCAGCAGCTGTTGGTATCGACCGACAAGTGATCAATTGTCTGAGCAGATTGTCTGTTACTTAATGACTGGTGGAGTTTAGACTGTGTGTTCTTCCACTTCGCGGCCTGCTCATCATCAGATATCTGTATGTGTCAAACTCCGGCCCCAAGTTCTCCAAACCACAAATCTACCTCCATGCATGTGATGGATGCTTGAGTAGAGCTGATCATCAACATGGGAACTCATGTGCATGTGCGCAGAGGTGAACAGCTAGGAAAGTTGAACAAATTATCTGTGAATTCAAACTATCTATGAACTCTAACTAGGCCTGCAGGCAGAAGCTGTTACCTCTCTTCGAATCATACTTTTTCTCCGGCGGATCATCCGATATTTCCTGTTTTCTCGGGTAGTGTTGAAACCCCAAGCATCACACCTTGGAGAACTGACATAGTTGTCGAAAAAGGACCCCCAGGTCCAATGGGGTTTGTGAGGAGGGGGCGTCTCCATGATGATCTCTGGATCTTCTAGCTGGCACTTGCGGCGCACAGGCAGCTCAGCTTGTGGAGCGCAGTCCATACGAGTCGTCAAACCACAACTCCATAAACATGAACGCTGGAAAGAGCTGCTATGGAGGGAAATAGACAGAGGAGGTGACAAGGTGACAGCCACCCGCCGCCACGCAAACACCATAGACAGGAGGAGATTTCATTATCACTCGTGATTACTGATAACTCGTTATCAAACCCTAATCATGCAGAATCATTGCGGTGATAGGAAAGAAACTCGGTGTTTCAATGAAACATCCATAATCACTAATTAGTGCTAAGATAATCATTGCTAGCTTTATGGCCAATTCAAAAGGTACATTCAGACTCATAAGTAGCATCGAGCTGTCTACCAAAACAAGAGTGAATATTTTCATGGCAAATAAATTTCTTTGACCTTCTTATATTCGAGTTATATACAGGAAACTTATTCTATTTTTGTTCACACATATGCATATGTTAACAAATAATTTTACCTTTTTATATTCTCTCTTATCTCTGTTCATAACATACCACTAATTGCTATGGATGACGTAGACTGCCTCCATCGTCATCCTCCTGTAGCATCGCTCTCCTTTGCGTCGTTTGCAGCATCGCTCTTCTTTGCAGCACAAATCTGCACTTGCAGAATCACTTTCCTTGCAGCATCATTTCGTAATGTGGCCCCTCAAAACTGTATCAACTGTATTCGACCTGGTATCAATTGTATTTTTCAACCAAATATATTCCCTGATGAGTGCCATGATCTCGGCATACTCCCAGTTTGGTTGTCTTGCTCGTTTTTCTTTCCCTTTCCCTCTGTTTGCTTTTCCAGCACCGCCAACATCATCTGAATTTTGCACAGGTGAAGCTATACCTGCAATCACAAGAGCTAAACACATCAGTGATCAGAATGAAAATGAATTGCATGAATTTCAACTGATTTGCAAACTCAACCAATTTTCAACATGAAAAGCATACTCATTCAATGTCGTTACTGTACCTGCTGGTGCAATCTCTAGCGGAGAATGAAGCAATACACATGACTGGTATTAAGGAAGAAGCACACGATGAGAGAAGCTCCAACTTCCACTGTAGCATAGACACGCGATGGCGGGACAAGAAGATGATGAAAAAAATCACGCTTAGATGAAAATCATCCTTCCGTGAATTGCAGTAAGAAATAAATAACTTATTAGATTGAAATTTGAATGAATAAGATACGACCAATATCAAACCTAGACATCTACGATTATTCAAAGATTGATCTTGCAAATAAACGTGTGTAACGTGTGCGTGTGTAACGTGTGCAGTGGCCTGCCTCAAACTGTTGGCTTCTTCAAGGCTTTAAACATAAATCACCAGGCTCCCCTCTCTGGTCATCAATCTGGAAATCTTGGAACAGCCTCAGGCCATTCTTGAGGAAACTTGAGCCTAACACCTTACATGAAACCCTTCGGCAGCACCTGTTCCTCAACAATCCAATCCCCTCTGCGGTAGACCGAGCTTCAGCCAAAAGATGGGCAGACTGGGAGACCAAAGGAATCTCCACGACCTACGATTTATGGGAAAGCACACCTCAATCTCTCCACCTGGCTTTGGGGGCCACCCGTGACCCGTCTTCGATCTGGAATCTCCCTCATCATTCAATTGATCCCAGATCCCTGGAAACTCATTCTAAAAGCTGGCCTAGGTCTTGTTCATGCCAATTAGTGGGTTATTAATAATTCACAGGCACTACAAATTTTATATATCTCCGAAGTTGGCCAGGTCTCACTCAAGGGGTTTTCCTTCCAAGCAGATGAGCTTTCCGGACATCTATCTCTCACCAGCCATGAACCTATATCACTCCCAGCTTCCAATACCAGCCCAATGAGAATTTGCCAGTGGTCATCCCCGATAAAGCCATTCAACCCTTCAGTGCCTATGGGGACGAACACACTCACCTGGCTAAGTAAGGAGAACTTTATCCTCTTTGGGAACTCCAACATTACTTCACTACAGTTGGACCCATCTGAATGGAAATGGGCTTTTCAGGATGAACTACACCCACTATTTTCCTACTCGGCCAAAAAAGGCTATAGAGCTATGTTGGGAGCTAGACCTCTCATCTCTAAATGGGAAAATAGATGGAGTCACGAGAACTTCAACTAGGAAGACTGGAAAGGTATATGGTCCCTTATCTGGGAGAAAACAAAGCCGGCTAAGATCAGTGCTTTCTTATGGCAAGTGGCCAATAGAGTGCTCAAGGTGGACCAATTTCTCAATTTCAATGAGGCGCTCCTCTGCCGGTGTTGTGCCAATCAAACCATTGAATCTCTAGAGCACTGTCTTCTCCATTGTCTGGCGCCCTCAATAGTCTGGCCTCTGGCTCAAGGCTTCTACAGGTCTTGGGACACCTTGAGCTTTGGATCCCTGGAAATCCTTCTCAACTACAACCAGAGGCAGAAGACTAAGGCCTCCGACTGTCCAGTTTTGAAGCCCTCAGATGGTCTGTCCTCTGGAACATATGGAAGAGTCGCTATGCCTGGGCCCTCAATAGAGAAAACACCTCTGCAACATATATTTTATCTCTAGTTTTCTTTGACTTGACAATTGCAGCTAAAAAAGCTTGGGCCTCCCTATGTGCAGTGGCGACCAAGAAACCAGAGCGTCTGCCAGCACTCATCGCTTCTTTCAGGGCTACCAGTGACCTCACTTGTCTTTGGGCGGACAGAATTCCACCTTCATGGGAGGGACACATGAATCCCCTCTTCAGCCTCCTGAATTTGACAGATCCGAGATTTTAAGTTTTGTCCCTCAAATAATTCCAAATTTAAAAAGCTTCCAGGGCCCCACGACCCCTGTTTAAAAATAAAATAAAATAAATAGCAATATCAGTGGCCTAACTTTGTGCATAACTCACCTGCCATTTTAAGTTTTGTCCCTCAAATAATTCCAAATAAAGCTTCCAGGGCCACGACCCCTGTTTAAAAATAAAATAAATAAATAGCAATATCAGTGGCCTAACTTTGTGCATAACTCACCTGCCACGACGACATCCAGTCAGCAGTTAACTTACTGACATGGACACATGTGAACAGAGAGAGAAGACCTGGTGGTACTTTATCACCCACAAAACTTAATTCCGGTCAGTTCTGGAAAACGGTTAAAGCATACACTGCTAAGTTACCCTTATTGTTACCAGATTATGTTAATTGTAAGTAACTTACCGTTCATATGAAGTTGTTATACCAGTCGGACAATAAGGGGGAAAATAAACCCCCTTTGTGAGCCAAACAGGGGATAGCCCAGTCCGAAGGCAGAGAGACAGATGATGGGGGGTTAAACCCAGACCCACAGGCCAGTACGCAAGTGGCTTACTACCGAGCCCAGTTGTGTTAGATTTTTTTTTAAGAACAAATAAAAAGAAACAATACAAATTGGAAATTATTGGCCCTGCCTTGCTATGCAAAGGGTTTGATGCTTAGCACCAATACTTGAGATTAAAGTTCGAATTAGATCAAGACAGGTGTAATGGAAATATTTCATCCATATTTATAATGAATGATATCCCTTGGATGAATAGTTTTATGCAAGCCATCGCAGGCTGATATTTTTTCCCCAAGGAAGACAATGACTTGTATTTCCTCCTATACTATTTGTCTTCATTGAAATTTCTGATCCTCATAATGGAAGTCGTTGAGTCTCTGGCGGATCTAATAGTAAAGAGGGGGGCAGGAAAGCAAGTAAAAAGAACAGAGTAAAATAAAGTTTGTTTAACGTCAAACGAATTTACAGAGCCTACTGCTCAACACACAGCCCTTCGAGGGGCCAATGGATGGTTAAAGGCACCAGTTGAAGGATTGACCCCAGGATCACCCAGGGTATGCACAGACAAGGTACAAACACCCAACCAGTGGGCTAGAACATATAAAGAGAGAATGAAGGTACTCTAGTGCCTTTCAGGCAATTTCTGCGGTCAATGATTGGAAAGAATGGGAAGGCTCCATAACCTCAAACTCAAACCATCAGGAACTTCCTCCTTACCTCACAACCTCCTATATGGCAGGGCTTGCATGGATTACATGCATTTGTTTCCAAAAGTTTATATCCCCTGTTTTATAAAGACAAATCCATAAAAAAAAGTTATGAAGGTAGGTTAACTTGAACAAATTCACATTAATACCTGAACATTTATCATACCTGGATAAGTGTGACCTCTACATAACTCATCTCTATGGTTCAATTCCTTGCCAATGCATAATCGGGTGATCCTTGGGTCAATTCTCCAACGTGTTCCTTCAACCGTCTATAGGGCCCTTGAAGCCCTGTGCGATGGAAACTAATTATCAGGAGAACAATGAGCCAAGCTAACCACAAGGAAATACAATGGGAAGCCAAAGGAGAGAACCCTCAAAAATTCAACTGAGGTTAAAACTAATAGTCCCAAGCACTCGATGCCTCCAATTGACCTCCCCATCTTCCCATCAGCAGGCGACATTTCAACAAGGGGGAGCATGTCATTCCATTGCATGCTCTCCGTCAGAAATTATGGTGCAGATGATGCCGCCCTTACCCAGGAGGTCAGACTCCTTGAGACATTGGTGACGCCTTGGAATAGCACACCAAGAAAGAGCTGGACAGAGAGAGAATGTACTCATAAGACTTTGTTTGCCGTAGCCTTGTGGCCATTGCCCACGCCCCCAGTTTGAGTGGAACACGAAGGGACAGAACCTACCTTTGTCAGGGGCTGGCGTTGGTAGTAAGACTTACCTTGAAATAAACAATTGATCCCCGTTTTCCAGATATCCTCTAGAAATCCCTTCACACAAGCAACAATCTGCTGTATGTGGTTTGCCCAATGACCAGGCCCCAAAAGCGCCTGGGCTTTTGGCTCAGCCTCGAGACCTTCAAAGTTGGTAAACAGAGGTACAGGCACAATTCCTTTGGACAGAGAGACAGAGAGAGAGAGAAAGAAGAGAGAAGACTCCGGCCAAGGCCGGCAAATAAAGAGCTGCAGACATGTTGATCCAGGCTCTCCAGGCATTCATAACGTGGCCACTGAGGAAGTGCTGGTGGCAAAACCACACTTCGTATTTGCAAAGAATTACAATGGGTTGTTTGGATTAGCCACCCAGGAAAACTCCTCCGCTATCTCTGCAATTTGAGGTTCCAGCCCCAGAGCCTGCAAAAGAGCACACCATGTTGCACCAAACAGCAGCAAGAGCTACACTAACCATGTTCAAGCAGCATGGCAATACCCAACAGGTGATACAGCTAAGCCCCAATAGCCTGCCCACACAGTTTCCAGTGTCCTCACCATTCCCAACAGAAAGCACAATATGTAACAGCAGCCGTGAGTGAGGCGGCACTAGCAAGGTTGAGCTCACCCAAGTCTCACACGTTTGTTATAGGAGAGATTGAGTGTCCATTTGAGGACTGGCATCTAAAAGACACTCGTATTACATGCTTCTGGGATTTTACTGCTTATCATACTCAGGTCCTTTGTAAAAGACAAGGAACTTTACAATCATCCACGGGAAGCGCAAACAGTTCATACAAGAGAAACAGCGATGGGGCATCCTGGGCTGTTAAACTGTCCCTCAAATCTCTCCAAGTCTAACTCTGTACGTACTCAGACTTCATGGCACCTACAGCCTATAAAGCAAATAGTCCATCAAACCTCTCATGACCACCACAGCTCTATGCATTTTCTGTCCAATGACAAAGTTACGGATTTGAGAACGAATGCATGAGTGAGGGGAGAGAGAAGGTGATGTCACTTTGCTCAGAATTGATGGGACCCACCAATCTTCTGTCTGCCAGAAATTTTGGTGCATTCTGGCACCAGGATGCCTGGAACTTTCAGCAGACCATTGGGACCTTCGTTCTTGCTCCTCAACACCATGCCTCTCTTGCTTTTTTGCATGATAGAAGCGATGTAAGGGGGCCTTGAAATTGGTACAGAGTGTGCATTGAGACATTGAGATTCCTATATTCAGTTTTCAATGTACAAACACTGGCTTCCAGCATCTTGGCAACCACGAGAACCCTTCGAAGACACGATGACAGGCCTGCTCCTCTTGGAAAATAACAAAATATCCACAATACAATACACTACCAGGCCTCATCCTGGAACATAATAATCCATTGTCTCAACTGGCAGATTCAGAACTGATGTCTCCACCTGCACAGTGTCAAGTTCAAAAGAAACATCCCCTAGTTGACGTTATCTGTTCAGCAGAACCAAGGAAAGAAAACTAGGACAGCGCAATGCTAAAGCATATTAAAACTACAAAAGATGCCCACATCAACAACAAACATTCACGAGTGAGAATCTGTGCCTAGGCTGACCCAGGTCCATCATTGGGGCCTCACATGCACACACATTGTAACACAAGCTGCCTCTCGAAAATTCATAAAATCAAATGAAATCACACTGCCTTGTATCACCTCTTCAAATGGGACAAAGACAAATGGGGCCATTCCTCGCCGGTGAGAAATTGCTGGAACGTCTGGGTCGTGTGTCTCATCATCCTGCCACCCTTCAATTGTGTCCATCACATCCTCTGCCCCACACATTTCATTGTTGTCCACCCCACAAGTCACCAGGGCAAGCACATCTAGTCGATTGTTGGCTCCAGCAACTGTCCCACGTAGCCTACACAGTAGATTAATGAAAAAGATGACATACATGCTTAAAAGAGAATGTTACAGTATGTATCAGATAGCAATGTGTGACATCCAAAGGAATCAGCCTTGAACAATAGTCAGGAACTGCAGGGATGAGAGAAGGTCAATCTACCAGAAAGAGTACATTCATTAGAATTTGCTTGCCATAGCCGCTCACAGACCCTGCTCCTAGTGACAGTAAAGGGGGGGAGAGGAGGAAGGATGATGAGGGAAGAGCACAACATGGGAACACTGTAGGAACTCAAACCCAGGTAGTTCGCCTGACCTTTACCTTAATTGACCTCTCACTTTTTCGACAAAGCCCTCTACTGTAAAAGTAAAGTGGCCCTCTACTGTAAAAGTAAAGTGTTGCAAGTCCCTCCAGAATTCAAATCCAAGGAGGGCCACAGCTTTCAGTTTCATCTTGAGCTTCTCTAACAGGCATGCACTGACAGTCTGCTGCTGCTTAGAGATAAGAGCTCATGCTCAAAATTGTACCCAAAATGTTCATCATAGTCACATGTGACGTCACTGCTTTTGAAGAGGGACACACCATGATAGAGGTTAATAATTAAAAAGTTTGATCTGGGGTGCTTGCCCTTTTGTTGGCAGGGGGCAAAAGATGTGTGTCCCCACACACGTGAAAAATCCACTTATGTGGAGAGAAGTGCATGTACAGGTCATTACAAGGGAACCTAATTTGAACAGAAATTAGCAGGCACCCACTGTGAACCAGAAAGGCTCAATTACCGGAGGCGGATTCTCAAGACAGTAGGCTTCAAGCCTGTATACAAAATGGCGGCATCCACCTGCTGACAACAGTATCCCAACATAACCTGTTACTGGTGGCCATACCACTGTCAACAAATAACGCTTACAATGCCACATAATCTGCTAGATGGCCCAGTGGTTATGGCAACAGGCCGCCCTGCCATGGTCGTGGGTTCAAATTGATATAGGTGTACATTTGGTGTTTACAGACAACCTTATTCTAGGACACTGGGTAAACACCTAATAGTGTGCATACCTAGGGGCTAAATTTACTGTGGCAAGGACTCCACAATCGTATTGCCCCTATTATGGCTGTTGGAGGGTGTCCACCTCCCAAACGGGGTACAGTGGTCCTGTGTGGTGAAGAGACACCATAAATCACACTTGATTCGGCACATGTTATCCCTTTTCTTTCTTTCTGCATTTCTTAAACTTAATATACTTCAATTACAGAGGAATGACCTGATCATCATTGAGAATGCATCGACCACCATATACTCCATCTGATTTGGAAGGTCGACTCTGCATATACTTGGCCACCTCCTTCAACCGCAATGGTGTTGTCTGTTCCATGACACCAGCACTTAGTGTGAATGTCAGTTTGTGTCTATCATACTGCAGTAGGAAACTGCCTGCCTCAGCATGCACTATCAGAAACAAGAAGAAAAATTCTTGGCAGTAGATCCTGTTATCTGATAAATCAGACCATCTACAATGTTGTCTGCACCTATAAACCCAAGGATGGGAAACAAGACATCTAGCGATGTAGGTATGCAGGAAGTCAAGAGGAGGCTCCTCACTGTAACTGAGAAGAAGTTCGATGTGGTTGGGGAGCCCAAGGCCCAGATAAATCAACAAAGTGGTTTTAACTGGAGATAGACAGATCTTTTATCAATTCAAGCAGATACTGCACAGCTTGCGCACTTAAGAGACTCTTAGAAGGAAGCAGACACCCTTGAAGTGGACTAACAAATTCATATACCATGAAACAACAAATGGATTGTTGACAAATTGCTAATCTCCAACCCACCTTATCACTCATTGACATCTAGATCATTGACTCCAAGATCCTAGATACTGTAAGAAAGGAGGGAGACCTTGTAAAGAAACTTGCCACTGGGGTAGAACCGGATGTATCTGAAGTAGCACACCTGCTCACACACAAAGACAGCACGCTTCTCCTATTATTGGCAAAATCAAGACCACAATTGCCATACACACTTTCCCCCCATTACCCTCACAAGGACCAAACCTTTGCTTGTACTCTCCTCCTTCACTCTTTCTTTCCATATCTCTCTGTGTTCCATCTTATCTCTCTCCTGTCTCTCAAAAACAACATCCTGTGATTACATACTATCCAGGGTTGGGGCTCTTAGGATGTGACGGTTTACAAGAATTCATCTACTAGCAAGTATCCATAGCAGTGTGGACAGAGAGGGAGGGGTGGGTACCAAGTGCACGGGGTTGGTGATCCTCCACTCGGCAATCCCAGCACGCACATACGTGTTGCGGCTCACATAAAGCCCTGCAACATTACCACACCAACAATTCATCAGAAAGACAACCAGGCCATCACGGGACAAGTCCCTTGGACTGTTGCTTGCTTTTATACTTCAATTAACTTGTATGTGTGTCTGTCTGTCTCTGTCCACATGACACAGTCCCACTACTGGGGGGAAGGTAGTGACTGTTCCCTCTTGTTCTGCCCAAACTGGGCGCAGGGTAAGGCTAAGGCAAACATCGTCTTATGAGTACATTGACAATGTTCAGTATCCTCTTCCATCCCTTCTGCCTCTCTTCTTCTCTCTATGCCCATCGGCAAACAACGTCTTATGAGTACAATCTATGCCCATTTTTCTCAACAGTGTGGCTGGCACTGCAACCACAATCCTGTATTTTGCATGTGTTGCAAGTTAGAGTGTTATTACAATGTCAAACCCAGCCACAAACCAGAACACCAAAGTGGAGGCTACTGCAACTCAGGTTGGGATGGATTCCATCCTTTCTTGAGCAATGTTTGTGTCACCAGATTTCTGCTGGCTGAGTGTTTTCAATTTGGGCCTGGGTCTTATGACTGGTGGGCTAAACGCTGCAACTGGCTTGCACAGGATGAGCATCCTGCCCTCAAGGGTGCTTCAAGTAAATGTCCATGGCAAGGAGTTGTCGAGCACCTCCTTTCTCCTCTCTAGCATTTGACACATACCATCAAATGAGCAACATACCATCAAATCGTAGGCGGGGCCGGTGCTGCCACATGGCACGCCATGAACCACCGTAAATTTTCTGCACAATGCGTTCATTCTCCTCCCAACCTGTAACCTGCATCATCATAGCCAGTCCTGATAAGCTATTGCACAATGACACAATGGAATCTATAACAATCTCTCCAAAAATGTTGTCCCTTCTGCTCATCTCAGACGATCCTGTTTTTGAGTTAGGCATGTAAGACAACGCTGCCTTGACTATAGCAATCAGAAGGGACGGAGGAAGAGAGTGGGTTCAACTCAACAAACTCCTTGCTCTGCCTTCCAAGGACTTTTTTCCTCTGTGGGGCAAAGACCACTTCCTGCCTTAGGCCGCAGATGTGCAGCAAAATGTTACTTTTGGTGTATTGATAGAGCAGTGCAGAGCATGCCTGCCAAGTCTTCAAGCAAGCATTGCGCCAAAGAGACGGGCTGCGAATTGCATAACGCCACTTCCGGCAAACGCAGGCTGCCCTTCCTAGCGTATATGCAGCCATCCGCAGGAACACCTGCTTCCCCAACCCACGCCTGCCCCGGGATCAATATTTCACTTTGTGTTTTGGTATTAAAACTACTAACAGGCTTTTGCAAGGTTAGCAAATGAACAGGGCCTTTAAGGTCACCCAAAGCGTAATCCCATTTCTAGTATCAACATTTCACAAAAGAATTTCCGGGAACATTAGAAAGCTATGGTCTTCAGAGTACTTCCATGCGCATACAGCCACAGCTCAAAAGGCTTGAGAGGACTCACTGGCATCTATTTCTTCTATGTGTGCATATCTCTGGAAATGCATTCTGACATGTTCCCATGCAGTGTTTTGATGCATATGCTGAGCCACAGCATTAAAGGGGGGAATTTTCACCTCCTGCAGAAGTTCATCGGGAAGAACACGGTGAAGAGGGGCAGAATCAAGCACAGGCTTGCTGCTTATGCTTCCTACTGGAGGCACGGGACGCACCCTTGTCCCATATATACCTGTAACCACATTGTAGCTATCAGCACTAAGAAATGAACAGCTGGATTATTATTTGTCCTTCACAACACCAACTCCAATTGGCTTCCTTGGAGTGTCATATGACGAGGGACACATTCAAAGCCCAAAACAAAGAAAGGAGGGGAACCAAGAAATGGGAGAAATTTAGGGGGGTTTGGGGGAGGGGTTGTGAGAGAGAGGGAGTCACTCCGCGTACAACAGAGTCGTGAAGCATCATAACTAGAAAACGTGAAGAGAGAAGAACTTGTGAGAGCATCATTGTATAAACACGAAACATATAACAAAGCTCACTCAACCCAGATCAATCGAGCTTACTCAACCAGGGTCGTTTGGTCTCTAGATACTCAATCTTTTTCCAGCCTACCGAACTCGTTGGAGCAGGCATCACCATGGCCTTACCCTGTCCTCCCCCAGAAACCATCTCGTCAGTGCTCCTGTGTCTCAACACCTACAGACACACCATGGGGTAGTAACTTGGAACAATTCAATAACAAGCGATCGGAGTGTGTGGAGGGATAACTCTCTCTGGTAAACTGGTATATGTGTGCATTATTGCACCCGCAATTGAGACTGCCCACCCCTTATGGAGAGACTAAGACCAGCAACCAAAGCGCACATAAATAACCTAATCAGTGGCTGCCTCCCTCACATGTGTCTTGGTTGAAACAATTGGAGTCATCTTTGGGAACGAGAGGAAATAACACAGTCGAATTTCATGATTCTTCTTTCTTGCCAGCCAAACGGCACGTTGGTACCCACATGTATCACATATCTTGGAAATGACTTCAGTAACGTTTATCATGGAAGTGATGACATCGGAGATCGGGAAAAGAGTGCTTACAATGAATCAAGATGCATAAACATGAGGGAAGCTCCGCAAACCAAGCTAAATTCAGGACCTAAATTTGCAGTGAGCCCATAGAGATCACACGCCAGAACTTTCGGGACGCTAATATTCACTCAAAAGTGCGCACAGGAATGCAGCTGGAAAGCTCCAGGAATCGTTCTCCACAAGAAACCCTGACCTGGTCCTGGCTTGGGTGGTTCCCGGGTTTTTCTCCATGTTCCCCAACCAGTTCCCATTTGCTTACTGATTCTCTCATCAAATTCCCACAACCATCATTATTTCTGGAATCGCCCATCAGCAGCACTGCTGCACCTTGGCCGTTACATCGTCTTTAATTATAGCTCTGTGATCAGGGCTGCAATCCTCCAACTGTTCAACACAATCTAGTCGGCAGTTCCTTCTCAGCGCCCACACAACTATCCCTCGCACATCGGAGCACGCGACGCTGAGTAATATATAGAGGCTTAATTTGGGTATTGATTCCAAGCCTTTTGCTCTCGGCTTCTGCTGATTGATCTCGTTCACATCTACTTGATGCGAAGTTTGCTTGCAACTGCACCTTGTTTTAGATCACCCTCAGATACAATGTGTTGAATGGTTTTGTGATAATTTCTTCTTAACACTACTACCTGTATGGCGCGTCCGAACTCTACTTCCTTTCACTGTGGGTCCTCTGAAACTGATGCCGTTGAGCGGAGATCGCTGTAACGTTTCAGTGTAATTACAGTGCCCCTCTAAGTACTGGCGACGATCTAGAGTATTTTTGTACACTTATGTTTGCCTTTGTCACAGGATGTATCCATTTTGGGAATGTCGATCTAGTAAACCTCATTTGCAGACAGTGACATTTGTATATACGAAACAAGTACGTATAGAATCAAAGGAGTAGCATATGGAATGAAACCGCCTAATAAGCCTTGCTTCAAAGCTATCAATTGTTGGTACTGCATTTGGTCCATGCCTTGCCTGTGCTCACCCTTCAATCGGGAGTGCTGCAGAGTGGCTACATTGAAGTCCTCCTGCATTTCGTAATTGTTTGGTTGGGGTCTTGAAAGGGTTGCGTAACCCCTTAAATTGGACTTGGATGCATGGGCCAGTTCATATGGAATTGCTCGTGAGTGCTATCTGGAGTAGACAAAGGCCACAGGGGGCGACAGTGACTGACGACCTCTTTGTAGAAACCTCACAACAGTTTGCTAATTTGCTAGCACCCGGTACATCATGAAAAATTAGTGATCTGTTGTTTTTCAGCACCTTTCCGTGATTCAAACTGCCCATTCCTACAATCGCATTACATGTATGCAATACCTAATTCCTGCGTTAATATGCAATCCATCAGTAGCCTAAATCGCGTTACTCGTGATCAACATCCCCAAAGCACGGTTTTTTACAATTTCATGCTGGCTTTCCCCCATAAGTCTCTGCAGGAAATCTGCACTAGAGAACATAGATTAGTACCTTGGAAGACTGTTAGGTCTTGAGCCGGTTTGTTCACATATCAGTGCCGTGACTGTTAAGCTTGCACTACAAAGGCTACGATTTACTGTCGTCAAAGCATTGGCATGTGTGCATTCAGGTGTCTCATCTGACCTGGGCGGACCATCCAAAGTTATAGACGCCGATATCCCGGGACTACACAGTCCACCATCCAATAGCATAATTAGTTTGCAAGCTGGATCTCGTGAGCACTTTCTTCAAAGCAATTCTATACTAAGCACTTCGCTAGCCTAGAAATCATCCTGTAACGTGTTCATTGTTTTTCCATTGACACTGTACTCCCACTAAACTATGCTTAGGCATTGAAAGGACTCAGGAACACGACAATATTGCACTCTGCTTGCTAGGGACCCATGATGGTCGATTTGAGGGCTTGAAGCCGAGGGCCGAGACTTAGTACACGTAGAAAAGTTCCAACCGCAAGTATGTTTACCAACTAACTAATAAGATCCCATCGATCAAGTCCTCACCGCCCAAAAGATCCAGATTCCAAATTCATACGAGATTCATGAACATCCATTTAAATAGTTCCAGTATCCCGTGGATGGAACAGTTCTAATCTTGACGTTCTCAAGTTACAATTGAACCGAAAAACATCCCAAAATGCACACTCTCTGGACCTCTGGACTCTGGACCTCTACATGTACAGAGCAAGTTGATTCCCGCACGCCAAGCTCGCTCTCACCCAAGTTTTATGAACCGGCCGAGGTCGTGATATATAATCATCTGGAGCTAGACTTGGCTCAAGGAATGTCACGTCCTCAAAAAGTGCCTAAAGCCCTGATCAAGCAGCTCCAACACTATTGTAGCTGAAACTGCACACTCGGCCTTCCTCTCCGGCCAAACAGTGACTGCTCAAAGCTATCAAAGGGAGAGAGACAGACAGACACAGAGACAGAGAGAGAGAGAGAGAGAGAGAGAGAGAGAGAGAGAGAGAGAGAAGTTGATGTTATACGTTAGTGACTGTACGTATGTAGTCTCTGTGAATCATACGTATGCATATGAATACGTATCGGGTCAACAGTCGACATCTAATTCCCCTATAGTATATACCTGATAATTATATTTATATCTATTTTAATAAGTGTTTTTCAATGGCTAAACTGGAGGACAGGGCGGCGAAACAGGAGTTTTGAAATTTGCCGCAGTGTACGAGGCAGAGGTTCGGAGGATTGGACCTAAACGAGGCAGAGGTTCGGGGAAGCCAGGGCTAAGGAGCGGGCATGCCAACAACAACCTGGTGGAGAGAGACGGCTAGCGATGGCGCTTGTGTGAGAGAGAGAGAGAGGGAGGGGTTGACAGGGATTCGTGTGTAGGGGTGCGGGCAGGAGTTGCTGAGATTGTGAGGCCGAGTGGTGAGGACGCGTAGAAGCGGGTTTTGAGGGAGAAAGTGTCGGTTTTTGTTGAGTGGGAGTGGGAAGGGGGGGGAAGGGGGGCCAGGAATCATGCGAGGAGATAGAGAGATGCGTTACGGGGGTGGAGGAGGTCGCTATGAAGATCGTGAGCGTGAACGGGGAGGGCCTACTCGCCTGTATGTTGGCCGGTTGTCGAGCCGCATACGCAGCCGAGATCTTGAAGATCTCTTCACCAAATATGGCCGGTAAGAGCGCTGGTCTCATGTTTGTAGATTCTAGGTCCATGTGGAGCCCTAGATCTGACCTAAATCACGCTTACTCAGCGGCCATCCAAGTGAAAGTAGGGATTGTGGCTTTCTTTCTTGTATAGACCCTTTGTTCTCACTCCTTGAGGCGGCAGGGCGCTGGGATCTGCTGAGTTTCTGAGATGTCCAACTTCTGAGGAAGATAGACTCTTTTTCCCTTGAGGAACCTTGCTTCCCCAGGAAGATGAGAGTTTCGTTCTGTTATGGATACTGGATGGGATTCATAACCAATAGTTCACTTGCTTGCAACATTTAAGTCGTTATTGAAAGGCCTGGTGCATGTCATGAATAGTTCCGACGGTTTAGATCAAATGACGCATATGGTTGCTTGTTTGGATGCTTATTTTACTGGAGATTGAAATGATTGCTTGGCATGCGATGTAGCTTCAGGGATTCGGAGGTCCTTCAGAGGACCTCCTTCTAGTGCACACCCCCCGATAGTTGAGCTTATAGGGGAGCGGAATGTTACTAAGAAGAGGGAGTTCTTACCTCTCTCTTACTACCCTTTTGTGTGTACGTTTCGTCTGTCCCTGTTGTTGGTTTAGAAACAATGTGCATATTGTGTGTACTAGGGATCATGCAGGAGAGAGGTGCATATTGCATTAGACGGTTCTGTATGTCTGCATCTGGTAGTTAATGGTCTCCTTCGAGACTTGTCAACACACCTTTCCCTATCTCTGGTTTCTGTGGCGCACCACAGAGTCAGGTGGAGAGTCAGGTGAAGAGTTCCGCAGAGGGCAGCTGACCAGCCATGAAGCCAGTGATGCAGTGTCCAGCATTTATCTGTCCATCCCACATCTTGTGAGATGTAGGCTACCTAGCTTTCATATATGAGTGAAATTGTTCTTACCTGGACCTGCCCCTCCCCTCTCCTCTTGTTCCTGCCATCATCCCTACCTGTATTTCCTTATGCTGGACACTGCACAACTTGCGTGATACACCTTTTCACGCCAGTGCTTTAATCACCTCAGGCAAATCAAACGAGTACTGTCTCACTCACATGATATGTGGATGAAGGTTGGTGGGTTCTCGCCGGCTGGCCGGGGAGGGCTTTTGGTGAGAGGGATGGCTATGGTGGCAAATTGGTGGCCCTTGCTTGCGGAGGGGGAGGGCAGGCCCAGGCGCATCTAGGCGCGCATCTGTATGTAGTGATGTACATACATACAGTCATACAAATCATACATACATACATGATGGGATGGCATGGCTTGGCATGGCGAATGGTGGATAAAGGGTGTGGGTGTCCTCTGACACGCGGTGACCCGTGGGTGCGCTGCTCTCTGTCTGTCTGTCTGTCTCTCTCTCTCTGTTGTTGGCGCTCGCCTTTCCCCGCAGAGTCCGAGACGTGGATCTGAAGCACGACTTCGCCTTTGTTGTGTGTATCCCTGCCCCCTTTTCCCTTGCTTGTTTAGAACTGTCTTTGAGCTGTTCTAGTCTTTGTTGCTCATATGTATTGGTACTTCAATTGTTGCAGTGATGCATGTCGTATTTCCATAACCTAAAAGCTGTGTTTAATGCCTAATGTGTTACCATTATGTGTATTTTGTTCTCAAAGCCTCAATCTATGTAGTTGATGTCATGCATGGTGCTGCTAGTGAGGTTTTGCATCTGTAGAATTCCTTAGTGACTCCTGAGTTGTTTCTTTCCTCCTTTCCTGTCTCACCTGTTCAGTGACAATACCATGGAAATTGTTCTTGTCTAACTTTATACTGGGGAGGATTCTGTAGGAGTTTAGTGACCCCCGGGATGCAGATGAAGCTCGTCATTATCTGAATGGGAAGGACTTTGAAGGGTGCCGCCTGGTTGTTGAGTTTGCTCGCAGGGTATGTAGGTCACTGTTGTTTTTCATAAGCTTCCCAACTGACTGAAAGTGTGCTTGCTCATTCTGAAGACAACTTGATCTAGATTCAGCTGTCTGCTGTTGCTTATAATTTCTAGAGAGATCAGGGTGGCAGACTGAATCTATGTTTTTCTTTTTCTTTTTCTTGTTTTTGGGGTGGATGGGGGGAGTACGTGCCAGTGCATTGGAATTTGATGATCATACAGCCTTGACCAACACATTGCAGTGTTGATTGCAGGGACCCCGAGGACCAGGAGGTATACGGGATCCTGTTCCATCACATGAACTGGTAATGATCCTGCTGCAAGTGACCTCTCTCCTGGACTTTCCTTTTGATTTGGCACCCTAATGCACCTGAGATAATGTCAAAGATTCACCTAGATGCCAGCTCAAGTAGAGCTTCATAATTCCAAGGTTTGAGGTTCTCAATCTGCTCCTGAGACTGAATTCCGATTATGTATGATAAGGTACATGGAAGAGCTGGTCACTCATGAGCGATAGTTGCTAATTAAGTTCATGACTTTGATATGTATGTGGGAGGGCTTCTAATCTGTATTTGGGAGAGGTCTGAAGATCTCATGCTCCATGGTGTCGTGTGCTAGTGTTTAGATGATGCAGTGAAGATGTAAGGGGTGTTGGGGAGAGGTATTTGACAGAATATGTACCACTCCTTTTTTATTGTGTGTTTAGGTTTGTATGGTTGACACATTTGAGACTTGAGCACTGTCCCATGAGAGTGTCCTGAAAAGCATGTGTCTTCTAGTACCAAATTGCTGTAAAGATAGAGATATTCAAAAGTCAGCTTTTGCTCAACATATAGCTGCTTGTCTTTATAGCAGTGTGTTCAACTCTACAGCTTTAGTTACTCTCTAGAAACAACAGACAATACAAGGTGTCCCTTTGTCCCTTTGATAGCAGGGACCGCGAGGGTCAAGTGGTGGCCGAGATCGAGGAGAGAGAGGGGCTCCCCCAGGAACAGGACGATGCTATAATTGTGGGAATGATGGACATTGGGCTCGTGATTGCAAAGCTGGGGACTGGAGAGACAAGTGCTACCGCTGTGGTCAGCGCGGCCACATTGAGCGCAATTGCCGCAACAGCCCCCAGCCTACCAGCAGGTGTGAGGGGCAAATGGAGATTGCTCATTTAGTAATCAGATTATGCTTGCAATGATACATGAATGTTTTTTGACATTTTGACAACCGATCTATTGTAGAGCAGCATCACATTGAGTTCTGTCCCTCTCTCCTCTCCCCCCTTGAAAGTTGAGAGAGACAAAATGGGCGCATTGGTTGATCTAGTAGCAAAGACTAGATATACTTAGTACATATACAGATGATAGTACATATGAGTGTACTATCTTGTTTGGTGTATTCCAGACCATTTCTGGCCGCAGGGATGAAATGTGTTAAGATAGTTTGGCAGATTGATTGTACTGCCATGTTGTTCGTGCTCCAGAGGTGAATCAACAGATGTGATGCAGAAGAGCGGAAGAGGGAGGGACGCAGAAAAACCAAAAGCATGTGTGTGATAAGTAGCTATGAAAGGAGATCATGGAACTAATACAGATACCTTGCATGTAGGGTCTGAATGTGAAAGCTAGATTGACCTGAGATGACCCCTGTCCTGAAATTGAATCCTCAGGGGGAGGCACGACAGAGAAAGAGATGGCTCCCGCTCACGCTCACGCTCCTATACTCCCCGAGGGTCCCCTCCACGTGGCACCAGGCGCGGCAGAAGCCGGAGCAGGAGCTACAGCAGAAGCCGGAGGTGAATAATGCAACTTTGCTCTCTCTCTCTTTCCGTTCTTGACAAGTGTGTGATCGGCACCCACAGGTTTGAATATGATGGCTCTAAAAGTGTATGATGAAACTGTTTTGGACGAACTAGCACCCTCTTCCTCTCCCGCATTGTTTGTGAACAACTTTGTGATAAGCTAAGCTTCTAATTTAACTAACTTGTGCAATAAAAGGCTTGTGCTGCTGTTAAGCTGAAGCAACTATCAGCTTACTGTAAGTGTTGGCAAACATGGGATGGCCAAGTCAGGTGACCTCAAAAAGGTTGACTGATGCAGACAGGTGCGGCATGGCCATATCTGACAATTCTGGCCCAACCATGCTCTCTATCCTTCATACTTCGGTCTCTTGTTATGGGGCTTGTAGTGTGAATCAGCATTTCTGGTTGTTAAGGATGATGGCTGACTTTGCCTGGTTCCTTTCCAAGCAGCTGCCAGGAAACCTCGTGTGACTCTGTATGGCTTTCTTTTAATTATTGTATAATAGGCTGGCAGAGTAAGAACGGATTTTGAAGAATAAGCTCAATGCACTGGTTGTTAGAATGTGCCATAATTTGTGGGATTCAAAAGTTGATTGTGTCTTGTTGACTGTTCTTTGTTTTCTGGGGCAGTGCATCTCCAAAGAGGGACAGCCGCAGCCCTGTTAAGGAGGATCGCCGCAATCCAACGGCTATGACCCGTAGCCGTAGCCCAGCTTTGAGTGGAAGCCCACCTCGCAAAGTCGCTCGGGAGGTGAATTCGCTCAGCCCTCGTGGGAATGGTCGAAGCCCAAGTGCAAGTCCTCCCCCACGCAGGAACGCCAGAGTGAGCCTCAGTCCCAGTCCACGAAAACGAACCCCCAGCCCTGGGCCTGAAGCTGGCAATGGCAGCCCTGGACCCAATGGTGTTAGCCCTGGGGTAGATGCGGGACCTGATAGCCCTCTTGTTGAACGTGAAGTCTCTCTTCCTCAAGATGATGATCGGAGCCCCAGCCCATCTGGTGAACATGGTATTTCTGAGTAAAATCATCTGTTGAGGGTTCAGTGGCCTTTTTCTCAGTTTGCATTTTGAGTGGGTAAACTTGCTACGGCAAAGCTGGCAGTAAGGCTCGTATGTGAGACGATGAAGTCATATGGTGAAGGTGGGGCCCGGGTGGGCTCTGTATGTTCATTTGGAGCCGACAAGGGTACAAAGTGGAAAAAAGGTCAGATGGCACCCTGATTCATGAGGCAGGGCAGTTCAATTTGGCTTATTCGTGAAGGCATCAGGGGCAGGCTTAGTACTAGGTTGCGTTCGCAGTTGATGAAAGTCTAACAAGATGTGCTGAATGCTTTTGATTGAGCTTATGCTGAGATAAGCAGTGTGTGAGACTCCGAACTATCAATTTTCTATGTAATGGACTTTGATTTCTCTTTGTCTCTGTAGCTCCTCTCTTGGATATTTTCGTACGTAGTCCATACATGCTGATTTGTCTCCCAATTTATACAGCAAAGCCCACAATTTTACCAGTTTGAAGACTCCTGACAAACGGTCGAGTCTAGCCAAAAAGAACTGGGTCCAGATCTCATAGGAAGCTGCATCACATGCATAGAGAGCCCACCTTGCAACCAGGATTCTTTTTCTTGAAATGGGCTAGGTAGCCCATGTGGTGATTCAATTTACAACAAGATGCTCCTATGGTGGGACAAATCATATGGTTGTAGAATTGATTGGTTACATCACCTTGAAAGAAATCGAAATCTGGGGACTTGTGGAAATTGTTGAGCTTAGTTCAACAGGCTGCCAGCGAATCCCCCGCCTGGGGTTGGTTGCTTGCTGATCCCGCTCTCAAATGGCCCAGTAAGTAGACCCCCCTGTGAGTGGGAATCTGGGGGTCCAGAGCTGAGGGATTTGGACTTGCATGATAATGTAGGGATGGAAATATTGGGGGCCTCTGATGAGAGCCACGCTGCTTCCAAAGTGGTGGAGACGAACGTGTGTAACCTTATCGCCCTGACTGCAGAGGTGCCTCCACACTGTGAGGATAGGGAGTTGGTTGGTAGGATACTTGGCAAGCGAGAGAGAGCTTTGGTGCAGGTACAATGAAGAGGGAGGGCTGCAACGGGTCTGCAACCAAGGTGATGGTGTATAGGTGTATACAGGGTTATATGATTAGAGGGTGCGCTCTTCATAAAATTAAAATGCTATACTATCTGTATGTAACTTATGCGATGCTTATTTTTCTACTTGAAATTACTTCTCTGGACGACGCACTATCATCTGTTTCAATTCGACCTCGTATCCGAGCGATGTGTATGCAGAAGCGATTTGGAGTGCAAACGCATCAGTCTCTGAGGAGGCTACTGTAATTGAAATTTCCAAAAGGGGTCACCGGTGGACAACCCGATTGTCGATGCACAGTTTGTGTCCGATTTGTCCGCTCGCTTGATAAGGGGTTTCAATGTGAGGAGAGATTGTGCAGCTTATGAACTCTGTTGATCTTAGGAAAATCTTTGTTCGAGATAACTTCTGTATTGGCATTTGTATTGATATAAGTATGTTTGTTTGCTGCAAAACTCCGAAGTTAGCGGAGTGAAAGCCCTGACTGGTTCTGGCGAGGGAAGCTCGTAAGGCACGTCGTCGTTTCGTGAAGGTGGATAATGGACCCAAATCGGCTCATCCCTACTACGTTCTTCGAGGAGGGGTACCAGAAGCACTTTCCTCAATGTCTTCGCCATTTCATACCGGTCGTGTGGATGTCCGTCTCGTCTCTAAGCAGAATGGTGCCCCCCTTGGAAAAGTATCCAAATAGATCTGCTTTCTATGAGGTGATCAAGACTGAAACGAGTGAGGCAGAGCACAGCGAACCCGAAGCTAGCATAGGAGACAACTATCGCCACAATCTTCTATAGGATATGGCGGAGCAGGATATCAAGTGTGCAGTATTTGACAGACACGATTTCCCTTGAAAGTGACTGTTATATACCAGGTGGATTTCCAGTTCTTCCAGTGTGATCACCCTTTGTTGAGAATTTTAAATGGTTTGGATTCTGCAGGAGCCTCTACTTAGTGTTCTTGGCATCTGCAACCTTCCCAGGCCCTTTTCTATGTAGTGGGAGATGTAAGCTGGTTGTAGTTAGAGTGATACCGGCTTCTAGCTCACCAACTTCCGATATAGCATTGAAAGTTAACTAGTGTTCTCTTGTGCGTCTGTGGAGACTTTTGATAACCTCTTGATAACACTGTCCATTCACGCGACAGTAGTTTGCAAGGTCTTTTTCTGCTGCTTGCTTGCTCGACTCAACCCATTGGCCACTGGGTTGCGCGGAAAGGTGGAAAGGGATTGATTTGGCCACTGGGTCTTCTGTCGCCGGTTCTTTAGGGGCACCATGCCAGGAAGCAATGCGGTTGTAGTTACAGGTGTAATTAGCCGCTCGGAAAAGGATGCATCACAGCTTTTCGATCGTCTTCTGGATGCCCATGTATTTGGTGGAGAGGGGAGGTGTGTGTGCTTCGAACCAAGGATGGTCGGGGATCCTCTGGGCTCCAACCAGCCGGTACTTCTGCCTGTGGGAGGTCGAGGCGGCTGAGATGCGACCATTTTGATCACGAGAGTGCAAATGTAACCTTCTTCCAGTTTCCCAATTGTGAGAATTTGTTGCCCTCTCTGGCTATGCAATCTAGCGACAGTGACAGCTCCCTCAAAGTGTCGGCATGGAGTCTTGTCTCTCTCTCACTCAGCACTAGACTGAAATTTAAACTCAGGGTGGGAATTTTGAGGCTGAGCCTAAAACCCTGTCCCTGTTGGAGTATAATTGCTGGGAGCTCACACACAGCAAGTTGATGTTTGTGTGAAGGTCCAAGCAATGATCGGACGCTGTTTTGAAAAACGAGTCAGCAAAACATTGAACCTCCAGGCACGGAATAGATCTTTTTATGGGGTTTTATTTCTCTATTTAAGAGGTTCTTGTTAACCCTTGTACAGTCACCTCAGGGTCTTCTATTCAATATCCATGGAAACTGTCACCAAATAGAAAAGTGCAGAGCTCACTTGGCCCCCTACTACCTCAAAAAAATTCAGAGAATATGCTACTAGGTATAACGATTTAGGTTATTTTGGGGAAGCAATTCATCAAAATTCCAGCTTTTTATTGGGAGCACAGTCTTCACCATTCGGGGGATTCTGGATTTGGGGGGGGTTATTCATCATTACCTCTACTTCTATTAATTTATTATGTCAGGTTTGCATTTTTCTTTTGGGGCCCTGCCTGTGTAGAGCCCCTAGGTACTAGTAAGTAGTAAGAATAGATAGTAAGATGCAAGGGAAGAGAGCCCGGTTCTCTTTATATATCCTCATGGGGCGCGGTGGAACCCTTCTGGCCCTTCAAGCGGTGGGACCTTCTAGAAGGTTGCTGACACGTCACTCTTAGAAACCACCACGCCTGCTTACCCCAATCTAACCATTAGTCCCTTCCCCCCCTTTGGAATTCGACAGAGAATAGAGGTAAAAGATGAACTGATTACTAAGAACTCTCCACCCAACCATAGGACCACAATAAGCTGTCTGTCCACCCTCCGAGCTCTCCCTATTTATACTCAAAGTCTAATCCAGAATTAACTGAGATAACTATAGCATAACTCCATGCTTTTTCTTAAGTTATCTCCACCTGCTATTCTGGTACAATGACTTGAGTCACTAATTTTAGCTACCTTTTAGCTAACCAAGGCTTATCTCTATTGTTAACTGTGACTTGTCAGCACTCCTATTATGGAAGCCTGACTTGTCATCACAGTAACTCTAGGTAGTAGTAACTTGGTCGGGAGTTGATTTCCAACACCCCCACTCAACCAGTTATCAAGTTAAGCACTTAACTACTCCCATCAAGCCTCGAAAGCGTTCAAGCTTTTCAGCACTAAGCCCTTTTGTCAGTATTTCTGCAACCATGTTGTTGGTGTTGCAATATACAAGCTTGACAACTCCAGCTTTAGTCTTTTTCTCGTACCAAATGATGATGAATTTCAATATGCTTTGTGCGAGCATGAAACATTGGATTCTTTGAGAGAGCAATACACCCTTGGTTGTCATCATATATGACCATGGTATCCTTCTGAATACTAGATAGAAATGATGATAACCATAATGCTTGCCTTGTAGCTTGAGATGCAACCATATATTTTGCTTAGTCGAGGACATAGTAATTGTAGATTGTTTCTTGCTGCTCCAACTTACAGCTTCATTTGCTAGCATAAAAACATAGCCAGATGTAGAGTGCCGGTCATCAACATTACCAGCCCAATCTGCATCACAATAGCCGTATAGCTCTGTGCTTTTGCAAGCACTATCTTAGATACCATATGAACCCACTTGATCCAACTAAACATTATCATTGTTCTTTCTCAAGCACAAACCATAGTCCAGTGTGCCTCTCAGATAACGGAAAATCCGCTTTATTGCAACCCAATGGAGTTGCCCAGGGTTAGCCACAAATTGGCTTACGACCCCCACTGCTTATGCAATATCTGGCCTTGCACAAACCATTGCATACATGAGATTTCCCACAACACTCTGATAGGGAACATCTCTCATTGTCTCCAAGTCTGCAGCACTCTTAGGACTCATCTCCTTTGGGAGTTTGCAATTTGGGACAAACGGGGTATTTACCGGCATACTTTCAGCCATACCAAAGCGCCTTAAAATATCTTTAAGATACTTACTCTTGTTCAGGTAAATCGCTCGGTCTTGTCGAACACGAGTTACCGATACCCCCAAGCAGTACTGGATCTTTTTCAGATCCACCATCTCAAACTTCATTGAGATATCGCTCTTTGTCTTTTTCAACAGAGCCTGATCACCACATGATCACAAGATCTCTTTCAGATCCACCATCTCAAACCTCTTTGAGATATCACTTTGTCTTTCTCAACAAAGCCTGATCAACATATGATCACATGATCTTTTTCAGATCCACTATCTCAAACTCCTTTGAGATATTACTCTGTATATGTTTCAACAGAGCCAAGTCATTAGAGACCAAAATCAGATCATCAACGTACAGTGTTATGATCACAAAAGAGTTTCCATGAGCCCTCTTATAGTAAACACTATAATCAGTAGAGCTCCTCTCAAACTCTTCAGCCATGAAATATGCATCAATCTTAGCATTCCATGCCCTAGGGGATTGCTTCAAACCATACAAGGACTTGATGAGCTTACACACCATCTTTTCTTTCTCTTTTACAGCAAATCCCTCCGGCTGGTCCATGTATATTTCTTCCATAAGATCTCCATTAAGAAAGGCTGTACATACATCCATCTGATGTACCTCAAGATTTTCAACAGCTGCAAACGCTAGAATCACTCGAATTGACTCCATCCGTGCAACAGGGAGAAGGTTTTATTATAATCAATACCTTCAATTTGCGAAAACCTTTTTGCAACCAAGCGCGCTTTGTACTTTGTTACAGAACCATCTGCATTGTACTTAATCTTGAAAATCCATTTGCAGCCAACAGACTACCGTCCAGATGGAAGTTGAACAAGACTCCAAGTCTTATTATCCTGAGGAGACTTAAACTCAGATGCCATAGCTTCCTTCCAGTGTGAAGAGTTCCCACTCCTCATTGCATCTGACACACTTTGAGGTTCATTACTGTCAATGAAATAGGTAGAAGATACCTTTGAGGGTTTTTCAATCATAGTAGATTGTACCTCTTCCATTTGAACCTCAACTATCTCTTCAACAATCTTCTCTTCCATTTTATCTTCATGAGTCAGAGCCAAGTTCTTTTTTTCATGGTCCAAACTTGGAACTATTGTTTCCTGATGAAAGTTCATGGACTCGTTGAATATCACATCACGACTGATGATCATATACTTGCTCTGAGGGTTATATATACAACTTATACCCTTTGGTTTCCTCTCAATAACCAATGAAGATACATGATTGCTTTTGCATCTAATTTCTTCCTTATCTCTTTTGGAACATGAACAAAAGCAATACAACCAAAGACTCACAAACGATCACTTATGAAGGTTTCTCACCCTTCCATACCTCTTTAGGTGTCTTTGTAGAGATTGTCTTATTAGGAAGTCGATTATAGAGATATGTTGCAGTCGCCACTGCTTCTACCTAGAAACATGGTCCAACCTCATGTGTTGCAACATACACCTCACACTTTCAACAAGCGTTCGATTCTTCCTCTCTGCAACTCCATTCTGCTTTAGCATATATGGTGTGATTGATTGTTTCACAATACCATTTTCCTTATAGAATTGATTAAAATTCCTTGAGATGTACTCACCACCGCCATCACACCGAAGTATTTTAATCATTTCTCCAGTTTGATTCTCCACCAAAGCTTTGAATGCTTTGAACCTATCGAGAACTCCAAACTTATTTTACATCATGTAAAGAAATATTTTCTTAGAAAACTCATCAGTGAAGGTCAAGAAATACTTTGCACCTTCATGAGATTCAAATTTGGTGCATGAACACATGGTAATAATGTGATTTCATGCCAGATAGTTTTTTCTTTACCACGTGTTTTTTGAAAGCTGATGCGTATCTTGTGGGTACTTTAAGGTTTCGCACAGTGTCTAAGAAAACTTTCAACTCAGCTTCAGTCAGAACATAAGGAGTAGGAGGCATGATTAACGTATTTGCCCTATCTGGATGTCGTTGCAACCACAATGATGGACGCAGCCCAAGTAATTCAAGATCACGCCGAACCTTCAATGTATCTTTCTCCCCAAAAATAGTCTTAATGATATTCTCTGCAAAGTTCTTCTCGCAATGCATAGCATCAAACGTATGTCGTATGAGGAGGCCCTCCCAGTAAGGCAAGGCATATAAGATTGATAATCGCTTCACTCCGTGAGATTTGGAAGGGTCTGATGGCGTATGTGGTTTCCCCCCTGCTGCTATCCATGCAATCAGGTCAATTGCACGTTTCTTTATTTGTGTTCCCGTCTGCGTTTGTGGAGCCACTTTATGCTCAACAACACCATTGAACAATCTTGATCTTCTATACGGATGGTTGTGGGCAAGAAATCTCCAATGGCCCAGGAACGCAGTCTTCGAACATGCATGTAAATGCTATGAATCCACCTCGGGTCCACAGGCTGGACAACCAGCATAACCTTTAGTAACCTGATCCGCGAGCAAGCCATATGCACGGTAATCATGGATTGACCATAGCAGCAATGCCCGTAGCAAGAATTGGCGTTGTTGGAGAGCTTGGGAAACATCGTAAGCTATGATGCCTCTCCACAATTCCTGTAGCTCCTCTACTAGGGGCATCAAATACACATCAATGTTCGCAGATGTAATAGACTCCTTTCTAGGGATAAGGAGTGCTAACATGACGAAAAACTTCTTTATCATCAACCATGGAGGCAAATTATAGTTGACCAACAGGATGGGCCATGTGCTCCAACTCGTGGATTGAGCACTGTATGGATTTACTCCATCTAAGGCTAATCCAAATCGTACATTTTGTGGTTCTGAAGCAAAATCCGCAAATGTGGAGTCAACGTGGGCCCAGGCTTTGATATCAGATGGATGTTGAACCAATCCATCCTGACTCTAATGTCTGAAGTGTCATGTCATAAGGTGCGCGATTGATTTGCATCGATACATGTGTTTCAACCTTGGGATGACAGGGAAATGTCGTAGTATTTATCTGGGTACAGTCCCACGACCAGGAATATAACGCGACGTCTTGCACTCCGGGCAAAATTCTGCTTTTTCATTCTCCCCATGGAAGAGTACACAGCCTTTCTTGAAGGCATGGATCTGGGTGTACTGCAATCCCATCTTCGCAATCATAGTTCTGGCTTCATAATTAGTTTTCGGCAGAGAATTCTGTTTCGGCAAAAAACTTTTGCGCAACAATCCAAGAAGCTCATCCACAAAGCCATTGGTGCACTTGTGGGTGGTGCACAAGTTGAGCAAGTGCAAAGTAGCTTCAAATCGGCTGATCGAGCTCCCTTCGTAGAGTTTACACTGAGATTGTCGAAATAGCGTATCGTAGTTGGGGTCAACTCCGTGACTCAGGTTTGGGCCATTCTCTGCATTCTTTGCATTGTCCATGGATTCTTCCTCGTTGGGGCTGTCTTCGGCCCGAGTTCCACCATTAATCGGATCCTCCTTGTTTGCATCCGCAAACTCAAAAGCTTCCTGCAATGCTCGTTGAATTTTTGCCTCCACACCACCTTCATGATCCGTATTGTTCTCCCTTTCATTAGGCCCCTGCCCAAACTCAGCCCGATCCTCCTCGTCATCAGAATCAGCATGTCCCTACATCCCGTGTTTCCCACGGTTCATTCACAGTATATGTACATTATGACATGTGGACAAATGTAGTCATGGCTATCACTACATCACTTCAATTTGAGCAACGACATTGTGACACATGGCAGATAGTTCTAGTGACATAGTCATGTTCCTATATGTGTTTATGACTACACGACTACAACTAGCCAACGACATATCGACATGTGTATAAAGGGTAGTCATAGACACAACTACATGACTACAACTCGCCAATCAACTTTCGACATGTGGAGTGGTGAAGTCATGGCTACTACTACCACACCAAAATGGTTTCAAAATTCAAACTTGGAGATTGCTAAGTCCTGAAGGACAGTGTACTTCCTGTGGATGTACCGGAATAGTACAGCTGCGCAAAGTTGGATCCCTCTTATGTTTGAGGTAGTGCTTCTTCACTGTCTCCAACAACTGCCATTTGGATCCATGACATTCAGTGCAATTGCAAAGCATTTTCTTGTTCCCATTTGATATGGCGTACGCCTCCTCGAGTCGCCATAGTCTGTCATCTCGTAATCGCATGCGTGGCTCATATGCACCATGACGGCCGAACAGACGTTGAACGTTCATAGCTCGTAGTATGCAATACCCTGTAGAGCCTCTGCAAGTTTGTGTCCTCAGTGCTCTCTCTACAATATATCTACCTCTTGCGGTGTGTGCTAGTGAGCTGCATGATCATTCATGGTGAAGTCCAAGGTTGTCATTGCTCCTCTCACTGAATGCGAGAAGCTACGTGAGGCTAACATTGCCATCGTGAAGGATGCCACGGCAAAGTTGAAGCAGGACTTCGAAAGGTAAGGATCGAACAGCTCAGTGACCCAATCCTTTGACAATGCATGCATGGCTAACAGTGTGATCTCTTCCCATTTGCACGGTAGATGAGGTGTGATCGAGAGGCGGCGATGTTGGTGTGAATGTAGAAAAGGCTTGAAAAGTGCAAGTTGAGTGTAGTTTAGGGTATAGGAGTGCATTCATAGCAGTAGGCGGGAGTGAACCGCATTTGACGGGCAGCCATTGGGACAGCGGTAAGGCACTTCATCGTTTTCCAGCTCCTTTATGAACATTAGGGTATGAGCTGCATTTGTCTGTGTTAGTCGTTTAAGAGGGGAGATAGTCAAGTAACATGTGGGCCGCAATGGAAGTATTTTTGCAGGATTACGGGTGTGAAACCGCGTCGGAAGGCACGGTCTCGTGGAGCTCCTATCAAAGGTCCGGCAAGACGAAGTGCCCGACTCGTCACCATGACTCGTACAACTGCCAAGCCCAAAGTAATTTTTGACATAGACGACGACGATCCTTACCTCCCACCACAAAAGGGATCAGTACAGGAAGGGACTGGGGATTCAGCCGACTCCATGTTGGAGGACGCAGATGCAGGCACAGTGACGCAGGCAGGGAAAAAACGTGGTGCAGGCACACCGTCTCCATCTGTGAGTGCATTTTATGGGCATATTTGTAGTCTCTCACCACTTATTCCGAAGGTGAGCACAACCTCATGAGTGCCGAATAGTATCATGCGGACTTCATTAGGGGCCATGATCCGGGGAGGGATTGTCTAAATACTTGGCAGATTTAATTGCGTGTCAATATTCTTCTTCTTTCTGTTCTGTCTCTTCCGTGCTTTGTAGGTTTGTCCCTCGTTTGCATGTTTGGTTTCGAAGGGGGTGTGCTGTCATAAGCACATTCTCTATCTAGATTTAGCTTGTGCGTTTCTGTCTGTCCATTTTTTGAGTGGAGGAGTTGCACCATTGCCCATGTGCATATGGCCCCCATATTCCATAGCATTATTTACAACTTTGTAAGCAGTAGGTCTCGTATGTTGAGCACATTCCATCTTTTCTCACAGCTTTTAGGTATGCCCCTCCCTACTGCATGTTTGGTATGGATTTCAGGCAAAACCCATACATAAAAGGGGTCGGAAAAGTCTTGGGCGCACATCATTGAAGCCAATCCAATTTGGCCAATTTTCTAGCCAAGATCTGTCTGATTTTTGGGTAATCAGACCTGTACAAATCATGCGTACTGTTTATACTTTATGGCACCTTTATATCATGATATGGTGTGGTCCTTGTAGTTGGATTTACTTGGCATTGTGTTTCATGTATGGAAACCCAGGGCAAGCAAAAACAGAAGCAGAAAAATGCCACAGGAGTCGGCCCTCAGTCCTCCCAGGTTTTCCATACTCAGCCACCAATACCAGGCTTTCAATATCGCTCCTTGCCTCAGTACCCGGCTCCCAACCAGCATCCACCCACTGGCAATGTGGAGGGTCAGTATGCAACGGCCCCCCAACACAATTATGCAGCTGGCCAGCCCTTATGCTCCTCCTCCATATCGCCCACCTCCTCCTTATTATGGAGGTGGCAAGCCACCTGAATATCCTCCTCCGTATGCACAGGTCCCATATGACTATATGGATCCTCGAGTGGTTCCCAACCACCATGGCCACCGATGGGTAGCTGGCCGAATCAACCCTTCAACGTTCCCGCACAGGTGCCAGCGGTTCAACCTGCAAGGGATGTGGTTCAATCAAAGGCTGACAAACCAATGCCTTGAGACGAGCAAATTATGTTGTGAAGGCCGCGGCATATAAAGTGAAGGAAAAAAGAGAGGCAGAAGGTCTTCCTGCAACTGTAGTTGTTGTGAACAAGGCAGGAAAACCAGTTGGTCAAACGAGGAATGTTTGGCATGCGGCCCTCAAAGGTCACGTTCATCGTATCTGTGATCCTTCTATAGCCATCAACTATCAGCCTAATGAGATCATTGAAGAACTCAAAGAAATCCTGGCCAAGCTATTTGAATATGTCCCACGTGACTTTGATGATATTGCGTTGCGAAACACAATAGGCACAATTATGAAGTCCCGACGGCATGACTTGCACAAGGAATGGCAGAAAGGTGGGGGGAAACCCATGGACGTGTCTGATGAGCATTGGAAGAGCATCACCTCCTACTGGAGTACAGAACAGTACTCCAAAGTGCAGACCCACTTGAAGACAGCAAATGCCTGCATTCAAAATCACACCAAAACGGGCCGGGGAGGGAAGGACAGCATGGAGGCACGCTTAGTAAGAACCCTCATGAGCTTTCTCACTGTACTCCTCTCAATACATTCCATGAATGCCAATCTTTATGCTGGTTGGCTTATGGTTTAGTATTTCAAGCAATTTTGGAGCTGAGCTTTAGTATAAAATTATTTCTGTGCTGACATGATTGTTCAATCTTGACGTTGCATTATCTTCAGTGGTTTTGTTATGGTTTTGTATGGTTGAGCCATTGAGTACAAATTGCACATTGGCTTCATATTGTTTGTTATGTTGGGTTCATATGTAGGAAAGATAAACCGGTGCTGCAAAGCTCGCAACTTCATTCCGATGGTGGACTTTATTTTCAAAGGGCACACTAATCTTATTTTCCAGTGGGATGCCCTTTACTGTGAAGAGCTTACTGACCCATTGGCTAGGGGGGCTGATGCAAAGCCCATATATTTGAAGAACCTATCAAGAGTGTGGGCAAAGTGGCCAGAATGGGGTCCTAAAGACACTCTTCTTGTTGATGACACACCAAGAAAGGCATCAAACAATCCTCCATTTAGTGGGATATATCCGGAGCCATGGAAAATGCGATCATCAGGGCCAAAAGATGGCTATCTACTCGATGTGTTGTGGCCGTTCTTGGAGAGGGCAAGCAAGACTCCTAGTATTCCACAGTTTCTGAAGTCTGAGCCTCTCTTTGGACAACAACCCTACAATTCTACTCAGTGTAATCGTCAGAAGGTACAACAATGTAATGTAAGTGTGGTCCACATTTGGAATTCTTGGGTTGCTTGTGAATTGCATGAGCAGTGGGTTTCTCTTGAGTGAGCTATGTAACTAGTGTATTTCAGGTTGTAATACCACTGAAGAAATTGTAATGGTTTGTGATATAGGGACCTATGATGAAGCGGCTCCATGTTGTCAACAAGTCAGCAGAGGAGCTGGAAAGTAGCCCTCTCAAGCAATTCTCGCAACCGCCTGAAAGTCATCTTGGTGTAAGTCCATGACCTTCTTTTCCAATTTTGTTTATGTGGCCACTGGAGTGTAGACTACCGTCCTTCACGTTTGTTGTATTCTTGTGGTCATAGACTCCGCATCCAGTGGGAGACCATTGTGAGGGATTTACTTCAGTTTATTGCCAAGGGTAGGTACATAAAGTACTCATAAGACCTTGCGTTTGGCATAGTCTTTTGGGTTGGTAGGTGGAGAGAACGAAATTGAAATGTGTGTGTGTGTATGTATGTTGTTTGCTGCAACTTGTTGGCTGTAGACCTTCATGCCTACCCTTCCTCCCTCCTCTCCCTCCATCCATCCCTATTAATAGTTGCAGCCCCGTGTTGGGGGATGTGGTAGGAAGCACCACACTTTGGAGTTTGAAGCTACTGAGACATGAGGTTTAGGAAGTTCTACTGCTTTGTTTGTCAATAAAGCCCTTACTTCTAGCAGTATCTGTTGAATCTAGTTTTTTCCAGGTAAGTGTTTAGCGACATTGTGATTGAACAATGAAGCATATTTTGTGAATCTATATACAAAGACTGGTTCGAACACCACATGAATGTGTGTGCTATGATTGTGATGTTGTTGTTTCTATGGATGGCATGTTTGATTGTAGTTGTCTTTCAGACTGTATGATATTGGTGCTTCTGTCAGTCTATGCAACAGGGTTGGTGGTAGAATCTTTCTTTGTCACACTTTGCAACTGCCAGCAGGGTTGGGGGTCCACTCTTTGGTCATTGGAAGATTAATGCAGGCTCTCCTTCCCTGCAGAGGGAGTGTGTCTTGATATAGAGGGCCAATTGCTTTGCCAATTGCTGTGCTTATGAGAGCTCCACATGGTTTGTTTAAATTTCATATTAATTTACTTTAATTTACTATTTAAATTAGTCATTTGAAATTGAATTATATATATATATATATATATATAAATCTACATGACCTACACGTGTCATTCACACATACTCCAACAAGACCACGTGGCATCTGTAGTGTTGTAGTGATATAGTCACACCCATAGTAATGTAGTCATACATGTATTCAGGAAATGTGCCACATGTCATCTTTAGCGATCAGCGTAGCTACGGCGTGAGCCCAGCCCCGTGAGCCTGGGAGCTGAGCTCACGTTGTAGTTGCAAAGCGTGAGCTGAGCTCACGCTTCAGGGAAGCGTGAGCGGCACAAATCTGCTGGAGAAGCAGGTCCTATAGGCGAGGATTGCAGGAAGATGGCCTATTACCATGGACAAAACAAAGGGGGCCACCATGCACCATGTCTGCAATGCCTGCACAAAAAGAGGAATATGAAATTGAGCTCAGAATGATTGACACACTTTATTTCGATTCACAGATAGACGCTTACAATGAATTGCATGTGCATTTTCCCTGGTTCCGCGAACGGAATGTATGTGTTTGTCCTAAATGCAAAGTCTTTACACGGTAACCTAGAAACCAACATGGGAAGCGGGCATGGCTCGTATGTGTTCAAAGAGAATTTGGCGAAGCCCTACGTGAGGTGTCCCGCTGCAAAAGGGTGATTACTTCTCCGTAGCCTAGTGTGGTTTGGTGAATGAATTGGTCTCTCTTACCCTCGCAACACATAATTACAAGGTATATGTAATATTGATGCTTGCAGGGGACCCACTTCCCTCTCATGCCGAGAGCGCCCTCACGCATCGTTACAAAATCCGGACAAGTGCACGTAGGGAAATTCCCCACGGTAACCTGATATTCTTTGCCATGAAGAACTGAGCCAATAGACAGCACTGTGTAAATCCGTCCATACCCCGGGGCAAGGACTTTGGTGATACGAGTCACCCGAACCTGCAAAATTCTAACCGATTCCATCTTGCATTCGTGATCTGCACCCGAAGCGACACGGCGCACTATTTTTCCATCTCTTTTTGTTGGGTGGGAGTTGGCACTGGGTGGAGGCATTGCCGGAGCATGTGGCACATCTGTGCCGACAGTGCATGAGGGCCCACCCGGGACCGTGCAAGACAGAACCCTCCCTCCTCCAGCATGCTTATCTCGGTTGATGACAACGACGTCCCAAGTTTCACAGGCCAAATTGCGGGGGGAGGGGGCTTCATTATCACCGAAGGACGAACTGTTCCCTTGACGCATCGTGCCATATCATCTAGGCAGAACCAGAACTTGTGGTCCTTTGACTCCCCACTATGATAAGGTCGGAACAACCCTGTGAATGTTGGAGCTGGAATCCCCCTGGAGCCTTTGCATATTTTTGATTTGCATTTCTTGAAAGAGGGGGTCCGAATTGCCATGCAAGCCACTCTAGATCCCGGTGGGGTGCGTTCTATATGCCACTCACTATCAATGCAATCAGATTCATGCACCATGGCCACCACCTCCTCCAATGGGATTCCTGCTGTTGTGCTTGCATGATCTGCACCTGCTCCACTGGAGGAGGACCCACCTGGGAAGGGGCAGGCACACGACTTAGTCTGCACTGGAGACACCCTTGGTACAGAGAAATTGACCCTGTCCGGCCGATGGGAATCTCCATCCGACCCTGGAGGAGTGTTCAATTTCCTTTTGCATGATCCAAATCTTTCCTCGCCTTCCAAATGGGGGAGCCTGGATTGCAAAGGGGAGCCTTCAGTGCACCTGTTCAGAGCTTTGGCCATCTTCGATGGGTCTCCGGACCTACTCGCAGCCCTTAGCATCAACAAAGTTGTATCAGGGCCCTTGCCTCCGCCCCGTCCCATCAGAAAATTGCGGTACCTGGTTTGTTGTGTAAGTGCCCGCACCATGTCATCAACAGTGGCCACATACAAGTCACGTCGTGCTTTGGTAGACTGCTGCATCCTGGCGTTGTGAACAGTCTCCGCCAAATTACAGGATGGCATGTCGGCCAAGTCCTCCAAGGACATGTCTTGCAAGAGGCATTGCATGGAAATGTGAGGAACGAAAGGAATGGAAGAGGTTTTGCAAGTGACAATCCAACAACCCCAAATGAACAGGCATGATGCAAAGTGAAATTTGTGTTTCTGGGATTGAAGAGGCTTACCGTCGTCATGAAATCTCCCCACTGTCTGTATCTGAAGTGCCAGAAAACCAACCAGTCCTCCAACTCCTTCAGGTGGATACCAGTAGCAGCACCAGAGGAGAACCACCAAGCCCGGATTGCTTGGTAAGTGCTCTCAGCTTCTCCCATTGAGGTGGCATTTTTGTACTTGAGGCAGAGCCTTCTGTGCTCCAACTGAAGGTCAGGGCAAATGCAGCGCTTTGTATGACGTGCCAAAGATTGACTCCAATAGAAGAGGCATGTGCGCTCCCTATTTTCCATTGGGACCTTAGGATCCCCCGAATCAAACACGCGCCACACTACATTGAAATTTGTCTGTGCACTATCAGCCATGAAGCCCGCAAAATTTGTGTTCTGTATTCCATTGTGCTGCATGACGGCCAGGAGCGAATTCCACATGAGCATCTAGGATTCAGTGTCCTCTGACTGCATATCACTAATTGTTATGGAGAGCACACATTGGTACGTTGGATCGTACACATGGCACGCCATGGTTGTCCAACCCTTCATCTGTTTGCAGTGATCAAACATTAACCAACATTTTGCCAAATCTCCTCCAGGTTGCATTCGGCGGACAATGCTCACACCACTGCTACAATGCCCAACGCAGACCGACCTTCGAAATTTCAATCCAATGTCGTTGTGGATGTTCGACGTTTTTGTCCTGCACCAAGGGTGTTCGTCATGTTTCTTGTCCATGCCCTGCAAGAGCCCAACTAGTCCACTGGAAGACGTGGGAGGGTTGAGCTCAAACAAGATGTCCCCATCAAACTCTACTGGCACGTATTGAACCCGCTGCACACGAAGGGACTCCCAATCAACAAAATGCAGCTCGCTCTTGCACCCAGGCACCCCTGCGAGGGCTTTCAATTTCGGAATGAAGCTCGTTATCTCCTGCAACTCGTCATCATCCAAGAATGGAGTCTGCATTGGCGGAGGAATCTCAGAAACATCCTCCGAGGACGAGTCTGAAAGAGTCACGAATGTAATGGATGTGCTCACCTCTTGTTTCACATGAACTGTGCCCTTCTGCTGCACGACCGATGCTGCAGTGCCAGGGGTAACTACTGATCCTGCTGATTGTCTTTTGTCTTTTCCAAGGACCCGGTATGTGCCTGGAAGGACTCTCCACTTCCTTCCACACTCGCCAACCAATGGTTTCTCCAAGTGCCCAGAATCCAAATTCCCATCCTCGTCATACACCTCTTTTTGAACAAGCAGAGAATCCAATCCCAGAGGGAACACTTTAACCAGCTCATCCTCATGAACAACTGCAAACCCAT
Source organism: Takakia lepidozioides (assembly GCA_030704615.1). Lineage (NCBI taxonomy): Eukaryota > Viridiplantae > Streptophyta > Takakiopsida > Takakiales > Takakiaceae > Takakia > Takakia lepidozioides. Next base: position 60,231,601 of record CM060733.1, read on the forward strand.
CGTCGTCTGCAGTGCAAGTCAGTGGAAGACTACCTGCATTGGAATGAAATCGAGCGAGTCTATCTCGCTCCCTGGACATGTTTTCGTACACTGACAGAAAGTTACGATTCACAGAGGAATCCCCGAACTGATAGCCCGTAATTCTCGAAAGGGGATCCACCCCAAACAAACTGAGGTCAAAAAGAGTAGCACTGACCCAAAGACTGCGGGCGATGCATGCAAAGGATGTAGGAATGACATGCACCGAACTTCGCAGACAGCCACACTGAGAGACACCAACCAGAAAAACTGTTTTCTAAGACAAGAAGCCACAAGAAGCCGTGCTGTATTTGGATGAAAAACAAACCCTGAACATGACATAAAATCATCCATTATGGAAAGACGGCAACAACCCTGGAGAGCAGTAAAGGAAGACCCCAAATCTAATGAGGTTGTACTGTGCCAGAAGAGCATAGCACAAACACTGACATTCCGGGAGACACCTCGTATGAGTGTGTGCAACACATGACCATTGCCGACACAACCCTTTATACCGAATGACGCCATTGCGACGGTGACGGCGAAATGCAAACCGCAGGGTAGGCAGTACAACACACGTGGACGCATATGTGAAGCATAACAATTATTGCGAATCTGCAAGTACTGCTCAAAATTGAACTAGCACTAGATTTCTACGGCACTTCCGAATTTCAAAGAATGCAAGAAGGCTGCCATGTATTGGCAGGCGGCGAAGTACATCTGACATATATCACAAGTACATGCAACGGATCTACTTTTTTTCCACTACTTTATTTCTTGGATAATACAAAGACGCCGAAATGGATGAATTCCGTTCGCACACAATGATGACACCCGCATCCAAATATGGTTAACAATGTCCAATTTTTACTTTGGTTACATGCCATAGCAACGCTTGTTGCAAGCGTCAAACTGGAGAGCTCCAGAGGCAGCGTGGGGAGCCCTTGTTTAAACCGGAGGAGGAAGAGAAGGAAGTCGTTATACTTCACGAGCACTAGGGATAGGAATAGAGCCAGATATAGAATGAGGATGGAAAGAGTAGACGAAGAGGAAAAGGAGGAAGAAGAGGGCAAAGAGGAAAGTCTGGCGATGGAAGAGCAGGAATCTGGAGAAGAACAGCAACCCGCCATACTTCCAAGAACAAGTGAGGAGGAGACTGAATCCGAGGGAGAGACGACCGCCAAAGATGATATTGATGCTGACCTCTGGAAGAACCAGATAGTGGAAAAGAGGATGGGGGAGATGCTCCAGAACATGCTCGGCGTAGAGAGCAGTCCGAAGCGCAAAGGGTCTCCGGCGATTGGGGAATCTTCTGAAGCAGCAAAAAAAAAGGTACAATGTTCGAGACCGACCTTTGTGCTTCATTGGTGATGTGAACCCCAGTTGTGCTTGTATTTTGATATGAAAACCACCTATACACGGCATCTTTGGCAGGTTGAATCCACCCCGAATTGGAAGCTCAAACACTGTGCGGCAACGCACACTGTTTGAGCCCCCCATTTTGCTTTTTTTTTAATGTGCAAAACGGCCACATAGGGCCACTATGGCAGGTTGAATCCACCCCAAATTGGAAGCTCAAACAGTGTGCAGCACCGCACACTGTTTGAGCCCCCCATTTTGCTTGTTTTTTCATGTTCAAAACGGCCACATAGGGCCACTATGGCAGGTTGAATCCACCCCGAATTGGAAGCTCAAACAGTGTGCGGCACCGCACACTGTTTCAGCCCCCCATTTTGCTTGTTTTTTCATGTTCAAAACGGCCACATAGGGCCACTATGGCAGGTTCAATCCACCCCGAATTGGAAGCTCAAACAGTGTGCGGCACCACACACTGTTTGAGCCCCCCATCTTGCTTGTTTTTGTGTTCAAAACGGCCACATAGGGCCACTATGGCAGGTTCAATCCACCCCGAATTGGAAGCTCAAATAGGGTGCGGCACCGCACACTGTTTGAGCCCCCATTTTGCTTGTTTTTTCATGTTCAAAACAGCCACATAGGGCCACTATGGCAGGTTCAATCCACCCCGAATTGGAAGCTCAAACAATGTGCGGCACTGCACACTATTTGAGCCCCCCATTTTGCTTGTTTGTTCATGTTCAAAATGGCCACATAGGGCCACTATGGCAGGTTCAATCCACCCCGAATTGGAAGCTCAAACAGGGTGCGGCACCGCACACTGTTTGAGCCCCCATTTTGCTTGTTTTTTCATGTTCAAAACAGCCACATAGGGCCACTATGGCAGGTTCAATCCACCCCGAATTGGAAGCTCAAACAATGTGCGGCACCGCACACTATTTGAGCCCCCCATTTTGCTTGTTTGTTCATGTTCAAAACAGCCACATAGGGCCACTATGGCAGGTTCAATCCACCCCGAATTGAAAGCTCAAACAGTGTGCGGCACTGCACACTCTTTGAGCCCCCCATTTTGCTTGTTTTTTCATGTTCAAAACGGCCACATAGGGCCACCACTATGGCAGGTTCAATCCACCCCGAATTGGAAGCTCAAACAGTGTGCGTCAACGCACACTGTTTGAGCCCCCCTTGGGCCTTGTTTTTTGGTGTGGAAATGGTGCACACAGGGGCCTCTCTATCTGGTTCAATCCACCCCTAATTCGAAGCTCAAACAGTGTGTGCCAACGCACAATGTTCGAGCCCCCTTTCTCACTGTTTTTTTCATAATAAAATCGTCCAGACAGGGTCTCTTGAGGTTCAATCAAATTTTTGGTAGCTCCAGCAGTATGCGTCAACTCACACTGTTTGAGCCCAACTTGTCATTGTTTTTTTCATGTGAAAATCGGCCACATAGGGCCAGTCTTGCAAGTTCAATGCAAACTTACCTGGCAGCTCAAAACAGTGTGCGTCAACGCACACTGTTTGAGCCCCTTGTCATTTTTTTTCATGTGAAAATCGGCCACATAGGGCTAGTCTGCCAGGTTCAATGCACACTTACCTGGCAGCTTAAACAGTGTGCGTCAACGCACACTGTTTGAGCCCACCTTGTCATTGTTTTTTTCAAGTGAAAATCGGCCACATAGGGTCACTCAGGCATGTTCAATCCACCCCGAATTGGAAGCTCAAACAGTGTGCGGCACCGCACACTGTTTGAGCTCCCAATTTTGCTTGTTTTTTCATGTTCAAACGGCCACATAGGGCCACTCTGGCAGGTTCAATCCACCTCGAATTGGAAGCTCAAACAGTGTGCGTCAACGCACACTGTTTGAGCCCCCCTTGTGCCTTGTTTTTTGGGTGTGGAAATGGTGCACACAGGGGCCTCTCTGTCTGGTTATATCCACCCCTAATTCGAAGCTCAAACAGTGTGCGCCAACGCACACTGTTTGAGCCCCCCTTCTCATTGTTTTTGGAATAATAAAATCGTCCAGACAGGGTATCTCTGTGAGGTTCAATGAACAATTTCCTGGCAGCTCAAACAGTGTGCGCCAACGCACACTGTTTGAGCCCCCCTTCTCATTGTTTTTGGAATAATAAAATCATCCAGACAGGGTATCTCTGTGAGGTTCAATGAACAATTTCCTGGCAGCTCAAACAGTGTGCGCCAACGCACACTGTTTGAGCCCCCTTCTCATTGTTTTTTTCATAATAAAATCGTCCAGACAGGGTAACTCTGTGAGGCTCAATCCACACTAACCTGGCAGCTCAAACAGTGTGCGTCAACGCACACTGTTTGAGCCCCCCTTGTAATTGTTTCTTGAATGTGAAAATCGTGCACACAGTCGCCTCTCTCTAAGGTTCATTCCACCCCCTTTTGAAGCCAGTGATTGCCACTGTTTGAGCCCACACTTGACATTATTTTTTTCATTTAAGAATCGACAAGGTTCAATCATTTTCACACTTACCTGGCAGCCCAAACAGTTGTGTAGCGCCACTGTTGAGCCCCCTGATTTGCTGTGTTTACATGAAAATTGTGCACAGGGCCTGGCAGGTTGAATCCACCCGAAAATGGAAGCTCAAATAGTGTGCGGCACGCAACCTGTTTTGAGCCCCCTTCACTGACTTTTCTTTTATTTCAAAATCGGCCACTCATGGCTATGCCATGTTAAAAATCACCCTTATTGCAAGCTCAAACAGTGTGCGGCAACGCACACCTGTTTGAGCCCCTTGTCTTGCTGCTTGTGTTTTGTTGTGAAAATCGGGCACCTAGGGCCACTCTGGCAGGTTGAAACGAACCCTTATTGGAAGCTCAAATAGTGTGCGGCAACGCACACTGTTTGAGCCCCCTCTCTGCTTGTTTTTTTTATGTGAAATGGCAAACAGGGCCATGCATGCTCTCAAAACACCCATAGTTGGTAGCACGAAGAGTGTGCGACAACGCACACTGTTTGTGCCCCCTTTTTTGGCCCCTCTCTGCCTGTTTTTTTTTGGAAAACATAGGAAATATCATGTTTAAAAAACACCACTATTTGGAAGCGGAAACATTGTGCGGCAACGCACAGTATTTTCGACCCCCACACTGCTTGTTTTCTAATGAGAAATTGGGCCACATAGGGCCTTCCGTGGATTTCGTTTATCAAATACCTGACAGACAGTTAAAGAGTCCTTGAAGAACAGTTGTTAAAATAGGTGTGAAGCAGTTATGTGCCTGCCCGCATCCAGTGCAAAAGACGGCTGAGCCGGAAAATCCGGGATACAATGGTTGGAGAAATGTTTTCAGGCACGTGGGCCCAGACATTGCATTCATAGCCCGGCTGCCAGAATGAGTACAGAACCAATGAGAAGTTCTGAACCGCCGCAATGCGCAAAATCGACTTGCACACGTATGGACATCGAACCCAGGGTATGGCCAAACGGACAGAAGAGGTGACGGCGGCCAGCGCCAAATGCACAAATGGTCCTGTGCTACGTGGACAAGTGTGAGGTGAACCCATGCATAACCGTCGTGAGCGTTGCCCAGCCGGCATCCCCTCGCACAACGTCTTTGGGCCCTGCACATCCTCATTTTCAAGATGGAGACTAGCCGGAGACTGAGTTCCCACAGAGAGAGTGGTAGGCGTAGAAGGCAGTCTTTTTTTTTTCACCTCAGCGCGAGAGAGGAAGAGGGCTAGAGAGAGAATGAGAGGCAGCAAGCTGGATTTGACGCTTCAAGAGATAGCAGAGGAGAGCTCGGCCCTGGAAACACAACAAATGACTATGCAGGACCAGGTGGTCGGGGCTGCCGAAGGAGGGGATGAAACACCATCAGAGAGCGACACAGAGGATATGGACACAATGGAGGCCGACGCTATTGCTAAGGAACCCACGCCAAAGGGGAAGAGTGTTGTTGAGAAGGAGGCGACGCTGAAGAGGAAGCAGGCTGCACAGACGGTCAGTGCCGCTGCATCCAAAGCATCAGGGAGTGCTCCCCCGAAAGTACCACAGGTGATGATTTTCCTTCCTCTCTTTTGGTGCAGATTGAAGGGCATGGAAATTGCGTGCGCTGACGCACTCAATCCCATGCCCTGGATTCATGTCTTTTCCTCTTCAGAGTTTAGTGAAGTAGATCAATGTGAGTATTCTGAAAGATACATGAGTGTTTTGATAGTTTTTCCTTTACTCCTTTCTTTTGTTCACTGAACAAAGAAGGGAGGCTGTGTTTGGAGCAGGACCTTCGAAGCACCTCCAAAAAATTGCATGCGTCAACGCACGCATTTTCTAGAGTTGCTCTGAAAGCCATGTTTTGCACTGAGCATCTCTAACTGCACCCATGAACAGAGGGAAATGGGCTGCACATGTCCCTAAGAGACCCCCAAAAATTGCGTGCGTCAACGCACTCAATTTCTGAGGGTGCTGTGATGGAAATCCAGAGCGAGAAACAGATCTGAATCCCACCAGTTTGTGAGCACAGAAAGATCGTCTTAAATCCATGAGTGACACTTCAGATCACCCACCGAAATTGCGTGCGTTGACGCACACAATTTCTGGGGTTGGTGTGAAGGACATTCTCCTGGAGTATGGGTCTTTCATTTCAAGATCAATGCACATGCATATCTTCAACTTGAAGAGAGGATGCACAGTCTGTAGAGGCTTTAGAAATGCGTGCGTCAACGCACTCAATATGTGACACTGCTTTTACATGGAGAATGTTTCTTTTTTATTGCAGGCGAAGAAAAGGTGAGGTGCTCCCCTGGAGCAGGATGAAGATGAAGACCACGAACTTGTTGTTGTTGAGGAGGAAGATGATGGCAGGCCATACCAGGACAGGGCAAAAGATCTGTTGTCCTTCTCGAAAGTGAACTCAGCCCAAATCATCAAGGCCATGGGCGTTCCTCGGGGAAAATTAATGATCCCACTCTGCAGGTTGATCTCCATGCCGTTCGTCCGACCAGCCCTCACGAATGACATTGCAAAGCTGGAACAGGATTTTTGCCATGGGTACATAGAGGGTCAATCTGTGTTCTACGTTTCATTGGGCGACGCCAACGGCAGGGAAGTTTTGGTGGACGAGACCATTGTTGGAGGCTGGGATCCAATATGGCGACGCACCAACGAAGAGTTTGAAACAATTATTTGCAAGAGGCTTGTTACACAGCCTTTCTCAGGCAAGATGTTCCATGTCTGGGATGGCAACCTGGCAACAGGTGTGCGCACTACAATTTTGCGAGTATGTCGTGTATTTAGGAGGTTGTGTGCAAAAGTAGTGAATCCTGCAGAGTATAAGGAGTTGAAACATGAAGCAGTTGTTACTCTCTGTCTAATGGAGAAAGAGTTCCCACCATCATTCTTTGATGTGATGACACATCTACTTGTCCACCTAGTGGACGAGCTCGATTTATGTGGTCCTATGGCATCACATTGGATGTACCCCATGGAGCGGGCAATGAAAGAAATGAAGGGGTACGTCCGGAACATGGCATAACCCGAGGGCAACATGGCTCAAGGATACATTTTTTATGAAGCTCTAGGATTTTGCACGGAGTATATGGTAGGATATGATGGAACCGCACGAAGGGTGTGGGATGCAGATGAGGAAGAATATGTGGCCGGCGTAGTTTTGGAAGGAGCCGGCAAACCTCGGAAATTGGGTGACTTGCATGCTATTGTACACGATTACATCATTCAAAATCATCCAAGCATATCCGATATGTTGAAGTAAGTCCACACCCTTTCAGATCTGAACATGATATGTTGAAGTAAGTCCATACCCTTTCAGATCTGAATATTTTGTTGATTTGATCTTTTTGTACTGCCCCATGCTTAGTCTGTGTTGGCTAAATAGCCTCGACATTTTGTGCCAGGAAATATGAAGAGGAGTCCACACAAATGGATGATTGTCCTTCATTTGCTGCTTGGCTGCCAAATGCTGTACGGGAACATCTATCTGGAATTCAAGAACATGTGCTTGAAGATGGCGTACGACAAGAATTACTCGATCTTTCAAGACCCCCATCATATTATGCCTTGACATACAATGTCGCGCACCTCACTTCGGTAAGCTCCCCCTCAAGTCATAGCTACTCGCTTTGATGCGCGCGCCTAACTCCCAACCTGGCCGCCGGGCCAACTTGGAGCTTCGGCTGCTCACCGGGGCATAACGGTCCCCCTTCGTACTCCCAATGAACCCTCCACCGATTTGGAACCAGCGGGAATTCCCTTTGGTAGTTGGCAATCCGGAACAGCTCCCCACTCTTTGGTCGCTTAAACCAGACGCAAGATCAAGAAAGGAGAAAATTTTAGCACCATGCAATTGATCCAAGGTTTCATTAAGCCTGGGTAGAGGGTAGGCATTTTGTTTTGTGATGTCATTCAGTTTCCTGAAGTCAACACAGAAACAGGTTGTGCCATCTTACCGACCAGGACAATTGGACTGGCCCAAGGAGAAACTGAAGATTTAATCACACTAGCATCAACCATTTTCTGGATTTCTTCTTGGATTATGGCACGTTCCTTGACACTCTCTCGGTAAGCAAATTGTTTAATAGGAGCCCCTTCAGTGACTATGTCATGTTGAAGAATAGGAGTGCGCCCCAAATCAGTGGATCCCAAACTGAAAACATCTAGATTCTTTGCAATAAGCATTTCCACTTTCCTCCTTTGTCCTGAGGAGGGAGTTGTGTCTAACTTGATTTCAGATAAGACTTTGGTGAGGGCCTTCTTACCTCCTAGGCTGAGATCAGGGACAGGTGGTGGTGCAACTGCAGCAAAAGCAGCAACCTCATCTAAGGGGCCATGTTGGATGCCAATGGTCTCAAGTCCAAAGCCAGCTTACACCTATTGTATTTCAGCAATGGGAAGAGCAGTGATGCGAGCCAGAACTTGCCCTTTTTTTATAGTCACATGGAAGCACTCGGGATTAGTAATCAGAATCTTGACTTCTTGCCGATATCCTCTATCTAGAACACCAGTGGCCATCAGGCAATGCTTAAGGGCAGTCAGTTTCCTCCATCCTTCAACTTCTAGGAAATGAGCAGCTGGACACAAGAAGGCCAGACCAGACTTGACCACCTTCTGGGTCAAGGTAGGGATGGTGATGTTGAGAGGTGCACAAATCAGAGTAGAATTTTTTGGAATGGCTATGGGCACCCCTGTCCTATCTCTAGCACCAGGAACATGCCACTGATATAAGAGTTGAAGATCAGGCTGATACTTGTAGAAATCATTCCAATTGAGGTTCGAGTGAGAGTTCTGCTGTACCTTCTTGACCAGGGCCTGGACTCTGGACAAATTGGCTGTGGCAGATCCAGCCTTGATCTTCACTGCTTTCAAGGGAACCACTACTTCATGCCCTTCTCCATTGTTAAAGCGAAGGGAATAGTCTACTAAGCTGATGGTGGCACCAGCTCCAGTCATCCAGTCAAGGCCTAGAAGGAATTGATCTCCAATGGTGACTATGCAGGTCACCACAACCTCCTTTTTATGAATTCTGATGGGAACAATGACTAGTCGTAAGGGCTCATACCTGGATCCATCTGCAATAAGCACCTCAATACCTATGGCAGGCCATAGTTTAAGGCCAAAAACTCTTACAACATTTAAAGGTATAACAGATATAGTGCATCCAATATCAACCACACAGGGAAAGCTGAGCTCGTGGATATGGCACTAGGCCATGAGGGGATTGATATGCTGCCTAGCAGTCTGTCTCTTGAGAGGACATGCAAAGCTTAAAAGTTAGTAGATAAAACAGCTTGAATCGGAACAAAAGAAGTAGGGTTGGTAGGTGATGGACCTCTTGCCCCCTTCCCAAGAGATCTTTCTAGTTTAAAGGAGGGGAAGAGCCACTAGTTGTCTTCTTGTTCTTGATCAGCTTTGGTAGCCCTGCTCTGTCTAGACAATGCTTCGTCCAATGTTCAAATGATCCCACAATGTAACAGGCACGTTTACCCTCATAGGCTTGCCCAGTCTGGGTTCGACCTCTATTGTTACCGTCTGTTGGTCCTTGGCTATGTCGAGGCTGCCACCTCTGTTGATGAGCCTGCATGGCAGCAAACTGAGTGGCATAGACTCACTAAGAGCTCTGAGCCCATTGGAGCTTGAAACTTGGCATGATGTTGCATTGATTTGCTGTCAGCCAAGTCTGCCATTTTAAGATTAATTTCGGCTAACATAGTCTTGTCATTGACAAAATGACGTCGCTGAGCCCAATTCTAAATAGTGGAAGGCAATCCAAGGAGAAAATACCTTTTAACCATACGATCCCTCTCTGTCGGGTCTGGCAAAGCAATCCAGAGGCCACTCAGGAGGTTTGAACAAGATCTTTGCCCATTCCACCAGAGTTGAGGCTGGGATCATCCATGACAGCCGCATGCAGTAAGTCACGAGCTGGTCCCTTCATGCTCATCCTAAAGATCGCCATTTTGAAATTCTCAGGCACTCCATTGACACCAACAATGACCTCAAACATCTGAAGATATCTATCAAAATCTTCTCCCATGGTATATTATGGGTAAGGTTGAGTAGTCAGCTGAGGGATCAGATGACAAGGCAAGCTATGGTTAATGTGACCAGGGAGGACAGACCCATGAGCAGGGCAACAGGGAACCATGGGAGCAGCACTACCATGCACACATCCAATATTAGATGCAGAATTATAACCCATATTATTATTGTTGGCTAATCCTGTAGCAGTTGAAGCTGACAGATGTGACGCCACCGTGCATGGAGAGGTTGCTGAGCAGGAGCAGGGTAGTTCGACTGCAAGTGGTTGCATTCCACTCATGGGAAGATGGATGCCAATCCCACACGGTTGTGTGACACCTAGAGACAACATGCATACCCATGGACTGGCTAGAGACAAGGTATGGTGGCACCCGGCCTAGCCCCCACTAATTGACTTGTGATGGCAGGAGTCGGAGCAGTAGACACACTAGAGGGCCCTTGCATCATGATACCCCCACCTTGAACAACACCATGCACATTCAACACAGGAAAACTGCCCACACACATACCTGAATTTGCAGGCAACAAATTCCCTTCCCCGAGAGTGGGACTAGGGAAATTCACAACAGGCAGCACACTAGGACTCAAGTTAGCAACCTGGGCCGACATACTGCTTGCCATAGCCCTAGTGTCCGAGACCAACCCGATTCTACCTTGTCCATGACCAGATTGCACCATGGGCTTACTACCTTGAACCCATGGCACTAATAAGTAGGAATTGCGGTTTTTGCCACCCCTGATTCTGTGGGCAAAACAGCAGAGCCCTCCTTATCTATCCTCACGATACCATCATCATGCAACAGTTCTAAGTCCTCCTCAAAATTACCAGAGTCCAAGGAAACGTCATCAATCAAGGCATTACCTGCCTGGAGATTGTCCAATTCCCCACTTACATCAGGCATGCCTCTGCCAGGCGGCCCGAGTGGCTCTTGCGAACTGGACATGAACCTCTGTCTACCAGATCGCAACCAAGAACTTGCAGATGCGTTTGGCATGCAAAAACAAAGACAATCGTGGAAGAGAAAGAACCTCTAAGCCGCCGGGATGAGCAGTCGCGGCCTTGGGCTCGGCACCCGTGAGGCTTCGGGAGTCCAAACAGAGCAAGAAAGAAGCTTGAGCAGGTCGTGGGGATCGGAACTATACACTGCCAACGCCAGCCACTCCCACACCCTCTCGTCCTTAATCCACAAGCCCACCCGTGTCGTGCCGTTATCCTCCCACGTCCGGGACAACACTGAGGAATTGGGAAAGCTATATCTACAACAGAACGCGGTATATCTGACTGCCAGGCCGCGGTAGTCATGGTTTTCCTGACTTTGACCATGACTTCCCTGTATTTTTGGACCAAATGGGGCTTCACGTAGTCGTTGAAATGACTGCGTGACTACGTAGTCCTCTGGGTGACTCGTTGGTAGACTTCGTCATGACTGCATGGCTCCGCACTGGCCGAAAGGTTGGTCAACGATGGTTGACCAGCGTGAGCTCACCACCAAATAGTCGTTGGAATGACTTCTAGTGCAAGCGTGGTAGCCAAAAGGTTAAAACAATTTAAAAAGTTGCTTATAGGGTTGCCCATTAGAGGGCTGGAACTTAGTTTTTTTTCTTATTTCTCCTGTGCGGTTTCTTAGTATCGAGCTGTTGTGTCATGGAACACGATGATCGCATGATAGGGCGTGGGATGGAGGCTTTGCATTGAGCTACTGATGCGGGGCGAAGCACAACCTGCACCGCAACCGCAATGGGCTCTTAGCTCATGTTTGTACCGTGATGTGGTATTCTTCCTGATGTTTACAAGGTTCTTGGGAGAGTCGGCTTGGTCTTGGCAGTCCGTGTTTCCCAGCCGCACTGTGGTGGTTCTCACAGACCAATATTCTGACTTTACCTGACGACAGACACAAGCAGCACATACAAAAGGTCCTCTTGGGTTCATGGTCAGTCAAATCCTCCATGGGTCATGACACAAGGTCGAGGACAAATGTGGTGAGGGCACCTTCTTCTTTGACCTATTTCAGCCTGTTTTGCCCTCTCATCAGACTCGGCACGGAGCAGAGCTGGCATGAGTTTGTGAAGATCCTTCACGATCATGGTGGGACAACCGCAATCACAAGGTGTGGCTTTTTCTTAATGTACCATGTGAAGAAGTTAGTCCATCCTGCAAATATGGGCTCTTGGCTCCTGTTATGAAATGACAGCAGAAAGGAGGGTTATTTGCATCCTCAATGCATGTGCTGACCTGGGAGCCCTGTAAGTAGGCAAGAGCTGGTTGATGTTGACATCATCAAAGCTGGGATTTGGAGACTGGCCTTGCTGACATGAACGCGAAATGTGGAAGCATGCCTGGCAAACTCCGGTGAGTGTAAGTTTTGGTTGTTGTTATGGTTGATGACCTAGTTTAGTATCTTTAAATAAATATACACGTGTACCATATTCTTGGTAGTTAGGGACTGGTGATTGATTTCTGAATATCTGTTGGAAGATTAGGATTCTGAGATACATCTATTGACTAAGTTTTCAAAGTTATATGCACTAAATTACAATCTAAGCTCCCTCAGATTTACTGTATTTCAGGGTCACTTGACCAGTCTGTGACCTACAATCCCATCATTTATAACTGCCTTGCTGTACATTTTTCACCAAAGGGGCTTGTGGATTCTCTTGCAATAAGTTTAAGCAAGAGGATGAATGCAGACATCTACAGCAGTAGCCAGATTGAGCACTGTGTGGGAGCGAATCTGTAAACACACCTAGTCAGTTACACCAAGTTTTCGATATTGTAAGTTCGTTCCTGACATTCATTCCCATGTTTTTGCAATCAACCTATCAAAATTACGAATGTGATTCAATGATTTGTATGCATGCCTCATCTCGATCATTATCTTCACTTCACTTCATTTCACTTTGGCATGAGGTGCAAAGTATCCCATATATATTTGTGTTTTTTTTCTTTGACATTAAGTATTCCTGCATTTTCACAAATTGCTCCGCTACTGGAATCAACTAATTTGGAAGCTATACAGATGGACCTGAACTGTAGCATCGGTCTTCCGCAATTGTCAATGATTGGCTCAATTCAAGATACCGATGTTATATCTGTTTCTTACAATCAACCACGGATCTCGGAGAGAGAGGTATATTTGGAATTTTGTTTTATCCATGATCCCCATTCATATGAATTGGTTGGATATCATGGTTAAGAATGTATCTTTATTTTTGTTCTTTCAGATATCGGGACATTCAAGAATGGATCCATGTGCATGAAGACGACTTATAATGGAGAGTATTCCACCCCAATCTGAATTGCCCTGTGGAGATGCATCATCTGAATTACCGATAGCTGCGAGTCCAAAACGTAGTATTTTGGAGTGGATCAATCCACACTTCTTGGCAAGGCAGGGACAACTCACGGATCTTTCGGAACCAATTGCTGCAAGTCCAAAATGTAGTATTTTAGAATGGATAAATCCACATTTCTTGGCGAGGCAAGAGAAGTTTATGGATCTCTCAGAGCCGAGAGTACGAGAAGCGAAGGTAAGTTACTATTATAACATACATAATGTGATTTTATGTTTGTTCATTATATTTTTGGTAAATGTACTAAAACTTCTGCGAGCAGGACCTTGTATATGTTTCAGTTAAGCCGAGCATGTCCGAGCATTCGTCTGATTGTTTTGTGGTCTCAAGAGGGATAACTTCAGATCTACATAAGGAAAGCTCTTAAATTACAACATCCTCTCAATTTGAGAAAATACCATGCAAAGTGAGGTCTGCAACAAAAAATACTGGTGGAATCTCCATTCAAAGATTCTCCAATTCGGTTCGTAGATCGACAGGATCCGAGTCATCGAATGCAAGTGAGAAAACGGATTTTCTCAAGATAAATGGCATATTTCCCCAAGATCAAAATTGAAGTGTTCGACCGATGATGGAGGTCGAGAAGCTGATTTGTCGTCCTCATTGTAGCTCCCAATGTGCAAAAAGACTAAAAAAGACTCACAAAGCCTAAAAAAGAAGTCTTTAAGTGATTTGCCTTAAATCATATCAAATATTTTCGCATTATTCTCATTTCTTGTTATCTTTATATGTTTTGTTGAAGAATATGAGCTCTTTTCTTTTCGGCGTTGCACTGGTTATGTCCTTTGATGTTGTTGCCAGAAGATGAACTATGTTACTAGCCGATGGGGTTAAAGATACCCAATGCACTTCGACATATGGTCCGAAGTGATCTTTCTTTTGTGAATTATTTTATGTTCTGTTCTTTGGCAGTACTAATGATATTTCATTTTTATTTCTAGGTGACCGCCTCTAAGAGCGTAAACACCCAAATCATCTCGGGTCAGAAAAAACGAATGCTTGTCATATTAAGCATCAACGGTCTTTTGTGCTTCAGACCCCCTCCAAGTGGGTTGGAGTTGTTGAGAGCTAAATATCCCGGACGACGCATAAAACTTCAAGTGCCAGAGACACCATTTGTAATTCCTCGTCCAGGTGTGATTGAATTTTTGAAGTTGTTGACGACAAATCTTCATGTCGCTATTTGGTCATGCGCCCAAAAAGATGTTCTTTTCAGAATGCTGGAGGTTTTTTGTTCCAGATCATGAAACAATTTTGTTTCATTTTGAGCACTGTACAATTACGTCTGGCTATATCAAGTATGAAATGAAGTATGTGCTCAAAGATATTGACAAAGTTTTAATAAAGTTTGCAGACAAGCCATTCGCAAAACAAGGTCAGATTCTCTTAGTTGATGATGAGCCTTCCAATGCACTAAGGAACTCAGAGAATACAGGGTTTTTCCCTCTTCCTTTCAAGATTTTATCTTCAGGAAAAAATGCCTCTATGGACCAAAACGTGAGTGATATGGTGATGACGGTTTGGCCGTTCATGCACAAGATGATTGGAGCCTCTAGTGTGGTGGACTATGTCAGTGAAAACTGTGTAAAGAGAACACGACCTTTCATCAGACGTGACCATCCGCATTGGTCTTGGTTCGGGAGATATGTTGATCCATCTATTCGTCACACTCGCCTTCTTCAACCTGATTATCTTGGTACGCCAAAAACATTTCGGTGATGATGACAATTCTTTTTTAAAATTATTTTAATTTTCTAAATTGTTGTTCACCCGTGGCTCCATGGTACTTCGGCATGGATTTCAAAGTGTCTCATTGTGTACTTTTTGTTCAGTGAATCATGAGGAGGAGTTGCGAAATATAATTCGACAAGAGAAGGCCTCAACTCGACTGTTGGAATCAGAGTCCCGCAAATCTGGATCTTCAACGTCACGCAGTGTGGTTGCAAGCGTGAATTCCGATGATATGTTCAACCACAGCGAGAATAGATCCATGTCCACTGGTGTTGAGAGTCATGTCCAGATTATTTTGAACCGTCTGCACACCAGGAAGACAATGTAACATGGTATAAGTAAACGACGACGTAGAGTTATGCATCTCTTGCAAGGTAGTCGTTTTGCAAACGAATTATCATTGCAAGGAGGTTCATCTTCAGCTTCTTTTGGATATTCGTCTCATCCCTCTCTCTCCACATCGTGATGGGACAGAGGGAGAGAGAGGGAGAGACGCAGCGAGGGTGTCTTGTAGTATGATGTTCTTACGTACATATCATTACATGGTACAAAACACAATGGGTCAGTATCAGACATGGATTCATTTTTTTTAATAATGTATTTTTGGTAATACATGGATATATATTTTCTATCTGGTACTTTGGATCAACAAAATGTCATATTCAAGAAAGACTAGGGCAGCCGTTGGCCAAGTGTCCAGTGTCATCTAAGTCCCAATGTATCCAAATGCGTCTCCTATGTCCAACCCCGGATGCGACCTCTGGGATAGCTTGTGCCGTTGGCCCAAGTGTCTTGTGTCATCTAAGCCCAAGTGCAAGATCTCCTATATATCCCAGTGCGTTTCCTATGTCGAGGCCCAAGTGGGACCTCTAGGGTAGCCTATGCCATCGGCCCATGTTTGAAGAATTGAAACGCAAAACCGAGTGCAATTTCCTATGTATCCTAGTGTGTCTCCTATGTCGAGGCCCAAGTGCGACCTTTAGTGTAGTTTGTGCCGTTGGCCCATGTGTGAAGATTTGAAATCCAAGACCGAATGCAATTTCCTATGTATCCAAGTGTGTCTCCTGTCGAGGCCTATCTAAGCCCAAGTGCAATCTTCTATTCATGTATCCAAGTGCATCTCCATGTAGAGGCCCAAGTGTCTAGTGTCATCTAAGCCCAAATGCAATTTCCTATGTATCCCAGTACGTCTCCAATGTCAAGGCCCAATTCATTATTGATATATCTCCCTCGGAAATCATTCCATCTAAGTCCAAATGCATTTCTTTTCCACAAAGCCTACAACCAGATTTGGACCGGAGACCTTTCCATTGATGTCGATGCTCCAATCCTTGTCCCATGAAAGCCCACTTTGCTATTTTTCACAAATTTTCAGCGACCAAAAGTACTTGAAATTCCACATCGAGGGCTTCCAATGGCACGAGCGTTGGGGGCCGCGGTTTAGGAGATCTCAACGACGCTACAAAACAAAACAAACTCTCTCTTCATATTTGATATGTCATGTATATATGTGAATCATATTAATTCAATCTTTGACGTCGATAAATCCATATATAAACGACAATGCGTTGATGCCAATATCTTTTGCCACTCAAAGTGGAAAAAACTAAAATTGTAGTGATGTTTTCTACAAAAGAGTGATATGAACAAGTTTGTATTCACATTCAAAGTGGAAATTGAATATAAAAATGGTTTTCAGTATTAGTTTAGATACTTAAATTAAAATGATATTATTATATATAGGTGTATATGTATTATATTTTATTATGTATTTAGTAAATAGATCCGTATTTTCATTAAATCCGGACTTCTTCAAAGTCCGGAATTAGTTAAAATTGAGTTGTATATTATGTTCGCCCCCTTAGACTCTGTTTTGAGGAGCCAGATTTTGGGACAGAAGTGCTATTTTGTAAATCTGACTGGCAATTGTTTAAGACAATCTCTTTTTACATCTGAAATCAGTCCCTTCAGTGCCTCTGTTATGTCTTTTGCGCTTTGTCGCTTTGTTCTTTCCTGTGAATGATGGTGGGTTTGTAAATTTTCAAATAATATATCTCAACAATTAATTTGATGCCACGCGTTCAACCAACAAAACCACTCTACAGTAGGCACCATGACTACACAACACACATCATACATTGACACGTGTTATATCCTTGAGAAAACACCTGGCAATAAGCTCCTATAGGCATAGTCGAGGGAATGACTTTAAATACATTTAAAGTTCAAAATAAACTACTCATATGGTGCCACGTGTCTAGATATTAGAATGGCTGTAGTTAGGAAAATGACTGCTGGACCTCCTCATGGATATGCCACGTGGCAGTTTCTGAAGACGCAATATGGCGCACATCCACAAAACCTCCTGGACTTATTAAAAAGAGACACGTGTACAGTTTGCGCAGCACACTAAGTCATGTATGGTGGAAGTACATATGACTGCCAAATGACAGTGACATGTATCACTTGGTATCATCTGACTGCAGTCATCCATGACTGACCATCTCGTACTCATTGTATTCACTTGGTTTGCACGACTTGCAGTCAGCGCAGTCATATGTACCGTTTATGACTCCTGGGGGGGGCACCCCAGCCAACTTGTACCAGCCACGTGCGTGCACAGGAGGGGGTATTTTTAAACCCCCCATGTACAACATTATACATACATAGGGGGGGTAAGCAACACCTAAAATATAAGTCTACAGCAAGGGTTTAACATGATTAGGATGGTAGTGTAGTGGTAAGGGTTACCATTGTCACGACTCTCATTGTAGGTTCAAATCTCACAGTGGCTTGAATTTTTTGAAAACTTTGAAAATACATATATATCACAATGCAGATTTGTGCTCAAGACCACCTGCACACCACGACCAACTCCATAGCACTAGGCTGGTCCACAATTCATGAAACAACTAGAATGTTAAACAGTAATATACAATAAAGACAATATTTTGTTTTGTATCATTGTTGAGATCTCCCCAACCGCGGGGCCCAGCCCTGGTGTTTGGTACCATTGGAAAGCCCTCGATGAGGAGGGGTGCACTGGCTTGGTATCATAATTTTTGAACTTGCGGTGTGGGAGATATGAAATTTCAAGTACTTTTGGTCGTTGGAAACTTGCGAAAAATAGCAAAATGGGCTTTCTTGCAACAATTACTGGCCATTTATTTATCCTTTGTACACGGGGACATAAATGTAAATAATTGGGTTTTTTTTTTTCAAATATGGCATGAACACAATATTGTTTGTAGGGTCCTTGAGATCTCCCAAACCGCAGGGCCTCTAGCCACGATTTTGGTACCATTAGAAAGCCCTCAATGAGTAGGGATGCACCGACTTGGTTTCATAAAATTTGGACCTACATAGTAGTACAGGCCGAGGTTTGTTTTTAAATGAATAAACTTGATATAATAAAAAAATACATATACATATTTGAGGGTATTTTTTAATGATTAAAAAAAATACATACAGCAGGGGTATTTTTTTTAAATTACAAATTTCTATATATTTACAGGAGGGGATTTTATAATCTTCAAAATGTATGTACAGAGGGGGTATAAATGATCCAAAGACCCGTATACAGGGGTTTTTTTTTATTAGGCGGCGAACGCACGTGATACAGACATTTTATAAAGAGTGCACCCCCCAGGTTATGACTACGGGATAGTCATATATACAGTCATATATACCGCGATCTGTTGTAGTGTCCAGGTGATCTGCAACGCGAGGGCAAAAGACACGCTGCTCTTCACAGCAGGTGCCTGGCAAAATCACGATGTCGGATGACTGCACATGCAAACTACACCATCCACCAAGTCCACCGTCGTGGGCTTGTAACGACACACCCGGGAGTGAAATCGAAGAGCTCGCAACAACAAGGCTCCAAAGCCTTCAAGCAGCAACGAGAGCCATGAGCCTGCTGTCTGTTCGGTCATCTGCCATAGGCCCGACTCACGGCGAACTGATAATGGTAAGTGGAGCCCAAGCGCTTCCCAGGCCACCTGTCGACGATGAAGAAGATGAGCCTTGAACACTTATGGCCGCAAGCACAGGGAGTTCCTGACAGCCACGATGGCTCGGGTCTGGCACAACGCACTCTCTCTCCTAAAGCCAGAACTAGACCCAGGTCGCACAAAAATCGCTTCGTGATGACTGTTCAGACGACCAGCATCCTCACGAACAGATGCTTCAAACTTTTCAAACCACTGCACATCCTCCGGAAGCAACTCTCCTAGAGACTCATCATACTCCTGAGAGCGCTTAATATCCATCTCAAACTCTTTCTCGTTCTCTCGGACACTCGTAATCAAGACCTGGATCATAGAAATTGTCAAAATTATAGTACTCAGGATCACAACTATCTAAAGAGCTGGGTGACCTCTCATCTCTTAATGACCAGACCTCGGCTTCATTCACATCAACATCATATCTAGGGCTAGCTGAGTTCAGATGCACGACAAGACCAAGACCAAGACCATTAGTGCTGGGTTCGGGCAGGGGTGACACTGGCGAGGCAACAATGCCAAACAGCGCATGTCGAGAGGGGTTAGTAACAGCAAGATCAGTCGCTACTGTCAAAGCAGGGTCAGTCTCAATCTCAAAAACCAAATCAACTTGCACCGACAGGCTTTCTCCCTCTCTGCGTGCTACACAGCTAGTACTACGCGCCGAGGCCATCGTCCTGCAACACAACACAACGAGCAGGGTGAGAAAGCAAATACGAAACAGCAGGAGAAAACATCGCAAGGTGGCTGGCCGCCATCAGACAATACTGATTAGAGAGCAACGATCAAGAGATTAGTGCGCAGATCCCTCAACAACCCAACAAATGCTGTCAGGGCAGGCAGTGGATGCTAAAACACCTAGACGCTACCTGGCTTCTCTCCACCACAAAACGAGCCTGAAGCATATACTCCATTCCTCTCAAGAAATGTGTTTTCACAACAAGGGGGCAAGCGAAAGAGCAGGCAATGCGCGAGAGGAGGCTCAAGCAGGCGGATTTGACACACAGGAGCTCTCATCCAAAGTTTGTACACCCAAAATCACATATACACTAACACATGAATACACCGCCCTGACCTTGTGTCAAGGCGCCGTCTTCATACAAAAGCCCTAACCATAGTGGTCCGCCACGTGGCGAGGCATCATAGGCCAAAGCCCACGGCGCTGCCCTGTAGCCCTAGATCCGATGAAGGGCCAGGATCGAGCCACCAGCCTAAACTAACCCTAACCTAGACATCATTGTAACGGATTAACGGCTTTATAGGCGAAAAAATATATACTATGGATGTGTATCGCCATTTTGGATGAAACGGGCTATTTCCAGGCTTTACAGCCACCAAGACATCCTCTGCCACAGAAAATAGATTGCATTTCAACTCTTCGCCCATATGCACCAATGAAAAATGAAATGGTACTTTATAACGTCGGGGCAGGAAGGTCAAAGAGCTTATGGGACAAGAGGAAGAAAGAAACAAGAAAGAGAGAAGGGGGGCCATGAGCAGCCCAAAACAACTCTACTGCTCAAGATAATGAAAGAATCGTCCACGGAAAGCTCAAAGAACTGTGTGTGTGCTGAAGTGGGGTTCAACGGTGCGCACTGATTTTGAGTGCAAACTCATCAGTCAGTGAGGAGGGCACTGTAGCTGTCACTTTCGAAAGCGGTCATTGGTCGATAACCCGATTGTCGATGCAGTTTGTGACCGATCAGCCCGATTGTTTGGTAAGGGGATTCAATGTGAGGAGAGATTGTGCAGTTTATGAACTCTGTTCATGTTAGAAAATCTTTGTTCGAGAGAACTACTGTATTGGCATTTGTTTGCTGCAAAAATCCGAAGTGAGTTAGCGGAATGAAATCCCTGGCGGGTTCTGGCGAGAGGGAAGCTCGTAACGCACGTAACCCTCGTCGTCGTTCCGTGAAGGTGGATGATGGACCCAAATCGGCTCATCCCGGAGGAGGTGTAACAGAAGCACTTTCGTCAATTTACCTCTCTTCGCCATTTTACACCGGTCGTGTGGATGTCCGTCTCGTCTCTCCAAGCATGGTGCCCCCAGAAAATATCCGTATTTAGATATGCTTTCTACGAGGTGACAAGACTGAAACGAGAGAAGGCAGAGCACAGCGAACCCGAAGCTAAAGATAGGAGACAACTATCGCCACAATCTTCTCAAGGATATGGCGGAGCTGGATATCGTGCAGTCTTTGACAGACATGATTTTCCGTGAAAGTGACTGTTACATACCAGGTGATTTTTCCAGTTCTTCCAGTGTGATCACTCTTTGTTGAGAAATTTAAATGGTGTGGAGTCTGCAGGAGCCTCTACTTAGTATTCTTGACATCTGCAAGCTCCCCACGCCCTTTTCTAGGTACTGGGAGATGCATACTGGTTGTAGTACTTAGAGTGGTACTGGCTTCTAGTTAACCAACGTCTTCTGATATAGCACTGACAGTTAACTAGTGTGTCAATTGAGCACTAAGCTTACCAGGTTTTGATTTCAGGACGATTTCAGGACTATATAGGCTACCGATGACAGCACTGGTCCCTTTTTCTTTTGTAGTCTCTTCTCTGTGCTTTAGTAGAAGGCTACACAAGAAACATAACTTCAAGTAATGAGGTACGAGAATAGACCAGCCCTTTACCTGACACTTGGGACAACTTTGTCTTGGTACAAACAACGACATTTCTGGCTGGCTTCCGTGTTCTGATCTACGTGTCCTTATGTATATATCAACATTGGCCTTGAGCAATTAGGGGTGGTACAATGGCTATGTACGTCTTCCTCTTTTTCAATCCAATTTTGCAGCCAGGAGTTCCAGTATCTTTCAATCAACGTATTACAGAAAACTAGGAGACGCTCGTGGCTCTGAAGCCCAGAAAATCCCGACAATTGTGAATTTTCCACCTCAGGTCTGACACCACACGACTCCTTCATGCATCTTAACTAGTACAGAACAGCACAGCTGAGTGTGGGAGCTCACCATCAAACTGAGTCGCACTCATGCCCCTTGTGTACGCCGCTATACCCCACTGGATAACTTAGCATGCAGAATGCAAGTTTGCTCCAGAGCCACAGCAACTGATAGATATCGACCTCGAGATCAAAGAAACAAAAGACCCATCTCCCTGGCAATCGATCATGAACTCAGCAAGTCAAAGCACCACAGAGCAGCACACAATCACGCCATTTTCTCTGTTTCCTTTCTCTTTCCCCACCCCTCGTACAAATCGATCTCGAAAGTCAGTTTGAGCTCGTTGAAACCGGAAAAGGAATTTCCCAAGTACATAAATAAAGCTCGCATTCCTTAACGTGCCAATATCAGAGCTGCTCTGCTGCTACGCTGCTGCACGATCTCCATCTCTCGCCATGACCCCCACCATTTCTGACGCCACTCTTTATTACCGTTGCATCGAACGTACCCGAATGATATCGTAGCATATTCTCAAACGATGCCATACGATGGATGGAAAGCAGCCTCATTCTTGCCAACGTTCCTGTCGGGCGGTGCACGTACGTCGCCGACCGCAACATGTCGTCCGTTCTGTCGCACGAACGGATGTGAAGAACCCGGTAGTAAACGGACGTCGCCTGTCACCATCCATTCCGTTAAGGAGGTCCGCCGTCGCCACCGCTCTGTACATCCACTGCCGGTCGGAGGGGAACAAGAGAAGGCGATCCGGCGGGCCCGACCCGGGCAGGCGGTGGCCGTGACCGCCACACACATGGCATGCTCTGGGCACGCGCGGCGCGCACGACGCCGTGGCGCCCGCCCCGAGGCACGTGCCTCGCGGGTGGCAGCACGTGAGCTCCCCCGCACGTGTCTCATGCGGGGCCTGCGGTACCCGCGCCTTGACCATGGTTACTTTTGGGCGCCCCCGTACCTTTCCCCGAACTTCGAAGTTCGACTCGAGCACGGAAAGCGTACGCGCTGTCCCCGAATCGCAGAACCGCTTGGATCCCGTGACGAGTCTGTTCCCGCACATCGCATTGGACCGAGTTTTCGCTCCGTTTGAAACTTTTCGAAACTTTTGCGCACATTAAGTTATGGACAGTCGCACTTTTGGAGTGCGGGAGCGATGTTTAATTAGTGCGAGTGTCAGACGCATTGTCGCTGCAGAGTGCACATTCCCTGTTCAACGCTCCGCATGATTCACTTGTATCACTCTGTAGTCTGTACATCTAAAAACGCCTTCATTTTCCTTGGTGAGATACGAGCCCAAAGACAAAGCGAGCCTGTTGGCGAAAATTCGTTAAGAAAATAACGCTGTTTCGGAGACGAGGACCTTTGGCGCACACTGAAAGAGCAGTATTATTTGAATCCCGTTTCCCAACCTATGATGGACGAGGTATGTTTCATCCGCCTGCACTGCGCTGGATGTACAGCAGGGCAGTTTTAAACATTTATCATCATTTCGCTGACACGAAATTAGTTCAAGTGTGAGTACAGATGAACCTGGGCCGGGCTAAGGTGGTGAGCGTGTAGTGTGGTACAGTAAAGCGACATTATGCACCTCCCAAGGTACTTGGGATTAGTTATGGTGGCATGTTGGTCCCCATTATTAGGGTTCTGTCAGTAATTAATGTGTTTTTCCGATTAATGCAAGTGTTCTTAGCGCATATTCTGACTGCAAACTCGAGTTGAACTGAGATACGTGAGTTATGTATTAAATTCGAGATGAAATTTTTTGCCGACTCACATATTATTGTCATATTTTTTATTTTTTATGTTTTTCAAAAAGGAAACCTGCTCTTGATTCTTTACAAAACAAATTCCCCCTTCTCAAGGACCTGAATTGTGGGCGGTCGATCCCTGTTTCCCTTAAATAAAAAATAAAAAATACAACCCAGGTTTTTTTTTTATAAAAAATTTAAAATTTCTTAGAAGGGATTGCTTTTCGAAGTTACATACTCCTGGAGACAAAGTGGTGCAGGGGCCGTCAGCTGTAGCTCTAAGTAATAACTTTTTCTTAAGAACTTTTTTTCTAATAACTCTGGCAACTTGATGTACTTATGTGCCTAAAAAGGCTATAATAAAGTTTCATCCAGGGCCACTGTCCACTGTTTCCCAAAAAAAAAAAAAAAACAAAAAAAGGCAGTCTGGGATAAATAGCATTGACTCTCATATTCAATTCCTTTACTGGAGTTCTCACTCTCAGTAAGTAATTCCTACGTTTCTACGAAAAGCCCAGCATCACGAAATTGCTTTAGTGCACGCGGCGGCATGGCATTGGAGCGAAAAGTATGGAGAGGGAGGCTGGTGTGAAACGGGGCGTGCGGAGAGAGGCAAGATATAAAAGGGGGGGCCTTGCCAGGCTCACTTTACCCTATCGCTCTGCCTGCCTCTATCTGCGAGACGGACATTCAGCCTGCCATATTCGCGCTCGAGGTGGAGTGTTGTGGAGATTGAGTGGGGGCGTGAGAGGCACTCGGATTTTTGGAGTGGGTCTGTGTGCGTTTGTGTGATCGGGGGGAAGAGAGGTGTGAGGTTGGTAGAGATGGCGGGGTTTGTGAAGAATTTGAAATTGAGGGAAGAGTTGGAGAAGGCATGCAAGGGGCAAGAGAGCGTTGTGGTTCTGCATTTCTGGGCGGAATGGTGCGAGCCGTGCAAAGTGATGGACCCTGTGTTCACACAGCTCTCTGTGGACACGCCTCAGGCTCAATTCTTTCGAGTAAGGCCCACCTCCTCTGTGTTTGCCCCTTGAATCTTCACTCGAGTGAACCTTGTGACCGGAATGTTTGGAAACCTCTGGGCTTTCTTTCCCCGTAAAATTCCCTCCTGTGTGTTTCTACCTTTCAAGAATCCTCACTCGGGTGAACCTTTTGACCAGAAACCAACTGTTCGCGAGAGCCAGGGAAATCTCTGGCCTTTTTTCCCACTTCAAAATTGCTGTTGGGATGAAACCGTTTCAAGACTGACGTCGAGAGGGACAGTACAGCTGTATAATTTGTTGGGGGCCGGGTGCTATGGACCTGATCATAGCCGAAGGTCGGAGGGAACGAGAAGTGAGTGCGTCTCTCTCTTTCGCCACTGGCATGGCCATGTCCCAGTACCTTCCGAGTACGCCTTTTCGAATTGATAGCTCTAGTCTTTTTTGTGTAGAACTAGAGCTATCCAGTAAACTTTTGTGACACACGCACCGTGTGGGCCACTATTTGTTCGCGGAATGAGTCATCCTCTTTCGCTACTGCCCTGGCCATGTTCCAGTACCTTCCGAGTACGCCTATTCGAATTGATAGTTCCAGTCTTTTTGTCTCATACTAGAGTTCTCCAGTAAACTTTTGTGACGCACACGCACAGTGTGGGCCACTATTGTTCGCCAGACTGCATTGAACCTAGTATGTAACCAACGTAATCTCTAAAGTAGCAGGAACCACAGCGTAATGTCAAAGAACCACAGCGTAACAAGCTTATGGACGTGGTTCCTTAGTGGAGGCATTGTTTATAAATTCGTCTGTGAACTTTCGACTATCATATGTTCTGGTTCAGGGAACCCCATCATCTTTGTCATTATTCTGAGCACCTGTATCTGTGGGTACTTGTCTTTAAAGTGATCTGATGAGGAATGTGTCACTTCTATTTTTAGTTATTCCGCTTCTGTGTCTGGGCCCCAATTTATCCTCCCCTTTCCTACTGTATGTCTCGATGGGTCACTGCATGTATCCTTAATTTAAGAGAAGACTTCATCAAATCGGCATTCTCAGGGGGTCTCCTAAAGATTTTTCTGGTACATTTGACAGTTTGTGTCCTACAATCTGAGAGGAGCCAACAGCTTGCTAGTAAGTGTGAGAGTTGGAGACAAAAGCATTATCGAGATCTTCCTTGTGGTGGTTCGGTATTAACATGTTGAGAATTTTTTTTGTGTCATGCACTCCTTGCTTAAGATTGATTAAGGATGAAGAGAAGTGGTTCTTGGTGAGGACTAGTGCATCTTTATAATCAACAGCTTTCTCCTACTGGGTTGGTACGGTTGAAGTCATCCACAGGGCACACAGCCGTAATGAAGAACTTTTTCTATGGAACGTCTTATGATTGTTCCGTGGTTTCAAGATCCTCAAGTGCTTACTCATGGTTTGCAACATTCCAACATTTGTGTCTCGAATATTTTCTTTACTGTCAACAGTTTCATCTTAGGAAGACAGTCCACCAGGTTTTAGCCTGGCCAGCCTCAAGAGAAATGGACAGATGTGGTGTGAGGTGTCTCCTGAGGGGAATGAGAGGGTAATGAAAACATGTGGTCAAAATTGTTGTATAAAAGTAAAAGGGACAGCATCACCTTGCAGGGCCCCACGTCGCTCTAAGGTGTTGATATTGACCAATCTGTAGGCTTTGTTCATTTCAGTGTTTGACACAATTTTCCTGTTTGCTTCAGAAGCTTTGGCTTAAATTGGTTATCAATAGGTGATGACCAGCTATGTCTGTCATTGGGCTCCTGGTGTATGATGCAGACTATGTATTCAGCAATAATTCACTAGCTGGAGCAGCAGCCCTGGAACAACTTCGACTAGTTATCTAACATTTGAGAAAGGGCAGGACTGTTGCCTTTTGTGAAGTATATCTTGGGCAGCAAGTAGTTGTCTCATCTTAGGTTTCCTGGAGGTCCTGAGGAAAAATATCATAGGCCGCTCCAATGTAGTGGATTGGTCTTGGCCAAGTGGTGTTTAATGTTGGTTTATGTGAACAGGTGGAGGCAGAGGAGCAGCCTGAAATTTCTGAGTTATATGAAGTGTCCGCTGTGCCTTACTTTGTGTTTTTGAAGGTAGATTGTCTGTACTGATGTAATCCCAATCATTGTTAAGCTTTGACACCCTGTGCTTTGAGGTTTTCTCTTTCTCTCACATGACAAAAACAAGTGACAACTGTAGTTAATCTCTCTCCTCTCAGCTGCTCTTATCTCCTTTCTCCCTCTTTTTCCTGCTGTGTCCAGAAATAGTGTAAGGTCGAGGGTGACATGGCTATAGCAAGCAAAGTTAATCATCATCTCAGTGTGTGTGAGAGCCCCACTTAACTTCATCATGGGTGGCTATTCAGGGTGGGGTGGTGGTGGACAAGCTACAAGGCGCCAATGCCCCTGAACTTGCAAACAAAGTTGCCAAATGGGCAGGGCCCAACACCTCTGTAACAGCTGCTGTCCCTGCCAGCCTGGGATTTGCTGCAGGACCTGCTGTCCTGGAAGCTGTTGCCGGTGCATTAGCCGCTATCCCAGCAGTGCCCAATGGGAGTGTAGCAAAGGATACCCTTCCCGAAGTTCAGAAAGAAAACCTCCATGAACTAGTGAATCGGAAGCCCGTGATGCTGTTCATGAAGGGAACACCAGAGGAGCCTCGCTGTGGGTTTAGTGGCAAGGTGGTGAATGCCCTGGAGCAAGAAGGCATTGAGTTTGGCAGCTTCAACATTCTGAGTGATGAGATCGTGAGACAGAATTTGAAGGAATTTTCAAACTGGCCCACATTCCCACAGCTCTATGTCAAGGGGGAGCTTATTGGTGGGTGTGATATTGTTCTGGAGATGCACCAAAACGGAGAGCTGAAGGAGGTCAGTTAGCCATTGCAGTTCTATCTCTTCATTGCTTCTTGACGACTGTTGGTGGTGGTAATTGTTGTCAGTGGGGCTGCATGTGTAGAACTTTTTTGTGCATGTTTGTCCCTCTTCATTCGCAGTGCTGCATTGTGTTTGATCCTGCATAATTATTCTTGTCCCAGCCATTCAATGTCACACTTGTGTTAGGGACCAACCAGGTTGAAAGCGATTGTGCTCATTTTTTTATGTCTGGTCTATTTGATTGGTCTGTTAATATGTTGATTTCCCTCTATCGCTCTATTATTCAATCTCTCCCTCTATTTGTCAAAGTTAGCAGTCCAACGGAGTCTCGCGGCTCCTTCCAATGCCGGCACATAATACATGCACTTCTGGTCATTTGACATTTGAGCCATCCCAAAGCTGCCATCGTGTTTTTGGTTTGCTTTAGTGTTGCATCAACTAACCAAGACCAGAGAACTCCTGGACAGGTGTTTGCTGAGAAGGGGTTGCTGCCCGTCACTGCTGCACCAAACCCAGAACCAGCTGAAGCACCCCTAGTCTCTGTAGCTGACACACCTAAGGGAGAACCTGCAGTGGATGCAACACCCCCAGTCCCTGGACTTGCTGTGCTCAAGGCAAAACCAGAACCAGCTGCAGCACCCCCAGTGTCAGAACCAACTGTCGACAAATCAATGCCTACCACGTCACCAGCCCTCAGTACAGCGCCTCCGAATGGAGTGATAGAGAACGGCAGTGTGCCTGTGAAAGAGTCTGAGACAAATACTACCCCTGCTCTCATGGGCGAAGAATTGAAGGCAAAATTAAGTAAGCTTGTGAATGAGCGTCCAATTATGTTGTTTATGAAGGGAAGTCCAACAGACCCTCGTTGTGGGTTCACCCGCAAGGTGGTTCAAGCCTTAGGGGAAGAGGGCCTTGACTATGGCAGCTTCAACATTCTTAGTGATGAGAATGTGAGGCAGGGCTTGAAGGAGTTCTCCAACTGGCCCACATTCCCCCAACTATACATCAAGGGGGAGTTTGTTGGTGGTTGCGACATTGTCCTGGAAATGCACCAGAATGGGGAGCTGAAGCAGGTGGGTTTCTTACTTACCAAAACCTTTTTCATGAGTTGCTTAAAGGAAAAGGGTTGTAAAAAAAGCTCACTTTTCTGGACAAATCTCCCTCCATATTTAGTAGCACTGATTACACAAATGGTAATAACTTGTCTTCTTCTCAGTTCTGATCACTTTACTTTCATGTGAAAGGACTGAGGAGGATTTGGTTCAGCACAGATGAATCCACAAGAACTTTGGAAGTAAGTTCAGGTAGTGGATACAAAATGAGAGAATGAATCTCTTTCTCAGTGAGAGTATTTGGATTCTGTCTGTTACTCACTTTGCCCACCTCAAACTGTCCCCTTGAAGCAGGTTTTGGCAGAGAAGGAGTTACTACCTCAAGAGAGCCTGGATGCCCGGTTGAAGAAGCTGATTGATTCATCAAAGACTATGCTGTTCATGAAGGGAACCCCTGATGAACCCCGCTGCGGATTTAGCAATAAGGTAGTGACAGCATTGAGAGAGGAGAGCGTGGAGTTTGGCAGCTTTGACATATTGGGTGATGAGGAAGTTAGGCAAGGCTTGAAGACATTCTCAAATTGGCCCACGTACCCACAGCTTTATCACAAGGGAGAGCTTCTGGGTGGATGCGATATTGTACTGGAGATGAAAGCCAATGGAGAGTTGAAGTCATCATTGGCGGAGTGAAATAGCTCCCCAAGTTGGTTGTGCAGGGGAAGTGTCCCAAACAGTCCCTATCAAAACTCAAATCTCGTCCCATAGGAGCAAGTTGAAATGGCTTGTGTGACTAAATGGCAAGAAGGACGTTGCTTCGTGGAAGACACTGTCGTGGGCCTGTTCTGGCTCAAGTGTGAGAATATCACAATGGAACAAAATAAAATCTCTTGTCTCTTGTGAAGTGGAAGAGTTCGTGGAGTCCTAATGATGTTCGTAGTGGCAAAAAGCTACAATGAATGTGAATAAGTGGAGGCAGATCAAGATGATGACCTTGTCATAAGTGTACATCTTCCAAGTGTACACCATTTGGCACCTGTGTTAAGCACTGAAAGGATCATTCCCTGGATAGTCTGCATATTGGTGCAGCTACTGAGCAGATCTTACAGGAAGCTCTTATGCTTTCCTGAACCTGCACAATGGAATTATGTACCAAGAAATGGAAGATTGCAGGCAGATTCATCATAGAAGGAAAACAGCATTTGACTGAAACTTGTTTCAACTTTTGCTAGTTTGTTTGGAGATGGATGAGATACATCTGGATTGTACATGGGGAAGCCTTTTACTCAGGCCGATGTGCTTCCATCTGGAAATATCTCCTCGGACACTGGGGCGTTAGCATAGTCTAAAACAGGCAGTGCCCATGCAGTCATTTCACATTACTTTTCATTTGTCCAGAATTCAAAGAGCCCAGATCTGTCTCTGGAAAGTTGCATGTGGCAAAGTTGCATGACCTCTCTTTCTATGGGTGTGTTTAGTGCCATGATGTCACTAGATAAATTGGGTGTCACAAGACAAGCAACAAAAATCTGCTTTACCTTATTTCAAAACATAGTTTGATCACCTCAACCTGGGATGTTATTTGACACCTTCAGCGAGTTGTCAGGAGACTTTGCAACTCAGGGTTTGATTGGGCTACACAACATAGCTTGTCCTGAACTGGCCTCTACTTTTACACTACGTTTTAGTCACCTTACAGATATAGATATGGTCTGAGGTGTAGATCTAAGAACCATTCACAACTTTTTCAAGGGTTCTCATATTTGCTATGAAGTCAATAGGATAATAGATCAGAGTATCCATCAAGAAAGTACTTGAAAGCATATAAATCTTTTACAAGGTCTGTCGCTGTTTCCTAGACATTCAACTTCGATTAGATCCTTCCATTTCCACTATCACAAAATACTCACGTGATTGCCATCAGACCATTCCTAACCTGGAGGAACCCCTCTGGCCAGGGTGCTCAACCTCCCTAATCACTGAAGAGGTGGCAATCACCATTCAATGGGAAATTATTGTGTCAAATTTCAAGCACGAATTCTGCAATACAAACAGACGGTTGGAAATCTACTCTAGTCCACCTCCTTGCCAATGTAAGGCTTGGGGGCAAACTCTTCCTCATCCTTGGGAGTGTGGATGGTGACCATGTCGGGGAGTGGGGTCATGGGTCCCTGCTTGCCCTTAGGATCCCAGTCAAGCATGATCTTCACTTTGATACCCAAGACTCCCTGCATTTTTGTACAAACAAAGGCTTTTGAATTAGGTACTAACTACATCTCAGCTTTCGTAGTGATTGGAAACCAGAATCCACAAAACCAATGCCTCAAATCTGCCATTCACTGGTGTCACAAGAAAGTACTCCAGCAGGAGAAAACAGAGTCTAGGAGTGCCTGTACTAGGATAAAAAATAAACTGAGTTCAAATTCCAAAGGGGTCGACATACCTGGCGCAAAAGAACATGCCTCACTGCGCTGTCAATATACTCATTGACAGGGCTACCGGATGATATCATGTAGCCATCCTTAAACTTCATTGACTTTGCACGTTGTGCGCGGAGCTTTCCACTAACAATCACCTACCAGGACCATCACATGATCACTTAGTACATTCCTTACTGTACAAGATAAAAGATAGGACACAAAAGACCAGCTGGAGCGAATCTATGATAGAACTGAGCTCCACATTACTATTAGGAATTCAAGACGTCCCAAATCAGCCTGAGGTGGCATACCAAAACGCAGATCAAAATGCAGAAAGCCTTGAAAACTCCTTCAACGAACAAGAAAGAAATTCAAAGGAACGTTCACTAATATTCTACACTTCATTTTGAGACTGAAGCACTTAGACAGATAACGTCACACAAGCAACAACCCGTACCTCGCAGCCCTTAGCACCGCTCTCCATGATAAACCTCAGCACACCATAGCAGGCCCTGCACGCACCAGGCACACATTTCCTACATTGACGTCCCAATTTTTACACAATGAAACGTCCAAATAGACTCTCTGCAGTTGCAGCAATATCATACCTTTGGGGACTCATAGCCCAATGAAATCTCCAAGCCAAATCCAGGGAAACGGAGCTATGACATACCTGCGAACGGCAAGGCCTCCGAGCAGCTTGTACCGCAGCGACTCGGCCTGGGCTATGGCACACAACCCACGGTTGTTCACCTTCTCTGCGTATAGCTCAACGGTGTTTTCAGGGAAATTGAACCTCTTCTGCACCACGGATGTCAACTCCCGGATTCTCCTTCCCTTCTCACCTGCCATTGACGGTCCACACAATCCATCAATCTATGGCATCCTTGTGACGTCCCCAAAACACCTACTACGGAAATATTGAAAATGCTCGAAAACACCTCGCAACGTAAGAGTTTCACAATGTACCGAGGACGTTCTGGGTGCGAGTGGCGCGGATGATGATCTCCGTGCGCATGGGAGTGACTCGCACCTCAACGCCTGAGTATCCATCCTCGGCCAGCTCCCTGGTGAGTACTTCGTTCAACTCCGCGAAGAACACTCCATCTGCCACAAACTGCCACAACGAGTACAACCACATGAATGTTTCTCGTCTCCAACAAAAACAAAGCTGCTACTCAAAATTCAAGGATATTAGCTCACCTTTCTCTTCTTGCTCATTTGCGACGCCATAACTGCAAGATCCAAACAAGTCGCAGAAGGAAGACAAGAGGGATGCCGAAAGGAGTAGAAAAATTCCGACTGATTCTGTGCTAGGCAAATTCACAACGCAGCAGGAAAAGCAGAGAGAGGTCTTGCAGACAGACGAAGAAGAAACCCTAATCCGCCCTAACCCTAATTCACATTATTATCCTGGCTTCGTAAAGAGGTACGTGGCTATATCTTGACCGTCCCCTACGTGTCCAGTCTTAAAAATAAACTAAACAAGGTAGCATCGGATGGATGACAAATAGATTCGATTGGATGAACGTTATGGTTGGACGCTGTGAGGAGTCACAAGTGCCAGGAGCGACACGTGGCGATCACGGGTCTACCAAACCCAGGATTAATCGCGGGTTCAGGGTTTTAGGGGACCGGGGAACGCAGAGGAATAGGCCGGGTACCGAGCTCGGCTATGGCTTCTGACTCCTGAGGAAGACGGATCATCGATCCTGAGCCAGTGATCGTGTCTCAGAATTCCGTGTAGAGCTTTGGGTTGCAGATTGGCAGTTAGTTTCGGAGGAATATCAAATCGGGTGCAATTCTGTACCAGCTGGTCGTCATGGCGCTGTGTCTGTTGCGCCCACCATCCCTCTCCTCTTCATCTCTTGCCTCCGCTCCCCTTATGTTCCCTTGTCAGATAAATCCATTGGATTTCTTCCCTTGTTCTATGGTTGGGCTTCCGTCATCTTCTCTCTCGGATAAACCTTCAAATAGACGAAGGATGCTGATACAATGGCGTTCCAGCGACAATCGGAGAACTAAGCTAGTTACATTTGTAGGTAAAGGAGGCGTGGGGAAAACATTCTCTGCAGTTTTCGCGGCACAGGTATGCACTTCTTCTATGCATGCATTGGTCGTATGCTTTGTATCTGAGCTGTGGAGGGTTATTGTCTTGGATTCAAATTCGGCTCCGCATGGCCTGACAAAGAGGGAGTGGGAAGAGATTGAAGAGAAAATACCAATTTTAATGACGGGTATGATCTTCCTCAAGATCCACAGGTTCCAATTGTAGGATACTTTTGTGTGTGCCTGGATGCCTCCGGAGAGCAATGCCACATTTGGCAGGCGGAGATTTACATGATTAGCCATCCAGATTTATCTTACACTTCATGGAGTGTGTATGTGGAGATGTATCTACCAATGATCGAAAGCTGACATTGAAAGATTCTGTCCAAAACTTTCCCCAAAATCCTCACGCCAAATTGTTACGACCATTTGCAGAAGGGCAACATGATAAGTTGATTTTTGAAATGGACATAAACATTTCTATACATTATCTCCTGGACAGCACCATCACTTGAGAAAAGGGGTATCTTAAGATGGATGTTGGTGATTGGGGGTCCAAAGTATCATGTCAGGCCTCTTCCTGAAAAATGAAAATGTGGATAGTGGAGGTGATGGTGGGTGCTGTGGCCATGCATTGACAGGGAACTCTGGGCAGGGGCCATGGCTGCCTTGCGGTCAGCCGAGAGGTGAGAAGGGGCCATAACGGGTGTGCTTGCTGAGTGTGCAGTACTATGCCAGCACTGGCCTCCGCACCTGCCTCCTTGTCCAATCCCAGGACTCCACTGCTGATCTTCTCCTTGGCCAAAAGCTAAGCAGCACTCCTGCTTCTTTCAGGGATGGTACTCTTACAGCTCTAAGACTGGAGACTACCAAGGTTCTCTTTCACACCTCTTCTTTGTGTCATTTTGGCTAGACCATTCAGATAGCAGTTGCTTAGTTGAGCAGCAGCATGTTTGAATTGGGAGAGATGATTGACATATTTATGTCATTGCTGGTTGGGTTTGACCCCGAAACATTACAACATTGGACATGCATAGCTCTCTATCAGACAGGATCATCATTTGCAAGATTGGGCTTTACTTCAGTGCATGAGGTATGAGAGTGGGATGCCGCATCTGACAATTATGGTCGTTAGATGCTATGTCTCAACAATGCATGACACGGGGCATGTGTAGATGCTGGTTGAGCCATTGGCCCAATTCAAGAAAGCAGATGCACGCCTTAATTTCAGCCAAGGAGCTCTTGATGAGGTCTGTCATTCTTTCTTGACACCTTGCTTGATTTGAAATCAGATCAGAACTGCTGGACTATGGGGATGGTCAGGCTGGTTTTTTGTCTTTATTTGTACAGTGAACTTGTTGTCAAAGATAGTATGACAAAAATCTCAGGGTTTGCCTATCCCATATTGTATGATGGGGAAAGGTGGTCAGTGAAGAACTGAGTGTGCTGCCAGGCGTTGATTCTTTATTGGCACTGGGGGCACTGGAGCGCCTGGCGGGCTTTGCGGGTGGATTGTTCAAAGGGGGCAAGAGCAAGGAGAATGAGTATGATATCATTGTGTACGATGGTCCAAGTAGTGAAGAGATATTTCGTATGTTTGGGTCAGCAGAAAGAGCCAGGTAGATTTCTGCTTCAGAATAAGACTATCTCAGGAGACAAAATTCACTTTGGAACAGAATCAGTTTAGTCAGATTGCTAATTGGATTACTGTTAATATCATTTTAGTAAAGGATGGATCAGGGCTCTCCTTTTCCTAACTCTTGGCTCTTCCATTGGGATGACAAATTTTCTACCAGAATCTGGAGCCCTTGTGTTGTTGATAAGACTTCTGTAGCCCATTACCTCGTCACCCCTGCACACTGACATACCATGGCACATGGAACTGCAAATCCATGATGCAGGAGTTGCTCGTGTCCCTTGTGAAGAATAGAGGACCTGTATGTTCAAGCTTTGATCATAGTCTTTACTAGTTTGATGTTTTGTTTGTTTTTAGATCCCGTTTTGTATGGTTGTACTCAGTCTCTTACTTGGAGTGAACAGATGGTATTTGAGACAGATCCGAACCATTGCAGAGAAGACGGATGCCGGAAGAGTAGCCCTGCCGTCAATGCTAAGACTACTGGAGGGGGCATTCCTTGAAGAAGGTCCCGGTGATCGAGCTTTGAGATCAACAGCTGAAATCTGGGAAACAGGGGACCGCATCCTTTCAGTATGTTCCCACTCGGCTTATTTTTCCATTGTCTGGAAAGTGGGATGAATGGATATTCTCTCTTTCTTGCTTGACGTTTGAAAAGGGGTTTCTTGTCGGTCTACTTGCCCTTTGGGGCTCCTGTAGATGTGATAAGGTCTCTCTCTTTCGCTCTCTCTCTGACTATATTAGTGTTATTTATACTCACTAGGAACGTCGCACCATGCAGAGGGTGGTTGAAAATTTCCACGACCTAAAGAGGTTTTCCTGCTTTCTAGTGACAAACCCGAGCAACAAATTCGCAGTGGAGACTGCACTGCGGTACTGGGGATGTGCAACACAGGCTGGAGTCTATGTTTCTGGCACACTCTATCCCTTCTCTTCTCCCAATGAAGCTCTCACAAGCCCTGAATTTGTAAAGAGGTTTGCTCCGTTGCGCATTGCATGTGTTCCTTTAATCTCCTTTGAATCCACTCCAGACTGGGATGAGGCTCTGGGTATGATGACCCAACAGACAAGGGAAGTTTTGGATGGGAGAAATCAAGCTCACCCCATTCCGCCACCTGTGGCCTTTGACCGGATGGCTCGGACTGTCACTCTCTTCCTGCCTGGCTTTCACAAGTCAGATGTGAAGTTGTTACAGGTGTCTCTCTCTCCCTCTCCCTCTCTCTCTTACTGGACAGAAATCTAGCTTATTTCATATTGACCAAGGTGTAGCTGAAGTCTGTACCCTCTCCCCACTGCACTTCAATGTTTCCATTGATCAGTTACTTCGAAGATGTGGAAAATGAGGGGTTTGGGTTAAAGGTGGGTGATGCCACCATTCCAGCCCTTATGTTTGCGGCCAACTTCGCAGGCCTAGGGAAGACCCCATCCAATCTTCAGGAGTTGATTGATTGAATACTTTGACCTGTGGAGGCTAGCAGCCAATGTTAGTAAATGTGCAGTGGCGGCTTTCAATGATCGTGGGGAGGGAAGTGGGGATCTCACATGGACTTGGGGAGGCAAAAGATCCCTGTGCTCCCTTCCTACACATTTTGTGGCATTGAGTTATCCTTCAGTTTCAACTGGGATGCACATATCCAGAAAGTGGTTCAAACAGCTGAACGCAAAGCTTTGGGCCTCAATAGATTTTTCCACTGCAGAAGGATTAATGCTGAAGTTAAAAGGACCATGTTTTGCAATGTTATTAGGCCTACCTTGGAGTACGCATCTGCTGTGTGGGTGGATAACTCCAACCATGGTAAAGCTCTAGAATCCATGGAGGTTGCAGTGCTCAAAGAAAGTATGTCAGCATGCTCTAGAACAGTTAACGTGGCTGTTCGGGGTGAGTTTGGCACCCCCTTCAGCGTCAACATGATGAGTTCAAGGTCAGATGGTGGGGTCGTTTGAGTCACGATTATACCCTCAGCCAATCGACTCTATTTCTTGGGAGCAAGACCGTCCTATTATACAAAGTCCCTGTGGAAAAGGGTAGAAGAGATCGTCCGAATATTAGCCCAGTAGAATTGACCCTGCTAGATGCAGCTGACGTGGAGGTTGCAGTGTCTAATGCCAAGTCGGATTCCCAAAGACTGTGCAATGATAATGAAGTTAGGCATAATACTTCCCTGAACTTGTTTCCAGTCTGTGATGTGGGCAAGGACCTTAAGGATGATCTCAAGGGCCGACCTACCATCGGCACTAGGCTGAAGTTTAAACTCGGGGTGGGAAGCCTACTTCATCTTTTATCTTTAACCATAAAGTCCAATGCGCAAATCAAC
Organism: Takakia lepidozioides; assembly: GCA_030704615.1. Taxonomy (NCBI): domain Eukaryota; kingdom Viridiplantae; phylum Streptophyta; class Takakiopsida; order Takakiales; family Takakiaceae; genus Takakia; species Takakia lepidozioides. The sequence continues at coordinate 60,268,578 of CM060733.1, forward strand.
TTCATTATCTCTTAATGTTTACAGCTACAGTACAGCTTGACCTTGCAAGTAAGAGGTTTGTTGGCTTGAGACAGCTGTGGGATTACATGCCAAGATTGCTGAGATGTTACAATTGCTGTTACTGGTGGGCAGTGCAGGGGAGGGTCAGAATTGTTGGTGGAGGCAGGCGACCAGCGACGCATTATAGTGCTGCCTGCAGACATGCGTGGCAAGGTAACAGGAGCCAAATTCCAAGAGAAAAGCCTAGTGGTCACATTGAAAGGCAGCTGAGACAACCCCAATGTGCACAGATATCCACAACACTCTGCCCCATTATAGACTTGGCATACTGCATACAACTGGTGAATTATTCATTTCTTAAACTAGTTCAAAAGCTTCTCTGCTACCATTTGTTAAAGATGTGTGCCAAAGTTTCATCCAATAAAGGGAGAATCCTTGTCATATAGTTCGTTGTGCAAAGCTGAAATGTAACCAATTTGAGTGAGTATTTCAACTTCAATTTCTAGTTATCCAAAGTTCTCATGTGAAAAATTCTCATATCTGTAGTTCTAAGATTCTCCTTTGTTATACACATCTTTTCAGAATGCATCCAGGTACACAGGCATGTGGTCATCCTTCAGTTTCCATTTGATATTAGAGGCAGGGACTAAATTCTATTCGAGTCTAAAAGAAACCATCTCTTGAGTTGGTATACTCGAGGCCACCCAACTCTCATCCTACAAGTGTGCATTCTTGAGGACATCATTTTTTACGTCCACAATAACCTTGATGAGGATGTACAAATCAAGCTAATGTGGTGGGATGGTCACTTCGTTGGCAGCGGCCAATGCTTGGCAAGTCGTTCAATAGCATCCAATGACAGTGCCTTCTCCACCTGCATTGGAATTCAAATTTGAGCGTGCCTGAGTCCTTTGAACAAATCTCTTCAACCCTTGATATATCAAATCTTTTAGGCCCATGACCCTTGGTTCCTCCTGTCAATGCATACCTCCATGTTTTAAGCTAGCCTCTTCTTTCTGCTCATCTCTCTGTCAATCATACCACATAACCATCTCTGAAGTGTTTTCACTTTCCTAGAATGTTCTTTCTGCCTTTCATGAACAGAAACAAACAACTACTATCAAAGAGAAGAGATTCCAAGAACTAGGCTTGAAAGAGATCTCTCCTCCATCATGTCTGTCTTAAAAATACACACAACTCACAATCTCCTCCATCCTCAGCAAGGATCAACTGTCCTCACTATGCTGCTTGTATGGTTTCAACACATTTGCAAGGTATATGTTTTGGCCTCTTCCTCATGTTCTCGATCATTACGAGATGCTTGTAGCTCCGTAGCATGACAAAGAATAAATGGCACACTTGTACTAGGAAGCTTGACATATATCAACCATTGACTCAGACATAGGTCAACCTGGCTTGTCCCAAAAAAGGTTGAGAGAAAGAGATTTCATCCTATTCCCAGTGGGCACATTGGTCAAGGGAATAGTCCCAGCCTCCTGGAGTGAGTTGTCAGAATTAAGCACACCAGGTTGTATGAGACTCCTACAAGAGGCATGGTGCTTACCTATAGCGAATGACTCTCCTAACACAGTGACTCGATTGTTTGGTATAGACATCATGCTAGGAAACAGATTGTTGATTCCAACAAGCCGCAGCCCCTGACTTGGCAACAGATGCGACACTGCCAGTCAACTGGAGAAAAAGAGAAAGAGATTTGTGTCCTACAACAGAATTAGCCCACCTCTTGCATCCAAGGATCAAACAAAGTATGACATGCTAGTGAGGAAAGCATAAGGCCACTCACAAGTTCCTCATGCAGGGATTTGAACATGTCACAGAAACCCTTTGCATCCTTATGATTTAACTGCATAGCTCCATGACACATGCCAACCAGTTAGATCCCTTTGAGACAAACAGGAACATTGACATATGGAACTAAAGACCAGCATTAGAAGAGGATCGACACAGTCTGGGGTTATGTTATGCCATAAAAAGTACCTCAAGAACCTTGACACACACAGAGCAGTTTGACAGAGACAGAGACAGTGAAACCGGAAGGAAGGAAAAGAGTGGGAGAGGGGCAGGGGGCCAGGGCACTGTATGATGGAGCCTGATGCCTTTCAAGATGCAGGAGACAAAAAAAAACCAAACATTACAATTGTCAGATCAGCCTCATAGTGCAGACAAACTGCATAAACCCAGCCAAGATGGCATTGTCTGTCAAGGAGTTGAATTCACAAAGGGGATACAAAATACCCTAGACAACTCTCTTTCTACTGGAGTATCATACATCAAGAGAAAAGGGGGGACAGCCCATAGACCAGACACCCTTCAAGCTTAAAACAGCTCTCTTTCCAAACCACCGAAAGGAACAGAGAAATGTACCTGTCGCTCTGCTACTCTTCTCAAAAGATCCCAAAAAGAGACTGCATCCACCCGGGCCAAACCAAAGGAGGTGAGCACAGGTACAAACATCTTTCTGTACTGAGGCCCTGGAAAGTAGCTTTACAGGCCAGAAAATGAATGTTGGAACATTGAGAGAAGCTATCGTATTGAGTTATGTTGGAATTTTAATACAACGCACACTGGTTGCTAGACAATCCAGAAAGGTCACTGAAGGGACAGACATGCCATCCATACATTCAGTTGCATGGTTCACAGACCTCTGCTCAATCAGGGTATACCTTCTTCACCCAAAACTGCACGCGAAGTCTGTAGGGATGCTGTGGCCTTCTCCTCATCAGCATCTTGCAGGGGACCTCCATTTTCATCCACCTGTATCCCAATCACAGGGCAATGGCAGTACAGGGAGTTATGACACAATATCAGACCCCAAAACTGATTGGAACTTATAATATCAATGTGAGAGCCGAGTAAAATCAAAACGTAACACACTCAACTTTTAAAAGGTAACCAAACAGAAAATGAATAGCCATATCCAAGATAAAGAAGAGCCTTTCACAGATCAACAAGGACCAGGACAAAACATAAAAGGACACATGGAAGAAGAAATAATCAAAAGAGGCAGTAAACCCAAGAGAATGCTGTGTCATAACTGCTTGAAGATAACTGATCGGATCTTAAATAAAATCAGTGTTTCAAATTCCTCTCTCTCTCTCTCTCTCTCTCTCCCTCTCCAACATAAGATATGACAGTCTCTAGAAGAACAAATCAATGATCCACATTAAATGGAATTGCTTGCATACTGGAAACAAAATCTAAAACGGACATCTACCTCCCACCACGTGGCAAGGAAACATGCATGACACCCACCTGTTGTGTTCGCCGAGATGTGGAGCCCGCCTGCAAGGAATCTTCTCCCTGGTTCAATCGGGAAGCACGGATGGCTACCTCTTTGACATCATCTGCCTGCACAATAAATCTGCCTGCATTGTAAGCGCCAGTCTCCGTCTGTGTCCTACAAACTCTTTTGAGTTTTTTGACTGAAGATATATCACAAACACAACCCCAGCACTAAAGTTGTGATCCTATCATCTGAAGCACGCACCAACATGTGTCCATGCATCCATCTCATCACAAGTAGAACTGGAAATAGAGAATGTACTCATCAGGCTTCGCTTGCCAGCATTGTGACAACATACCAATGGACCATTAAATGAATGAAGAGACAGAAGACTTATTGAAACAGCACATGTCCATAATGAAATGTGACCAACCACTCTGCAATTTTTACTTGCCCATGCCATCCACCATTACAAGCAAAAAAATATCACCAACTCAAAATAAGAATCCACATGAGCCCCAATTCCCACAATTGCGTAGTGAGATAGACTGTTATTCTCAGAACAAACACAGCAGTCTGTTGGAGGGAAAGGCCGCATTGAGTACTCAGCTTGAAAGTGACTCAAGTAATCGGATTGATCCAATTGATTACTGGTACTGACCAAATAGATAGCAGATCTGATAGAATCTAGGGTTGGAACACGGACTCATCTAACCGTCAAGCAGCATACTTGAGGAAAAATCATGGTCTTCATCTGAGACAACAAAAATCCACACCAACACTTCACACGGAAATTTCTGCACACATCACTCCACAATACTGCAATTTGCTTTCAACATGACAGCACGGTCAAAAGAACCCAACAAAAATACAAAAACTGTAAGCCAGGAATAAAGCAGACCCCTACAGACATACACAAGGGAAGTCCGGCCATTACACAATAGGATCTGGTTCGGACAACTGGAAAGAGCTCCAGCAAGCGCTGGAATTGGTCGTCGTCCATAGCTCAAGCTCCGCGAGCTTCCTCTTCCCTAATGTGTCCCTCTGTCCGTCCCTTCGGACCTCGCTACTCGGTTTCGCCATCCCTCGCCTCAATAGCCCAATATACGATGATGTACAAACTCTGAAATACCGTATTTCCATCAATACACGGACGGATGTCAATTTCATTTTATCGTCCACGCCTGCGCTGTAGACTTGGCAAAGCAAACCGTCTGCGTCCATATTTCATCCATTCAATTAAGCATCGAATTAGTCAATTGATCAGGATCTAATCAAAGTAAACTCTTCAGCCTCCCCGGAATTTGAAAGATCCGAAATCAACTGGAAACATGTCCGTTCGTCTTCTGCAATGCGGCTCCACTTCCATAGGTAGCTTCTTGATTCATTCTGGCTCGGCTGCCTCTCTCCTACGGAATACCAAAAGGGCCATGCTTGTACAGGACCCCAACCCCTTGAAAGATTCCAATACCCCAGGGTTTTATTCCAAAAAGTTCTGTGGCACGGGCACGAGGGCATGGGCTATTGAAAAGCACGGGGTAGAAATACCCCGGGGTAGTAAAAGGCAAGGGGTAACTAACCCATGCTACATGCCTGGGGTACCAGGTATATTATACTATGAGTATATCGTAATATACACGTCGTATATTACTACATACGCATAGTATGTTTTTGATATTCTCGATAATCGGGTAAAACTGCCCGGACATGAAGCCTGTTTAGGGATTCGCACCACGTCTCTCTCTCACGTCCTCTCTCTCAAGGTTTTGCTCTGGCGATCTGCAGGCAGGAGCTCGACAAGCAAAGAGTTATGGCCTTAGCCAACCAACACTGGATGAGCCCTAAACTCAGCATTGCGAAGGGAGCAGCCAGGAAGGTTGACTCAAATGACTGCAACCAACAAGGCTAGAACAACAAATCCAAGCTTATCCTTATTATAGGAGCTTTCAAGTCTTCCCCTACATGGCAAAGAGGGTACACGGCCTCACGACTCTATTCCATTCCCGTAATTACATGTAGCTGGTAGAAGGCCACAGATTCCTGGAAAATTGAGGTGGAGACCATCTCGGAGATGTTGTGCCTCATTAGCGGGAGGCAATTCCAAATAGAAAATTGTGGCATCAAACTGCTTTTAGCTTTCTTCCATAGTGTTCTACCGCTCTTTTCAATGTCCGTCACATCAATGCTGCCAGTTTTGTGTTCGGCGCTTTCTGAGTCCATGTTTCTGGTTGTATGCTGTCGTATCAACTCCAATTGACGATTGTAATCGCCATTGTAGGTATTCACATGTGTATCCTGTCGGGAGAAGTCACCTTCCTCCTGCTTCGTTGTGTGCCCCTCCTCTGGCCCATTCTGTCTGTTTTCCACGTCTATTTGCATGTCCTGATGTGTGAATCCCTCACGGATACATTTGTACTTGTGAGCTTATATGTTGTGTCCTCGCTTGCACTGATGAAGCATGTTTAGGAGCAGCGGTAGAGATGCCTGTAAAGAGGACCTATCTCTACGTTCTGGTGTGATGGTGAGGATTTCATCCGAGTGATGATGTTGCCGTTTTGAGTTGATCAGCTGGTTGAAATGGCTGACGGATGCGACTACTGTCTAAAAAGGGTATGTATGAACCAAGCATGGAGAGAGAATAGATCTGCCTAACCGGTTCGATGCATAGGTTGTTCTTCTAGCGATTGTGTGAGATGTGTTCTGCAAGTAGGTGGTATTTTGGTAAACCATGTTTGTTTACATGTATTTGACATTACTGTGTGGAGTAGTACATGATAAGGACACTCGTCTCTGTGGGAATAATCAGCTAACGGCATGGGGTTTTTTCCCAAAGTTGTTGTTGGTCGTTCACCTGGGAGCCAGAAATAGTTGGATCCTGTGTGTACAAACTTACCTCCTTCCATAGACATCTGCTTTGTTCTTGGTATGTGTGAGTGGAAGTGGTAAAAATGGCGTTGTGAAGTGCTCATTGCAGAAGGTGATTTTGAACTGCTTTTTGAGGCGTTTTCGTAGTTGTCAGAGCATCTACCACAGCTGCTGAATGCCAAGTCTATACTTCTAATTTATTCCTGCGAGTTTTTTTTAATGGTTCACTGCAAGGGTGATTGCGAGTATCCTCGCGCTGCCTCGGAGGCATGTTGGCTGAAGTACTTGGGAGTTGGAAGTGGTGAGTGTGTCCTCATGTGAGTATTTTTCTTTTGAGCTTGCAGCACGAAAGATCTTTGCCATCCTTAACTGCATGCTGTAATGAGGTAATGCCTTTGGGTAGTTGGGAGGAGTCTAGAAGAGGCTAGAATAGCTGTCGGAATGTAAATGCAGTTTCTCATGTAGATTATTCTTTCAAGATGGGAAGTCCATGTCCTTGCTGGATGGTTGTACACCGTCTTACCTTTTGACATTTATGCATCCTAGGGTTGAATGAGGATGCAATTGTAGATGATATTGTCATGAAGAGATTGTTTGGTTTCTCTTTTGCTAATTGCATGTAATGAGGTATCTAGTCCCTTTAGATGAGGTTCCATGTAAGCAGTGGTGGTCTGTACAGAAATCTGCATAATGGTTTATTAGTTGCAGAAGGAAAGTGTCCCCTGCCAAGCGTCATAGAGTTTCTGGTTCATAGTTTTTGGTAGGTAGATGTATTGATCCCTCACATATAGTTCTTGATGTTTACACTAAAATATGATGCAGCACAGCATATGCTTAAACGGCTGTCTTGAATTTTGGTGATGAAAGGGTGTTTAGGCACAGTGGTACAGAAATTTGGTCATGACTGTATTTTGTGTTTGCGATTACAACTTCCTTGAGGAGAGGTTTACTTGTTGTACTTGGAATGTGGCTGAGATTATAACTCCAGACTAATCCTGTGCTTGTTGTTTTGGCTACACCAAGTGACTGGCAACCTACCTGGTAAGGATCTTCTCTGCCACTGACGAACTGATATAGGTGAGTTGTGTAAAACTTGGAGTACTGTAAGGAGAGGAGAGTTGTAGTTTGTACCAACATTGGCTGACAGATATCAGATTTGAATATGCTGAATAATCGATCTACTTGTTCGTTTCGTGTACGATCAGTATGCTTATTGATCTACTTGATCTTTACGGTGATAATTGCTACAACTTTTGTGTAAAATCATACTCATGTTATCTTTCAGGGCAGATATGATGCTTTTTGTTGGGCCATAGGGTTGCCTGGAGAAGAGAGGGGGTCACGGGGATTTGTTAACTTTAACATTGCACTTTGGTTTCTCTTCCCTTGCACATACATTGCGTTCATACATCAATGTCTCACTTTCAATAATTGCTTATATTGAATAACTGTGATGAAGCTCTAAATCCTTACATTCCCTTGTCTCAAACACCATCTACTTCATATGTTTCCTCTTCCAAAATGTCTGATCTGAAAGTTACAATCCCCTAATGCACTATTGAGCAATCTATTGGTCTAGTTTCACTTCACATGGGAGTTCAAGTGATGAAGTCTGAATGTGGTCTGTTGTGTCGTTGTTTTGTAGAATATAGGAGTTGCAGGTTCCACCAAGAAGGTATGGAGGAGCCTAATGTTCAGCCTATAGCTGATATGGTGGAATATGTCCAGAGGATGTTGCGAGTCGGAGTTCCTTTCAAAAGAATTGCAGAGGCACTCAACATCACAGATCCTAGACAGCTCAAGAGGCTCTTAACAAAGGCGCTGGGATACAAATTCAAGGTGTTCGATCTCTTCACAATTGAAGAATTGTCTGAGAAGATTCAGACACTCCTTCCAATTAGGGAGCATGGAGCAAATTGGGGGAAAAGGCATGTCAATGCCGCCCTTGCACAACTTGACGTTAGGGTCCCTCGGAGGAAGATTGCAAGATCGTTGCAGGTGTTGTCAGGTATGAGCCCCTCCTCTTAGATTTTCATTTTGAATCTGTATTGTCAATTCAAACTTGAATATCCGAGTCATGTTCGATATTAATTTTTCTCTCTCATGTTTGTCAGGTGCCCATTATGAAAGGCGACTTCGGGCATTGCTCTTGACCCGACGGCAATACAATGTCACTGTGCCCATGGCACTTTGGCATATTGACTATGAGTTTGTGTTGCATTTAGCAAGTTTCAATCTTTTGCTTTCATGTGTATTGTTGGTTTTCTTTTTTTGGGGAGGGGGGCAGAGGATTTCATATCATATTTCAAGGTCTGTAGGTCTGTGATAATTTGTTGGTGTTTTTACAGCCTATGACAAGCTATCAATGTACGGATTGCGAGTTCATGGCGGTATTGACGGCGCATCTCATTATGTGGTGTATGCAAGAGTAGCTTCGGATAAACAACAGGAGACTATTTTTGAGCCGTTCAGAGCAGCTGCAAATAGGTTTGGGGCCTCTTTACGAGTGCGTTCTGATTTTGCATCAGAGCATGCCCTTATTCGCAGATTCATGGAGGAGGCATGGCCACATATGCCTAATGTCTTTCTTGTTGGTGCTCTGTTCATAATCAGGTACAATATCAGAAAATTGGCCAACTCTTTCTATGTCTTTGCCTTTCCAACGGGTTTTCAATTATATGTTGGGTTCCATGTGATGTTTGACCCTGCCTTGAAGGTCTTGTCATTTACATTTCTTGTTGTTTGTTTAAAATCTCGAAGGGGAATGTGTGTAGAGAATCGAGCACTGGTGGAGACTTCTTTGTCCTATAAAAATTGTTTTCAGAAGTTGGTTGCTCAAGGCTTGTACATCCCCGACGATCCTTATCAAAGGGCATCTTTTGTTGCTGTCTACCTGCCTATACTGCAACATGCTGTGGATGAGTATGAGATTATATCAGTATATATATATATGAGAAGGATATACCCAGACAAGAATCTGATGCGTGAAGAATTCCACTCGGATGTTGAGACAGCACCCACTTCTTTGGAGGCGAGGCTAGGGATGAGAAAATCCCTCGAAAACCTCACTGCTAATATCAAGAAGGTTATCTTTTCTGCAAAAAGTGCTATGGAAGTAACTGACTTCCTAAAACAATGCAACTTCCAAGGAATTGAGTCACAATAGGAAGACTACTTCAAAGCGTGTATTTGTCGAATATCCTATGCAGAATGTTCTCGACTGGCCATATTCATTACCGGGCTGGAATACTTTGCAAGGCAAGTGAGTAAGTGTGAGGCCCCTAAACCGCAACGATGAGCCTCTTATTCAATCTTCAACCTCCTTCTCTATTTTGTATCTCCCTCCCTATCATGACGAGGATGCCATGTACACTAAACTGTGTTTGGTAATTTTAGACAGGTCGTTTGGCCTTATGGGCTAGGCTTGCTGCCCACAACACTTGGAACAGGATTGACGTTTTCATTAAGGTTTTTACTCAGAGAGGTACAAATAGCACGAAAACGATAAATTTGAATAGTTTAGTTACACAAACTTGACAGAAATCTTTAATATCAATATTGTTGAAGTAGGGGTCATCAACGGTGTCAACTTCATCCTTCGTCCATATCCCCTGATAGTTTCTCCTTAACTTCTCTAACAACTCCACAACTGGGTTAAAGGTAGGCACGAGTGTTGGTGCTGCAGCAGGAGCTTGGGTGGACTTCCCAGCTCCTGTTCCACTTGACATCCTACTACTACTTGCTGTCAGGTCCGAACACCTTACCATTGAAGCTAAACTCGCTTGGTTCCAATGACTCCCAATGGTCATTCAAACAGTCTGCATAGCGGTGGACATATGAATGTAATGCCTGCAATCCCAGCCAATTTATCACCACCCGCAAGCATGGTTGACTGCTCCTCCACATTTTAACTTCTGGAGCTTTACTCTTTTTTGTATGTCATTCATCCTGTATATCACCACTTCAATGTTTGACTATTCATATGTGGGGATCATGATATCAACAACATCACAAAGGCTGAGCTATGGCTGAAACACACCTGATCTTCAACCATGGACCCTGAGATAGACCCAATAGCCCAGCAAAGTGTATTCAGATTATTCCACGCCCACCCCTCACCATTCGGCTGTTTGTTTAACTTTTTCAACATCTGTCACATGAGCAAGGTGTGGAGCAATGCATTAGACCTGTAACTGGTGTGCAAAAGGATGGGAAGCCATCTACCAGTTTAACTAGCTTATGTATTTTTTTTTTTAATTGGTCTATAAATGAGCACCGTCTGTGTGGGTAGTTATTGTCGGCAATGCAGCTGATAGAAAAGAGGTCATGGCCTTGGTAAGTTTAGAACTTTTTGAGTCTCCCCTGTAAATGACGTGTTTGGAGGTGAATGTTTCAGTGCATTTCCAAGACACATATAGGTGAAATGGTAGTGTATAATTTCCGGAGATTACATGGGGGGCACATTGAGCACAACATAGGTAAGCAGAAATGAGGATAGTGGTCTGTTGCTTATCTGGTCTGCAATGTTCAGCCCGCCATGAACAACGAGTCTCCAGATTGGGCGTGATCAATATTCGAGCATGTCGGCTGGTGTTCGCAGCATTGCGGCTTGCCTTGCGTAAAAGCACCATTGTGCGACAACTGATGAAGTGTGGCCTCCTGGACGGATTCAGAATAAGATAAGCTTTCTGGTACTCCGAAGCTTCTTTCATGCTGATATCGTGTGGCAACGGCAGCCCAAGAAACCGCATCTGTTGCGAGATTCAGTGAAAGTAGGGTGCCAGCTCCTTGAGCATACTAGCTGGTGCCAGATGCAGGCCTAAAAATGCTGAGATGACCAGGTCTTTTGAAGATGTTGGTGAGCCGGGGGGTTTTGGTTTTTGAATTGTTGCTCGATGAGGAAGAAACGTGAGCTGCTGTTGCTGTTTGTGCAACATCCACCCAGCTATCGCCTGACCCCTCCAGTTTGTCAGATGATTGCCTTGAACGACCACTTTCCACAGGGACATTCCTCTGAGCAACAGTGTTTGGTGGGCTCTTTGGCAGCAAATGCCTCCTCAAAGATGGTGCTCCAATGCTTGTTGTCGGTGGGACATCGAGTACCACCTCTGACTGGCCAACTTGTTGATTAACTGGAGTGATGGAAGGTGGGAGCTGGGAGCTTTTACTCAATGGGCGGTAAGTCGGGAGCTGGAACAGTTGTAGGGTCGAGCAGCCGGGGCTCTTGCGCATCAGTGACGAAGTATGGAAGTACAGAGTCAGGTTGCCCGACGTAGCAGAACCCTGCGCGGGCTCATCAGCTGGGACGGGAGCACCTTGAATGTAAGTGTGGGACCATTGTAGAGCAAAAAAGGTGGTCTCCATCAGCAGCCACTTCGGTGTCGTGTAGTGGTAGAGAATTGACACGGCCACTGTCGAGGTAGGGGACTCCGACGCATTTCGGACAACGGCATCATCTCGGATGGCAGCCGGGGTGGGCTTGGGGTTTCTTCGAGTCTCACAAATCGAAGCTGTAGAGATCCTGTAAAATTCCAAAATCGCCTTGATGGCTTCTTCAGCAGACCAAGGTCGCGGGGGGCCTTTCCTTCCTCCCTGTTCTTAAACAAGCTGTGAAGCATGGAGCTTAGAGGCATCTCTTGGGAAGCAACAAGGTGCAAAATTTGCCTTGACACACACACCTTACTATGACAGCATGGCCAATCCAATGAGGACGGGTTGTAAAGATTGCCCTGGTGCGCAATCGTGATAGGCAGGAGCTGTTCAACAGTGAAGATGAGCACCATATAATAAATCAGCTTGCAAAGCCAAACCAAGGAGCCCATGTTCAGAGTTGGGGGAAGACACCTCTGGATAGTCCAGCGCCCTCCAGAACGAGTAGTGGCTCGGGTAGTATGCCAAGTGGTCAAGCACGCTGAGACAACAAGTTCACGAAGTGCTCGACTTAAATGACCATAGAGCCACCAACAAGTGAACTTTAAGACCTTAACGAAGCACAGTAATGCAGATAAGATATGAGTACGCATCATGAGATCGTGCATCAAACCTGGAGCTGAAAGTGCAGCATGCGAAGGAGTGTTGACATGATACGGAAGAGGCCGATGATGCGGTACTAAGACTCCAGAGCCTAAGTCATGCTTGGGGGCAGTGCTCGGATCAGATGATGTGAGAGTTTCCCAGCCCTCGCCTTCCGCAGATGGGGGATCAGGCAGCCTGCAAGTCGTCTTGCGATCACATTGGTGCCAAGGGTGTATGCTGAGTTTCCAGGAACTGCAGTGTGGTGCCGTGAGCCATGTCATGACACAGTGTAAAGAATCAGAAAAATAAATGGCTACAGCCGATCAAAGTGAATGGGGCTATTTAATAAAGGGGGGGCACACGGAGGCCAACATCCTCTCCATTCCATCCATTTCCTGGGCATCCATTTCCAGGGGATCGGATGGTGGGCTTGGTGATGCCATGTTCACACACCACCCCAAGTCAACATCCGTAGCAAAGGCACAACCCGGGCAAGGTATTGTGGAGGTCAGTGCAAGCTATCCATCATGAACATGCTGATGTAACACTTGCACAAGGCAGAAACAAAGGTTGCTTTACCTGGAGGCCCAGAGGAGTAGGTGGAGCCGGAGACTCCATGTTGCATTCAGATTGGAAGAGATCACACACCAGAGAATTTCAGAGAATTCCAGGCAAACCTACATATCACACAATATCATTACAGTTATGAATTATAGTGACATTACTACAAAGCGCCTTATGACCTTTTAATTTCAAAACCATGACGTGAGACGGTGTGGTAATCACTTTTCACAATCAAATGTACATACTCATATTATGTTGCCTGAAAGAATCCATAAGGCAATAATTAACGGTGCCACACAACCCAGGAAGTACACATATAAAATAAGAGTTCCGAGTTGAAATTGTTGCACCTTGAAGACCTCCATGTCATCAACATATGACATCCCAATTGGGTACTCAAGTCCCATTAACAGAACTGCCTGGTTGTCTTGAGTGGTCTCCAAGACACCTATGTGTGACTGCCATCCCAAACCCTCCACTCAGGGTCAAGCAGAGGGTGACTCCCATCCCCCTCCAACCCCTCTAAAACATTATGGAGAGAATGGAGTAAAACATGAAAAGCCAAAGTCACAATTGGAAAGAGGTAAACAAAATGACAGAGAGAAGACAGGGGCAGAACAGGACAGCCTGAATAAAAAAGGGAGGGTGCACCGTTAGTCCAGAGAGGGACCAGCCTCAACAAATCCATCCTCACTCTCAAGACAACCAGGAGCAACCTGGGTGATGCGGCACCTTACCTTAAAGAAAGAGGTGAAGAACAACGCCAAATTTTGAATGAAAGCCTGCAAAGAAACAGCAGGTAAGAATCCATCTTCCAGTCATCATCAGAAGTTTGGTTTCTCACAAATAGCTATGGTGGCATGAACTGCTGGCAGATCTGTGTCACATGCTAAGAATGTCAGACACAAAAAAGGTTGCTCAAAAGGCAATGTACCTGGTCCTCATCAGAGCCACTTGCATATGCATCTGGGACATGGGTGCCAGGTGGCAAAATTATCTGCACAGTCATTTCGGAGATACCACTCTTAGCTATGAAGACGCATCCATACCAGCACAAGACTAGACATTTGCAACTAGCGACTATTGCAAATCCCATCATATAAACCAGGCAGCTTTGAATGGTATAGCACAAGACAATAGAGAGAAAGGACAGATCCCTCTCTCTCCCTCTCTCTGTCCCTTGGGCTTCCTGTAAACACAGTAAATGTCTTTTTTTCCTTCTCTCCTCTCTCTCCCTGCTTACTCTCTTAGTTCCATAGGACATTGGGCCACCCTGGGCATGTAAAGTTTCTCTTTCTCTTGCATCTCTCCCGTAGGCATCAGTGGACATTATAACTTCCTGTTTCACGGTCTTAAGGGCCCTCTCAGCCTCCATGCTCTCTGCAAGCCAGATTGGTCCATCAACCAAATGTGAAGACCATTGCTGAAGGATGGAGAAACGGTATTCACAGGCAAAGGTTCGATGGGCAGAACTGAGCCTTAATGAAAAATGACTTCTCATTACAAACCAGTTTTGTAGTGTTGGGGCATCCTACCCAAATACAGTTGCAAACTTACCGCGACGGAGTGCAAGCCCTGGCTTAATAACGTTCATGCAAGGTAGTGATGGGATCTTTCTGAAACAACACCATGCCCAAAATTGAGATGCTGATCAAACTTTTCGACAAGGCTTGCCCAACAGTGTTTGAGATGAACGTGGTAGACACCACTGGAGATTCTGATGGCATCCTGGATGTGTGCTGATCAGCCCAGAACCCAGCCCAAAACCAATGGTGCTCCCTTCGCAATGCTGATTTTAGAGGCTCATCCAGTGTTGGTTGGCTAAGGTCATAACTCTTTGCTTTCTCGAGCTCCTTTGCCAACAGATCGCCAGAGCAAAACTCCCGCCTTGAGAGAAAACGCCCGCCTTGAGAGAGAGGACGTGAGAGAGAGACGTGCTGCGAATCCCTAAACAGGCTTCATGTCCGGGCAGTTTTACCCGGTTATCGAAAATATCAAAAACATACTATGCGTATGTAGTAGTATATGACGTGTATATTACGATATACATTCCTTATAATATACCTGGTACCCCAGGCATGTAGCATGGGGTTAGTTACCCCTTGCCTTTTACTACCCCGGGGTATTTTTACCCCGTGCTTTTCAATAGCCCATGCCCTCTTGCCCGTGCCACAAAATCTTTTGGAATAAAACCCGGGGGTATTGGAATCTTTCAAGGGGTCGGGTCCACTTCGCAGTCTCCACAACGTTCCGTTTCGCGGCCTACCCTTCCCTCTCGACTCCCCGTCTATCTCTTATTTTTTTCCTTTATTTTAACCCTAGTCAGGCACATGTGCAAGGCTCTTTTTTTTGGCTTGTTCTTCTTTGCATGCAGAAGAGCAGTGTATGCGCTTTAGCATTGATTGGTCTTGGACTTATTGGCACTATCTAGTAGTCCTCCAGTCGGCAGAACGACTCTGTCTTTGTCTTCTGTCACATAGTTTTTTTCCAGGGGTTCACACAGCCTCCCATGGGCTCATAAAGCCAATTATATTAGGCAGCACACCGGTAGAGCACTCGTTCTTCTTACGGAATATCCGGGAAGCATCCTCAGTGAGGAACTTCAGTTATCATGCATGGCTCTCATGCGATATGCCTTATGGCAGCCTCAAGGGTTTTAATTTTTTTCCCTTCAATAATTCAGCAATAAAGTTAGCAACCAGGGCCAAGTCCCCTGTTCTCTTAAAAAAAAAATTAAAAAAAAGAAAAGAAAAAAGAAAAGAAAAAAGTAAACAGGATTAGTTAGTGGGCATTTCATTAAGGCCCGGCAAAGTAGAATTTTCAAATCTCTTCCGTTTCGTGATAAAGCTTCCAAGAAGAGAAGTATACAGTTGCGATCAACATGCGGCTGTAGACGAGTGATGCTTTCCAGTAACAAATTTCATGGACACAATATACAAAGGCTCTAGATTCCTCATGTGCAATCCACAATTGCATTCCTGCGGCAAGCCCTGCATCTCTTTTAGCTGTAAGTAATGAGAGCTACAAGAACGAGCCTTCCAGGGACCACCTCTCACCTCTCTGCATCGAGATCAGACTTCGAGAAAGACTGTAGTACTGAAGAAACCGCTATACTGATAGGTCTACTTGCTTCGCTTGGCAGCACGTTTTCTATGGCCCTTTTTGGGTGGGCCCTTGCCCCGCCACTTCAATCTTTCCAGCTTCACCAAACGTCTGCCAGATCCAATGCACACACGACTGTCAGGCTCAACCTCACCCGCCTAAAAATCAGTCATCTTTGTCTTCATTTGCAGACCGTGCTAAGTGCTAGCCTTCTGGCAAGATTACTTATCAAGGCAAAGTACCATACAAGGTGTTACACAATGTCAGATGCCTAAGCATTTTCAATTGAAGCTATTGCAAAGGACATCATTGGATTACTGGTAAGTGCTCAGGGAACTGCACCGCAAGCAATGTTTGCTTCTACCATGGCTAAGGTGCAAAATCAGCAAGGACAGCAGCACCAGTCTCTCGTGCAACAAGGAATTTCTACCACAAGTTCAGCAACCCGTCTATCCTCTTCCACTCCAGATTCCCCTTCTTCAGGTCCTATTCCATTATCACCCCTCCTGCCAGCAGTGTCTAAGTCTTCAGGGTCAGGTGCATCAAAGTCAGGGGCTTTTGTCAAGGGGTCCTTCTCACAAAAATCATCAGGGAATATGTAGGCAAGAAATCCTCCTCGATGTTTCCTCTTCTTGGCCTATCCCATCTTGGCTCTTTATGATGATGTTGTGACATCACTCTGTCATGCAATGGTTGTCAGTCTGTTTTCCTGCACATGTGAGACCCCTAATTGGCATGACAATCCTTCTTTGTAGCACTACATACATCTGATCAGTCTCCTGAATTTTTCAAGATGTAGAATACAGGATGACCTTCCTCCCTTCTGATGAAGGCCAAATTCATCACTCGTGATGTTCATCTATGTGAGCATTGGCTTTGTTAGGTGTATGAAAATTTTGGTCTGCAGAATCGGAGGGACTTCACTCTAAATTTTTGTCTGTACCAGCTAAAATGTGTCTCTTAAAATACTTAAGAATCTGGGCTTATTCATGTAGATCGCATTCTATGCAGCATCCAATGCTTTCCTCATTTTCAAGTGAAACCCTGTATCCATAGTGGAATTGAGGGCAAAAAAATGGCATTTTTTGTTTATACGCTCCTCTCATTGCTAGCGTTTAGCTTGAACATCTGACTGAGATGCTCTTTGCCATAATGGAGGGATGCATAATTCCCCAGCTTGCCACAAGCCACATGGTGTGGAAAGCAAAATCAATTTCAAACTAAACACCTTATATATCAGACCTGCATTTCCCCTTTATTTTGCTTCAGCTTCAGGGATTGCATGTTCTCTGGCCTTTTATCTACATAACATCGTACGAAGAGTGAATTCAACAGTTTACACATTTGACAAGAAGAGGGAAAGTCCTCTTCCTTGGACTCTCAGTAGGGATCATGTGTCTTCAAGTCCCCAACTCTGACATCTGTGTATAAGTGGTATTTTATTATTGTCTTGTAAAGAGGTTTCTAGTGATTTTGGTATGGCTACGATTCCTTCTCACCTTCCTTTTCGACTTGGATGAATGGAGGAGGGATGCGCTCCGGATGATTTAGGGATGGACGGAACCAGGATGAAGTCTGGCTGAACTTACGCCTTGCGCATGAGGATGAGCTGGCGACTTTATTAGGTGCTGTCTTATTCTAACATCTAGTTTAGGATTAGATTAGGATGGATCTGGGTGATCTGGCTTCTTTCTATGGCTATGCTGGAAGGGCATTTGGCTGGCCTATGTGTAAGTGCCACACGGCACTAGGATTAGATTGTGACCTAATACTATTTAAGCCTCACTGCCATGGCAGTGAGGGTGGTGGCTTTTGGGGTCTTACGCGAGTGTACACTTGGTGTAACGGGGTGCTTGAGTGTGTTGATGAATGCGTTCTGGATGTTCAACTCTGTTGTATCCTCTTCGTGAGATTCCGTCTTCTCTGCCAGGCCCATCTATCGACTACATCCCCCCCTGATAGGATTAAGTCCGGTAGAGGAAGGGGAACAAAACCCATAGCGCCGGAATCATGGTGGAGATGCGGGGTAGCTAAAAATCGTTAGCAGAGAATTTGGCTCGCACGAAACACCTGAGAACAGGAGATTGCGTACGGGGGATCCTGTATGATTGAGGGGAGAGTAGGTGGCAAAATGGCGGCTTGTATGTCATACATAGTGAGAGAGAGAGAGAGAGTTTGTCTGCTCAAGTTTTTTTGTGTTTTGAGAGTTTCATAAGTGAGCACTATGGCTTCCAGTTCTGAGTGTGGTTGGTTTGAGCTAGATCAATTTGAGGTCCTGCGCTTGAGATAGACCCAGGCGTTGGAATCTCGCTACATTTTGTGAGCTTGCACGCAACCTGTTACCTGAGCAGCTGGTGTTTATTGATTATCCGGAGGGAGAACCTATTCCACGGCCTGAGCTCCCGCTGGACACACCCTCAAAGTTCTGGGCCAAGACCTTTGAGGAAACTGCACGCAAAGAAACTTCCAGCCCATACACACTAAAGTGGAGCAGAGGGAGCAAAGCTGGCGCATTCGCGAGTCTCTTCAGGGAGCCTACACCGCGCGTCTTCTCCTCAAGCTCCATTCCAGAGAAGTCACTCTGCAGATTCCCCTTGCTAGTGCCAAGGAGCAGTTGGAGAGTGGTGAGAAACTTAGTTGGGCTGTCTTGGGCATTCCACAATTATCCGTAAGACGTGAATTGGGTATAGAGCTTGAAAGCTTCCTACCTCCTGACGAGCCGAGCCCTCTACGATTGTGGGAACTGGTTAAAGGGGGTACATCGATTCTGCTTGCTAATTTGAGGCCTCGAGTTCCACTAGCCCCTACCCGGGATCCCACTTGGGAAGAGCTCATCACTGGTATTCCCGACTCAGATTTTCTTTTTTGTCCCAGTGATGTGTTGATCTTTCCGGGGGTGTGTTTTCGGCGTGAAACAGTAGGTGTCTACAAGGCCGAAACAGCCAAGGGATATCCTGCCCATACGCTGTTGGTGAAGGAAAAGGTGGTCCGCAACGTAGTGCGCGTAACTTTTTGGCTCAAGGGTGAAGAGGAGCTGTGGGCTTTCTTGGGAGAAGGAGTGTACCTGTTGCACAAGCATCACTTCATCACCTTTCACTGTGTGTCTGGGTGGGATTCGAAGCTCAGTGCCCCTTCGGACAGGTAGCCGTGTACTCCTTTTCTCATGCCTGTATTTACAAGATCCATGCTAGAGAGGGAAGCAGAAGACAAAGGACTAAGTGAGTTGGAAAAACGTGCAGCGGAGGAGAGGGGAGAGAGAGACAACTAATGAAAGAAATAATACGGAAAGGGGAGAGTCGTCCGGAGATCACAAGGATCCGGCGACTGTGCCTCAACCCACATTTGATTTGGACGAGTTGTGTGAAGCCATGGGGGTGATTTCAAATTCCCCCCCCCCCCCCACTAATGAAGATGTTGCTAAAACAAACTGAAGCTCCGGATACCACATCACGGAAAACTGATCATGGGGAGCGAATGCATAAGCAACAATACCCTGAGTACAACTTAGGGGAGGATTTTGAGTTCTTCTTGGAATTTTTTGAAATCAGCACTGAAATGAATGGTGTTCCCCCATGGTTCCAAGTAAAGTCTTTCCGGATCTGTCTCAAGGGAAAGGCCATGCAACTGTTTGAGTCCAATATCAAGGACAAAAATGATCTTACTTAGGTAGAAGTCAGAGAATTGGCTCGCAAGCTCTTTTGTGAAGAAAAGCCCATAGCTTACACCACACCAGACTTAAAATTTCATTATGGCAACAGTGTGTGGAAATACTACACTGATTTGCGAACTGCAATCTGTAAGTCAATTCTAATTGCTATTTTGAAACATTGTTTTATAAAGGGCTTGCCCCCTGCTGAGAAAGTGTTTCTACAAAAACAGACTTACACTACTGAGGATGAAATGGTTGAATTAATAGAAGAACACCTTCGTCTTAAAACTGCCAAGGCTGGATTTGCCAAACCAGCCACTATGAAACACACACACTTGGCCAGTGACAGAACTGATGTTGTGATTACTGATGGGCACCTTGGGGTGAAAGACCTTGCAGAAGAATTGGTACCTTCCCTTGTGCATGAATTGTCCCCCTTCCGTGATGAAATCCAGGGTCAACTACAGGCCTTCAAGGCAGAAGTTAACTGGAAATCAGCTGGCTCCCAAAACACTGGTCACAAGGGTAAGACTAACACCGGCCCTAGGTATGAAGCCAGACTATTCGTGGTGGCATGCATGGTTTGCAAATCCAAAGAACACTACACCAGGTTTTGCCCTTACCACTCTCAACTCCCTACTCTCATTGATCGTTATGAGAAAGAGAAGCTCCCGAAAGGCCATTTAAACGACCAAGATCGTTCGTAAGGGTGCCGGCCAATCTCTCTACAAACCCACAACCTGTTGCTAGTGCTGTTTTGTCCAACAAACTCATGCATTGTGAAGCCTCTAGGGCACTTAGAAGAGAACACATACATCCCTTGATGACTCAGTGTCACATTGGCCATCTTTTTTTTTCATGCGTGATTGACACAGGCTGCACCATGTCTGCCATTCCACTCTCCATTGTACGCATATTAGGCCTCAAGTTACGGCCTGCCAAAGGGCTGGAAGTAACCATAGCCGATGGTACAGCCTATGAACCCATGGGTTTGGTTACTGTGCTATCCGTGTCAGTGGCAAGACAGTAGTGCTAACCTCTATTGTCACTTTGGGGGAGTAGCTTTTGCTGGGCCTTGATTGGATGAAGGGGGCAGAGGCTAGCCTGGACATCATGGGCAATGTGATGTGGTTACACAATGGTGAGGGCCAGCCTTATAAGGTAAACCTCAACGTTGTCACCTTAGCTACCTTTAGCCAATTATTCTCAATTGAAATTGCAAGCTGAGCACATGAAGAAAACTATAGGCCAGCACTACAATTGGTCCAGATTCAGTCAATTCAAGCCCCCGAGGGCTGCCTTTATCAATGGCGGTTCCCTTTGCCAGGTAAGAAATCTGGCCCTCCACTGCCTGTGGCCAAGAACACTATGCTACTCCGAGCTCCTGTCGACTTGGTCATTTCTGCTTTTTCTCAACGTGTAATTCCTTCTGGTTTAGCTTTTGCTTGCCCCCAAGGCCATTATATTGAGGTAGAAGGTTGGAAGAAGCTGACCTTGCAAAAAAATTGTCTGATCGCATCTGGAGTGATTGACAAAGGTTTCAAGGGTGAAGTCCGACTGTTGGTGGCTAATCCTGAGCGTATAGGCATTACCATTCGTAAGGGGCAAGTCATAGCTAGACTGTCTGCCTCACCTTTATCTGAGTTGGCTTCTGTTCATAAAGCTCTCTCCTTCCATGACATAGGTTTGGTGGATTCGGCTCTTGACCAACTGCAAGCCTTTGCTGCCAACATCGGGCCTGTTACTGGTCTTCCCTTGACCTCAGATCAAGAGCTGCATTACCAGCAAGTTTTGCAAGACATCACGGTTAGGGAGCATCTCACACCTCAGCAGACCAGCCAACTCCATGACTTTCTCCGTAATAACCTGGATATTTTTAGCAAGGGCCCTCATGACCTTGGTCGCACGACCATCCTGGACCATGACATCATCACTGAAGGTAAGCCTATCAAACAGTATGCCTACCGAGAAAGTGTGCGAGAAAGAAAGGTTATTCAGGAAGAGATTACCAAAATGTTGGACGCAAGTGTCATCACACCCTCAATCTCGCATTGGGCCAGTCCTATTGTCTTAGTAGGGAAAAAGGGTGGTTCAACTCGCTTCTGTGTTGATTTTAGACGTATAAATGCTATCACTAAAAATGATACATGTGTATCCCTTACCTCGTATTAATGAGACTCTTGACCAATTGAATGGAGCTACTATATTCTCATCGTTAGATCTAGCAGCTGGATTCTTGACTTCGGCAGCCAAAGAGAAAACGGCCTGCACTTGTCGCATGGGCATGTATCAGTTCGAAACTATGCCTTTTGGATTATGCAATGCTACTGCCGCCTTTCAGATGCTCATGGATGTTGTGCTTGGCAATCTTCGTTGGGAGTGTGCCTTAGTTTACATAGATGATATCAATATTTATTCCATTACCTTTGATGCTCACATGTTGGATTTACAACGGGATGGTGTGCAGACTTCGAGCTGCAGGCCTAAAAGTCAAAGCCAAGGAATGTGACTTCTGTATGGAATAGCTACACTTCCTTGGGCACCTGCTTTCTGCTGCTGGCATTAGGCCTGATCCTCGTAAAATTCAAGTTGTTTGGGATTATCCTACTCCTAAGGATAAGACCCGTGTCAAGGCTTTTCTGGGTCTGGGTTCATATTATCATCGTTTCATCTTTCAGTTTGCCAAGCTTGCTGCATCCATTGCACCCATGACTCGGCAGCACATTTGCTGACGTGGCTTTCACAAAAAGAGGTAAACAAAATGTGGCCTTGGGGGAATAGATATTTTAATACGTGCTGCCTCCGCCTGGCAGAGACAAGGATGCAAGTACTGCGTCGGACATGGCGGGACGTGGGAATGGAAATCCTGACACGGCAAGGCCTTCGTATATTGTGAGCGTACGTAGTGGCTTCTCAAAACGGTGTGACATCGGGGTCTTGGTCATTCATCATTTACAGAATGTGCTGGATGGAGGCACGATGGAGCGCGCATACGGGCATGCCCTTCTGGCATCAATTCCCAAGTATCCACGCAAGGTGAGGCTGCTGCCCCACTTACTCGCTTGTTGTCCAAGGATGCGCACGCGCTTTGTATGGTGAGAAACTCAAGATTACTTTGACTTCGGCCCCTGTTCTTGCCTACCCTGATATTACCTTACCTTTCTTTTTACAAACTGACGCTAGTGACTTAGTTATCTCTGTAGTGCTTAGTCAAAATTCAAGATGGGAGGAACATGCGATTGTCTATGCCTCGCGCCGTCTTGACAAACATGAACGAAACTACTCTATCACAGACAATGAGGGCCTAGCCGTTATCTTTGGTGTTAAATATTTTAGGCGATATCTTCATGGTTGCCACTTCACCATTGAGACAGATCATCTGCCTTTGAAAGCCTTGTTTACTCCTCGCGAACTAACTGGACGTTTGGCTAGATGAGCTCTGATTTTATAGGGTTATGATTTTCAGATCTCTTACAAGCGAGGCAAAGATAATGTTAATGCTAATGCATTGACTCGTGGGGAAACTAAACCATGCCCCTTACACTACTCTGGATGATCTTATTCCTGTTCTTTCTTCCCCTTCTGTCGCTGCACCTGTCATTGATCCTTATGCATTATGTCATATGCTGGATTTCCCTCATGTTCCTCTAGATCTACTAGATTCTTGGGATCTAGTTCAATTTGATGTCCCTTAAATTTCCTGCTTGGTACTTGGCATTGCTAGTAGGTTGGCAATCTGTAGCCTAGAACAGATTTGACCCTACCTTTTCCATGATCATGTTTCTCTTGCTCCCTAGCCCGTCTTATTGCCGACCAAGGGACTGAGTTGCACTTCATAGCCTGCTTGCTTCCTCATAGGCAGCCAACTGAAAATTGAAGTCAGGACCCATGAGAGGAAGATCACGAGGGCTGCCACTTTCTTCTCACCTGCACTAACTTGCTAATTGTGTGGCCATGAGTGTTGTAGGCATGGATGAACCTCTTTGGCATATCCAGGCTCCTCATGAGGCAAGTGAACTATCACTTACCCACCCACCGGGAAAGTGAAGGGAGGTTGTTCAGAGTGAATGCATTGGAAGATGATCTTGCTGTGGAAGTTCCTCCTAGGTCCGCTGTCCCTGCCTTGCTAGAATTGTACCATGCTTCTACTTATGCTGGTCATTTACAGGTTACCAAGACTATGAAAAGGCTCCAAGAACAGTATCACTGGAAAGATTTAGTTAAGGACGTTTCAGCTTTCATTGCAAGGTGTGTACCCTGTCATGCCAAAACCATCTTGCCTAGGACCGAAGCACCACTCCCTTTGCAGCCTATCCCGGTTACTGAACCCTTTGCCCGGGTGGGCTTAGATCTTGTTGGACCCCTCAAACCTACGTCTAAGGGCCATGCATACCTTGCTGTTGCTACGGATTACCTGACTAAATGGGTTGAGCTCTGACCCCTGGTCGCTAAGGACAGTAATGAGGTGGTACAATTCTTCTTTGATAAGGTGATTCTCCGCCATGGTTACCCTCTTGAGATCCTCACGGATTAAGGTACAGAATTCTGCAACCAGCTTATGGAGATTATATTATTCAATCTAAACACTAAAATCGTGACTGCGCCTTATAACCCCCAGTGCAATGGCTTGACTGAGCGTTTTAACAAGACAATGTGCCAGATGCTAGAGAAAAATGGGTCACTCATAGATGAATTGGACATTGTTGTGCCTATCCTGATGTTTGCCTATCGAACCTCTATTCATGCCAGTACCAAACTTTCTCCTTTTGAACTTTTGTATGGTCGAAAATGTAGAACTCCTTTGCATATCTCCTGGCTGTAGGTATCCGCAACTGAGCCTGAGAATTGAGAAGTCTTTTTGCTTTCCATGGATGCTAGACGACGTAGTTTGCGTGAAACAACAAAATCTAACATTGTGTTTACCCAAGCTGCTCAGGCCAAGAATTACAACAGACGTGTTGTGTATTCTGAGTCATTCAACGTAGGTCAGTCTGTTTATGTCAGGCTCCAGCCTGATAAGACGTAGAATTGATGGCCCTTACCTTATTTCTGATATTCTTCCTAGCAGGCAATATGTCTTGCTCCCCCAACATGCTTCTACTTCTCACTTTGCTAGCTCCATTCATGTCTCATTGCTTGTTCCATGCACTCTTACTTTTGATCTAACCTGTTTGAATGTTGAGAACCGTCAGGTGATCTTCACCTCCACAGCTCGGACAGCTCGTAATCAGGCCATGGCATCTTCTTCCTTAGAGTAGTTTTTGACTTTCGTGACAGTTTTCTGCACCAATTGTAGCACTTGGGGTTTTTCCTATGGGATGTTTTGTCCTCCACCAAGCTTGCAGGGTTTTTCTTCCCTAGGTTTTTTCATCCTTTGTGTGCCGGGTGTGTAGTTTGTTTTGGCTAGGCTTCGTTTTTTCCTGAGCTCATCACTCGATGGAGCTCGCAATTTCTAGTGGCCCCAACAGACTTCACATATGTGGAGCTGGGATTCCTTCTCACCTTCTTTTTCGACTTGGATGAATGGAGGAAGGATGCGCTCCGGATGATTTAGGGATGGACGGAACCAAGATGAAGTCTGGCTGAACTTACGCCTTGCGCATAAGGATGAGCTGGCGACTTTATTAGGTGCTGTCTTATTCTAACATCTAGTTTAGGATTAGATTAGGATGGATCTGGGTAATCTAGCTTCTTTCTATGGCTATGCTGGAAGGGCACATGGCTGGCCTATATGTAAGTGCCACGCGGTACTAGGATTAGATTGTGACCTAATATTATTTAAGCCTCACTGCCGTGGGAGTGAGGGTGGTGGCTTTTGGGGTCTTACGCGAGTGTACGCTTGGTGTAACGGGGTGCTTGAGTGTGTTGATGAATGCGTTATGGATGTTCGACTCTGTTGCGTCCTCTTCGTGAGATTCCGTCTTCTCTGCCAGGCCCATCTTTCGACTACATCCCCCCCTGATAGGATTAAGTCCGGTAGAGGAAGGGGAACAAACCCATAGCGCCGGAATCAGACTTCACATAAGTCTGTGCACAATCTAGACTACTCACATCATATTTATCTTTGCAAGTCTATGGTTTTCCATGACCAACCAAGAATCTCGGCAAATGATGCCCAACAGATTGCATCAAAGTGCAGTATGTTAGAGCTGCCTAGTTATAGGGATGCTTAAGCATACGTTGCATTTCTCTTCACCCTTAAATACACAATCCCGGCATTGATTACAATACCCTTGGACTTCTTTGTGTTTGGTCCCGGGTTAAGACCTCAATGCACTCGTTACATATGCAACGCTCAAAAAAAGGATGGGGATTGAAAAACAGAAAAGAGAGACTGGACGAGGCAGAGAAATGAGCGCACCGTTTTTCCTTTGGATCTTCGTACATGGGGTCCAACTTCTGAATGGGGGTAGGGTACCACCCCAAAATCTTCTCCCCGGTAAGCTTCGCTCGCAAAATCTTATGCCCCGATCGCATCCCATTTCCGATGACATTACCGAAGAGGCGCGCCGCTGCCTCTGCAATGCCCCTGGTCGCGTTCATCTCCACCCAACCCACTTGCCTCCCTCTCCTCTCTTCTCCTCTTCACCACTCTTCCACCAACTCGGATTTACCTCAATCCTTCTCCTCCATAACTCTCTCTCTCTCTCCCCACAAGCCTCTAGGGCTAGAGATCTTCAAGGAAACGTTCCCATGATGTGAACATGTTCCCTACAACTTCAACTACAAATGGCAGATCGATCAGGAAGAGCATCAGCTGCGCGAGCTTGCCTTCTGATTTCCGAGAAATCTGAAAAGAGTACATCGGAAGAGCCTGCTGTCTGCCGCAACGGGATTTCCTACCGAATCTCACAAACAATACCAGCTTACAAAACTCTCTCTAGTACTCACCTACTAGATCTCCACAAGTAGATCAGATGATTTTGAGACTGAGAAATGTAGCGATGGCCATGAAATGCACAACCGTGATAAAGCCCCCGGATCATCGCCAAGACCCACTATCTGTCCAGCCCTCTTCGTACTACTAGTCGTCTGAAGAAATTAATTTGCTGAAATAGCGTTCTCATACTGCTCTGATCCCATCAAAGAGCTGTTCGAAAGCTGTTCAATCTGTTGCCACAAGAAGAGATCCATCGTGTAAAAAATGTTTCTATATGTAGTGTACAAGTTGAGCTGATTGTATTGCATCATCTTCACAGCCCTATTATGTTTCAAATTCACACCATCGGCCAACAGCAGAACTGAACCAACGGAACGAATTACTCTTAGAGCTTTTTCACCAGTATATACAGATTAGACTAGCTACCGAGCAACTGTTTGTGTTTCAAACACTCTTTAGACAAAGTGTTGGAGATGCATTGCACTTGGGTAGTGCATGTGAAGGTATAGAACCACATCGTCCACTCAGAATCCCAGAAGCAGTTCTCTCGATCGGAGATTGAACACAGCGAAATCGACAGACAAGGCAGCTGAAAGCGTATATACGAGTATCTGAGTAGGCACGTGGAGACTGGAGAGTGAAGACCTACGCTCGTAACCGTCCTGGGCATTCAGAGCACGACCGATTTCAACGCGGAATCTGTTGAGCAGAGAGGCCATCTTGGCTCGGACCACTCTGTCTTATACTGTTGGTAACGTCCAGGTGGAGGCGGTGTTGTGGGAGGAGCAAGCACCAATCGGGGCTGCAGATCTGTACAGGATTTGGGTTTGTATGGTGAGAGAGGCAAGGAGGAAGGCGGGAGGATGTAGGATGGAGGAGGAGGACGAATCCAAGCTGTTGGGGTGCTCCTGCCATTGTGCGTGCTGTTGTTTGCTGCTGGTGCCGAATTCAGTAGGTGGGGTAGTGTAATTGTGGTGTTTTTCTCTGTGTTGAAGGTTAGAAGAAGGGGTGTTGCGTGAAGCTCAGTGGCCCAAGTTGTGAACAAGGGGGAGGGCAGCTACCATGGCAGCAGCTGCGTCCTTGCTGGTACTCGTATGCATAGGGGCGGCAGTGCTGCCTTTAGTAGCGGAATCACCCGTTTATGAGGCGGTTGCGAAGCAGGGCTTCAATGCATCCATTTCTCTTGGTCGTCCGTCTGGTCGTAGGGAGACACTGAACAGCACTCAGAGTATGCGCCTCTTTCTTGAAGAAACACAGTGGAGCAACGATCTGGTGCTGGGCCCATGGGTGCCCTCAGGACTGAGAAAGAATATTCCGCACTTTCTTCAGACGTGGCTGCGGAACTACGTAGCAGGTGTAGTGGTGTACTTTGTGTCAGGCGGATTTTGGTGCCTCTATGTGTATCAATGGAAAGGGCGTGTCTTCTTTCCCGCAGGTTAGTACCCTGAAATGATGGCAGCACTACAAGATTCACATGCAATCTCTGTTCTCTGGTCCTTGGGTTTGACAGTCTCTGTTCCTATTGCACTATTGCGATGTAGTTCAATCTTGCTTGTAAATGCCAGGTTCTGTTAGTGCTCACATGATTGCCAAAGGTGGGCGGGGAAGGGCGGCCAGCCAAGTAGCTACTGTATGACCAGAGCAATGTGGACCAATTCAACAATATTTTCTCCAAGTTCTCATTGTGTGATATGTTGTCAGGCGGCATTCCAGGGAAAGAGCCAATTATGATGCAGATCCGAGTGTCGATGGAAGCAATGCCAATCTACACATTGCTGCCTACAGTATCGGAATACATGGTGGAGCAAGGATGGACGAGGTGTTTCGCACGGATAGAGGCAGTGGGCTGGCCATCTTACCTCGGCTTTGTGGTGACCTATCTTGCTGTGGTGGAGTTTGGCATCTACTGGATGCACCGGGAGCTGCATGACATCAAACCTCTCTATAAGCACCTTCATGCCACGCACCATATCTACAACAAGCAAGACACACTGTCGCCCTTTGCAGGTCTATCTCTCTCTGCCTACAGTGTTACTGACTAGTGACCAACAGCCATGTGCATGACAGGATGAACAGCGTGTTTCTTTGTTAGACAAGGGTAGTATGGAGCACCTTTCCCACAGGGCGAAGAACTGGGAAATGTGGGTCACGGACGGTTTATTTAGATTGGTATGAGGACTGCCCCACAGCTCACAGGCACTGTCCTCCTCCCTTATCACCCAAAAAAAAATGACCGTCATAATTGATCTGATTAAGGGTTGTCAAGATAGGGCAATCTCTTGGTGATTGGAACCCAGCATCACCTCAGTAGCGCCTGAAATTCCAACCACTGAGCTATCTGCTGGAAGCTTATGAGCATCAAGTCCATAGTTTTCTGTGAGCTGCATTTGGGGTCCAAATCAAAACTGTTCAATCAGCCCTGAAATTTGCAAGTTGAGTCTTTGCAAGGGCTATTTCGATTATATCCATACGCTGCTCCGACATTCATCCCAGCTGTAGCCACTAGAATCACTGAGCCCCACATGTTGCAACTCTTGCCTGGCAGCCTGACGATATCCGTGAATCATCTAATTTGTGGAATAACACTGATATTTTATCATGCGCATTTGGAGCCTGGACCTGCTGTGATTACCCTCAATAATCTGTTTGTTGCACTGGCCAGCCCACCTGCGATATGGGAGTTAGAAGTGTGCTCACAGAAGGGTTCCAATCATACGAACAAAGCTGTGGCAGTTGTAGGTGTAGAGCTGGGTGACAAGTAATGTTTTGCATTTGATGAGATTATTTGTCACACAACTGCTCAGCAATCTTTGGGAGGGATAAATATGTGCAAACATCCATTCCCTGTCACTCGATATGCAACTAGGCCAGATAGTAGTTTTCTTCCCGCTTCATGGAGCTATTGAAGGATCAAAGCTTTCATAACTAGGGAAAGTAGGGGTTGCAGGTTTGGCATTTCATCCGCTTGATGGAGTCCTCCAGGCACTTCCGCATGTTGTGGCACTTTTTGTGGTGCCAATGCATTTTTTCACGCATGAGCTGCTGTTGTTTCTGGAGGGTGTGTGGACAACAAACATTCATGACTCCATCGATGGTAGGGTGTGGGGTGTGATGGGCGCTGGCTTCCACACTATCCATCACATCACGTACCGCCACAATTATGGTCACTACACTATTCTCATGGACTGGCTCTTTGGTACACTCCGGGAGCCTTATGATCGGAAAGTCGAACAATTGAAATCTTCGTAAATTAGGGTGCTAAGTTGCTCATCTTACAAAAACTGTATTTTTTGGAGTTCTTCAAGCCAATAATTTAGTGCAGTTGCATCAAAGGGTTGATGGACACGAGACAGATGAGAAGGTGGCGATCCCGTCGAACCATGCAATTTGACATGTCTCTGTAACATATTCCAGTGAAGTGTGCTGGTCAACTTCAGATCTGTGTACATGTGGCCCATTGGTTGTATCGATCCTGAGTGAATTTGTAGTGACAGGTGATTCACAGTGAACTGTTTGCCAGTTTGCCTGTTGAGGCTAGATGTTGTTACAGTGAACTGTTGCGAGAGCATGTGTGCTGTAGTAATGCGGCTCAGAAAGAAGTGCCATCTCGAGAAATTTAGCTAAGGTAGAACTCTTCATAGGAAATCTGGTGGCATCAGGGTCTCAGTGAATTTGTGTTTCATGGGATAGGAGGTCCTTCAGACATAGCTGTAAGGTGAATGATTGGTCCTGTAATTCTGCACTTCCATCCCACACCCAGCAGACTCACTCAGAAAACTGGTACCAATCATTAGGAAATTTGAAGAGATTGCATAGGGCACAACTTGGGGGGAGAGGGGCTAGTGTACTGTAGGAAAGCAGAAGGTCTGGAGATGGACATGATTCATCCAGGCAGTGCAGTTGAAATCTGGGAATGGTGGGAAATGGTGTCTTGTGGGAAATTCAAAGGCAGATCAGAGCAGACAATCCTTCCCACAACCAACTCAAGAACAGGTTCAACTCCTTTGATATGAAATCAAGTATCCCCAAAACCTCCAGACGTAAAGCTCCCATCATATACATACCGCCATTCCTTGTGGGTGGCAGGTTTGTTGGGCTTCATCTGTCTCCTTTGATTCAAACAGCAAAAACTTCCAACCTTGACCTCCCCAAAGCTCAAGGGCAGTTTAGGTTTTCCTTAGGGCTGATGTCACCCGACGGAACGCAGGGGGGCCCTCCGAAAGAAAGGGTCAGCTCGGCCTGCAAGAAAACCTAAACCGCCCTTGAGCTTTGGGGGTCTGAAGTTTGCTGTCTTCGCTCTTTGCTTCTCTCCTCCTCAGGATTTCCCTCTGGTGTACATTCAGGGCGAAGGCCGGGTACGTAGAGATGATGAATGAAGAGGATCATGGTTCACAAAATGGATCTGGGTTTGGAGATGAAGGGGTAAGCGGGCGTTTGTACAATCCTTACGCAGATTTGTATGGAGCAGCCGATCTCAAGTCCCTGGAAAGCGCGTATCGGCTACCATCAGCCCCCGAGTACCTCTTCCCCGATGAAGCCGTGATCCAAAGACGGAATTGGAGTGAGAATCTGACGTACTACACAGGTTGTGGTTACCTAGGAGGAGCTGTGTTGGGGGGCGCAAAAGGTGCTGTTGACGGATTGCGGTCGAGAGAAGAGGGCGACACGATGAAGGTTCGCATCAACAGGGTGTTGAATGGTGGAGGCCATAGGGGCCGAACAACTGGGAACACATTGGGGATTCTCGGTCTCCTGTATGCTGGAATGGAGAGCACAGCCGGCCATGTTCGAGGAACAGATGATATACTGAACAACGTAATTGCAGGGTTAGGGACTGGGGCGTTGTACAAGGCGGCCGCTGGTCCACGCACGGCTGCCATAGCTGGAGCACTTGGAGGAATCGCCGCGGCAGGCCTGGCCGCAGGGAAACAGCTCTCTCGGAGATACTTGGCCATCTAGAGGGTACCGATGAGCACATTTCTTTCATTTGCAGGAGACTGTAGGGACTTAGATCCTGAGAGAGAGAGAGAGAGAGAGAGAGAGAGAGAGTGAAGCCTGCAGGATTGAACCCTGAACAATGTCTCCAGGAGGGTTTGTATACCAGACGCCACTGACAAAAAGAATGAGGAGCCTTCTTGTGGGAACCATAGACCCATTTTCGGTAGCCTGGCTGCTCCATACGCGAGGGGTCTCTCATGGAGCAGCGAAGAACCACAAGGATGAGCAAATCTTCAGTCTGATCTTCGGTATGATATTTTGGGATGTGATCAAGCAGCTCATGTCAGAGAACTCCCTTCTCCATGTGTTCCTTAGCTTACTCGTTTGGGCCTTTGACTCTGGAGGCTGCGTGTGAACGATATTTGGGCTGCCCATTGGCGAGTTGGCATGGCTCCTGTTCCAACCATCCTGAAAATTGGCTATGATGTGTTGAGAGTTTCCTTCTTTCATCTTGAGATATAATCTGCTAATGTTCTCTCCTTTCGTGGCTCCATTTATACTGGCCCGGAGCACTAGGGAAGCAACCCTTGACTTCTTCTCACTGTCTTCATACTTGAAGGGGATGCATTCTTTGGTGAATAAAGCTCTGTGTGAAGACTGTAGTTTACACTGACTAATTGATCCTGTTGGCCACCTATGTATCTAATAAAAATTTTGTCTTCAAAATCAGCAATGAAAAAGTGTGGACGCTCTGCCTTTATGTGCTACTTCAGCAAGATCTCACTCTCAAGCTACAAGGGTGGTTTATAGCTAGGTTGTAACGGCAGTTATATAATGGCCCATAATAAGGTATTCTACAGGATGATGCTCTCATGGGTACATGTGTTCACAGGGTACAGTGAATGTGTTTTTTCTCTCTCATCTCCCTCTGTAGTGAAAATCCCACAATGGCCAACAACTGACTCCGGAATATGGTATCAATAATACAGAAG
Organism: Takakia lepidozioides; assembly: GCA_030704615.1. Classification (NCBI taxonomy): domain Eukaryota; kingdom Viridiplantae; phylum Streptophyta; class Takakiopsida; order Takakiales; family Takakiaceae; genus Takakia; species Takakia lepidozioides. The sequence goes on from CM060733.1 coordinate 60,300,827, forward strand.
GTGGCAGTGTTTTACCATGGCTGCCCAGAGCTTGTAGGTATGTGCTGCTGCAGAAATGTGTCTGTAAAATGGTAAGTGCTACTGTGGCCTTAAGATATCAACAGCAGTGAAGAGAAACGCACCAAATTGTCCACCGCCTGTCCATAGGTAGCCTCTCTTGAGTCAGCTCTGCCAGGCAACACCAAAAGTTTTCTCATATCAATACCATCCAAGATTTCCTCAAAACTTCGTCAGTCAGCTGCATCACCAAAGGTCACAGAGGACTGGGAAGACCCCAGAGATAAGGCATGATGCTATGAATTAGCCTGATGACAAAAAAATTATACTGCCAAATTGGTGTTATTCCTATCTGTACCAGCTGATACATGCAACATCCACTGATCTCCTCATTTAAAATCCATAGAGGGGTAGATGGCAAACAATTGGCATTCTATTTTCTAAGCTCCTCCCGGTTACCTTGAACAGCTGGCTTAGATGCTGTTCGCCATGAAGGAGGGATGAATAATTCCCCAGATAGCAACCTGGTGCCAAAAGCAAATCAATTTCAAACTAGACACCTCTTATATATGACCATCTTTTCCCTTTCATTTTGTTTCAGCTTGCATGTCCTCTGGCCTCTTATATGCATAACATCTTAAGAAGAGTGAATTCAATAGTTGACACACTTGACAAGAAGTGGAAAAGTCATCTTCCACTCCAAGGGGCTCTGTATGGATCATGTGTCTTCTAGTCCCCATAATCGGACTGATCTGACATCTATGTGTAGGTGGTATTTCATTTTCGTATTTAAAAGGGGTTTCTGGTGTTTTTAAAATGGCTTAGTTGGCACACAATCTCAGACTACCTAGTCACATCATATTTATCTTTGCAAGCCTTCAACCATACATATTTTGCGATGACCAACCAAGAATCTCAGCATCTGATGCCCGACAGATTGCATCGAAGTGCAGTCTAGTTAGCTTAGTTAGGGATGGTTGCATCCCCTGCCTGTCCTGTTGAACATATTCAAGTTAACCATGAACAGTTTGAGAACAATAGCATGGCATCAGGGAAGGCCGCCAGGAGCTCAAACACCAACGTGTCGGGGCTCTAAATTTTATGAAAGACAAAATAGTGAGTACACATGACCGCGTTCTCAAACACTAGATGTACAGTACACGCCCTGTTGAATGTCAGGTTTCTAATGTAGGGACTCTGTATCAACAGTCCGTGAACCATTTCTTACATGAACCACGCTACATCCGAGCCACTTGCCGCCACATTGCTTGTTACTCAGCTTAAATTATCCTCCATGCCTTCTTCTCTCTCCCAGCAAAGGCAGAAGAGCAAGATCCTGTGTGCATTCGTGCAGTGCAGTATCGAAGGGAGAGACCGAAATCGAGGGACACGGACATAGACACTAATAGAAACCAGGGGTACCCGTATTTCCAGCGAACAAGCAGAGTTGATAGAAGGTACCGGAACTCACAACAACAGTGGATGAAGATGGGTTTCTAAGAACAAAGACAGCAGAGCCAACACATAGGCATAGACAAAGGAGAGACAGTGGTAGATAAACACCTGAACTGCAAAGCTCCCTTGCACCAAGTCTTCTCCTTTACCCAAAGCACTGACTTTCACATCCAAGACATCGCCATAGCTACAAATTCTTCGTCTTCCATCTCCACTCCTCTGCCATCGCTGCAGCCATGAAAGCAGTGAAGCATTCACAAGAATCGCGTGGAAGCAACTCAATCTCCTCAATGGAAATCGCGAGAAAAGGATCGTCTGCAGGGAGATAGTGCACCCGGTCCCGTGTTCAAATCCTGAATAGTCCAAAACGTTTCCTTAGCATATTGAAATTAGGTCTAGCTCCTCGGATAAACTTCTGTCCGATCTTTTGGTGACCGTCGATAGTCGATAAATCTCAGATGGATAAGGCTTGCCTGGCCATTCGTTATCTTGATTGGAACTATCATCCAAATTCTGCGAGAGAAGTATCATCCATCATCTGGTAGACGCCAACCTAAAAAACATATATGTGGAGGGGTTGCTGAAGCAAGTGTACTGAATTAGCTTATGGTGCTCACTTAGAGCCCCAAGGGCTAGTGTCTTTTGGTGGCAGATGAAAACATGTATGACATTCAACATATGGTTTGAACCCACAACCACTAGTGAAGCGGTTGATGCCCTTACCATTGGGCTATGGGCTAAATGTTCGTTGCTCAACCCAGACTAGGATTCGGATTGCAGCTTTGTTTTGTTTAGACGCATAACTTCTTGTTAAGCAGGTGAAGCGCATCAGTTTTGATAGTTGTGTTCCTGAATGAGATTTATCAGGTATGGGCATCAATGAATTATTTTCGAGATACAAAGAAAAACTTGGGTGTGTTGTGCTCCATGGCTTTTCGAGGATTATTACATTTTTATTTTATGGAAAAAAAAATGCTCTTTGAGTTTGAGACATGATAGGCGACAGAGAGACGGATCCAAGAGAATGATCCATTTGACGATATGTGACACTATTTGAGCAAGTGTGCCTTGACAACCGATTGATTTATGTAGTACAATAGGTGATAGACTTAGTTAATAGACATCCGAACTACATCAAGCCTACCGTGCACCTAAGCTTGTGCCACAACCTACATCAGTGTCCAACCACACTCTTTAGCACACAATCCTAAAAAACTATGCCACAATCGTCCCTGTAGCTAGCGATTAGGTCCCTCTAACACCAGGTAGCTGACAAATATTGATTGCAATTATATCATTGCTTGTCTTCAACCGCATATGTCCCAATTCCAAAGTCTTATATAGATCAAGAGATCGAGTGCAAGAGAGCCCCGTTGTAAGGTTGTCTTCGTCTTCTTGCAATCGGCCATGATCTTCAGTTGAGTATCCAAGGCGTTGAAGCCCCCCTAACTAGACCTTGGATCACTTGTTAGCCTCACCATAGTCGTGCCCACTACCTCTGTCCAAGGAATTGTGGACACCGCCATTCTCCAATACACAACAACAAAACGTGTCATCCGTTATCACATGTAATCACCAGGCATAATCACCATTGTCCGAAATCATCCAAAAACAACTACATGGTAATAATATCCTCCGTGGATTCGTAGTGGCTCTTGAGTGCGGTGACTTTCATCACCAAATAATTACTCCTATATATTACATATTAAACTATTTAAAATATATTTAATTAATTAATTAATTAAAACACGTAGGGTTTGTACACATGGGTGACGTTTGAAAGTTTGTGAACACGGGATTGTATACTTACTAAGACTCTGACCTCTCGTTTTGAGGCCTCGCATCATCTGGCGGATTCAAGGCTCGAATTACGGAGGTGAAAGCGGTATCCCCTTTGCCGAACCCAGAAGACGGGGTCACCTACGTGCGGTTGCTATAGCCTATGGTACCTCGCCAAACTTGAGGGATGCATTCAATGTAGGTGATATTACGAACCCTAAATCCAGATGCAAAAGAAGTGTTCTATGCGACTCATGACGTCATCCGCAATGCAGTAGTTGCGGTTGCTCGTGATGCAGGGGTTCATGTCCTTCGAGAGCAGATGCACGTACTTCCAGCCCACGATAATCGTTCCACACGACGGCGCGTTGACCTTGTCATCTCTCACGATGAGATGGGCTGCGTACATTGGCAGATGTGGTCATCAGTGATCCTACTAGGGAAGATCTCCTTCCACGCACAGCCTAATCACATAGAGTTGCTGCTTCAGTAGCCGCACAGGGAAAAGAGCGCGACTATCGGGAACGTCACCCCACAGACACATTCCTCCTTTTGGCGGTCGAGATCTTCGGTTGTTTGCATCATCAGTTCAATGACTTCCTTCGTACATGTGCCCATCGCGCAGCTGAAAACAAAAGCCTTGAAGCCCATACGTCTATGTTCTTATAGCTTTCTTTAGATAACGAGTCTTCGTTGCTTTACAAAAGGATCAAGCTCTATCCATTTTGCATTGGGTAGAGGTTGTTGCGGCAGCTTCATCTCGCCTCCCAGCACTTTCTGACCCTCCCTCTTTCCTGTTGTTTGACCTTCTTTAGGCAGTAGGTGATACTACAATAGTTTGACTTCTGTTTATCATTATGTCTAGCTCTATGAGATTTTGCTTCTGGGATAGTTTTACCCATTTTGTACAGTCACCCCACTTGGGTTGTTTTATAAAGCTATACAGGGATCTCGATCTGTAAAATTCTTGATATAATATGGTTGAATAAGATCTGTCGTGGCGTGATGATCACAAGGTCTGCTGGATCTGCCCAGCAAGGGCGCGGAATGGAGGCTCTAGAGACCTACATTGAGCAACTTGTGGGAAGGGGTGAAGCCTGACCACATAATGGTAGTTTGCATTTGCACTCTGTGTGCAATCCTGGTGTCTTGGAGTGCAATGATCGCATGATATAGCCAGCATGGTTGTCACACTAAGATCCTGCAATTATTTAAAAGAATGCAAAAGGAACGTTTGTAGCAAGACAATATCACATTTATATGTGTTTTCTCTGCATGCATCCCATGTTGGCCTATTGTATCAATGAAGAAATCACAATCAGTTGGATATCAGCTCGCAAGGCTCGCAACTGCAATCACAGGTGGGCCCTTGTAGGCTGGCATACTGGGTTCTTTGATTCTCTTAGTCAAGATTATGATGTTCAGTAAATCACTTTGGCTGCACGAATGCATATAATGAACATGATGAATTAGTACATTGTAGAGAGATACACGGAAGATCTCCCGACCTTCAATGACCCCATCATTTGTCAATGTTTATTGCAGTGGTGTTTATACAATTTTAGTATTTCAATCTCTCCTGCGAATTTCAACGTGTGATGCCTTGTAAATTTGATTATTTTGCTAACTGATTTGTATATGATGGTTTCATGCATTTCAATGTAGTGCACGAGAGATCTCCCATTCTTTAACCCTTAAGGGCACATGAGACCCGTTTTGGGTTTCGAGGAACTAGATTTCTCTATGTACATTTTGTAGAGCTTAATTTTTTTATGCATTTAAACTTCCAGTTACTCGCATTGAAACTAGTAAAGTCTACCAAATTTTCCGACATAGAAATTTGTTAGAAAATACAAGGGTCATGAAATTGGAACATACAAGAGGGGCCATCCAAAGTTGATTGTCTGCGTGGCGAGAAATAATTGGCCCACAGTTGGCCTCACTTGGGTAGCAACTTTTATAAATTCTATCCTTGGATCTAGATTTGTTTTTGACCAGGCTCACTATTGTAGTGCATTCCACACCTTCACCGAAGGAATTGGATGAAACATTTTTCAATGTTTTCATTATCAATGAGTCATTATTTGGAATGGGCTCACCTTGATCAATTGCCAAGCTATGGAGGTCATTTCGACCCCCCCTCAAACATATACAAAGGACCTCAATAAAAACAAATGTTATTTGGCTTGAATTTTTTCACAATAGTTGGCTCGAATACCATACAACGTTTCTATGTGGGAGGTAGAAGAAGGAAAAATCAACCCATCACTCAAATAGCATTCTTGATCAAAGCTCAAATTTCATACTTTGCAAAATCCAAAAACAAAAAACTCCCCACTAAATCACTAAAATCTCTCTTATCGCATGGTGAATTTATACACAATTTTCTGAGTAGATGTACATGGTAACCAAGGTGAATATGATAAGGTTGGAACATTTTTTTGGATGTAACAAGGTAGGTGTATGCCTCTCATTTTACAATAATAGGGTCATGAACGCAAGCGTGCGAGAAGGACGGTGGGCCCCTCGTCCAGACCAGGGGCGCCCCCCACCCGCGCCCACCCGCCCGCCGCTGCTGCCGCGGTTGCCCCTCCCAGGCTCCGTCCAACTGTCCGCTGGGGCTGGTCCGCTCCCTGTAGTCCGCCTGTCCGCGTGTCCGCCCGCCCGCAAGATCTGGGCCGTCCACGACGAATCCCATCGCAGCCCTCCAATTTAGGGCCTTATCTCGCCATTGCCATCAAGATGTCGGTCTTTGTTGTATGCAACTGCGGTGCGTGCGGGCGGTAGTCGTTGCCTGGTGTTCGTGTCTTTGTGTTTTCGTGACATTTTGTCGTGATGTGGAAGGGCAGGAGAGGAGTCGGAGCCCTACAGCCACCATCGTGCATATGCTTCCACTATTTTCGTCATTTTTTTGTTGCTGGCGGGGCCGTTTTTTGCGATTTCATTGTACATGTAATGCGTTTTGCCCACTTGGTTTGGCCTCTGTCCGGTCATCGCAAAATGGCCAATGCAATGGGCCGATCGATTACAAGCCTGCCTAAAGACTACCTTAGTTTACATTTGGGATATGGTGTTGTTCAATTTTATAATTATTCATGTTGAGGTAGCCGCATCCGTCCGTCAGATGACCTCCTCAGTTTGGAACGGTAACCATGGGCAAGATGATAGCGAAAATCGCTGAAGCATATGCACATGAGGGCGTTTAAAAATATTGCAGATTCCATATCCAGCCATGAACTGTGTTATGTGTGTCGTGGGCAGAGTTATCGTCAATTTGTCAATTGTGTCTGCTGGGCTGTGTTAGCCTGAGACTCGTGAACTATCTCACATCTGCAGTATGGGTTCTCCCTGTAAAAAAGTCGGGTTCGACAGCCAATACTTGTCGGCCTGGATACCCATATGTCTGTTGCTTCGTTAGTCTTGCTTCGTTGGTGTGGTAATCGGAGCCTCTTCAGGAGGCTGAGTCCACACATCGGCCTGGAATATGTTCGCGAGTCTGTTGCGATGTTAGTCTGTCCTGACAACGGACTTGCGGCGTCTGTGTACGCTGGTCTGTTGTGAGAAACTGTGAAAGCATGGTGCCGCGTCGAAAATTTGGCGTTACACCCTTCCGTCTGCCAGTCTGTTGTCCTGCCAGTCTTTTCAGCTAGTCTGTTGTCTCTGTCGCACCATCAGTCTAGTCTGCCTGCAGCTTGTTACAGAGGGCGACGGAACAATGACCATGTTGACCTGCCAGTCTGTCGACCTGCCAGTCTATCTATTTTGTATAGTTTGTTTCGTCGTCAGCCTGTTGCAGTCGGGTGGATTTGCTTAGTGGATTACGTGTTGGTCTGCTCAAATCGGTCTGCTGATTCTAGTCTGCTTGACTCTGTCTACTATTCACTCGGTCTGATATGCACTGGGTAGACCTAGTAAATGCAACGGCAGCGGTGGCGGCGTCAATCATGGTGCGCCACGTGGTGCCGTGGGTGTACTGCATTTCCGCTCCCGGGTCAACTTCAACTTGAACTTCGCCTTCCCGCCGGTGTTGTGGTCTGCTTTTATGTCAACGTCTGTCTTCCTTGCGCAGACTTCTTTCCTCACGCAGATTTGGAGAGTCATCTTAGACCCCAACAGTCGCCAAGACCGTTGCTCCCGTAGGCCGTTGCGTTCCTCGAGTTCACACATCTATGCACAAGGGGGTGACGCCAAACCAGGTCACACATGTTATTAGCATTCTTATGGGTGTGCCAGCCTGGCTGACTTGGAAAAAGGCAGGGAGGTCCATGCTGACATCATGAAAGCTGTATCAGGCCTCATGGAATGCCATGATCTCAGGATATGCTCAGCATGGGTGAGGCTTTGACACATATGAGCAAATGGAGTGACACCTGATAAGGTCACGCTCACTTTTGTTCTAAAGGCCTGTGCCACGAGCTCAGCACTACAACTACAATAACTAGGTTGTCTTCACCTCCTGTGGCTCCCTTATTACAAATCTTAGGAGGAGGAGGCTTCAGTGTACCAGTGTTGTCCAGATGGGAGGAGATGTGGGTGCTTCAGTCAACTCTGCCTAAGCTTTCTGGGTGTTGAAGTCAAGTGGAGAATCCCTTTCTAGGAAATTTCTTCCTCTCATCTTTGTTGGTGTTCAGGTGCTATCTTTAGTAACTAGATGGTTTGCAAAGGTGTCCACATGGGCTTAGGGTGGTAGATATTTCACTTGTGTCCCAAAAAGTTGTGTGGTTGTGAAGGTAATGGAAGTTGAATTTATCTGGTCTTCTGATGTGTACTTATAGTTTTGGTTCTCGCTTCTCTGTCTGTCCTCGTATGTAGTGCTTGTTCTCGCTGGTTCTCGCACTTTCTGGACTCCTCCATTCTTGCACTTCTCTCTTTTTGTTGGGCCCTCTGCCTTTCTCTGTTGTGTTGTGTTGTATAGGCGATGAAGGAAGCCTGCGCGAAGGGCGGACCCGACTGGATTGACTTTGTGCACGTCACGCGTTTGAAGAAGCTGCGAAGATATTGGTACTCCCCACAGGAGTACGATCGCAAAATAGTGGAAGCATGTATTGATCTCCGTGTAGCCAAGGAGGAGAACCCAGAATGGAAAAAAGATAGGCTTAGGTGTCCTTTCTGTGAGGAAGCCATAAAGGACAAAATCCAGTTTGTCAAGTTATTTTACCACTAGTGTGAAACTAGCTAGGAAATAGCTAGCTTTTACATATTGACATTTGGGATTGGCCCAAGTGTCAATCCAGGGGTCAAGGCAGATTTAGGCCCTGGAGTGGTTATCTTCACGGCAAGCGCGGGAGGCTCATCTTTCTCGAGTTGAGCCTCACCGCGCCTAGCTATGGCGCCGTAGTGTGGATTCCCCATGGCGTGGGGTGCACTTGGCTTGACTTGTATTTGAGTGATGAGGTTATATATGCATGAGTTTGCTTCAGCTTTGTGAGCTCGCATGAGCTTGTGCTTGTATTCTTCTTCTTTATCACTCGAGAAAGATCAGCTCGTATCTGTGAGTGCCAGATACGAGTTAGTTGTAGCACTTGTGGTTTTTGCTTGAGAATGAGAGAAACCAAGTTGTTATGCAAGGAGCACCATGGAGCTCTTGGTTGTTAGAAGCGGAGGCGATGTGGGTTACGAGGTAGACCTTGGCATTCGATCTTCAGCTTCAGAGATGAAAGCACCATGCTGCAGGTAATTCCAGAGCACCTTGATGGTTTCAGATTGTGTACATGCATGAGCAAGCACGATTGGGAAGAGGACCAGTCAAGAGCAGGTTATAGTGGCTTTGGTGGCAAAGCTGAGAACTGGACTGGGAATGCGAGCTTTCATTGTGTGAAGGATTGCAAGACCAAGCGAAAGGGCTGATTTGGCTTGGGGCAAATCAATGCACTTTGTGGAGTATGGTGAGATTGGGTTTCAATCTCGAGCTTCAGCATTGAGAGGGCTCTTGTCATGGCAAGAGCAGGGCTGGAACAGGAGCTAAGAGGTGCGGCAAGGCCATGGAATGTGCACCTAGGGTTTCAGAGCTTGGAAGAAGAGCTCTGCACCACAAGAGAAGTGTCTTGTGGCTGGAAATGTAAGCCTTAGGGTTTCAGGAGCTTGGCAAAGGCTGTGGAGTGCTTAGTCTTGTCTTAGAGAGCATCAAGGAGCCAAGGAGCCAAGATAGGGGGCTGATATCTCTTGTGTGAAGAGGTTGCATGTGTGGAGCATGTATTCAGCTCATTGAAGCTTCCATCTTCAAGCTTGGAGGGCAAGCAAGGAAGAGGGAAGGGCTGACTTCCCTTATGTGAGGGCAATGTATGTGTGGAGCATGCTATCAGCCTGGTGAAGGCTTGCACTTTAGGTGTGGGAGTGCAAGAAAGGAAGGAAGGGGCTGGTTTCCCTGTAGGGCATGTAGAGCATGCTTTCAGCCTGCTGAAGCTTGTATTTTCAGGTTTGTGGGTGCAAGAAATGAAGCAAAGGAGCTGATTCTTATGGTGAGAGTGGGGCATGTGTGGAGCATGCCTTCAGCCCATTGAGGCTCTTGTTTTCAAGCCTTAGAGAGCTAGAACGGAAGGTCTAGGGCTGGTTTCCACTTGGAGTGAAAGAAAAGCACTTGTAGGGCCTATGTGAGTTGGGGTTTCAACTTCAAGCTTGAAGGGAGCGCAACTCTTGAAGCAGGTGTAGAGGGCTGGAATAGGCTCTAAGACAGATGCTATGGCCAATGAGAGTGCTTGAATGAGTGCTCACAAGGGCTGGGAACCAGCAGGGCTTGGTTGTTTGCCATTGAGTTTAGTGGCGTGTTTGGGGAGGCTAAGTGAGAAAGAAGGCTTGGTTTGTGGCAACCACCTCATGGCTTAGGGCTACTATGGTGGTGTGTGGGAGCCGAAAGAGCAAGGATACCTTGCTGATTTCCTCACAGCCACCATAGCTCGGTGGAAAGAAGCCTAGAGTCCAAGAGACACAAACCCTAGCTTGGCGTGGCTAAACCCTTGGAGAAATGGCTAAACTGCCAGAGCCCTGTGGGCTGTGACGGGCTGTGACTGTGCAAGGTGGGCTGTGATGGGCTATGATGGGCTGTGACAGGCTGTGCCTGGGGCTGTGACGGGCTGTGACAGGCTGTGGCCTGTGACGGGCTTGGGCTGTGAGCTGTGATGTGCCTGTGTGGCTGTGACGGGCTGTGGGCTGTGGGGCTGTGACTGTGAGGGGCTGTGACAGGCCGTGCCTGAGGCCTTTGAGGCTGTGACGGGCTGTGGGGGCTGAGGCTGTGTGGCCGTGCTTTGAGGCTGTGACGGGCTGTGAGGGGTGTGCCTGAGGCCTTTGGGGGGCTGTGAGGGGCTGTGACAGGCGTGCCTGAGGCCTTGGGGCTGTGTGAGGGGCTGTGACAGGTGCCTGTTTGATGTGTTGGGCACAAGGGTGTGTGACGGGCTTGTGCCTGGCTGTGGGCTGTGAAGGGGCTGTGTGCCCTGTGGCTTGTGGGCTGTGACGGGCTGTGACAGGCTGTGTGGGGCTGTGATGGGCTTGAGGGCTGTGTGATGAGGCTACGGCTGTGAGGGGCTGTGACAGGCTGTGGCCTTGGGGCTGTGACGGGCTGTGAGTGGCTGTGTGTGACAGGCTGTTGTGTGCTCTGTGGGCTGTGTGTTGTGAATGTGAGGGCTGTGCTGTTGTGGGGCTGTGACGGGCTTGAGGGGCTGTGACATGTGCAGGCTGTGAACAGGCAGTGACTGTGACGGTGTGACTAGTGAGGTGTGGGCCTGTGCTGGTCTGTGGTGGCCCGTGTTGACCTGTGGACGGCCTGTGCTGACTCGTGGAGGCACTGTGGACTGCCTAAGGACTGGCATGTGGTCTGGAAGCCGAATTTTGAAGCTCGTGGAGGGCGGTTTGAGGAGTATCTTTCATGATAGGTACAGGTGTGGCTATGTTAGGAACTTAGTATTCCAAAACCATAAGCCGCACCAGGTTCTCTCCCGGTTACCTTGTGAAAGGGGGTTAGGGACATGTTCATGACCGGTTGAGTGTCAACACGGAGGTGCCACTAGTTGCTGGGGACAGTGCCGGTTCGAGCACTAGCGATACTAGTGGGTACACGAGACGAGGTGTGCGGTTTAGGCCACCTTCACCTCCTGTGTCTTCCACGGAAGGTTCTGATTCGGATTGTGAATCAGGAGGACTCATACCGGCGGTGCAAGTTGTTTCTTTGCCATTGTTGTGGACACAATGGAGGAGATGTATGGAGCTACCAAGGGCCACGAAGGTACTCTGGGGCGGTGGGCACCATCGAGTTGGATGATTTTATCCAGTTTGATAGTTGGTGTGATTTGCAGCAAATGCGCAATCCACAACTATTTACGCCTTTCATGGCATGGAAGGGGCTGTTTCAGCACCTTGAGGGGCCGCCTATGGATGATTACCATGAGTTCAGGCGGGGGCATGAGGTTGAGATCGAGGAGTGGATGTACTGGTCACCCGACTATGTCTCCATCACTAGGGGCACTAGAGCCACGAGGGCAGTGGCTACAGCCGCTGCACCGGCAGCTTCAGCAGTAGCAGTGGGACTGGTGGTACAGTAGCTACGACGTCCACCCAAGCCACTACCGCACCAGCACTAGCACCCCGTGCCTGCCTTCAACCCTGTTGTGGAGTTCTTCGAAGAGTTGAGAGGAACTACCAAGGGGTGAGACAGAGAAGTTGCGGAGCTTGCAAGAGTTCCAACGGAAGCCGACCGAGAGCTTGAGGGAGGCTTTCACTCGCATGAGGCGCTTGATAAATGTAACCCAAGGGGTTACGGAAGCTCGGCAGTCCAATTCTGGTATGGGATATTGGACAAGGAGCTGAGGAGAAGGGTGCGGGATGCAACTCTCCTACAAGCGGCCCAACCCACCTTAGCAAATGTGTTTTTGCTGGCAGAGCGGATAGAGCTCAACATGGTGGAGGAACGAGTGGTCATGGTGGGATTTGCTAAGGAGACACCACGGGGTAGTGGTGCTCCTAGCCAACCACTACCTCAACGTGCTCAAGGCAACAAGGGGGCTCAGGTGAAGCTCAGGGAAGGGCAGAGAGGACCTCAGATGCAGGGGTCTCTCCCTTCATTTGCTGGCCAACAACGGCGGATGTGGTGTGCTGGACATGTGGAGGACCCCATGTCAAGAAGGATTGCCAGAGGGAGGCAAAGGGCCGGCACATGCACAGCCTGCACAGTGCAGTGGGCATTGTGGCAAGCACGGGCATGGAGAGGCCCAGTGTTATGGTTTGCATCCTGAGTTGCGCCCAGGCCAGTTCCAAGGGAACAATGGTGGCCGGGGGCGAGGTGGAGCAGCCCAGAGAGGACGAGGTGGCCAGCCACGAGGTGCAGGCCAAGGCAAGCTCAACATGGCCAAGGACGCGGAGGTCAGGTGTTTGACCAAGGCATGGCCAACCGGCTTCAGCAGCTAGAGCAGAGGCTCGCTGCCATGGCTACAGCTCAGGTGGTACCGGCTCTAAGGCCGGATGGTCCACCTCCTGCTCCTGAGGGAGGAGATATGGGAGGCATGGGATTCATGTGTGAGCAGCACTACCACTAGTGCAGGTGGAGTCTGCTGCAGCCGTGACTCGAGGAGCAGCACGAGTTCCTGAGCCACGAGGTGCAGAGGTGGAGTTGGATCCACAGCGTGGGGAGGCAAGCCGTCAGGCTAGGCTTCCTCAGTCATTCACATTGGCGGAGACAGTGTCGACGCCATCCATGGCACCTAGTTCTCGCCCGACTGTTACCGAGGCGGAGGTTACTATGCCATTGGGGAGAGCTACACGGGTAGCACCACTACCTAGTGTTGCCAAGGCTACGGCAGCTAGTGTGCTGCTAGGAGCGGCCACATCTGTGTGCCAGGCTCCATTGTTCTCGGCTACCATGATTGCGACGCCGGGGGTAAGACCAGCTGAGGTGTTCAGGCTGGCAGCTACACTCTGTGAGAGTGGGGAGGTTACTTCATCTTCTGCGGAGATAGTGGGAGGTGTAGTGCCGGAGGGATCCTCGGATTTGAGGGTCAAGACTGCCACGGCGGCGCCATGGCAAGCTGCAGCTGCCAGGTTGATGGAGCTGCCAGCTAGGCCAGCCATTGAGCGCGCCATGGTGACACCTGGAGTTGTCATGTTAGACAACCAGGATGGCATTTTCTGTTTGAGTGGACCGGCAGGCAAGAGGTACCGGCCACTGCGGGTCTTGTTGGACTCGGGAGCTCAGCCATTGATGCTGGGCAGAGCTGCTATTGCAGGCTTGGGCCTCACGGAGGCGGATATGGAGCCTTGTCCTTTCCAGATACAGACGTCTCTGGGAGGATCGAGCAGGCTCGGGGCATGACACGGCGTGAGTTGGCTATCAGACTACGGCCGGATCACCCTACAGATGGCTCAGTGATGCGAGCCAAGGCCATTGTGACAGACGCGGTCTCATACGATGTCCTGGTTGGTGGGCAGTGTTGTACCCATGGGCTTCACCCTGGATTTTTGGGAGGAGTCAGCTTCCTATAGGCCTGCATGGCAGTCAGGGGAGGGCCGGCGTGTGCAGCTCCCTGTGACGTTCATAGGAGGAGTTGCGGTTGCCCAGCGAGGCAAGATGCCGACACTAGCAGCATTCACAGCGGCAGTGAGTTGGCCTAGAGAGTTGCTTGAGGGCAATGCTCATTCAGAGGATGTACCACCTCCGGGAGAGCAGGATGACATGTATGGTATGGCGGAGTTGCCTACCATGGTTGCTCAGACTCCATTGTGGGGCACGAGCAAGGATTTGCAGCGGGATGCTGATCGACGGGTGCAACAAGCCTGGTGGAGGCTTTTGTACCGTCAGGAGAGGAGGAGAGTGCGGGGATTGCACCAGGACCACCTCAGTTGTCTCCATTGGACACCACACCTATTGTGTGGCAGTATCCGGATGAAGGCATTTGTCTTCTGGACTTGTTTGGCGGGATCAGCACCGGATTGGCTGCTGTGTTACAGGCAGGTGTACGAGTTCGGCGTTACCTGTATGTGGAGAGGGATGAGACTGCACGACGCGTTTCACTTCGCCATGTTGCTCAGTTGGTGCAGCGGTACCCTGAGTTGTTGTCGGTGTCTGCAATTCGTGGATATCAGCAGGCCTTGCCAGCAGACATTTCGTTGCTGGGGGCGCAGGATTGGAGCGGGTTGGCTCCATTGATCTGGTAGTGGCAGGTTGGCCCTGCCAAGGGCATTCATCAGCCGGGCATGGCAATGGATTGCGAGACTCGAGGTCGGGTCTGTTTTGGGAGATGGTGCGGTTTTTGCGCCACTTGCAGCTTCATCAAGCTGTATCTCCAGCATACATCTTGGAGAATGTGCCACTGATGGGCGATTCTCGGGCCAGGGTGATGGCCAGTGTGCATCAAGTCCGGTCGTGGCTTGGGTCAGCAGTGTTGCTAGATGCAGCTACAGTGGGGTCACGGCTCATCGTCCACGGCTATGGTTGGACTAACTTGATGCCACCCGCACTGCTCAAGCGTGCATTTGATGGGTGCAGCGGCCAGCACATCTCACAGTGGATAACATTCTGGACACAGGAGGCTCACTGCTCAGCTTCCCAGGATCGCATGCTTTCCGGGATAGTGGACCTGGCCTCCTGTGGGATGCTCAGTTGCAGCAGTTAGTGGAGCCTAATGCTGACGAGCGTGAGCGGGCAATGGGTTTACCACTGGTACCACGGCGGTGTCGTCTCTTTCTGAGGCATCACGTCGTCAAGTGTTGGGGCAAGCAATGGATCTCAATTGCTTGACCTGGATTATCAAGCTTGGCTCTGGCTAAGCAACGCAGAGTGCGAGTACACTTCCCTCAATGGTCTCTCTGCCTACCGAACGGTACAGGCAGTGAGTGGGGCGAGCATTGAGGACCACGGGGTGCATGCATCCATGCACACGTGGGAGTGCTGGAGGTTCAGAGGGAGTTGGCAGCCAAGGCGGCTGTGATAGGGATGAGGTTGGGGATTCTTCTCGGGTTGAGGAGGTCCTCAAGGATGAGATGATGGGGCAGGATGAGGCCTTGTCATTGACTGAGCAGGTAGGGAGTACTGCTCAAGAGGTTGCAGCATAGCAACCACGGGACGCGTCCTCTACCTCTAAGCCCACTGGACTTAAGGTTGCAGTTACGGAGGACAATTGGGAGCCTGACATTGGACCCATTGTCACCGGAGGAGAGAGACGACGTATACGGCGGTTCCTGAGGGCTTACAGGAATTGCTTTGCCTTCAGTTTGAAGGACTTGGGAGCACTGAAGGGTCAAGAGATCCGTATTGAGTTGGCCACTGACACGCCAATCTTTCGGAGACCCTATAGATACAGTGACATGGAGAGGTCTTTGATTCAGATGAGGACTCAAGATCTCTGGGAGGCAGGTTTGGTGGAGCTCTCTGGTGGAGAGTATGCTTCAGCCACAGTGATGCCAGCCAAGAAGGATGTCTATGGCAATTGGACGGAGAGACGTATGTGCGGTGATTACCGGCCTGTAAATCGTCAGACCAAGTCCGATAAGTATGCCATGCCAACACCAGAGGAGATCTTTGATGCCATCGGGCATGCTAAGGCCTTTAGCACTTTGGATTTACGATCCGGATATCACCAGTTGCCAATCAAGGAGGCGGACAAGCAGAAGACGGCATTCTGGGGGATCAATGAGCACGGCAAGGATTGCCTATATCAGTGGCGGTTCTTACCATTTGGGCTTAAGAATGCTCCTGCAGAGTTTCAGAGAGTCATGGATAGGATTCTAGCAGGGGTGGACTTTGCTCGGTGCTACATAGATGACATCATCATCTTTAGTGTTACGATGGAGGAGCATGAGAGACACCTTCAGGTGGTATTGGAGCGCTTGAGAGCGCACGGATTGAAGTTGCATCCGGGGAAGTGCAAGTTTTTCCACAACCAGATTGAGTATCTGGGTCACATGATATATCCTGGAGGATTGGGGGTACAGCAGACTAAGGTAGAGGCCATTGCACAAATTCCACGCCCCACGGATGTGAGCCGAGTTCGAGCTTTCATGGGGTTGGCAAACTATTATAGACGGTTTGTCAAGGGATTTAGTACCATTGCAAAGGCTCTAACCAAGCTGACCAAGGTGGACCAGGAGTGGCAGTGGGAAGATGAGCAGGAACGAGCTTTTCAAGAGCTCAAGGCGAGGTTGACCTCGGCGCCTATCTTGAGACGACCTATCAGGGGGCGTCCCTTTCAGCTGCATACGGATTGGAGCATGCTGGGGCTTGGAGCGGTGCTCACACAGGTGGATGATGAGGGAAGAGAGTTCGTAGTGGCTTACGCTAGCCGCTCGAACAACGCTGCAGAGGCTAAGTACAGCTCATATGAGGGAGAGTGCTTAGCTGCAGTGTGGGCCGTGGCACACTTCAGGTGCTATCTATACGGCAATCTTTTCACCCTTGTCACGGATCACCAGCCACTCAAGTGGTTGATGGAGTCAGACAAGCTTACGGGGAAGCTTGCACGGTGGGCACTTATACTCCAGGAGTATGACTTTCAGGTTGTGCATCGACCGGGTTTGTCAATCGGGATGCGGATGGATTGAGTCGCAATCCATGCATGAGCCAGCAGGATGACACTGGAGCTCGGTGGCATGGTGAGACGGACGAGGAGATGGTGCCGGGATGGCACGCATCTGCATTTTGTGTATCTTGGCATCGGGAGGTCAGATTGGACCTACAACAGGGATGACTGTAGACGGAGTGTCTGAGGACCCTGAGGCTAGTGATGAGCTAGGTGGTGCCAGAGATATACATGAGGATTCGGCTGTGTTGGACTACCTCCGCACGGGAGACACGGCAGCCATTGTGACTGCCAGGGAGAGGGATCGGATCCTGCAACGAGCCAAGAGGTTCAAGTGGGAGGGGATACACCTACTTCGAGTGTGGGAGGATGGTCGGGGTGAGGATTGTGCCTCACCCCCACACAGCGTGCACGGTTAGTGCGGCATGCCCATGAGGAGTTGGGGCATTTTGGAGTGCGACGCACTCACAGTTTATGCAGGGGCAGTATTGGTGGCGTGGTATGCATACAGAGGTGCAACAGTTCGTGGCTAGGTGCATGGTGTGTGACAGGGTGCGTGCTTCATTCAACGCCCCTACACCACAGTTGCATCCTTTACCAATCATGGGATTGGGCTACAGGTGGAGTCTTGACTTCGCAGGACCGTTGCCACTGACTATGCGCCACCACAGATATGTATTTGGTGATGGGGCACTTCTCCAAGTGGATTGAGTTGGTTCCATTGCCTGACAAGGCTAGTGAGGGGGCTGCGTATGCATTCTTGGATCGTGTGCTTAGCCGATTTGGTGCTCCAGCTGAGGTACTCACGGACCAAGGGAGAGAGTTCTTGGGGGAGTTTCAGGCTTTGTGTGATAAAGCCTTGATAGACCACCGCACCACTTCTCGGGATCATCCTGAGGCCGATGGCTTAGCAGAGAGAGTTGTTCAGACGGTGAAGAGGGGTTTGCGCAAGTATGGCTTGCAGAAGGGACACCTAGGAGATTGGGATCTTCAGGTTCCTTGGTTAGCCATGGGCTACAGGTTCAGCAAACAAGCATCACTTGCCTCCTTCTCACCATATTTCCTTCTCTTTGGCCGAGAGCCGGATTTGCCTGCAGCCATTCGTAGGGACACTGCTCAAGTCCTTAACCTTGACGACCGGACGTGTGGGTACGTGCATGTGATCAGCGTGCAGAGTTGTTCAAGAAAGTCATGCCCATGGCTTTTGAGAACCTTGCCATTGCACAGCACCGTGATACGTTGAGGTATGCCACTATACGTGGTGGAGGATATCGTCCTGGGGTTCGGAGGTTTAGCCCTGGTGACTATGTTTATTTGCAGCAGACTGCTCCTACGACTCTGGATGTTACTGCAGGGCGTGTTATTCTGAGGGTTCGAGAGTGTTGCCCTCAGGGTCCTGATCTTGGAGGTCGGGATGGCATGACTTGGAAGGACCATGTGCGTAATTGTGCGCCATGTCACCTTCCCAATGTCGATGCAGAGTTGACCCAAACTTGGCAGTGGTACCTGCAGGTTTGAGGTGCATGCTCTGTGGGTCTGCCAAAGGGGCAGCCACCATGCTGGTGTGTGATCGATGCTCAAGGGGTTGGCATATGGGATGCTTGATACCACCTCTTGAGAAGGTTCTGACGGAGATTGGTTGTGTCCACACTGCTTGGGATAGTGGCAGTGGACATGACTGGAGGCAGCTAACAAGACATGGGAGGCCAAGCTCATAGGAGTCAATACATGAGATCCCAAGCTCAAGTTCACAGGTTGCAAGACGGTGACTAACGATGGGGCAACTCTTGCACCCGGCCTCTTGATCTATCGAGTTTGAGTGTAGTAGGGATAGTGGTGGAGGACTTAGTGAGGCTATGGTCACTATCACATCTTGTGGCTACCTGGACTTAGAGGGACCTAAGCACCAGCTAGGGGGGCTATTGTGTGGACTAGTGACTGCCATAGTGGGCAGCATAGTGGCAGCCTAGTGACTGACTAGTTGTAGCCTAGTGGTTGGATTAGTGGTTGGACTAGTGGTGGACTAGTGGTATACTAGTGTGTGGTGTGCACATGTGTTGTGTGGTTTTGGACAGCGATGTAGTTGTGTAGCGATATGTATGTGCACGACAAGTTGAACCGCCATTGTGAGGACATAGGTTGCAAGGGCACCATTCCACCGAATTTCAAGCCATGGCCCATACCGGTATCGCAGAAAGCTAAAGATGAGGTTGTTTTCAATAGCCGCGGCGCCAACGGTACTGGCGGACTGCTGGAAGGATGCAACTAGGCAGTCTGGAGGAAGTGCCTATGCATCCCCGCAAGCAAAAACTCAGTGATGGGGCAAAAAAAAAGTGGGAGCGAAAGCAGCAAGGTCTGCTCGCGATGCAAACCTGTCAGTCCTGCAGGGGGGTCCGTCCGAAGTGTGTCAGGTAGGCTCTGCTCAGGATGCAAGCATTGCGGGCCTACATGGGAGTCCGCCCGATGCGCGCCGGACCAGAAGGTCCCGGTAGATGCCGATGTTCAGCCCCGCCGGTCTACCGAGCGTACCGACAACATCATCCAAAATAATGACTTCGAAGGGCAAGGTCCACTGTCTAGTGCAGTGGATATTGCCTTATCTGAGAGGACAAACTTGGACATGCTCATAGACAGCCTCGACGACAACACCTCTCTTGCCCACACCGCCCAGGAGACCCAGCAGCCTGGTCTGCGGGTTGGGCAGACCGAAGATATGGGACCTGAAAAGACCACCCACAAGTCTACTGGTCCAGCCTGCCCGGGAACGTTGCACCTACTTTGGTTTGGCATTCTCCCACCAATCTGCCCACCCCAAGACGATCCGCAGTTCTTCCCCTTTTTCTTCAGATATGTGCAGACATGACGGATAACATCAAGTATTCGGGAAGCCGATGCCATGCGTGATGGCGATGCGGGCAACATACTTGACGAGGTAATGCTATCAAACCATTCCTGCAATTTTATGCATTTTTTTGGGACTACTGTCGATTAGTCTGTTGAAGTTCAGCAGACTATGCACGTCCATAGTTCATGACATGCTTATTCTACCCCAGTCTCTGGAGTCTGCTAAAGGCAGTGGTCTGCTCATTGCCATGGTCTTGCTGAGTCTTGTGGTCTGCTCAGAGATCTTAGAGCTCCGAATGCCCTCACAATCGTGTGTGTTTTGCTGCATAGCTGCCAGCTCCCGTATGAACCGACTTGTGGTGAAGCCGACAGACCTATTTCTTGTGTTGTCGCGTAGTCTGCTCATCTTCACCAGACTGTATACGTCCATAATTAGGTCTTCTGAAATGTTTTTGTCTGCTGAAGTCTGCTAAGATATGAGTGTCTGCTAAATATCATGGTCTGCTGAGTATTGTGGTCTGCTGAATGTGGATTGTGGGTTGCTGATGGTCTGTTGATTGTCTACTTAGTGTCATTAAATTCAGTCAGTCCAATGGATTCGGTCTGTCCGATGAAGCTCATTTGTCTTTTGCTGCACAACACACTGCTCAGTCTATTTGCAAAGTCATGTCAACTTGGTGGACACCACGTCAGGAACCTCCTTTGCAAGTGCGTGAGGTGCGGCTTGAAGTGCAGCGGGTTCATGAGTACATTTTGATGAAATACCCCGGATCAGCAGCCGCCATAGACAAACTTGACACGGAGTTGGCAGGTCCCCTCCAGCAGACCGCTGACTTCATCACTCCTCAGGAGACCACAGCAAACCACGACAGACCTCAAGAGACCCCAACAGACCTCATCACACTAAAGCACAGTGAAGCACACGCCAACAATCATGAGCAGGACTCCTCGCACCTGGGCAGACCGAACCATGCCTCAGCAGACCTCATACCTGAGACTGGGCCAATTGGACAGGGTGAAGACTATGCCCATTTCCCCTCCACTGTGGGCATTTTTGGGGTGTGGAGATCGCCGTTACCGTGGGCGCCGAAGAACGAGAGGATCCTACACTTCCCCGCTTCAGGATTGGTTACACAAGTGCCCATGTGGACTGGTACAGTGACCTGCACCACATTGTAACGGGCCGGAGGTGGCCCTTTGTCCCTTATCTCTATTCCATGGAGTATACTACGGAAGAAGCCAACCATGTTCTGGAGCAAGCAGGGAAAGTTGCTATTTCTTCTTTGAGTGAAGTAAATGAACCGCCACTCCTTGTTCAGATCCTCCTTATGGATGACCCTCGCCCGGAGGAGTTGCGGCATATGGCTATGGCACACCCAACGTTTGGTGTCCGCAAGAAGCACTTGTCCGCAGTGACTGCGGTCCACTTCGACCGGATGGCATCATCGTTCCTGCAGCATCGGTGGATGCAGTTTGGAAATTTCACATCATCACAAGAAGTTGCTGAAGGACTTGCCCACTCTTCGGCAAGACTTCCTACATGGATCACAGGCAGGAGAGTCTGTTACAGACGGATCACAAGCACGAGAGTCTGTTGTAGATGAGACTATGTTGTGGTTCTCGTATGTAATAGAGCTTGTTGTCTTTGACATTGTCTTGCTCAAACCAGACATGTTCAGAGTATTGTGGTCTGGCTCGCCACATCACGGCCACAGTTCCGCGCTTGCCCACCTTGATTCCGCACTGCTGGACCGCCAAATTAAAGACATCGGACTTGTTGGAAATCTGCTGGAAGGTACTCGCGCGCTGCTCTATCTCATTCACTGCTCCCCCCCCCCCCCCGCCAATCCTCCACCGCATTTGTTTATATCATTTTTTGTGTTCCATGCAGGGCGGACAGCGGGACCTGGAAATCGCATGCTGAGTGCTTTCGACTCCCTTGCCAGGGCTGCCAGAGAGGTTGTCCTAGCTGTGCAGGGTCATGAAACCAGGGGACTGTCCGTAAGGCTGGCCAGGTCCGGCAGGCTGGGGGGAGGTCTCAGGGGACTGCCGGGGATTTTCAGCGGACTGGTATGCAGACTCAGCAGACTAGTTTGGAGTCTCAGCAGACTGGTATGGAAATTGAGCAGACAAGACATGTCATGGAGCAGACTACCTTGGGAAATTAGTAGACTACCGTGGAGTCTCGAGACGCCTGTGACCAGGAGACTCGCAAACAGACTGAACAGAAGACTCAGGATGACACTGAAAAGAACACTCCCATTGCGAAACAACATTGCCAGAAGACCCAGAAGACCTCACAGTAGACCTCAGTGGAGTCTGCTGAACAGTACCCTCCCAAGACTGTCCTCCACGACTTGCCCACAACATTTGTTACTGAGTCTGTTATAACGGGACAGTGGCACATTCAACGGCCTAACCAACAGTGGATGTCTGAGCATTTGACCCAATTGAAATGGACATCATCTGCCCAACCCAACTTCTTAATGTCTGCCAACCCTTTGTCAACGGTGCCAGAATCAACTTTCCCCGCCGGATAAGTTCACCCACATACTTTAGCCCACACGATGTAACTATAATCTCGATAAATCCTTAGTATCCATCATCCCGTATGACTTTTGAGCTTAGCCCTGTCTTTGTTCGTTCACTGGCGAGAGTCATCGATGAATTTGAAGTGAGCGAACCGACCTGTAGACCAATAAACCGCATCATAGACCTTACAGCAGAATCCGATGAGAGAATTCAAGCCAACCCGGCCCTACATGTCTCTGATTGCACCCTTCCCACCGCTTTCAACCCCGAGTCTGTTCTATCAGCAGACCCTTAAAACTTACTTGATGGTGAAATTGATAGTCTGCTGGTGCGCCTACAAGACCAGAACCACCGTAGGGCAGAGCAGGACAGGCAGCAGACTAACAAAACTGCCAATGGGAGTGCACAGACGACCAGAGAGGAGACTACGGTGGACACTGTAGAGTACACTAGCAAGGAGACTAACCGGGATAAAGGGCAGGAGACTGTCCAGCAGACTGCATGGGGAGTTATCCAGCAGAGTAGGCAGGAGACTGCCGTGGGTGCAGATGGCATTGTTCCGGAGTCTGCCAACGACATTGCCCCGGAGACTGCAGATGACTCCCACGCCCAACAGAGTATCCGCAAGACTGCCCAAGAGTCTGCTCCTGCGTTTGAGAATCCTTTCCACCAGACTCCACATTACTCTGCCCAAGAGACTACACACAGGTCTGCTCAGACGAGTTCACAAGACTCTGGTCAGCAGACAACACAAGACTCCGCCGAGGTGACTGCCCTGCTTAGAGAGTCTGCCCGGAAGACTGCAACAGACTCTGCCCACCCGACTGCACATGAGTCTGCCCTCTTGCTGCCCAGGTGACTGCAGCAGCAGACCCTGCCCACCAGACTGCATGAGTCTGCCCAGGTGACTGCAACAGCAGACCCGTCCCACCCGACTGCGCATGAGTCTACCCAGGAGACTGCAGAAGCAGACCCTGCCCACTGGACTACGCATGAGTCTGTCCGGTTGGCTTCAGCAGACACACCCCAACAGACTGCAGCAAACAATTCCCAGCAGACTGCAGCAGACCCTCTCCAGCAGACTGAACAGATGACTGCACTTGAGTTTTCCAAGGAGACTTCTTCAAAGTATGTCCAGCAGACTCTTATACAGCCCGCCCAAGAGAGTTTCAATGAGGCGACAGTTGAGGACGTCCGCAAGCAGACTTTGCCTTCGCCGTCTCCGTCTGCTCCTGCTCCTGCCAATGTTGGGTCAACAACAAAGACAGGCGGTCTGCTCACACCACCCGATTCTCATGTTAGTTCAACGCATGCCATTCGTGAGGCTGCGAGGACTGGACCGGCAAGTGTCAACAAACCGACTGACACTCTTCTGCTGCGCAGCAGAGCTGCAATATTGCGGCAGTCTGGGCAAGTCGTCCCAAGCATTGCGGTAGAGAACGCCTCCGTCCGAGCAGAAAGAGAAAAAGCCCAAAAACGTCCGGTCGTTGAGGCGGTCAAGGAGACTGGAGAGGGTCATGTTCAAAAGAGACCAGCCAGGAAAGGCAAGTCAGATGTGTTTATGAACAAGGACCGCCGATTTTTGGACATGGACAAGGAGGTGGCAGAGTTACTGGCGTCGAAGAAGTAAGTCGTATGTGTCTGCTGCTTGGTCGTGTTATTTTAAAGTTGCCTTTGCAGGTATGTATTTTCTGGCAGTCTACTGGCTTCTTGTTTGCAGTCTTGTAAGGTCTGTACTCGGTCTGCTGTGACTGTGACCCATAGTTGTGTTTGTCGACTTTGTTGATTGTCAGGTCTGTTGTTCGGTCTGCTGTGACAATGCACTCCACTGTCCGAATGTCCGAATGTCCACTGTCCGATTGTTGGGTCTGTTGGTCGGTCTGCTAAGAGTCTCCCTTGACTTTGGTTTCTGGACTTTCTGGTAATTCAGTTTCCCTCATCGGTCTGCTAAGACTGTGCAGCAGACTGATGTTTTTGGACATTGTGGAATGAGTGATGTCTTGGTGGGGTCTGACTGTATGTGCAGGATTGAAAGTCGTTTCCGGCGATTGATGTCCATACATGTAGCTGCTGGGAATAGCATGGTGTATTTTTTCGAAGGAGACTCGCGGTTCCGATGTGGCATTGCGCCGGAAGACCTGAAAGCACTGAACGTGGTTGAGTCGGAGTGCTCGGACAGACTTTTGGATGTCTGGTGTCGTTTTTTCGAGAACACCCTAGACTCGAGGACGTATGGCACTGTCGCTCTTTTGCCAACGTCGACGTGGTCTGTTTTCCAGACTTTCGACACAGCCCCACGCGAAACTTTGGTGGCAAACCTTGATGGTGCCTTGACTCCTGCGCGACTTGGCAAAGACATTAAAGACTGCACTCATATATTGGTGCCGGTCTTGCAAGGGTAAGACCCGACGGACTTGTTGCACATTTTGCTGTCTGCTGAATGTTGGGTCTTCTGTGTGTTCCTCATGTCTGTTCGACTGTCTGAGTTGGACGTCATGGTCTGTTCGACTCCTGCACTCTTGGACTGTTGGTCTGCTGGACTGCTAGTCCGTTGCATCTGTTGGAGTGCTATGTGTGTTCGGCAGTTGGCCATTTGGACAGCCGAGTATGTTTGTCTGTTGGTCTGCAGAGTCTGTTGGGTTTGGGACTAATGAAATTGTGGGGCATGTTCATTTTTACATTGAAGGTGCCACTGGAGTGTCATTATCATCGACCTAAGGAAAGGCGCCTACAACCCACTTGAACCCCCGGAGGGAAATGCATACTTGCGTACAGCTCCTTGGTTGGATTCGGAAGGTGCATGCAGGGTGCTTTGGATATGTTGTTGGGACTCCACAATGGGATGAAGTAATGGCATTTCAGTTCAACTCTCCCGAAGTGCCCCAACAACCTTTCAGTTGGAGTGTGGGTTTTACGTGATGTCTTTCATTGAAGGGTATTACGACTGGCTGAAAGGCGATAGGCAGAAAACCAAAGAGAGAGGACAAGCCTTCACACCAAGGTGGTTTAATTTCAGGTTTCCGTTACTGCAACGATTGCATTGTGTAAAATGTATTCGCCGTGGTTTGGACGATGCAGAAAAACTGCTCCTTTGAGGAAATAAATATATACATTCAATGTTGTTTCAATTCACATTCTGAATGTATGTAATATTTTCTGAGATGAAGGCCTACATGCACTCATACTGTTCCCACTTATGCAAGTTCGTCAAAAGGCCAAACAATACAGTCCAGTAGACAACCACCCCACGTCCTCACTTGGGCAGACTCCTTGGTTCTACTATTAACTACTGTTAGCAGACTACAGCAGTCTCCGTCTGTTTGACCAGTCTATCGCGCAGTCTGCTGGCCGCTGAGCAGTCTGCCGGCTAGTCTGTTGCATGCTGAGAAGTCTGTCGCGCAGTGTGCTGGCCGCTCATCAGTCTGCTCGGCAGAGTGTGTGCACTTTGATGCATAGTTATATGTGTGCAGTTGGGCTCCGTGTCTGGGCGAGTACGCTCCGTGGGAGCAGTCCGATGGACAGTGCAGAAGACCACATAGTCAGTCCATACTGTATGTCTGCTGGACCACCCAGTCTGTTAGCCGAAAACCATCAGCAGACTTGGCAGTGTTATTCTGTACTTGTGCAGTCTGCTTAGTAGTCTGTTTGGCCATTTCCGCGGTCTGTTGAGCAGAATGCCCAGTCTTCCGCAACTGGACGGTGGGGCGCTCTGAGCTCTGATGGAATGCACTTCCAGGCTGTTAATGATGCAAACATGTATGCACTCTCAAGCAGATTGTGGACCTTTTATTTCTCTGCATGGAATATGATGGCATAACATTGTTTTGCTGTGTGAGTATGTTGTCTACTTGGGTCCCGCCAAACGGTCTGAAACCTTAACAATTCTAGAGTATATTTTCGTTGCAGGTGTTGGGGCATACACCCTATTGCGCGTTCTCCGCAAGACTCTGGGTCGGGTTTTCCATGCTTCGACAAAATCCCTCTTCCTTTTCAGAGACAAATTATTATTGTCGTCAACAGGTCGGAAAGGTTTTGCTGCACGAGGATGTAGCATCCCAGTTGGCCAGGATATCAACAAGCTGCCCTCTACAGATTCGAAGGCACGACAGCACATGTGTCTCGAGGTACTTGTCATCACCCACAATACGAAGTATATCTGACCATTCTTCGGCCATACTCAGTGGGACGTAGACGGGTTCCTCGAGGGGTGCAAAGTCACAATCCTCCACAGGTCTGTCCATTGCGACAGTCGTTGTATCCAACATCAGATTATGCAATCCTCCATGTATGGTTCCGAGCGCCGTGCCACATGCACGCACTATGAGTCCATCCTGCAAGTCGGGATGAAGCAACTTCAGCACTTTCACTTGGTGTTTGCACAAATTGCCTTTCATTGCCCATGGGCAAGTGCAAGAAGCCCAATCCGATCCAGGGTTGTAAACAATGTAGGTAGTGTCTGGGTGATTGCTGCTTAGCACATACGCTGGTTGTCCTTCCACCAAGGGTAGAGTCACATTGCTCGCTGGAATGTCCCTGGCCGCTAGCACAGAGCTAGATATGTACTTTTCCTGTTTGTCATTGCGTATGAACCCATGCGTCTTCAAATGAATTGCGTACCAGTAGTGTGTGAGCACACGGCCCGTGAGTTCCCATATTAGCCAATCGACTCTTCGACCATCATTGTGCCTTTCCCCATCCTCAGTCTAGCCTTCAAGTTTCTATGGTATGCCTCATGCTAGCATTTGTGTCTTGACTGGCATGTGGAACATGACGAGCAGCAGTACACCACATTGCTATTTTAGGAGACCATTCCTTGTTGATGTCCTTTAAAATTCCCGGGCATTCCGATATTTCTTCTCATTTCCCTGATTGTTTTGGCAACCCATGGAAGCGCTTTTTTTGGGATCGCTTGTTCCACCTCTACAGTACATGAGGTCTCCCATATCCTTCAACACGTTTGCTGCTGTACGAGATCTTTGGTCTTCTGGCATGATTGCTTTACCCATGCCTTGCAGACATGCCAAAGGCACAGGAAAATGAGGACTCCTTTGAAAGCAACCCTGCACATAACACATCCATATGAGGCACTTCAGAGGGAACTCCGTTTGGTGGACACCTCCGAGTGCTGGAGACAAACCCTAAACTTCACACCAACCCCTAAACGGACTTGGTGGTAGTACAACTACCTGCGGGTGTGGCGGGCTGACTTCCCCTCCCAAGTCTGCTAGCAGACCCATGAAGCATGGCAGCGGACTTGGCCCTGTGAGTCTTGTGGCGGACGCGGCCTGGTGAGTCTGCCAGCGGACTCGGCCAGTTCAGTGTACTAGCAGACTCGCCCCCGCAAGTCTGCCAGCGGAGTTGGTCCGTTGACTGCAAGCGGACTCGTCCACACGAGTGTGCAATGGAGTCTCCGAGTCGAGTCTGCCAACAGAATCACGCATTGCGAGTCTGCCAGGGTGCTCGCCCAAAGCGTGTCTGCCAGCCGAGTAGCCCAAAGCAGACTCCACACCACCCCCTATACGAACTTTGCTCGCAAGACCTGCCTACGAGTCTGGCGGGCCGACTTCCCCTCCTAAGTCTCGCCAGCAGACCCATGAAGGGTGCCAGCTGACTCGCCCCTTCAAGTCTTCTGGCGGACTCGCCGTGCAAATCTACCAGCGCTTGGTCGGCGAGTCGGCTTGCCTACGCGACTTGGTCCTAGTCCAGTCTGCCAGCAGACTCGCGCATGTGAGTCTCTCAGGAACTGTCGCACGCACTCTGCCCAGACTCTTCCAAAGCACACTATGACGACAGTTGCATGCAGAGGACTTCGACAGTGGGTGTCCTGTTGAGGTATGGAAGACTCACCTTATAGCGTTGATTTCAGCGTCCGCATCATCGACAATGAAGGCATTGGGTCGCCAGGTCGACATATTTGCGTGGAGTCGGTCACGCAAGGCTGTCATCCACGGCACCAGGTCTGTTGTCCTATTCCTGGCGGATATGATGTCGCAAGTGGTATACCGTTCAGCCACTCGTCGAAAACGATCAATGTGTACAATGGGAACTGCTCAGATGCACTATTTCACTATGTCAGTTGGTTCCAATGTGCAACATCCTACGAAAATTGATTTGCAGAAATGGTAAGAGGGATGAATCGTCCTTGTGGTGATTTGTCCCGAGGGTTGCATCGCATGCAACGATACGCGTATGTCCAATGAAGCATTCTCTGCTTCTGCCACTCAGTTTGAATGCCAATAGTGAATGTGAAATCTCCATCGTAATGCTTGAAGATTGGCGCCAATGTTTCTTCTCGATAGAAGAAGACTGATGCGGGGTTCAGGTCTTTCCACATGCGGACGCTGTCGGCATCGTTGGCATGCTTTTTGAACGTCTGCCATGCCCCCGTTTCTAGCCATGTTGCGACATCTGCTCGAAGAGAATCATCCGTGTCCATCGCATCTCCCAAACCTGTTTTTTCATGACATGCTCCTTGTGTTCCATCAGGATTTGTCGACCGTGAGGCCTCGACACAAACACTCAACGACCCAGGCTTTCAATTCCTGGCTAATGCGGGTGCGTAGGCTGCGCCGTGTGTTCCCTGAACGCTGCGGTCTTGCCATGGGAGGGTTTTCCTAGGGCATCGACGTGCTCCATGTTTTATAGTATGTGAGGACACAAATGTCTGGGGCAAAGATAAGATTGTTGCCCTTTGAAACAACAAAGGCACCCGCGCTTGTACGACTCTCCGTAGTCCTACTTCTTCCTTCTTGGGCCTTTATGCGGGTGTTTAGTCCCAGCACCCACATCCGGACCTCCGCGCTTTGTTTTGGATCCTCGACAGTTGCATTGACCGTGCGTTTGTCGTCGGGTCCGGTAGCAGCATTGACACCTATCAAATGGAATTCAAAAGCCAAAATATCAACCTATGGACTTATTAAGCCACAGTCGGAGACAAATACAAATCACAACAACAATGCAGTGAGATCCCTAAACCACAATGAGGATGTTGCACACATGATACTGCTCAAGAAGGTGTTCCCTCTGGGAGCTTTCCCCACTCGACGTCCACTTTACTGTGCACATGTACCCAATATTGAGTGGGGCAGTCCTCCACACTCTCCTCTCCATGGACGAAGTCCGCAACTCTATCCCAAGGTATACAGGTCTTTTTTAAAAGCACTTGCACCCCCCTACCCATATTGCGTTTCACACTCCAATGGATGTCCTTATTGTTGAAAGGTCCTGGTTTCGGTGGTTTGCAAATTTTTGTCGAAGAGAGGGCGTATAGCCGGCTCTCAAATTGCTGAATGTCGTCGGCTTTCGCTCCTACGTCCATGCCCTGTACAGTGCAGAACACACGCTCCAAAAGAACCTGCAACGAAAGCGCCGCAGGACACGATGGAGAACGTGCACGGAGAAACAGACCCACGTTTACAGCTAGTGGCAGATGGCAGGGCGGCAGAGATAAGGCCCTAAATTGGAGGGTTGCGATGGGATTCGTCGTGGACGGCCCAGATCTTGCGGGCGGGCGGGCGGACACGCGGATAGGTGGACTACAAGGAGCGGACCTGCCCCAGCGGAGCGGCCGGTGGACGGAGCCCGGGAGGGCAGCCGCGGCTTGGTGCAACCGCAGCAGCAGCGGCGGGCGTGGGCGACCGCGGGCAGCGGCGGGCGGGTGGGGGGGGGTCACCGTCCTTCTCGCACGCTTGCGTTCATGACCCTATTATTGTAAAATGAGAGGCTAGGTGTATAGCGTCAATTAATTCGCTAGATGTCATTTTTTGGGGAGTGAAATTTGCCTAACGGCGGGCCCTAAGGGTTAGTGACCACATGATTATGAATATTAATGTTGTGGAGTTTCTATTATTATATGGTAGTTTCATACATTTCACATGAGCAAGGAGTATTATTTATCTGGTTGAATCATATTTCTGTATTATATCAAGTGTCTTCTTTTTCATAATGATTGTAATAAGATTTCTTAGTTAGAACACTATGCTTACAATTGTCACCATGCTACATTTGACTTAAAGTCATCTTTTAAGTTGTCACGGTATCTTGTCATTGGTCATATTGTTTGATCTATCGTGCAACTATTGTCATTAAATTACAAATTATAATGCTATTTTTTCAAAACAAAGAACAAAAAATCAAGTTTATATTATTATTGAATATTAATTATTAATTTAAAAAAAAAGTCCAAATTCACTTCAAACCTAGTTATGGGTTTTTGTCCATGATTTCCAACCTTTTACCGATGCCATTACAGCCTACACGGGTTTGATTCGGTTCCCACATCTTGATCATTGTGGATGGGAATAGTTTTTATCAATACTAATTTATGATCCAAGAAGATTCTTTGTTCTAGGATCAGTTTTACACCAAAGCACATTGATGACACAATAGATATGCATTTCAAATTGCGTCACAATGTTGTGAAGAGACTGTATCCAAACTTCATCTGATCTTGAGTATCATCTGTCACCACTCTCATACTCAGATATGGATACATGGCAATTATTGTTTCTTGCCATGTAAAAATATTACAAAAATGGATGGCAGCAATGGATCATGAGAACCCTACAATATACCAGATATACATATGCACCTAAATCAACCCACTTCAGTATGAATGCATAGCTTCAGTTGAAGAGGCAATGTCATTGGATTTTTATGCAAGCTATTAATTATTTGACTGAGCAGTCTAAATATGAGCTTGTGTATACTTGTGTGTGGGTATCATCCTTTACATATAAATTTCCTATTAGACAATTTGTGATTGAGGGTGCAAAAGCCTTAGACATGCATGATCATCTCACTGCCATAAATCTATTTGAAGAGAAATTATTGTTGCAGTTGCTAGTAAAATGCCGTTGGTAGTATAATAGTATGATCACACCTCATACTTTTGCAAAAAACTTGCAACCAAGGGACATGTCACAAATCACCAACTTCACTATGCAAGTCTAGGAATGAAATGCTTCCAGATCTGGCCCACAAAATATTTGCTTACGTTAGCCTCCCCCTTTTGCCTTCCTTTGTTGAAAATTGCAGGCCATGAGTGGGATGAATATCCCAGCGAAAACACCACCAAAAACAAGCAATCCGAATTTAAGGTTACGGTTAGTCATTTTTGTAATGTCATACATGGTCTCGGCATGAATGTAGTCATTACTGTAGCCCTTGTGTTCCATAGCATGAACTTCCTTTGCGCCTACACCATGAACTTGACGTGTTCCTACAGTTGCATCAACAACCATGTGTTTAGAATTTGAGATGTCATTGAAAATAATCTCAATTTTCCGACCTTTTTAGGGTTTATTCTTCCCTAAATTAACAAAAATAGTCACTACATGCAACAACTATCGAATTAGCTTTGGGGGTGATGTAGTGAACTCAATCATCAGATTTGACCTCGATGATATATATGTCCTAAAATTTTAATTTGTCCTATGCTATTGGCAATTCTGACACATCATAATTACGGAGACAATGGTTTTCGAGATATCTCTATCTCGTTAAGGAACAACATGATCTATAAAGACCTTGTGGAATAAACAATATACCTGGCATGAATATGCATCCCAACATGAACAAAAGATAGGCAGGCATTGTGAGTATAATACCTATATTAAAGCGACAATTGTAGATTCAAAATCTACAGAATCAAAGATTTTTTTTTTTGAAAGTAGACTGCTCAATGTGCATTGAAACCCAACAAAGCTCAATGAGCTTGACTCTATGAAAGAAAGCTCGATTCTATTAGTGTGAAATATGTCAATGTTGTATGAGTTTTTATCCGAAAGACACATGTTGATCTACCAAGGTACTGAGGAAGAAGAGCGTACCAGAGAGGGTTGTGGATAATGACACAAACTTGGATGCTATACGATGCGTGGCCGTGACTGTGGCAGCAGTCACCATGGTCGACAATCTTGCCTATTATTGTCTTGTCTGTTGCTCTCTATTGTGAATCCTCAAGACTGAAGAATATTCACCTGGAGCTCTGGCATTTAATATGAGACATTATGACTAATTAGGTGATAGTTATAAACGCACAAATAGACAAACAGATCGATCAATTTACTATCAAAACAATAACCAATAGAGATGAAACAAAAGGTTGAGATAGAGGAAATTAATTGATACGTTGTAACGTCCCCGGAAAGCTAAAAAAACTTAAGCTTATGGGACAAAAGAAAGAATGAAAGGAGAAAGTGTGACGGCCCTCCACAAGCAGTCCAAACGTAACTATTGGTCAAAGGATTTACTAAGAAGAATGAAGTAAGACATTTAAGCAGAAAAAATGGAGGGATAGAGTGTTGCAAAACTCACGATTCGTTCCATGCAAGAAAATACTGAGAACGAAATGCTTTACGAAATGCGTAATGCAGGGTCATGGCCTTGGCAAATAAATTATAAAACTATACTGAAATCACACCGATTCTTTCGAGCATATCTCGACCTTGATCACTTCCCATAAAAATGGCAATCATTAGAATGTATCGAAGATTAAAGCAAAATTTTATGCGTCACAGACCAACAAAACGATAAGAACTAAGAAATGTACCTATAATTATATATTTTTCACATACTCCAACATGCTTTAACGAAATCCAACATCTTTGCACTTCCAAGACTAGGAGCCCATGATGCAACTTGCATCGGCAAGTTTGAGAGTGAGGGGGAGGGGAAAATGGAAAGGTGGTTGTAACTTGTTACAACGGCAAGTACAACGGTTACCACAATTTTGAATTAACGACACTATTAGCCAACCACAACTTGTAACTAATCTTCTGTTTAGCGAAGAGGTTAGTGAGATGTTTAGTGAATAATACGTCATTAGATGGATATTTTATTTAATTGAAGCTTGCCGCTTGGCTACACCTGACAGTGCAAAAGCGGTGTTGGCCAAGGGTGTGACGGCTATACCAAATTCGGTGAAGCTGTGGATACAGGCATCGAAGCTGGAGCCGGATGATGTCAGCAAGAGTCTGGTGTTGAGGAAGGCGTTGCAATACATTCCGGACTTCGTGCACTTGTGGAAGGAGTTGGTGGAAAAGTCCACCGAGGATGATGCACGCATCCTTCTGTCCCAAACAGTTGAATGCTGCCTGTTAAACACCGAGCTGTGGCTAGCCCTGGCACGCCTCGAGAGTACTTACGACAATGCCAAGACGGTGTTGAACAAGGCACGGTCCTAATCGTGATGTTAGTTGGATCGCTCCTAGTGTGAATGCAGATAGATGATTTGTCTGCTTAGATCCCAAAGCATCATCATAGATTACGAATCACAATTCTAATTACATACCTATCACCCTGTTGAATGTCTTATAAAATCATAGCTAAATCTTTAGCCTTACGCCTGCAACGGATTTTGCCCGTGATCATTAGACCTTCGCAATCTGGTTTTGTTAAGAACATGATACTTCTTGACAATATCATTGGCTATTGAAGCCCTTCTTTTTGCTCAGTCCTCTGGTCAGCCTCTCCCGGTTGTCATGCTCGATTTTGAGAAGGCTTTTGACAAAATCAATTGGCATTTTTTAAAATTAATGGGGTTTTTTTGTAAGATATGGTTTTTTTTTTTCTTTACCTCTTGGGTCAAGCTGCTCATTTCTTGATCTGCCTCCAGCCGCGTAATTACCAATGGGCATCTCTCTAAACCTTTCTCCCCTTGAAAGGTGGGTTTGTCAATTTTGTTTCTCATTGTTGCTAATTGCATGGGTTACATGTTTGATGATCATCTGGTGATTCTTGGTTTATCCATCCTACACCAGCACTGTCATTTCAATCTCAATATTTCTTGTTATGCCGACGACACCACTCTGTTCCTACGGAATGACCAACAGACTAACATTGACAATGCATTATCTATTTTGGTTCACCAAGATAATTGGATGGACCTTCTGCCCTTGGCTGAGTTTGCCTACAACAACACTATACATTCTTCGACCAAACAGACTCCATTTTTTCTCCAATTATGGTCATCATGCTTGAGCCAACCCTTTCCACATGAAGACCATTGGAAGCCTGCTGCAGAAAATATTGCTACTCATCTTGCTACGATTTACAAGGAGCTTATATTTCACTTAGCAGAAGCTCAAAAACAATACAAGGAGTATGCAGATCAACATCGACAACTTCAACCCTAGTTCAAGGTCGGAGATCGTGTGTGGCTTCTTCGACGGGACATACAAACCTCGCGAGCATCAAGGAGGTTGGATTATCAACGCCTAGATTTATTCAAAATTATTCGACAAATAAATCCGGTCAGTTTTCGGCTTGAACTCCCACGAAGTATACGCATCCATCCAGTCTTTCATGTTTCATTATTGGAGTTGTATCATCCATCGAATATTCCAGGGAAGAGTTTCTATACCACCTCCACCAATCAAAGTCAATTAGGAAATTGAGTATGAAGTCGACAAAGTCCTAGACTCTCGCATCAAGTATAAACGTCTTGAGTATTTCGTACACTAGAAAGACTATGACATCAGCGAACGAATGTGGGAACCGTCATCCAACCTCGCCAATACATCTGACAAAGTCCAAGAGTTTTATCAACGATATCCAGCTAAGCCCCGAGCTACACGTCAGTAAAACGTCACAACGATGATGTCAGTCAAGTTAGCTTCAAGGTGAAGACTCCACATTCACTGTACATGATACACGCTAAGGAGGGAGGAGCACCATACACCAGTATATATAGCTACACCTCCAGCACTCTTGCATCTTGTATCGGCA
This sequence comes from Takakia lepidozioides, assembly GCA_030704615.1. Lineage (NCBI taxonomy): Eukaryota > Viridiplantae > Streptophyta > Takakiopsida > Takakiales > Takakiaceae > Takakia > Takakia lepidozioides. Next base: position 60,335,659 of record CM060733.1, read on the forward strand.
GCATGAAGTCACATGAATCAGATACATTTGAGCTGTTGCTTACTCAACTGATCAGCCGTTCCGACTCTCACGACCTTCAACATCACGTCGACGCTCTCGAGACGATGGGTCACCAATGCGATGCGTACTTCTTCGTCTGGACCCCGTATGACGACAAGTGGAGCCTACTCGAAGACTAATAATCTTGTTAGAGGTTGAGGCTTCGAACCCAGAGGGCAACGAAATCATGTTTGGAGGCAGTTTCGAAAATCAGAATGCTCAAATCACTACGTGGTTCCAAGTTCAAGGTGTTGGACACTATCGATGCTTATAGGGACCTATAAATTATTTGAGCCAAGAACGAAGAGCCGAATACTTGATAAGTATCATTCGTCGGATTTTGGATTTTCTCCGACTCTAAGCAAGTCCAACATTTTACCGCTCCTCGATGAACTCGGCGCTAGAGGAGGGGGTGATGTCACGGACATAGCCCAGAAGAACTTATCAGGAGTAAATACCAGAAGTTACCAAATTATTATGTTATCAAAAGTGACCGTGATCTACCATAATTTACTATAAGTTATCATTGGTTACCAAGATACCGGGAGTTTACCAAATTACAGAGAATAATTTGGGAAACTGCTCAGGAAGCTTCATTTGGTGGAAACTTCTCCATCAAGATACCTCCTTTGTTTAAAGGAAACTTCTCCATCAAGAAACTTTTGTTTAAAGAAACTTCTCCATCAAGAAACCTTTGTTTAACCTTGGAAACTTCTCCATCAACATATCAGAACCTCCTTTGATGAAGTGGATAAGATTATTATACCAAGCCCTTGTTTTTTCTTGATAGACGAGTTGTTGATGAAGAAATTAAAAACCCTCGTTCGGATATTGTTTCCATTTTTTTTATTGAACATATTCCAGAAGAGTGACACTTTAATTCCCAAGCTTCCGTTTGTTTCCTTAGAGAATCCGTTAATATAACTTTCATTGTACAAAATTATACAAAAATCCTAACAAAGACGCGAGACGAAAACACCAGGCGGTGATGCCAAAACCTCAATTATGGAAGCTTCTTAGGGAACTTCGTAGTAGCCAGTATATATAAGAGGCGAGACTGGATACTCTTCAGTCTATCCAGTCTCGCCAACACAAGTTCAAGCTACTCTTGTTTCTAATTCCAGTACTCCAGTCCAACTTCCAATACTCTAGTCCAGTTTCCAGTATTTGGTACTCCAATCCAGTTTCCAGCATTCAAGTATTCAAGTCGAGTTCCAGTAACTTGTACTCTTATCCATTGTTATAAAGATCAACTTGATTCTTGTTTATCCATCATGCATTCGGCCACGCCGACCTTGACTTCTTGTCTAGTTTTGTACCTCTAATTTGATCTATTGTTTGTCTTTCAGTCATGTTCTCGTCCTTGACAATTGCCTCTATCATTAAAAGTATTAAAATTACGATCAAGAATTTTCTTTGGGGTGCGGCTAATGTTGGGGTCCCGCTGGGATTACTCGTAAGGCCCTGTTCTCTTGGACTTAGCTTTGCCTGAAAAAAAAGGTTAGGGGGTTTGGTATCATTCAATCGATCTCGAATCTTATATCACGGCCCTCCCCGGTAGGTGGGTGCCTAGATCCCTTTTTGCAGATGCTGGCCCCTGAAATTATCTTATTTGGAATCATCTGGTTGCTGCTAAGCCAAAGGCAGAGCCACTTTGAAGTAGCTCACTGCGTTGGCTCTATTTGCAAGGTGGTAAATTCAATCATAAACCTATCTACGGCTTTGATACTTGGTGCTCGATCTGATGTGCTTGGGTGAAACTTCGAAAATGTTTGTACCATCACCCACCTGGTTGCCGGGAAGAGGTAATGAGGCAGCCATTGTTTGGGAATCTTTAGCTGGATGATGAAGAATTGGCCAATTGCTCCCTGCCCTGGGCTTGCTGGGAATCTGTTGGCTTCAACTCAGTGGATAATATTTGTATGGATGGTGTTCTCTTTCTCCCCCTCACCTGGACTCTCCTGACGTGATAATTGGCTTGCTCCATCCTGGCGGGATTGCCTTGGGGGTAACCCATGTGATGTTATTTTTGTCTCTAACCTCAGGGTGCCATTAGAACGATCTTAGCATAGTCAGTTTCATGAAGACGAGATGCGATGATAACTGTCTTCCAAGCGAGGTCCTGGCATAGGTTTTGTATACATATCTGAGGATCGAAAACGGATAGACAACCTAGGTAGTATAAAAAATGATTGGTTATATCAGGCAGGTTCACTAAGTATTGATCCGGAATATAAGGCACCGAGATGATTCTAGGTCCCCCAAAGTTTCTCATTTCTGTTTCCCATCTTGGATAACTAAGGAAAGATATCGATATTGAAGCCTTTGGTGTGATGATTGAATAACAAGGCTTGTGTAGCAGCTTCAGGGTTTTCAAAGACTAAGCTCTGTCAACTTTTCTTTTTGGAAAATGAACCAAAATGCCATGCTCCTCCATCGAAGCCACTCTTTTGTGCAAAGTCTGAGATAACCATGGAAATGAGAGGAAAGTCTTTGTCCATTGCTTCTCGACGAAGCAGAGTCTTCCTCGAACCAATCCTTAGCTGAAGGAGGTGAAAGAGGGGCCTCCATGATGGCAAAATCCAATTGAGGAATCTTGAGCAGGGGCTCGGGGATGAGAGTGGGTTAAAGGTGAAGGAGGGGGAAGGAACCCTTACAAAACCCTTGGAGTTGCAGAATTGCGATTGGGCCTAGTGCGCCAGGAAGAATCCAGTTCCGGAAGATGGCTGAAGTCTTCTCCACATAGGCAACGACGAATCCTTTGGAAATCGCGACCCCGTGATTTCCTTGAGCTTGACAAAAGAGTTTCCGGAGGGAGCCATTGATACCAACGAGGAAAGAGAAGACAAAAGAATTAGCAAAGAATACGTAAGAGCGGTGTATGGTTGTAAGGACGCTTGAGGCACTGAGAGTGAGGAGTAGGGAGAAGTGAGGGAGTGGCTCGACAACCCCAAGTAGCGGTAACACTGTCAACGAAGTGGACAATTACAATCAATAGAGGCGGCTAGTTGAGGGGAGTGTAGGGGAACCGCGCCGCTAATGTGATGTGAAATAAAGAGTGAGAGGAAGGGGAAGGATGAAATGAATGATGAAGGTGGCAGAAACAGTTGGAAGACAAATTGTTAGATTTTTTATTTTTCTGAGAGAAATCTATGAAGATCAGCCTATTGATTTGAAGCATGAAAGGAATGCTCGTGGGAAAAAGTGGTAGAAAAAACCTCTAAAGGCAACAACATGAGACTTGAGGGAGGGAAGGAAAATCGAGAGAGACAAAGAGACCGTTGGGGTGCCTCACCCCAAACCACTCCCGCTAGAAGTCAACCTACTTGCTACAATAGACCTAAACCAGCTTAAATATGTCCACACCCCCCCTCTCCCCAAATACCTCAACCAGAAGGAATCAACACTAACCCTTATCTTACAGGTACAACACCCCCTCCACACAGACGTCCCGACCCCCTTCATGCAACAGCTAGAACAATTACTCACCATCAAACATAAATTAAAAGCTCCCATCCATCACCCACCTCACTTCCCCTATACCACAACACCTGTCACCCTCTCTCGTGCCAAACCAAACAAAGCCTGGAGCATAGCGGTTCCGCGCCCCCCCAAGATTACACCCACAATACCCTCTCCCCCAATCCCCCTAATTTATCAACAAAACACCACCCCCAAATATCCCCTCATCAACTCGCACTACACTGACGGTTCCCTCACCCAACCCGATGCGGGCTATGGTATTTATCATGCAAGAACAAGGCAAGGGGTCGCCCTCCGGCTACCTGGTCTGGCTACCATCCTAAGGGCCGAACTAATGGCCATATATGATGCCCTCCTCCTGCTAGACTCCTTCCCGCCCCCATACTTCATCTTCACAGACAGCCTCACCTCCTTATTTATGATCTGCAACCATATATCCCGTTTTTTTTCCCATCATCACCACCCTGATCGCAATCTCATTACAGCCATTGTTAACACTGCTATAACTATAAGACACCCAATCCAATTCCTCAAAGTCCGCTCCCACACTGGCATCCAAGGTAATGAAGAAGCGGATGTACTCACCCAACTTGACGCCACTAAACCCAAAGTCTACCCCACGGACGACCCTATCCACATTGCCCACACTCACCCATTCTGGTTTAATCACCCCGTCCCATACCCCATTGCACCCCGACCAATACGTAATCTCTTAGCCACTCTCACCCGTGAAGCCAATAAACAAACTGCTAACTCAATTAGCCATACAAAGGTCCATATTCAAAAATGGACCAAATCCAAAGTGTTGCACCACAAACTCTCAAACCACTTCTGGCAAACCAAAGCTACCACTGATGCGCAAATCCGTCAAACACTCAAGTTCAGATACGTATGGTTCATCAACGTAAGCATATTTTCTGGCCATAACTCTACCCATCACCATACTGCCCCCTGTGCTCAACAACACATCACGAACATGATACCTGGCCTCACCTCCTTAGCCGATGCACACACCCGGTTATTCACAGCCTACATATTACCTGACACAACCACACAGTATGGCACCTGCATAAACTCTTCTCAAAACGTGCTGAGACACGTTGGTTCACGCTCATTAATGTTGGTACTTACCAGGAGACCACCAGACCACACTGTACCGCCATGGTTGCTACCATGCACATGTACCCGATCACCATGCTCCTGCCCAACTGGACTTTGCCCATACATACTTATTATCCAAGGTCTACCCACTACAGCCCCAACACCTGCCTCCCCGTCCCCACAATTTACCATCCACTTCATCGAATTTACATTTTGCCACGATAGGTACCCTAGCGACTCCATCCTTGAGAAATGACAAAAATATGCCTCCCTCATCCTAGCGATTCGACGGTAGGGTTGGGCAACAAGCCCACTCACTGTTGTCACTGCCGGAACAAGGGGCAACATCCACAACGCCAACATCAATGATATACATAATAACTTCAAAATTCCCCACCCCCCATCCATAAATGCTTCAAGGAAATCCACCTCACAACACTCCGTTCCCTCACAGCTATCATCACCAAAAAACCCCAACTCGAGTTTGGTTCTTCTAACCCGCCTCGGGGCCCATAGCCCCCCCCCCCGGGCTACTTGGTGTCCCTCGGGACACTCTCTCTTTAATTTTATATATATATATATAAGGCCCACCCCTGAAAGGGGACAGTAGTCGAAAGATGAAGTGGCTCCTAGTTACGCCGACTTCGGCCAGAGAGAGATTTTTATGTTTTCTACTACAATATGGGCAATAATGGCCCGACGTGGGGGTGGGGATTTGACTGCGGGCCCCGCCAAGGGCGTCCCGGCTCTATGCATTCCCCAATCTAATTTGTTCCCCATATTGTGTTCCCCAGAAAGACAAGCAGGTGCATGACTTCACGGCACACAACTTTCATTCAGAAAGTTTTTTCATCCGAGGTCATCCAACGATGATTTCGGATTTCTGACGCGACCCGAAATCCCCATTAGGGATTAATGTTTTTTTTTTCCATGGAGCTGGAACTGGGATTCGTAGTAGAGAAATTAAGCTTTGAAAAAGCCCCCGGGCGGAATGGGATCCCCATTGAATTCTTTAAAGTCTTGTGGCCAACGATTGTTAAGGATAAAGGCTCAGCTAACCCAAGCCTGCAACTTTAACAAACGTGTTAGGTGTTCTAACCCATTTCTCGGTGTGCCTCCCATTCCAGCATGGCAAGCATGCAAGTCCAGACTCAAGATCGACGGCCCCTATTTGCTGTGTCAGTTCCTATGCGGGCAGCGTGCCTACTCCCTATTCTGAACTTCCAGCTTTGTTTCATCAATGAAACTAGGTTGTTAAAACTATGAAGTTCAAGTGATGGCAACATGTAATGACAAACTTCATGATGCAAGGGAGCGGACATCGCCATTTCACAGCTTCCTCAAATTCCCTAAGGGTTTTTAACATCCCTCGAACAGCAAGCTTTCACATATCCTACAAAATTTTAGATCATCCTGCTTTCGTCAAAGAAACTTCCAAGGGAAGAATCAACCAGTAAATCTTTAATGTGACTATCGGGAAGAACCTTGCTTTGACTTGGCTCGAATTTGTTTTTCCTTTGCTGCTTTTGTCCACCGCAAACTCTTAGCTGATTTTGATCGGACCCCCGATCCCTTCTTCACAAGTTTGCGCAACCTCTTACCACGTTTGAAAATTGCTAGCACCTCAATACTGGAATACAACAGCAACCCATTCCAACAGCATGAAAGTCAAAATACACATACATAGACATTGTATATCACGTACCTTCATAAGATAGCGTTGTTTTGGAGTTCCAACTGGGTGCCAAGTGATCAGCCACTTCACACCCAAGAAACTTTTGGAAAATCTTCTGCCTCATTTATGCACTTTCACATGCAACCTCTACAAATGCACTCCATTCGTAGAGGCTGCACAAGGCCTCATCAGCTGGATAATGCTGGTATGCCATGGCATTGTAGTGGCACCCAAAACGCACAAAGAGCCTTGCTTCACCCAATTAATCACAGATACATTACCTTGCAAAGACCTATGACAGTTAGTTACCTATCTGTACCCGGGAAGAAGTTGAATGCATGGGCATCGTCCAAATGCCACAGATCGCCCTCAATGAGTGCAGAATAGTCCTGTTGCATCATGTCACAGCATATTAAGTGCGGTTGCAATGCAGCCACTTGTTGTGATAATGGCTGCGAAAAGTACCCCTTGCCAAATTGTCTTGGTTCCATTGTGACAAACCCTGTAGCAAAAACACTGGGAGGTATAGCCTAGAATGGTTCTGGAAAGCCCAAGGGAGCCTTTGAAGGGGATTGTGCTTTGTGCTTGTTGTGTCTACTAGGGGTGTCCTTCATATGGAACTGGCCTGCTCAGGAGACAGATCCTACAGATGTTTCAGGCATGATTTTCAGACATTGTGTTGGTGTCCAGAAGCATTTCACATCTGTCTCATGGGATGACTACATTTGGTATACACCGCCAACTTTGGTATGTTGCCCTGGATTGAAATAGAGCACAGTTGATTAGACTCTCAAAATCTGAGTGGCCCAGTAACTTTTGGATCATCACAGTCTGTTCCGCAGTTGCATTTTAGGTTCACACCAAAGAGGGATAGAAGTGAGTGTACACACCAGCTTGAATGCTTGCCAGCCACAGCTAACATAAATTAGGGTACGAGGCCAAGTGCCATCCTCCTGCTCCCAGCCTATGGAGCTCTCTTTGTGCACCCCACCTTGCTGTGCCCGCAATATCCACGGCCGTTTCTCCACCCTGCAATATTGAAACTTAAGCATAGTGTACTGAGTTTCAACAACACACCAACCAAGAGATGTTGGGTGCTGAAAATAAGTCCATAGAACAGGAAGTCCACCTAGCCTGGGTATCAAGACGAGAACTACAGCTTTATATTGATCCCCCTCCCACTTCTCCCCCCTGCACCAATTTTTCTCTCTTCGAGCATCCCATGGATGTTTTGAAGTCTCCTTATATCTTTCATTTCAGCCTATTTTAGGGTGCTGAGATCCACATCATGCTCTGGAGTACAACTTCTATGCCAACACTTACATCAACACTGAGCCCTTCCTACTGGACTGTTGTTGACTGCATGAGCACTGCGGCAAAATTAGGCTTAGTTCGTACTCGAGGTTAAAATCCCATAAGCCCATCTCTTGTTATTATTCTAAATCATGGGCTTGCAGGCAACATCACTGAGTAAACCTCTCACACTCTCCATCTCAATGTTATGCCGAAACTGGGCGTGGGTCTATGGCCGCAAGGCTACGGAACCTCTCATGATTACATTCTCTCCATCTCAACTTACTTTCGAGTTGTTCTTGAGGAGGGTGCCTTGCTCTTGCCCTGGCCCCGCAGGGAAGCAGTGCGCAAGCCGTCAATCACTTCTGGGTCCAGCCCCTTTCTTGGTGGATCCACAATCACAACATCTGCCCCTTCCAGCCAATGGATTGGAGACTGCAACCCCAGTCCCAGATAATCAGGTCCACATGTATCTATCTATATAGTCTCAATGATAGTGGTATGCAACCTGCCTGCAAGATAGATGCTAACTTTAAGTCCAGACAGTACCATACAAAAGGCTAGTTATGATCCTGGCTACAGAGCTCACCACAGAGGCATCAGCACAGTGCCAGCTAATATCGGAATTGACTGATGGTGGCAGCCGCGACAAAGAGAGCTCAAAAGAAGCTTTTGCATCCTTGTTCACCTCCACACACTTCACAACCCTGCACATTGCTTCCTCACCACAATAACTTTGGGGTTCGCATACTTAAAGTTGCAGCTTGTGTGCATCAGGACAGGCCAGTTTGACCCTTGACAATCAACATCGAACACCTTTCTGTAACTGATACCTATCTCTGCCAGATATAAGTCCTCTCCCCAAGTTTTGATTTCTATATACCACCTGCCATTCATGCATGACATACTTGTGCATCTAGTCACAAAGTGGTGCAGACAAAGAAACCCTACAACTCTTAAGAGGTGGGGAAGGGAGATTACATCTGCCTTTTTAGGAGGACCAACATGACGGGCACTGGAAATATGCACAGTTCACAACATTGTACGAACTTATATCCATGAGAGCTACCAGTGGAAGCACAAAATACACATCAAATTTTGAAGAATTGCCTGCACTTTCGAGTAGCAGCAAGGCTGAGGCCTATAATTCCCACACCAGCATACAACTCAACCACTGCGCTCCCTATTTTCACTGCCTTCTGCAGCCTCCGCAGCAGTGCATCAAATTCCTGCCCACCCATCAGCCCTGCAACCCATAAGCCCCTGATAGACAACAACATACACACCAGAGAGCATTGCCTATCACAGACCCTGATGTCCTGCAGGATATGAACTCCTGTAGCCACTTGGGGAGTTTTGACTGACACGGGTGGGGAAGTCAGTCCAAGCATGCCCCCTCTTGCACAGCCCATGAAAAATTGCTTAAGAGAGATCATGAAGTTCTGCCCACGCTCATTAGATAATACATGGTCCTATTCATGCAAATGGAGATGAGGCTGAAAGGACCTGAAGATTGGCTTGCCCGAAACTGGCTGGAGTGTATGCAATGTCTGCACCACCCACACGTTCCCATAGCTCTGGCTCTCCAAGAAGATGTCTCCACCGTCCTCCAAAGATGACCTGCCATCTCCATATCCAAAATGAGTTGAGACTGAAAAGCGACTTCCCAAAACTGAAAAATGCTCTTGGTTGCTTTAAAGAAACATTCTGTCTACCATGAGGTGACAACAGGGATGTCTGACTGTTTGACATAGTCAAAACCTGACCAAAAAGCGGTGCGTGGCCATGCCTTGCTCACAAGGTCAAATCAAGACATTTTACTAAAACGAGGTGGCATCATAGACAAATTCATCAAAGAGTTTAAATTTTAGGGTACATATACTTATGGAAAAGGAACTCACATTTGTACATGATGTTTGAAAATTAGCCCACACAGAATGCACAATGGGGTTGGAGCTTTTCGGGTTTCCCATCCGCCATAGCTTCTGCATCCCATATGCAGCTTCATCGCATTAAAGCTGTTGGTCTGTCTAGAAAAGTGTTGCCAGGTGATCTACAAGTGAACATTGCACAATGCACATCTGCAAGTACCAGTTAAAGAATCTCACGTTTTAATGATCAGACGTATGAACTGAGTGTGTCCTTCCTTGACTCCAGTGGTAAGAAAATATGTGAGAATTTCAAATTAGGAATTGAGGTACCTCTGCAACTCGATTCAGATTGTTTGCCTCCATTGAGTGCTCATCCCTGGCATTCCAAACTAATGAAATTTGCACCTTTCCTGCCCCACCAGCCAAGAGCATCAGACATCATTCAAACTCTCTCTATGTATATCCCTTGGTCTCCATAGACACTTGAGCTGGAGTAGACAGTACACCAACTAGATTGTACAGAGTGGAGAGGACCCACCATTTGCATAACGCTCTGCAGCAGGCAGGGAGGTGTTGAATGTTGTCACCACCATCTGGGAACACCAGTTTCTACCACACATTCAGCCCTAAGCTTCACAAAAGCACAAAAATCAAGTGGCAGAAAATATTACCAAATTTGTTTTACATCTGAACATCGACAGAATGTCCAGGAGGAATTTCTTCCCTTGACATGTGACAATGGTTGAACCTGGATTGAATGGAAGTAGTGGTGTAGACAAATAAACAACTTCATATAAAGTAGCATAACTTCTTTGTCATGGCCTTCCAAGTTCACAAATTTGGTGGGCAAGAGATACGACTACATATGGTAAACAAACTTCATATTCAAGTAGCATAACCTTCTTTGTTATTCCCTTCCAAGCTCACATACTTAATGTGCAAGAGATACGCTACATATAATATGCCGGTGGCAGAGGTTATAACCACTGAAATTTAATCGCTAGATAGAGTATGTGGAACTGACACAACCACGCCAAACACTTAGATCAAAAGGAGAGTTCGAAAACAAGAGTAGAGGCTTGCCTGGACATAACGGAGCTCACCAGAGAACAAGTGGTCATCATATGGCTGGACCCCAAGCTCCCTGATTGCTGCACACATTCGGCCAATGTCAGAATATGAAACAGTTGGATCTAATTCTTGGCAAGCTAGTAGACAGAACCATATGTTGCATGCAAACTTTCGACTGTACGAAAGCTTTACCCATAACTGAAATCTCTGCAAGGTTGGCAAGGCTGAAGGTTGAGTTGAAGAACTTGAAGGCACACATACCTTCTTTCACAAGCTCCACTGCAGCATTAATGCTTGGATGATGGGCTGCATTCACATACCACCAAACTTTACAATTTGCATCACAAACTCTCTTTTTCTAGAAACGCTTCAAAATTAGTGTATACAACCTTTATGAACATTCTTTAGAATGTACTGACTACAGCAAGCAGGACAGAGTACTTTGAATACTTCCTGGAGGAAAGATACTGTCCACCAGATGCAACCCTGCCAGAAAACGTCCCTCAAAAGAACGTCAGACTAGAGCAGTGAGTGATATACTTCACCTCGACAAGAAGGGATGTTAACAATGTCGTGGGTGCCCTCTTCAAACAGACCTATCTGAGGATCCTGTGATGTACCTCGCACGGCCAGCTTTGCCCTGCACCTCCATTCCCACTGTCCCATGTCTCTCTTCATTTCTTTGAATAAACAATATTAAAATATTGTATATGATTGTAGCACATAAGTCCATCATCCTATTGGGGAAAAGCATCATCACACAGGTGCCCTCTTCCACCAGCAGCTGGGAATCTTCACATGTCTGTACTACAGAGTCGGACACAAATACTGTCCTGAAGATCAACAAAGGATTAGTCCTGGTCATAATTACAATAAAAATTACGCTCTCGGGATCATCCCCCTAGGCCTACATGATGAGTGCATAACTGTGCTATGCTAATATGAGTACGTGTACTTTATGACCACGCATATACAGCCATGCCCATGTCTTACCACGCTACCAGAGGTGAGACAAAAGTCTGGCACACCATGCTTGACAAAGAACTGGGTGGCATCCTGCAATACAGGTGGTTGGTCCAGCATCTTGTCTATCGTGCAGCCCGAACATCTACACCCACCAACCCGTTACTCAGCAGACCTTTTTCCAGAAGATGGCATTAATGCATCCACCCCACAATACACAAAATACAAATGATATGGAGGTTACCTCATGCTCACTCTATCTCTGCTCCCCATGTACGATCCATACTAGATCTAACCATAAGTCAAATTGGATATTTAATGAGTGGGAGTCAATAATGTGGTGTGGGGCAAGCAAATCAAGCGAAAGAAGTCACCTTTCTAGCATGAGCTGTGGGCCTTGTCTGACCGTAGCAAGACAACTACAAACCAAACTGCACTTCTGCCAGCAGACAAGAACCTCTTATCTTTGAATGACTAGCAAGCAGTCTACTACTGTTGAATGCACCACAATGGAAAGAAAATCATCACCAAACAAGGAAGCCCATCTGAGAGGTACCGGGGGAAATGCTGACAGTTCAGATCTCTGGCTGACCCCTGAGCACCTCCCTCCCTGATTTGTACCAACTCTGTTTCAGTTTCCTCTTCATTATCACTTTCCGCGCAATAGACTTCCTCAAAATCATCTCTGAAAACCATGCCAACGGATGTTGAGGCTGCAGGGGCTGGATCACTTCCATCTTTCCCATGCTGAGGGCCGGACTTTAACACATCAAATGTTTGCTTGTCTTTCTGCACATCACTGTGGTTTGGTGCGGATGTTCTGTTCCCGGGATGCCAGCTCCGATGCAGTTTTGGCAATTTTTCTTTTGAAGTAGACTTCTGTTGGCCAGTGGGAGTGCCTTGCCTCCTTGAACGTGGCACTACAGGAGGGCTTGGTGGTTGCTCTACTGCTGTGCATGCAATGCAACTCTTGCCTACATCAAGATAAACAAAATTGTCCATTTCAGTACCCTTTCGAAGTAGCTTGTGGCCAACTGGCAAAGATCACCCAAAAATCTACTTTAAACGATGAACTTGGGTGGAACTAGACTATCCACTTCCTTTTTACTTTTGAGCTTTAGCTGTTCGTTTGACCCTTTCAAGGTGTTGAAGGTGCCTGCATCCCCTTGCATCCAATTAGGTAGGGGTTTCTTCTCATGAAGAACTGTGAACTAGGAGGCAGCTGTATCACCCAGGCGAGTCCAGCTCCTAGCAAAATGCGATGCCCCATGGGTTGGCCACGACTTGGCCATTTTAGTATGTCAAATTCGCTTGCACGGACCTCTCCATATCATTGCCCCGGACCAAAGTAGAGTACGCGAGCTTCTCAAACAGCTCTTATAGTCCGCGGTGCTAGCAAAACCTTTGGGAAGTTTACATTATATTTGCATTGGATATAAATGATCACAATCTGCTTCCTGTCAAACATCGTACTTTCCAATCATATGCTCTTTGCACTCGTCATCCAACGGGCTACTGCGCACGCATACAGACTGACGGCCCGGAAAGCAACATACATTTCTACGACCTGCATGCCTGCTAGCGTTTCTTCGGTCACACGTCCCTACCTCGCCTTGCAACTTCTTTGCTCATCCGTTTTCTGAGACTGACCACCTGTCGAGAGACAGCTGCTTTATACCCAATCCCACCAGGCTCACGAGTCTCCAAGAGCTCCAATTCACAAACAAGGTCGGACGAGATTCTTCGGCCAGGGTTAGGATTCCTGGATTGATTCACGAACTGCAAGGCAGTGATACAAGACGGAGATGCTAGTGAGTGAAATGTCCACATAGTATGTGAGCTTGTACTCGCTGTTCGCATCAAGTTATCCATACTCAAACCCCGTTCTCGTTCAACCGCTCAATCTCTGCGAGGCAGCTCCATACTAAGATTTCCACCTACAAGAAGCATCGTAATGCTGCAGGATCTATCCAGGCACTACTCTAACAAAAATGCTCTATCACAGCTATCCTAGATTTCCCGCTGAGGTTTAGGGTGTCAAACGACAAGGGTCATTAAGCATCTCACTTAAGATTAGTTATGGGTTGTGGTTGGCCGCTAATTCAAATTTGTGGTAACCAGCCTTTCGATTTTTCCCTCCCCCTCGTTCTAAAACTTGCCGGATGCAAGTTGCATCATGGGCTCCCAGTCTTGGAAGTGTAAAGATGTTGGAATTCTCTATAATTCTCTATTCTGCTATTCTTGGTTGCACGGTCGTAGAGGAAAGCACAGTCTCCAGTGCTCCGATGTAAGGGGGGGAAACAACGACAGCTGAGACCTTCGGGTGTCAGTTCTTGGGCGGATTGTCTTATGTAAACGGGTCTCCGAGAATTTTGAGAAAGTGCTGGCAATGATCCCAGTGCTTTGACAAAGGGAATAAGACTTTACCAGGACATTCGAGTGCCAATTCCACCATGGAGGGCAAAGGTAAGGTAACTCACGTCCTTTCACCCTTGGATTTATAACCAGCTTTTAGGACACGAGAGCGCACATTATGTAGTACTCAGTTCAATTGTAAATGCTGGATATTCTGTCCCACGGTGTCTAGTGGTGGCTGGTTCAACATGCAGTTGGTGCTCATGGAGGAGTTGGCCTGACCTTTGCTTGAGGATCTTGTCATCATGCAATGAAAGCAACTTTATATGAGAGCTCTCTTCTTCCTGTTGTGGCCTTTGACAGTGTGCTTGGGCTTGTGTCTCGGTTGCTGGTGCTTCTAATTTTAGGGTAAAGCATCCCCATTTGTAGTGTGCTGGAGGCCACCTTAATCCTGGAAGCTTGGCCCTCTTGTTTTCCAAGGGTTTTCCCTGTAGGTCTTTGAGGGCTTGAATTTCCTTTGTGGCTTTTCTTAGGTGTTCCGAGGTGTTAAATGAAGATGTTGTCTAGTGAAGGGTCTTGCCACTTTGGGTATGCGTGTAATTAGCGATAGCCTTGTGACATGGGCTCTGTTCAAAGTTTTGGCAGAGCAGTGACCAAGAAAGGGAAGGGTATCTCTAGTAGAATGTACTCATAAGATGTTGTTTGCCGCAGCCTTGTGGCCATAGACACCGTGCCCAGGTTGCGCAGAACAAAAGAGAACAGATACTACCTTTGTGACGGGCTCACTCCAGTAGTGTGACTTACCTTGATAAAGACAATTAGTTCGAATTTTCCAGATATCCTCTAGAAAAGCCCTTCACACAAGCATCAACTTGCTGTGTGTGAGCTTCCCAGCAATTAGATCCCAACAGGACCAGGGCTTTCTAGGCTGTAGTAAGAGAGAAAGAGATACAAGAGTGTGCCTGAAATGGTCAGCGTACTGAAGAAGTCTATTGTGATGCTGAGTTTGTTTGGCAGTGCTGGAAACTATGGACAAGCCGAATGTTGTTCCTCCCCACATTCCAGCCCATCAAGAAGGTATCAACCCCAACCTATCACCAGCCATTTGCCCTTTACTTTCCTGTAGGGGCTGTGAGGTCACATATCCAAATGGCAATAGTGTGTGGCAATAGAAGTATGGAATGTTACCAGTCACAAATGCTGTAATCTTGCTGCCATTGACCCAGCAAGACCTCATCCGACGCAGTTGGATCACAATCTCAATTACAAGGAAATCATTAGGTCTGGGTCCTACACTAAACCTCAGAAAGAGAAAAATTTCTTTTGAACCTTTCATGGTGGTCCTGGCAGCTGTAAATAATCGGGACTATGGTTTCCTATCTAAGGCAGTAGAGGAGGCATATGAGGGGGTGCGATCTGGCGATGGAGGTCCTTTTGGGGCTGTGGTAGTGAAGGATGATCAGGTGATTGTGAGCTGTCACAACATGGTACTCAGGAACATGGACCCAACTGCCCATGCCGAAGTCGCAGCTGTGCGTGAGGTGAGCTGCAAATATCAACTGGATATGACAAATTTGTTCAGCTCTCTAGGCAATATTTTAGTTGAAATGTTTTGTCTGTAACGAGACTGCCGTGAGCTGTCACAATGTTGCCATAGCAATTTTGGGCTTGGGTCCTCCCCTGGTGAATGAAAACCAACAAGCAATGCTGATTAGATGAGTAGTCTGCAGGCAACTGTGAACATAACAATACATATTGGTAGCCAGTCCTTCACAGGGCACAAGTATCCTTGTACATATGCCCCCCCTTTCATGTTTGTTACCAGCCCAATTGGCGTCAACACCTTCAAGTGGATCTGGAAGTGATATGTCCATGCACAGATTGTGAGATTTATGCCTCATGTGAGCCTTGTCCTATGTGTTTTGGCGCCATCCATTTATCGAAGATAAAGGTCAGTATCTTCTTTCCCTTCCTTACTGAATTTTCAGTTGGATCTCTGATCTGTGTTGCCATCCATGGATCCAAGCTTAATTTACTACAACTTCGGATAATCAAAGCTTTTGTCTCCTTTTTCAATTGGACAGTCATGGTTTTGCTCTGTGGCATATAGTCAAGGTGACTAGAGGTTGTAGCAGGCCTTAAAAGGGTGTCAGTGGCGGTATACCCCGGGGAGATTGGTTCTGTAGCTGTCCTAGAATTGCCATCATATTTTGTGGTGTGACATTAGTCTTAGAGCTAAAAGAAACGACGCTTTAAGGGATTGTCACTACCATCTGGGCTGAGTTTGTACCTCATGGCCAGCTCCAATAGGGTTGGGTATCCCAGTTGACTATGCCTCTCAAGATCTTTCACATCCCACAGGGGAAATCAAGAATCAATTATCGTGCCTCTTCACTGCACTGCAAGCAAACCTACACGTCACTCCTGTGTTGATCTTATGGCTCATTAGCCATTGGAAATTGAAGGTTTTGCTTGGAGTATATCAGTCTTCATTTCTCAATGCCTGAGTACCCACAGCTATGTTGGCTGTTGCATGCGGTGGGTGGAAAGACATGACTCACTCTAGCTGGGTTTTATCCTGTGGGGGCTACAAAAGGCTATAGCCAATGGGCACAAAGTATGGACAAGGATGTCTCTCTCACATGGTGTAGTATGTTTGTAATTCAGCGACTGGTATATGGAGCCCAAGCTGAGGCTGCACTGGCGATTGGCTTTGATGACTTCATAGCAGATGCCATCCGAGGCACTGCCTACTATCAAAAGGCAAATGTGGAGATAACACGGGCAAATGGCAGTGTAGCTGCAGCTGCTGAGGAGGTTTTCACCAACACCAAGGCTAAGTTTCAAATGTATTGAACATACTTATTTACCCTTAGTGAGTAGGGACAACTTGTAGCTGACCATTCTTAAAAGGGGGCAATAGGAATAATGAATTGGGTGCTGGACAACCAAGTAATCTAGGGTTATGTCAGCACCTGGAGAAAGCTATGCTTATTTGTTCGTGTCAATCAATAACGAGATTTTGACCTGCACATACTCCAATCTTTCACTTTATTTGTCCTAGTTCAAAGCGTACCATCTTTTCAGGCGAATTTAACGAGGGGAGGGGAGGTGGATCGGTTAGATTCCTTGGAGTTTGGCTGGATGGGGTTGTATATTGGCTTGCAACTGTAAAGTTGGGACAACCTAGAAGAAACTCAATTTTGTTTGATGATTTGCATGCTGTAGAGAGACGGACGGCTCATGAAAAATTCTCCAATCTCAATTGACTCCGTAAGTTTACGGAAGGGCTACCTCCAAATAGGTAGGGTGCAAAAACAGCCTTCATTTGATACAGCTCAAGATGGCCATGATGGCACTCACCACCAGTTTTCTGAAGGGAGTCAACTGTAATTTGTCCGTGACCTATAAGGATGGGCCGCAATTTGCATGCCAAAGTTAGCATCTGCATGGTCAAGCCCGGATTGGGTATGTGTTGGGTTGCTTGTACGACCTGACCCATAATACCCCCTGCAAGAGTAATCGTCAGGGCCCTGCAAGAGTAATTGTCAGGGCACAGCAAAGTATTCTGCATTTTTGTGGAGCACATCTATGTAAACGCTATATCGGCCATCCAGTGGCCTCATGGTTTCACTTTAACACACGGTTTTCGTTGTATCGTCAATGGAATCCAATCCAAAGCTGCAACATGCAGCATCTGCAGGAAGGTCTGCCCTGCAAACGGCTATTTGGTACCTGAGAGAGATGAGCGGAAGAAGGGCAAAGTGGAGTGGGTTTCTTGCATGGACTGGGGTGGCCAGTTGTATAAGCCTTAAGAAACAATGGGTCAGTGCAAAAGTAGAAATAAACCCCATCTGAGGGGGATTACATGGATGGATTAATCAAAAAATTATGAGGACCTTCCCGATTTCATTTAAAACTTTAAAACTGTTCCGTTTTTTAAAGCATTTTACCAATGTACTTGTCATTTGTAAGCCCCCTAAGTTTCTAAGAGAAAAGTTTTGGTAACTCAACAAAAGAGAGATGTTCTCACATCATTCATTTTATGGAAACTAAGCTAAAAGCAATGTGTCTATCTTGGACATCTTGCCAATAGACTAGCTTAGGTAGAATGGGTCCTTGAGTGTAGGATCACCTTCATCATTAGTCTCAAACCTCTCTTCAAAACTTCTATTCTATCTGAGAGAAGCTACGTCGTGAGCAGATTTCAAAGTGAGTAGAATCGAGAATTTCAGAAATAGAGCCTATAACCATGGGAACTACAAGCCATATTACTGTGGATGCAAACTGTGAAGCCGAAGGTGAGGATGGTGATCGGGATAGTCTTGTGGCTTCTGTCCACCCCGCTAGGAACCTTCATCTTAAGTGGGCGCCACTTAAGCAAGTTTGAGCATAAACTTTCCCTACTTTCAAAAGTTCGTTTGTCTATCAAGAATACAACAAGAAAGAGTGCTACAGATCTGGTCAAAAAGCTCCCTTTCAATATTTTGGGGGCTGTTCAAGCTTTTCAAGTCAGTCACACTTTGGATTTTCTACTGCAACGTAAGCCGCTCGGCCTCCCCTTTCAGGCCCAAGGTCAGATTCTTTTCTAACACTATGTAGTTGGGGCCTTGGACTATTTTGCACTTAAGATTCGGGTGCAGTTTGCGGTGTTGTATGCTACTGTCTGCGGCCATTTGAATGCGGCCAAAATTAAGTGGAATGGGCTTATTTGGAAGCATTGTTTTTTCAGGGAGTTTGCCAAAGAGGATGGAATCAACAAATCGAATGACTTTGAGAGCATCTATCAGGGTGACTTGGCTATGCACATGGTTGTCTAGAGGTATTTCGTATTTGATTTTCCTTCATTTTGGTGATAATAATCAAGAGCGCCACGTAGCCATTTGAGTGAAGAGGCACCATAGTTTATGTTTGTTTTGGCAATTTTTTTATATATAGTGTAATGTAGAGGCCATTATCATCGTAGGACAGTTTTGGCACCATCCAACAGCCCCTGATTAAGGTTTCTATCAGAATGTACGACTTAGCGGGGAGACAAGTTATCATAACTCTCGTGGTGGTCATGTAAACTCACATTATCAGAAAACGGGAGTAGTGAGCTCAAGCATATCTCTTGATGCACAAAGTGGTGTTAGTGTAAATGAGTCTTGGTGTATAGGTGTTCATAATAGTGCTTAGAAGTAAGTATGGAACAGTAGTGTACAAGAAAAGCAGTCAAGAGAATGGTTCTATAGTTCAAGGTTGGAGCAAATGATGCTCTAGAAGGCAGCTATGATCCAGATTGGGGTGGGGACTTGAATAGTAAGAAGTCCACCACAAATTATGCATTTACTTTGAGAAGTGGCACAAATAGTAAAGAACCTACAGTTGTTGTATCAACTACATAGCAACTCCATGGCGATTAAAACCCAAAATTTTAATGCTGGGATGAAGCATACAAGTATTCAACATCATTTTGTCAGGGAGTAAGTCCTCGCACAGCTGATAGTAGGTATTTAGACTAATGGTGTTCCAAAACATAAGTTGGAACAATGTAAAGTGCAAATAGGGTTAAAAGTGAAGATTGAACATTCATACATTCACACAGTGGGCACGTTGGAGTGTCTGTTCACTTCAGTGTAAGTGGTGATCATAATTAGATATTTTATATATGTATAGATTTGTTTGTTAGTCATGATAGGCAAGATATGAGGAGTTCAGATAGAAATAACAAAAGATGAACTAAATGTATTTAAGCAGGCCATTCAGGCCACTTATTAAAAAAACCGATTCTCTAATATGTTGTCGTTTTGTTAACAACACCCCTATCCTCTGTAACTTTCTTCACAGGCGTGCTTGATTCCACGTGGGGCTCTTCAACCTCATCTTCCTTTTCTTCTTTATCCTCTGCCATGTTCACAAGGCTAACGCATAAGGGAACAACATAGACTGCGGTGGGGCCAACGTATGCAAGAGAGCCGAGTTTGGGAACGCAGGGTGTGGGGCGATTAGAGGGACTGCGGTACATATGGCAGCGATTAGTGCGCATCAATCAAAGCGTTGGGGTACCGACTAGGTGCTCATCACGGTGACAAAGGGTCATGCATGTCTGTAAAAATCGACGCAGGTCCTGTAAAATTCGACAACACTCTGCTCCTACTACCCCTATAGTGACAAGCATCTTTTTGCCTAAGCGTCTATTTGCAATGGCTTTGTCCCTAGCCAATGCTTTCATGGATTGCTCGCACCTTTGTTATGTTCACGACAACACACATACTTCAACAAGCTTCGAGTCGCGCACGGCTCCCGAGTGTCAATAATGAAATCTACTTCATTCATAATAAACTTGAAAATTTATCCATTTATTTTTCATAAGTTATTCAATACCAAAGATAATGATAACCTGAGAGAGGTGTTACTGGAGGCACATCAGGAACGAGTTTTCAACAAAGGAGAAGGTGACGCCTAGGGAAGGCACAACAAGGGCTTAGTGATTTTTTTTTTGACAATAATGCGGAGTAGGAGCCAATAAATCTTTAAATTATTATGGAAATATATAAAAAATAATAAAAGAGTCAGCAGGGGGTGACGTACTGTAAAAAGATGTTGTTGCATCACGAGTTGATTCCATCCGGTCATGCTCCGGTCATTCCCCGGGTCATAATTCATCTGACCTGCTGACCGTACGATGATGGTGGGTCCATCCACCGGCCGGAATGTCTGCTTCCTGCATTGAGCTACCATTCATCCATTCATCCTTTCGCGGTCCTCGTCATCCAGGTCAAACAGTGTGGCGTTGACATTACGTAACCAAATGGATAATGATCAGTGTCAGTAGCACACATGGATGATCCCAGTCTGTGGATGAAGATGGAATCATCCAGCTGCCACCCCACGGGCGTGGCAGGGTCGCATTATCCACATCGCTTGCCGCTACTACATACTTACCTGCAACGGTCAACTGCCAAAATTATTATTTCAAAGGGCGCTTACGTGAAATGGTTAGATGGGCCCGTTCCGAACTCCGAACTCCCTATTCATCCATTTCAATACAATATAAAATGGAAGAAATGAGATTCGATGACTAGACGGGTGAGAAGATAAATGTGACGGACAAGAATTTAAAGCGCCTGGGAATCGCTCCCAGCTAGGGTTCAAATCTGGAATGCCTCGCGGCTCCTGCAAGGTTTGTTTTTATTTCGCTTGCTTTCTTCTCAATGGAATTACGTAAGTGCCTCGAGAAGAATGTTTCGATTTGTGGGTTCAAATCCGGCCACCGAGGTCGTGTGTAGTAATTAGTGCTCGAGAGAGTTTCTCATGTCGCCCTGCAGGTTGCTTTTTTTGTAATCAAAGAAAAGGTGATTTATTCGGCGGGCCTCCGTCGCCTCTTATTAGAAAAGGTGAAGAAGGGCGGTGAGGAGGGGCCGGGTGGTAGGGATTGGCCCGAGGAAGTGACGGGTCATGTGACATGCTGGCATCAACCCGGATGGAGAGTGCATCTTGGAGGTGTGGAAGAATCGGAGCAAGATCGAGAGAGAGAGAGAGAGAGATCTCTAGGAAGAATGTCAAGGAAGAATTTTGGACAGTTTGATGATGGGAAGATCTGTGGATTTAGTAGTGGCTGCGAGAGAGAACGGGGAGGCAAGGATTGAGAAGAAATTATGTGCATGTGGAGGTGAAGTTGCAAGGAGGTTGGATACAATTTACCTACAGGCGTAGAGGAATTTGGGAGAAATGTTGAGGCCGGGACTGTAA
The DNA here is from genome assembly GCA_030704615.1 of Takakia lepidozioides. NCBI lineage: Eukaryota > Viridiplantae > Streptophyta > Takakiopsida > Takakiales > Takakiaceae > Takakia > Takakia lepidozioides. The sequence continues at coordinate 60,357,244 of CM060733.1, forward strand.
GCGATTGAAAGCCGTGGCGGGGGAATTAGGGAGGAGCGAGACAGAAGCGGGAAGAGAGAGGCAACAGAGGAAGAGCGGGCGTGAATTATGGTGCAAAGCACAGCGATTGAGAAAGAGCAGGTAGATTGAGAGAGAAGCCGAGGTGTGGATGGCGCGGTTTGAGTTTGGTGCATGGTGGGAACTGTGTGAATAGTGAGAAGATGTTAAGGGTGATCAGAAGATCTTCAACTTCCGGAAGGCAGATAGGGGATGGTGGTAAGGAATAAGAGACACTAGGCGTAGAGTACCTACAGGCCTCCGAAGGCTTTCCAGACACAAAGAAAGAGATGTTTAGACGGATATTTATCCGATAGAGAGGAAGGGAGATCAAGAGTATGGTTGTTGCTCGTAATTGAGAGAACGAAGCAGATCAAAGATGGCAGCGGACACCTTACAGTGGCTTGTCCTGAACTCGTCATGTCGAATACGCAAACAGTTTCTTGGTGTTTTTTAGACAAACCAGGGCAATTCGTTGGGGTTACAACATCGTGTATCATCACAGCGCACAATGTCGTGGGCCAGGCTAGCCGCGAGGCTTCAGGCGCTGGCTGCCCATAGCTTTTTGCTATGCTTCTCTTCTCTCCTTGTCGCCAAGATCTCTTCATATTTCTGCATTTCCTGGTGGTATGTACTGTCTTTCTTCCCCTTCCCTATCCCCAGCCTCTTCTCACTGCTCCATCCACTTCCTGCTTTATGGCCGCAAGTCTGTTTGCGAAGACAGGGTGACGAGCTCGCGTCTTTCTCTCGTCCTCTCTCTAGAGTGTCTCCTTCATCCACTGTTTCACACTATTTGTTTGTAACTAGGATTTAGGAACATTGTCTGACTGTCTCCTTGTGTCTCTTTTGTCAATCGATAATGCATCGGTAGACATAGGTGGAAGTATTCAACGTGTGGTTGATTCCTTTTTCACTGGCGCCAGATCCACAATCAGTTGTTTGAAAGACATCAAAAAATTTGAAAGTCACCAATCTTTTGAATACATGCATGTCAATTGGAGAACTGTTTGAGCAGCTGGTCATCAGATATTGCAACCAGTTGCTTCATGACCACAACTTTGGTTGTTAGTCCTTTCTTTCATTTTAGGGTAAGAGTCGTGCAAGAATGAATACATGCTGTTAAGAATGTTTGTTTGTGCAATCTAGGGCATAATTATTTATTGCAAACAGCATTCCTCTGTTCACCTCTTCAGTGCTCCCTGTAGTCATGCATTTTGTTACCGGGTTTAACCTAGTTATTCTTATAAGAAAAGTGCCCTTGGCCTTCTCCACTGTTAATGATATCATTGGACTCCCCTCTCAACAGATCACAACATTGTTTTAAGATTTCAGTTTCATGAATTAGTACCAGACTGCTCCTTCATGAAGGGGTTGCTTAAGGTTTTGCTAATCCTTTCATGAGGCTAGAGGCAAGAAATTGGAGTCTGCTGATCATGGTTACCGTGTTTCATGACAGGTGGGTGTTTTTCCCGCTCTGGGTGTTCCATGGGATTGTTTCACGGGGCCGATTTTCTTTGCCAGCTCCTTCACCTCCCCATGACCGCCATGTACGTTCTTCACACAAGTTTGGTTTCCCATTGACTGTTTTAAGTGCAGGGTATGGTCTCATCTTGTGTTTTTTCGTGGCTGACAGTATCCTCTCCCAGTAGTGTTCTACCATTGACATGATACACATGCTCATGAGCTGAGCTGAGCTGAGAGGCAAATACTGGATGTTGCTCCCGGACACTTGGGTTTTGGGCTTAGCTTTCTAGGTGGCTCACGAAAATCCTGAAACTCAGGTGTGTAGAGACTTGACCTAAAGTGGGAGAAGAAAAGAGAGGGCAATTATCATATTTATTAGAGTTGGATAATAGGATGATCTGAGAGTACAGAGGTTTATGAGCTGTTTCCTCGTGACTGTGCAGTGGGCTCCATGCCACACTGTGGTTGCGGTTCCACTGCTCATTGCTTTTGAGCTTCTCCTTTGCTGCTATCTTGATACGCTTGAAGGTACCTGCCCAATCCCCATTCTTGTTTATCAGTACTAATTTCAGAGTCTAGTACAGTGATAGGAATGTATGCTGATATACTTCTTTTATGTCTCTCTGGCAAACTAGACAATCCGGCTGTGGCATTTTAGAAAACGTTACAACTTGGTATTCCAGAGATGTGGTCAAGGACAGCAGGTGCTTATGACTTGGGCTCCGAGTGGGTCCCCTTCTTTACAGAAAGTAGGGAAGGAAACGGAATGCTAGGAAAAGAAAGATGTGTATGTGAGCTGTAATGCTTCACAATAAGATGCCTAATGTGATAGACCCCCTGGGATACAAGCCCACCCGATGTCGTGAGAAATCTCAATATGGATGCACCATAGCTATTTTGCAACTGGGTTGCTTAGTGCAAGAATTTTGTATGATACTAGTAGTGCCACCATGCCAATATACTCATAAGACGTTGTTTGCCGTAGCCTTGTGGCCATTGACCCCACGCCCAGTTTGAGCGGGAACAAAAGGGACAGAACCTACCTCTGTCAGGGGCTGACGTTGGTAGTAAGACTTACCTTCATATATAGAATTAATCCGGGTTTTCCAGATATCCTCTACAATTCCGTTCACACAAGCATCAATCTGCTGAGTGTGATTTGCCCAAAAACTAGGCCTCAGGAGGGCCTGGGCTTTTGGCTCAGCCTCGAGACTTTCAAAGTTGGTAAACAGGGGTACAGGCACAATTCCCTTGATAGATTTGAAGAGAGCGTCTCTTTGGTGAGAGAACCCCGGACAGTGTATCAGAAAATGAATACTGTCTTCAGATTGCCCACACAACGGGCAATTGCACTCCCCCTTCCTCTCTGCTTCTGTTTGCTGTTCAAAGGTAGGCTTCCTGCCCTGAGTTTAAATTTCAGTCTAGTGCCGAGAGTGGGTAGACCCTTGAGGTCATCCAAGATGTCCTCCCCCATGTCACTGACTGGAAACAAGTTCAGGGAAGTTTTCTGCCTAACTTCATTTTCATCAGACAATCTCATGGCAACAGACATGGCTTTGGATACTACAGCCTCTAAGTCAGATTTATGCAGCAGGGTCAAGACTTGCGGATCCAGGTCCAGGTCCTTGAGAATCTCTTCTACTCTCTTCTGCCAGGACTTAGCCTGTTTGACAGGGCGGTCCTGTTTCCAAGATATAGAGTCGATTAACTTAGGATATCTGGTGTTGGACATATGTTGCAGCTGACCCCACCATCTGACCTTGAATTCATCTCGTCGGGAGCTTAAGGACGGAATGCCAAACTCACCCCGAACAGCCACATTGGCTGTTTTGGAGCATGCTGACATACACTCCTTAAGCACCCCCACTTGAATGGATTCTAGAGACTTAGCCTGGTTGGAGTTATCAACCCATATTGCAGATCCGTACTCCAAGGCAGGTCTAATAACGTGACAAAGCATGGTTTTCTTAACCTCAGAGTTGACCCCTCTGCAGTGGAAAAATTTAGTGAGCCCCAGAGCTTTGCCCTTGCCAGTTTGAGCTACTTTCCGGATATGTGCATCCCAATTACAATTGGAGGAAAACTCAACGCCCAGGTAAGTGTAGGAAGGGAGGACCGGGATCTCTTGGCTACCCCACTGCCACTTAAGATCACTTCCTCCCTCTCCTCTGTCGTTGAATGCTACCACTGCACATTTGCTGACATTAGCCTCTAGCCCCCAAAGATCAAAGTATCTCTTCGCGCAATCAATCAACTCCTGGAGATTGGTTGGAGTCTCCCCTATGCCTGCGAAGTCATCCGCAAACATAAGGGCTGGTATGGTGGTATCACCCACCCTTAACCCAAATCCCTCACTTTCCACATCCTCAAGGAGTTGATTGATGAAAACATTGAAGAGCAGAGGGGAGAGAGTACATCCTTGAGCTACACCTTGGTCTATGTCAAAGAAATTGGACTTCTGTCCGTTAACAGTGACACAGCTTTTGGTGTGAGCATACAAGTTGTGGACAACTCTCCACATCTTTCCCTTGATCCCACAAGACCAGAGGCGGAACCATAGGCCATCTCTCCACACTGTGTCATAAGCCTTTTTGACATCCAGGAAAAAGACATAAGTGGGTTTCCCTTCTTTTTTCCTTCCCTGGATAATCTGGCTTACAGTGAAGATATGATCCACACAGCCCCTGTTTCGCCGAAAGCCAGCTTGGCCTTCGTGGAAACAAACTCTAGACTCCAGATCAACCTCGAGACGAGTACTTATAACTCTGCAGAATGTCTTGCCAACAGCATTGAGGAGTGTGATGCCACGGTAGTTCCCCGGTTCTTCTCTGTCACCCTTCTTGTGTAGATTGACAATGAGGGGATCATTTCAGTCTTCCAGATAAGGTTAAAGAGGAGAACTAGGGCCTCTATCATGGGATCGCCACCGTGCTTGATAAGCTCGTCGACAATACCATCAGGTCCACCAGCTTTATATCCATTTAAATGTTCAATTGCTTCCACAATCTCAGAAGAACTAATGGGAGCGTTATAAGCCATTGAAATATACTCCAGTTCATCAGGGCTGTTTTGAATCATAGGAACAGTTTTTCCAACTGTGTCCCTCCATTCAGCAGAAGACCCCTCACTGTTAGACCTAGAAGTTCTGCCAAGGATACTGTAGTGAGTTTCAAAGGTTTTGACAATGTCAACCGATGAAGTCATCACTGCACCTTTAGTAGTCTTCAGCGCTTGTACTTGCTGACCGTTTTTCGGCTTGTACAAACGATGAAGGGCCAACCAGAATTTCTTGTAATTACCACCATGGTGGTTTGAGTTTATTTCACTGTATAACTTGTCCCAGTATAATTTCTTCTGAGACCTAACAAGCTGATTGATATCTTTACGGTACCTCGCCCACAATTCTCTGTTGGTTTTCAAATTGCAGCACTCTTTATAGAGGGCTCGTCTCTCAGCTATCTTGAGTTTAATCTCATTGGTCCACCAATTAACAGCTCTACCGCAGACAATTAGTTTCCTCGCAATGATCTTGTCAGCCACGGAGGAAACGAAACTCTCCCAAGAGTCCACTGCTCTTTCGACTTCATTTCTTGCGTTGTCAGAGCGAGACTGAAGTTCTTGGAGCGATTGGACAAAATGAGGGAGAGCCTCTTGCAAGGCCTGGACGTACTCAGCCTTGACCTCCTCATTATGGAATTTTTCTATGCGCCACTTCCGAATCGAACGTTTCACAGATCTCTTGGTGTTGGGAAAACACCTTTTGATCTCAGTCCAAACCAGGAAGTGGTCAGAGGTACCAAGATCAGTTCTGTCGATCAACACATTGGCACACTGGGGAAACAAATTTTTGTACATTATGATATAGTCCACAATGGAATGTTCCCCAGTTTGGGATTTCTCACGAGTCCACTGCACTTGGTCACCTCTTGTCCTGTTATTCAAGGTCAAAAGCTGAAGCTCTTCCAGACAGTTAATTAACCGTCTGCCATTAGAATTCAGCTCGTCCTCACCAAAAGGCCCAATGATATCGTCCTGATAGGAGCCCTTTGCCCACCCGGGCATTGAAGTCACCCAATAGCACCACCTGACCTTTGGCAAGGAACGAAGCACAGTCCAGCTTTACATCTTCGAAGGCTTTGTCTGCGTCAACACTAAGGGTCCCCTCTGTGGGCATGTATACACAACCCACAAAGAGGTCCTTCGTATTCACGCCCTTCAGATTCAGTTTTAGCCAGATACTATGCTCATACCTCAAACCCTTGTTGATAATTTCACAATTATCAAACAAGAAATCGCGGACAAAGAATCCAACCCCTTTTTGGCCGCGTTTGGCAGAGGCTGCCTTGAGAGTACACATCTTACCCGTCCACTTATACCCATTGACATCTCCAACCAATTTATTCGGAGTTTCCCATGTCTCCTGACCAGCACAAATATGAATGTTATTGGCCTGAAGAACTTGTGCCACTTCGAGTTGCTTCCTTTGGTTAGTCAGCCCTGAGAAATTGAAAGTACCCAGCCGCAAGCCAGCCCTTTGCATATGAATTGTTTGTCGTCTAGGTAGCTTGTGATTGCTCCTGGACGGCCAACCGTTCTGCAAAGGGGGACAGTTACCCGTGTGTAGATTTTGCTCGTCTTGTGTAAACTTTGAGAATTGGTAAACCATTCAGGGTACCAAATCCTTCAGTTACACGACGCACAGGCTCTGCACACTTAGGGACAGATTGTCCGTCTGACTGCTTGGGGACAATTACCCCGTGTATAGATTTTGCTCGTCTTGTGTAGACTTTGAGGATTGGGACAGAGAGCAGTGGGACAGATTGTACTCATAAGACGTTGTTTGCCGTAGCCTTGTGGCCATTGACCCCGCGCCCAGTTTGAGCGGGAACAAAAGGGACAGAACCTACCTCTGTCAGGGGCTGACGTTGGTGAGAGCGGTGGGACAGTGCTCATTCGAGGCAAACCAGAACTGCTCAATGTCAGCAGATCTCATATTAACCTGTCATAGAGAAAATGTAATGCAGAAGAGTGTTATGAAAGATGAACCAAAACCCCCTTTTCTCTTACACTTCTGTCTGAAGAGGAGATCGGAGCGGGTGGTGAGGATCCAGGAAAATTGAATCTCCTTAGACCAGATCACCTTGTTTGTAACCGGGAAATAATAGGCAAAGATATAGTGTTCAGAAAAACCTTTGCAGTTACAGAAAAACCCATTCCCTGTAGATATGAAGTCCTAACCAATGCTGATCTGTTCAGCTGTAGGTCACTTGTGAAAGATAAATGGAACCTAGAGAATTTAACAATTCTGACCATGCTGTGCAGAATTGTAGGTAGCCTCCCTAGAAATCCAAAGTCTAAGTCTTCTCGTAAGTGCAGCCAAGGGCAGTGTCTGCCCCTGTATTCATCTGATGTATACCTCAGTACCATGCAATTCCTTACTTAGTATACTTCCAGAACATTAGAGCTTCATGAAGGGTGGGGCCCTCACCCGCCACACTCTGACAGTGGCGGCTGGTGGGTGTGGTCCACAGTGGGTGGCAGACCAGCGATAAGCTTGAAAGTGGTGTTCCTGCCATTGCTGGCATTCCAGGCAATTGTTCTCATCGACAACTTCAGGTCGGTTTTTTCTGACCACTATCAGGTGATGAAGGGGCTTGTTGTTACCTTGCAATAAGCATATTTTGATCACATCTCTTCCAACTTCTTTATCTGAGTAATTTTGACAATCCTTGCGATTAATACTGCTGTGAGGCAAGGAGAGGGGACAAGTAAATTCCTGTATAGCTTCTGTCGTTGCATTGTATCTGTTGAGCAGTGCACACATGTTGCCAATTTTTGATAACAACATCTCTTTGGTGGATCTTTTGTGGATAGAGGATGCAGATCTGATTAGCAATGCAATTAGTTCTGTGAAAGTTGGGATTATCTATTTAGAGCTGATGGATGTGAAACTGTCTAAGGTGGACCTTGACAGCACTAACCCTAATTCTGTAGCTGTCCCTTAAAGAGCGTGCCATTTCTTCAGTTCTCAAAGAATTCATTGTAGTCTTCTTTCAAAAGGGGTCTTAGAGTGGTTGATGACGGCAGAGGCTGATGTTTGAAAGGCCGACGAGGGAATCTAATGATTGGCCAGAGCAGGATGTGCAGGGCCCTAATGCCGGGCGATGAGGAGAGCATGACTGATGAAGCCATCTGGGAAACCCTCCCTGTAAGTTCCCGTGCTGAAGTCCCTTACATCTCTCACTCTCCCCTCACTGTTGCCTCCTCTCAAAAAGAATCCCTCCTTACATTCCTTCGTCTTAGTTTTTACAGAGGTAAGGGCTAACAACTGGTAGGTGCCGTAAGCAGCGGTATCATCTCCCGTTTCACTCTTCCTGCTTCAAACCAGCACGCGGGTGTATGCACACAGAAATATTAGTTAGAAAGGCACTATTCTTGTCTCTCTTTGGACGCTACCAACCCCTTTACATGGGCTCTCCTTGTGAGTCGTAGCAAGTTCTTTGACAGAATTGGCCTTGAATTATTTCAAAGGAAGTTTTTGGGTTTCTGAGCTTATTTCAATGGAAGGTATAAATGTTTTACCATCACAAATTGTTGGTGAGGATGAATCTCACAATAGACGACAACATTGACTTCAATATTTGACTCATTGTGCTGATTTTGAAGGGTAGGTCATGTGAATCGCCAATATCACCTTTGACAACTATCACTAGCATAAGAATGTAGAAAGTACATGTACTTGGATTCAGTGACGGAAAATCAGATCACTGATACTAGAATGATAATTATACTCTGAATTCTGATTAATTTTGAAGTTGGATATTGCGGGACAGCATTTCTGGGTGGCAGTATCGATGGTCTTTCTCATGGCGGCCACCATGTTCACTCTGCTCAAGCTCAGCGGTAAAATTTCTCCTTGGATCCCCCCTCCTATGTTTGAGACCTCACACAAGTGATACAAGAGTCCACAGTGTACTCTTCAGATAAATACTCAAGGTTGAGGATCACAGTGGCCTAGTGTCCAGCTTCTTTCTGTTTTCACTCGGGTGTCTTGAGCAAGTCTTTCTGTCTCAAAGCCTTCCTGTAGGACAAGAAGATGGAGGTTGCTGACGGTTCAAGGTTGCTTGCAGGAGATGTGGGAGCTCTAGGATGGTGGGATTTGTTCATCAACTTTGGGTATGTTAATGTTCCCTTTCTCTCCTGTGTTCAGAGTAAATGTGCACTTTCTGATATATGAACATACTTCATCATATGCTCTAAAGTTGATAGCAGAAGGGCCACGGGTGAAGCAAAATTGTAAAATTGCAACAGGACAGTAAGTGGGACAGTGCAGCTCACAAGTCACTGCTCCAAAATTCGCCATGAAAAAGACCATCGATACTGCCCAAGGACCACTCCCCCCTTCTCGCTCACCTGTTGTCCTCCCTTTTTGACTCCATACAACTGTTCACTCTGGCCTATCTCCCTCTCTCTCTCTCTCTCTCTCTCCCTCTGTCCCAGGCCCTTTTGGGGCCTAGTGATTGGGCAGCAGGTTGATGCTTGTGTAAAGGGACTTCTAGAAGATATCTGGAAAACCCGGATCAATTGTTTATTCCAAGGTAAGTCTTACGACTGGCATCAGCCCCTGACAAAGGTAGGTTCTGTCCCTTTGTGTTCTGCTCAAACTGGGTGCGGGGTTAATGGCCACAAGGCTACGGCAAACAACGTCTTATGAGTACATTCTCTCTCTCTCTCGGTTCTCCAACTTTGAAAATCTCAAGGCTGAGCCAAAAGTCCAGGCCTTTTGCTGTCTAGTTATTGGGCAAATCATGCACAGCAGATTGATGTTTTTGTAAAGGGATTTCTAGAGGATATTAGGAAAACTCGGATCAATTGTTTGTTTCAAGGTAAGTAATACTACTGGCGTCAGCCCCTGACAAAGGTAGTTTCTGTCCCTTTGTGTTCGCTCAAACTGGGTGTGGGGTCAATGGACACAAGGCTATGGAGAACGTCTTATGAGTACAATCTTCCTCTCTCTCGGTTTGTTGTACCTGTCCCATGATGGCCCTCTGTGGACGTTATAAAGTTTCATTCTTTCTCTGTCCCTCTGTCTCTCATCTTTGGATCTGGCAGGTCCTTCAGCATCCGCAAACTCAAAAAGGTTTCCACTCTAATTCATACACAGCCACAGTAGCACCCACAGACACTCATAAATTTGTACCGTTGGTGGTGGTTGCAGTATTGCTGAGTGCTTTTCATTCTTAGTGTGCACCAAGTGGTCTAATCCGTCCATCCAACGCGACGGACCACCTCAACTAGGGACGGGGGGGACCTTACCAACACTATCCCTAACAACGCCATTGAGAGCAACAGAGACCACTCACAATGGGAGCACCTCAGCAATGGAGGACGATGACAATGGGGATACCATATGTGGGCGCCAGGATCTGGGTGGTCATCTTCTGAAATTACCACTACTTGTTTTTCAAGTAGTTCTCTGCATGAAACTGGAGGTGAGAGCCATCTAGCTGGAATCGCCACAGAATTAGGAGTTCAGTTGTGTTAGAATTGTATCCAGTGCATCTGGATCATACCCATGTTTTGCATGTCGGACACATTCTAGGACACTATGTGCTGCAGCCATTGGGGAGATCGACTTAAAATCTTTGTGTTAATCTGAGCGTCAGTGGTGGTAGCCACAAAGCCGACCTTGTTGAAGTTAATTCATGATTAGTGATGATCCACGATGTGTCTAGTTCAGAACTGTACGATATACTGGTTCGTGTCCCAGAGTCATGGTTTTTCCTCTGGTATCCACTGGAGTAACAGGAGTATGGGCCTAGGCTCGAGTGAAAATGCTTTATTGTGGAGTGTGAAAACAGGGAACACCATCGAAGGCGCGGGACATCCCTGTGGGTGTGTTATTTGCACCATTGCTACTGGTTCAGGGTGTGGCTGTTGGTTGTGCATTACTAAGACTGCTAGAGCAGCTCTGGTATATGCTTCGTCTCTCTGAGACAAATGGTGCCCGCCAGCTTGTTTTCTTTGCGAAGGCGTATGATTGTTGTGGCTTTCTCCATCACGGTTCACGGTATCCAACTTCCTGAATCTAGAAGCTCTGCTATGTGTCACATCTTTTGTGCATGTGCTAGAGCAGATGTTTAACCGTACGGTATGGACTATTATGAAAGTAATGTGAAAGGGGGTATTGTTGACTTGTAGACATCTGCTGTTTTTTTTTCAAAGCGCTGATGTGCCATCTGGTGACTTACGTTGGTTGCAGGCTACTTGGATGGTGGTCTATAGATGAGACTAGTAGGGAAGAGCATGCCCGCCTCTTCCAGTCAGATGCTACCAGGTATTATCTGTTGGCTATATTTATTTCCAGCCATGGGAGGATGAGAGTGTTCAGCAACAGACTATTCCCTACTTATTTTGAGGGAAAGTCTTGCAGTCCCATCAGGTTATCAAACCCTCCTGAAGCCAGTTGTGGGGACTCTACACACTAGGGGAAAAAAAGGCTGTTGCCTGCATTGATGCTTAAGCCCCCTAAATGTTGGCTGACTCTGCCAGTCACCCAATATCTGGAGGGTGTAGACGGGCTCATGATCAAACTGAACATGATTTCACTTTCACATAGAAGGACATGGAGATTCATAGCACATCACCCTACCGCCTTTTCAGGCACCATCCCACAGCAACACAGCTACTCACTTCTCAGTATGGCAGTTTTTGAGGACACATAGCTCCTACCCCAAACCAGTTGCTAGGATTCCTGACTTACTGAAAAAGTAGTAAAAAGATAAGATTTGTAAGCCACGCAAATGTACTAGAGAGGGAGGGTGGATGGGGATTATACTCACCACATTGGAGCTGTTGGTGCTTACTTGGCAACTGCTGACATAGTAACATCACCCTAACCCAGAAGGATGGGAGGCTGAGCTTAGTAACTAAACAAAAATCCAAATGGTGGATAGTATCCATGGATATTAAGTCTTAGTTTCGGTATTAAACACTGTCAGATTCCCTAAAAACTCCCTGTCCAAATTAATGGGACTACCTTAGTGAGGGGCTTACTCCAGTAGTGGGACTACACAGATATGTACTCATAAGCCGTTGTTTGCCATAGCCTTGTGGCCATAGACCCCGTCCCCAGTTTGCGTGGAACAAAAGGGAAGAGATACTACCTTTGTGAGGGGATCACTCCGGTAGTGTGTTAATGGAGACATTTACTTCAGGGTTTCCAGACATCCTCTAGAAAGCCCTTCACACAAGCATCAACTTGCTGTGTGTGAACTGCGCAGCAATTAGACCCCAACAGGGCCATGGCTTTTAGGCTCAGCCTCAAAATTCTCTAAGTTGGTGAGAGGTGCAGGGGCAATGTTCTTGATGATCCTGAAGAGGGTCACTGTCTGGTGAGGATATCCCGGACAATGTATCAAAAAATGGATATTGCCCTGAGTTTAAATTTCAGTCTAGTGCCTAGGCTAGTTAGGCCCTTGAGATCATCCTTAAGGTCCTCGCCCATGTCACTGACTCGAAACAATCAGGGAAGTTCTTACACCTACCTTCATTTTCATCGGACAGTCTTTGGGCATCGGACATGGTTTTGGACACAACCCCCTCCAGGTCAGCTTCATCCAGGAGGGTCAAGTCTTCAGGACTAATGTTCAGAGACTTGAAATCTCTTCTACCCTTTTCCGCCAAGACTTGGTGTTTTAACAGGACAGTCTTACTTCCAAGAAATGGTGTCGATTATCTTAGGGTATCTGGTATTAGGCATGCCTTTCAACTGGCCCCACTATCTAACCTTGATTTCAGTACGTTGAGAGCTTAAGAGAGGTATGCCAAACTCGCCCCGAACAGGCACATTAGCTGTTCTAGAACAAGCTGTCATACTTTCTTTGAGCACCATGACCTGAATGGATTCTAGAGATTTAGCACGGTTGGAACTGTCAACCCGCACAGCAGAGAGAGAGAGAGAGAGTTTGCTAACAACTGAAGGCTGTCCACTTTGTTGCAGCTACAATACTTTCAGTGGGCTTGCCCCGGAGGTCGTAAAGAAAATGGCAAGAAAGGACCTGGCAGAAGAGGTAAGAGTGTGTGCTAAGAAGGGACTACCCATTTTTTAACTTTGGCTTTGACTGGCATGGAATGTTCATCCACTATTGAATGCTAACATGTTAGATGTGGATGTGTGTGTGGGTGCCATAGGTGTGGAGATTGCAGGCAGCCCTTGGAGAGCAGGCTGAAATCACCAAACAGCAGCAGCAGGAATTTGATTGTCTTCAAAATGTAACTGTTGGTGTTCTTTGGTCTCTCCTCTTTGTTGACTGACGTTGTATAGAGGTTGAAGTAAAGTTTTGTTCTGTACTGACTCTGTCCTTGGGCTGCAGGAGAAGGTGCTGTGCCGGGTTTGTTTTGAAAGGGACATTGCAGTGGTGCTCATGCCTTGCCGGCATCGTATTCTTTGCGGGTTAGTGTGTGCATGTGTCTCTCTCTCCTGTCTATTTGAGACTTGTGTTCCTTGAGGCCTCGTGTTACACATAAGAATTTCTTTCTTCCTATCATTCTTTCTGTGTGTGTGTGTGTGTGCGTGTTTCGCGCAAACTGGGCGCGGGGTCAATGGCCACAAGGCTATGGCAAACGTCGTCTGATGAGTATATTCTCTCTCTCTCTCTCTCTCTCTCTCTTTATTATGATATAGTCCACAATGGAACCTTCCCCAGTTTGGGATTTCTCACGAGTCCACTGCACTTGGTCACCTCTTGTCCTGTTATTCAAGGTCAAAAGCTGAAGCTCTTCTAGACAGTTAATTAACTGTCTGCCATTAGAATTCAGCTCATCCTCACCAAAAGGTCCAATGATATCGTCCTGATGGATCCCTTTGCCCACCCGGGCATTGAAGTCCCCCAATAGTACCACCTGACCTTTGGCAAGGAACGAAGCACAGTCCAGCTTTACATCTTCGAAGGCCTTGTCTGCGCCAGCACTAAGGGTCCCCTCTGTGGGCATGTAAACACAACCAACAAAGAGGTCCTTTGTACTCATGCCGCCCTTCAAATTCAGTTTTAGCCAGATACTATGCTCGTACCTCAAACCCTTGTTGATAATTTCACAATTGTCAAACAAGAAATCACGGACAAAGAATCCGACCCCTTTTTGACCGCATTTGGCAGAGGCTGCCTTGAGAGTACACATCTTACCTGCCCATTTATAACCAATGACATCTCCAACCAGTTTATCCGACGTTTCCCATGTTTCTTGCCCAGCACAGATATGAATATCATTAGTCCGAAGAACTTGTCCCACTTCCAGTTGTTTCTTTTGGTTGGTCAACCCTGAGAAGTTGAAAGTGGCCAGCCGCAAGCCAGCCCTTTGCGTGTGAATTGTTTGTCGTCTAGGTAGCTTATGATTGCTCCTGGACGGCCAACCGTTCTGCAAAGGCGGGACAGTTACCCCATGTGTAGATTTTTCTCGTCTTGTGTAAACTTTGAGAATTGGTAAACCATTCAGGGTACCAAATCTTTCAGTTACATGACGCACAGGCTCTGCACACATAGGGGCAGATTGTCCGTCAGACTGCTTGGGGACAATTACCCCGTGTATAGGTTTTGCTCGTCTTGTGTAGACTTTGAGGATTGGTAAACCATTTAGAGTACCAAATCCTTCAGTTACACGACGTTCAGGCTCTGCACACTTAGGGACAGATTGTCCATCTGACGGCTTGGGGACAATTACCCCGTGTATAGAATTTGTTCGTCTTGTGTAAACCTTGAGGATTGGTAAACCATTCAGAGTACCAAATCCTTCAGATTCACGACGTTCAGGTTCCGTACACTTAGGGGCATCTTGTCCTTCTGGCTGTTTGGATTCAACCTCATCCAGAGCATCAAACCGATTAGAAACTCTCAAGTTGAAGTTGTTGCCCTTGGTTGTCTTCCTAGAGCGCCCCATTGAATCACCAATGTCTAAGACCGCTCTCCAGCCAGTCAAGGGATGAACTTCTTTGAGATTGAATTGATGCGGGACTCTATTAGAAGCACTTTTGGTCATTGCAACCTTCAACGTACCCCTGTTATCAAGTTTCGAGATGGTACCATTAGCCATGAAATCCAAGCCTAAGCTAGAGCATGTAGTTTTAAAGGACACATCGTCCATCCTGGGATTCACCCCAAAAACTACACATGAAGCCCTAGATTTGGCATAAGTAACCAATTCCCAGGGATCACCCTGAGGAGTGTTGATGTTGATAGGAGCTAAATTTTTGATTGTTTTCGCAGGCCATAAGTGTAAGCACAGGAACCAACCCGAGCCCAAGTGCCGAGTATGCTAGACAGAGCATACGACTGCCCAATTTGGGCGGAGGTGCTGCCCCCAAGCGGTAGGAGAGGGAAAGGCCCCAAGCTTTCCAACTAAATCCAATGCACTACCTTACCTGAAGCAAAGTGCTTCAGGTCGAAACAAACAAGAACACGAGGTCACAAGGCCGGCATTTAGTCACAGAGACATTAATGTACTCCCGTTTCAAGTCCACCCAATGTCAATAGGCTTCCTAGAGGACAGGGAGATCATAATGGACAAAATTTTGTTCCCCCAGTGTGCCAATGTGTTGATCGACAGAACTGATATTGGTACCTCTGACCACTTCCTGGTTTGGACTGAGATCAAAAGGTGTTTTCCCACCACCAAGAGATCTGTGAAACATTCGATTCGGAAGTGGCGCATAGAAAAATTCCACAATGAGGAGGTCAAGGCTGAGTACGTCCAGGCCTTGCAAGAGGCTCTCCCTCATTTTACCCATCACTCCAAGAACTTCAGTCACGCTCTGTTAACGCAAGAAATGAAGTCGAAAGAGCAGTGGACTCTTGGGAGAGTTTCGTTTCCTCCGTGGCTGACAAGATCATTGGGAGGAAACTAATTGTCTGCGGTAGAGCAGTTAATTGGTGGACTAATGAGATTAAACTCAAGATAGCTGAGAGACGAGCCCTCTATAAAGAGTGCTGCAATTTGGAAACCAACAGAGAATTGTGGGCGAGGTACTACCAGCTCCGTAAAGATATCAATCAGCTTGTTAGGTCTCAGAAGAAATTATACTGGGACAGGTTATACAGTGAAATTAACTCAAACCACCATGGTGGTAATGACAAGAAATTCTGGTTGGCCCTTCAACGTTTGTACAAGCCGAAAAACGGTCAGCAAGTACAAGCGCTGAAGACTACTAAAGGTGCAGTGGTGACTTCATCGGTTGACATTGTCAAAACCTTTGAAACTCACTACAGTATCCTTGGCAGAATTTCTAGGTCTAACAGTGAGGGGTCTTCTGCTGAATGGAGGGACACAGTTGGAAAAACTGTTCCTATGATTCAAAACAGCCCTGATGAACTGGAGTATATTTCAATGGCTTATAATGCTCCCATTAGTTCTTCTGAGATTGTGGAAGCAATTGAACATTTAAATGGATATAAAGCTGGTGGACCTGATGGTATTGTCAACGAGCTTATCAAGTACGGTGGCGATCCCATGATAGAGGCCCTAGTTCTCCTCTTTAACCTTATCTGGAAGACTGAAATGATCCCCTTTCGCTGGCGACAGGGGGTCATTGTCAATCTATACAAGAAGGGTGACAGAGAAGAACCGGGGAACTACTGTGGCATCACGCTCCTCAATGCTGTTGGCAAGACATTCCGCAGAGTTATAAGTACTCGTCTCGAGGTTGATCTGGAGTCTGGAGGTTGTTTCCACGAAGGCCAAGCTGGCTTTCGGCGAAACAGGGGCTGTGTGGATCATATCTTCACTCTAAGCCAGATTATCCAGGGAAGGAAAAAAGAAGGGAAACCCACTTATGTCTTTTTCCTGGATGTCAAAAAGGCTTATGACACAGTGTGGAGAGATGGCCTATGGTTCCGCCTCTGGTCTTGTGGGATCAAGGGAAAGATGTGGAGAGTTGTCCACAACTTGTATGCTCACACCAAAAGCTGTGTCACTGTTAACGGACAGAAGTCCAACTTCTTTGACATAGACCAAGGTGTAGCTCAAGGATGTACTCTCTCCCCTCTGCTCTTCAATGTTTTCATCAATCAACTCCTCGAGGATGTGGAAAGTGAGGGATTTGGGTTAAAGGTGGGTGATACCACCATACCAGCCCTTATGTTTGCGGATGACTTCGCAGGCATAGGGGAGACTCCAACCAATCTCCAGGAGTTGATTGATTGCGCGAAGAGATACTTTGATCTTTGGGGGCTAGAGGCTAATGTCAGCAAATGTGCAGTGGTAGCATTCAACGACAGAGGAGAGGGAGGAAGTGATCTTAAGTGGCAGTGGGGTAGCCAAGAGATCCCGGTCCTCCCTTCCTACACTTACCTGGGCGCCAATTGTAATTGGGATGCACATATCCGGAAAGTTGTTCAAACTGGCAAGGGCAAAGCTCTGGGGCTCACTAATTTTTCCACTGCAGAGGGGTCAACTCTGAGGTTAAGAAAAACCATGCTTTGTCGCGTTATTAGACCTGCCTTGGAGTACGGATCTGCTATATGGGTTGATAACTCCAACCAGGCTAAGTCTCTAGAATCCATTCAAGTGGGGGTGCTTAAGGAGTGTATGTCAGCATGCTCCAAAACAGCCAATGTGGCTGTTCGGGGTGAGTTTGGCATTCCGTCCTTAAGCTCCCGACGAGATGAATTCAAGGTCAGATGGTGGGGTCAGCTGCAACATATGCCCAACACCAGATATCCTAAGTTAATCGACTCTATATCTTGGAAACAGGACCGCCCTGTCAAACAGGCTAAGTCCTGGCAGAAGAAGTCAGAAGAGATCCTCAAGGACCTGGACCTGGATCCGCAAGTCTTGACCCTGCTGGATAAATCTGACTTAGAGGCTGTAGTGTCCTCAGCCATGTCTGTTGCCATGAGATTGTCTGATGAAAATGAAGTTAGGCAGAAAACTTCCCTGAACTTGTTTCCAGTCAGTGACATGGGGGAGGACATCTTGGATGACCTCAAGGGTCTACCCACTCTCGGTACTAGACTGAAATTTAAACTCAGGGCAGGAAGCCTACCTTTGAACAGCAAACAGAAGCAGAGAGGAAAGGGAGAGTGCAATTGCCCGTTGTGTGGGCAATCTGAAGACAGTATTCATTTTCTGATACACTGTCCGGGGTTCTCTCACCAAAGAGTCGCTCTCTTCAAATCTATTAAGGGTATTGTGCCTGTACCCCTGTTTACCAACTTTGAAAGTCTCGAGGCTGAGCCAAAAGCCCAGGCCCTCCCGAGGCCTAGTTTTTGGGCAAATCACACACAGCAGATTGATTCTTGTGTGAAGGGATTTGTAGAGGATATCTGGAAAACCCGGATTAGTTCTATATATGGAGGTAAGTCTTACTACCAACGTCAGCCCCTGACAGAGGTAGGTTCTGTCCCTTTTGATCCCGCTCAAACTGGGCGCGGGGTCAATGGCCACAAGGCTACGGCAAACAACGTCTTATGAGTACAATCTCTCTCTCTCTCTGTGAGGGAGAGAAAATTCTCTGGGAATCTAGTGCCGCTGCCTATGATCTGTTGATAAGAGAGGTTAATCTACAGTAGGTCAAACAGTAGATATGAAAAAGGAACCGGAGTAGCTGTTACAAGGAGTAGGATTTGAGTCGTTTTACTTAGTTTGATGGTGGACTCTAATAACGATCTGATGATTTGGGGTAGTTTCTTTGGATTGGAGGTGCCCTGAAGAGCAGCAGCGCCCCCCTCCCTTTTTGGCCCCCCTTCTTTGATTGGGAACTGGAACCTTCAGTTGTGTGTTTCTTGACTTGCTTGGACTCTTTCTATTTGCAGCTTTTGCTCGGAGAAATGTAAGCATTGTCCAGTTTGTCGAAGCACAATTGCTGAGCGCATGCCAGTGTTTGATGTGTAAATATGTGCTGCATCGGAGATCTGATTCGGGCATGAAAAGAAGTTGAAACATTATGGGGGAGCAGGTCGAAGATTCTTTGGGTTCCAACCTCTGGAATTGGGTTCTCACTGCAGGAAAGGGCCAGTGACATCATTGTTCCCCTAAAACTTGTGCAAAAAGTTGAGAAAAAAGGTGGTTTGCATACTACAGGAATGCAGTGTAGAGTGTTTCGACCTGCTACTTTAAAAAAGTGGTGTAAATATTACTTGAGTTAGAAGCACTGTTAATACCAACATGGGGCATATCCGTAACAGCTTGGAAAGCCACATTGGCGCTACTGTATGTCTCAAGCTTGGTGAGAATATCTTATTATGCCATTATCTCAACTCAGACTCTGGGATTTATGCTCACAATCAGGCCAGGGTAAGCCTTTGGCTTATCCTTTCTCTTCCAGGCAAGTTTTCTTGAAACCGTTGGCGTGGGAGTAGTGTGTTAATTTTATGGTGAGTTGTCCTGGAATTGAGGAAGTCAATCGATATGAGAGTGTTTGATGCCTTCAAACCTGGACCAACATTTGTGGTCAAAGTCATGCCAGAAACGAGATATGGATTATTCCCAAAGATGGCCCAAATTGTGCCTAAAGCCAGAAGGTGGCCTCGTTTGTCATTGTTTGGACTTAGTACTTCCTCTCCTCAGCGTGGATTGACATGTTCAATGCTGTCTTACAGGTTATATAACCCCTCGCAGATAAGTTCTTCCATCTTCCAAGTTGTCTTATGCTGTAGACCTACACATCAAGAATTCTTGTGGAGAAGTCTCCTCAGTACACAAATCTTGAGTACAGGCACTGCTCATAGTACAAGAGCACAGATAAGTAATTTAATCAAACCTAGAACGCAGGAGGTAAGAGTAGCGGGACATCACTGCTCAGCATTGTAGCCATGATCCTGTTAGAAGTTTGTTTTCAGTTCAGATGCTAGTCAAACAGAGCGAGACAACGAAGATGGCTGCAAGACTGCAGATGCCCCAGAGAAAATCTGCTTTCCTGTAAGTAAACCTAATGTGCTTTTCGCCCGGATGTGATTCCCGAGAGCTCTAATAGCTGGGCTTGCATGCAGTCCACCGAATGTGTAGTATTCCACCCTGTTTCAATTGCACATCTGGGACCTCTCAGCAGGACAAGACATAAGAGACTCCCGAGGTTGGGGGCGGCGATGGAGACTCCCGAGGTAGACTTTCTGCTGCCTGCAGTGGCAGGGCAGGGCAGCAGCATTGGGGTCTGTAATCTGTAGATTATCCCTGGCGCCGCTCCTGGGTTGTCGTCTTTCGGGACTGAGCTGCACCAGTCGTCTCTTTATGTGCATGCAAATTCTATATGGGCAGTCATCAACTTACATACAGGAAGAGTCTTCCTTGCTTGTATACATGATGAGGTGTGAGGCACTTGCAGTCCAGCAGTGCATGGAACTGTGAGCAGTCCAGTGCAGGACCACAGAGACAGTGCAATGGAGGGATGGTTGAAGGAGATCCAACAGATGATTGTAAGTAGCACCTCACGCTCCTCACTTTGCACACTCCATTTCTCAGGACACATTGCAATTCCTATTGTACGCTCCTCCTTTATACCATTATACCCGTACCCCGTATTTGTACGTGCAAGGTGGGTAGCCGTATTTACTATTCACCCTCATTCTGATGTACTTTCATTCGTCCTACGATGGAGGGAGGGTCCGCGGGCAGCAGCAACACAAAAGATTGTGACCACGTGGTTCGCCATGCATTGCATGCGAGATACTTGGAATACTGTTTGACGGTGACGGACACGGTGTCTCGGTGTCCGTCACCTTGGACGGTGACGACCCACGGAGCCCGTCGTCGTTAACTGCGACGGACTCCGTGAGCCGTCTCCGTGAAAGTGGCACAACTACCAAGTAATGCCAAAAACAATTTGCATGTAATTTGTAGATTTTAAAGCAAGATTTTCTCCTGCCCAGGTACATGAGAATTGCTGCCCAGAGGGAACATGAGGACGGGAGAACACAAGGTTATCAATCACTGTGAGGTTCGGTTGCTCTGTGGACACTAACTAGAAAGGAAACTAAGAAAGAACTAAGAAACTAAAGAAACTAAGAAACTAAGAAAGAACTAAGAAAGAACTAAGAAACTAAGAAACTAAGAAAGAACTAACAAACTAAAGAAACTAAGAAACACCAAGGAGCAAAGGTGGCAACACCAAGGATTCAACACTGAGAATTGGTCCATCATCTGGAGTTCAGTATGGCTCAAAACCAGACCGTCAAAGATATCAGCCTTTTTGTGGCAGATAGCTAATAGGGTCTTGAAAGTAGGTGAATGGCTTCAGTTTGAAGATGCCTGACTGTGCGCTTGTTGTTCCACAGGGATCATAGAGACCATCGAGCACTGTCTAATCTCGTGTCATGCCCCTGCAAAGATCTGGCCTTTCATTAAAGCCTTCTATTATCATTGGGACACTAGAGCCTTGAACAGCACAGACATCCTTTTAAACTCGATCCCCTTTCGATACACGGCGCGCATTGCGCCATTGACACAGGATTGCCCCATCTCTTAGGATCCGTGGATAAGTCAATCTCCCCGTAACTTCTCATGTCGAACCTGGAAATTGCATCTGCCAGCAGGTAGAATCCGATGATGTCCCCCGAATTCGATAGGGATATCAACTGGAAACATATTAAGCCATCCTCAGTTGTTTCGCGTCTCCATTATCCCGTGTTCCGACATGGATTTTGTTCACTCACTAGCAAGCTTCTATGTAGCAAGTCTGCCAGGTTTGCGCGGTCCTCGGATGATTGAGGTCTTGAGTAATCAGTTTGTCTCTGCTTTCATTACAGAGAGCTTCAATAGAGAATGGGTCTTAGTGTATGTGCCCAATTATTTCTCTAGGATGTTAGCCCTCCAAGGCTGTATGGCTGGATCTTTCACTGATCACGGTGTGTGTACCTTATGGTGTAACGGGGGTTTTAATTTTTTCCCCGAATAATTACTAATAAATTAACCAGGGCAAAATCCCCCCTGCTCACAAAAAAAAAGAAAAAAGAAAAAAGAAACTAAAGAAACTAAGAAAGAACAAAGAAACAAAGAAACTAAAGAAACTAAGAAACTAAGAAAGAACTAAGAAACTAAGAAACTTAGTCTGGAGGAGGACGCAATTGCTGTCCATGACGGCCATGTCTGGGCACCATCGCTGCCTTTCTCGGCGCTGGCCTCCTCTTTTGGGATTCAGATTGCATTCCATTTCTCGTCTGGCGCATTTTTTCTCTGCTGTTCCTCAAATACAGGTATTACTCACGCGCGCTCTCTGTCTCTGTGTCTCTCATTTCAGTTCATTTTATTACTCGTGTGTGATTTCTGTAGTGCATCGTGGTACTATCAACGTCTACTCCCCTCAATGCACCTGCTTCGTGTGGTGGAGCTCAATGTAAACTGGATCGGACGATTAGCATACAGTTTTGTTCAAATTGTACCGAAACCATCCTAGTGTTTGTGTGCACCTGTACAAGGCAATGTTGACTACGAAATTCTTGCTTGCCTCTCAGTTTTATGATGTCAGATCGGAAAGTTGAGCAATTTTGAAGTGCGAGGTTCTAGAAGGGTCACCACTTTTGGCAGGGAGTTGAGGGGCCAATCTTCTTAAATCTTTTTATGTGACTAGTATGTAGGTTGCAGAATCTTTTTGCGTTGGCCCTAAATCTGAAATGTTCAGGGTTTGGGGTTTAAGGTCTGAATGCTCTTTGGAACATTCACAGCCTGCATTAGCTTTCGTGTACACTAACGTGTTAGATAGGAGCTCCCTGGTCTGCCCTTCAGTTTGATGATGCCATGTTCAAGAGCTGTCCATTGGATTTCCTGGCTTACAGGTTACCGAAAAGTGTACTTGTTGTTGAGATGTTCCCTACCTGTGTTAATGTGCGTCCACTTCTAGTTCACAATGTTGATCTCGTTTTGTATATAAGCTGCCTGGTTGCCCTCTCATTTTGCATTAGATCGCTTTACATTCGACTTTTGTGCCTCAACAACTTCCGAGATGCAGGATTTAGGGTTCAAGGTCTTCATGCTCATTGTATTGGTTATTGTTTGAAGATCTACCTCGGGAATTCAGTACAGACTATATGCATACTTCATGGATATTTCAAGTATCATTTGAATTGCTAAACCATCGGTTTGAGTCTTCAATTTGAGGGCCTAAAATTTCTGGACTATAGACATGAAGAAACAAATGATGTGGTAGTAGGGCGCTGGCAGCAACTGTGGCAACAGGGCTGCCCACCAGGACTCTCATTCGGAGGTGGTGACAAGTGAGAAATGGAAAATTGTGCGGCGTCCCGTCCTGGACATAGAACTGCGCCGCTATGCGCAGTCCCCAGTAGTGCCACAAGCCCTTGTCTTACATGGTCCTCGTGGTGTGGGCAAGCGTACTACCATAGAAGGTTAGCCTGGCCTTCATATATATGCAATTCATACTTTGGTTTTCTTTATACATCTCTTTGTACTGTGCAGATAGGATATACAGTAGCAGAATCAATTCATTCCCAGAACTGTTGCTCAAAATGCAACAGTGATACTTGTATTCCCGGTGAATCTGGGAAGTTCCTGCTGTATGCTGGCCAGTGCCACTGTGCCTGGTGTAGGTAATGCTGCTTATCACTCCTGGTTGAAGAATCTGACAAGGATGAGCAGTCTCTGAAATAGAGTGGTGTCTCCCTCCCTTCGTATAGTATGATGGGCAGGAGAATAGAGCTGTCATACTGCTGCACTTCATGTTATTTGCCTACTGGACATATCTTCTGTGTCTGTATGTGAGGGGGAGAGAGAAAGAAAGAAACTTCATCACTTCCGGGGGGCCAGCAGAGGTGGGAGAGAGAGACTTGCATGCACCAAGAACACTTCAAATGCTTTAAGCCAATTTGCAGGGCTGCTGCAGGAGTGGAGGAAAGCACCTCATGCTGTTGCATATGTCGACCTCGGTCCACAACAAAGAGCTCCAAGTGAAGGAGGCTGCACTCCTCCATGGACGCTGACCAAGGAAAGTGTTGCCTTGACTGAAGATGGGATATACAAAAGCCAATATGACTTAGGGAAGGTCCGTCAGCACCTGGAGCAAGCCCTTGAATCTCTTGCACTAGAAGCAGTGGAAGCGGGTTGTCTGAACAGTCAGACTGTTTTGAAGGGGCTTCTTGATCATCATGCAATTGACGGGGCATTGTCCCGATTTCTACATCGAGCCACAAATGGTGTACACTCCGATGACATTGGCTCCATTAGTACGAAGCGGATGTGGAAGGAAGCTCTCAGGCATATGTCAGCAATCTCAGGTCACCTTAGCAGTACCACAGCAGCTCCCAACAGTGGCAGGGACCCCAGAAATGCGCTGGAATCTACAGTCCACCTAAAAGGTATGGTTACAAGGATACTCAAAACAGCATGTGATTTTGTCTTCTAACAAGGATGGCAGGGTCAGTATCTTTTATACCCCTTGTGCTTCGTCATACTGCTGCCTGTTGGTAGACAGACTGACAGGCTCCTAAACGAAGCCCCCTGGAGCTCTCTTCTATACAGTTGCTGAGCTGTTATCCTTGAAAGTCAGCAAAGTTCAGGAGTCACCAGGGACCAAGCTCAACCTGTGTCCAACCCCCTATCACTTTCTTGAGGCTTTCTCACAGTCGTATGCTCACTAGTTAACATGAGCAGAAGTGGCAGGTGTGGATCAGAGATTGAATGCCAAGAAAGAGAAGGCAGCACTGTCTCTGGCTCTTGCAAAGAGGCTTCTGCTAATGCAGGAGGAGTGGAGATTGGAAGCTGGAGCTGCTAGAAGGAATAGAGGGGCAGTTCCAAAGGGCATGGCTGATGCAGCTGTGAGTTGGCCTGTGCTTCTGCTACATCTCCTCTCATGGGCTACCCAGGAAGGCCTTTTCCAGGTATGAAGACCAACAGGCCCCACCCTCCAAATGGGAAGAGAGAGTGATGGTGTACCAAGTAGACGTTGTTAGTCCTGTAACCATGGACTCCAAGGCAATGAAGCAGAAAAGGGGTAGGGGATGGGAGGAGGGGAAAATGGAGGCCTGCCATTGATTCAGCTTGCAACCAATATGACATGTGTGGCTGCCATATTTGCCAGTCACACTGTTGATTAAGAAGCCCACGGAGAGAGAGAGAGATTGTACTCATAAGACGTTGTTTGCCGTAGCCTTGTGGCCATTGACCCCGCGCCCAGTTTGAGCAGGAGAGAGAGAGAGAGAGAGGAGGGAAGCTGGGGAAGGGAAGCAAAAGAATAGATCTGCAGATTCCCTTGCACCTCTTTAGCACATGAGATCTTAGTAAATTGTTGTGACATGGGCCAGCCGAAGTTGGTGATTCATGCTATGGATGTAATGCGGAAAGCTGCACTGGATAGAGGAGGTGTGGATGGTGCAGCGTATCATGACAGTTTGCTGCTGCATCTCGTTAGAATGGGCATCACCCAAGGCTGCCTTCCTATCATTCTTGTCTCATCCGACAGGTGCACCCCATCATGGTTCTTGCAATTTTTAGTCCCACAGAGTGTTTTGGGACAGGATGTGTTCTCTCTCTATCCGTCTTTCAGTATGATTGGCAATACAACCACAGTCACTTGTGTCACAGCTGTTTGAGGCAGAGGACTTGAGAAGCCACCCTGGAGTCAGCCTCATGCTTTCTGTCTAGTGTCAATGCCAGCCCTTAAATGAACACTCAATTCCAAGTGGATTTTGTCGGCTTTTCGGGTGCACTACGGCATTTCAGACTGAGACTACTGGTGGGGTGGACGATCCATGGGGGCTATGCTTTCAAGGGTATGCGCATAGCCATCATTCAAGGGAATGTCAATGAGGACATTCTCTTCATTTCTCTTGCTCCCTCTCCTTTTCCACCAGCATGCTTACAACCTTTCGTTTGGACTTTTAAAGCACTGCACACTAAGGAAGGGTTCAGCTTAGTGGCCAACAGAACTTTCTATGAGGCTGTGTATAGAAAGTGGACTCACAGCTTTTTTATGGTGTGCAGTTATTATTCGTGGCAGCTATATGAAGATTTTGGTGACACTGATGTGTTCATTTCTCGCGAGGTAATGCTTTCTCCAAGTTGTTGATAGACAGAAAGTGCAGATATATCTGGAAACTGGATGGAATAGAGGATGGAGGAATACTTGTTAAATTGATTGATTCATAGAGGGTGTGGATATTTACCAAAAAAGGTGGTGATTAGAGGGTAGGAGATATAAAATAGTAAAATTTTGTATCCTGTGAGAGAAGGACATATACAGTTTGATGTTGAGGTAGGGGATTCCATGCATATAAGAGTTTTTGGAATACAGGCTTTGGATGTCTTTGGCAACTTGAAGCCAAGCTATCCTTATGTAATCTGGTTCAGCTTGTTATTCATATGTTCTTGGGCTTGCGGGAATCCTTAGAGTGGACTCAGGAAGAATCTGTCCAGGGCCTGGGCAAGCTGTGAGACAGGCCTTTTCCATGTGTAATTTGCCAGCCTGGGGTCAAGATGTCATCTGCCTTGGAATCCCACTGTGGGCATTGGCAAGCATGCCATGTTCGATATTCTCCAGTTTAAAATAGGGTTCTCGTCATGGAAGTCCACAATATTTTTTGCAAAGGGAAAAGGGATGAGCAGGTTTTTGGATGGACCCCGCAAGAAGCAGCACTTCATTTGGTCCCTGGTGTGGTCAGTGAAGCTGAGGTAGGTCTTTTCTTAGTCCCACTGTCTGTTAGGGCTCTCTGGAATCACTTGTACAGGATGATTGTTTTTGGAAAACTTGAGTAGACAGAAGGATCCAAGCAAATTAATCTGATGGTTTGAACTTGAGGTGCTATGCAATCATATGTGAAAGGGACAAGAACTGACCCAGTTGTGAATTGGAATGCGCAGTGGCGAGTTGTGTCAGGTGTACTGGGCCCCAATCCACGCCATCTCGCAGAGCTACAGTTCATAAGACAAAGTCATGTCTTTTCTGAGTATGTGACATGCCCCTTTGCTCTCAGCACTTGGTCTTGTTGAGAAATTTCCTTTACAAAGAGCAAGTCATGTTGGTGTCAGTCTTCCAATAAGTGGCCAGAACTGGTAACCTGATGATCCCCGGTTGCTCAGTGCCCAACATTGCCCATCACTAGAAGGGAGACATATACTTACTGAAGACCAGTACTTGGGATTTCTGCCAGCACAATTCAGTTACCCACGCAGCATGAATGTTGTAGAAGTCTGGCTGAACATACTTAGGACTAAGCTGGCACTCTGCTAACGGGAGAAGAAAGGGGTATGTTCACAGGCTCATAAAAGAGGATGATTCCACAACCATGGAGGATTCCATTGACCTCTACTTGGCATATTTGCAGGTAAATACATGGTCTCCATGCCGTGATTTAGGATGCATCAGTGAGATGACCTTGATGTTTTGTGAGTGCAGAATGATGAGTCTTCACAAGAATATGGCATTATGGTCCAGTGATGACAGATATATATCATTCTTCATGTGCACTAAACTAAGTCTTACAAGCTTACAGCAGGATTCAGACAGTCTGTGGAATAATCACACCTCCAGCATACATTGAGATCCATTACCTGTGCGTAGGAACTGCTAGTATTGGTCGTGGCCATGTAAACCCCCTGCCTGCTCCAGGCCATGGTGCAGGCTACGATACCAAGTTGATTCTCATGGCACTACGAAATGAACATTTTAAAATAAATAATATTCTAAATTAGAACCTTAATGATTTGCAAGTCTTTAGAAGCTACTCATGTCTTTATTTGTGTGGCTTCCCTTCTTAAGAGGGCAGTCAACCACTCCATGTTTTTCCTTCCTCCAATTTTCCTGCCCTGGTGTTAGAAGGATATGTGGCACCTATAGATGAGTGTGCGCATGTCACTTAGTGGGAGAACTGGAGCGTTGTGGAATTAGTAATGAGTATTCTGTAACAGCACACAATTTGGTTTGTTGATGTTGCAGGTGACAGCAGTTGATCCAGCAATCGATGTGGCGCTGGGGTTACTACAGGAGTTTGCTGACAAAGCCAGGCTGGACCACATCAGCAGCCATGTGCTCCAGCATGGTGCACCCTGGAGGCATCCACCCAAAACCCCTCACAAGGACAAGCAGCACCAATGGGCCCAGCTGCAGATCATGGACCTCATTCAGGCCCTGGCTAAAGCGGAGTTTGGGGTGGGTGGAAATCAGCTTCACTAGATGCATGTGTGCCAGTTTATCCTTGCCTTCACTTTCCGTTGCCTTTGAAATTTCGTTCTCTTCTGGCCCAGTTGGGGAAGCACCAGCTTGTTCTTACTGGTATGTGTACCAGACTGTCCATGATGAACACTGCATTGGTTATACGGACTAGCCATTGCAAGCCTGCCCAAAGAACATGTAAGGCAAGAAGCTATGCTGCCACTCCATTGTGGAGGTACTCCCAGCATTTCAACTCAACTCCTTGCAGAAATGACGTGTGCCATTCTGCAGTAAAAAAGGTGGACTCCTGTGAAAGCAAGCCTAAAGTATTGTGTCTCTTCACCCTGCCACTACCTCCCATTTGAAAGGTGGACACCTTCTAACCCCAAAACCTTTCACTTTCAACTCAACAGCCCCCAGGTACACATACATTAGGTGACTGGTTAAACCAATGACCCCCCTTTGAATGTGGTTTTTAAACCGGTGACCATTGCAAGGCAGCCTTGTGCCCTAACCACTGCGCCATCTTTCGGATGTTTCATTTTGCAGCAAAGATACTGAGGTGCATTCAGTATATGTGGTTTCAGCCCTGCTTTGAAGTCCTACCTGAGTGTCTGTATGACATGGCAGGTGAATTATTTAGGTGGAGGCAAGGAGCTCTTGGATGACCCTGCAGCTCTTGCGCTTGTGGAGGTGGGCTTCCTTTAGTGCACATGTGCCCCCTCTCCTCTGCTTTGTTTCAAGGAAAGGGGCACCAAGATCAAACTTAAATATAGAACTTGTTCAAGTAACATTTCAGTAAAACCAAGATAGCCGGAAAGGGCAAGCAGCAACAAAAAATTGTAAAGACCCTCTAAAGTTTCCAAACAGAGGCCTTTCTTCGCTCTGGCGGAGGGAGTGTCAAGTTGCACAGCAACACTCATGTCAGCTTAACCCTTATAGCCAGAAGGCAAATATCTTTCATCTCTTTCTTCCCTTGCTATCTCCCCCCATGCAAATTAGGTCTGTTCCATTTAACTTGGAACAGTCGGTGTGCTCAAAAGTGTACAGGGTTAGAGTTATATATGACATATTTTTGGTGGGGAGTGGCAGGTGGGTCTTCTCTATCAACAAAGGGCCCCCCCTTACATTAGACCAACATCAATCGGCTTTATGCGATGTCTTGTTCGATGGTACTATTCTCTGTAAACGTTCATGTCTTTGCCAGAGATTCATCCTACCTATTACACTGAATAGACACTCATACATTGTACTAGAACTCTACAAGCAGGGGATTTAGCTTATGAACTGTGTGGTGCAGGCTTGTGAGACAGAAGTTGAGTTTCAGTTCGGCGGACAGCATCAGGTATTTTTGGCACCGGGTAGCACGGGGTCGAAGCTATCGGCATCTCATGATGGATTCATGATGTTACCGCTCTTACATCCGCGGTCAATCACTTGAAAGACTTTATTCCCAGATGCAGATTTAAGCCATTTGGTTGTAAGGATCTCTGATTAGATTTACAGAAATTGGAATTAGGGGGCTAGTCTAGGACTCATCATGGTTTGTCATCTTTCAGAATGGTGGGGCCAACATTTATGCCTGCCGGAGCTTCCATTAGGTTGGTGATTTGCCAAGCCAAAAACAATTTGCATACCAGCAGGGTTAGTGATACTGCTACTGCCCACCCTCTTGTCAGTGTACTGGTAGGTTACATCTATACATCTCCAAGGGATATAGGAAAGAATGCCACTGGCACCTCAGAATCATGTACAGATATGGAGATGTTCTCAAGATGGGTTGCTGCATTACTCTTGTTGGTCCTTTGACTGGACAGCTCTGTTATCATTGCTTGTGCTAGGATGGTATAGCCAGCACAAATGCTAGTTTAGCACGAGGAACATCGCATTCCTCGACAAGGGTTAACTGAAATTTAAGTATAGTCACAACCATCCTGTTCAATTTTTGTGGAAGCTTAAGAACAGTTTCTTAAATACTGGCATTTCATATATATGACCTGATGATTGTCAACCGACTTCTCCTGCCCGCCTCTAATAAAGATACTAATGGTATCCCAGTGGTATTCCGCCATTACTCTAGTATCAGTGCCACAGGCTATTGGTTGTGACCAATTCGTCCTCCTGGTTCCACTAAAAGTTAACAGGGTAGTAAGGTGAATAGATCACATTCTACGCTCTCTCAAGACCCCTATCAAGAGAGCCAGCCCCACCATCCCTATCAGCTTTGTTCACACAGGACAAACCAGTCACAAAACGCCTAACAAAATAACTAAATATTGCACATTCACCCCCCAATATTCACATACCAGAAAGCACCGTGAAAGCTATTGGAATGCTTACTCTACTCCAAGACTGCTGGGTACCTGTTACACCCATGTTTCAGTAAACATACATGCCTACCTGCAACTCCTGGAAGCTCACAAATTCCCCCTCAGGATCTGGTGTACAACTATGCTACCCCGCCCCGCTGGATGGCTCCACAAAAAGTGGCTCACCATAGCCATGTGTGTCCCATCACGTTGTTCACTTCAAAGAGAGTATCTCCCAAGGATTATGACTCTTGACGGCATTGGCATTATACAGATTTCTCTTCTCTCTCACACGGTATATGAATTGAGAGATTTCCACATCAGAAAATGATATCAGCACGTACTGAAGGAGCTCATAGAAGGACGATAAGATTTCGATTAGAACGCAGTGTGTCGAGAACGCTTATTTCTTCGAAGATGTATTTAGTTTCTGCTGGAATGGGTCAAGGACACTGTCAGCCTGGAGCCCAGACAGTTTAGCGACCCCAAGACCAAAAGATTTTAATGTCTGTACCTGCCTTCATAATCCCTGGAAAATGGGGAGGCATTGCAATGTCCTTCAGATTAACACTCTGTTTCCCCAGACTGGTGATTGGTGTGCGGTCTGGGAAACCCAGAGCTAGCATGAAGAACATCTACCCGCAGATTCCTTGTCGCTATCGATTCCCAGGGGATGCAACAGTCTGCACGTTTGCAAATACAAACGATTTATTTTCCTCATGTTCCCTCTGGGCAGCAATTCTCATGTACCTGGGCAGGGGAAAATCTTGCTTTAAAATCTACAAATTACATGCAAATTGTTTTTGGCATTACTCGGTAGTTGTGCCACATTCACGGAGACGGCTCACGGAGTCCGTCGCAGTTAACGGGAAACGGCGACGGACGTCGTGACCGTCCATGGTGACGGACACCGAGACATCGTGTCCGTCACCGTCCAAAAAGCATTTCATATTTGTTCCCCTGGCAGACAAGAAGAGACTTTGGCGCTGGCCACAGTAGAATAGGAGAGGTGCATGAAATCCTCGCTCTGGTTTGATGATGACATGCACAAGTTTACCGATTGTGTTGCGATAATAGCGAACGTCACTGCTGGAAGGATTCTAAAGCAAGAGGCGGATATGCTCTTCGAGATCCAGCTAGCCTCCCTCTAGCCTCATACAACAAGATCCCATCAGTGGGTACAAAACGGGTGTCAGGGGAATAAGCTTATAAGCGGAAGCGGTGTGCTAGATAAGCAACAGCAAAGCTGCATTGGGCTATCAGCCAGTATCTGCAGACTCGTGTCAAAGTCTCGTCATTAACTGGAGAGTACGACTTTGATGGGGCAGACAACTGGCATACGAGCATGACGGCGCCGCGGCCGCTCGGGGAAGCTTTTTCCGTTACAAGTCCACCCAGCTTTGACCCAGCACCGGGAGTCAATTTAGAGTGTATCACCGCAGGGAGGACAGTGTTGCGTGACAGGAGGGTGCATAGAAAACTGGGCTTCATTCCTTCATCAGGTGGTTCATGTGTACCTCAGCATTCTAATTATTGATCAGCTTTTTAGAGTGCCATATCGAACTCCATACATCAGCTAGATTGATGAACAGTCTAGCACTGGATGCAGGAAAATGGGTACTAATGGATGCCTCATCAGACTAACAGGCCAAAAATACAAGCTCACAGTTCACTATTCGCATTGGCCATGGTGGTTTCCAGATGTGGAAGCGATACAGAGAGGAATCGGATCAGCTTTGGATGCTGGCTCTGGGGTCGAGAAGATTTGGAAGTAGGCACACAAGCTGGAATTGCATGGACTATAGTAGTCACAGGCGTGACACAGGCTCGGTCTACAAGTGATGCTCCCCTTGTAATTGGACCCCTCAACTCAGACAATGGTCGTCCAATATTGGAACCATCCTGCCTCTTGTTATACTGCTTTAATTTTTTTTCAGTTCCCCTTTTTCTTGGTTGGTTGCCAAGACAGTGGTATTGGAGTTGGCTTGGATTCATGAACCTGAGGAGGTTGACTCACAACCCTTTGTGCCTTTATCTCACTTTCAAAACCCTAAGCGATAAACCTTAGAAGTCAGCTTGTGATCGAGGATTATGGGCCTTGACCGGAATCATTTAGGCCATCTACAAAACAAGTCAACCTTGTCTTCTTCACACTGAGGGAAGGAAAATAGCCAGGGCTATTCCTGACTGTCCAAAAAACAGAGAGGATTGCAGCGGCCAATGGGGAGGGAGGGCACGTGAGCTCGAATTGGTGATATGTGAGACCACATGTAGAGGCTAGTATACAAGTAAGATATTTAGGCGGTGGGCCCTCCTTCAACTTCTGGAGCTTGAGGGGTGGGCCCTTCCACAAAGCTCCACCACCCAGACACTATATAAAGATGGTGAGGGCTGCCTTCTACATAGTTTTTTTAGCCTCCACCTTAGGCTTTGGTGGGCTCCGCAAACAGGCCCCTCGAAAATCGAAAAATGTAAAACTGGAACATGAACCATCTTCAAATGAATAGGAATGTACAAAAGGGTTTGTAAACATCTAGGTTTCATGGACTTGGCTCGGGCCAGAGAATTTTTTTCTACTAATAATAATACATGAGCTAAATTACATCTCAGAGATCACAAGCCCCATGCATATCCTATTCATTTGAAGATGGTTTGAACGTTTGAACAAAAGTTTACATTTTTCAAGGGGCCTGCTTGCAAAGCCCACCAAAGTAAGGTGGAGGCCAAAAAAACCATGTAGAAGGCAGCCCTCACCCTCTTTATATAGTGTCTGAAGTCTACGGTGGAGCCTTCTAGAAGGGGGCCACAGCCTCATCCGACTTCTATGGAAAGCTCTAGAACTAAGGAGAGCCCACTGCCTCACATATCCTACCTCTACGCTAGCCTCTACGTGGCCTCATCTATCACCCATTCCATAGATGCCTTCTCCGATTCTCTCCCTTTCTTCGACCTTCAGAAATAGCCCTTGCTAGAATTTGGGACCATGCTAGATTGGGACCCTATGGGAAGCATTATCTCAAGGTCCTCGAGTTCTAACTGAGCAGAGTACAACTGCAAATTCTATCGCTGCTATCGTAGTAGCTAAAGATTAGACCAAATGGAGGGGCTTTTGAACACCCATTGCCTCCGATCAAACAATGTGAACTTTGAAGTCAAAGTAGGTCCTGTTTCGCATGGACACAACAGCGCAACTAATGAAGGAGGACCAAGATAAGTTGAAGATCAATTCGGAAAGCCGTGCCCCACGCAAACCATTAAATAGCCTTCAAAGCCTTGTCTCCATAACGCTCGGCCCCATATCTTTGTCCCTTTGCCAACTCCTCATCCGACTGATCGCCCCCAAAACCCAACTGGTTTCGGCCACTGCCCGGTGCCGGGTCACCGGAACGTGCCGGTGGCCCAGCGGTCTAGCCGGTGTTGTGGCTACCAGCTGTCTGACAGCGCCGGTCACGGCGTCCGTCATCGTCCGTCCCCACGTCATACTTCCGCGCTGGCCGAAATCGCTTAAAATTTCTCGCGATGAGGGTTTCGGTGGATGGATGGTAAACCGCGTCACGGGGATCGACGATCGTGGGTGCAGAGCAGTCAGGCTCGACTCTCGAGTGATGAGTAAAGTGCGTGTGATTTGACTTGTCGAGCGCTTCCCCGTTTTATATTTGGCTCGGTGGATTTCAACTGTTGTCAGCGCTGCTTAGTTTAGACGTGGTGAATGTGATGATTGAGGGCCTTGAATGTTGCCAGCCCGGCTGAAGATCAGCAGGTTGACGAGTCACGAGATGGTCTTCTCATCAGAATCCGGATCTTAGTTGAACGTACATCAAGAATGCAGCTCATCAGCAACAAAGTCTTCGAGCATCATTGGGGGTTGTACCCATGGATCCAGTCGTTGCTTGTTGAAGTCTGCGTGGAACCCCACTTGTCGACTTCTAAGTTCTCACCAAACTTGGTCGTGTCTGCAATCGAAGGGGATGGAGATGGTGGGAGAATATACCCCAATCACTCAAAAAAAAAAATCAAGCAAAAGGGCAAGGACATCTAGCAAGCTGACTCAACTAGCGTGGCTATTTGCATTGGGCCCACATGGCTATTGCATGCCCCTTGAAAGAAAGTGGCTATAGCATGCTGGCCACATGGCTACCGCATGCCATGTGAAAATGGCAAGTGCATGTGGGGCCCACATGGAATCCATGCCAAGGAATGCTAGGGAAGGTTCTAGAAGGGAGGTGATTTTGGCAAAGGTGTAGCCCAAAGTGGGAGCTCAGGCAAGGACCAGAGGGTGCAGGATCGAGGGTCGAGTTAGGGTGGGTGATTTCAAGGTCGCACGGTCATTGTGGGAGGAGTGGGCCCAGGTCTACGTGCAGACTGCAGACAAGGAGATGGAAGGATGTTGGAAGACGGTGGTTTACTTGGGGTGGAAGGGTTGGTTGGTTGCTGATCCGCACACGACATGACTTGAGGGATGTACTGTCAGTAACCAGAACCAAGTGTATTGCGTCCATTGAAAATAAGTGAGAGTAACCAGGGATGGGGATGGAGATGGTGGGAGAAATTATGCCAAAAACAGGATACGCTGACTTGTACAGGATATGAGGGCCCCGCCCAGTGATGAGGTAAGTTCCTCACAGTTGCCTAGCTTAGCCAGGACTGGTGCACCGGGCACAACCGGTTACCCGGTCGTGGGCTGCTCTTAATGCAGCGTACGTGACTGCGCCACCCTGCTTATATACTGAGCAGCTGCTTCTTTCCTCCTCAGTCTCGTTGCATTCACAGCAGGCAGAGTGAAGAGTGAAGAGGGGAGGGCCTCACATTGCAGAGACAGTTCCCAAGGAGGTGAAAGGAGACACAGAGGGCAAGAGTTGTGAAGATGGGTCTCAAAGCCCGTAGGGCACCCTGCCCCAGGGCACTCCTAGTGCTACCAATTCTTGTGATACTGGCATGTCTTGCTGCAGAAGCTCTTACCCCTGCTGAAGCATGGACACCTTACGGATACGTGTCCCCTCCTCCTCCTGCTCCATACAATTTCCAGTCTCCCCCACCCCCCTCTCCCTCTCCTCCTCCTCCTTATCAGTACAAGTCCCCACCACCTCCATCCCCCTCGCCTCCTCCTCCATACCACTACAATTCCCCACCACCTCCCAGCCCATCTCCTCCCCCTCCTTATGTCTACAAGTCACCCCCTCCTCCATCTCCCTCTCCTCCTCCTCCCTATGTGTACAAGTCCCCACCACCTCCCAGCCCATCTCCTCCCCCTCCTTATGTCTACAAGTCGCCCCCTCCTCCATCTCCCTCTCCTCCTCCCCCCTATGTGTACAAGTCCCCACCACCTCCCAGCCCATCTCCTCCTCCTCCTTACGTCTACAAGTCGCCCCCTCCTCCATCTCCCTCTCCTCCTCCCCCCTATGTATACAAGTCACCTCCTCCTCCAGCTCACTCTCCTCCTCCCCCTTACGTCTACAAGTCACCTCCTCCCCCCTCCCCCTCCCCCTTATAAGTACATATCACCTCCTCCTCACCATTACAAGCCTCCTCCTCACCATTACAAATCGCCTCCTCACCATTACAAATCGCCTCCTCACCATTACGAATCGCCTCCTCCTCACCATTACAAATCGCCTCCTCACCATTACAAATCGCCGCCTCCTCCTCCTTCTTCCTACTGGCCACCTGCTCCCTACTAAGCGGCTGTGCTAGTGCTCAAGGTACGTCTATGGCCTATCTGCTCTGTATCTTACTAAGTCAACTTGGCAGAATAGACATTGGCCTGAAATGTGTGGTCCAATTTGTGTCAATCTTCGTTTCCACCAATTGGGCCACAGGTATCATCTTCCTGATCCATCTGGATCATATCTGTATCTTTAAAGTGAATCGCACACGTTCTTAGGAGCTCGATGTTGATATCTGCAGCATCCAATTTGGGGTGAGAAATGTATGCAGAAGTTTCGACTGTTTTGACACGACCAGGGGCTGGGAAGCTGCAGGTCATTGGTGCATACCCTTTGCGTCAAGAATTCTTCTGTGGCCAAAACTTTTCTGAAAAGGATTTGGGTCAGAAGCAACAGCTCTAGAGTTGCAGTGTGCTTCACAGTCGTAGAGTTGGCTGCTGGGATGTTTGCTGACCGGTGGAGAAACTGCACGTTCAGACAACATCGTGTGGTCTTCCAGAGTTCACTTTTTAAATTACATATTAGCGTCAGCGATAATGTGCTATCCTTCTTATGGGATGGAGTAGTGCCCAACTTAGGGAGGGAGACGATAGATCGCGTGGAAGCAGGCCTAATTGAATAAGACTAGAGAAAAGGAAGAGCCAAAAACGTTTTGGGTCCAGCATCTGCCGGATATAAATGTGGAGATCTTCGAGTGCACCCAGAGTTGAACTTTCCTGTTACAATGTGCCCCAACTGCAATGGTGTGAAGATCCAGGCATTGCATGGCATTCTTTGCCCGGCCTCTATCCGTGCGGTTCTTCCCGGCTCGTCCCATCACTTCGATATGTATCTACAGTTTACCGTTCTTATCTGAGTAAAGCTAACTATGTACACCTTTTTGGCAGCACATTCGTGCACGAATTCAACTTTCTTGTTTGGATCTGTTCCATCGTCTCTAGATATGCAATTCTTTTTTAACACTTTAATGTCTGTGCTGTTATGGATGACGTTCAGGACTCTTCTCTTATACGTAGCGGTAGATTCGGAGCTTGAATATGTTCCTGGCTCAAGGAATGGAAACATAGAAAGCAATTGTAGAAGTCCCTTCCAAGCAATGCCATCTGGAGCGATGTCTCGCTATATATGTCTCGTCTGTTATTTAGTTCATTAATCAACCAAACAATGAGTTCGTAGCCCTCCTCTATTAAGAAAATGATGAGATGCGAAGAAATCACCTCCAAGTGGAATATTGGCTGCATTGATGTACGCTCCAATGCCATGATTGTGAGAGAGAAGGTGGCATCGCCGTCAGTCAGAGATTGCATGTTGTGCCCGTAAACAGGGCTTTTCTTATCAATAATGTGGCGCACCATGATCCCATACCGCAAATAAGAGACCTGTCACCAAGCGACAAAGATAAGTATTTAAAACCATGTACCTCCCTCGCATTGAGCAGGATGCTATGACTGAGATTGCTCCGTACAAGGTGCTTATGGTCCACAGCTCATGGAAAGCAGATGAGTCCCCTTCCCTTCCTGAAATCCAGAGGCAGACCCTTCAGATGCTCGCCTGAACAAGGAGCTGCAAAAGGGAGACATGCAAAAGGGAGACATGGAAGGTTTTCTCACAACATAATGGGATGAAAGGTTAAGAACTAAAACTTTGCACAAAAGCAGGCTGAGTCAGAAGGAAGAAGAAATCACCTCAGGGCGTACAAGTTCAAGGTCTTGTGTTGAGCAGAACATAGAGCCTGAAGGAAGCCTGACGAAAATTCGGTATGTAAGACAAATTTTGGCATCCACCAGCTCACATGGAGCAGGTCCTGTCAGCACCAGCCGCACTGCAAATACCCTGCAATAAATTATACAAATAAACCAGGTAAATAAAAGCACTGCAAAAACTGATGCTGATTTCAGGACGATCATGCCTCTCCCGTGTCCATTTCAGGTATCAGAATTTCCAGAGGCCATCTGGTACATCAGCTTCCCAGTCTCTGTACCATTGAAAGGCCAACAGTTGGATAGTCACCTGAACTTTTCTTCTCCAGAAGTTGGCACAAAGTCATCGCAACGGATAATAGCCTTCTTGGAGCACCGCACAGGATGTGATGGCTGTGACATCCGCGCAAACACTGAAACCCCAACCAACACAAAAGCAAATAATGAACCCCTTGTTTACATATTCATTCGTAAGTCTTCTGGTATCTCCACCCTTCATTTCGACTCTGACATCAATTGTGCTATAATGCCGTTTGAAAGTGCAGTCTGCAATGAGCCACAGTAGAACCACCTTTCTGTTATTGAAGAAATTCTAGGCTATATTCAAGCCAGGAAGAGATAACAACCAAAGAGGAATCTGCCATGGCTTACCGACATCCAAGCTGAGAATAGAATGCTACCGGTAAACCCAGACAACCTCAGTCAAATTTTTGTGACAAAAAGCTAAGGAAACAAGCATAAGGACCAACAGAAGGACGACCAGTCAATGGGTCTAAAAAGGGTACAAATTACAGAAACACAAGCTAGAATGGGCCCACGGAAGTACTGCCATATCTGTCCATTGTCCATGTGAGAGCATCTCTATCAAGCCAGCAGCAAATAATATCAACAACCCTATCATCCAGATACAGATTGACTAAATCATCAAGTTCCCATCTTTCACGTTGTCTGCTGGACCCAACGGACTGGAACTTCAATACGATTGTGCAAGTACGAGAGAAACAACAATGATACCCTGCAGGCTAATCCCACAAAGACATTAGCAATCCCCTAGTAGTGAGAGGAACATACCAGCACCACTGAGAAAGACAAAGAGAAACTGAGCCATGAGAGTGTTGACATTAGCAACTAGCAAGCTGAAAGGCGACCGCGCAGCCACTGGTGAACCCCCAAATGTGGTTGATAAAGACAACCTGGTACATGCATGATTCTGCCAAAGATCATTTCTTATTGTTTATTTGGACACGTCTCAACTACAGATTTTCTTTGAGGGAAATGGGCTCGCATAACACAGGGAGGAAGTAGGGGGAGGTGAAATAGTAGATACAGAGAGATACAGATATACGGAGAGGGCCAAGATGACTCGAACGTACGCATATAGAAAGACATTAATAAGTGCACTGCACCGTCGCTACCATCATATACCCGCTTATGGTTTTATTCCCGTTCTGAAAACATACAACTCCTATGACCGAGGTTAAAAAACATAAAACTCCCATGACCGTGGGTTGTGCTCACAGGATACCAATCCCCACACCTGGCCAGCCTGCGCCCTACCCGGCCTTCTTAATTACCCACCGCCATCCACCCAACCCACCCCCACCCTACCTCGACGAGCTACTCACTGGGAGGTTGGTGCGTTCCTGCACACAGAGAGAAGAGGGTCCATAGGGATACCAATGAAACTTGAATGAAAGAGAACAACCTTCCGCAAGGAAAACATTGTCACATGGATTTTCTCCAATCTAGAGTGTTGCAGGAACAACCTTCCGGAGGGTAAACCACCATGTTGTCCTAGATACAAGCATTGAAGAAGAATTCAGACGCACAACCTCCCGAAGGAATAACATTGAAACTTGAATGCATATGAACGTCCTTCTGCAAGGAAACAATAATTGTTGTATGGTTTTTTTTGCAATCTGGAATATAACAGGAACAACCTTCCGGTAGGTACCCAAAAACTTGAAAATGAAAGGAACAAATTTCCGGACGGTAAACCAATTTTTAAATGGTTTTGAGACTTGGAAAAAATGCAACAACCTTATGGAAGGTATGATTATATTTTTGTTCAATATTTGCAATGCTATGAAGAACCTCCACGGAGGTAATAGATGGTGTAGATGGAACAACCTTCCATAAGGAAATATGATTGGATAAGTGTGTTTTGGGCTATTTCAAAAATATTGTGAACGACTGTTATTTTTTGGAATCAATTAGTTGTAGAATGAAAAATTTAACATGAACGATGTTATACATTTGAACATTTTGGAGAAACAATAACTCTCATGGTGTTCAACAACAAAGTGCAATCCATCACAAGGTATCAATCCATGTGAACTATAGTTTATACTCCATGTCTTGTTGTTGTAATTAAACCATCCACTAGTGTTCTTTATGTCGTCGAAGGTTACGAGATGCAATATTGTCACCCAAGCTAGCTCTCCACTGTTCAATTGTAGCATAGCCCATGCTAGCTAAATTGTTCACGGGAAGGGGTAACTCCAGTATGAGAACGGATGTGCCGAGTACGATAAACACGAGTAACATGCTGCAATACAGAAGTAGGCATTGGAGTCAAAGAATGTTGAACATGAACCTGCGATGGTGGATCATCTCCAGTATCCTCTGACATAACCGAGTCATTGATGAAATGGTCAATCACAACATTGACATTCACCATCTCCTCATGGGTAACTTCATCCTCATGAATATCCATGTCATCCTCATTACCTTCATCCTCTATAATATCCACTTTGGTCTCTATGTGATGATCCGGAGTCGAGTGTGGAGGTGGATCAACGCCAATGGGAGTGACAAGAATGGAACTGCAAAGAAGAGGATGAGGGGTATTATCAAGAAGAATCCAGATGACCATCATCTAACAAAGAAAAGCTATCATCAGAAATTACCAAATATTTCCTACGTCTATAGGCCTTTACTGTCTTTCTTGTGTTTTCCTCCCTCAGTTCGTCTCCATTTGGACATAGCCTTGGAAACATAAGATTCCACAAAATCATCTTTGTCTTGTTTCTACCTGCAACAATATTTCAATACATTATGGATTGAGCTTCAAATCAATGGGTACATACTTAGATAAGAGAGAATACTCCGGCTGGAGCCAGCGTAACTGAGAGCCACTTCGCCTTGAGGCTTGTGGCTACTGCCCCCTGTCGGGGGTGGTATACACAGATAATATTTACTACACTTTGTTGATGGTATTCATATATGAGTTGCAATGCTTCTGTGCAGTAGTGAAAGTTGTCATCCCATGCACGTTTATTCCAAGCATTTCGCATCTATCGCTATAAGGTTTTGGGATGGGATGACTTCTTTAATTTCTTAAAGAGGTCCATCATGTAAACTTGATTCTTTGTTTTCCTCAATACTCGAATTTTGCTGAACCTCAATTCACCATCTCCCCAACTTGCTAAACCTGCAGCCTACAACAAATCCATCTTGAGCACCTCTGCCAAAAACGGCTTATCTATGAACTCTCATGATGGTCCTAAGTCACTGGTCTCATTATCATACAGCTTCTTGGCAGCAATGGTATGGATACGACGCGACGTGTCTTTGCTTCTGCTTATCGTAGACGTCTGACAGGATCTGCCATTGCACGGATGTTGTTTCTTCGATTCTTCTCAGGATCTAGAGGTGTGTCAAATCTCACTCTAGGCCTCCCATATTTCTCCTCCAGTAGCACTCATACGCCATGAAATTGTAACCCTAATCATCTCTCCCTCTAATCTTGTTTTGAAGGTCGTGCGTATGAATTCTTCATCAAGGGAGAAATCTAAGATCCAATATGGCGGTGTACCCGCTGGAAGGTTGTTCATGCAACACTCCAGATTGGAGAAAATTCATGTGACAGTTTTTACCTTGCGGAAGGTTGTTGTCTTTCATTCAAGTTTCATTGGTATCCCTCTGGAAGGGATGCGTATGAATTCTTCATCAAGGGAGAAATCTAAGACCCAACATGGCGGTGTACCCTCCGAAGGGTTGTTCCTGCACCACTCCAGATTGGAGAAAATCCATGTGACAGCTTTTACCGTACGAAAGGTTGTTCACTTTCATTCAAGTTTCATTGGTATCCCTCCGGAAGGTTATGCGTATGAATTCTTCATCAAGGGAGAAATCTAAGACCCAACATGGCGGTTTACCCTCCGGAAGGTTTAAAGTGAAAGTGTTTACCTTGTGGAAGGTTGTTCTCTTTCATACAAGTTTCATTGGTAAAGTTTCATTCTTCATCAAGGGATATGTCGTGCGCATACATATCGCTACACAACTACATCGCTGTCCAAAACCACACAACACATGTGCACACCACACACTAGTATACCACTAGTCTACCACTAGTCCAGCCACTAGTCCAACCACTAGGCTACAACTAGTCAGTCACTAGGCTGCCACTACGCTGCCCACTATGGCAGTCACTAGTCCACACAATGATAAAGAAGAAGAATACAAGCACACGAGCTCACAAAGCTGAAGCATAAACTCATGCATATATAACCTCATCACTCAAATACAAGTCAAGCCAAGTGCACCCCACGCCATGGGAATCCACACTACGGGCGCCATAGCTAGGCGCGGTGAGGCTCAACTCGAGAAAGATGAGCCTCCCGCGCTTGCCGTGAAGATAACCACTCCAGGGCCTAAATCTGCCTTGACCCCTGGATTGACACTTGGGCCAATCCCAAATGTCAATATGTAAAAGCTAGCTATTTCCTAGCTAGTTTCACACTAGTGGTAAATAACTTGACAGCTGTCGTGCGCATACATATCGCTACACAACTACATCGCTGTCCAAAACCACACAACACATGTGCACACCACACACTAGTATACCACTAGTCTACCACTAGTCCACCACTAGTCCAACCACTAGGCTACAACTAGTCAGTCACTAGCTGCCACTACGCTGCCCACTATGGCAGTCACTAGTCCACACAATCGCCCCCCTAGCTGGTGCTTAGGTCCCTCTAAGTCCAGGTAGCCACAAGATGTGATAGTGACCATAGCCTCACTAAGTCCTCCACCACTATCCCTACTACACTCAAACTCGATAGATCAAGAGGCCGGGTGCAAGAGTTGCCCCATCGTTAGTCGCCGTCTTGCAACCTGTGAACTTGAGCTTGGGATCTCATGTATTGACTCCTATGAGCTTGGCCTCCCATGTCTTGTTAGCTGCCTCCAGTCATGTCCACTGCCACTATCCCAAGCAGTGTGGACACAACCAATCTCCGTCAGGAACCTTCTCAAGGTGGTGTCAAGCATCCCATATGCCAACCCCTTGAGCACCGATCACACACCAGCATGGTGGCTGCCCCTTTGGCAGACCCACAGAGCATGCACCTCAAACCTGCAGGTACCACTGCCAAGTTTGGGTCAACTCTGCCATCGACATTGGGAAGGTGACATGGCGCACAATTACGCACATGGTCTTCCAAGTCATGCCATCCCGACCCGACCCTCTAAGATCAGGACCCCTGAGGGCAACACCTCTCGAACCCTCAGAATAACACGCCCTGCAGTAACATCCAGTCGTAGGAGCAGTCTGCTGCAAATAAACATAGTCACCAGGGCTAAACCTCCGAACCCCAGGACGATATCCTCCACCACGTATAGTGGCATACCTCAACGTATCACGGTGCTGTGCAAATGGCAAGGTTCTCAAAAGCCATGGGCATGACTTTCTTGAACAACTCTGCACGCTGATCACATGCACGTACCCACACGTCCGGATCGTCAAGGTTAAGGACTTGAGCAGTGTCCCTACGAATGGCTGCAGGCAAATCCGGCTCTCGGCCAAAGAGAAGGAAATATGGTGAGAAGGAGGCAAGTGATGCTTGTTTGCTGAACCTGTAGCCCATGGCTAACCAAGGAACCTGAAGATCCCAATCTCCTAGGTGTCCCTTCTGCAAGCCATACTTGCGCAAACCCCTCTTCACCGTCTGAACAACTCTCTCTAAGCCATCGGCCTCAGGATGATCCCGAGAAGTGGTGCGGTGGTCTATCAAGGCTTTATCACACAAAGCCTGAAACTCCCCCAAGAACTCTCTCCCTTGGTCCGTGAGTACCTCAGCTGGAGCACCAAATCGGCTAAGCACACGATCCAAGAATGCATACGCAGCCCCCTCACTAGCCTTGTCAGGCAATGGAACCAACTCAATCCACTTGGAGAAGTGCTCCACCATCACCAACACATATCTGTGGTGGCGCATAGTCAGTGGCAACGGTCCTGCGAAGTCAAGACTCCACCTGTAGCCCAATCCCATGATAGGTAAAGGATGCAACTGTGGTGTAGGGGCGTTGAATGAAGCACGCACCCTGTCACACACCATGCACCTAGCCACAAACTGTTGCACCTCTGTATGCATACCACGCCACCAATACTGCCCCTGCAGTAAACTGTGAGTGCGTCGCACTCCAAAATGCCCCAACTCCTCATGGGCATGCCGCACTAACTAACCGTGCACGCTGTGTGGGGTGAGGCACAATCCTCACCCGACCATCCTCCCACACTCGAAGTAGGTGTATCCCCTCCCACTTGAACCTCTTGGCTCGTTGCAGGATCCGATCCCTCTCCCTGGCAGTCACAATGGCTGCCGTGTCTCCCGTGCGGAGGTAGTCCAACACAGCCGAATCCTCATGTATATCTCTGGCACCACCTAGCTCATCACTAGCCTCAGGGTCCTCAGACACTCCGTCTACAGTCATCCCTGTTGTAGGTCCAATCTGACCTCCCGATGCCAAGATACACAAAAATGCAGATGCGTGCCATCCCGGCACCATCTCCTCGTCCGTCTCACCATGCCACCGAGCTCCAGTGTCATCCTGCTGGCTCATGCATGGATTGCGACTCAATCCATCCGCATCCCGATTGACCAAACCCGGTCGATGCACAACCTGAAAGTCATACTCCTGGAGTATAGTGCCCACCGTGCAAGCTTCCCCGTAAGCTTGTCTGACTCCATCAACCACTTGAGTGGCTGGTGATCCGTGACAAGGGTGAAAAGATTGCCGTATAGATAGCACCTGAAGTGTGCCACGGCCCACACTGCAGCTAAGCACTCTCCCTCATATGAGCTGTACTTAGCCTCTGCAGCGTTGTTCGAGCGGCTAGCGTAAGCCACTACGAACTCTCTTCCCTCATCATCCACCTGTGTGAGCACCGCTCCAAGCCCCAGCATGCTCCAATCCGTATGGCTGAAAGGGACGCCCCCTGATAGGTCGTCTCAAGATAGGCGCCGAGGTCAACCTCGCCTTGAGCTCTTGAAAAGCTCGTTCCTGCTCATCTTCCCACTGCCACTCCTGGTCCACCTTGGTCAGCTTGGTTAGAGCCTTTGCAATGGTACTAAATCCCTTGACAAACCGTCTATAATAGTTTGCCAACCCCATGAAAGCTCGAACTCGGCTCACATCCGTGGGGCGTGGAATTTGTGCAATGGCCTCTACCTTAGTCTGCTGTACCCCCAATCCTCCAGGATATATCATGTGACCCAGATACTCAATCTGGTTGTGGAAAAACTTGCACTTCCCCCCGATGCAACTTCAATCCGTGCGCTCTCAAGCGCTCCAATACCACCTGAAGGTGTCTCTCTCATGCTCCTCCATCGTAACACTAAAGATGATGATGTCATCTA
Organism: Takakia lepidozioides; assembly: GCA_030704615.1. NCBI lineage: Eukaryota > Viridiplantae > Streptophyta > Takakiopsida > Takakiales > Takakiaceae > Takakia > Takakia lepidozioides. The sequence goes on from CM060733.1 coordinate 60,402,148, forward strand.
TGTAGCACCGAGCAAAGTCCACCCCTGCTAGAATCCTATCCATGACTCTCTGAAACTCTGCAGGAGCATTCTTAAGCCCAAATGGTAAGAACCGCCACTGATATAGGCAATCCTTGCCGTGCTCATTGATCCCCCAGAATGCCGTCTTCTGCTTGTCCGCCTCCTTGATTGGCAACTGGTGATATCCGGATCGTAAATCCAAAGTGCTAAAGGCCTTAGCATGCCCGATGGCATCAAAGATCTCCTCTGGTGTTGGCATGGCATACTTATCGGACTTGGTCTGACGATTTACAGGCCGGTAATCACCGCACATACGGTCCAATTGCCATAGACATCCTTCTTGGCTGGCATCACTGTGGCTGAAGCATACTCTCCACCAGAGAGCTCCACCAAACCTGCCTCCCAGAGATCTTGAGTCCTCATCTGAATCAAAGACCTCTCCATGTCACTGTATCTATAGGGTCTCCGAAAGATTGGCGTGTCAGTGGCCAACTCAATACGGATCTCTTGACCCTTCAGTGCTCCCAAGTCCTTCAACTGAAGGCAAAGCAATTCCTGTAAGCCCTCAGGAACCGCCGTATACGTCGTCTCTCTCCTCCGGTGACAATGGGTCCAATGTCAGGCTCCCAATTGTCCTCCGTAACTACAACCTTAAGTCCAGTGGGCTTAGAGGTAGAGGACGCGTCCCGTGGTTGCTATGCTGCAACCTCTTGAGCAGTACTCCCTGCCTGCTCAGTCAATGACAAGGCCTCATCCTGCCCCATCATCTCATCCTTGAGGACCTCCTCAACCCGAGAAGAATCCCCAACCTCATCCATCACAGCCGCCTTGGCTGCCAACTCCCTCTGAACCTCGAGCACCTCCCACGTGTGCCATGGATGCATGCACCCCGTGGTCCTCACATGCTCGCCCCCACTCACTGCCTGTACCGTCTCGGTAGGCAGAGAGACCATTGAGGGAAGTGTATTCCGCACTCTGCGTTGCTCAGCCAGAGCCAAGCTGATAATCCAGGTCAAGCAATTGAGATCCATTGCTTGCCCCAACACTTGACGACGTGATGCCTCAGAAAGAGACGACACCGCCGTGGTACCAGTGGTAAAACCCATTGCCCGCTCACGCTCGTCAGCATTAGGCTCCACTAACTGCTGCAACTGAGCATCCCACAGGAGGCCAGGTCCACTATCCCGGAAAGCATGCGATCCTGGGAAGCTGAGCAGTGTAGGTAATGCTGCTCGTGGTTGACCCCTTGTTGACCACTGCCAAAGGCGAAACGGTCATCGTGTCTCACACGTTGAGACTGCCTCCCTGTGTCCAGAATGTTATCCACTGTGAGATGTGCTGGCCGCTGCACCCCATCAAATGCACGCTTGAGCAGTGCGGGTGGCATCAAGTTAGTCCACCATAGCCGTGGACGATGAGCCCGTGACCCCACTGTAGCTGCATCTAGCAACACTGCTGACCCAAGCCACGACCGGACTTGATGCACACTGGCCATCACCCTGGCCCGAATCGCCCATCAGTGGCACATTCTCCAAGATGTATGCTGGAGATACAGCTTGATGAAGCTGCAAGTGGCGCAAAACCCGCACCATCTCCCAAAACAGACCCGACCTCGAGTCTCGCAATCCATTGCCATGCCCGGCTGATGAATGCCCTTGGCAGGGCCAACCTGCCACTACCAGATCAATGGAGCCAACCCGCTCCAAATCCTGCGCCCCCAGCAACGAAATGTCTGCTGGCAAGGCCTGCTGATATCCACGAATTGCAGACACAACAACACACAACTCAGGTACCGCTGCACCAACTGAGCAACATGGCGAAGTGAAACGCGTCGTGCAGTCTCATCCCTCTCCACATACAGGTAACGCCGAACTCGTACACCTGCCTGTAACACAGCAGCCAATCCGGTGCTGATCCCGCCAAACAAGTCCAGAAGACAAATGCCTTCATCCGGATACTGCCACACAATAGGTGTGGTGTCCAATGGAGACAATTGAGGTGGTCCTGGTGCAATCCCCACTCTCTCCTCCTCTCCTGACGGTACAAAAGCCTCCACCCAGGCTTGTTGCACCCGTCGATCAGCATCCCGCTGCAAATCCTTGCTCCCCACAATGGAGTCTGAGCAACCATGGTAGGCAACTCCGCCATACCATACATGTCATCCTGCTCTCCCGAGGTGGTACATCCTCTGAATGAGCATTGCCCTCAAGCAACTCTCTAGGCCAACTCACTGCCGCTGTGAATGCTGCTAGTGTCGGCATCTTGCCTCGCTGGGCAACCGCAACTCCTCCTATGAACGTCACAGGGAGCTGCACACGCCGGCCCTCCCTGACTGCCATGCAGGCCTATAGGAAGCTGACTCCTCCCAAAAATCCAGGGTGAAGCCCATGGGGTACAACACTGCCCCCCACCACCAGGACATCGTATGAGACTGCGTCTGTCACAATGGCCTTGGCTCGCATCACTGAGCCATCTGTAGGGTGATCCGGCCGTAGTCTGATAGCCAACTCACGCCGTGTCATGCCCCGAGCCTGCTCCGATCCTCCCAGAGACGTCTGTATCTGGAAAGGACAAGGCTCCATATCCGCCTCCGTGAGGCCCAAGCCTGCAATAGCAGCTCTGCCCAGCATCAATGGCTGAGCTCCCGAGTCCAACAAGACCCGCAGTGGCCGGTACCTCTTGCCTGCCGGTCCACTCAAACAGAAAATGCCATCCTGGTTGTCTAACATGACAACTCCAGGTGTCACCATGGCGCGCTCAATGGCTGGCCTAGCTGGCAGCTCCATCAACCTGGCAGCTGCAGCTTGCCATGGCGCCGCCGTGGCAGTCTTGACCCTCAAATCCGAGGATCCCCTCCGGCACTACACCTCCCACTATCTCCGCAGAAGATGAAGTAACCTCCCCACTCTCACAGAGTGTAGCTGCCAGCCTGAACACCTCAGCTGGTCTTACCCCCGCGTCGCAATCATGGTAGCCGAAACAATGGAGCCTGGCACACAGATGTGGCCGCTCCTAGCAGCACACTAGCTGCCGTAGCCTTGGCAACACTAGGTAGTGGTGCTACCCGTGTAGCTCTCCCCAATGGCATAGTAACCTCCGCCTCGGTAACGTCGGGCGAGAACTAGGTGCCATGGATGGCGTCGACACTGTCTCCGCCAATGTGAATGACTGAGGAAGCCTAGCCTGACGGCTTGCCTCCCCACGCTGTGGATCCAACTCCACCTCTGCACCTCGTGGCTCAGGAACTCGTGCTGCTCCTCGAGTCACGGCTGCAGCAGACTCCACCTGCACTAGTGGTAGTGCTGCTCCACACATGAATCCCATGCCTCCCATATCTCCTCCCTCAGGAGCAGGAGGTGGACCATCCGGCCTTAGAGCCGGTACCACCTGAGCTGTAGCCATGGCAGCGAGCCTCTGCTCTAGCTGCTGAAGCCGGTTGGCCATGCCTTGGTCAACACCCTGACCTCCGCGTCCTTGGCCACGTTGAGCTTGCCCTTGGCCTCGTGGCTGGCCACCTCGTCCTCTCTGGGCTGCTCCACCTCGCCCCCGCCACCATTGTTCCCTTGGAACTGGCCTGGGCGCAACTCAGGATGCAAACCATAACACTGGGCCTCTCCATGCCCGTGTTGCCACAATGCCCACACTGCAACTGTGCAGGCTGTGCATGTGCCGGCCCTTTGCCTCCCTCTGGACAATCCTTCTTGACATGGGGTCCTCCACATGTCCAGCACACCACATCCGCCCGTTGTTGGCCAGCAAAATGAAGGGAGAGACCCCTGCATCTGAGGTCCTCTCTGCCCTTCCCTGAGCTTCACCTGAGCCCCCTTGTTGCCTTGAGCACGTTGAGGTATGGTTGGCTAGGAGCACCACTACCCCGTGGTGTCTCCTTAGCAAATCCCACCATGACCACTCGTTCCTCCACCATGTTGAGCTCTATCCGCTCTGCCAGCAAAAACACATTTGCTAAGGTGGGTTGGGCCGCTTGTAGGAGAGTTGCATCCCGCACCCTTCTCCTCAGCTCCTTGTCCAATATCCCATACCAGAATTGGACTGCCTGAGCTTCCGTAACCCCTTGGGTTACATTTATCAAGCGCCTCATGCGAGTGAAAGCCTCCCTCAAGCTCTCGGTCGGCTTCCGTTGGAACTCTTGCAAGCTCCGCAACTTCTCTGTCCTCACCCCTTGGTAGTTCCCTCTCAACTCTTCGAAGAACTCCACAACAGGGTTGAAGGCAGGCACGGGTGCTAGTGCTGTGCGGGTAGTGGCTTGGGTGGACGTCGTAGCTACTGTACCACCAGTCCCACTGCTGCTTGCTGAAGCTGCCGGTGCAGCGGCAGGTGTAGCCACTGCCCTCGTGGCTCTAGTGCCCCTAGTGATGGAGACATAGTCGGTGACCAGTACATCCTCCACTCCTCGATCTCACCTCAAAACTCATGGTAATCATCCATAGGCGGCCCCTCAAGGTGCTGAAACAGCCCTTCCCATGCCATGAACGGCGTAAATAGTTGTGGATTGCGCATTTTGCTGCAAATCACACCAACTATCAAACTCTTGGATAAATCATCCAACTCATGGTGCCCACCGCCCCAGAGTACCTTCGTGGCCCCTTGGTAGCTCCATACATCTCCTCCATTGTGTCCCACAACAATGGCAAAGAAACAACTTGCACCGCCGGTATGAGCCCTCCTGATTCACAATCCGAATCAGAACCTTCCGTGGAAGACACAGGAGGTGAAGGTGGCCTAAACCGCACACCTCGTCTCGTGTACCCACTAGTATCGCTAGTGCTCGAACCGGCACTGTCCCCAGCAACTAGTGGCACCTCCGTGTTGACACTCAACCGGTCATGAACATGTCCCTAACCCCTCTCCACAAGGTAACCGGGTAGAGAACCTGTTGCGGCTTATGGTTTGGAATACTAAGTTCCTAACATAGCCTACACCTGAACTTGCATGACCATGGGAATATCATGAAGATACTCCTCAAACCGCCCTCCACGAGCTTCAAAATTCGGCCTTCCAGACCACATGCCATTAGTCCACCAGTGCCTCCACGAATCAGCACAGGCCATCCACAGTCAACACGGGCCACCACAGACCAGCACAGGCCCACACAGCTCACTGCCGTCACAGTCCCACAGGCCACACAGCCTGTCTACAGCCTCCCTCATGTCACTCAGGCACGGCCTGTCACAGCCCCTCACAGCCCACAGCCGGCACACAAGGCCTCAGGGGCCCGGCCTCAGGCACGGTCACAGCCCCTCACAGTCACTCAAGCCCGGGCCCCAAAGGGCACGGCCTGTCACAGGGCCCGTCAGCAACAGCCCGTCACAGGGGCGACACAGCCCTGGCCGGCCCAGCCGCCCGTCACAGCCCCAGGGCACGGCCTGTCACAGCCCCTCACAGCCTGTCACAGGGCCACACGGCCTGTCACAGGGGGGGCCTCAGGCACAGGGCCACAGCCCACAGCCCCTCACAGCCCTCACAGCACAGCCACAGCCCCAAAGACAGGCCCCCACAGCCCTCACAGCGGCACACAGGCCTGTCACAGTCACAGCCCCACTTCACAGCCTGGCCCGCTGGGTCAGCCCCAAAGGCCACTGGCACAGCCTGTCACAGCCTGCCCGTCACATGTCACAGCCTTTCACAGCTTGTCACAGGTCACATTTTTTACAGCCTGTCACAGGCTCTGGCAGTTTAGCCATTTCTCCAAGGGGTTTAGCCACGCCAAGCTAGGGTTTGTGTCTCTTGGACTCTAGGCTTCTTTCCACCGAGCTATGGTGGCTGTGAGGAAATCAGCAAGGTATCCTTGCTCTTTCGGCTCCCACACACCACCATAGTAGCCCTAAGCCATGAGGTGGTTGCCACAAACCAAGCCTTCTTTCTCACTTAGCCTCCCCAAACACGCCACTAAACTCAATGGCAAACAACCAAGCCCTGCTGGTTCCCAGCCCTTGTGAGCACTCATTCAAGCACTCTCATTGGCCATAGCATCTGTCTTAGAGCCTATTCCAGCCCTCTACACCTGTTGCTTCAAGAGTTGCGCTCCCTTCAAGCTTGAAGTTGAAACCCCAACTCACATAGGCCCTACAAGTGCTGTTCTTTCACTCCAAGTGGAAACCAGCCCTAGACCTTCCGTTCTAGCTCTCTAAGGCTTGAAAACAAGAGCCTCAATGGGCTGAAGGCATGCTCCACACATGCCCCACTCTCACCATAAGAGAATCAGCCTTTGCTTCATTTCTTGCACCCACAAACCTGATAATACAAGCTTCAGCAGGCCAGCGAAGGCTGCCTGAGAAGCATGCTCTACATGCCCTACAGGGAAACCACCCCCTTCCTTCCTTTCTTGCACTCCCACACCTAAAAGTGCAAGCCTTCACCAGGCTGATAGCATGCTCCACACATACATTGCCCTCACATAAGGGAAGTCAGCCCTTCCCTCTTCCTTGCTTGCCCTCCAAGCTTGAAGATGGAAGCTTCAATGAGCTGAATACATGCTCCACACATGCAACCTCTTCACACAAGAGATATCAGCCCCTTATCTTGGCTCCTTGGCTCATTGATGCTCTCTAAGACAAGACTAAGCACTCCATAGCCTTTGCCAAGCTCCTGAAACCCTAAGGCTTACATTTCCAGCCACAAGACACTTCTCTTGTGGTGCAAGAGCTCTTCTTCCAAGCTCTGAAACCCTAGGTGCACATTCCATGGCCTTGCCGCACCTCTTAGCTCCTGTTCCAGCCCTGTTCTCGCCATGACAAGAGCCCTCTCAATGCTGAAGCTCGAGATTGAAACCCAATCTCACCATACTCCACAAAGTGTACTGATTGCCCCAAGCCAAATCAGCCCTTTCGCTTGGTCTTGCAATCCTTCATACAATGACAGCTCGCATTCCCAAGTCCAGTTCTCAGCTTTGCCACCAAAGCCACTATAACCTGCTCTTGACTGGTCCTCTTCCCAATCGTGCTTGCTCATGCATGTACACAATCTGAAACCATCAAGGTGCTCTGGAATTACCTACAGTATGGTGCTTTCATCTCTGAAGCTGAAGATCGAATGCCAAGGTTTACCACCTCGTAACCCACATCGCCTCCGTTTCTAACAACCAAGAGCTCCACGGTGCTCCTTGCATAACAACTTGGTTTCTCTCATTCTCAAGCAAAAACCACAAGTGCTACAACTAACTCGTATCTAGCACTCATAGATACGAGCTGATCTTTCTCGAGTGATAAAGAAGAAGAATACAAGCACGAGCTCACAAATCTGAAGCATAAACTCATGCATATATAACCTCATCACTCAAATACAAGTCAAGCCAAGTGCACCCCACGCCATGGGGAATCCACACTACGGCGCCATAGCTAGGCGCGGTGAGGCTCAACTCGAGAAAGATGAGCCTCCCGCGCTTGCCGTGAAGATAACCACTCCAGGGCCTAAATCTGCCTTGACCCCTGGATTGACACTTGGGCCAATCCCAAATGTCAATATGTAAAAGCTAGCTATTTCCTAGCTAGTTTCACACTAGTGGTAAAATAACTTGACAGATAAAATTAAGATCTAACATGGCGGTGTACCTTCCGGAAGGTTGTGTCTGTCCCATTCCAGATTGCAACAGTTATCTTACCGACGGTTGTGCCCATGCATTCATGATTCATTGTTATCCCCCCGAAAGGTTAGCCTTCTTCAAAGGTCCAACATGGAGGGGTACTCTCCGAAAGGTTGTTCATGTTATATTCCAGATTGGAAAAAATCTATGCGACAGTGTTTATCTTACGGAAGGTTGTTCTCTTCCATTCAAGTTTCATTGTTATCCCTCCGGAAGGTTGTGCTTATGAATTCTTCATCAAGGGTTCTATCTAAGATTTTACCCAACATGGCGGTGTACCCTCCGGAAGGTTGTACTTGTCACATTCCATATTACTTTAAAAAGTCCAAACAAAAAGGCAAAAATAATTTTGATATTTTTCCTCTCTTATGTTTACATTTCCAATTAAGGTTTTTGGCATGCAAAGTTGGCCTGACCAGATTATATCAGTCACTGGCCATAGTATCCACTTTATTATGTCCATGTTATTTAGGCCAACCCACCCACCTCAAATCTTGGAGATGGGCTTGTGTGATGGTGCTTGACGAGTGACATATGTGCATGGGGGTGCAGATAACAATCAACGCACATGCCTCAGTTTCATACATGTTGGGGGCTGTTGGTGTGAATGTCGTTCCAACTATGCCAATGATTTACCTTGTGTTTGACTCCCTGGTATATCTTCCGTCTCCTCCCTTTGATTTCCCTAGTTGGTGTTTTCTTTCAGCAACGGTAGCTTGCTCCCTTATGCATCCTTCTACAGTTCTACACACCGTTGTTTCTGCATGGTGCAGCTGAAGGTGACAATCATCATCTTAACGTTCGGTCTAACGCGATGCCTCCCCCAAGTCTCCCCCAACTTTGCTCAAAGTCTTAAAAAATTGCTAAAGTTTGGTGGTTTTTCTCCGCTCGTTAACATTCGGGGTGTCCCAAATGTGAGGTTGGGATGTTCGAGCATGCAGCAAGTCAGTGCTTTTGTGTCAGGCCTCCTTGATACTCGTTATTCTCCGCAAGAACTTCGCCAACATTCCACATCACCGGGGTGCGCCTTACTCTGGAGGACCCCATTGCTGACTTACGGACGGTTGTTCCTACCCATTCAAGATTCATTGTTATCCCTCCGGAAGGTTTCTTCAAAGGTCCAACATGGTTGAATACCTTCTGGTTGTTCTCATCATTTATCTTAGAAAATGTTGTTCCTTCTCAATTCTTATTAAGCGGTTATATCGAGGATTTTATCGAATTGTTTTTTGTGTTTAATAGTTTAAGACCATATTCAATTTGGTAAACAAACACTTTACTGTATGTACATGTCGTTTGCCCATAATTTTACGGACTACCATCTTGCACTTCATGATGACTTGTACCCGCATTAGTTCGCTTCCATGTCTTATTACGCTCTAAGAAATCTTTCAAACGTCGAGTTGAATTATCACGTCCATCGTCAACTTTGCATAAAGTATGGGCTGGGTGGATCATGTCTTTTTCTATTAATGCTCTAATTGATTGAACCTCAACTTAAACAACCTTGAGCATGGCCAAAGTGTGATGAAGAACTTGTTCGCCACTTCCTTCTGCAACTTTAATGATATCATGCATGGTCTCCTTGATTTCTTTCATACCATCCAATACTGTTGTCGTAACTCGTGGTTGAGGAGGTGTTCTCCCATTTGTGTTTACCACATCTGCAAATAAACATACATATAATCAAACCATGCTTAGAAATAAAATGCTTTTTGAATGAATGATCATGATCACAATTCATATTTACCTTCTAGAACCGATAAATTCATTTCGTATATGTCATCGTCGTTTTCAAACAATGCCTGAAGTCCACCACGTGTCGATCTGTACTCCGTCCCACATGCTTGGAGAATACGACGGTTTAATGTGTTACCTGTCAATTTTTATCTGATGTTTGCAGATGTTACCCCTCTTTGCCCAATAACAAGTGCAACATGCCCATTCGCTGAGTGCATTATACACAACATAGAACTTGGTAGAACACTGCGAATTTCACACTTGGAAACACGTACTCCGTCCCACATGCTTGGAGAATACGACGGTTTAATGTGTTACCTGTCAATTGCACAATTTTTATCTGATGTTTGCAGATGTTACCCCTCTTTGCCCAATCACAAGTGCAACATGCCCATTCGCTGAGTGCATTATACACAGCATAGAACTTGGTAGAACACTGCGAACTTCGCACTTGGAAACACGTACTCCGTCCCACATGCTTGGAGAATACGACGGTTTAATGTGTTACCTGTCAATTGCACAATTTTTATCTGATGTTTGCAGATGTTACCCCTCTTTGCCCAATCACAAGTGCAACATGCCCAATCGCTGAGTGCATTATACACAACATAGAACTTGGTAGAACACTGCAAACTTCGCACTTGGAAACAGTTAGTGGCAAAGGTGCATGGTGTGTGATAGAGTGCGGGCTTCCTTCAATGCACCTACTCCACAATTGCATCATTTACCCATTATGGGTTTGGGCTATCGTTGGAGTCTTGACTTTGCAGGCCCATTGCCACTAACGATTCGTCATAACAAGTATGTGCTGATGATGGTGGAACACTCCAAATGGATTGAACTGGTGGCATTGCCTGACAAGGCAAATGAGAGGATTCCGTATGCATTCTTAGATCGAGTTCTTAGCTGATTTGGTGCTCCAGCCGAGGTACTCACAGACCAGGGGAGAGAGAGTTCTTGGGAGAGTTTCAGGCTTTGTGTGAGCAAACCTTGATAGACCACCGCACTACTTCTCGGGATCATCCCGAGGCTGATGGCTTGGCGGAGAGAGTTATTCAAACAGTCAAGATGGGTTTGCGCAAGTACGGTTTGCAGAAGCGACACCTGGGAAATTGGGACCTTCAACTGCCTTGGTTGGCTATGGGCTATAGGTTCAGCAAACAAGCGTCACTTGCTTTTTTCTCACCTTATTTTCTTCTCTTCGGCCGAGAGCCAGATTTGCCTACAACTATTCGCAGGAAGGCTGCAGTAGTCCTTGACCTTGATGATCCGGATGTGTGGACATAAGCGTGTGACCAGCGGACAAAGTTGTTCAAGAGAGTCATGCCTATGGCTTTTGAGAATCTTGCTATTGCCCAACACCGAAACACGTTGAGGTGCGCCACTATACGTAGAGGGGGATATCAGCCAGGTGTTCGGCGTTTCCACCCTGGGGAGTATGTGTATCTGCAGCAGACAGCGCCTACGACCTTGGATGTCACAGCAGGACGTGTGATTCTAAAGGTCCGGGAGGTGTTGCCTTCAGGATTGTTGATTTTGGAGGGTCGAGATGGCATGGTATGGAAGGACCATGTGCGCAATTGTGCGCCATGTCATCTTCCACATGTGGATGGGAGGATAGATCCCAATCTTGTAGTGGTACCTGCAAGGTTGCGTTGCATGCTATGTGGGCATGCTGGTGATGCAGCGACATGTTGTTGGGTGACAAATGCTCAAGGGGGTGACAAATGAGATGCTTGACACCGCCACTTGAGGAGGTTTCTAGTGGAGAATGGTTGTGTCCACGATGCCTTGGACATAGGTCGTGGGCATGACAATGGTGGAGTTGACAAGTGATCCAAGGTTTAGCTGATGAGAGCTCAACGCCATGATACTTAATTGAAGATCATGGATTGCAAGAAGGCGAGTAACGATGGGGCTACTTTTGCACCCGGCCTCTTGATCTATTGACTTTAGATACTGGGACATGTGCGAATGAAGACCAAACGATGATCTTATTGAGATGGATACTTGTCAGCTATCTGGTGTTAGAGGGACCTAATCAGCTATGGGGGCGATTGTGGCATAGCTTTCTATGATTGTGTGTTTAGAATGTATGGTGGACAATGATGTATGTCGTGGCACGATGCTTGGGTGTACGACAGCTGTTATGGTTAACTAAAATTACCTACTTCTAGTTAACTATGACTTTTGGATATTTATTATGTGTATTTTGTGTGTTGGAACTTCATTTGGTCTCATATGCTAAGTGAGGTGTCAAGCCTCACTTGGGACATGGGGATGGGTTTTGCCCTTGTAAGGGTTGAGGAGGGCTCATCTTCTTGTAGTTGAGCCTCAACGAGCCTCTCTCACCTCCATAGCTCTAGGTATCGAGAGGGAGGGCGGTGAGGGCTTTGTAGGGTGGATTCCCTTAGCAAGGATGCCTTTGGCTTGAATTAGTTTATGTGATTGAATGGATTCATGAGTGGAAGGATTCCATTATGTTCACTTTCATTTATCATTGTGGCATAGCTTTCTAGGATTGTGTACTTAGAATGTATAGTGGACAACGATGTATGTTGTGGCACAATGCTTAAGTGCACGACAGTGACTTAAGAGCAAAGAGACTAAGAAAAATGACATAGCCACTAGCAAAAATGACAAAGAGAGAAGAGTGAGTAGTTCGTTGAGCTACTCACACATTGCATAGGGGGTGACAAGGTGTTGGTAGGGGGAGGGGGGGTGGCAGCCAAGAGCCCGTGCTATGCAGGCTTTCAGGTTTTGCCACTTTTGGCCAATGGACATTCGCCATTTTGGCTCGTGAAGGGGGTGTGGGCCCACACTTGCCCCAGGCGCGTGTGGGGCCTCGGGAGTGGGGCAGGTGGGGGACAAAGGAGTCACCGTCATTACGACATGGCTACCGAAAATTTGCGGGCCAAAAATGACACCTTGCTTCCATGGGTTAATTTTTGCCTGCACCCAGATATCGGTGACTGACATTGGTGAACGCAATACAGCGAATTTGGCGCCAGAGTTCATGGCCGACAATCGGTAATCGTTTTTGACCTATTGTACTGGTCACCATATGTCTTGTACCTGCTTTGAAGGTCACCTGTGTGTACATTGGGGGATTGGCCACACTATTTGCTTGCGGGACCCACCTTTTGCCAAGCAACCAGCTCAATTCATCCTGGCCTTGGGGACAGCGAGGCAGACCTACTGCCCAATTGCTTTTGAACCCTCTGTACATAAAAGCAACCATCCATGCCACCAGCCTGCCATGGTCACCGACGTCGGTAACTTTGGATAACTTGGCCGGGATGGCTGGGACATCGAAGTTGGCCTTTAAAATATATCTCCTGAAGCACGGCAAAGGTATTGGGGGGGTGCCAATCTGGTCCCGCCGCAAAGGGTGGGTCCAAACTAAACCCCAACTTTGCAATAACGCGAAATATTTTGTGGCGGAACAACCCACATGTAGCCCAGTGGTAAGGGCATATACCCTCTTACGAGTGGTTGTGGGTTCAAACCACCCTATTGATTGTTACAAAGGTGTCCACCTTCCTACCGGAAAGCATTAACCCTTCTTAGTGTCAAGTGACACCATAAGTTATGCTTGCTTCGGGCAACGCGTCCACATTTATTTATTATTATTATTTTTTGTTGGGGCAGCTCAAATTGGTATTTGCCCCCCTAGATTCGGGCTTATGTAGTGGGCTCCAAATCTGGGCCGCCAGATGTTTGAATGATGACACATATCTCCAACCCACACTAATGCGGGCACGTGGCAACGTCTTCGTCCCAAGCTCTCCACGTCTTCATCCCAAGCTCTCCACATACCAAAGTACCTACCGCCAGCGGGATTGGGCTTGCACGGCAGGGGTTCTTTTCTATAGGAAATCGGCCCCGCCAAGCCGGCCGCCACAATGCATTTGGCCGGGCATTTTGGCTTGCACCGGAGGAGATGCTCTTGGTATATACACGGCGATCCCTTATAGGTGCTGAGCGGAATCTGGCCCCTCCGTTCTCACTTCCCTCGCTCCAGGATGGCGACAAGTGACTCCCTCTTGCAGATCCTTTGGCGAAATATGGGCCCACCACATGAACTTTTGGCTAAACCCATCTATTTTTCAACCTTATTTTCCCTAACCTCATTCGCCAGAGCCCGTCAAAGTCGCCATTTCGCCAATAAAATAATACGTGGAACCCAACTTGTCGACTTCTTACCAATGCAGCGAACGTGACTGCGCCACCCTGCTTATATACTGAGCAGCTGCTTCTTTCCTCCTCAGTCTCGTTGCATTCACAGCAGGCAGAGTGAAGAGTGAAGAGTGAAGAGGGGAGGGCCTCACATTGCAGAGACAGTTCCCAAGGAGGTGAAAGGAGACACAGAGGGCAAGAGTTGTGAAGATGGGTCTCAAAGCCCGTGGGGCACCCTGCCCCAGGGCACTCCTAGTGCTCCAATTTTTGTGATACTGGCATGTCTTGCTGCAGAAGCTCTTACCCCGGTTGAAGCATGGACGCCTGACGAATATGTGTCCCCTCCTCCTCCTGATCAGTACAAGTCCCCACCACCTCCCAGCCCGTCTCCTCCAACCCCGCACGTCCACAAGTCGCCTCCTCCTCCAGCTCACTCTGCTCCTCCCCCTCACGTCCACAAGTCCCCTCCTCCTCCCCCTCACGACCACAAGTCCCCTCCTCCTCCAGTACACTCTCCTCCTCCCCCTTATAAGTACATATCACGTCCTCCTCACCATTACAAATCGCCGCCTCCTCCTCCTCCTTCCCACTGACCACCTGCTCCCTACTAAGCGGCTGTGCTAGTGCTCAAGGTACGTCCATGGCCTAGCTGCTCTGTACCTTACTAAGTCAACTTGGCAGAATAGGCATTGGCCTGAAATGCGTGTGTCAATCTTCGTTTCCACCAATTGGGCCACAAGGTATCATCTTTCCGATCCATCTGGATCATATATGTATCTAAAGTTAATCGCACATGTTGTTAGGAGCTCGATGTTGACATCTGCAGCCAATTTGGTGTGAGCAATGTATGCCGAATTAGTTTCGACTGTTTTGACACGCTGGGAAGCTGCAGGTCATTGGTGCATAGTGCATACCCTTTGCGTCAAGAAATCTTCTGTGGCCAAAACTTCTCTGAAAAGGATTTGGGTCAGAGGCAACAGCTCTAGAGTTGCAGCCCCGGGTGCTTCACAGTGGTAGAGTTGGCTGCTGGGATGTTTGCTGACCGGTGGAGAAACTGCACGTTCAGACAACATCGTGTGGTCTTCCAGAGTTCACTTTTTAAATTACATATTAATTAGCGTCAGCGATAATGTGCTATCCTTGGAGTAGTGCCCAACTTAGGGAGAGAGACGATACATCGCGTGGAAGCGAAATAATTGAATAATTGAATAAGACTAGAGAAAAGGAAGAGCCAAAAACGTTTTGGGTCCAGCACCTGCCGGACATAAATTTGGAGATCTTCGAGTGCACCCAGAGTTGAATTACAATGTGCCCCAACTGCAATGGTGTGAAGATCCAGGCATTGCATGGCATTCTTTGCCCGGCCTCTATCCCGTGCGGTTCTTCCCGGCTCGTCCCGTCACTTCTATATATATCTACAATTCACCGTTCTTATATGAATAAAGCTAACTACACCTTTTTGGCACATTCTTGCACGAATTCAACTTTCTTGTTTGGATCTGTTCCATCGTTTCTAGATATTCATGCAATAACAGAATGACCAGTCAGTCCAATCTAACTGATAGCATCTCTTATGCTGTGACACAGATGTATTCTTCCATATAAATGACCCATCACACACTATTCCAAATACATGCCTTTTCCGAGTCTGACCGGATAGGTGACTTTCTTGGAGAGTGCCAATATCCATTGACTGGTAGTCTCATCAACCCCTACATTCACAATTGAAGCTGTGTCCCCAACACCAAAATGAAAATCTTATATGGCAACTACCCCAATTCTATGTGTAAGGGGCTGCTGAAAATTGCACTGCCCTTATGTATCCCAAGCAGCACTCAATTTCGTCAGGAAAGAATGTTGTGTTCTTGGAGCAAATTCCTGATTTTCAGCAGTAATTCCCAATGCTTGGCTCGCTCAGACATATTCAATGCAAGCATTTCTTAGACAGATCACTGATCAGTTGACAGCAAATGTGCTCTGCGACAACTCAAGCCACGTTGCAGATGATAGGCACCGTGACATCTTAGATTTGAGTCCGAGTTCCATTGGCAAATTTTGAAGACTTGTATTTTTGAATACTTTATGCTCTTGTTGACTGCAGCAAGACGTCCTTCACCAGTCAGGCGCCCGAGTGAAGGACGTTGACTTAGACTTCCATAGCTTGCGGGCTCTTAGGCTGCCGACCCACCCTCTAGGTGTTGGCATATCTTCTGGCAACTCTTCTTGGGAGCCGGTCTTGGCACTGGCTTCCTCTAGTTTCTCTTTTCTCCGTCTCGCCACATCTCCTTCCATTCGAGTGATTGCTTGGGACACTATCCCCGCAACCTGTAGCCAATTCTCACATAAATGTAAAGGATTGAAGTTGTATGTTCCAACACTAATACTCACTGGTTGAAACATCCATGGTGGGCATTGGTGAACTGTGAGACAATGCCACGCAGAAGGAAGACTCTTGCTGAGGCAAGTGTAACTTATGGTGTCACTTTTGCCCCGAAGGGCTTCAATGCCACAGTGTATGCAATACCAATCTGGAGACCTCAATAAATCCTCTGAAATCAGACGGGCCTCTTGGGTCACCTCTTTCAAACAAAACCTCGGCTCTAACCTTCTCTTGCTTGTTATTTGGTGAGCACTGGAATTCAAAGGGACCATACTGGCTTGCTTTTGAACGTCACGATATCATGGCGCAACCAACAAGTAGGTGCACCATAAAGAATGAATATTGGAGGTGTATAATCAACAGATGGGGAGTATGAGGGTAGGCCTTGGAGGCGGGCTCCATCACCTTGAAGGTCTTGAGAAGATCAATTTTTGCATGGTCCAATACACGATGTCCATGTCTGTTGATATGAATGAAATCCACGTAGTCTCCGTCCCACACTACGTCTCCATCACACACAAAATAGTCCTGTAGAGTGAAAATGGAAGTTTAGTTCATTAATCAACCAAACAATGAGTTCGTAGCCCTCCTCTATTAAGAAAATGATGAGATGCGAAGAAATCACCTCCAAGTGGAATATTGGCTGCATTGATGTACGCTCCAATGCCATGATTGTGAGAGAGAAGGTGGCATCGCCGTCAGTCAGAGATTGCATGTTGTGCCCGTAAACAGGGCTTTTCTTATCAATAATGTGGCGCACCATGATCCCATACCGCAAATAAGAGACCTGTCACCAAGCGACAAAGATAAGTATTTAAAACCATGTACCTCCCTCGCATTGAGCAGGATGCTATGACTGAGATTGCTCCGTACAAGGTGCTTATGGTCCACAGCTCATGGAAAGCAGATGAGTCCCCTTCCCTTCCTGAAATCCAGAGGCAGACCCTTCAGATGCTCGCCTGAACAAGGAGCTGCAAAAGGGGAGACATGCAAAAGGGAGACATGGAAGGTTTTCTCACAACATAATGGGATGAAAGGTTAAGAACTAAAACTTTGCACAAAAGCAGGCTGAGTCAGAAGGAAGAAGAAATCACCTCAGGGCGTACAAGTTCAAGGTCTTGTGTTGAGCAGAACATAGAGCCTGAAGGAAGCCTGACGAAAATTCGGAATGTAAGACAAATTTTGGCATCCACCAGCTCACATGGAGCAGGTCCTGTCAGCACCAGCCGCACTGCAAATACCCTGCAATAAATTATACAAATAAACCAGGTAAATAAAAGCACTGCAAAAACTGATGCTGATTTCAGGACGATCATGCCTATCCCGTGTCCATTTCAGGTATCAGAATTTCCAGAGGCCATCTGGTACATCAGCTTCCCAGTCTCTGTACCATTGAAAGGCCAACAGTTGGATAGTCACCTGAACTTTTCTTCTCCAGAAGTTGGCACAAAGTCATCGCAACGGATAATAGCCTTCTTGGAGCACCGCACAGGATGTGATGGCTGTGACATCCGCGCAAACACTGAAACCCCAACCAACACAAAAGCAAATAATGAACCCCTTGTTTACATATTCATTTGTAAGTCTTCTGGTATCTCCACCCTTCATTTCGACTCTGACATCAATTGTGCTATAATGCCGTTTGAAAGTGCAGTCTGCAATGAGCCACAGTAGAACCACCTTTCTGTTATTGAAGAAATTCTAGGCTATATTCAAGCCAGGAAGAGATAACAACCAAAGAGGAATCTGCCATGGCTTACCGACATCCAAGCTGAGAATAGAATGCTACCGGTAAACCCAGACAACCTCAGTCAAATTTTTGTGACAAAAAGCTAAGGAAACAAGTATAAGGACCAACAGAAGGACGACCAGTCAATGGGTCTAAAAAGGGTACAAATTACAGAAACACAAGCTAGAATGGGCCCACGGAAGTACTGCCATATCTGTCCATGTGAGAGCATCTCTATCAAGCCAGCAGCAAATAATATCAACAACCCTATCATCCAGATACAGATTGAAATCATCAAGTTCCCATCTTTCACGTTGTCTGCTGGACCCAACGGACTGGAACTTCAATACGATTGTGCAAGTACGAGAGAAACAACAATGATACCCTGCAGGCTAATCCCACAAAGACATTAGCAATCCCCTAGTAGTGAGAGGAACATACCAGCACCACTGAGAAAGACAAAGAGAAACTGAGCCATGAGAGTGTTGACATTAGCAACCAGCAAGCTGAAAGGCGACCGCGCAGCCACTGGTGAACCCCCAAATGTGGTTGATAAAGACAACCTGGTACATGCATGATTCTGCCAAAGATCATTTCTTATTGTTTATTTATTTGGACACGTCTCAACTACAGATTTTCTTTGAGGGAAATGGGCTCGCATAACACAGGGAGGAAGTAGAGGGAGGTGAAATAGCAAACGAAGCGACATAGAGACCTTCAATCAGGTTCTACTATATCGTTCACTTACAAGCTTCTCATTTTGGTTGGGAAGAGACACATGCTCGTTGATCACTCCCTGTGAGTGCTGGTTATGATGTAGCTGTAAGAGCATAGTCCCCACGGGATAAACCACACCCAAAGACATAATTAGGATTTCGACAAACAGGGTATGACACATCGACCTGAAATTGCAACAGTGCTCGTCCAGAGCCAACCATAGTCCAGTTACAAGGACCTGAATGGTCAGGGCGGGTACTGACACAATGAAACGGCATCCAAGCCACTGCCGTATAGCACACAGATGTGCCATGTGGCTTGATCAAACTGTCAGTAACACTGTATGGACACCAGACATATGGTGAGGGAGAGATACAGACATACGGAGAGGGCGAAGATGAAACGTACGCATATAGAAAGACATTAATAAGTGCAGTGCACCGTCGCTTGGTTGCTGTGACCGACCTTTCACAGGAGAGTTCTTCAGCCATAGTGGATCCATCAAAAGAGAGACCTCCCATATCCAGTAGAAATACTGGAGTAAACAGCAAGCCTAACAGAACTGGCGCAAGGAACACCCCTAGGAGAAACTGGCCCATTGGCATCTGAAGAAAAGGCATTTAACGAATAAGTGTGCATGTCTCATAACAGGGGAACGACTCTTCAGTATGACCTGAACTTCAATCCAAAATGCAATTTAACTGAAGAGAAAGCCGGGCACCTGTCGTGAGAAAACCTCCAGCCCACCCTAACTCACTCCGTCTACAGTGTAATGAATACGGCATGTATGTTGATATGCCTGGGTTTTAGAGCTGTGAATCCATATAGAGCTAGAATGGGTGTTTACTACAGACTCTTTTCCTCTTGCCACTGAGGCAGCTCAATAGCTCTCAATAAAAACCAGCTAATGGGGTGTGGTGTCAGAAGGAGATAGGCAACCTTCAAGCAGGCAACATAAAAGTCCTGAATTACGGTGATGAAGCCTTTGTCCTGGCGCACCAGCATTCCCTCCATGCCCTTCCTTCCTTGGGGCCGGAATTGGACTCCTGTCTTGGCCCCCTCGAATGCTGCTGCTCCACTACCCCCTGCATCCTCCATCAAGCTCGGTTCATGCTGCAGATGCGCAGTTGAGTTCTCATCCAAAAGATCATGTGCACTAGACCTGGCCAGCATCTCAATGTAAGTATCTTTCAGGATAATCCTTCCGCTCCCAAGTTTTCCTTGCATCTACTCTGCAAACTGTGATCCCACAAATGATTACAAATATGCTACCAAATCCTGTGATTTATTTGAGGGATTGAACCAAAGCACCAGGAGTCTGCTGTCTTCTGATCCACCTCACCCTTCTCTTCCTCTTAACAAAGAACATGGTTGCAGGGTTGTTCTAACCACTTCACACATGAGACAGGCCGTATCAGACCAGCCAACTCCCTGATGTCTGCTGTGGATTTCCAATACCTGATGTTGTGAGAAACATGATGAGCAAATGCCACTGTGTGCTTAAGGCGTCTCCACCTGTTGCGAGCCACTGAGGGAACCTGTTCAAGACCCACCATCCTTCTGGCCGCCTCATCATCAGGCTCTTCAGTACCAGTTGGGTCGTCAGGTAGCTCAGCCTGAACATCCATCAGATAGTATCTAGTCAACTGCTCTACTGACTCCTTACAAATTAGTCTTTTAGTAATCCAAGTTGCATTGGGGATCTCTTGCACCAAAGAGAAGCTAGTGTTAAAAGCTTGTATCTTACAGACAATCAAGAATCAATCCTGCTTCACAATGCAGCAGCTTCCAAGGAGCATGACTTGAAGCAGGAGTTGCTAACAGCACTATTTCTCATTTCTTTTTCGGTATTAGCTAGAATATACTCCTGCATTGCCATATGATGGCAGACACAAATAAATTGAGCAAAAAGGCACGACAGCGAGATGCTCCGACCCAAACTAAGTTGAAACTAAGGCAATCAAACATCCTGAACATAAAAAGATCCAAGCATGCACTTGTAGCAAGATGTAGTGGACTTGCAATCTTGTAAGGAAAATTGTAGAAACATCAGCAGAAAATGTGAAGCAATTTCACCCCAACTTTTCGACAGTGGTTCCAACAATTATGCTCAAAACTCATGTTGCTTTATCTAAACTAACCAGAGAGAGAGAGAGAGAAGACTCTGGCCAAATTCGGCGTAACTAAGAGCAACTTCGCCTTCCGGCTACTGCCCCCTTTCGGGGGTGGGCCCTATACCTAAACTAACCAAATAGTTGACCAGTCAGGTGAAGGGTGAAAAGTCCCAAGGGAGAGAAGGCAAAAGGAGGCAATTTTATTCACACCAGACTCAGCAAGTTGACATGCTGGAGATCCGGACTAGAAGTGGAATTGGACACAAAGACTTGCATGAAGGATGCAAGAAAGAAACAATCAGCACCCACCTCATTGCCTGGCGACCCTGGCAACACCGCAAAATCGTCTTTTGGTTCTACAGATGTTGTAGGAGAATCAGCCCCCAACCCTTCTGCATTGTCCTCTTCAATCCCAGCCAACCGATCACTCCTGTTTGAGCTGAAAGCTGGATCACCATCCACTTCTAAGCTTGATTTTGTCTGGAGCCTGGTTGGTTTATAGTTTCGAGATCGTGTCGTAGGATTTGGACCTTGCCAATCTTTCGTCTCTGAAAGTTGGGAAATTTGGGTTCCATCGTTCCTTGCACTATGAACAAGCCTCTCCCATACCTGTTCGCTGGAGCTCTCCCCTCCACCCTCCACTCCCATCTCTGCAGCCAAACCGACAGTCCCTATCCTTCCAGCATGCTCCTCAGCCCCATCGTCCATAAAAGCCTTGTCGCCCACTACTTCCTGAACTACTGGATCCCCTTTCCTGTCACCAGCCTTCACACCTTCGTTTCTCTCCTGTTTTACCCTTCTATTTCGTACTTCATTGGTGGAGTTCTTTGGTATTAAACGGCTTCTGCAGACTGCATCCAAAGCATCGTGGAATGTTTCGTCGGCCTTCTCAGGCATCATAACTACTGATTCTTCACTCCCACTAGGCCTCGAACCCTTGCCCGGGGTATCTTGTCCGGGG
Organism: Takakia lepidozioides; assembly: GCA_030704615.1. Classification (NCBI taxonomy): domain Eukaryota; kingdom Viridiplantae; phylum Streptophyta; class Takakiopsida; order Takakiales; family Takakiaceae; genus Takakia; species Takakia lepidozioides. The sequence continues at coordinate 60,423,568 of CM060733.1, forward strand.
AGCCAATCCCGCGGTGTGAAGTACTCTGCCTCTCCATATAAAACAGCATCAAGCCCAGTCTCTTCAATGGAGGGCACTGAAGAGAGCCTGACCCGCAAATTCTCCCTCCTCCACGCCACTGTTGTCAAGCCCCAATGGGCGAGATTCACAAAACTATATAATGAAAACTGAGGCAGCAAGTCTCAGCTGCCCAATCTTTCTGCTGCGAGAGATAGTTCTCAACAACCTACAAGTCCCCAAAGAGGATTTTGCAGTACACCAGCTACAAATTCGAGCTACTCTTGGCTACTAAAATGAAATCACAGATTCTCACTGCCAGCAATGGCATCTGCTCGAAGCCTTCCAGCTTCCACAAATTAACCTGCCACACTCCAATTCAAGCTAACCTTCCAAATCCCTGCAGGAAATCTACAGCAGAATCCGACAGCGATCGAAGGCAACACAGAAAGAGATGGAATCACAGGGATTTCAAGGCTTGTCCTTCTTCACTGAGTTCTCGCCCTTCGTACGACCCCCCCGCTTCCTCACTAATACTTTCGTTCCCGCCAACCTGTAACTGCCACGTTACCACATAACCCAAGTTTTTGCAGCCATTTCTCGTGTCCGTGTGAACAGGCCTCGCCACGTATGCCGCCACGAGTACCTTTCATCATCCATCAGAAGATATCCAATATTCATCCCGTTCCCGTGTGCCTCAACCTTTACCCGGAACGGAAAATAAACTTGACCCAAAGACTAGTATAAAATACAAAAATATGTGTATTAAGGTCATTCTCATGTTTCCTCTTTTTAGCTTTGATTATGTATTAAAAAAACTGCCCAATTTTGTATGTAGACCGCGTAGCGCAGTGGATTAGCGCGTTGGACTTCGGATCCAAAGGTCGTGGGTTCGAATCCCATCGTGGTCGCTGTTCTGCGTTTGTCGTCTTCCACAGCTCGCGCCTTTTAGTACATTTTGGTGTAGTGAGGGGGGGATGGTGCTCTCCATGAATTCAGTTTTCAGATGCTTGTCTTTCTCGCTTCGATGGATTGCAGTGCTCCTCCATCTTTGCCTTGCAGCAATCTTTCAAAGTGCTGCTGCTCCGCTCCTTGAAGCTCAGCTCCTAAACTGCTAAACTGTGTACTGCAGTATTCAGTGTTCATCATCACTTGATCAGGAACATGCAAAGATATACCAGGCACACACACACACACCGATGCTGTTGGGCTTCAATCTGGATGACATAACAATGAGATAAACGGAAAAATTCCAAGAACTAATCACAACTTGTTCTCAATTTCATCTTTCAGTCACTTCATTTGATGCTCACAGTTGTCAGTGTAACAGATTACAAACTACGCCATTAAAGGCTTTCTGAGCTTGTGCATGGAGTTTGAAAAATATGGGGGCCTGAGATGTAAATGTTGTAGCTGGCAACTATGTTGCAGAGCAGAAGTAAAGATAGAATACAGCACAACCATTTGAAACATGTCGTGGAGTATTGCAATACAGAGTACTTTGAGCATTTCCTTTCACCACCACGACTATGAGGCACGGGGGAGCAATGGGTTGCCAAATTAGTCATTGGCTTTCACTCCAAGTGCAATGAAGCATATGACATTGGAGGGGGCATGATAGGGGAAAAACTGGAGCTTAACTATGAGTCACTGGAAGAGGTGGTCTTGGCAGTGGAGCCATTTGCCTTCAAAAATGCTTCTGGCAAATTCGGTTCTGCTGTCAGAGTTTTGAAGTCTTTCAGTACCCAACTGAAGATCCATGATGGTTATGGTTTTAAGCGCCTTTCCTCTAGATTACAATATTCGTATGAGTCCCCTTTCCCCCCCCACCCCCCGCCGTTCCATTCCCAACCACTATAGATCTCCAATTGACCACCACCATTACAAATCACAGGGTCCATTCCACCAAAAATCCCATGACCATCACAAATCCACTCCTAGTCGCTTTGATCATGTTGACTGTCCTCCTCCACCTTACTATTGTCAATCCACCCCCTCCTCCTTTCCATAACTTCAAATCCCTCTCCTTTCAAACTATATTGAAGTTTGCAGCAGCCTGCCAAGTCCAATAATAAAATTGGAAAGTATGAAAAGCTCTCTCTGCAAAAGATTGTGTTTCTCGAGATTTCTGGTGATGTGTATGGTTTCTCCCCTCCCTCTCTTCCTCTCTCTACGGACTCTGACCACTGATTACCTTCAGCCCTGGGTGTTATAAAACTCCTTCCTTCCTTCCTTCCTTCCTTTCTTACCTTTTTTTTTTTTTTCTTAGTTCCTCAGTTGTCTTTCATTACGTGGATCCGAAATGCTTTGGCCACATAGTATCTGCATGAGGCTCTCCACCTTAGAGAAACTCTTGATGTTGAACAATTTTTCTTTTGGTCTGCTTGTTGAGTTCTTCTTTGGATCCTGCTTCCATTTGTCCTTGAAGCTCTTTGAGCTTAGAGATTCTCCTGATGTTCAATAGTTTTTCTGAAGTTTGGGCTGCTGGTTGAGTGCCCCACAATCTTTCTTTTATCCAAGAAGCTCTTTGAGCTCCCTGAGGCGGCATTAGTTTATTTCTTTCTTTCTTCAGAAATGCTTGGCAGCCTACCTGCACGGGCATTCACCCTTAGACAATCACTCGAACAATACGGTAGTTCTTATCTCTGACTCTGGTTTCCTGTTTTCTTTCTCATGTTTTTCTTTCCATTTTGTCCCATAAGCTCTATGAGCTTTCCGCGGACGTTATAAACCACCATTTCATTTCATTTCATTTCTTCCTTTTCACAAACTAGAACCTAGATCACAAACCAGGTTTTCCCCTGACCTAAATCACAGAAGTTTTGAGGTGAATGAAGTGAGGATCATGAGCATGAGCAAGAACCCTCTGCAAGTGATCCCCTTCTCTCTAGCATACCAGATTCTAACCAGAACCACCCCTTAGGCATTCATAACTCTAAATCAGGAGCATGGAGAGACTAAGTACATATATCAAAACAGAGTATAAACTATAAACAACAATAGTAGCAAACCAGTTACCACTCTAATGTCCCAAAAAGATATGTATAGCCTATATATATATGTATTGTTTTTTTCTTTCTCTCTTTACTCTGTTTTTAGGGAAAGGGAGATTGGCCGGAGCGCGTTCTTCACTGGGTGTCTCTCTCTCCCTCTCTCTCATAGGTATCGGCAGAGCCTCACACACCCACTGCAATTGATGATGGCGGGATCTCCTGAAGCTGTGGAAGAGGCGCAAGCCGTCACCGTCAAGGGAGAAACTCCTCCCAAGAAATTGTGGGCGGATGAGGAGTTTGGAGAGGAGGAGTTGAAGAAGCTGGGAATCTCAGAGCCGGTGAAGGAGGGTGATGTGGTGGATAGGCCCGAAATTGTGATCAAGCCGGAGAAGCTTGTTGATGCTGCGGAAGAAACTGAGATAAAAAAGGTGCCCACCACCTCTTCTTTACAGATTTTGCACATGTAACGTAAGACTGCGGAAGAAACTGAGATAAAAAAAGTGCCCACCACCTCTTCTTTACAGATTTTGCACATGTAACGTATGCAAGTCTTAAACCCTAATCGGGTTTGATGGGTGGATGCGAAACAGGTGATGGCTGGAGATACGCCTTACACGTCTGCGAAGTCGTTTGAAGACTTACAGTTGACACCAGAGCTGTTGCGGGGTCTCTATTCGGAGATGAAGTTTGAAAAACCAAGCAAAATTCAGGCAGCAACTCTGCCCCTCATCGTGTCGCCTCCTTACCAAAACCTCATCGCACAGGCACACAACGGCTCTGGCAAGACTACCTGCTTTGTGCTAGGTATGCTCAGCCGCGTGGATCCGATGCTGAAAGCCCCCCAAGCCTTGTGCGTGTGCCCCACACGAGAGCTTGCTATTCAGGTACTAAAATCCGTGGTAGTGAAGCAAATGATCATTTCTGGGTTTGAAAACTGTTGTCAGCTCCAGATCTGTCGTACTTGCTTTCGATAGCTTGCATGTTAAATTTGTATTGGTGCATGGTTGTAGCGTTGGAGAGAGGATCACTAGCTACAGAGCTGCGTTGCAGAGGTTTTTGTTTGGTCGAAATAGTTATTATAGGTCAGGATGCAGGGGGACAAAAAGGGGAGGGGAGGGGATGGGGGAGGTGGGGGAAGAGCAGCAAACTCATCATGAGACTTTTCTTACTGAATATTGGAGCAGAATGAGGAGGTGGTGCTGCGAATGGCAAAGTACACAGGAGTGACCACTGCATGCACTGCCACAGCTGAGTCAAGCAGCTCAGTTTCAGCCTCCCGACGTGGGCGGCTTGTGGATCAGGTCATTATTGGCACGCCAGGCACTCTGAAGAGATGGATGACCAAAGATCAAATTTTAGATACCCGTAATATCAAGATTTTGGTGTTTGATGAAGCTGACCAAATGCTTGACCAGGTATGCCTCTGTCTACTCTGGATTTGGTTCAGTTGTTTCCATGGACTTCCAATATGAAATGTTAAACAAAGTATTATACCTCTTCTCTGTTGTTCTGTGTTCCGAAGTGCTTAAAAAGTGTTGAGGATTTTGCAAAACTTGTCCATTTTCATTTCAGGAGTATTTTGCAACAAAAGCAGAGATCCTGGGGGTTTTCACAACATTGGTTTGCACAACATGCAAGGTGTCAGCCAGTTGTTGCTGAAACCCACCAGCAGCAACCCAGTTTGCGAACTATTATTGATTTTTGGATTATATAAACAACTCTATCGTGCTTGCAGGATGGGTTTCAGGATGACTCAATGAGGATTTTGAAGGACATCAATAAGAACAATCGAGGGGGCTGCCAAGTAAGCAATCTAACTGTGGTCTAACATTATTCAGTTCCTCACATGATGTTTGTTCTTCCATGGTTATGTGGTCATGATCCTAGAGATGGAGCAGTTGAAGTTTCAAGTTTATTCACCGCTGTACTCTCTCTTAGGTTATATTGTACTTAAGTCTTGTGCTCTCATGGGGTTTGGACAGGTGCTGCTGTTCTCTGCCACATTTGCTGAAAAAGTCAAGCAGTTTGCAATCAGAACCATTCCCAGACCAAATTACATTTTTGTGGAAAAGGAGGAACTTTCACTTGACGTGATCAAGCAGTACCGGATCCATTGCCCAAATGCATCTGCCAAAATTGATGTCCTCAAAGATCGAATTTTCCCGGCAGCTGAAAAGCTGGGACAGTCCATAATTTTTGTGCGCACTCGTAACAGCGCCAGTGAGCTCCACAAACGCCTGGAAGCTGATGGACATAAGTGCACCAGTATTCAAGGGGGTCTCACCCATGAAGAGCGAGACCGTGTGATTCGTGAATTTCGGTCTGGGGAAACCAAAATTCTGATAGCCACTGATGTACTGGCTCGAGGCTTTGATCAGGCACAGGTATGTTTATTATACCTCTTTATGAATTGAGAGGATGCTAATGTTTCCCATAGGATGCTGGATATTTCCCAAGGAAGTTAACCAGGAGCAAGGGGGGTGACTCGGCAAACCAGTCAATCGGTCAGTAGGATTGGCATGTTATGTTAGAGGGGAGAGTTTATGATGTTCTTGTTGGCAACCAGGTGCGTCAGAAACTGGATGTTGTCCCACTCGTATGGAGTTTGGGGCTGCTGCTTTTTTATGCACAGGGTTTTTCACACACCCAAATCACACATCTATTTTCTCTCCTGAGTTTGTTAGACTTTGTGGTTGTGGACATGGAACTTGGTGATGTAAACTTTTTATGCAGAGCTGTTATAGATTTTGATTAAATCTGTTTGTTTGAATGTAGGTGACCTTGGTGGTCAACTATGATATCCCTGTGAAGTCCGTCCCCCCTTATGACCCTGACTTTGAGACATATCTGCACCGAATCGGTCGAAGTGGGCGGTTTGGTCGCAAAGGTAGCATAAAGACCCTGCTATATCTTGTTTCTTCATGAATGGAAGTCTATTTATAATGCAAGCACAGGCCTGAGGTTGCTTGGAGTCCTGTTGGGGATTAGTGCTAAGACTTGTTTCCAAGGTTGTTAGGTTCTTGTTCAGGATGAGCCTGTTACTGGCATGTTCTTTGAATCTTGTTTGAACATTTCTACTCACCAGTCAAAGAGGCATAGGAAATGTGTTTCTTACTAAAACTGAAATGGTCTCTTCTATGCAGGTGCTGCTTTCAATTTGTTGGTCACAGATCAAGATGAGCGAAACGTCACGAAGATTCAGCGTCATTTTAACAAAGTGATTCCTGAGGTAAGGCTCATGGTTCCTCTCTGTGGATGTTCATCTTTGTGCAGAAAGCACCTGAGTAGTGCTTCATCCGTCACTCAAAACTTTTTCTTTTTAATTTGGTCTGTTCTTGTAGTCTGTTGTACTACCTGAGCCTTGAAATGGGGTGGGTTTGTTCCCTCTGGAAGATCTCTGAGTACTATATCTGTGTGTCTCTGTGCACAAAGGGATAGCTTGTTACTGTGGGCTTAAAGCTTGGGTCGAAATGTGGGGCAGGTGGCATGGAATGATGATGTTGCAATAGAGGAAGTCTTGAGGGATGCAGGCCTTGCATAGAGCCTCCCTACACAGGTCTGGCAAAACAAGGCTTTCATGTGGCACATCTTGGAGAGAGTGAAGAGCAGACACACATGTGTTTGCTTTCGTTCTTTTCGCAGACAAAGGTTTTCGAGTGGCCAAGAAGGTACTGAACTTGTTGGCGGTTTTTTCACCTTTCCATGGCTGTGACTGAAGTGCAACATGGGTGAAAACTGAAATTGTATTGCCGTTGACAGGCTGCCAAAAAGCGAAAGGCAGCATTTCAGTAAGCGCTTTTAATGTATGGGTGTACTCAACAGTCATAATGGGCGACTGTCAAATTTCATGCTCACAGCATAAAGTCTTGATAGCTGGGAGTTTTTTCCAAGACCGCTTGAACAGCTGTTAAGGAGTGAGAGCAAAGGGCATGGAGTATGGAGCTGGACCAGATCTCTTTGGTTTTTAATATATGGGTGCGCTTTTAATGTATTGGTGCGCTCAACACAGTCATACTGGGTGACTGTCGCATTTCACACCACACCATAAAGTCTTGATAGCTCGGAGTTTTCTATCCAAGACCACTTGATGGCCCGTAAGGAGTGAGAGCAAATGGGCATGGAGTATTGGGCTGGAGCAGATCTCTTTGGATGAGTGTGCATCACAACGGTTCTTTTGCACACTCATGTAGCAGGTTAGATCCTAGAGCCTGGATTGTTGCCAAGAAGGTGACCACAGGCTAAAAGATGTAGAGAGTACAGAGCCTTAGGACTGCCTGTGTGATGCACAGTTTATGTATGTTTGTACTGTTTGAGAGCAGGGTCACGGCCATGGAGGTGAACTGGCAAGTACATGTGAAGATTGAGATAGGCCATCGGCTGTGAGGACGAATGTGTGATAGAAAAGCATTGTATGGACAATGCCATGATGATACCAAATGAATCTGATTTCTTTATTTGTCTCCGTCCTGTCTCGCAATATTCACTTGAAGTTCCAGTGTCGTTTGGGACCATCTTGAGGTTTCACAACGAAGTGAAGATTTTGATTGTGTGGCGTCACAGGGCATGAATGTGCTCAAATTTGATGTTAGTAGTTAGTAGACTTGGAACTAATTTTAAATGGCGGCCAGAAGGTAGATTTCCAGTTGGAATTGATCTTGGCACTGGTGGAATTTGTTGATGTTGTTCACTTCATCCAGAGTGCAGCGAATTCCATTAAGTTGCCCACAAAGGTCAACTGCTGCTACACTGGCCCATCCCTTCTCAACTAAAACTACTTCATGATCTAATCATGGAGCAGGATATACAGTCACAGGTATCAGGCTAATGTTGCATGAAGTAGGTGATAAAGCAGTAGCAGAGTTCTTAGAACTATGATCTTTTGGGGTTGAAGAGCTAGTCTCATTGACTAGTCCCTGGGGAAAGCCAATGGAAGACTGTGAGTCAAAGCTCATAATACTCATACCAAACGTTACAACAGGCAAGGTACCATCTGTAGTATTGTTCTTGCCTAGTACACCTCAACTGCATGTGTCTCAATGTTTCCTACGTCAATGGTACACGTACCGAGTACTGATCTCTCATATTCACTCAGTGTTCCTGATGGATTGGAGGACAACACACATGGCCCTCATCCAGGAGGGAGTACAAGTCTCATGGGGACTCTATTGCTAACTCTGGCTAAAAGTGACATCGTGTTGGCCTAAGAAATGGTGATGACAGACGAGAGTTCAATGAGCCTACGAGTTTGTGATCTCCTTCAGGAATCCGAAATCCTGCGCGAGAGATGAAGCAGCATGGGACGAAACATTCTTGGATTGTTCTCAGTGTTTGGAATGTCATTACTGGACAGAGCTTTGTCTAGGTACTGAAAGGTCTCCTGATCAGGAAGTGGAACTGGTATGTAATATTTCTAAACTGAAGCACAGCATGTGATTTTGAGGGTGCCTGGGTCTCTCGTCTCTTCTTTAGTGCTGATGAAGGCGCGTGGAAAGCCAGCAGTAAAATTTCTGCAGGCTGGTGTAATGTTGTGTATGCCTATTTAGCTGTGATTTTGTTTTTGTTTGATTAGCTTTGTTGTGGCTAGCTTGACATGTGGAGAGCTCAGTTTTGATGATTGGCTTGAACCTTAATTTTCTGCGAAACATTTCACTCTGCCCTCTTCATTTATATGTAACTGAACTATGGGGGATTGTGGGAACGTACGCAGGCCCTGCTGTGAGTTATGTGCGATACTCTGCTGAAGCATCAACCCGGTGTTTGTATGATGTTGCAGAAGAGCTATTCCTGAACCTCCTTGACATGAATGTCGGCATTGAGGAATTGAATGGATCTGGTTACAAGTCAAGGAAGGGCGGGCAACAACGCCAAGGTAACTGGTGAATTCGGAGCTCAGTTTCTTCCTTGCAAAAGAGCTGAAGATGCTCATCAATTCTGAAGACTTTCGAGTGGCACAGAGTGCCTATTTCACTGGAAATTGAGATGCTAGTAGAAGAATTGTAACAGGCTGAGAATAGTACTTCAGTACTGCAGCCCTAGTAAGTTGGATTCCCAACAACTGGTGGATGCTCCCATGTGGTGACATTTTAGCTTGCATAGCCTGCTAAGTAATACCAAGTGTATACCTTCACAGTTCTTATACTCTGCAGCCACAAATTCTGAAACTTAGGTTACAAATTTGTTCTGCAATCCTGACACAACATTCATAGTAGTGTGCCAGCCATGCACTTTCACCTGGAAAGCACTCAACTAGGTTGCATCCTGAGTAAGTGGTGGCCTAAGCATTACTGTAGCCTGGCTCTTGGAAAGGTATGGAATCTCGCATGTGATCAAAGTACCGGCTGGATACATGATCACAAATTTGCATACACAAATGCACAGAAAAACCTAACAGAAACCCTACAGAGCACTACATGCAAAAAACACCCTACAAAAAAGCGAACCTGAAGGCATCCAGGGAAACGTTCAAAAAATTACAATTCAAGAATTGGCTTTAAGGGTTTCAATTTTCACCTATAAATCGACTGGGTGTAAGCATCACTTCCTTGGTCCAGGCCTAAGGCATTACAATCAGGATAGTCTGCATAATCCCTGATATCCAATAGTGGACACTGTAGCATTCAACCAAAAGAGGTGTTAGAACTGTGTTTGAATTTCAACAGTAGAACCTCTCTCCCTCTCTTGCCCCATCCTTTGGTTATATAAAATTTCAGGCCTTACTTTCTTCTTTCTTTCTCTACTATAAGATCCTATGCTATTTGCCTCTGCCGGGACAATCCCTCACTGAGGTCTTTCACTCTGACTAGAAATTCTGGGCAGCATATCTACATGAGCCTCTCCACCTTAAAGAATCTATTGACATTGAAAAGTTGTTTGTAGGCTCGTTGTTGAGGATGCCACATTCTTTCTTGTATCCTGCTTTCTTTTTCTCTTAGATGATCCCTTGAGCAGTAGTTGCTTTGGCCTTTTTTTGGCTCTGGTTTTGTTTCCTCTCTCATCTTTTTTCCATTTTGTCCCATAAGCTCTTTGAGCTTTCCACATACGTTATAAAGTACCATTTCATTTCATTTCTCTCCTGTGGACATTATAAAGTTCCATTTCATTTCATTTCTCTCTCCTGTGGACATTATGAAGTACTATTCATTTATTTCCTCTGTCTCTGTCTCTGTCTCGCTACGGCAAACAACGTCAAATACACTATCTTTTGTCCCATAAGCTCTTTGACGTTTCCATGGACATAATAAGTCTCTTTCTTACTTCTAATTATCATTTCATTTCATTTCATTTCTCTCTCAGTTTTGGAAACAAAGTTGAAATTATACGTCATGACTAGTGCTGTTATCAATGACAAGGTAATAGGTTCAGCAATGGCTTATGTACATGGAAGTCTATAAAACGTTGGCAGATTTGGGTGACGCCAAAACAAAGTGCTCGACAAGGCTTAATCATTTGGAAGACCCCAGGCACAGGGCGTCCTGCTCGGTAGGTTGTAGTTGCTCCAATTATCATGGGAAATCCTTCCGGTGGTGGCAAACATTGTGGGAATGCCATTGCACACAGCTGATGCATCAAATGATGGGCCCTGTGTTATTTGGTCAGACATGGTGAAAATTGAGGAGGAACACTAGTGTCCATTAACTACCGATGTTTACTTAGATTCTAAGGAGGAGAGAAACCACATTATCTAGTAGTGTGCTCTACAGAAGACAAATGAGATCATGGGACAAGCACACCTTGCCGACAGACACATGATATCAGAGATGGAAGAGACATGGCAGATGATCAAGAAGATACATCTAACTGATTGAAAGGAGATGGTGATGTTGACTGAAGGAGGGAGATGTACCCAATTCCTGTAGATCTTCAAGCAGGTATGGCAGCCGTATTTCAAATTTCGGCAGTCGCCCAGACTTTGTAGATCCTATGCCACCACATACACTGTCATGACATCAAGACTGAGTAGATTGGTCCACATTGTTTTTGCTCAACCACATCAGATGACTTAAACAGATGGACTTAAGGTTTTCATGGATCAGCTTAAAGGTTGTGCCACTGTAAGTATTTGAACTCTAAAAAGAAGACCCTTCGATAGTTACCACCAATCGTTGATGAAGACATGCTGCATATCTGTCTTCCTTGTAGCCTGGAGGGTAGCCTGTGTTGGCTTCCACGCGTGCTGTGTAATTTAATTGCAAACCTGTTGGGATACATAATTTTCAAATTAGTTTGAGCACTCTCGATGCACTGGATCTGTTCCAAACCTTATCACAGCCTTCATAATAAGCAACACATATATTCCCTCTCTATTTTACCACCATGATGCATTTAACGTCCTTAAGCTGTTTTCATGAAGCATCCCACAAGGTTTTCTAAGGGTGTAGAATAAATTGTGTACTTATACAGGTAGGGGATGTGGCCTACTCTTTGACGGGCAAAAGCAGGTGCATGATTACTCTTGCTTCAGAGCTGTCCAGAGCAAGACATTTCTAAAAGAAAAGAGCAACTCCTATCCAGACGGATAACTGGGAAGGGAAATCCAGGAAGTACCAGCACAAAACCAGCTCTGATCCGGAGAGGTGCCATAGTTGAACTTTTTGGAGGTGTGATACAGGGGGTCTATGCCAGATGTTGGAGGCACGGTCCTCACATTTGATGATGGAGGAATAGAATTAACAAATGAACTTGAGGGGTTGGGTGGGGGGCCCATCTCAAATGTGTCATGGATATTGACCATCAAACCTGGTTCAGCACAATATGGGTGTTGAAATTACCTACATGACATTGAGACATACTTGTAAACAATTAGCTTGAAACTAAGCTTGGCACAATCTAACATTGGCACTAGGAAGTATACTCCCTCCTATTCATGATCTGACCCAGAGAGAATGCACTGATTAGACACCTCTTCTGTAGCCTATCCCACTTGGGGAGAAGATTGGAGAAATGGAACTGTATAACATCATGGGAAGCTCAAAGAGCTTGTGAGATGAAGGAACTGAGTAATGTCCGACGGAGGACTTACTGAGGAGGTGTCTCGATAGAACTGTAGTTCAGTGGTGGGTGGTGTCTCTGATTTTCAGGTCAGTGTGGAAGATGAGAAAGAAATGATACCTTATAATGTCCATGGAAAGCTCAAAGAGCTTATAGGGCAAGAGAAAGCATGAACCAAGAAAGAGAGAGGGGCCCACCACCACACGCAGCCCAAAAACAACTATTTGTTCAAGGGATTGTCTATCTTGGAATAGACAATAGAATCTCCCACGGATCTCATAGTAGAGAAGACTGAAACAAGAATGTTCTGAAAGAATTAAAGAACTTTATTACATCTGTGGACCCAAGGGACAGACAGTATTTTGGATTGAACCATAGAACTACTTTGGAAAGAAAGAATCATTGAAACTTTACACGAAGACAGAGTGACTTCAGTAGATACTATGCTGATCTTCAGCCTCAGCCTCAGCCAAGGCCTAAATATCTGCTGCGGATCCCAACATAGGCAGGGCGAGAGAAATTTAGGTATAGTTCAGTGCGTCCTCTGAAGACCTAAAGAGCTCAAGGGACAGAAAGTGAGAGAGATCTTGAAATTACTGCATCTGCATGGTGCTGATAGGGTGAAGCCAACAAGGCTTACTGGAATTTTGAGGATATTGCCAGCGAGGTGGGGGTGGTGGATCTCCGGCAGGCCTCACCCAAACGCATATGTGCTTGGGACAGATTTCCTGCAACCACAAACATTGGATAAAAAGGTGAATGAGATGAAGGTCTGTTCTCTGCTTTGGTGAGAAATTCTGGTTCTGCACACCTAAAGAGGGCATATGAACTCTCTCCCAGGTGTTTCGAACAATTACTATCCTTCCTGGAGTCAGGTAGTCAAGCTGTGCTTTCTTAGAATTCACTATGAGAATGCCAGAGAGCATCATAGAGTATACATGAAAATGTTTGGCCAACTTCCCAGCCTACATTATTCATTGCTGACAACCCCCTCCATGAACTGAGAGTCTTTTAGAGACAGCATTTCGAGCATTCAGTGAGGAATGGGGTGGGGATGCCATGAATTGACTTGTAGGCACAAGATTGAAAAAATGTTTCATGCAGAATGTAGGCTTGACATAACATATTAATCATGCAACCTACCCTGCCACAAATAAAAGGAGACCAATCTCTTTTTATTGTGGGTGGAGATGTGGGGGAGGAGACCTCTCTACAAGGGAGAGAGGGTTGACCGTGTAAGAATCGTAGGTATACTCGCCATCCTCATCCGTATCAGATACCACCACACACTGAGCAGGTTTCAAAGAACTGCAATCTGGGTGAAGCGTGGCATTTTGCGCTCCCACACTCACCAGCACTGCGTACATTCCTTACACAGCCTTTGACATCCAATTTTAGCTTTCTTACACTGTAAATGCGCACAGGTACAAAACAAGCAAGGTGACCTATGGACCTAAGGAGGTTACCACCTCCACCTAGACCTCTTCGAACTCGAGGACGTTGCATCAATTGTCTCCATGAGGCAGGATATCTAGAGGTTTAGTGACATTCTCAATTTCACAAGAAATTTAGGCTCGACCTATTAGTGTAAGAGTACAGGTTATTCTAGCATGCTGCTATCAAAACTTGATGTGTACTTTTTCGCATACCCGACACAGAGACGTCGCTTGTCGTGAGCTCTATGGAGGGAGAGAAGAGAAATGAAATGAAATGAAATGAAATGACATGACAGGAAGCTCAAAAAGCTTGTGGGACAGAAAGCCAGAAAGAACAAAGAGAGTGGGGCCCATAACAAGCGGCCCACACCGACAATTGATCAAGGGATGTAACGCCTCATGCATTGGCCTGCATGCTGCCAAGCGTATGACAAGGAAAAAAGTGGGGCCCAAAAAGAAGCCCAAAACCTAGTCTTTACAATTGAGAGATTCTCTAAGTTTGAGACCGTCATGCAGATATGCCGCCAAGCATCTCAGGTCCTCTGAATGAGTAATCTTCTACAGGGATTGGCCATCTCAGAAAGAGGCAATAGTAGTGGCCGCGGATTTCGGAAGAAAAACAGAAAGAATTTTTGTTACTTCCACAGCAGGCTGAGAGAGATAGAACATTTCGGGAACCGCCAAGACTGGGGGCGCGCGTTTTGGTTTATAAAGCTTCTGCTGAGGTGTTTTACCCTTGCCTGGGAAAAGTAAAGAAGAGAGAGAGAATACATACAAGCCAGAAGTAGAACGTGTTGGAATGTTGTCCCTTTCATGTCCATCGCTTGACATTGGATCATGCTCTTGCTCTTGGACACACCTACAGTGCTGCTAGCTCTCTCCTTGAATGTGGAGGAAGGATTTTCCAGCCACTTTAGGGTATTTTAGAATCAGGGATAACTACAACTGGAGGGTTCCTGCAACCAAAATCAACGACTGTTCCACCTGTAACAACAAAGCCCACACCTGGTTTCTCTCCCCAAAGACTGAATTGTATTGCCCAAAACAGAAGTTATGAATTTGAGTCCGAGCAAAGATATCGATTGAAGCCCATCCTCCGCAGAATGCAGTGACAGAGGCGAATCTTGAAGAAAGAACAGGAAGGACATATTATCACGTCCATGGGAGCCAAAGGGTCTACGAGAGACAGAAAGAAGAAATGGAAAAATGGGTCTTTACACTACCTATGGAAATCCCACGGAGAGAAACAGGAAACATGTATTACGTCCACGGGAAGCGCTGAGGGTAATCCAACACAGTAGAAGAGAGAAGAACATTTATAACAAAGATTCGTAAAGTAGAGAAATGAAATGAAATGACACAAGTTACAAATTCCGCGGAAAGCTCCAAGAGCAAGAAACAAGGAGAAAAGCTGCGCCCAAAAAGAAGCCCAAAACCTAGTCTTCAACATCGACCGATTCTCGAAGTTTGATCAGAGCAGAGAGACGAGGGAGGAGGAGAGATGAAAGGTAGTTAGGAATCCCAAGCCCTGGACATCATGGGAACCATTGAAAACTTAGGGAACTTTAAGAAGAACATGGGAACTTCATCACTCTCCCCGCAGCTGAACTGAGCCATTTGGCGGCCATGTGCTGTAGGCCATCCATTTGTGTTGTGACCTGCGTCAGCTTTTCTAACCGCCATACTGCCATCAACGCTTCCTGCTGCCACGTACAATCTCTCCACTTTATTCCCGTGAATCCAAGCAATTACCATCCAGAGCTGGTGTCCATGTGTTGCCCGATCCGGGCAATGTGACCTGCCTTGTCACCGATCTAGAACCTATCTACGGATCAGCCCCAGTCATGAACAGTAGGAGTGACTTCGGATGGTGGGTTCGTGGGTTCCTTTGTTACTTATCAGTATCTAAGTATCTTCAGTATCTTAGATTGAAAACTGTGCTGCTCTGTTGCTGACGTTTGCAGCAACTGCAGTAACTTCAAGTTGTCTTCGCACGGTGGGGCCTAGTGTAGAGTCTGAGAGACTTTTAGAAACTACTTCCAAGTGTTGATAACATAGATTTCGTGTGTCGGGTTTAATTGCATGTAGAGGCGTACGACATGAAATCTACGATATGGGCGAGTAGAATAGATAGCAGATAAACTTTGAGAAACTGAGGATCGAAATTATTCTAGAGGGGTTCATCGACAAAAGGGAGGGAGGCTGCAGCTCTATCTACATAGCGAAGCTCTCACCTGGGACTTACACTTGCTAAGAAAACCGAGACTGACTGCCGCAACCGCTAATCTGAAGTCAGGAATTAGACAGTTTGGAAGCTGGGGTTATGGAGTCACGTGAATCAGTTGAAGGGCTAAGTAATGATTTACTCGGGCCCGCACCTACCAGTGATCATCGCGCTGCTGTGGCCGACTGTGGCCAGGGATTACTATCTGGCGACAAAGTGTTGGAGAATGGCACGAGGGATTCGCATGAGCATCCCTCTGATGGGGCCCTCCGAGCCAGTCACACAGATGACCAAGGGTCAAAGGACGCAACAGCTCCGGCAGTGCTCAGGTCGCTTGTATCTAATTTGGTGTGCCAAACTTTCCAGGTCGTGACTGTGGGCGCGTCGGTATGTACACTGGCATTATCCCAACTTTCCTCTAAGATCCATTCCAACATTCAAATTGCTGAGGTCGAGAATCGTATACATGTGTACAGGCATGAACAGATCAACTGATAGCTAACAGTTTTACTAGCTTAAATACTCATAAGTTGTAATCTAAGATTCTTCACTGAATCTCCTCAAGCACTTCCAGGATCCATGGAAGGTTCATGGGCACTAGAAGCATGCCAACTTAAGTAGCTTGAACAGCCTGTTTCGAACCTGGTTTGAAAGCAGCAAAAAATAGGAACTGTCTTCGATGAAGGTCGCACCTTCAAAAGGAAGCATAATTTTTCCTTTAAGATCTTTCTCGTGGAGTTAGCTTGGTCTGGGTGTAGATGAGCAACGTCTCTCTGCACATGATGTCCGTTTCATGCTACGTCACCTACTGTAATAGCAACTTCAGGGCTGAGGCTTTTTACAGTAACGCTCCGACTTGGAACTTACGTGGCCCACTGTTTCTCCTGCCAAAATAGCTCTGCGTGTCGTTAAATGCTTCAAAGTTGAGGGAGAGGGCCCACCATCTTTTTATGGAGCCATGAGTCACCCCTCGCGAGGACATTTGTTGTGAAGATGGGCTATGGCGGACCATTTTCAAGCCACGGTTACGGCCGAGTACTATCATTCTCGGAGCCGATTGTGGGATTTTACCCAGCAGGGTGTGAAATTTCCCTCTGTGCTCGACAAATCGATTGCAGGTTTGATTTCAGTGTTTCTTTGTGAGGGACAGCTTTGACAGATTAGTGTCAAGTAGAGTGCCAATTCTAGCACGGAGTTCATAGATGTGATATGGAAATATGGTTGTCCAAGGCTTTGAGTCTTCAAGAATACAATTTGCTTTGGAGACGCTCTGGCCCATTGTTTAGCATACCTCTCCAGTGTTTGTCGCCCTTCGGTCGGCAGGCAGCATTTGGGGAATGTACCTCGTGGATTGTCCAATGTCACAGAAGTCTGCGGAAAGAGCGCTCGTAACGGCCGAGGGAGGTTTACTTTGTTTGCAGAATTCAGGCATCTGCTCACGTAACATTTTGTGCTTGCTATCTGAACTCGTTGATTCTTATTTCTTTTTGAGAATTTCGACAGTGTTGTCTGCACTAGGTTCTAGTAGGGAGAGGCGACCACGGCACTGCTGCGAGGAAGGAAACAAGTTTGGATGCTATGGCAGCGTTGGAGGATGTAAATTCGCCGACCACTCCTAATGGGACCCCTCTCCTTCAACGCATGGAGCAGCTGGAGCACCAGGTAGGCCTGGCGCCAGATTTCTCCGAGCCGATAATCTGAAGTAAAGCGTGACTGTGAAAAGGATCCGACTGTGATGGTGATATACCGTATTATGATAAGCATCTCTTATAAACATTGTGATTAGAATAACACTCTGAAGCCGCCAGTCAATCCATGGAGCTTGTGATTACAGACACAGAAGATGTACTTCAAGTACAGAGTTTGCATTAAGTATCCTTGTGGCCACACAGGCTCTTTCGGTAAAGAAGGTTCTTTTTGTCACGCGAGTGAAGTTGGTTCCGAAAGTTGCTTACGCGTTTTAGCTCTATCGTCTTCTTCAGATGGCTATCCTAGAAGAGAAGTATTGCCACAGGTCAATGGTTGGAGAGAAAGGGCGGTCATCTTTCTCATCATCTGGACCTTCTACTCCTTCAAGCCTAGAGAAGCGTCGTCGGCCAGCCCACTGGGTTCTTGAGGAAACAGAAGTAAAGGGTACACTGGTAGAACGGGTTCAGGCTATGGAGCAAAGGATTGGTCAGGTAAGTGACACTTTGAACCAAACTTAGGCACAGGATATGTACTTCAAAGGATTTCCTTTTGAATAAGTTGTGCAGATCCAACACATGCAATTGCGAACAAATGGATACAGCTAAAATTATTGAACATCAAGAGATCCTCTAAGGTGGAGAGCCTCATGCAGATATACTGCCAAGCATTTCTGGTCCTCGTAAAGAAAGACCTCAGCGAGGGGAGAGAGAAAGAGAGAGGTGTGTGTGTGTGTTAATATACGACAATCCGGGTCCTGAATATGATGCCAAGTGTTTATGTTTCTCATAATTTTACTAAGAGTTTGTATTCATGGCATTCCTGGCATGGTCACCAAATCTGGGTAGGATTCCTGATTTGGCTACCCTTCCTCTCTCCGTACCAGTATCTCTGTTAGCATGTTGATATTGTTTCTCTGTTCCATATGAAGTAGAAACCATTGTGATTTCGTGTTGAATGTTCTGGAGGATATTTTCTTTGCATGTGTGATCTGAAAGGCTTGTGTTCATGAGCAGCATGGCCAGGAATTAGACAGGGTGGCTTCCCCACGGTATGAAGGGTTGCCAAATGTGGCCGAGAGTACCCCCATCAGTTCTAGTAAGCCTGCAACTGAAGAACCTGACCAGCACCAAGTTCAAGAGCTTCCAAGCGTCACAGAGAAAGAAGAGGTGCATTTTTTAGTCTCTGCATTCCAAGGAATGACCACCCTCCTTCAAGTTCCCAACTCACAAAAACCAACAGGATTGTAGCCAATTGTACCAATGCTAAAGAACAGAATCTATAGAGGTGATGTGTTGAAGAATGCACAAAATTATACTGCAAACCCCAGATTTATAATAAAGGTTCCAGCCTTGACCATGGTTGACATGTGGGCACTATGTGCACCAGAACTACCTTGTGACAACACGCATGGAAAGTTCTAGTGCAAAGCCTTGAAAGGAACTCTGGGTAATCCAGCCCTGGGAGTAGTAGTTTACCAAATACATAACTTGGGAACTCTAAACCAAAGACTAAATGGAGGTGCAGACTTTCTATCTGCTATAAATGTACAAGCTAGAGCGGCTGCAATCATTGGTTTTGACTATGGAATTACTGTTTTATCTCATTGATTGAGCTAGACTGCATCACACAAAAACCTGTCTCTTGGCTGATTATCCTCAACAATCAGCTTTCTTTCGTGTGGATAAGAGATCATTCAACTTCGAGAAGTGAATCCTGTGCTTGGAGAGGGAAGGACACTGACAAATGTTATGATGGGGTGGATCTGTTTTTTCCTTCTGGTGTAGCTTTCGAGCATTAGCAGACATACTGATGACTGCTGCAAATGTGTGTGGATCATTTTGTAGGTGGATTCCCACAAAGTACCTGCATCAGCAAGCACGGATAGAGCAGCACCTATAGGAGAACTTACAGAGCATGAGCTTCTGAAAGAGGAACCTGTAGATTCAAATGGACTTGAGGAACCTGTAGATCATCTTACAGAGAATAAACCTGGGAAAGTGGAAAGCAAAGATTCAGCTGCATTGGAGGACCATATAGAAGAATCTTCAGCGCATGAGCCTGTTGAAGAGGGAAGTGCTTCAGCAGTGCCAGAGGAACCTATGAGAGAACAAACAATGGAAGGGCCTAGGAAAGAGGAAAGTACTCATGCAGAAGCATTGCAACCCATCCAGAAACTCAAAGAGGAACCAGTTGAGGATGGACACCTGGAAGAGTCCTCAAAAGGACCTGAAACACAAGTGGTAAAAGAGCCAGCTACAAAGTATGAGGAGGTACCAACTGACACGGCCATACCTGAAGGAGTCATAGAAGAAAAAAGTTTGCAAAATGGGGCACCAGAGGAATCTGAAAAAGAAAGCTTGGAAACTGCAGTGTCAGAGGAACCCGCAAAAGAAGAAAGCACTGAAACAGCAGCACCAGCAGCGCCTGTTCAAGAATCCAGGACAGAGGAAGTGTCAGAGGAAGCTTCAAAAGAAGAGAGCACCGAAACAGCAGCACCATCTGCGCCTGTTCAAGAATCCAGCACGGAGGAAGTGTCAGAGGAACCTGCAACAGAAGAAGGCACCGAAGCAGCAGCACCAGCAGTGCCTGTTCAAGAATCCAGCAGAGAGGAAGTGCCAGAGGAACCTGCAAAAGAAGAAAGCCCCGAAACAGCAGCACCAGCAGTGACTGTTCAAGAATCCAGCAGAGAGAGTGTGTCAAAGGAACCGGCAAAAGAAGAAGAAAGCACCAAAACAGCAGCACCAGCAGCCCCTGTTCAAGACTTCAGCACAGAGGAAGTGTCAGAGGAACCTTCAAAAGAAGAGAGCACCGAAACAGCAGCACCATCTGCGCCTGTTCAAGAATCCAGCACGGAGGAAGTGTCAGAGGAACCTGCAACAGAGAAGGCACCGAAGCAGCAGCACCAGCAGTGCCTGTTCAAGAATCCAGCAGAGAGGAAGTGCCAGAGGAACCTGCAAAAGAAGAAAGCCCCGAAACAGCAGCACCAGCAGTGACTGTTCAAGAATCCAGCAGAGAGAGTGTGTCAAAGGAACCGGCAAAAGAAGAAGAAAGCACCAAAACAGCAGCACCAGCAGCCCCTGTTCAAGACTTCAGCACAGAGGAAGTGTCAGAGGAACCTTCAAAAGAAGAGAGCACCGAAACAGCAGCACCATCTGCGCCTGTTCAAGAATCCAGCACAGAGGAAGTGTCAGAGGAACCTGCCAGAAGAAGGCACCGAAGCAGCAGCACCAGCAGCCTGTTCTAGAATCCAGCAGAGACGAAGTGTCACAGGAACCTGCAAAGAGAAAGCACCGAAGCAGAGGCACCAGCAGTGCCTGTTCAAGACTACAGCACAGAGGAAGTGTCAGAGGAACCTGCAAAAGAAGAAAGCCCCGAAACAGCAGCACCAGCAGCGACTGTTCAAGAATCCAGCAGAGAGAGTGTGTCAAAGGAACCGGCAAAAGAAGAAAGCACCAAAACAGCAGCACCAGCAGCCCCTGTTCAAGACTCCAGCACAGAGGAAGTGTCAGAGGAACCTGCGAAAGAAGAAAGCACCGAAACAGCAGCACCAGCAGCGCCTGTTCTAGAATCCAGCAGAGACGAAGTGTCACAGGAACCTGCAAGAGAAGAAAGCACCGAAGCAGAGGCACCAGCAGTGCCTGTTCAAGACTACAGCACAGAGGAAGTGTCAGAGGAACCTGCAAAGAAGAAAGCACCGAAACAGCAGCACCAGCAGCGACTGTTCAAGAATCCAGCAGAGAGAGTGTGTCAAAGGAACCGGCAAAAGAAGAACGCACCAAAACAGCAGCACCAGCAGCCCCTGTTCAAGACTCCAGCACAGAGGAAGTGTCAGAGGAACCTGCGAAAGAAGAAGCACCGAAACAGCAGCACCAGCAGCACCTGTTCTAGAATCCAGCAGAGACGAAGTGTCACAGGAACCTGCAAGAGAAGAAAGCACCGAAGCAGAGGCACCAGCAGTGCCTGTTCAAGACTACAGCACAGAGGAAGTGTCAGAGGAACCTGCAAAAGAAGAAAGCACCGAAACAGCAGCACCAGCAGCGACTGTTCAAGAATCCAGCAGAGAGAGTGTGTCAAAGGAACCGCAAAAGAAGAACGCACCAAAACAGCAGCACCAGCAGCCCCTGTTCAAGACTCCAGCACAGAGGAAGTGTCAGAGGAACCTGCGAAAGAAGAAAGCACCGAAACAGCAGCACCAGCAGCGCCTGTCCTAGAATCCAGCAGAGACGAAGTGTCACAGGAACCTGCAAGAGAAGAAAGCACCGAAGCAGAGGCACCAGCAGTGCCTGTTCAAGACTACAGCACAGAGGAATTGTCAGAGGAACCTGCAAAAGAAGAAAGCACCGAAACAGCAGCACCAGCAGCGACTGTTCAAGAATCCAGCAGAGAGAGTGTGTCAAAGGAACCGGCAAAAGAAGAAAGCACCAAAACAGCAGCACCAGCAGCCCCTGTTCAAGACTCCAGCACAGAGGAAGTGTCAGAGGAACCCGCGAAAGAAGAAAGCACCGAAACAGCAGCACCAGCAGCGCCTGTTCAAGAATCCAGCAGAGACGAAGTGTCACAGGAACCTGCAAGAGAAGAAAGCACCGAAGCAGAGGCACCAGCAGTGCCTGTTCAAGACTACAGCACAGAGGAAGTGTCAGAGGAACCTGCAAAAGAAGAAAGCACCGAAACAGCAGCACCAGCAGCACCTGTTCAGGAATCCAGCAGAGAGAAATTGACGAAGGATGAACCCATCAATGGGACTGCAGCAGAAACATCAGCACTGGAGGGATCTGTAGAACCCCAAAAAGAGGAACTGGTGAAAGAGGATCCCATGAAGGAACCTGCAAAAGAATCTGCCACAGTGCTGGACGAGAAACCTATGGATGAAAGAAAACCAGCTGAGCCAACTGAGTCACCTGCCGCTGTATGTGCTTCACGTCCCTTCCTACATCCATTTCATGTCCAGTGTTCATTAATTTCTGTTGTTGTTTATCTTGTATTGTTGCATGGTAATCTTCGGAGAGAGTGTGAGAGAGAAGATGGGTAGTTGGTCATATGCTGGCAGTTGGAGAGAAAAAATGTACTCAAGACGTTGTTTGCCGTAGGCTTGTGGCCATTGACCCCGCGCTCAGTTTGAGTGGAACACAAAGGGACAGAAACTACCTTTGTCAGGGGCTGACACCGGTAGTATGACTTACCTTGGAACAGACAATTGATCCGAGTTTTCCAGATGTCCTCTAGAAATCCCTTTACACAAGCATCAATCTGATGTCTGCGGTTTGCCCAATACCTAGGCCCCAAAAGGGCCTGGGCTTTTGGCTCAGCCTCGAGACTTTCTAAGTTGGTAAACAGAGGTACAGGCACAATTCCTTGATGGATTTGAAGAGGACTTCTCTCTGGTGAGAGTACCCAGGACAATGAATCAGAAAGTGAATATTGTCTTCAGGTTGCCCACACAACGGGCATTTGCAATCCCCCTTTCCTCTCTGCTTCTGTTTGCTGTTCAAAGGTAGGCTTCCCCCCCTGAGTTTAAATTTCAGTCTAGTGCTGAGGGTGGGTAAATCCTTGAGGTCATCCATGATGGCCTCTCCCACGTCACAGATTGGAAACAAGTTTAGGGAAGTTTTCTGCCTAAGTTCATTTTCATCAGACAATTTCCTGGCAACAGACATGGCTTACGACACTACAGCCTCTAAGTCAGATTTATCCAGCAGGGTCAAGGCTTGCGGACTTAGATTCAGATTCTCTACTCTCTTCCGCCAGGACTTAGCCTGTTTGACAGGGCGATTTGTTGTTTCAGTTGGGGAGAGATGGTGCAAGTGCAAAGGACATTCTTAAGCCAGTAAGGCAGGGAGATGGTTTACTGAATGAGATATAAGGCAGTAGAGATTATGACCCTCTGAGAGAGAAAAAACCAAGAAAGGAACTCCATAAAATCCATTAGGAGTATAAAGGGATGAGTTGGGAACACGGTGTGGGACTGGCAGCCATGCGTTTTATGTACATTGTGAACTGAGAGCTCCAGTTTCATCTGGGGTTGCACCTTCTCCTGAAAACCAGAGAATGTATGGGTAACGGTTCCCTCCAAACATGGTGGCTATGACTATACCCTTTAAGTTTTAGTCCCTCCAGGACATGCTTGTGGTCTTCTTCCCACCAAGGTATAGAAAGAGGCCTGAAACTGCCATAACACTCCTGTACAGCGCACGAAAACTTGGCTACAGGGGTATTCAATGCTGGATTGATGTCAGAATAGAAAACACAATGTGGATTCAAGTAGTGCAGGCCTTTGAGAGATACGGAGGAGGGAAGAGTGCGTGTGTATTGATTATATCTTGCTTGACTTGGCCTGAGAGAGACAGAGAGTGACGTGTGAAAACTGCATACTGCGACTCCTAACTTCTGAATGCTAGTCTTAAGTATTTGTAAGAGAGTAACAGGTTCTGTGTTGAGTTTGTCTTAGCAGGTCACGACGCCAACAAGTGATAGCGTCTCGCAACAGGAGACACCTGCCAAGAAGGAAAGGAATAAATATTTTAAGAATATTCGTAAGAGGATACGACGTATGTTCCACTCCAAAAAGTCACCATGAAATCATCCATTGGAAGGTGATTCAGATCCAGTGTTGAGATTTTGGGTTGTGTTTTTAGTTCTTTCTGCAAAACTGACAGCCACTAACAGTCAAGTATCCAATTTCAACTATACATGTCAAGACAACAATTACAGTAGGGGTACCTAGTCAATGGTAGTAATAGTTTCCCATTCTTTCTGTATCAACACTAGAGCACTCTACAGGGGCTGCGCAAGTTCCATCAAAGCCTCTTTTGTGTGTTGATGGTTTCTCCCATAGAACTTCGAGTTAATTGAAGGATCCAGTCCTTCAGCTCGTTTATCATGACAGCAGCTAGAGAGTGGTGTTTTTTTACTGTACCAAAGTTCAGGGTTGATGGTGGCAGTATTGTCCTTGTCAATATATGGAGTTGACCGCGTGATCCTTTGCATATTGTAGTTCTGGAGTGTAGTGGTTACTGTTACCATTAATACTATAATAGAGAAGAGGACTTGGAGCATCAGTGGTTAGAGGTCTGCCCTGTGCATAACTAAGAGGTGGGTCAACTGAGTCCCACTTAGTTCAGATGGGCCAGTCATTGCACGATGTACAAAGGTTACCCTATATAAACAGGATTCTGGACTGTTCGAGTAATCAGTTTTGGCAAATTGAAGTTGAGTGCATTCAACTAGTTCTGTATGATTTTGTTTGATTTGCTTATACCCCTTTTTCAGTGAGTGTAACATCGCAGTTGTAGCAGCAAGTTTGACTTTAGGAGTCTTGAGCCAATCTTTCATAATGCCTGCAAGATGCATGAGAATGGATGATGGTACTACAGGTGCAAAGGTTAGCATGTTCCGTAACAATGCAGAGGTAATCACTGCATACATGCATGTGTGGAGTTCAAGCTGTCCCTGGATTTCACCTAAACAGAGCTTGACTGTATACCTGCATTTGATTACAAGCAGCTGTCAGTTGTAGCTGATAGCTGTAAAACCTAACAGCCAAATTGTGTTCCATCCTTTCTGAGCAGATGGATTGTTCTAAACAACTGGATAAAAATGCACGAGTGCAAGTTTTCTTCATGAACTCATGGAAGGATTTCTTGTCATTCTCCACAATTCTCCTTCCGTGCAGCACAGCCTGACTTTCACAGATTGTAGGGTACTCACATGCACAAGGGCTGCTCGTTGTTCCAGCAGTAGTACATACACGAGGATCTCATATTCAATGGACCAACATTGGGTTCCTAACAATATCATGGCTGGAGAATCGATTGCTCAATCCGCAATACTAAACCCCTGTTCACACAAATCTCCAATGAGAGTGCCAGAGATCCTTACCCAGGAAGTCTTATTCTTCAGTCACAGTCAAGTTTCTTTTATTCAGCGTTTACTAAGTCCCATCAGAGTTCACACACTGCAGACTCGCAATTTCGCAGGCGTTACAATCGCTCAAGATTCCTGCAAACCATCACACTACGGTTAGTGCATTACATGTAGAATGTATTAATCTCTCACACCCTTATCCCCAACAAGGATGTCGGAATTGCACTTTGCGGAGCGCTTGACAATGCGGTATGAAAGTCATCGCGAAGTGACTCACGTTCCGTGCTCGCACACGGCATTCCCGCTGTCTCTCGTATCTTCTTGCCCCGCCCACATGGCAACACGTGAATGTTGAGTACTCTGCCGTGGTTGGTCCAAGTGGAAGGTTGCCTGATTCTTCTCCAGTCCATGTTCCGAATGTGGATTGATTTGGCACCCTGGATCTGGATGGGGAGTGCGGGTTGGTTTGTGTACCTTCGTGTTTCTAGTTTCCGAGGACGAGATTAGAGTATCAGGAGTTGTTGAAGAAATAAATTAGTGTGTGTATGAGGGAGTGTCCAGTGTCTGCGGGTGCGTGTAGAAGCTGCGGAAAGTCCGTTGCAATTGAAAGGAATGTAATTCCGCAAGACCATTTTCGTCAAGGACGTTGCGGAACAGAGAGATTGCTTCAGAGTGGGTTTGATTCGAATTCGGAACGTCTTTTTGGAAGCTTGTGGAGATGAAGCGACCGTGATAGGGTGGAGAGTTGGGAGAGGTTCCTGTCAATTCGATTCAGAGATGCCCCCATACCAATCAATTTCTTCATGCACTTGGTGAAGTTTCATCAAGCATTCACCTCTTCAAATTGATGAGGAGAGCGACGACAACTTGCATGATTCAAAGCTGAAATCTAAATTCCACTTCACGTTGCAGATGCCCGCTTACATCGTTTCTTGAACCCGATTAATTGATTGGACTCATGTATTCCCGAAGTAATAGAAGGATCCTTAGAATCCCTTGAATGTTCATGAAGAGGTTTGGCTCTGATGATGGAAGGACTTTCTAGAAGTGTAGCGCATCGCCAATTGCATCCACAAACATATGCGGAGCTACGATATAAGAGGGAGGTGAGAAACAAAAAAACTGTGCAAGTACGGTTGAAGGGTCTGGGTGAAATTGAGCGATTCGACAGGGAGGAGGGCTCAATTAAGAGAATACAAGCTCTTGAACGATGCATGCGTGCGCATCCTGCCTACTGGAACGAAGCCTCTGCCGACATGCTCCTTGGGGTAGGATCTACCCCTCTTATAAAGAGTTTGATATGCATCTATGTAGTAGGTTAAAGAAAACTATCTTGAGCCATTAAATTCGTCTATCATATCCGGGACATTAAAACAGTAACAAACCCACTACTGGGAGAGACACAGTTCGAGCAGAATTGGAATCCATTTGTGCCTGCTCATCAGTGGTGGCGTTGACGATGCCCTTGAATTACTTTTAGTTCGATCTCCTTTTGCCTCCTTCTATTCTAGTTTCCCCAAGCACAGCCAACGGTACTCTTGTCTTATCCAGCCTCTAGAGATCCGAATCAAAGAGTAGACCTGGAGAGTACCAGCAGCTTGTAAATACTGAAAGGTCTAGTTCATTTGCATGTAACTCAATTACCCCTAAAACTGACATTACTGTTCCCATCTCCGAAAACAGCAGTGTCTAGGGTGATTATAAGACATCTGAACCAGACCTTTGTAAGGAGGGGGTGCATAAACCTCAGCTCTTGTTCTGATATTACTGAGTATTTGCTAGACCCTCCATTTAAACAGAAGAATTTGGCCAAGGGAGTTATGAAGAAACTTTCTGTTACTGTCCTTGCCAAAAAGGGTGCTGTCAACTGCTGTACATAATTGTGTGCTTGACTTACAGGAGGTGGTTGACCTGGAGGTAGGCATGCCCCCTAGCATGGACTGGGAACATGTGCAGCATATTAAGACAGGACTACTGGCCCCTTTGGTAGAGATTCTTGAGACCCAGCAAGAGACCATCAACGAGTACAGACATCTAGCTGCAGAAAAGGATGAACAATCTGCCATGGCACTACACAAACTGCAGGATGACTACAACAAAGCACTCCAGCAGCTCACTGAGGAATCAGAGCGGGTGGGTCGTCAGAACAAATTTTGTGATACATTACTTCAGTAAGTATCCTCATCTGAAAGTTTTTTGTTTGTAACATGTGAAACTCTAGCTTCGATGCCTTGCAACATTCCTTGCAACATTCCTGAGGAAAAGGATCCACTGCATGTATGTGTAGTTTGTTTACAACCAGGTCTAATAGAATCATGTGTCCACATTCAATGTTTCTTATCAACAACAGTTGGTTAAAGCTTGGGTCAAGAAGAAATCATGAATTTGACGAAACTGCGGATAATGGATTCTATATAAATGTTCATTTGATAACCTGAATGGAGGTTTTGAATGTCGTGACCATATGTCCATAGGGACTTGGATGAAATGGCTAAGATCCTCGACCAAAGCAGGCAGAAGGCTCGAAAAGCTGAGGTTCAACTGGCAGAGAGAGAGAGAGAGATCAAAAATTTGCTCCAAGAGAAACAAGATATAGTCAATCAACTGATTTCAGAGCAGGCTCAACTGGCAGAGGCAGAGAGAGAGACTCGATGTTTGCTTCAAGAGAAACAAGAGCTGCTCATTCAACAGATCTCAGGAGATGCAGAAAGAGAGAGAGAGATCGAACGTCTGCACCATGAGAAACAAGAACTGCTCATTCATTTGATTTCAGGGGGACCCTCTGGCTTTGTTGAATGGGCAAAGAAAGAGATTGAAGCACAGGGCCTCCACGTTGGGGAAGCTCTTGATCGGGTTTGGCAGGGAAGCACTGTGCGCAAAGACATGATGGACAGATCAACCATTGTCAGTCAATGTGAGACCAATGTGCAGGAACGACCACCTGGTCTGGTACCCACTGTTTCCCAAGATAGGTTGGCGAAATCCACAGTTGACACTCAATGTCAGACCAATGTGAAGGGTAAACCATTGAAGAGAGAGAATCCTTCAAGTGAAAATCTCAATGCTGTTTCAGAGGAGTTTAAGCAATCAGTACTTGCAAGACGGCTGGGACACATCACATCACCAGCAGGGAGCTCAAAGGAGAAACTACTCTGGTTAATTGTCTCTGATGTTTTCCAGGAAGGTGTAATCAGTTTCAACCGAGTGATTGATAATGGTCCTTCTTCTTTGCCTTCCGCTGTTATTGGATTTTGGCTCGGGTTGGCTGGTAGAATGGTCACCCACGCGTCAGAGACTCTTCTCTCCCCACTGGATTTCCTATGTCAGATAATGTAGATCGCAACCAAGCGAATTTACTCCAGGGTTGCCTCTAATCCAATGAGATATTCAGGCCCTCTTTGTTAACAACTGAGTTAGAAACTGAATTGGGTCCAGTAAGTTCTCCTGTAGATTAATAGAACAAACTTCTCATTACAGCTCACCAGGTTTCTATATGGCGAGTCAGTTCTGTCATCATACTTTACAGCCCTGTTTGGCTGAAAATCCGATGTCGATTTAAAGAAAAAACATGTGGAATCGCACCCCAGGCAGATCTGCAGGAGATGAGATATTAAGCATATGTTACAAAGACTGCCATGCACACAGCATTAGGAAAGTGCAATTTAGAGTAGATGGCCAAGATGGTCCCAATTTTTTTCAAAGATCAATAACACTCGAGCATTGACAACTACTCTCATTCCGAATGCATTGCATATCAAGTAGCTTGGCGGAGGGTTAGGGTTGAGCGATTCGACTTGCCTATCTTCATGTCCTCCTCCTCTAGCATACAAGACCTGAAGAGAAGTTGCTCAAGGCCCTTTTCTCATCCGAATTCGGCTATGGGGGTGCCAAATCTTGCATCCCAGGCCTTGCACTCCTCCTGGGCTCGTCTCGTTTCGTCCAGCAATTGCTTACAATGCGAAATCAAGCGAGCATCTTGAAAAGGAATAGAGATGATGATGCACGCACTGTGTGCATGAACATGCTTCCCATGTATTTGCAACTTCGCAGCTTCTTATTCCTGTGATGGCTTCCTGCACCTGCGCTCTGCTGAGCACGCAGGGAGAGGCCTCACCCAAGGCTCTATCTTCTTCTTGTGAAAGGGAGGTAGGCCTCGCATCATGCACCAGAGTCTCAGGGCAGACTGTGGAGTCGAAACGACCACCCCGCATTGCAGTGCCGGGTCCGAGCCCCTTGCCAGTGATGGCTTTGACGCCTCCCCAGCCTTCAGGGAAAAGGAAGAAAGGTATGAGATGGAACTTCTTCCGTCTTTGTATTGGGTTTCGTCCCTGGAGTTCATTTCCTTACACCTTCTAGCTCAATCTGGCCGAAGCATTTTACAAGACTGTAATCGACAATTATGTCCTCCTTCCATCAGTTCTTTTAGTACCTCCTCGAATGATTTAATCTCAGGAGGTATTTGTCTTCTTTCCATTCAGTGGAAGTGAGAGACAGAGTTACTACGGTAGCCTTGTGCGATTTCCTGTTTGTCGGGGGAAGGTCCAAAAGCGGTAAGCCTGTTTAGCTGGCTACGATGGTCCCTCTGGAGCCGTGAGAGATAAACAAGGGCAGAAATAGATGTACTCTCGACCTTTCTCGTCAAAAGTGATTATCACGTACCCATGAGGGCCAAAATATCAAGCTTCTTGGTGTTGGATCTTATCCTCACGAGGGTAGGGAAACTCAGCCCGCAAGCAACATAGCGTAATAGTACGGCTAGCGAGAACCTATTTACATGGAAGTGAGCTTGACACCTGTGGCTGTGATGGCTCCAGTCACACTGTGCTGAAGGACAATGAGGGAGAGTGAAACAGATGGGTTCATTTTACAGATGTACGTTGGAGTGTTGTCTAAATGCAGGCCAATCAACAACCAGGGAGCGGCTTTGGCAGGAATTTAGGTCAGATCCTTCCCAGTGGTGGGACAACAGGTCCGATAAGGTGAGACAATACCTGTTGCTACCCAGTCCAATACCTTCCCAAAATAGAAAGGAACATGGAACTGTATTCTGAATGAATCTGGGATGATTGTGCATCTTGTTAGACTGGCCCATGGTTTCAAACCTTGGCTTGCTTGAAGTTTCATCCTGTTGTTTAAAGCAATGCTTTTGAAGCATCGACAGTTGTACCTTGGTCTCTGTGTCTATGTTAAAGCTAGCTGTACTCAGCTGCACACAGATATTGTTTTCACAGAAAAGTTCAAGATCACCAGACTTCAGACATAAGCTCACAAAGGAGGTCCTCTGGATTGAGAGTTGGTCGAACCCTCCTTGGGTGAAAGCAAAGCTAGCTCCCATGACACAAGAACAAAAATGTGGGGATACTTCCGATGTCGATGTAAACTGTGGAGCTCCATGTCCGGACCACGGGTATTGTTTTGATGATGATTCAAGGGTTCCAGCCTATATAGACAGACTGGTACAGTTTATTCACCAAGTAGATGAGGGCATTCTTCTTGTAATCCTGTGTATGAGTAGGAAGAGGCAGGTCCCATGTGATGTTTTATGGACGTATCTAGGAGCTTTGATTTGTATTTGGTGACACAGTTGCTATGATTGTTGAGTCATGCAGGACAGCAGAGTTGAACCAGGCACAATTGGTTGCTGGATGTGAGACCAGCAGCAGGGGGAGCACCTTTAAGATCACCACTACATTTAAAAATGGGGTGAGAGAGGGAGTTAACAAGAACTTTTCTGGCACCTGTGCCAATGTGAAGACACTATATAAGGCAGGACGGCTGAAAGAGGCTCTGCACATGCTAAATGAACAAGGCATTGGGGAAAGCTCCCTTACTTATGTCAGTCTCTTGCAGGAATGCATCAATGTGAAAGACCTCATAAAGGGAAAGCAAGTACATGCCCACATTATCCAGAGTAGGTTCAAGCCCAACATCTTTTTACTTAATACCCTTGTCGACATGTATGCCAAGTGTGGGAGTGTGGTTGATGCACGCCAAGTCTTTGACAAAATGCCTGGACGAGATATGTTTACCTGGACTATCATGATGGCAGGATATGCCAAGCACGGGCATGCAGAGGAGGCTTTCAAAATCTATGAGCAGATGCAACAGGAACATGTAACACCTGATAGGGTTACGTTCATCTGTATTCTCAATGCTTGTGTCAGCCTAGGAGCCCTGGAAAAGGGCAAAAAGGTCCATACTGACATCGTCAACTCTGGAATCCCATCATATATAAATTTGGACAATTCCCTTGTGGACATGTATGCCAAATGCGGGAGCATGAAGGATGCGTCTCAAGTGTTTGACAACATGGCTAAGCGAAATGTGATCTCATGGAGTGCAATGATTGCAGGATATGCTCAGCATGGGTATGATCAGGAAGCACTCAGAATCTACAAGCAAATGGAAGTGGAAGGGGTGAAGCCTGACAGGGTCATGTTCATTTATGTTCTCAATGTCTGCGCGAACCTAGGAGCCCTGGAAAAGGGCAAGCAGGTCCATTCCGACATTCTGAAATCAGGAACTGCATCATATATTGGTATTGGCAATGCCCTCATTAACATGTATGCCAAATGTGGGAGTATGAAGGATGCATACCAGGTGTTCCAAAATATGGCTAAACGAGATGTGGTCTCATGGAGTGCGATGATTGCAGGATATGCTCAACATGGATCTGGTACGGAGGCTTTCAACATGTATGAGCAAATGCAACAGGAAGGGGTTATGCCCAACAGCATAACATTCATGTGCATTCTCAATGCATGTGCCAGTGTAGGAGACCTGGGAAAGGGCAAAGAGGTCCATGCTGACATAATGAAAGCTGGAATTTCTTCGTGTATTAAAGTGGAGAAAAGCCTTGTTGACATGTATGCCAAATGTGGGAGCGTAAAAGATGCACGTCAGGTTTTCGACAAAATGGCTGAACGAGATGTGGTCTCATGGAATGCCATGATTACAGGATATGCTCAGCATGGCTATGCTGAAGAGGCTTTCAAGATTTACAAGCAAATGGAACTGGAAGGGGTGACACCGAACAAGGTCACGTTCGTTTCTGTTGTCAATGCATGTGCCAGTCTAGGGGCCCTGGAAAAGGGCAAGCGGGTCCATGCTGATATTCACAAAGCTGGGGTTGTGTCATATATTAACTTGGACAATGCCCTAGTTAACATGTATGCCAAATGTGGGAGTGTTCACGATGCACGTCAAGTGTTTGAAAA
This sequence comes from Takakia lepidozioides, assembly GCA_030704615.1. Lineage (NCBI taxonomy): Eukaryota > Viridiplantae > Streptophyta > Takakiopsida > Takakiales > Takakiaceae > Takakia > Takakia lepidozioides. Next base: position 60,455,972 of record CM060733.1, read on the forward strand.
TATGGTTCAGCAAGATATGGTCTCATGGAATGCCCTAATTGCAGGTTATGCTCAGCATGGGTGTAGTACAGAGGCCTTCCAACTATTTGAACAGATGCAGCAGGAAGGCTTGAAGCCAGATGGTATCACCTTCGTTTCTCTTCTCTCTGCTTGTAGGCATGTAGGCCTGGTGGATGAAGGCCACCACTTGTTTGATTCCATGAGTAGAGATCACGGCCTCACTCCTACAGTGGAGCATTTTGGCTGCATTGTGGACCTTCTTGGCCGTGTAGGCCGATTGGATGAGGCAGAAGAGTTCATCAAGAATATGCCAATTGAACCAGATGGTCTGGTTTGGGGGACCTTGCTTGCTGCTGCCAGAATTCATGGGGATGTGGAGGTAGCAGAACATGCAGCGAAATCTCTTCTCAGGTGCGATCCCGACCACCCTGCAGCTTATGTGCTGCTATCCAACATCTACGCCGCATCTGGCAGGTGGGATGATAAAGCAAAGGTGAGAAAACTGATGGAGGACAGAGGTGTCAGAAAGGAGCCAGGACAAAGCTGTATTGAAGTCAACGACCAGGTACATACATTTGTTGCAGAGGATGAGATGCATCCACGAATCAAAGAAATCCATGCTGAACTGAAGAGATTGTCTAGGCAGATGCAGCAGGCCGGCTATGTGCCTGACACACGCTTTGTATTGTATGATTTGGAGGTGGAGCAAAAGGAGTTTTCTCTTTGCCACCACAGTGAGAGGCTGGCCATTGCTTTTGGGCTCATCAGCACCCCTGCAGGGACGCCTATCCGCATCATAAAGAACCTTCGGGTGTGTGGTGACTGCCACACTGCCACCAAGTTCATCTCACAAATTGTTGGGCGGACGGTAGTTGTACGGGATGCCAACCGGTTTCACCACTTCCAAGATGGGGTTTGTTCTTGTGGGGATTACTGGTGAAACATGAAATGGGAAGGCTATTTCTGCCATGGAGTGCAACAGTCAGTGCTCTACTTTCTGTGAGCTGCCCATGGTGATGCGCACAATTTAAGTTTGACAGTAGCAGTGGCATCACAGGAGCAGTTCTCAATAGAACTGCGGTTTCCAAATGCTTGCATTGATGGAGAAAGGGATCCTGAGAAAGTTGAGGTACCCAGGCGGGTCTTTATTTGGAAAATGTCCAATTCACCAACCCAATTGAACACAGTCTAGGAAAACTGCCTACAGATCAGCTCTCTTTTGTCAGATAAAATGCCAAGCCGCACTAACAAAGTTCTCTGGAGGAAAGATTGCTGAGCCAATTGTTTCTTCAAATGCCTGAAAGTAATGTGTTCTCACTCACATGTTGAAAGAGCTCACATGCCCCTCACCGGGCCACTGATGAGTAGGTTCTGCAAGCATGGAAGCTTTGTTGTCATCCTGGGTGCATGCACTAGCCCTGCAGCCCAGGAACACGTGTGAGCAGCTTCATATGTGCACTGTCAAAGCCCGATTTAAATCTGTAACTGTCTTCAACTGCCTCAACGAAGTGTGCTCTTGTGGTTGCAGGACTAGCTAACCAAGGGCACAGTGCAAAGCATTTGAGGCAGCAAATGCAACATGGAGGCTTCAAGTCTGACTGCGTGCGGCACCACAGCAGAGCAAGTGGATGGGCCTACATCACCCAAGCTGAGTCAGATGTTGGTGTAGTGTCTGCCCTTGACATGTCATATTGTGCGTGATGAAGTTTTCTCCCTTGTCCAAGTAGCCATTGCTCACCAGCACATCATACAATCACAAGACCACATTTTGCTCAAGAATTTTGTCAAGCACTCGCCATGCCTCCCCCCAAACTTGACAAAATTCTTGAGTAAAATCTGGTCTTGTGATTGTATGAGGTGCCTCCCCCCAAACTTGACAAAATTCTTGAGTAAAATGTGGTCTTGTGATTGTATGAGGTGCTGAGCAATGGCTACTTGGACAAGGGAGAAAACTTCATCACGCACAATATGACACTTGAACTGGTGGTCTGCCTGCAGTATCCATGGTTATTTGGAGCTACCACACCAGAACTGGTCCTTGTAGATTAAGTTGTTCAGCTATTGCTATTGAAGAGAGACACTGAAGCATTGGCAAAGCAGGAAAGAAATGATACTTTGTACAGTCTGCGCCAAAGAAAAGGAAAGAATAGTTTTAACCTCCAGCAATGTTGATATTGGAATAAAAGATTACTAAGTTCACTTGAACTTACACGTTGGACTATGCATTCAATCTCAAACTGTGAATGGTGCACTTGGACATGAATGTGAATTCTTTCATACACTCTCAAGAGCAGCAATAGATTGATTACATCTAAGTTTATCTCTTACAGCACAAATCTGTTGTACAAGAAGATCAAGTCGTGTCTAGCTCCCTAATAAGAACTTCAGGACAAGAGAAGGATTGGAGGTAGGAAGAAGAGAGAACAGTTTAGGCACACAATGGGTGGCCAGCCTCTTACCCTGTCCACACATGCACCGACATCCTTCATCTCCTGTCCCTCCAAACTTTCCTGCATTTGCTTCCGCAGTCTTATGCTGAGCAGCGCTCATTTTCGTACTTATTCTTTGAATGCACCAGCAAATTTGGGCTTCAAAGCTCGCCCTTTTGTGGAGCTCAGCACAAGCTTTCTGCAGGTTCCATCAACAAACGTTGGGTGCTCTCCGTCTTTGGCAGTACGCATCTACCCCTTCCTCTCCGGCTCATTCCCTCCCTTGCGACCTAAGAATTCATCTTCCTACATATCATGAAAGGTTCTTTCTACAAGACCGACTCTTTGCAGCTATAAACCAATGTCGTGTCTACGAGAATATCCGTTAATGTTTTGCCCCTCCCCCTTCCTTGTGTGTGTTTCAGGGTGCATCTGCCGATTGTTCATATCTTTGGCTCTACATTTATAAGTTCGTTTTGGCTGTTTTTCAGGGATTTGCCAGCATTCGGGAGCGGCATTCGAGCCAGACAGGGGGGAAAGTGAGGGCAAAAGGGAAGGGCTTTGGGGAGCTGCTTCAAAAGAAGAAAAAAGGAGGCTCAGAGGGAGAGAAATCTGAGAGGACAGTGTGTCCGTGTGGTGGTGGGGAAGAGAGAAGAGAATACAGCACTTGCTGTGCGCGGTACCATGGAGGTGTTATAGAGCCTGATACCATCAGCCTCATGAGTAAAGATTCTGAACCCCGTTTTATCCTTCTTTCATTGAAACGATACTCTATGTTTTCAATTTGAATACCGCCATCTTTTGGCCACCCACTGAAGGTTTATCGCAGAGGAGCTGCTGTGAAGCAGAATCCTTCAACTACTTTTTTTCCAGCATGAATCCGTGACAAGTTATGTTTGAAATAGCAAGAGTAAAGCACCATCTCACAGAAGACACAATGGTCGCTGTGAGAGAGGCACGTCAGCTTCAGTATGAAATTGAAACCCAACTGGCACGGCAATATCAGATCCATGGCCACAAGGCAATAGCAGCTGTGTGTTTGAACAGTATCACACCATGGGTACGTTCTATGAGGTACTGGGTGGTTATGTGACGGCTTCTCTTTATGTCTCTCTCGTCCCATGGCCCTCCTGGGTCTCTCATTGGTATTGGACATTTCAATTCCTTCTCAACGTCACTCTTTCTTTGCCCTTTCTAAACAATGCGGGACTAGAAGTGCCATATCTCCCAAATTTGTGTGGCTAGAGCGGCAGTGCAGGAATTTCTAACACTCCGTCTTGCATAAAAACCCCACAAGTGGCTCTGAGAGGGTTGATATAAGATTGAGGAAGGTGAGAAAGCTCAGCTGAGAAAGATCGGTGTCTGTTGCAGAGGCACGGTTCAGTGCATATTCACTGGGTATTGTACCTTACATTGTGAGAACAACACACCCTGACAACCCTGACTTTGAAGGTACGTCTTCTATATCACTTTGCTGTGTAAACAAGGTTCTGAAAAAACGGGAGAGAGAGAAGGGAGGAAACTTGATGCTTGGCAACAATGCCTTCTGAGCCAGACTTGGGGTTCCCACCTAAAGAGAATGTACTCATAAGATGTTTGCATTCCTACCCAGAGAGAGAGATGTTGAACTCGTCGATAATGTGAACATTTTTGGGGGATGTCATGAAGGTGAGCAGAAGTTGACGGACGATGTGCGTGCCACTTGCGAGAGATTGCGCTTCACCAAGCTTGATATTATTGAGTCGGAAAACAATGCAGATGATGAAGTTAGTCTTCCCACCCTAGCCCCTTTCTTAGTTGTCTATGGATCAAAATAATCCTGTTTTCACTATCTTAAAGAGTACAAAGTGATCTGCGATATGTGCAGAATGGGTGGTGATCTCTCATTGTCGACCCATTTTTTGGGGGTTTACTTGGGGTTGGAGACCATATTGTTTTCCAATCTTGTCTGCCCCGCAATTGGACAATCGCACTAGATTCAATGGCAGTTGCATTGTTTGAATGTGTAAATGACGCTTGTTGGAACATGGGGTGATGGCAGGCATTCGTCTCATTCAGAGTGACATACTCCATGGTCAAAGGGGGCAGAGGAGGAGACAGAAAACTTTTGGTGGAAAAAAGCCGCTTTGAGAAAGTAGGAGACAGATGGTTGTATCGGGAACGAATACCTCTGAGTCAAGCATCTGAAGCTACCTGGCTGGCTTCCACTACTCCGCATTTCGCAGATGTTGAAGCAGCTCGCAAGGCTATTACAAAGACAAAACCCCAGTCTAAAATTGCTATGTAACTAAGTGCCAAATTTCGCTGTACCAGTATGAATGCAATGGCATGTATAGTTTGTTTCGGTTGTCATCAATGGGATAGTTTACTACAGCTGTGGATCACTGGATGCATCAGACACCAACATTCGTGTTCTGGTGAACCGAACTGCATGTGAATGTTGATGTCATGAGATGGAACACGACGTTTCTTATGCAAAGCAATTTTCTCAAGGTTTGGAGGTGGGCCAGACATGTAATATTCAATTTGTGCTGATGTTGGGATTGAAGACGCGCACAAGATCTAGTATAGTCTGGATGTGTAGATGACAGAGCATGTGTTGGGGATTCAATAGTTGCTGTGGAAACATGTCAGTTGTCTCATGCATCTTATTTACTCTTTAGCTTTGATAATCTAGTATCAATCAGTTTGTTACTTTCATAGTATTGATGATCATAGATGAGTTGGAATATAAGAAACCAGAGCGAGTAATACATAAGAATGAGACACAAGACATTTTATCTATCTACTCTAGCTTTGGTTGAAGACTATGCTTGTGATGCAGCAAGAATAATTGAGATGTCTATTATCTTATGTAGTATTGAGTGGTACATTTCAATTGGAGACAAGGATCCGTTTTTCGGATTTTATTTAAGTTTGCAGTGCTGAAGCTCATGTTGAATGGAAGTATTAGCTTTCCCCAATGATGTAGAGACTTTTCCTTTTCGCAGCTTGAAGCTGTGAGAGGACTCAGCAATCTTGTATTGTTGTATATACCAATCTACCTACGTGCTGTCACAAACGAGCTGCTAAAGAATGACTACGGTGGCAACAGCGATAAGCTGATTTCGGGTGCTCACAATTTGCAAGGTACAAGCAGACACTTGCCCTTGCCAAAGCCACTGTTGGCAGCATGGAAAGCCTGGGCTTGATTGGCAGTAACTGCAGGAGACCCACGCAGGGCTATGTTGAAGTCACGCACCACACGTCGGGAAGACATGTAAAAGTGTCTGTTGGTGTACGAGTTGAGGAGCGCAGCTGTGGCTTCCCGCAAGAGAGGATCCGAGCATTCCAATGCACTCAGTAGGTTCATGTTTCCATATTTCTTCTGAGCTAATCTCCCAAACACTCTCCCCACAGTGGTTCGGAAAGGTGACATTGTCTTTGGCCACCAGCAGAAATAGTCGATGTGGAGCCAGTCACTGCGACAGGGGAGGAAATGAAGAAGGTTAGATAGTGCGCAAGAAGATAGCATGCAGTCCTGAATAAATCAACATCAACACAAACGGTGGGGAAGATGCGGCCACCCGCCCTACCTACTTCACATAGATGCATTCAGCCTTGAGCTACAAACAATTGCATGGTCCAGGAAGAGTCTTCCTCCATACTTACTAGGTTGAGCAAGTGGAAGGATGCCTGTTGGGGAAGGGGACAACGATGGATGGTGGGGAAGGAGTGCTGCTTTTGGGGCAGATTCCCGCAGGCTGGGCAGGTTTGTAGAATAAAGGGTCCACCACATACAGTGCTTGGAAAAACAACTTGGACTTTAAAGTCATTGTCCTGCCACCGCCCCCAACAATGTTGCATTTCGCTTCAGGGCTGCCAGAAAGAATGGCTTGGCACCCCGAGAGATCCTCTTTCCCTTTAAAGGTTATGAGAAAATCTCCCAAAAAGTTGGTGGATCCCTGCGCTGAATCGACAACTCTCCCGTATGCGTCCTTGCATTGCACTGTTACTTTGGCACCTACAGCGAGTAAAACGCAACAGGACATATCAGCGTTAATACTTGCAAGAGCTGGACGCCTCTCTTTCCTGTTGTCCAGGACTACAAGATTTCAAGTGGAATTCTGACAATGCGGAAGGAAAAATTGAGAAAAAGCTTTGCCAGGGTCCAGAATAATTGTCTCTCAGCTGCGACTTTGAATCTCGCTATAGAAATGGACGAGACCCCCCCTAATCACAAGCGCAATATTTCAGCTGGGACTCCCAGTTGCCCAGTAATCGACAACCGAATCCCGACGAATTTGAAATGCCGCTGATCCATACATTGTAATCGGCGAGGCTATGACTATGCAGATGCGATCTGTGCTTGACAAGTTTAACATCTATTTGCAATAGCACTCTCAATAATCTCTGCTAAGTCAAGTCACATTCTCTCATCATGATCGACTATGGCGGGCCTCTCTCTCTCTCTCTCTCTCTCTCTCTCTCTCTCTCTCTCTCTCTCTCTCTCTCTCCCTCTCCGACCATAAAAAATCTGGCTTGCTGTAAATCAAATTTGAGGACGAGCTATAACGTCGTACCATCCAGGGGATAGCTGAAAGGAAACACTCGTCCTTGAATGCACTGATCACAGAACACACTTCCCGTCACCACCGCTGACCACCATGTCCAATCCTTCTGCCCTCCGAAGGTATCTGTTTGGGCTGGCGACTGAGCTTGGGATAGCCCCGCTGCAGAGAGCAACCCCCACAATATCGTGCACGCACACAGTCCATAAACCCCACCTGTCCTCATCCTGTTCCCGTCCTGGTGTCACCTCCTGGATCCCTCGCAAAACCAAACTTGCAATGTTTTCCTGTGTGTGCTGGTAGTCAAGAGATCGCAACGGCAGAAACTTGCTTAAAGAACGGGAGAGTGAATGCCAGCTGAGGCAGAAGAAAAATTCAACAACTCAACTCCGAGGGAAAACTGGACATGAGAAACAGTCGCAACCAATGTTCAGCTGAATCTGCATCACCGTGTGAAGCAGAGAAGAAACTAAATAGTGCAGATCCACACACAGCTCCGAAACTGTAAAATGTGGAGCGGGATGATCAGTTATCTAATATGGGCCAGACCAATTACAGAGCTGAAGCTGTATAAATGTACTACGACTTACCAGGACTGAGAAACAGAAGATACAAAAGCTACCCACAAAAAAATCAAACAAGAGAATGAGTCCCTAGCTTCCGCCGTCCAAAGGAACCCAAAACAGCACAATGTACCTCAGTATATGTGTAGGTGCAGAAGAAAACAAATGTGTAAACGTCTTGCTCTCTATCGGAAAAGGAACTGGAAGAAGAAACAAAGTCTCAAGCAACACTTCAAAGAATCCAAAACTACTAAAAAGAGGTAGTAGTGTCAGAAGCTGTACGAGTGATTGAATGAGGAGTAGCTAGAAGCAGAGATGAAGCCGCACAAACAGCGAAGGAGCTGCGACTGTGGAGAGAGAGAAGAGCGGCAGCATATAAGAAGGTACCGGGCACTGCCAGTTGCCGGGGAGCAGAGGCGGTGGCATAAAGACGGTAGTTAGGGCCGAGTTGACCGGCCACCGGCCTGACAGGTCGCTGTCATAACGCGCTTTCTAAGGAAGAAATTGAGGTCCGAGAAATGGAATTCATTTATTTCGTTCAGTTAGTAATTTTATCGCAGGGTGGCAACATCCCGCAGCCACCGCCATCGCCATCACTCTCTTCTCGTCTCTTGATGCTCTGCAGGCCCGATCCGATTCGTCCCAGCGATGGCAGAGGACCTCGATTCTGACTTTGAGATGAAGCAAGACGGTGCCGAGCTTGTGAAGTTGGGTGAATTGGATCTTTGGAATGCCATTTCACGTTTCGGAGATCGAACCAGTTAAGATTGGGCACATCTGAGCTAATTGGCATTCATTCTATGATGTGCGCCACCAGCCCTCTCTGAACTCGTTGAAAAACTCCATCAAGAATGGAGGGCCCACTCCCGGTGTGAGAGAAACAAGATGGGTGTTGTAGATATAATAACTGCATCAGTGGGACGGTTCTTCTGTACATATATTGCCTCATTTGATGCAAAGTTTAATAACTTCGGCCTGTGACTTGCCCACTTGAGGATCATCCTTTGAGACTCTATAGGCGTGAGTAATAAGTAAAAATCGGTTCAGAGAACTTACTGTTGAGTCTGTGAGTAGATAAGTGTTGCACGAGGAGAATCCGATGAGCTGAGCGTAAAATAAAAAGTGTCTTTTCTGAATATATGTACATCCCTCTCCTTACCCGGTGATCGGTTTTGTCATATCACGGTGCCCTGTTTCATACATGGTATCCTAAGCATACATTATGCCCTATTTCAAAATCATTCTTACAGGAATTCAAATTTCAAATGGCAAATCTGAGGAAACGAATGGACGTTCAGATATACGCCACATGGTCACATACACTGCCACCCCAATCGAGGGTTTTGCTACCCTCGTCGTGCATTTCCGTTCTCTCCATGCTTCCGAAACACATCCCTACCCTGGCACTCTGCATTCACATTCTAAATCGAATTGTTGTTGTATCTTGCACAAGTTGTTCATGAAGCATTCCATAGTAAATTGCAATTGTGTGCATGTTTGGCCCACATAAAGAAGTTGGTGTTTTCATAGGGTGCAATTTGTTGTCTGATGCATAAATATACCAACTATACATGCCATAATCTGCCAGCAGAATAAAAGAGTACGACGTTTGTGGCAGGATAGGGCAGCGAAAGAAGACAACAACAAACTCAGAAGGATCTTGTTTGTGTAAGCATGGCTGAAGTGGTTGAAGATGGCAAAATTTTGCCCCACCTTCTTTGTAACTGCAAGGTCTGCTACAAACACCAAAGACAAGTACTTTCACACACCATGACGTGCAATGGAGGTCCCAATGGCATGGACAGACACCTGATCAGAACACAGCTGAAATTACATATATCCCTTGGAATCGGGTGGTCGACTTCATTGCTGGTGAGTCCTCCCTGAAGGAGGCCCCATGCACCTTCCGAAGTCATCGACAGAAGGGCACCCCTGCTGGGAGTCTTCAGGCACCACGTCAGGCACCACGCATCAATAGTGCCATGAACATTACAAGGTATGAATTAGTGGCAGCCTAGTGATGGACTAGTGGCTGCACTAGTGGAGACTAGTGGTTGTCTAGTGGCAGCCTAGTGGTGCACTAGTGGTGGACGAGTGATAGACTAGTGTTTGGTGTGCACATGTGTTGTGTGGTTTTGGACAGCGATGTAGTTGTGTAGCGATATGTATGCGCACGACACTGTGCAAGTTTAGTTTTTTTTTATCCCCAAAAAGCAGATGACAATATAGGCATCTGTATTGTCGTCTGTTAGACGCACCAGGTTCATGCATCCTCGCCTTGGAGTAGGCCTCGCATATGAGGTCCTCGTATTCATCAGTTTCATATGTCTCGCGGTATTCCCTTCGGTTCTCTATCATTTTGCTCTCCATCATCGTGATTGTTGCGTCTGCCAACACTTGCAGCACCGTGCAAACCTACACAGCCAATGCCCACTGGAAATCATAAGCAAGGTATAAATCATGCAAAGGCCAATTGCATCCATGGCCCATGAATCCAGCCAATATACCTTAGACAATGATATGCATGTCATTAATAGTAAACCCTAAACCCCAAAACACCACGAATGAACTGCAGCTCATATGACAGCCATATATGGAGATGGAGAGTGAAAATACAGCAAAGTGCGGAAAGAAGCAAAGAATGCGATAGCTGGTATGTGCGCGTCCGTAGAGGGAGACAGTGAATTATGGAAAGTGATGCCGTCACCTTGAATTCTTTCGGAATACAACATCACAAATTGCAAAATAGGTAGGTTTATGCCTTACCAGACTTCCCAGGATCAGCAAAGATTCAGCAAAAGAACGAACTCCTCACCTCAGCTCCATATGAAACAATGTGTTCACCTCACCTCCATATGAATGCTTGCATGAAGTGGTTTGAGGACTAGCAAACAGGCCAACTTGTCCACTTTGCTAAGTAGTGTACTGATAAAACGATTGCCGAGTATGTGTATGGTGCATTTAGGGCAAGAGAGTTGTTGTTCATACGCAGTAGTTTCCTTAAACCCATGCCCCGTCCGTCGTTTTTAGTATCCCTAGTTGTCGACCGAACAAAACCATGTTTCAATTACGATCCAGCGGGAGAATCTATGCATGAATCTGTGAAAGAACCAACAAAGAAATGAACATGGCAGAGATGTGAGGGTTTCGGATGTTCATTGCAGAAATCACTCACCCGCAAGGTATAAACTGGACGAAGAGAACAATGAAAATCCAAAGAAGCGCAATGGTACTGTTGATCGTTTCTGGAGCGATAACAAGGACCTGCATGCAAGATACGTTTGTTGCGCAAGCGTTGCAACCTTCGAACACGGCAAATACATCCTGCATCGTAACGATTGCCCAATGCTGTCCACCCAATTGACGCATGACAGGACGCGGTACGCCAACAATAGAAACGAAAGCGAAAGCTGGTACGTGTATTCTCCACCTTAACCTTACCCTGGTCATTTTAGATGCATGGGGTCATATGGATGCAATGGCATGCATGGGGAGTGTGAAGGCATGCATGGGGGATGGACGACGATGGCATGCCCAGGATGGGAGGCGGGATGGGGATGCGGGTGAGGACACGTCTCATGTCCCCGCAGCGGGCACATGAGGCGCGGGGAGGCGTGCCGCGCGGCAGCTCCCGCGCGGTGTGCGGGCGGGCGACTGAGGCGGGGGTGGGCATGGGGTGGCGGGGGGGTCCACGCTGGCTGCACCGGCTCCCTCGCATTCAACTCCAGGGCCCCATCTAATGCTTGGCGTTTTATTAGGTGGGACGGGGGAGTCGCGGTCAACCTAGTGCCTGCTGCCTACCTGCATGTCAGGTTTATTAGATACAAAGATGGTGAAGTGTCGGATGAAGAAGGTAGGATACCTAGTACATAGTGGTGCATTGAAAGGAGCAGATGCACTTATCCAAAGGGGAGCGTCGCTGCAGCTACCTACGAGTGCGGCTCAGATAAGCGCTGCCTGCAGCCTGCTCTTGCGCTTGCCCTTCTTTATTCAGCTCATCATATGTGTCTGCTGTGTGGGCCCCTTGCCTTCTTAGTTCCTTCTCTTCATGCTCGGGACAAAAACTCAGCTAATCAATGCCCAGGGTATTCGGGATGCGCACTGTGATTAGACACAAATGAGCAATTCTAACTTTAGCCGTTAACAAGTCGGTGGAGCATTGGGAATTGATGCTAACCCTAACAATCGCCTCTGTGTACAAATGTAAAAGAGATGGAAGCAGTAGAAATGATTGAGAGAGATGAACCCCAAAACTCTTCATCTTTGCATCAAAATATGGATTGAGGATGTTCTGTGGAAACCAGAATGATTTGTGGGCCAAGTTTTGATCTGTCATTCTGAACCAAATCATCATGGTTCACTCTTTGCCACATCACACAGTTTGAAGAACACAGAAAGTTAAAATTCAGTATGGTGTGTCTGAGGCATCAGCCAAGCACTTGCCTCCAGCCATCAGCAGGTAAAGCAAATAGTAACTTCCATTCTGGAAGTGTATGGAGACTCCCATTGAGGCGACACATGTGGACTCCGAAATGACTCAAGCTTGACTAGCTTTTATCTCATCTTGGCTTGCCGCACCTTCATACTCTCCAGCATGTGCATATTCTAAGCTACATAGTTCATGTCTATGCTGTCAAAGGATCCTTTATAGTCACTGAAGCAATATTACAATCCTCCATGTCGTCAAGTTATAACAAATTCTCAGAATTCTCCCATTTGTCACATTGATGACGGAAGCTGCCTTGCTTGCTACCCAATGTCAAACACTTGAGCCTGGTAGAGCAAGCGCAAAAGAATAGGGAGGTATAAAGGGCACCTATCGCATGGGGAAACAGTTGTAAAGGGAAAACTTCTACCAAATTGCCCGATAGTGAGGGCACCACCGTAACATGGTCCTGGGTTCACATCCGCATGGGCCCACGGGAGTGGTTACCCTACGCAATCAACACGGCTGCAAGGGGGTTCCCTAAGATCAAACTGATCAACTGGGTTTGTCAAGCATATAATCAGGTCATTCAGGGTTCTGCAGTTGACAGAATTTTCAAGGAACTGAGAATCAGCACACCATAAGGATCTGAACATGTCGAAGGTGCCATGTCTTCCTAAAAATGGACATAGTCCACATCCCTATGAGGTCAGGGGTGTTTTTCAAAAAGGCACCCAAGTCACTCTTGTCGATCGTTATGAAGGAAAGCATAAAACAAACCTATTCCAGTCCCTTCCAGATCAAGGGACTTGGATATTTTGAAACAGCTCAGGCAAGTGGGCATTTGTGTACTTGGTGCGTTTGGATTCCCTTCTCTTCTTTTGCTTGGGCTTTGGGCGCTGTGAAACAGGCACCCCTGCCATGGCTTCCCTTCTTGCTGAATTAGTGGCTGGCTTCATGCCCGCCTTTTGAAGCTCACGCTCCACATCCATAAACTCGCGGGGCATTTCTATTCCCCTAATGAGCTGCTTCACATCGTCATCCACCTATTTCAACAAAGGGTGCCCAAAGGAGAGGTGATTAGAAGTGGATACTCTAAACAGACCAACAAGGGGGCTGGGATGTACCACTTAGCAGTTAGATCTGATTGTTGGCTTCAAGGGCGTGGCCCCTTCAATGGTTGTGAGGTTTCCCACCAGAGTGCGAACCAGCTTAGCGAAAGTCTCACACACAGCTAACAAGCATCCAACTACAAGGATTGAGCACTTCAACACTGTATTGCACAAGAAACATATGCTGTTTCATTTCTTTATCTTCTAGCGAAGCCCTCAACCCTATTCTCATCCATATCACAATATTACACAAGAATGTTGATTTCTCCATACACACAAGTGCAGCCCTGCACGCACCATATAATTTACAGAACCAACAAAAATTCAGTACCTTGACGGTAATTAATTTAGGGTCGTTGGGGTATACAATATCCTCCTGTGTGTCACTGTTCATGAGAAGCCACACTGACCCACTTGCTTTTAGCTCCTGCCAAACGACCAGGTAAATCCACACACAAAAGTGAGGTCCAGGAAGTTTGGATGATTTCAACAGACAAACTGGGAAGACTTAAACTTCACGAGTGTGAAACTACTCACACCTTACACTTCTGGATAATGAAAGGAAAATATCAGCCATCTATCTTTAAGACAAAATGACAACGGGTTTTAAGAGGTGCGTCTGCAGGTAGAAAGGGGTTGAGGGATATAAACGTGGGAAAGAGGAACATCAATAGAAGTCCCCAGAACACAATCTTTTACATGACATCTTGAAATCTGTGGGTATGCCCCCCGAGCATTACGGCAGCCTCAACCAAAAGGCAAACCGCCCTTGGACTGTTATATCTAGCCTCAATTTGTACTGTTGATTTGTAGAAGTCAGGCATCACCTGAACATCATTCATGATACCAGCGTAGGAGTCCTTGAGGTCACCCATGGGAATGCCTTCAGGTACCTTCCGTATCAACACCAGCAACTCTTGCTTGTTTTTCAGATCGTGCTTTGACTGCAAACTCATCACCCATCCCAACATTAGCCAATTAGATCGTATAATAGGGAGTGTAGCGCAAAGTCAACGGAAAGTGTTCCTGGATATCTGCTTGTTCAAAAGCCTGTTATAAACCCCACACCCAGTTCAGCAAGGAAAGAGAGGGACAAAAACAGGAAAAGAAACGAAGTGACCTTTGGCCCATATTGCCAAGCTAGGCAGAACATTCACCTTGTAAGCAAACCGGTCACCATCAAAGGACACCTTCACATTGTTTTTTAGGGCATCAAAGACTTCTTTGTTGATCTTCACATCTACAAAACATGCATCGTTGATCTCATCTGGCAACAACGACTGCCTTGTCTGCACACATTACCCACACCCTGTCAGAAGTGAATCCATCTCCAAAGTCCTCTGAATTGGGGTGTGTGCATACAAACCGAGGAAGGTGACCTGGTGATCTAATTCCTCAACTCACTTTACTCCACACACAGTTCATCCTGTTTCACCTTGCAGCTGTAAGCCTAGCTCTTCCCTCATCAGCATTAGCTTATTATGAAGGCAAACTTGCCCCTAATAATTGCCCAGACCCTACCAAATGTGCAACAAACCCTTCTAATAGTTTCAATACTCCGCGACAATGTCCCCAAAAATATAATCACTACCCTGGTAGTTCAACTTTCCTTCAAAAAATCCAGTCATCCTCAGGATACTCTGTACATTGGAGTCTTATATGAGTATCACCAAATCTCTACCAACTGCTGTAACATCTTGTAACGAGGGTGAGCCAGGTCATTAAAACAAGCAAAGCAACCACCATGAGACTTCAGATTGACTGCAGCTCAGATAACATAAACTGCTGAATGTATAAAGAATGCGGCAGATTATGGATCTTTTAGACCAGAATTATTGCCTAGCAAGCTGATACCATACCAACAGGAAAAATTCCTGCCAACCTCTCATCCACATTAGTACGAGGCATTTTCATGGAAATACTCGTTAAAAGTTGGTAGGACGTCCAGCCCATCCACAGTCCCTGGTGAGCCACCCTTTCAGTATGCTGACAGCCCAACCCTAATTGAGAAGAACCCAGGACTCTTAAATGCTTTTCAATGCTCCATCAAAAGTAGCTTCTGTAATCTCCCCGTTCACCAGAGAATGTACTCATAAGACGTTGTTTGCTGTAACCTTGTGGCCATTAACCCCTCGCTTAGTTTGAGCGGAACTCCCTGTTCACCAGAGAGAGAGAGAGAGGAAGCGAGACACGCATGCATCAGCCGTCCTTGTCGACTTAGTGCCAGACCAGAATACCCAAGGAGGCTAATGGCTCCGCCTTGAAGCGTTAAAATACAATAGCTGAGCCGCCAATTGTGTCCAGAGCATCTTGTAGGTTTGTGTTGTTTTCTGAATTCGAGACCCCATCCTACGCTTACATAGGCCCTTTCCTTCCCTCTACAATTTGTGCTCATTTGTTGAAAGCGTAGGTTATGATTCACTCACCTCAAGCAGAAGTTCCAAAACACGCTTGATCTGAGCACCAACGGGCGCCTTTCTTATAGTGGCAATCTGCTGGAGCTTTTCTGTGTCGTTGATGAAGGAAAATCGCTGGGCAAAGGGGACTTGTGGTTGCGAACTCGGTGGGAGAGGTGGTGGCTTCCGCGACGACCCAGCTTTTGTTTGGGCCGCCGGCTGCGCAGGACGAACTGTATGTTTTGCAAGAGTTGCCTGCATCTTCTCTTGCTGCTTGTTGAACATCGCAAGCTTTTGTGCGAGCGCCATCTTGAAAACCTAATTCTCAAACAACACTTCAGAAATCTGAAAAATTGACAATCCTAAGCTCTCTACCTCTCTCCCACACCGTCTGAAAATATCAGCACAAACCCAGTGGCTTCAACTGCTTTCGAATCAAAGAATTGTTGCTCAGATTGCAGCAAACCCAAGACAAAGCTGTAAACATCCGGCCAACTCCGAGCCTGACTCTTATTTAAAGCATTCACCTCTACCACCAATCCTGCCAGACCCTCCACAGATCACTTCTCCAATCTCCAAATCCCTTTCTCTTAAGAACCCAATTGCGCCTTCATCAAACCCAGATGCTTCAGACGGAATTCCTCGGAAGAAGAGATGAGAAAGAATGAATGGGAGAGAAGAAGAGCTTGAAACCTTTTGTTCATTACAAAAGCGGGATCACCAGTTAAAATCCGGCACGTGGCACACACGAACTGCTTATTCCAGACAGAATATTAACTACAAATGGAGTATTTCCACGTGTACATATCGGGGGCTAAAACCCAGGTTACCAGAATCCTTTCTCATCGAGTAATAGACTGCCACGTGTAATATCAAGGAGTCGAAACGAGGTGTCCTAAACGAGGGTTGGAGGAAGACGGTAGCGAGCGAAGCAGTCCTCTCTTTTGCTGTGCGTCTTCAGCCCACACAGACTCCGTCGCTCCGCTTGCTGTGCTCTTCGGATTGCATTGGCCATCATGGTTCGTTCTTCTCTGTAGCCTTCTGATTGCTGGTCGTTCTGTTTTTGTCTTGGGTTTTTTCTGGGATTGAACTTTGATGCCCTAAAACTTCATCTCTGTTGCATCGTATCTGTTTCCGCAGTGCTTGTGATATTAAGCTTTGATGGGGTTCATGTGTGACTGATCGTCATGTTGCGGTGTGGGCTATAATCGTGTGTTGGTTGAGAACGTCTTTCTTTCTACAGTTTTGTTGCCGGTTTTGGTGGGGGTAAAGGGATTGAGCTTTGATGCCGTGCCTTTGTGACTTCCCATGTCGGGTTCTATCTTCTCTCTATTCATTCGCACATGGTGATTTTCCGCGTTTGTTCTTATGTAGGCGCTTATGTTACTTTAGGGTACCGTGTTTGTGTTCAGCTCTTTGGGAGGAGTCTTGTCTTGATTGTTGTTTTCTCTTGTTTGGATCTGATTTGGTCCCGGTGTTTCTCCTAGGACGTGCTTTTGTTGTCCTCCCCTTTTCTTCTCTTTTTAGGGCTTTTGGATGCATTCTCGTTTTACTTCTCACCTCCTACACCTTTCGGTTTGTGTCGTCGTGGTTGTAACAGGAGGGTCTAGAAAGGAGTAGGTTTATTCTGAATATCTCTGTGTAACAACCACGGCGTGGTGGAAGAGGTTGGGTGGCTAATGCGAATTTAGATGTGGATTTCTTTCTTGGTTGCAGGATACCGCAGTGAAATTGTCGATAGTGATGAGGGTGATAGGCCGCACTGGGTCTCGAGGACAGGTGACCCAAGTGCGCGTGAAGTTTTTTGATGACCAAAACCGGCTCATCATGCGCAATGTCAAGGTGCCAGTGCGTGAAGGTATTCTCGTTCCCCCTCTTCCCCACCCTGGTACCTGGAACACACATAGGCTGCAAAGGACGAGGTCAGTTGTGTAGGAAAACTGTATTTGGTTCTAGTCGTTGACTGTCCCCTACAGACCGTGGCTAAGACAACCTACACGTGTTAGCTCCTGTCTATCCCTGTCACGCCCCTCTTTCCGAATGTCCTTTCTCTCTCTCTCTCTCTCTCTCTCTCTCTAGATGTGAACAGATGTTGAAAGTATGTCAAGTAAGCATGTCATCGCTTGTGAAGAGGTATGAGATAAGCAGAATTTAGTGAGAGTATTACCATTAGACATTTCCCAGACAGCATGGAAGAGTGTAATAGGTATTGGAGAGATTTTTTATAATACTGTGCTATGAATAAAGGCAGCTTCATGGCAGCCCAAGGCCGAGAAATGTGACACTCTAGTATGCCTGAGACTGAGATTTTGAGTATTTGAAGTTGAACTGACATATAGAGGGGACCGACACTGCAGGTGACATTCTGACTCTTCTAGAATCTGAGAGAGAAGCAAGGAGGTTTCGGTAGACTGCCAGCTGCACAATTGTGGTACCACGGGTCTCGGATGGAAAAAAAATCGTAATTCTAGTCAAGTAGGGATGGCTTTTCCCTGTTTGCAAATGGAAGAGTTGTCTTCCCTGGTGCTGGCCTATTCTCCAAGCATGTCCTATGGTCTCAATTAACGGATAATAAAATCAAAAGAAGGGTAATGGTTACTTGAGTCACTATGGCAGCTTGGTTACTTTTTGCATTAGGTGGACTTTTGTATCTGCTGACAATTTATTTAATGAAATTGAATGAACTTGGGTGCATTATTCCAAGACCTAGTTGGTCAGCATTTTTTTCAGTCGAAAGGCTAGCCTGGGGTTGATGGCAAAGCAAGATTGCAAATCTCTGGAATTCTTTTCATCTAGAAAAAAATAACAAGATCCAGGTTTGGTCTGCTTGAAAAATGCGATTAGTGGTTTGGTTTTTAGTCGCTTGGAAGTATAATGTGAGATCAAGAACAGAGAACTATTTCAAAGTCTACAGGACCTGTCCAAGTGCAATAAATAGCATGAGACATTCAATGACCAAGATTGCAATGTCGAGTATTTGTGTACCTCCCCTATACTCTCAAAAGTTTGTGGTGCAATAGAGGTTGAGCCATGTTACCAGAGTCTATGGCAAGACACAGAAGGTACACTACATATATATATTGGAATACCATAAGTAACTGGTTTTTCTTTTTTCTTTTGTGTATATTTTTTAGGAGGTGTTAACCCTTAAGTTCCCAAGCCCTTTTTTGAATTTTTACCAATTTTGGGTACCCAGCTGTATTAAATTGCCCCTAAAAACCTACCGAAAATCATCCAGAGATTCCAGTGTTATAGCAATGGGCCCAGCTCATTTATGCATGACATACCAAAAAAGGAGCCAAGTCCCCTGCGGAAATTGTGAGATTATAGCGATGGCCCATACCTCAAATATCAGGTCCCAAAGAAAAAGTGAGAAAGAAATTGGTTTGACCAAATCAAAACCTAGCTTTATCCAATTTTGCTTGACCCAAGACCCACCATTTCCAAATCAATAGTGGAGTGGCTATGACCCCACTAAAGTGCAGGTCCAACTGATTTTTTCACCTATGCTTGCTATTCATGCAATTACATGGGGGTTGAAATCTCAAAATTGACAAGAGAAAATGTGCCTCCAAATGAAGTACTTTTTTTTTCTACAAATTTTTTAAAAGCCAATGGTGGATGTGTGTATGTAATGCCTCACACACCACAAGGTGAAGTGGCTTTTTTCCAAAATTGCTAATTTTTCTGCCAAAAATGGCCTTTTTGAGTGCAATCTGTTTTGGGCTTGTTTACCTGCTACGTCAGCGGTCAACAAGTCCTTTTCAGGCCCCAAAAACGTAAATGAGAGATCTAAGATATTTTTTGTAGGCCGAAGCTTTTGTTTTTTTTTAATTTGTTTTTTTGCATCATACTCGTGACAAATCTCTTGTCATTAAAGCTTCAGGAGTGGGATTAGATCTGCAAAAATTAGGTCGAACTGCAAATTCACCAAAGTGACCCGATTTAGGTCGCTTGGGAACTTAAGGGTTAAAGGGTGGATGTGTTTAAGAATATGGTGCCATATATTATGACTAAATCGTTTGAAAATATGGTGAAAAATGACACAAAAAAATAGAAATGGTTGACGAATTGCACTACAATTTTCCATTTTAAGTATCAATAGTATATTTTGTTATGATGAACTCGATATATATGAATAATCGGAGATTGAATAATATGGGAAGATAATAGGAATAATGTAAGAACTTAATGCACACGTGCAACCTCTGACAGGATATTATTGTCTTCCAGTAATATAAACTTGATATACGTTAGCCTCTCATTTTACAATAATAGGGTCATGAACGCAAGAAGGACGGTGGGGGCCGTCGTCCGGACGACGGGCGCCCCCCCCCACGCGCCCGCCCGCCCACGCCCGCCGCTGGTGCCGCGGCTGCCCCTCCCGGGGTCCGTCCCCTGGTGCCGCTCCGTCTCTGTCCGCTCCGCTGTCGGCCAGCCGCTGGGGCGGGTCCGCTCCCGCTAGTCCGCCTGTCCGCGGGTCCGCCCGCCTGCAAGATCTGGGCCGTCCAGTACCTGAATCCCATCGCAGCCCTCCCATTTAGAGGGCCTTATCTCACATTGCCATTAAGATGTCACTCTTTGTTTGTACGAATTGCGGTGCGTGCGGGCGTAGTCGTTGCCTAGCACATGTTTCGTGTCTTTTGTGTTTTCATGACATTTTCATGATGTGGAGGGCAGGAGAGATCGGAGCCCTACAGCCACCATCGTGCATATGCTTCCACTATTTTTCGTCATTTTTTTTTTGCTGGCGGGCCGTTTTTGCGATTTCATTTTGTACATGTAATGCGTTTTGCCCACTTCGTTTGGCCTCTGTCCGGTCCATTGCAAAATGGCCAATGTCTTGTTAGGGTTTTGTTCCAATGGGCGGACCGATTACAAGCCTGCCTAAAGACGACCTTAGTTTACATTTGGGCTATGGTGTCGTTCAATTTTATAATTATTCATGTTGAGGTAGCCATCCGTCCTCAGATCACCCTCCTCAGTCGGAACGGTAACCATGGGCAAGATGCTAGCGAAAATCGCTCCGAAGCATATTTACATGAGGGCATGTAAAAACATTGCAAAATTCCATATCCAACCATGACTGTTATGTGTGTCTTGGCAGAGTTATCGTCAGTCTGTCCAATTGTGTCTGTTGGCTGTGTTAGCCTGAAGACTCTTGAACTATCTCACATCTGCAGTATGGTCTCCCCTATAAAAAAATCGGGTTCGACAGCCAATACTTGTCGGCCTGGATACCCATATGTCTGTTGCTTCGTTAGTCTTGCTTTGTTGGTGTGGTAATCGGAGCCCCTCTTGGGAGCTGTGTCCTCACATCGCCTGGAATATGTTCGCGAGTCTTTTGTGATGTTAGTCTGTCCGACAACGGTCTTGCGGCGTCTGTGTACGCTGGCTGTTGTGAGAAACTGTGAAACCATGTGCCCCGCGTCGAAAATTTTGCTGTACACCCTTCCGTCTGTCAGTCTGTTGCCTGCCAGTCTTTTCAACTAGTTTGTTGTCTCTGTCGCACCGTTAGTCTAGTCTCTGCCTGCAGCTTGTTACAGAGGGCGACGGAACAATGACATGTTGACCTGCCAGTCTGTCAACCTGCCAGTTTATCTGTTTTTGTATAATCTGTTTCGTCGTCAGTCTGTTGCAGTCGGGTGGACCTGCTTAGTGGATTGTGTTGGTCTGCTCAAATTGGTCTACTGATTCTAGTCTACTGGACTCTGTCTGCTATTCACTCGGTCTCTGCTGTTGCACTGGGTAGACCTAGTAAATGCAACGGGCGGCGGTGGCGGCGTCAATCATGGCCGCCACGTCGTGCCGTGGGTGTACTGCATTTCCCACTCTCCGGGTCAGCTTGAACTTCAACTTCGTCTTCCCGCCGGTGCTGTGGTCTGCTTTTGTCAACGTCTGTTTGCTTGCGCAGACTTCTTTTCGCGCGCGCAGTTTGGAGAGTCATCTTGACCCCAACAGTCGCAAGACTGTTTTGCTTCTCGTAGCCCGTTGCGTTCCTCGTCTTCTGCTGTGTACTTGTCATTTTGGTTCTCGTTTTTCTGTCTGTTTTCGTATGTAGTGTTCGTTCTCACCGGTTCTCGCACTTTCTGTTTTCCTCCATTCTTTGCACTTCTCCTTTTTTGTTGGGCCCTCTGTCTTTCTCTGTTGTGTTGTGTAGGCGATAGAGGAAGCCCTGCGCGAAGGGCGGGCCCACAGATCGACTTTTGCACGTCACGCGTTTTGAAGAAGCTGCGAAAGATATTGGTTACTCCCAAAAGAGTACGATCGCAAAATAGTGGAAGCATGTATTGAATTCCGTGTAGCCAAGGAGGAGAACCCAGAATGGAAGAAGGATAGGCTCAGGTGTCCTTTCTGTGAGGAAGCCATAAATGACAAAATCCAGTTGAACCGCCATTGTGTGGACATAGGTGGCAAGGGCACCATTCCACCGAATTTCAAGTCGTGGCCCATACCGGTATCGCACAAAGCTAAAGATTAGGCTGTTTTCAATAGCCGCGGCGCAAACCCAATTCCGCCGAAGTACAGAGAAATTGCGCCACGTACTGGCGGTTGCCGGAAGGATGCACTAGGCAGTCTGGAGGAAGTGCCGTGCCCTCCCCGCAAGCGAAAACTCAGTGATGGGGCAAAAAAAAAAGCGGGAGCGAAAGCGGCAAGGTCTGCTCGCGATGCAAACATGTCAGTCCTACAGGGGCGTCCGTCCGGATCGCATCAGGCAAGCTCTGCTCCGGATGCAAGCATTGCGGGCCTACATGGGAATCCGCCTGATGCGAGCCAGACCAAAAAGTCTCGGCAGACTATATCTGTCAAGGACTAGAACATAACAGAACATAAACAAGAGATCAGACTAGAGGTACAAGACTAGATAAGAAGTCAAGGTCGGGTGGCCGAATGCATGGTAGGTGAACATGAATCAAGATGATGCTTTATAACAATGGACAAGAGTACAAAATACTTGAACTCGACTCGGATACTGGAATGCTGAAACTGAACTGGGACTGGGATCCCAGATACTGGAAATTGGACTGGATACCGGAAGCTGGACTGGAGTACTGGACTTGGAACAAAAGTAGCTTGAACTTGTGTTGGCGAGACTGAAGAGTGTCCAGTCTCGCCTTCTATATATACTGGCTACTAAAAAAGCTTCCCAAGAAGCTTCCCCTGTGGAGGTTTCTTGCTGAGAAGTTTCCAAGATTAAACAAGGTTTCTTGATGGAGAAGCTTCCTTAAACAAAGGAGGTATCTTGATGGAGAAGTTTCCTTCCTCGAAAGAAGCTTCCTGAGTAGTTTCCCAAGTTACTTTTTGGTAATTTGGTAAATTCCCGGTAACTTGGGAAGTAATGGTAAATCACGGTAGATCATGATAAATCACGGTAAGTCATGGTAACTTGATAACTTCTGGTATTTACTCCTGGTAATTTCCTCTGGCCTATGTCCGTGACATTACCCCCTCTAATCCTCTAGCGCCGAGTTCCTCGAGGAGCGTTAAAATCTTAGACTTGCTTAGAGTTGGAGAAAATCCAAAATCCGACGAATGGTACTTGCCAAATATTCGGCTCTTCGTTCTTGACTCAAATGATTTATAGGTCCCTGTAACCATCGATAGTGTCCAACACCTTGAACTTGGGACCACACAGTAATTTGATCATTCTGATTTTCGAAGCTGCCTTGACAATGATTTCGTTGCCCTCTGGGTCCGAAGCCTCAACCTCCAACAGAATTATCAGACTTCAAGTAGACTCCACTTGCCGTCGTACGGGGTCCAGATGAGAAAGTACGCGTCGCATTGGTGGCCCATCGTCTCGAGAGCGTCGGCGTGATGTTGAAGGTCGTGAAAGTTGGAATGGCTAATCTGGTAGTTGGGTAAGCGACAACTCCAATGTATCTGGTTCTTGTGACTCCATGCTGCCAATACAAGATACAAGAGTGCTGGAAGTGTAGCTATATATACTGATGTGTGGTGCTCCTCCCTCCTTAGCGTGTACCAGGTACATTGAATGTGGAGTCTTCTCCTTGAAGCTAACTTGGCTAACATCATCGTTGTGACGTCTCATTGACGTGTAGCTCGGGGCTTAGCTGGATATCGTTGATGAAACTCTTGGACTTTGTCAGAGGCATTGACGAGGTTGGATGAAGGTTCCCACGTTCGTTCGCTGATGTCGTAGCCTTTCTAATGTACGAAATACTCAAGACGTTTATACTTGATGCGAGAGTCTAGGACTTCGTCGACTTCATACTCAATTTCCAATTTCCAAGACCACCGATTCAATCCTTGTTATTGTAGATCGTTTTACGAAGATGACACATTTCATTCCATGTAATAAGAAGGTTACCGACGAGAAAACTGCAAGACTCTTCCTCAATAATATCTACCGCATTCATGGACTCCCGAATGACATCGTATCTGATCGAAGACCACAGTTCATATCAAATTTCTGGAGGGTTTTATTTCACATATTGGATACTAAGATCAACCTCTCTACAGCTAATCGTCCACAGACTGATGGTCAAACCGAACGTATAAACCAGATTTTGGAGTAGTATCTTCGTTGTACGATAAATTATCACCAAGATAATTGGACGGACCTTCTGTCATTGGCTGAGTTTGCCTACAACAACACTATACATTCTTCGACCAAGCAACTCTCCATTTTTCTCTCCATTATGGTCAATCATCCTTGAGCAAACTCTTTCCACATAAAAACTGTTGGAAGCCCTGCTGCAGAAAACCTTGCTACTCATCTTGCTACGATTCACAAGGAGCTTACATCCCACCTCGCAGAAGTCAAAAACAATATAAGGAGTATGCAGATCAACGTCGCCAACTCCAACCCCAGTTCAAGGTCGAAGATCGTGTGTGGCTTCTTCGACGGGACATATAAACCTCGCAACCATCAAAGAAGTTGGATTATCAACGCCTGGGACCATTCAAAATTATTCGACAAATAAATCCGATCAGTTTTCAGCTTGAACTCCCACGAAGTATGCGCATCTATCCAGTCTTTCATGTTTCACTATTGGAGTTGTATCATCTATCGAATATTCTAGGGAGAGTTTCCGTACCACTTCCACCAATCGAAGTCAATCATGTAATAAAGTCCATAGACACGGACGACCATGGACCTTTGGGAATGGGTAATGGTTGAAGAAGGCCCGTAGGTCGATGTCGTGTACCTTTCGCTCTAGCACACGTGTCACAAGATTCTATAAATTCTTTCACGAGTTTCTACATCTGTGGCCACCAATAGTCCCTGGATATCAACTCCAATGTTTTGTTGAAGCCGAAATGTCCTACAGCCGGAAAATCATGACATATTTGAAGAATTCGAAGTCGTGTAGGTCCTGGAGGTACATAGAGAAGTCCCTTGAAGTAAAGTAAGTCATCTTTGAATTCGAAGTCGTTTGTAAGATGTGGGTTGTCTCGAGGTTGATTTAGTTGACTTCGTAGTGTCGTAGCAAAATGATCGCTCTTCAGTGCTTCCTGAATCTCCTTTATGATTTCTGCATCGTCATAGGTGGACATGGATAGCATATTCAATTGGAGATTTGCTGGTTTTAGGATGATGGATTTTGTTTGGTCAAAAGCTGCATCCCCTTCTTTTGGCACAAGATACGATCGTCGAGAGAGAGCATCTGGTTTTCTTTGAAGATGTCCGGGACGGTAGGTAATAACAAAATCAAACCTTGCAAACCTTGCTGACATACTCCATCTCACTTGACGTCGATTCAAAACACGAGCACTCATAAAATATTCGAGGTTTTTTTGTGATCGGTATAGACATGACCTGATGTTTAACTCCCTCCAATAGATGTCGTCACTCCTCAAAAGCATCGATAATCGCTAGAAGTTCTTTGTCATGGATTTCATAATTGATCTCCGCAACGGAAAATTTGCGAGAACGAAAACCAACAGGGTAGAGTCGGCCATCTGTACTATATTGAGAGAGTACCGCGCCAAGTGCAAAGTCTGATGCATCTGCTTCTAAGAAGAATGGTTTAGATGGGTCTGCATATACCAGTATGGGAGCCGTTGTAAATGCCTGCTTCAGCCTTTCAAATGTCTGGTCAACCTTCTCGTCCCATACAAATTTGTCATTCCATGTGAGTCATGTAAATGGTGCAGCAATTTTGGAGTAGTCATTGATGAAGATTTTATAGAAACTTGCAAAGCCCAGAAAATATTGTACATCTCGGACCGAAGTTGGTTTAATCCACTCGATGATGGTTTGTATTTTCTTCTGATCCATAAAGACACCTTTGTCGGAAATAATGTAGCCCAGAAATTCGACCTCAGATTGATGGAAAAGACATTTCTCCAACTTGGCATATAGTCTTTTTTCTCTTAATTTATCAAGGACAAGGCGTACATAGCGACCATATTCTTCTTTATTCTGTGAAAATATCAAAATATCGTCCAAATATATGACTACAAAGTCATCTAAAAATTCTCGAAAGATGTCATTCATCATATGTTGGAAAATTGCTGGAGCATTTGTAAGACCGAAAGGCATAACACTGTATTCAAAATATCCATACCTTGTTCGAAAAGTTGTTTTCTATTCGTCTCCTTCTTTTATCCGTACAAGGTTATAAGCTCCTCTCAAGTCGATTTTGGTGAAAATCTACGTTCGTCCCAGCTGGTCGAGAAGCCCAGAAATTAGCGGCAACGGATAACGATTCTTGATTGTGACTTTGCTGAGACCGCGATAGTCGACACACATGTGTAATGATCCGTCCTTCTTTTTCACAAATAAGATAGGCGCCCCCGCGGGTGATTTTGAATGTCGGATAAAGTGCTTCGACAAATTTTCATCAATGTATTCACATAATGCAGCCAACTCCGTCTGGGATAAGTAGATTGGGCCGAATGGTGGTTGGGCTCATTCTTGTAACTCAATTGCACAGTCATAAGGTCAATGTTCTGGCAATATGTCTGCATTTTTTTCTCTCGAAGACATCTTTGAAATCTTGATATTGAGCGGGTAATGTTGAAGTACCTTTGTCTGTTGTGGTCTTAATCGGAGTCGCATAAAGTGCAAATGTCGCCTCCTTTTGGTAGCTCTCATGAAAACTTTAGCTCCAAGGAATAGGGGTTGAATACCTTCGATATTTCTACATTTTTGTCTTGCAGAAATTTTTCGCGAGCACTAATCGATGTCGGGATTATGAAGTACGAACCAGTGAAGTCCAAGGATCACAGGAGTCGTTGGAGACTGGATGACATTGAAAACAATATGTGATGCTTGATCTTTAAGCTTCACTTCAAGTGGTCAAGTTTCATGGTCCACATTTCCTGATGCTAATGGTCGTCCATCGATGACTTCAACGGGGGCCGAGAGTTTCTTCTTTACGAGCGTTTAATTATTTTGCTTCGCAAAGTTTTTGTCCATAAACAAGCTGACTCCTGAGTCCAAAAGTGCTTCTACAGTGATATCTCGATTTTGCACTCTCTGATTTTTACCGGAACTGTGAAGCAAGGTGCAGGGTCTGGAGGTAGAAATAGACCTTTTTTCGGTAAGGAATTTGTGGTGTCCAGCCGCATGGTCCCTACTGTGACTGAACATCTTCGTTTTCCGACCTCCTCGTATCGAACACTTGAGTTGTGCCCCGAGCTTTGAATCTTCTCTTGTTCGGGCAGTTTAATGCTATGTGATCTTCTTCTTCTTCCCGCAATAGAGGCATAATCCATTCGAGCGTCGTCTTTGTTTTTCTTGTGGCGTCAATGGCTTGAATCAGACATCATCAATCTGCATAGGATCACTACTGGATGTCTGATGGATAGTTATGTTTGGTGTCGTAGTAGCAGTGGCATGATGCGTCGTAGACCATCCAGATCGTTTCTCTTCGTTTCTTTACACTTTTCGAACAAACGATTATCGCATGCAATGACTTGGGTGATGAATTCACTCAGTGTGCTCACGTTTGGCATTGTCAGCAACAAATCTTTTACATCATCTTTTAGTCCACATCGAAACTGACTAATGAGGCTCTTCTCATTCCAGTCAAGGTCGCACGCAAGTTTTCGAAATTCGGCAGCATAAACGGAAGCATGACGTGCTCCTTGTCAAAGATTTCGCATCTTTGTTTCTGCAACTCTCTCTCTCTATCATTTTCTCCAAACGTTGCAGTGAACTCGGACATGAATGCTTCAAAATTGTATAGTAAATGCGAATTTTTTTTCTAATAGCAGTGCAAACCAAGATAGGGCAGTGCCTGACAGAAGGTTGCCCACGAATCCCACTTGAATACCTTCATCGGGATAGCGTTGTGGATGTAGTCGTAGGAACAGTCGTACTTGTTGAACAAAACCACGAAATCTTGATCTCGTCCCATCAAATTTCTCGGGCATGCTAATCTTTGGTTCTCTCGTAATTTGTTGAAGAGGAACCGTTGCAGTAGGAGCTGTTGTAGTAGGGACTCGTATGGTTGAACATCCATTGTTCGACTCCTTTAATTCTGAAATTTGTTGTTGCAAATTGTGGAGAGCGTTGCCAAGATCTTGAGACCGATCAGCTTACAATTGGGCGGTAGATGTACGAAGTTCTTGCATCTGGAGCTGAAGACTCTGCAATGTGGTGACCATTTCCGCCAATACGTCTTACATCTTAACTAACTAAAGAACAAACTTTAGTCTCGCCAAACTGTCAATGACGAGAACATGACAGAACACAAACAAGAGATCAGACTAGAGGTACAAGACTAGACAAGAAGTCAAGGTCGGCGTGGCCGAATGCATGGTAGGTGAACATGAATCAAGATGATTTTTATCACAATGGACAAGAGTACAAAATACTGGAACTCGACTTGGATACTGGAATGCTGGAAACTGGACTGGGATACCAGATACTGGAAACTGGACTGGAGTACTGGACTTGGAACAAAAGTAGCTTGAACTTGTGTTGGCGAGACTGAAGAGTGTCCAGTCTCGCCTCCTATATATACTGGCTACTAAAAAGCTTCCCCAAGAAGCTTTCCCTATGGAGGTTTCTTGCTGGAGAAGTTTCCAAGATTAAACAAAGGTTTCTTGATGGAGAAGCTTCCTTAACAAAGAGGTATCTTGATGGAGAAGTTTCCTCCAAATGAAGCTTCCTGAGTAGTTTCCAAGTTACTCTTGGTAATTTGGGAACTCCCGGTAACTTGATAAGTAATGGTAAATCATGGTAGATCATGGTAAAATCCCGGTAAGTCATGGTAACTTTCGGTAACATGGTAACTTGATAACTTCTGGTATTTACTCCTGGTAAGTTCATCTGGGCTATGTCCATGACAATACCCATCAGTTCCTCCAGTGAGTCTGAGTCTGCCGATGTTCTGCCCCCGCCGTCTGCCGAGCGTACCGACAACATCATCCGAAATAATGACTTTCGAAGGGCAAGGTCCACTGTCCAATGCTGGATATTGCTTATCTGAGAGGACAAACTTAGATATGCTTAGCGGGACTTATGGGGGTGGGCATAGGACTCCATGGGGGCGGAGACCTGTGGTGGGAGTCGTGGGAGTCTTGGGACTCATCACGGTCCATAGGGGCCGTGGTGAGTGGCCAAGACTCACCGCGACTCAAATCATCGAGAGTCGAGTGTTTTGTGGTGGTTCGCCATAAAATGGCAATGGCTGGTTGTGAAACCCCCCCGCGGACAGCTACAGAAGTATATAGGGGGGAGTATTAACCCCGAGAACGGTGCAAAGCCCGTTGGTGACCAAACTAGTGAGTAAGCGAGCGAGCCGGAAAGCGACCAAAGAGTGGGGAGCTGTTCCGGATTGTCAACTACCAAAGGGAATTCCCGCTGGTTCCAAATCGGTGGAGGTTTCTTGGTAGAACAAAGGGGGACCGTTATGCCCCGGTAGCAGCCGAAGCTCCAAGTTGGCCCGGCGGCCAGGTTGGGAGTCAGGCACGCGCATCAAAGCGTAACTATGACTTGAGGGGGAAGCTTTACTGAAGTGAGGTGCGCGACAACGTGCTTCCATTCCGTACTATAATCGTGTAGCCTCGGGACGAAATCGTAGTGCGGCTTTGGCGTGTTCTCGTACCTCATGCCAGCATTCCAAGGCGGACCAATTGTAGTGATTGGGGCGCACGGTTGGTTCAAGGTTATCTTCCTAGTCAGAAAGGGGTTCAAGGTGAAGCTTTGCTCAAGGTGATGCCAAATAAGTGGCATCACGAGCGGTCGCCAGCAAATGTTGTTGCAGTAAGGTGATTCGATCCTTGGGGAGATTGTTCCTTGGCCTTGAAGTGGCCAAGAAGAGTGTACTGGGAGGAGCTTGAGAGGCTCCACCCTTTGGCCGAGATTGGAAAAGTCGCCGAACTAGCTAGTGGAGAGTAGAGTCATGTGTGGGGTTTGGTTCTTTGCCATGGGACGCCATGGGTGCGGAAACAAACTCCTTGATGTGGGACGCCACAACTTGGATGTTCTTTTCTACAAAATGGACAAGTCGATGAGGACAAGTAGGGGTGTGTGTCGCGGCCCTTTGCCTTGAGGGCAGGGGGTCGGGATGCAGAGGGGCTGACCCTGTGGTGGGGGCGGTGGCAGCAATAGGTACGGGGGGCTGAAGCACCCTTGAGTGCCCAAGGCACTCAAGGAGGCGGAGGCGCTCACTAGGTGGAGCCCCGCACACCGGGTTTGCGGGGGGGGTGGCTCCACAGGGGTGGGTGGTAGCTTAATTGGACTTATGGGGTGGCATAGGACTCACCATGGGGCGGAACCTGGTGGTGGGAGTTCGTGGGAGTCTTGGGACTCGCCACGTTCCAATGAGGCTGTGGTGGGTGGCCCCATACTCACCCGACTCATCACCGGGAATCGAGGGTCTTCGTGGTGGTTCGCCATAAAATGGCATGGTTGTTTGTGAAACCCCACGGACAGTCACAGAAGTAAATATAATAGGGAGTAGTAACCCCGAGAACGGTGCAAGTCCGTTGGTGACCAAAAACTAGTGAGTAAGCGAGCGAGCCGGAAAGCGGCCAATGAGTGGGGAGCTATTCCGGAAATGCCATCTACCAAAGGGAATTCCACTAGGGCCCAAATTGGGGAGGGTCTGTTAGTGAAAGAAAGGGGGACCGTTATATCCCGGTGAGCAGCCGAAGTTCCGAGTTGGCCCGGCGGCCA
This sequence comes from Takakia lepidozioides, assembly GCA_030704615.1. NCBI lineage: Eukaryota > Viridiplantae > Streptophyta > Takakiopsida > Takakiales > Takakiaceae > Takakia > Takakia lepidozioides. Next base: position 60,486,548 of record CM060733.1, read on the forward strand.
GGTTGGGAGTTAGGCGCGCGCATCAAAGCGAGTACTATGACTTGAAGGGGAGCTTACCGAAGTGAGGTGCGCGACAGCGAGTCTCCTGGTCACAAGCGTCTCGAGACTCCACAGTAGTCTGCTGATTTTCCCAAGCAGTGTGCTCCATGACATGTCTTCTGCTCAATTTCCATGCCAGTCTGCTGAGACTCCAAACTAGTCTGCTAAGACTGCATACCAGTCCGCTGAAAATCCCCGGCAGTCTCCTGAGACCTCCCCATCCCCCCAGGTTGCCGGACCTGGCTAGCCTTACGACAGTCCCCTGGTTTTTCATGACCCTGCAACAGCCAGAACAACCTCTCTAGCAGCCCTGGCAAGGGAGTCGAAAGCACTCAGCATGCGATTTCCAGGTCCCGTTTCCGCCCTGCATGGAACACAAAAACGATATAAACAATGCGGTGGAGGATTGGCGGGGGGAATTATGTGAATTGAGACAGAGCCCCGCGCGAGTACCTTCCAACAGATTTTCCAATGAGTCCGATGTCATTAATTTGGCGGTCCAGCAGTGCGGAATCAAGGTGGGCAAGCGCGGAACTGCGGTCGTGATGCGGCGAGCCAGACCACAATACTCTGACCACGTCTGGTTTGAGCACGAAAACAATGTCAAACACAGCACGTTCCATTACATACACAGAACACAACATAGCCCCATCTACAACAGACTCTCGTGCTTGTGATCCGTCTGTAACAGACTCCCTGCCTGTGATCCATGGAGGGAAGTCTTGCCGAAGAGTGGGTAAGTCTTCGCAATTTCTTGTATGATGTGAAATTTCCAAATTGCATCCATCGATGCGCAGGAACGATGATGCCATCCGTCGAAGGGACCGCAGTCATTGCGGACAGTGCTTCTTGCGGACACCGAATGTTTGGTTGTGCCATAGCCATAGCCGCATCTCCTCCGGGCGAGGGTCATTCCATCCAAATGAGGAGCTGAACAAGGAGTGGTGGTTCATTTCCTTCACTCAAAGAAGAAACAACAACTTTTCCCTGCTTGCTCCAGAACATGGTTGGCTTCTTCCGTAGTATACTCCATTGAATAGAGAAAGGGACAAGGGCCACCTCCGCCCGTTACATGTGGTGTCAGGTCACTGTACCAGTCCACATGGGCACTTGTGTCACCAATCCTGAAGTGGGGAGTGTAGATCCTCTGCGTTTCTTCGGCGCCACTGGTAACGGCGATCTCCACACCCAAAACTGCCACACAGTGGAGGGGAATGGGCATAGTCTTCACCAATGTCCAATTGGCCCAGTCTTAGGTATGAGGTCTGCTGAGGCGTGCTTCGGTCTGCCCAGGTGCGATGAGTTCTGCTCATGATTGCTGGCATAGGCTTCACTGTGGTCTGTCGGGGTCTCTTGAGGTCTGTCGTGGTCTGCTGTGGTCTCCTGAGGAGTGATGAAGTCAGCGGTCTGCTGGAGGGACCTGCTGACTCCGTGTCCAGTTCATCTATAGCGCGCTGATATCCGGGGTATTTCATCAAATGTACTACGCGAACCCGTTGCACTTCAAGCCGCACCTCACGCCATTGCAAAGGAGGTTCCTCGTGGCGTCCGCCAAGTTGATATTGCTTTGCGAATAGACTGAGCATGTGATGTGCAGCAAAAGACAATGAGCTTCATCGGACAGACCGGATCCATTCAACTGACTGAATTTAATGACACTCAGTAGACAATCAACAGACCATCAGCAGCCAACAATCCACATTCAGCAGACCACAATACTTAGCAGACCATGAAATTTAGCAGACACTCATACCTTAGCAGACAATCTGGACTTCAGCAGACAAAACAGTTCAGAAGACCTAATTATGGACGTATACATCTGCTGAAGTCTTCCACAGATGAGCAGACTACGCGACAACACAAAATAGGTCTGTCAGCTTCACCACATCCAGTTCATACGGGAGCTAGCTGCTATAAAACAGCAAACACACATGACCTTGTGCATATCGGAGCTCTAAGATCTCTCAGCAGATCACACACTCAGCAGACCATGGCAATGAGCAGACCACTTCTTGCTTTAGCAGACTCCAGAGACTGGGGCAAAATAACTAGGAGACCGAACTATGGACGTGCATAGTCTGCTGAAGTTCAGCAGACTAATCGACATTAGTCCCAAAAAAATGGAGAAAATTGCAGGAATGGTTTGATAACATTCCTCTGTCAAGTATTTTGCCCGCATCGCCATCACGCATGGCTTCATTCACCACTTTTCTTCGGCTTCTCGAATACTTGATGTTATCCGTCATATCTGCACATATCTGGAAGAAAAAGGGGAAAAACTGCAGATCGCTTGGGTGGGCAGACGGGTGGGAGAACGCCAAACCGAAGTAGGTGCAACGTTCCAGGTAGGCTGGACCAGCAACTTGTGGGTGGTCTTTTTCAGGTCATATCCCCTTTTGGAGCCACCCCCACCGCAACACCCCGGTGTGCGGGGCTCCCACCTATTGGCGCCTCTGCTTCCCTGAGGCGCCTTTGGCACTCAGGTGCTTCAGCCCCCCATACCTATCACTACTGCCGCTGCCCCCCCATAGGGGGCAGCCCCTCAATGTGTCCCGAACCCCTTGCCCTCAGGCAAAGGGCCCGACACACGTGCTTCCGCGTAGCCTCGCACTACAAGGCAACCCCCTCGGTACTGCAGTATAGGATGTGCACACGCGCCAGGGTGCGCACTAGCACGTGAACGCTCAACAGACGGCGCAAGTTTCATTGCCCCTTGGGTGGGAGTCAGCCCTATTTGGCACTGCGCAAACAACGAGTTACCCATTTACCTCTCCCCCCTTTTGTAAGTTAGCATGCATTCTACAACACTAGCCAACCATAAACCATGTCTCATCACACATTCCAACAAATAGGACGCACAACATTTGAAACAATTTCCTTTATAACAAAATTTGTACAATACAAGTTTTTGCAATCGATTCATGAGCTAGCTAGCCGGGCTAGCATGCATTTTCCTCCCCCACGCTCCAAGGTTGATGTCCCCATCAACGCTTCTTTCTTCCGCTTTTGAGGTCACCCTTCGAAAGTTGCAACCGCTTCGGATGCGTTTCCCATTTCTGAGGCACGCACCCAAGATGCCTCCACATGATGATAGCCCTCCCATTTCACGAGATACTTCCGTTTCTTGTTCTTGAACCTCCTCGACTTAAGCACTGCCTCCAACCTCGTACCGGGTTTCAGTTTCATGATCCAACAGCACAGGTGGCGGACGCAACACTTGATGCCGATTCGGACGCGCTTCATCTTTGAAGTAAGGCTTCAAAAGGGAGACGTGGATACTGGATGTACCTTGCTGTTGCCGGCAGCTCCAATTCATACACAGCCTCATTCATAACCTTCGGATGTGAAAGGGTCCCGCATACGGAGGTACGAACTTCGGACTCACTTCCGGAGGTAGTCGAAAATTCTTGAGTTCAACCAGAACCTCCATGCCTGCCTCAAACTTAACCTCCCTCCGCTTCCGATTCGCCTGCGTTCTACCGTTTCCTACTTTGGCATGTTACTTTGCGAGCTTCAACAAACGCTCGCGTTCTTCTAGCACTGCGCTGCTTGCCGTTATTTTTTTTATATTTTTTTTTGCCTTTTTTTGCGTTCCTCAACGTCTTGGGCACCAACTTGTCGGCACCAAAGGTGCTTTTACCATAAACCAATACGAAGGGGGGAAACTTCCATTGTGGATATTTTTGTTATTAAAAAAGCAAACTCTGCCGCATCCAATGCTCCACAGCCAGTCCGATTGGTCTGCCGACACGTAATTCCGCGATCTGCTTCACCACATAGAATTCACCTCTCACCCTTTCCGTTTGGCCGCCGTTGTAGGTCGGAAGGCGGTGCTCATCTTGAGCCTCGTCCCCATCTTCTTCCAAAGTGCCTTCCAAAATTTACTCGTAACTTTGGATCGCGGTCGAGACATATCTTCGGGGGAGTCCATGATGCTTGAAAACGTGGGCGAAGTAAAGTCGCCCCGTCTCCTTTGTCGTTGCCGTCTCCCTTGGTGGGGATGAAATGGCCCATTTTACTGAACCTATCCACCACCACCATGATTGCATCGAATCCTTTGACAGCAGCATAGCAGTCATCAAATCCATCGAGACACTTTCCCCAGACCCCTCTGGAATCGGCAAGGGTTTTAACAGCCCCCGCTTGCTTTTTTGTACTCTCTGCTTTGGTTTTGTTGCATGTGGTGCATGTCTTGACATACTCCTCACCTCCTCCCTCAGTTTGGGGCCAGAAACTCTTTCTTCAAGAGTGTCGCGGTGCGCTTGGCTCCGCCCTGGCCCGCAAACGATCATGGCATTCTCTTAAGAGACTATCTTTGATCCCTCCCTTCGGCACGTAGAGACGCTTTTGCTGTACCGGAGCAGTCCATTTTGCAAGTGGAACTGCGATTTAACCCCTCCTCAAGTCCCGCATCACGGACTTCGCCATCTCATCCTCCGGTAAGCCTTCCGGATCTTCCTTGGAGTGCCGTCTCGCCCTGTACACCATCATGACTGTTGCTTTCTACTTAAAGCATCGGCCACCACATTGTCTCGTCCCAGTTTGTACTGGATATCCACGTCGAATAGTGCCAAAGTGTCTTGCCACCTAATTTGTTTTGGGGACAACTTAGGCTTCGTGGCAAAATACTTCACCGTGACATTGTCCATGAACACCTTCACCGGGCTGGAACCAATATAATGGCGCAAAGCTCAAGCAATGCACCACCGCCTCATTTTTTTTCTCGTGCGTGGGCCACCGTCGCTCCACTTCATTCAGTTTCTTACTTTCCTAAGCCACTGACCGTCCATCTTGCTGAGTACACCCAATGCGAAGTCCGACGCACTGTATGGATCTCAAATGGACGGTCGAACTCCGGAATTTTGAAGGACTGGAGCTTCTACCATCCGCTGCTTCAACTCGGCAAAAGCTTGGCCACAAAAGGTGTTCCATACCCAGACTTTGGGATTTACACAGGAGGTCTGACCAGCGGCCCCCCGCGATCTTGGCGAAATTTCTCACATACTTTCCGGTAATAGGAGGCGAGTCCTAGAATGATCGCACTCCCGAGACCGAAGTAGGCCCCAGTCCAAAATCGCCTCACCCTTTCTGTCATCCATTTTGATCCCATCCTGTGTAATCACATGTCCCAAGAGCTCCACTTTTGTGACCCCGAATTCGCACTTTGAAACTTTGGCATACAGCTTCCCTTCCCTGCCCGCAATTTTTGGAACACCCTTTTTAGGTGCTCCAGGTGCTCTTCCTTTGTTTTCGAGTAACCCCAATGTAGTCGATGTACACGATCACCAAAATCATCCAACCACTCCTGGAAAAGGCTGTTCATTAGCGTGCTAAAGGTCGTGGGTGTGTTTGGTGAGCCCAAAAGGCATCACCAAAACTCATATGAACCATACCTTGTCCTACACGCGGTCTTTCTCCTCGTCCTCCCTTCCGCCACTCGAATTGATGGTAAGCCGAGCGCAAATTGATCCAGCTGAAATACTTCGCTCATGCCAACCGATCAAAGAGGTCGTCGATCCTTGGCAAAAGGTACCCGGTTTTTATAGTCACCTTATTTAGAGCCCTGTAATCGACACACATCCGCAGCGTCCCATCCTTCTTGTCTGTGAATAGCACCGGGGCTCCGTAAGGTGACTTACACGGCCGGATGTACCCCTTTGACATTAGATCCTTGAGCTGAGTCTTCAGCTCGACCAACTCTCCTGTGGCTCAACGGTAGGGCGCCTTGGCAGGCGGCTCCGAGCCCGTATCACCCTCAATCTTGTGGTCAACTCTCTTCACGTGGCAAGCCGCTGTAAATCCTCGGCATCACATCCTGGTATTTTCTCCAAAATCCCTTGACCAATCTGGGCTCGGCTCCCCATCGCCTCTTCTCCCTTCACTTGTCTTACATAAAGCAAAAACTGGGGCTCATGTGACTCTCCACGGCCCACTCCCTTGCTGACAGAAGGTTTATTCGCCCTCCCACGAGATTGGGCATTTCCGACACTCGTAAAACTTTGCCACCATTCCTACACGGTAGCGTGACTACTCTCTTGCGGCCATCTATGATCGCTCCGGATTTGCTCAAAAAGGTCATCCCCAAAATGAGATCCACTCCATCGATCTCGCAAATGGTGAAGTTCTCACATCCCTCCCAACTCCCGAGCTGAAGAGGAACATCGAACGCCAACCTCATCGCCAATTGTGGTTCTCATTTAGCAGAACGCACCTCAAAGAGGCCCCCACATCACTTGTCGGGAGTCCCAGCTTTCGTGCCGTTGCCGGTGTCATGAATGAGTGCGACGCTCCTGTGTCCACCAACAACAACACGTTAGTTCCGGAGATTATCCCACTCACAAACATTAACTGACTCCCTTTACGCAAGGTGCCAGTTTCCTGATACAACTCACAAGAGTAGTTTGCTACCTTACAAGTCTTGGCGACCACGCCTCCACCAAGCGGCTGATGGAAGTTTCGGACAACTCTGTGGTTGCCCGAGTCATATTCAATAGTCGGGGATTCGTACACTTCTTGGCCATGTGCCCGGACTCCCCATAATTGAAGCACAATCCATCGAAGGTCGCCTTTTGTCCGCCATAAGGCGTCGCACCTGATTTTCCTTTCGGAGCACCGGGTGTCGTCTTGGCGTGTGAAGGCCGTTCTTCGATTCCCAAGTGCCATTGTCGCCGCGTGGCCTATCCCACTTCTTTTCCGGTCGAAAAGATTCACCCTCCCGCCGGGTCTTCTTGTGGTTCAGCTCCGTACGGCCTTGTCTTTCGCCCCTAGGGACATCCGAGAAACATTCAGCCCTCTCAATTGCTCGTTCAAAGTCTTAGGTGGCTTCTCCTCCAACTTCCGTCTGGCCCATGGGGCAGTCCTGCCACAAAGTTGAAGACCATTTCTGGTTCTGCCATGTCCGCAGCTTCGAGCAACAGCACATTGAAAGCCTGAACATATCCCCGAATGTCATCCGTTTGCTTCAGATTCCTGATCTTGTCCCGGGCGAGCTAGGATGCGTTGAGGGGCACAAACTGTCTCTTCATCAGTTCCTTGAACCCACTCTCGTTCAAGGTTTCCGGGTTTGGACCTCGGTCGTGAAGGCGTTTCTGCCACCATTGTTGAGCATAGCCCCTCAAATTGGTGGGAGCCACTTCCACCCGATCCTCGTCACTCAACTTGGCCGCCCGGAAGTACTGCTCTAGCTCCAAGAGCCAGGTGTTGAGTGCTTTCCGATTTCGGACGCCCTCGAAGGTGTCGGGTTCCTTAGGCTTCACCTTAAATTTGGCCTTAGTGGAAGTGACATTAGCCGCCTTCAACATCCCGCCAAACTGCGCCAACAACCCTTCCCAAAAGGCTGCTGGCATGGAAGGCATCTGTTGGTCTGTCGGAGCTCTCAGAGATTCCTCGGGCTCCGACTCCTCAGATTCCTCCTGTTCTTGAGTGGCCTCATTTTCAAAAGCATGCATCACTTCCTCAAATGGCCGCTTCGGTGGCACGTTGCCCCCATCGGGCTCACCAGGATCATCATCTTTCGGGCCATTCCGCTTTCGCTTTGGCTTGCCCGACCCTATGATGAGGCCGATCCCAAGGATGATCGCATACTGAACTCTAAGCTCTGATACCAAGTGTCACGCACCTCACTTCGGTAAGCTCCCCTTCAAGTCATAGTTACTCGCTTTGATGTGCGCGCCTAACTCCCAACCTGGCCGTCGGGCCAACTCGGAGCTTCGGCTCCTCACCGGGACATAACGGTCCCCCTTTCTTCCCCTAACAGACCCTCCACCAATTTGGGCCTAGTGGAAATTCCCTTTGGTAGATGGCATTCCGAAATAGCTCCCCACACTTTGGTAGCTTTCCGGCTCGCTCGATTATTCACTAGTTTTTGGTCACTAACGGGCTTGCACCGTTCTCGGGGTTACTACTCCTTATATATACTTCTATGATTGTCCGCGGGGGTTTCACAAACAACCATGCCATTTTATGGCGAACCACCACGAAGACCCTTGATTCCCGGTGATGAGTCGCGGTGGGTCTTGGCCCACCCACCACGGCCTCATTGGACCGTGGTGAGTCCCAAGACTCCCCACGACCAGGTCTCCGCCCCATGGTGAGTCTTATGCCACCCCCACTAAGTCCCACTAAGCTACCACCACCCCTTGTGGAGCCACCCCCACCGCAACCCGGTATGCGGGGCTCCACCTAGTGAGCGCCTCCGCCTCCTTGAGTGCCTTGGGCACTCAAGGGTGCTTCAGCCCCCCCATACCTATTGCTGCCACCGCCCCCACCACAAGGGCAGCCCCTCTGCGTCCCGACCCCTTGCCCTCAAGACAAAGGGCCGCGACACTCGCAAACAGACTGAACAGAAGACTCAGGATGACACTAAAAATGACACTCCCATTGCGAACCAGCATTGCCAGAAGACCTAGAAGACCTCACAGCAGACCTCAGTGGAGTCTGCTGAACAATACCCTCCACAAACTGTCCTCCACGACTTGCCCACAATATTTGTTACTAACGGGACAGTGGCACATTCAACGGCCTGACCAATAGTGGATGTCTGAGCATTTGACCTAATTGATACAGACATCATCTGCCCAACCCATCTTTTTAATGTCGGCCAACCCTTTGTCAACGGTGCCAGAATCGACTTTCCCCCGCCGGATAAGTTCACCCACACACTTTGGCCCACACAATGTAACTATATATGACCTCGGTAAATCCTCAGTATCCATCATCCCGTATGACTTTTGAGCTTAGCCCTGTCTTTGTTCATTCACTGGCGAGAGTCATCGATGAATTTGAAGTGAGCGAACCGACCTGTAGATTAGTAAACCGCATCATAGACATTACAGCAGAATCCGATGAGGGAATGCAAGCCAACCCGGCCCTACATATCTCTGATTGCATCCTTCCCACCGCTTTCAACCCCAAGTCTGTTCTGTCAGCAGACCCTCAAAACTTACTTGATGGTGAAATTGATAGTCTGTTGGTGCGCCTACAAGACCAGAACCACCGTATGGCAGAGCAGGACAGGCAGCAGACTGACAAAACTGCCAATGGGAGTGCACAGACGACCAGAGAGGAGACTACCCTTGACACTATAGAGTACACTGCCCAGGAAACTAACCGGGATAAAAGGCAGGAGACTATCCAGCAGACTGCACGGGGAGTTGTCCAGCAGACTAGGCAGGAGACTGTCGTGGGTGCAGATGCCATTGTTTCGGAGTCTGCCAACGACATTGCCCCGGAGACTGCAAATGACTCCCGCGCCCAACAGAGTATCCGCAAGACTGCCCATGAGTCTGCTCATGCGTCTGAGAATCCCTTCCACCAGACTCCACAATACTCTGCCCAAAAGACTACACACAGGTCTGCTCAGACGAGTTTACAAGACTCTGGTCAGCAGACAACACAAGACTCCACCGAGGTGATTGCCCAGCTGAGAGAGTCTGCCCGGAAGACTGCAGCAGACTCTGCCCACCAGACTGCACATGAGTCTGCCCAGGTGACTGCAGCAGCAGACCCTGCCCACCAAACTGCGCATGAGTCTGCCCAGGTAACAGCAGTAGCAGACCCGTCCCACCAGACTGCGCATGAGTCTGCCCAGGTGACAGCAGAAGCAGGCCCTGCCCACTGGATTGCGCATGAGTCTGTCTGGGTGATTTCAGCAGACCCTCTCTAGCAGACTGAACAGATGACTGCACTTGAGTTTTCCAAGGAGACTTCTTCAAAGTATGTCCAGCAGACTATTGGGGAGATTGCAGTTGACCCATCCAAGGCGGCTACTCAATAGTTGTTCCAGCAGACAGCTATACAGCCCGCGTAGGAGAGTTTCAATGAGGCGACAGTTGAGGACATCCGCAAGCAGACTTTGCCTTCGCCGTCTCCGTCTGCTCCTACTCCTGCTAATGTTGGGTCAACAACAAAGACAGGCGGTCTGCTCACACCGCCCAATTCTCGTGTTAGTTCAACGCATGCCATTCGTGAGGCTGTGAGGACTGGACCGGCAAGTGTCAACAAACCAACTGACACTCTTCTGCTGTGCAGCAGAGCTGCAATATTGCGGCAGTCTAAGGCATTGTGGTAGAGAGCACCTCCGTCCGAGCAGAAAGAGGAAAAGCCCAAAAATGTCCGGTCATTGAGGCGGTCAAGGAAACTGGAGTGGGTCATGCTCAAAAGAGACCAGCCAGGAAAGGCAAGTCAGATGTGTTTATGAACAAGGACCGCCGATTGTGTTTGGACATGGACAAGGAGGTGGCAAAGTTACTTGCGTCAAAGAAGTAAGTCATATGTGTCTGCTGTTTGGTCGTGTTCTTTTAAAGTTGCCTTTGCAGGTATGTATCTTCTGGCAGTCTACTGGCTTCTTGTCTGCAGTCTTGTAAGGCCTGTACTCGGTCTGTTGTGACTGTGCCCCACAGTTGTATTTGTCGACTTTGTCGAATGTCAGGTCTGTTGTTCGGTCTGCTGTGACAATGCAGTCCACTGTCCGAATGCCCACTATCCACTATCCGAATGTCCGAATGTCCACTGTCCGATTGTCGGGTCCGTTGGTCGGTCTGCTAAGAGTCTCTCTTGACTTCGGTTTCTGGACTTTCTGGTAATTCAGGTCCCCTCATCGGTCTGCTAAGACTGTGCAGTATACTAATGTTTTTGGACATTATGGAATGAGTGGTGTCTTGGTGGGGTCTGACTATATGTGCAGGATTGAAAGTCATTTCCGGCGATTGATGTCCATACATGTAGCCGCTGGGAATAGCATGGTGTATTTTTTCGAAGGAGACTCGCGGTTCCGATGTGGCATTGCGCCGGAAGACATGAAAACACTGAACGTGGTTGAGTAGGAGTGCTCGGACAAACTTTTGGATGTCTGGTGTTGTTTTTTCGAGAACACCCTAGACTCGAGGACGTATGGCACTGTCGCTCTTTTGCCAACGTCGACGTGGTCTGTTTTCCAGACTTTCGACATAGCCCCACGTGAAACTTTGGTGGCAAACCTTGATGGTGCCTTGACTCCTGCACTTGGCAAAGACATTAAAGACTGCACTCATATATTGGTGCCGGTCTTGCAAGGGTAAGACCCGACGGACTTGTTGCACATTTGGCTGTGTGCTGAATATTGGGTCTTTAGTGTGTGTTCGACGTCATGGTCTGTTGGACTCCTGCACTCTTGGACTATTGGTCTGCTGGACTGCTAGTCCGTTGCATCTGTTGGAGTGCTTTGTCTGTTGGGCAGTTGGCCATTTGGACAGCCGAGTATGTTGGTCTGTTGGTCTGCAGAATCTGTTGGGTTTGGGACTAATGAAATTGTCGGGCATGTTCATTTTTATATTGAGGGTGCCACTGGAGCGTCATTATCATCGACCTAAGGAAAGGCGCCTACACCCACTTGAACTCCCAGAGGGAACTGCATACTTGCATACAGCTCCTTGGTTGGATTCGGAAGGTGCATGCAGGGTGCTTTGGATATGTTGTTGGGACTCCACAATGGGATGAAGTAATGGCATTTTAGTTCAACTCTCCCGAAGTGCCCCATCAACCTTTCAGTTGGGAGTGTGGGTTTTACGTGATGTTCATTAAAGGGTATTACGACTGGCTGAAAGGCGATAGGCAGAAAACCAAAAAGAGAGGACAAGCCTTCACACCAAGGTGGTTTAATTTCAGGTTTCCGTTACTACAGCCATTGCAGTGTGTAAAGTGTATCCGCCGTGGTTTGGACGATGCAGAAAAACTGCTCCCTTGAGGAAATAAATATATATACATTCAATGTTGTTTCAATTCACATTCTGAATGTATGTAATATTTTCTGAGATGAAGGCCTACATGCACTCATACTGTTCCCACCTATGCAAGTTCGTCAAAAGAAGTCGTACAATGGCCGAACAATACAGTCCAATAGACAACCACCCCACGTCCTCACTTGAGCAGACTACTTGGTTCTACTATTAACTACTGTTAGCAGACTACAGTAGTCTCTGTCTGTTTGACCAGTCTGCCGCGCAGTCTGCTGGCCGCTCATCAGTCTGCTCGGCAAAGTGGGTGGCACTTTGATGCATAGTGTATATGTGTGCAATTGGGCTCCGTGTCTGGGCGAGTACGCTCCGTGGGAGCAGTTTGGTGGACAGTGCAGAAGACCACACAGTCTGTCCATACTGTATGTCTGCTGGACCACCCAGTCTGTTAGCCGAAAACCATTAGCAGACTTGGCAGTGTTATTCTGTACTTGTGTAGTCTGCTTAGTAGTCTGTTTGGCCATTTCCGCGGTTTGTTGAGCAGAATGCCTAGTCTTCCGCAACTGGACGGTGGGGCGCCCTGAGCTCTGATGGAATGCACTTCCAGGTTGTTAATGATGCAAACATGTATGCACTCTCAAGCAGATTGTGGACCTTTTATTTCTCTGCATGGAATATGATGGCATAACATTGTTTTGATGTGTGAGTATGTTGTCTACTTGGGTCCCGCCCAACGGTCTGAAACCTTAACAATTCTAGAGTATATTTTCGTTGCAGGTGTTGGGGCATACACCCTATTGCGCGTTCTCCGCAAGACTCTGGGTCGGGTTTTCCATGCTTCGACGAAATCCCTCTTCCTTTTCAGAGACAAATTATTATTGTCGTCAACAGGTCGGAAAGGTTTTGCTGCACGAGGATGTAGCATCCCAGCATCACTTTTGGCCAGGATATCAATAAGCTGCCCTCTACAGATTCGAAGGCACGACAGCACATGTGTCTCGAGGTATTTGTCATCATCCACAATACGAAGTATATCTGACCATTCTTCGGCCATACTCAGTGGGACATAGACAGGCTCCTCGAGGGGTGCGAAGTCACAAACCTCCACAGGTCTATCCATCGCACCAACCTCCCCTGCGACAGTCGTTTTATCCAACATCAGATTATGCAATCCTCCGTGTATGGTTCCGAGTGCCATGCCACATGCACGCACTATGAGTCCATCCTGCAAGTCGGGATGAAGCAACTTCAGCACTTTCACTGGTGTTTGCACAAATTGCCTTTCATTGCCCATGGGCAAGTGCAAGAAGCCCAATCCGATCCAGGGTTGTAAACAATGTAGGTTGTGTCTGGGTGATTGCTGCTTAGCACATACGCTGGTTGTCCTTCCACCAAGGGTAGAGTCACATTGCTCGCTGGAATGTCCCTGGCCGCTAGCACAAAGCTAGATATGTACTTTTTCTGTTTGTCATTGCGTATGAACCCATGCGTCTTCAAATGAATTGCGTACTAGTAGTGTATGAGCACACGGCCCGTGAGTTCCCATATTAGCCAATCGACTCTTCGACCAATCATTTTGTCTTTCCCCATCCTCAATCTAGCCTTCAAGTTTCCATGGTATGCCTCAATGCTAGCATTTGTGTCTTGACTGGCATGTGGAACATGACGAGCAGCAGTACATCACATTGTTATTTTAGGAGACCACTCCTTGTCGATGTACTTTAAAAATTCCCAGGCATTCCGATATTTCTTTCTCATGTCCCTGATTGTTTTGGCAACCCATAGAAGTGTTTTTTTGGGATCGCTTGGTCCACCTCTACAGTACATGAGGTCTCCCATATCCTTCAACACGTTTGCTGCAGTGACAGGATCTTTGGACTTCTGGCATGATTGCTTTACCCATGCCTTGCGGACATGCCAAAGGCACAGGAAAATGAGGACTCCTTTGAAAGCAACCTTGCACATAACACATCCACATGAGGCACTTCAGAGGGAACCCCGGTCGGTGGACACCAACCGAGTGCTGGAGACCTCCAACAGACTTCACACCAACCCCTAAACGGACTTGGTGATAAGACACTGCCTGCGGGTGTGGCGGGCTGACTTCCCCTCCCAAGTATGCTAGCAGACCCATGAAACGTGCCAGCGGACTCGGCCCTGCGAGTCTTGTGGCGGACGCCGCCTAGCGAGTCTGTCAGCGGACTCGGCCCGTTCAGTGTACCAGCGGACTCGCCCACGCAAGTCTGCCAACGGACTTGGTCCGTTGACTGCAAGCGGACTTGCCCACACGAGTGTGCAGCGGACTTGCCAGCGGACTCGCGCATGCGAGTCTGCCAGGGTACCGGCGCAGGCGTGTCTGCCAGCCGAGTAGCCCAAAGCAGACTCCACACCAACCCCTAAACGAACTTGGTCGCAATACACTGCCTACGGGTCTTTCGGGCCGACTTCCCCTCCCAAGTTTGCCAGCAGACCCATGAAGAGTGCCAGCAGACTCGCCCCTGCAAGTCTTCTGGCGGACTCGGCCTGGCGAGTCTACCAGCGACTTGGTCGGGTGAGTCGGGCTTGCCCACGCGACTTGGTCCGAGTCCAGTCTGCCAGCAAACTCGCGCATGCAAGTCTCTCAGGGAACTGTCGCACGCGACTCTGCCATAGACTCTGCCAAAGTACACTATGACGACAGTTGCATGCCAGAGGACTTCGACAGTGGGTGTCTGTTGAGGTATGGAAGACTCACCTTATGGCGTTTATTTCAGCGTCCGCATCATCGACAATGAAGGCATTGGGTCGCCAGGCCGGCATATCTGTGTGGAGTCGGTCACGCAAGGCTATCATCCACGGCACCAGGTCTGTTGTCCTATTCCTGGCAGATATGATGTACGCAACTGGTATACCGTTCAGCCACTCGTTGAAAACCATCAATGTGTACAATGGGAACTGTTCAGATGCACTATGTCACTATGTCACTATGTCAGTTGGTTCCAATGTGCAACATCCTACGAACAATTGATTTGCAGAAATGGTAAGAGGGATGAATCGTACCTTGTGGTGATTTGTCCCGAAGGTTGCATCGCATGCAACGATACGCGCATGTCCCAATTGAAGCATTCTCTACTTCTGCCACTCAGTTTGAATACCAATAGTGAATGTCAAATCTCCATCGTGATGCTTGAAGGTTGGCGCCAATGTTTCTTCTCGATAGAAGAAGACTAATGCGGGGTTCAGGTCTTTCCACATGCGGACGTTGTCGGCATCATTGGCATGCTTTTTGAACGTCTGCCATGCCCGTTTATCAACCAGGTTGCAGACATCTTGCTCAAGGAGGAAATCATCACGTGTCCATGCATCTCCCAAACCTGTGTTGTTCATGACGTGCTCCTTGTGTTCCATCATGATTTGTGCGACCGTGAGGTCTCGACACAAACACTCAACGACCCAGGCTTTCAATTCCTCGCTAATGCGGGGTGCGTAGGATGCCCGTGTGTTCCTGAACTCTGCGGTCTTGCCATGGGAGGGTTTCCCTAGGGCATTCACGTGCTCCATGTTGTTGTAGTATGTGAGGACACAAATGTCCGGGGCAAGATAAGATTGCTGCACTTTGAAACAACAAAGGCACCCGCGCTTGTACGACTCTCTGTAGTCCAACTTCTTCCTTCTTGGGCTTTTATGCGGGTGTTTAGTGCTAGCACCCACATCCGGACCTCCACGCTTTTGTTTTGGATCCTCGACAGTTGCATTGACCGTGCGCTTGTCGTCGGGTCCGTAACAGCATTGATACCTATCAAATGGAATTCAAAAGCCAAAATATCAACCTTATGGACTTATGGAAGCCACGGTCGGAGACAAATATATTATACAAATCACAACAACAATGCAGTGACATCCCTAAACCACAATGAGGATGGTGCACACATGATACTGCTCAAGAAGGTGTTCCCTCTGGGAGCTTTCCGCACTCCGACGTCCACTTTACTGTGCACATGTACCCAATATTGAGTGGGGCAGTCCTCCATACTCTCCTCTCCATGGACGAAGTCCGCAACTCTATCCCAAGGTATACAGGCCTTTTTAACACACACTTGCACCCCCCTAAACCCATATTGCGTTTCACACTTCCAATGGAGCTCCTTACTGTTGAAAGGTCCTGGTTTTGGTGTTTGCAAACTTTGTCGAAGAGGGCGTATAAGCCGGCTCTCAAATTGCTGCATGTCGTCGGCTTCCGCTCCTACGTCCATGCCCAATATAGTGCGAAACACACGCTCCAGAACCTGCAACGAAAGCGCCGCAGGACACGATGGAGAATGTGCACGGAGAAACAAGACCCACGTTTACAGCTGGTGGCAGATGGCAGGCGGCAGAGATAAGGCCCTAAATTGGAGGGTTGCGATGGGATTCGTCCTGGACGGCCCAGATCTTGCGGGCGGGCGGACACGCGGACCCGCCCCAGCGGACTGGCCGCAACGGAGCGGCCGGTGGACGGACCCCGAGAGGGGTAGCCGCGTCTAGTGCAACCACGGCAGCAGCGGCGGGCGTGGGCGACCGCGGGCAGTGGCAGGCGGGTGGGCTCGGGTGGGGGGGCGCCCGTCGTCCGGACGATGGGCCCACCGTCCTTCTCGCACGCTTGCGTTCATGACCCTATTATTGTAAAATGAGAGGCTATACGTTAGCGAGATTATTAATGTCTCTTTTATAACTAAGTTAAAAATCCTTTGAAAATAAAATAAAACTCGTTGAATGATACATAAATACGATATTAAAAAATTACTTGTATGTAATATATTCAAAATATTAATCATAATACTATCATTATGAAATTGGCAAGTTCAGCCCCTCAAATTACAATTCCAGCCCCTTAAATTGCAATTCCAAGGTCTCACAAATTGCAATTTGAGCCCTTGAAATTGGCAATTCCAGCCCATCAAATTGTAATTCCAATCCCTCAAATTGGCAATTCCAACCTCTCAAATTACAATTTGAGCCCTTGAAATTGGCAATTGTAGCCCTAAAATTGCAATTCCAACCCTAAAACCCAACCCTGAAATTGCAATTTGAGCCCTTGAAATTGGCAATTCTAGCCCTAAAATTGCAATTCCAACCCCTAAAATTACACTTCCAGCCCCTGAAAATTGCAATTTGAGCCCTTGAAATTGGCAATGCCAGCCCCCCAAATTACAATTCCAGCCTCTCAAATTGGCACTTCCAGCCCTCTAAATTGGAAATTCCAACCCCTAAAATTGGAAATTCTAGCCCCTTCCAATTTTAACTCCCACCCCCTAAATGGTGACCTACTGATTTCACCATACACTAGTGATTAAACCATCATTCCATCATCTATTTGTATATAATTATATTCTTGATATTTATAGATTAAAAAATAGACTCAAATGCTCTTAAAATTTCTAATGGTATCCATGATTTATATAAAAAGAATGATTGTATATATTTTTATAAACTTCATATCTTCTGTGTATAATTTTAAATGGTTTTTTAAAATAAAAAATAAAGATTGTAGTTATTATTGAAAAGGCTTATAATAGAACACACACAAAAACAATCATATTCGGGCTCCAACTTTTATTCTAAAAATCCAAGTATATTTTTCAGTTATAAATCTTACTAAAGTCAATAATTTAGGAAGTGGATTTCATAGAAGAGCGCATTGGGTTTGATCTCCAATATCTTTGTCAGTGGTCATGGAAGGTAACAACGTCCTTGTAGTGTCATCAACTAGAAAATACAAAGAGTCTCGTGAGCATGCAAAAGTGAGTGACGTCAAATTCTATGATTAATTAGGTACTATAGTCTTCTCTATGCTGGTGTTGGGACCTTTGGATGTTGCAACAAATCTGCCCACAAACAAGCAGAATTTTTTTATTTTATTTTTTATTTTATTTTTTGGTGAAAGGGGATGAGACCCTTGTTAGTTTTATTGAATATTATTGAAGGGAAAAAAATTAAAACCCTTACATGCCCGTAGGCTGCCATGAGGCCTAACACACGACAAACGTGTTGGAAAATCCATGAGAATAGAGACCGAATGCCTACCATGAGGCAAAAGAGCTGATTTTTGTCTAGGACCTAGATCTGAAGCAGCGCCCAAGCTAGGGATCTGACTTATGAGGATGAGACTAATGGCGAAAAAAATGGTGCGGTAAGACCATTATGACCAAGGTGACAGGCGGATCGTTGATGAGGAAGACCGAACAGAAGCTCTGACTGAGGGAAATACTGATTGCATGGAATCTATCCTAAGAACTGCAATCGAGCCCGAGAGGCCACCTTCACATGTTTCCAATTGATGTCTGATTTGTCAAATTCCGGAGATGCCGAAGATGAGGGACCAGTGATACCTCCAAGGGTCGGGAATTCCTCGAGGCCACTCGCATGAACCTGCTCCAGTGCATCTGCAAATGAGTCCGTCCCTCCCCCATGTGTCCTGGAAAATGGCGAGGAGGGTGAACTGGCGTTGAGGCTTCCTGGCGATTTCTGCACACATTTTTGCCCAAGCCAGTTTAGCAGCAATTGTCAAGACAAAAAACACTTGAGTGAGGATGGCGGTGGCCGAGGTAGTGTGAGAGTCCAAAATCCATCTACATCTGGCTTTCCATAGTTGCCATAGAGTTGCAGATCTGAAGGTTTCAAAAACTGGACAGTCTGAGGCCCTGGATTTTTCGTTCTGATTGTAGTTGAGAGCAAGGCAATGGGCCCCAAAGGGGGTTGTCCCCAAGGGCGATAGAAGGGTAGGACTAGGTGCCAGATCATCATTGGGGCAATGCAGAAAAGAAGGCAGTGTTCCAAGCTTTCAATCGTATCTATTGAACAACATTTGCATAGGAGAGCGTCCTGGAAACCTAGATATTGCCCTACCTTCAATACCATGTTGGCTATTTGCCAGAGAAAAGCACTGAGCTTCGCTGTTTTTGCCTTGTCCCAGATCAAACTCCAAATATTGTTCCAGTTTTCCATTATAAAGCCCGCGTGCCCTGTAAGCCTTTTTCGAAGAGAAAGCAAAGAAGGGTTGGGGGGAGGTTCCGAATTTCCAAAGCCATTCAGCCGGGTCTATCTGCAGATTTTGCAGTTGATGGCCTACAATCCAGGCGAACCTTTCTTTTGCTACCCAGGCTGAGGTGGGGGACCCCAGTGGGTGCAGAGGGTTGAAGTCTTTTGAGTCTGAGCTCCAATGACAGATGCGAGCTGGCCTTGCTCTCGCCGAGGGGGTAATGGCTTCTTGAGGACTCAGAAGAGACAACATTCCAGAGAAGGGGTCAACTAGGAACCTGTAACCTATGCGCATCACATTCTGAATTGTGGTAACATAAAGGATTTGGAACTCCCTGTCTTCAAACATCACCCATTGGGTTGGCTTTATTGGGAGATCACCAGCAGCAAGCAGCGTTCTCCAACGGTCTGGGACAGAGGCTATGACCAGATGAATTCCGGAAGTCAGTCTGCGGGAACCCAAAGCATCTTGGAGACAAGCTGGTGTGCTGATCCAGAGGTCACTTACTTTGCTAATGCCCCTAGTCTCCTTTTGGCTTGCTCATTCTCAAGCGTGGATGGATTGGCCGACTTGAGGAAGAGGTGTTGTCTGAGGGTTTCTTGGAAGGTAGTGGGTGCTTGCTTGATCAAAAAAGGCCTAAACCTGTTCCATGCTCTCCAGATGGAGGTCCATAGGGGAGATTCCACTATCTTGTGGTTGAAACCCTGAACAATCCAGCGCAGCGAGGGGGCCCAAGAGGTCGATTGGAGAGGGGAACTGGCAGATATGTTAGCGGTAATTAACAGTTTCCACCATCCCCCTTCAAGACCCAAAAAACGAGGAATCCATTTTCCTAGCAGGGCTTGCATTTGAGTGTCGGGATCCAAAACCCCCAGACCCCCCTATTTTTTCGGCTAGCAGATTTGATGCCACGAAACCTGTGGGCGTTTGTATTGCTCATAACATTGAGCCCCCCAAATGAAGTTGCGAACACAACGCTTGACTTCCTGAATTATTTTCGAGTTAGGGCCCCAAGTTGATGCAAAATACCAGATTCCCGCTTGCAGGATCTGGTTGGCTGCTAGGGCTCTTCCTGTAAGAGATAGATATTTGGACCCCCAATAAACCATTTATCTCTTCAGATTTTTGTTTGTGGGTTCCATTCGTTGCTCATCAGAGATGTTAATATTGCCAAATGTATGGCCCAACAGAGTCGTGGTCTCCCCATCCTTCAACCAGACTAGGCCAAGGCCAAAGCCCCATGTAGGAACAATTCCAATTCTAGATTGAGAGGAGTCCCCCACTAGAAGAGCTTTAGTTTTGGACCAATTAACCCGAAACCCAGAGATGGTGCAGAACTTGAGGAGGGTATCTTCCGCGGCTTGCAAGGTGGAGGGATGTGCCTCTAGGAGCAGGAACGTATCATCCACAAACATAGAATCCTTGATCTGAATCCACAACTGGGATTTTGGGTTTTTAAGCCTAAGTCCTTTGACCAGGAGGTTGTTATCCAGCAGGTAACCCAGGGCATCAGCTACAAAAAGGAAGAGGAAGGGTGCCAAAGGGCAACCCTGCCTGACAGACCTCTGGAGCTGAATTTCTTTGGAGACATGTACATTAATTATGACCCTGCTGGAGGAATTGAAGACAAGAATTTGGACCCACTGGCAAAAGCCATGAGGTAAACCTACTCTGCGAAGAACTGCCAACAGGAAATTCCAATCCACCCTATCAAAGGCCTTTTCAAAGTCTAGAAGCCAAAGCGCTAGAGCCTGGTTGGAGTTTTTGGCGAAGATAGAGGCTTCCTGGGCAAGGAGGACATTGTCCAGGATGTATCTACCTCTAATAAAACCCGCTTGGCCTGTCCGGATAACAGTGGGGAGCAAAGGTTGAAAACGGAGTGCCAAGGCTTTGGCTATTATCTTGTAGGAGACATTGAGGAGAGTGATTGGCCTATAGTTACTGATATCAGCCCTATCCCCTTTCTTGAAGAGAAGGGTGATGACTCCTTGCGACATCTGTTTTGGCATCAGTCCTCTTTTTCTGATTTCATTGGCCATGTTGCAGAAGTCACTTGATATTGCAGGAAGCCGCAAGCTTCGCCTGGAACTTGAGGATTGGGCAGGCGAGAAGGGACCCAGCTTGAATCCACTGTTTCTCAAGGGAGGTTTTGAAGGACGTGTTCAAAAGGTGAGCTGAATTTAGCTTGTAGATGCCCCTTCCTCTTTTTTGAGCTAACGGTAGAGCTATGGACACTGCCACCACTGCATGGTCGAAACCTTGAGAGATCGGTTCTTGGGGCCATAATGTTGCGCCATTGGACAGAGCAAGCGAGAAGTAGATCCTATCTAGACGGGCCATAGAGAGGTTGCTTAGCAAGTGGTTGTTAGACCAAGTGAAAAGCGGGTTGATGGAAGCTGGGTTGTTAGCTTGTCTGGCAGGCTCCACTAGATTATGGGTTTGAGAAAGCAAGAGCCAAGCTGCTTCTTCTTTAGCGCTCAAGCGGGGGGAAGAGCTTCCCAGCCTGTCTACATCGTTCTCCACCATATTGAAGTCCCCCACAAGGATCCATGTATGTATTGAGATCTCATCTATCATGCGTCGATTGATGTTCTTCCATAGGCTGGTTCTTTCAGGGATAGAGTTAGGGGCATAGATGTTAACGAAGCCCATAGGTTCCGGATCATTTGGAAGCTTGAGAACACAGAAGTGCACCCGGCTAGATTCCCAGATTTCCTCTTTAGTGAGGTATTGCTTGAGGGAAGGGGAAAGAAGGATTGCCGTCCCTCCTTTGGAGCCTTCGTAGCTGGGTTTCCAAAGCGCGGAGGATAGAGGCCAAAGCTGGTCTGAAAGCGCGGCTATTTTACAGGGGTTTAGTTTATGTTCCTGGAGAAAAACAATTGCTTGAGATTGCTGAAGGGGAGCCAGCCAGGCTCTGAGCTTTGTTTTTTTAATGCTGGAGTGGTCAGAGCCTATGCCCCTTATGTTCCAGGATGAGAGACTAATTTTCATCTTGATAAGGGAGCAGGCTGAGAGGGTTAGTCTCAAATGATGGCATGGAGAAATGAAAATGAAATCTGGTTCTTTTGTCAGAGGGAAGAAAGGGGGGAACCCAGCAGTGGTCGTCTAGGGCTTACAGGACTGGCTATTTGAGCTCAATGATTAAAACCATTGTCTCTGCGGGAGGGTTTTGCATTGCGGCGGAGAGGTGGAGAGGTTGAAACCGAGAGGTTGGGTGAACTCTGGCATGGATACAACAGGGCCTACCACAGAGTTGCATAAAGAAGTCCGAGAGAAGGATGAGCTTAACGGGAATGGGGATGTCCAGGGGCAATGGGCCTTTCCCCAGGAACATAGAGAAAGTCTCATGATTTGAAGGAAATGTAATGGAGGGAAGAATTTTCCAGAGGTTTTGTGCAGGAAGGGAGTTGTGGAGACAAAGCACTCTACATCTGCTAGGGTTAGACTCTGACTTTAAAAAGATAATGAATGGAATGGAGGAGGTTTGAGAGCTTACTTGGAGAGCTGGGGACAGTGGGCTGGCTGGAGTGGGAGTTGGCAGAAACGGCGCTGCAAGGAGGAGCCTTCCCTCGGCGTGAGATGGAGAGGCGCTCTGGAGAGGAATTGACGTGAAGACATCTCCCTCCTGGGCCGGGATTGGAGAAGGAAGGAGGTGGAGCACTGGCTGTTGATTGGAGGAGTCCCTTGGCTGTGAGGCCGGAGGCTCTTGGAGAGGGGAGAATGGAGAAAATGACATTTGAGAAGAACTAGCTGATGAGAGCAGGCCGGTGCTGTACTGTACAAAATTGGTGTTGTCTGTCCCGTGTTGCGTGTCGATGTGCTCAATGTGCTCCACTGATTCTGCTTCGAAGATGGCATGAAGAATAGCCATTGTGGGAAATGTCTCTCATTCTAACCACTGTAGAATTATCTGCAGCCGGAAGCTCAAAGGGGGCCGGATGGATCCACTCGCCTCTAGAAGAATGCCCTGGAAGCATCAGTTCTTTTTCTTCCATGATAGCTAGAATCTGTGTTGATGGTGAAAGATTGGATCCAAGTCCGGGGCAGTCTTCAATGCTCCCCACGTGATTCTTGCCTGAGGATTATGAGCCAGATGTGGTTGCCTGTTCCATAGGAAATTGTTGATCTTGGAGCGAAAGGTGGTCATTGGGCTACTGTTGATGGGGTTTTTTGCCATAAAGATATCTATGTCGTGGGCTGTTATCCATAGAGACTCCATATTGATGCCGTCATTTGCAGTGATTAGAAAAGAAGGGGTGGGAAGTCGCCTGAAAATCATGGGGGTGATGCAGGTTGACTTGGGATCAGCTAGGGCCAGGTTGTGGGGGCAACCTTTGAGCACCAAAGCTGGAAAGGACTGCAAATTAAAGCAAGTTTTGGCGACTATAGGGTTGTAAGCTATAGAGGCTCTTAGAGCAAGGGGCAGAGGGGAGGCTTGGGGCCTGAAGGTCTTACGTCTTTTTGCAGAAATGTTGGGAAGCCCTGGGTTGAGGGGGGACATAATGTTGCAAGAGAGATGATGATTCTTGACTCGATATTCTCCAGCCTCTATCACCATGGGGTCGAGTTGCTCTTTTCCTTGCCGAGGAGGGATTATCGCAGATGTGATACACGCCACTGAATCCCATTCCATTGTTAGGGCCGATCGAGGAGGAGGAGGCACCAAGCGAGATGTATCCCGTCTTAGTGCAGAGGGGGGTGGGATGGCCTCCATAGGAACAGAATCATAAGAATTTTGATAGTGTTGTGTAGGAGAACTTTCCTGAGCTTGGGCAAAAGGGGACCTTTTGCGTTTGAGTTTGGGACACTTTGCTTTGAGATGGCCTGCCTGCCCACAGAAGTAGCAGGCTGATGAAGATGTGTCTTCTGAGAGTTTAACAGAAAAATAGTTACCTTTAGTGTCAATTGAAAAATTGTGGAAGAATGGCATCGTCTGGCACCATCACCACTATTTTCGGAAAGCCGGTGTCATTGACCCTTGAAGCAATAGAAACCCCCTTCCCCTTCCATCCATGGTCATCCCTAAGCTTTTTGGAGCCTAGCTCGGGGTCAAACACTCCCATACATCCTAAATAGTCTCCCAGGAAATTGCCAATCTCAGGCAGACTAAATAGATATTGATCCGGAATATATGGTAATGCAATGATTCTCGGGCTCCAGGTTTTGCCATTTTTGTTCCCCATTGCGTTGGACCATGGGAAAATGTTCACATTGAAACCTGCGAGGTGAGGGTTGAAGGATAAAGCCTTCTCAGCTGCTTCCTTAGATTCTAGCAGAATTGAGAAGAAGCCCCTCCCTCTTGTGTGGCAGAAGTGTTGATTAAGGTCGCCCGACCCTCCCAAGTGTTTAATAGCCCAATCTCTAGGAGAAGCCCTATTCTCTTTTCGCCCAGAGAAGTGCAGAAGGACCCCTTTTTCCTGGATCACCGCCATCGATCTTTCAATTATTGACATATCCAAGTCGACTAGGGGATCGGATTTGGACATAGCAGCCTGCAGTTCCGCCACATTCTCTTGCTGCTCCATGACGATGTTTTCTAGATCCTGATGAGCCACGTCCCTTGGGGGACTTGGATGTTGGAGATCACGGTCGAATTCGTGCTCGTGCTGAGCGAGATGGCTGTCTGGATGAGGGGATGGCATAGTCTAGCACTGAGGGATCGGCGCGCTTGATCCAGGGCCCAGGGCCTGGCGCCTCTAGCTAGCACTTGGTGTGCTTGGAAAAACCCTGTACCGGAGGATGGCTGCACCCAGCGACGCTGGGGGAATCCGGCCTGGCTCGCATTGGCAGTGTGCCATGGGGCGCCTTGTGAGGAGCGGGGAATTGGGGCCATTGATCCGAATTGAAAAGGAGAGATGGCGGAGAGAAGGCAAGAGACCCGAAGGATAAGAATCAGGCAAACTATTACAAAACTAGGGAGAAAGCTGAAGAACTAGAGAAAGAACAGTTCGAAAGGAAAAAGAACAATAATGGGTGAAGAGAGAGGGATAGAAGATTCGAAAAAGGAAGGGAGCAGCGAGCTGAAAAGAGAATGTAGGGGGTCTGCCTCAGAAAAGACGGAAGGGTAACATCATACAAACAATGTGCAGGGAATGAGAAAAGCCTTAGAAACTGAGTGACAAATCTTGCACAAGATACCAAACAATATACAATGAAAGCATTGACGAAAGGATCTGCTAGCTTCCAAGCTTAGAAGCCAAGCAGTAAGGAATGGACGTGCGACAAACAAGAAAGATCAGCAGCCGCTATTGGTATGAAAGGAATAGGGAAACTGAAAGGCGGGGTCTCGTGCCGTTGGGATTGGCGAAGGGTGGTCAAGCGTGAGAAATAATGGAGGGCCATACTACGATGCTCAACCATCACTGTCCGACAGGAAGCAGGGAGCTTGGAGGTTGACAGATAGCTGCGAATGGTAGCGGGCGACAAGTGGGGGGTTCGGAGTTGAAGACAAGACATCTTGACGGCTGAGAATTAAGAGGCTTGCCTGGAAATCATTCGGGAATTATGATCGCAGCGAATGAAGGTGAGGATGAAAGGAACATTCGTCCTAGATTTTGATGTCGCATCAAACTCAAACCTTAGAGGCCAGGGAGAGGAAGGAATGCTTCGAACGGGGGTAGAGGGGTGTCTGCTGATCGCGCTTCAAGGATATTAGAGAAACTAAGGTAGGAGTAATCAAACGCTGGTGAGGGAAAGGGCTTAGCAAGCATCGATGGGCAGACTGAGCACTCCCGCCATAGCCAGCCGTTGAGCTTGCACACTCCCTCACCGCAGAACGCGGAGCTCTCGCAAGGCTCCATCTTTTCTTTAAAAATTCAAATTGTTACATGTGATTCCTTGTCCTAAGAGTAATGAACATTTAAAAGAAGTGTTTCGGACGAGGGTTGTTCCATTAGCCCATGTACGCTTATGGAGGGTCAATTGCCACAAGTTGTGTCAGTCTTATGTCACAAGCATAGGGTCAAATAGATGTCCAAGATGTATTCCTTTGGCCCGCACGGAAATGAAAAACAAACCTATCGAGCTATCAGATGATGGGGAAGAACCAAGAGAGAGATAAGGCAAAGAAGCAGGCAAGAAAATTGGGTGAATTGAGAGGTCAGGCTGATAAGGTTGACCCCACCATGAGGAGAAGGGGTGGTCGACCCTCCAAGAACGTCGCTAATGAGGATGTTGGAGATAGTGCGGAGGTGGGAGGCCGGAACAAGAGGAAGAGGAAAGCCACTAAAGCCATACCTGAGTCTTCCCACGAGGATTCAGTTGACATATCGTCTGAACGCAGGAAAGCCACAGAAAAGCGTAAAAGAGCTTTATTTCACAAGACCCCTTGCTACGAGGCCAAACCCATTGAGGAGGTATTGCCAAAAAAGATTGAGGTTGCAAAGATGGATTACGTGGAGATGGTCCGTCAGAGAGTGGAAGAGAAGACGGCAGACCCACATGCCCCTCCACCTCCAAACTTCCAGAAGTTGGAGGATTTTATGAAAAAGATTTGTGAGGGCAGGGAGGTATTTCGCAAGGGGAAGGGTGTCGCGGGCGCTGTAGATCTTGTTTTGGTTGATATTGGTGACGGACGTCCAGTCCACCATTGTGGTCCGACTTGCCCTGAAATAAGCGCCAACCAATCTTGACTGCAATGATGCTGGCCAAGCATGTACTTCAGGATGACGGGTGCCTTGTTGTTTTTACTCACGAGGGGGTTGATATGGTGGGCGAGGTTCTCAAGTCCATAAAATCTACCTCGTCGAATGCTGGGGCCATGTTCTCTTAGGTTGTGCGTCATTGGAAGGTGATCAACACGCAACCTCTAACAATCCCCACGAGGAACAAAGTAGTTCCCGAGGCGATGGGTGGGATGGTAAGCACCTCTAAAACCATAAACTTTCCAGTTTTGTATTCATCTATATCATCACTACACTGTGGGAGATAGTATGCATCTAATTGGGCTGTTCATGTCGTTTTGCCAGCGAATCCTCCCACAATTAGTCCAGAAATCGGCAAACCTTGAATGAATCGTTTCCTTGCCAATTTCTCCTCAAATGTTGCATGCCAGAATGACCTTGGGAGATTAGTGTGCATCTAAATG
Organism: Takakia lepidozioides; assembly: GCA_030704615.1. Lineage (NCBI taxonomy): Eukaryota > Viridiplantae > Streptophyta > Takakiopsida > Takakiales > Takakiaceae > Takakia > Takakia lepidozioides. The sequence goes on from CM060733.1 coordinate 60,513,381, forward strand.
CGGATGTTCATGTAGTTCTGGTGGCGAGTCCTTCTTAACTGGACCCCAGAAACCTACTATGGATTTTGTTCTTCCAATTTTGTCCTCCAATTTGGTATTCCAGACGGAGCTTGGTTAGCTTCTGACCCTCCGTGTGGTACCGTTTACTCTGGCGAAACATTAGCTCGATAGCTTAATTAGTCGATATTTCAGTTTATTACATTGGTTTTCCCAGAAAATATCGTTTTTCTCCCAGTTTTTTTTGGCGACCTGTATTGACCCTTCATATTTGGAATCGATTTTGGTTCACCTGTTACTGTTATTAGTTGTGGTTAAAAGTAGTTTGCTTTGGGGTTTGTCAATTCAACCTGTTTCCCATTTCCTGAGGGTGCTGCTATGTTTTATGCAAGGTCTTGTCTTCTCTGTATTTGTGTTTATAAAGTCTAAGTCACAATTTCGATTGTCGGAGAGAGGATCTTTGGTGGAGTCAGTGCACGACCCCGTGAAATTCAATGTTCTTTTCAATCATGTGCCCACTGAGCATCTGAAGCGTAAGGGAAGCTCTCTCAGTTACTGGCGTGGTTCCAAAGAGTACAGCCCCAATTTCATGCAAGCTATATTGGAGACGTGCTCTCCTTTGGGTGGATGTGTTATTGACCTGATGCCAGGGACAGGTCAGTTCTTGTGAGAGTTTCTAGTTCTACTGTCATTGGTTTACTTTCATTGAAATGGTGGGTTGTTTAATGTTTGGAGTTGATTTATCTGTTTTGTAGGTGCGTCGATGCAGGCGGCACGGATCTCAGGTCGGAGTTTGTTGGCTATGGAGTCCGAGATGGAGTTGATCTCGGGAATATTAGAGGGTCTGCAGTATAACAGTTTGGCTTCATAGAGTCTTGAAAGTCAAGTTTCTGGATTGCAGTTTCTTGGTTACATCGACGAAATGGTTGGCGGTGAAGATGAGAGAGTGCATGATGATGATTCTCCTTCTTCCAAAGCTGCCGTGTCTCTGTGAGTAAGTATGTTCTTGGTTTGCTTGAGCTTGTTTTTTCTCAAGCCTGGGCTTGTTGTTTTGTTGAGTTGATATCCTTCTCAGTTTGTTCGATCTGTTTCTTAGGTCAAAGTAGATATTAGGGATATCCTGAGTGACTTGAGCATTCCCGTCCACCAAATCATCATTCACTACAAACAAATTGGTTACAAAATTTGCTCGCATAGCATGAAGACGCCTAATGTGAGAAATGGTTTGAGAAACGTGCCTAAGCAGTCTGTTTGGTTTAAATAATTATTAGGCGCAAAAATGCCTAAATGGTTGTCCAGGGATGGTAGTTTCGTATTTCTTACCAAGTGAGCGCATTTTGGTTTCGTAATGGAATATTCACAAGAATCTTTTGGAATATACGGAATATTTCTTTGTGCTCACACCCGCGCTCACATGCTACCCAACCTCTTTACAAACCCACCTCAGGTAACTGTACTGTGGATGAAATGTTCTCAAAGCAAGGGAATTGATTGAGCATGGAATTGGTCACTGTTGGGGCACAGGGAAGGACTGAAGCCACTCTGCTGTGCAGGTAATACCACCCTGTCTAAAGTACTGCATGGCAGGGATACCTACATGTGTGATGTGTACAACAGAATCCTTGTGGATACCTAGGCAGGCAGGTAGGTAGGTGCTTGGTGAGAAGCTGCCTCACAGCTAAGTAGGGAAGCACACGTTGAGGTTTTACTGTTTGTGCCTGCAGTGCTCGCAGTGTGCGTAGAGAGTAGAGACGGACGGGAGAATCAGGATTGTGGGTTCGAGCGCCGGGCCGATTCTGGAGTTGGGTTCGGTTTGTGGTTGCGATTGGCGGAGAGAATTTTGGTGAGTCAGGCGAAATGTGGAAAAACTTTTGAGTGTTGTGGAGCCCAAAAGTCTTCTCGGAACGCGGTGAGAGCTCTTGGTTTCTCTCTCCTCGTTCTTCGTTACTATCCATGCATCGTCCTGGGCTGTTCTCTGCGATTGTGCGTCGAATGGGTTACTCAAGGTGAATTACGCAAATCAAACATCATGTAAGGATCCCTCTCTCTGTCTCTGTCTCTGTCTCTCTCTCTCTCGGCTGGTGATTTTGGTTCTCCGGACACTTTTTCATTGTTTGTACACAATGGAGGTGGGTCTTCAATGCGCAATTTCTTGCTGGATCATCACTTGTTTGAGAGTTTTGGCTGTGTATCTCTTCTGTGTGCACAGTTCCTGGTTCCCCATTACTGCGTAATTCTGTTTTTCTAGTCGGTTTTATGAGGTGAATTTGCATGCGCATGTCTTCCCCATCAACAATCGGTTTCTTCGTCCGGTCGAATTGCTTGACTATTCTCAATGGGACTCCTAAATTGGAGGGTGTTATCATGGTAAATTGTTGAATTTGTTTCATTGTTTAGTGCGGACGTTTGACGCCCTTGTTTCGCGACTTGGAGAATCGTGTTGAAAGTCTTCAGTGTAGAGACTCGCACAGGGTACCTAAGGCAAGTGTGTCTCTCACGATGTTGACAGTTTTGGACTTCTTTTGGGCAATTTTTCCTCCTGTGAGCTTCCGGGTAGCAGAAAATCGAAGAGTGAAACCCCTTGGCATTTGGTGTCCAAGTCTTCAATCCTCGCGGTTTCTGTTTCTTTTGGTTTGTGTCCCGATGTTGCACTTCTTGTCTGCGCTCTTTTCTCCAAATGGGCTTGCGGATGAATAGTTGGGGGTTCAGTGACAGTCTTTTGGTAATTTCAGAGAGGACATCTCGTTCAGGAGAGCACCCAGTTCATGAGAAAACGGTCTATAAGGTCACCATCATGGGATGGATGGGTTTCTTCTCTGGAGAGACGGATTGACATCAACAAGGGGAGAGAGAATGTACTCATAAGACGTTCTTCGCCGTAGCCTTGTGGCCATTGACCCCGTGCCCAGTTTGAGCGGAACACAAAGGGACAGAACCTACCTTGTCAGGGGCTGATGCCGGTAGTAAGACTTACCTTAGAAGAAACAATTGATCCGGGTTTTCCAGATATCCTCTAGAAATCCCTTTACACAAGCATCAACCTTCTGTGTGTGGTTTGCCAATAACTAGGCCCCAAAAGGGCCTGGGCTTTTGGCTCAGCCTCAGAGACTTTCAAAGTTGGTAAACAGAGGTACAGGCACAATTCCCTTGATAGATTTGAAGAGTGCGTCTCTCTGGTGAGAGAACCCCGGACAATGAATCAGAAAATGAATATTGTCTTCAGGTTGCCCACACAATGGGCAATTGCACTCTCCCTTTCCTCTCTGCTTCTGTTTGCTGTTCAAAGGTAGGCCTCCCGCCCTGAGTTTAAATTTCAGTCTAGTGCCGAGAGTGGGTAGAGCCTTGAAGTCATCCATGATGTCCTCCCCCTTTTTCTGCCTGACTTCATTGTTGTCAGACAATTTCCTGGCAACAGACATGGACACTACAGCCTCTAAGACAGATTTATCCAGCAGGGTCAAGACTTGCTGGCTAAGATTCAGATCCTTGAGAATCTCTTCTACTCTCTTCCGCCAGGACTTAGCCTGTTTGACAGGGCGATCCTGCTTCCAAGATATAGAGTCGATTAACTTAGGGTATCTGATGTTGGACATATGTTGCAGCTGACCCTACCGTCTGACCTTGAATTCATTTTGTCGGGAGCTTAAGGAATGGATGACAAACTCACCCCGAACAGTCACATTGGCTGTTTTGGAACATGCTGACATGCACTCCTTAAGCACTCCCACTTGAATGGATTCTAGAGACTTAGCCTGGTTGGAGTTATCAACCCATATTGCAGATGCGTACGCCAAGGCAGGTCTAATAACGTGACAAAGCATGGTTTTTTTGACCTCAGAGTTGATCCCTCTGCAGTGGAAAATGTAGTGAGACCCAGCGCTTTGCCATTGCCAGTTTGAACAACTTTCTGAGCATGTGCATCCCAATTACAGTTGGAGGAAAACTCAATGCCGAGGTATGTGTAGGAAGGGAGGACCGGAATCTCTTGGCTTCCCCACTGCCACTTGAGATCACCTCCTCCCTCCCCTCGGTCGTTGAATGCCACCACTGCACATTTACTGACGGTAGCTTCTAACCACCAAAGGTCAAAGTATCTCTTCGCACAATCAATCAACTCCTGGAGATTGGAAGGAGTCTCCCCTATGCCTCCAAAGTCATCTGCAAACATAAGGGCTGGTATGGTGGCATCACCCACCCTTAACTCCCTCACTTTCCACATCCTCGAGGAGTTGATTGATGAAAACATTGAAGAGATACATCCTTGAGCTACACCTTGGTCTATGTCAAAGAAGGTAGACTTCTGTCCGTTAACAGCGACACAACTTTTGGTGTGAGAGATAGGGAGAGGAGAGAGAGAGAATGTACTCATAAGACGTTGTTGGCCATAGCCTTGTGGCCATTGACCCCGCGGCTATTGACCCGGCGCCAGTTTGAGCGGAACAGAGCAGAGAGAGAGAGAGAGGGAGAGGGTGAGCAAACTTACATTCCCAGTGACCAGGCTATGAGCTATCCTTGGGGGTACAGTCTGAGGATTCCAACTTGCAGCATTCAGTGAGTGTCGTTTGAAGAGCTCCTTTCACATCCTACTGGACACCCTTGTGTTGATATAGGCATCGTTAACACAGCCCTCTACATTACATGGGCACATCACATATCACGTGCTTACGCTGCCAAATACTCTTCAACGAGAAAGAGGAGAATGTCATAACATGGGAGGAACCAGAGAGAGAGACAGAGGGGTTGCCATGCGGATCCCAACGAATTGTACTTTGTATCAGTTTCCTATCTAAACTATGAGGGTATTGCAGTTCCATGAAGGGTGAGGCATCAGACGTGGAAATGGAGTCCATGAAAAAGGCAAGTGGCAGCGAGCTGGACAGGGCGCCTCTATTGCATCCACCTGCAATGTTTCATGTCGATCAAATTGCATGTGATAGTGATGGAAGTGAACCAGAGAAAGGATCTGGGGCTTCCTGTCGTATTTGCCTGGAGTCGGATATGGTTGCACCAGGTCTGCAGTTTATCATGCCTTTTTCTCTCTTACCCTCCCAAGCTAGTGCGAGATCGGTCTTGGTGGTCAGGTGAGAGTCATACTGAATTTGAAATTGACTAGTTCTGCATAGGAGGTTAATTACCAAGTCAAAAAGACGTGTTTTTTAGGAAAACCTTCACTGCTGACTGCAATAAAATTTTCTTTTCTTGGTTGAATCTATCTAGACTGATTGATCCAAAGGGTGTCAAGGACAATCATGGCATAATGGCCCAGAAACAGAATCTGGGAGGACCTACATATACAGGGTGAAGAACCAGTTCATATTGGGAAGGGGTTTAATGTGTCTTTTCGTACGGCATCTGAGGCGTTGCACAGAGGAAGAACGTGAGACTCAAAACAGTTAATGGTGACCAACTGTAGCCTTATACAGCTGACTTTCATGCATGCACACAGTTGCCGAACCAGTGCTTATCCTCTGACTACTACCTACTCATTGGAGGTTTCAAAATGAGTTGTCCACAGTACATCCTTGATTCAAAATGCTGCTCTGCTTGATTCTGTTGTCGAGGAAAGAGGGTGTTGGAGAGAGCTCTGATATAGGCACATGGAAAGTGGCAGGGGATGAGTTGATAGCCCCATGCATGTGTAAGGGCACCCAGCAATTTGTGCACCGCTCCTGCCTTGACCAATGGCGCTCCGTCAAGGTAATTACTCATGTATTCAATTGTCTTCCTCCCTCTTGGATCCCCTCAGCTCTCAAGTACCTGACTCCCAACAGGTGGTTTTGGTACCTGCCATATGTCATACCTTGCAGGTTCATGCCCTCAAATTTGTACGCGTACTAGTGCTTTTTTATATATGATCCCATGTGTACTGCAGGAGGGGTTTGCGTTTTCACACTGCACTACATGCAAAGCTCAGTTTCATTTGCGGCTAGAGCTACCTGAAGATTACTCTTGGCGCAAAATCAAGTTCAAACTGTTTGTGGCACGCGATGTTGTCCTTGTGTTTCTGGCAGTGCAAACCGTATGTGCCTAACCATCTCCTGCTGTTCTCGTGTCCTTCCTCTTTCCTTGCCACAGCAAAATCGCAAAGATCAGCTCACAAAGGGAGCAAGGGGGTAGATGTGAAGGAAGGGAAATGAAATGAAATGGTACTTTATAACGAGAGGAGCACATGCCTCGTTACATATAATTGAGGAGGCAACTTATCATAGTGTGTTGGATCTGGCTGCAGATGATAACAGCGCTAGGGGGAATCACATACCTGCTGGACTACAATGGCCAGCTCAGAGAATCGTTCAATGGCAGCTGGGATCGTATTTTTTCAAAGCATCCTATCCCCTTCTACTATTGTATTGGTACTTACTCATGCTTCTGTACTCAGTCTCAATCACTTCTACATTGGTTAATGAATCTAAGAGGTGTGCAGTGGCAGTCATCTACTATCGTCAAACCTTAAAGTGGTTGTTATGCTAGTCCTGATCAACTTGGGAGACTGCTTATGTGACTGCTGATTTTGAAACATGTCATCGTCTAAGCTCCCTATCCCGTTTCATTACTCTGTGTTGGTTAGAGAAACTTAGTAGCTCCACGGTATTTTAACAGAAGACCCCCGAATCCTATACTTCTTTGTGACCCAAGATGTACAGATAATGTAGTTCCTTAACGTCAGGGGAGTGAGCCCATTCAGAAAAACCTGAGAAATTGGATAAACAGCTCTGGATAAAATTTGTCATGTCTACTGACACATTTTTTGGTGGAACTATCAGTTGCCACCCACTGGATGCTGCACTCTTGCCTCCCATAATGAGCAGGGTTTTAGCTGTTGGGCTCCTGTCTATCCTGAAGGTTTTGATATCATGTTCACACTGCAAAAACTAGATCACAAAACTTCCCGTGTCAACATGGCTGTCTGTATATATGCGGTATAAGCATAACAGCAACAACCTTGTGAACACCTTGCAATCACCATATCTGTGACCAGAACCCAAAACTTCTGAAGCCAGTCAGTGGTAGCACTGAGGCTTTTTTGGCATGGTGAAGATCCCAAAAACTTTGGGGGTGGTTTTGGTTCAGATCTTGGAGGGGGCCAGGGATGGGGGAAGTGGATGCTTTATAATGTAGAACCCATGCCCATCCCCAGCAGCTCCATCAGAGAGGCCAGATTTGCAGTCTTTGGCAACTGGGACCACGTCTCAGTTTATGTTGCCTGGATAGCCTCAAACAGCTGTTTGGTGGGTTGGGGGTGGTGCAGGCCTACTGTCAAATGTGGGCTTTATCTCTGTCTGTCTTCTCCGGCATAGACTGGCACTTTCAAGAAGTAAACGTGCCAAAGTCCCCAGTGAACCTAATTGTAGTAGAGTTCTGGACATTCATAAGCAAAACGCACTACCTCAAATGGGAAACCCAGTTGAAAAGAAATCTGTATGTAGGGTATCTATTGAGTATTGTTGCAAGGAGGTAAGTGCAAGTGAGCGCCATGGCAAAGTTTGACCCATAAGTTCCCAGCTTGCATTCTAAGCTGAGTGTACATAGAGTCCTCTAATATTCTCCATTTCTGCCATGTGTGATCAACTAATGAGTTTTGATAACTTTGTAAGAGGCAAGGTGACGGGGCAAAGCAAAGCTTGCAGCTGTTGGATGCTTGAGATACTCATGCGCACATGCAGGTTCCAAGAGATAGCCAGTGGTTAGGGCACTGCAGGGCTGTGGGTTAAAAATGCATAGTCGTTACCCAAAAAAAGTCCCTGGTAGCACTTAATTGAGATACTTCATGTGCACTCACCTTCGCCAAGTGTCTATCTTCTTCTTTTGGTCACTCCCCAGCAGAGTATACTGGGGTTGTCGATAACGACTGTATACCCCATATGGACACACTAGACAGGATAAGGGGCTGACACTATTTATGTCCATTGGCAGGTGTATTCCTCTTCTTTCTGATTATGGGAGTGGGAGGAATGGTCATTCACTGCTTATCAATGGGGAATGGTGGCGGTTGCCTGGATGGTTGCCGCGAACCATGCTATGCATGGGGCTGCTTTCCTGCCTCGGTGGAGGCATGTGGGGTATTCCTTGTGATCTTTGTTATCCTCTTTGCCATTTTGGGGGTGGCCTATGGTCTTCTAGCAGCAACTATGGCTGTCCAGAGAATCTGGCAGCGTCACTACCACATCCTGACCAAGCATGTCCTCACTAAGGTTCAACATTTCTCCAAATATTCTGTATCTGTATTTTAAATAGATGACTCGCAGTCTGAAGTTGGGTCCATTTTCATTTTCTATCTATACGAAGTACTCTACCAATAGTGCGAAGTGTCTTCTGTATGATTGAGATAAAAGTTACATGGACATGCCCGTGGTCCAGTTTCATGTGTGTGAAGTGTGCATTAGAGAGATTTCTTGGTAGACTAGCCCTGTCTGTACGGATCTGATGATTACCTAATCTCCTCTTCTTGTGGAATGTTGCAGGAGTATATAGTGGAAGATATGCATGGCAACTACGAACCTCCCACTTTAGCAGGGGAGCATGCTGATCGACTGCGCTCCTTGAACCTTCTGTAACACATGATCGTGTTCCTCTCATACTTGGGGTGTGAGGAGGATGTGATAATAATGTGTTTGGATTGTCTTTGTAAGGAATTGACATCCTCAGAAAGTCAGGAGTATGGTTAAAACAGATGTGTTTGCTTCTGTTGCTATGGATAGTTGTCAGCTTAGAAGCAACTGTACATATGTGGGTGATATTGTTTTTCTGCCTAGCATGAACTAACGGCAGGGACAAACATCTCCCCAGGGTAAAGCTCTTCATTGAAATTTCCACTGAATGTCGCTCAGTCAAGAAGTTATGGACATGTCATTAAAACTTTCGGCACAACACCAATAGGCCCCGAATAGAGTCACTGTCGCGACCTCTCATCTCTATGAGTTTTCCATTATTCATTCGTTACCATCATCCGGTCCGGACAAATGACTTTCCCGGCGGCGCCGGTAATGCGGCAGTGTCGGTAAGCGTGTGGGACGTATGAAAGTGGTGGGAAACCTCATCCATAGTCTAGTAGACTGTCAGAAGGTAAACTTCCAGATACTACTCTTGTTGGAGTTATCCTGACTGTGATATTGTTCCATTGGCTTTAAGACAGACTGATTGCAACTTCACAATGTAGACTTTCTGGTACATATGAAAATTCTCTCAATCTCTGGACAATAATACAATCAGGATCCCCCTCCTTCCCGCAAACTTTGGATGTTCGCTACTGACGACTTTGGCACTCTCGGATCAGAAGCCACACCACTTAATGCACCTTACCATCCCAGGAACACTACCTTATCTCATGGCCTTTCTAAATTAGAAAGGTCATAGCATACAGAATATAAGCTAACAACCAACCTTACAACCAACAACAACATCACACTCCTCGTGCAACACACTACTAGTCAGACATTCACAAGACCGACTGTCACAGGAGTGCAAATGGAAGGGATAATATCCTCACTCTATTTCTGACCAGTTCTAGTAACACCAGATCCATTGGGTACTGTATCGCTTGGTCCTTAGAAAGACATTAGGGTACATGCAAGGGCGAAGAACTCGATTAGCGACGTCTCATAAAGAAGGTGCCAAAAGATCAAGGCAAACCAGCTGGAAGTAAAACGGATGTGAAAAGCTTTGTTTCCCACCAAATCCAAGTTCTCCTACCTGTTTTCTATGAATTGAGATAATACATGGGTGACTATCACCAGGATACCCTCATCAACATTCCTGGCTACAAACTACAATCACAGTCTTCTGTAAGCCAATGATCAACAAGAGCTTCCCATGCCAAAACGTTTTGTCCTGACAACAGAGCTACATCAGACTAAATCAAATCAGCCACATTCATGGGCATTTCGTCGATTTGCGTGCTGTAGTACTGCTCAATGTCACGCAATATCCGAATGTCATCACTCCGAACAAAGTTGATTGCCACACCCTGCATTACCAGATATGCAATGTTCATGATTAGCTTTCAACCCTATAAGCATATACTACCAGCAGTTGAGCCAGCAAACACTGAAGAGCTTGATTGATCTGACAAAGCACGCTGACTATACAAAGGTATAACTAGTTCCACATGCGACAGAGGAAGGATATTTTTGCATGCACAGCAGTCAACTTCACATCCTCAAGCCAAAAATGTTAGAGCAGAAAAGTAGGGAAGAACAGAGACAGTGTTGAGGGGAGCACAAAGGGGAATGAGGATGAGACACAGGATAAACTGTACACACCTTGCGGCCAAAACGGCCAGAGCGCCCAATGCGATGAATGTAGAGCTCACGGTTGTTGGGAAGATCATAATTGATCACCAAGGACACCTGCCAACCATAGACATTATCCACACATTTAGAGGCCTTCATTCATGGTCTACAAAAGTGGCTTCAAGATTCTGATCAGTAAATGGATATGACATGCATCTGCGAGTTGGGCACTCCACACATCCAGAAAGTAGGGAATCTAATCCTAAACGCCTTAAATATTGACTTAGAAAAGCTCCCAGGAATAGATAGTACATGAAATGCATGCCCAGCACATTAAACACAGGTGACAGGAACCCACTTGTTGCACATCAAGACCGCGAGCCCAGACGTCAGTTGTAATGAGAACACGTGTGTTGCCAAGTCGAAACTCTGCCATGATAGCATCTCGCTCCTTTTGGGGCATGTCTCCGTGCATTGCTGACACAGTGAAATTATTGCTTCGCATTTTCTCAGTTAGCCAATCCACCTGTGACAGTTAAGGTTCTCATTAGTAATACTTTTCAAAGATAACAAGCTTCTGTGTCCTTCACGAACCTCCGACAGAGTGGGCAACCAGTGAGTGTCAGTGAAGTACTCCAACCCCCTCATTAATTGAGCATTTAGTCAGGTGTGTCCTCTACGCATACACACACTGCCACACCAAAGTTATTGGACCCCCCACAGCATGGCTCAACTCAACCTGGTTAATAGTCATTGTTCGACACATCATGAGCACTACCTGTGAGCTACAAAACTAGAGTTCAGCATATCTAATGGAAGATCATAAATATATCACAAAGTTATGCTGGTCTTGAAGCATGTTCACAACGTGTTATAGATTACAGGGTATCTGTAACTGCCAAGCCTTACCTTCCGTTTTGTGTTGCAAAAGATAACAGCCTGGGTGATAGTAAGGGTGTCATAGAGGTCACACAGCGTGTCGAACTTCCATTCCTCACGTTCAACAGCCACAAAAAATTGTTTGATGCCCTGTGGACAACCATACCAACAAGAAGGTTATAAGTGGTTTCCTTATCCCTAATTAAGCCAGATTCTTGATTTCCGACATGAAAGGGCATTCATATAATATCACTCAGTGGTGTTGTTACCCAATTCCTGCTCAATACAGTTGACAGTCTGTATGCTCAGATTACTAGGGAAACCCCCCCTGCTGGTGGGACCATCGATTAACATGTAGTGTGTTTCTACACATCTCACTTAACTGTCTATCTTGAAGCTCAAAGGGGGTCAATGTCTGTATTCAGACCATGCATGGATATCTGCAATATGTTCGACCATTCACCCACTGATATACTTTTGAGTATAATTAACCTTCAAGAGACCTTTGAGAATGCAACAACAGCTACTACTGGACCAAGAGCTCTTACCTCCAGGGTCAACTCATCACGCTTCACAAGAATCCGAACAGGGTCGGTCATGAACTTGTTTGTCATCTCCAGTATTTCATGTGGCAACGTTGCAGAAACCAACACCACCTGGATCCAGATACTCAGAGCTATCAGATTCAGTCCAAAAGACAAGAAGATCCAAAAAAGGGAATGTAAGGAAAACTGAGCCAAAACACCAAACCACCCTGAGATACTGAGACATCAAGCTTACAACTCAGTTGAATAAGGGAGCTCGGGTAACTAGCAAAAAGGATTACTCAGTCAGGAAAAGCCCTTAACCATTCATGGTTTGAGCTGCAAGTGTCGGTATGGCCATTGCAACGTACAATGTCTAATCATAGCTAGGGAGAAACCTCATCACACCAGAAACTTACCTGGAGCTCAGGAGGGAGGTAGCGGTACACATCATAAATCTGATCCTTAAACCCTCTGCTTAGCATTTCGTCTGACTCATCCTGGAAAACCAATCACAATAACCAACCCCTTGGTGAGAACTTTCTGTGCCAAGAGAGTGGTCCATTCATACAGATGCATGCTAAACTCTTTGGCTTCCATTCAGTAAGCTTGCTAGTTTCCAAGATATGAGAACACACACACATAGACCAAGCATAAAGAATCCACCGAGCCATAGATTGGATTTAGGAAAACCAGGAATATAAAACACAGCTAATATCTCATATTCTTGAAATTGACTACCAAATATATAAACCTTTCATTAGCTACCTGCAATTTTTCATCTACTGCTTCACAAACATGGAGATGACTTAGACATGTGTATTGCAGACACCATCCTGGTTTGGTACTATGAGCCTCCAGTGACATTATTCACAATGTGACCTAACATTAGAGCTGCAAATAGTAGTATTTCAGCAGTACCCAACACCCAGCTGAGCTGAGTTTCAAACTTATGTTGCTTGGACTATTTCAGGCGACCAACCACCCACCTCCAAGTTGAACATGAAAGCCTAGTAGCAGAAAAACCTGAACAGCCACAAAAAACCCTAATTGGTCACAAACTTAAAAGGCAGATCAACACTCACCAGAATGAGGAGCTTGATAGATCTCGTGCGCAGAGTCCTTCTTTTAATCATATCATAGACACGGCCAGGTGTTCCTGAGACCACATGCACACCATGCTCCAGCTTACGAATGTCTTCTCCAATGCTTTTGCCCCCAATGCACGCATGTGCTTGCACATTCATGAAGTCTCCAATTGCTAAAATCACCTTCTCTGTTTGTGCTGCCAGCTCTCGTGTAGGTGACAGTATGAGCGCTTGCACCCTGCACTTATCCCATTACCACCATATCTCAAGGTTACAATCCCCAACAAGACATTGAAAGTATACTGCATAAACCTTTCTAGCATTATCGACTGTAAGTCTATCCACATCCAATTATTCGAGGGAGTACATGTCAGGTTAGACATTGACTGAGCGATGTATTCCTGACAATAGTACCGCCATTGCCCCGGCCAAAATTCATGAAACAGAACAACAGAAAGACTAAAAACCACATCAACTTCATCCATAGGATAACCATACAGCAAGTTTAGCCTTACTCGGAGTAGCACATGACCCGAATACAGGTTTACAGGCGCCATGTCAAATAGTTGACAACTGAGCTGAGCTTCAGCCACGACGTCTTGTTTTTACAAGCCTCCCACCCTATAGCTCACCTCTCTTCCACAGTACATCTTATGTCATTTACCCTAATGTTTTCATAACTTCTAAAATCAAAACCTAGATCATAATATAGACTCTTCACCTGACCTTTACTCTCGTCTTTGTGAAGGATAGGGCATGCAGCATAGGTACCCTTAGGATATAGCAAAGTCCACCATATGTAATGTGCAGATTACTAATGGGACATAGACTTTAGGAGACTGGAAACTACCTGGGACGAATTTTACCTCAGCACCGGTGAAACATTTTGGAAATAGACCTTCCTTTGCAGTTGTCTGTCCCTATTTCCTAACACTAATTTGTGCTACAAAATGTATCCTGAATGTAAAGAATGATAAAGGCGAAACAATATGAGGTATGCACCATACTAAAGAATATTTGATCATGTAGAAGAAGGTATAAGAGACATACTCGCGAGTGGTGGTGTCAATCATCTGGCAGACAGCCAACGCTATCATCGAAGTTTTTCCTGTCCCCGACTGCGCCTGTGCAATGGCATCCCGCCCACTCGTGATAGGCATCACTGCCCGCTGTTGAATGGCAGAAGGCTTCTCAAAACCGTAAGCATAGATGCCCCGCAAGAGATCCTCACGTATGCCCATCTGATCAAAGCTGGAGATGACCTCAACACCAGCACTGGTCTCAAACACAAGGTGCTCATCCTCATCCATGTCTTCACGGGCGTTCCGATGTCTAGGGCCTCCAGTGGCAGCCATTGCTTCCTCCAAGATCTCCTGGAAAATTATCCCCACGCTCAGACTCAAACTCTAGGCTTACCCACAAAACCCTAAACTCTCGAATGCAAAACTCCTACCACAATTTCCACTGAAACGCCCAAACCTCAGAGGGTCCTTTACGACCACGACAATAACTTGACCTAAAGTGCAACAATCGCAGTCAATCTCCAGACCCCAACTCAAACCCAACAACTGCCTACTCGTCTCCCTCCAAAAACCGCTAACAAGTCAGACGACGTAGAACTGAACGGAAGAGAGTAAAACTCACGAAAAACTTGCATCTCCAGACACCAACCCAATCACAACAGCGAGATGCCTACGCAATGTCTCACGGAAATCATTCCAAGGTCGGAAAACCCTCCAAAATCCCACACCCATTGCTTGGGCTTTAAAGTTAGGTTAGTGTGGGGAAAAGGAAAGGAGACTAATAAGGTGAAGGGAGCGGGGGGAGAGGTCCTTACCAAAGTTCAACTGATAGTCTCCGGCGTGATCACCAAGCGGGAGACAGATGCCAGGAAAACCTCCACTACGACAGAGCGGCTATGCAGGCGGCCGCTCGAACACTCCGCGCATCTACTTCTCTCAGAAACCTTCAAAGATTCTGTACTATACCCTTGTAGTAGGATAGGAGGCCAACTGCAAGGTCACACAGCACTGTAGAAAGCTCCGATCTTGTCGCGCACATTCACAAGACAAGGCCCCCCCCACATCAGCCTGCCATCTCTTTTGCTCTTTATATGCTATCCCTTGTGTCCGCGTCGAGGCGGCAGTTTCACAGATCCGATGGTCCAGATCATCTCACCTCCTACGTTTTCTCAGTCGTAACATGACACCCGATTTAGGTTAGCAGTTTCCAAAAATACTCGGGCTTATCGAGGACAAAAGTTGAAGTTAAAGGCAAAGTAAAGTAAAGTTTGTTTAACGTCCAGTGAATTTACAGAACATTTTCTTCCCTTTATCCCCTGAAGATTGTTTGACCAAAAGGTTCAATCCCTTTTTCTTTTTTTTTCTTTTTCTAAAAATTGGCAACCCAAAAAGAGAAAAAAGGTTTGCAGCCCGGGTCTGCTCCACTTTGGTTTGAGTCCATCATATCCTGCACAAGTAGCAAAAGCTCTACAGAGCAACATGGAAGAACAGATGAGAGAAGACTGGAGCATGAGAGTCGGCCTCAAGAGGACAAGACAATTGAGGAAAGGTGACCATAAGTGGGATTCGAATGACCAAACTGGGTTGGGGCTTTGATCTGACGCTACTGTAGATAGTTCGACTCCCCTACAGTAATTTGATGTGTGCCAGAGGTTGCTGGCATTGGGTAAGGAAGTAGGATAGTGGAGGAACACAACTTTGCCATTTGGATTAATCAGTTGACTGCTATGGTAACTTGCGTCCCATCGTCACTTCAAGTCAAGCTCCATTCAAAGACCTTCACAGGAGGTCCAAAGCCTGTTAACAAAACTTTCATTGATGCTGCTGCTTCCTTGTTCTTAGCCATCAATATAGCAAAACCCCCACCACCGGCACCGACAAGCTTGTGCCCACAGCTCAAGTGAGCAACACTTTTGAACAAAGAATCGACAAACAAATTGCTGCAGTCTGGATCAAGCTCTTGATGTAGCAACCATGCCTCCGCCATGATATTCCCCACAGCATCCAAGTCATGAGAAGCAAAAGCTGCTTGTCCGAATTTGGCCAAGGAGGCCAGACGCTTAATGGCGGAAATCAGTCGGGTGTCCCGTTGTAGGTAGCGGCGTACCACTTTCTGTAACACTGTGTGGGCAAGCCTCACCTTTACACCCCAAAGCCCATCTACCAAATTTAGCATGATTTGCCCATGACTGCAGTGTTTCAGCATTTGTCTCTTTCACTCCCCCTCCCCCTCCCCACACCAAGGCCTTCTACTCTTTGTGCTTTTTCAACAGTCTCTGTCCAACTATCTGTCTCATAATCTACCGTTCTCCTATTCAGTCCCCTTTCTCATGCTGCAGAACATGTGGGGCTACTGTAAACAAAATAGACTCAATCACTGCTATTGATGATTAATCTCTTTCTTCTTTGTTTCAATCTCACAAATATATATAGACCCCAGCCTGTCCACTGAGGACACCACCACAGCTGGTTGTCAAGGCAGGTGCTACTGATCTGGTTCCCCCTGAAACCAATCTTCTCTAATATAAACATGCAGACATGTGCCGCCACCTACCTGGTCACAAGTTACATGTGGGAGCCGTACCACAATGCCGTGCTTCCATGGGATTACGAAAAGGTTATGCCAAGTGGAAAACTTAACACGCTCTCAGCTGTTTTGACTGGACGCATTCTGATAGAGATGTCCTGCCTGTGTAAGCTCACAGACAGATGTGGCCTTGCATTGGAACTTCACCCAATACAAGAGTACTGTTTGACTGTAGCTCTTGGGTTGTTCACAGCAACTTCATCAAGGCCCCAAAATTTCCACACTGTTCATCTAATTCCAACCCAACAGGACACTCATTTAGTTTTCATATCTGTACCTGGCCAGTGAAAACCACAACCATGCGCTCCTCCAGCAATGCTCTCAAGGGGGAGCCCACAGGAATAGACTCTACATTCCATCTCAGGGGCCTGCCTGGGAAACTTGTAGTGCATTTGATGCCTGGGTAAACCCCACCAATCTGGTCTTGCCACCCGCCCCCAGTGCCCATCAGCTGTTCTAGAACAAATACAAGGCGTACCACAGTCTCAGGCGCTTCATCTCCCCCCTTAGCTCGCAGAAGCCCTTTGACTACAGCAGCAGCTAGGATGCTAGATACCCCTAGTCCACTACCCCGGGGCACATTTGACCAGGTCCGTATCTCTAGGCCTCCTAACATTGGACTAACATCCCAAGAATTTTGACCCCCATATCCTGTCACGATGAGGGCAGCTTTTACCAAGCGAAATGGATCATCTGCCTGGAAAGGAGGGGAGAGAGCTACAGCATCAATTCTGGCCATATGGCCAGCATCATCGCTCACAAAAACTCCCGAACTTGAGGGCTTGACCACTATTTCAGCACCAAGTGGAGAGCAACCCTCCAGATGCACAGCCATGTTGAGCACACACCCAGAGCGCTCCAGGCTCCAGGGAGGAGTGTCGCTCCATCCCCCCACAATATCTAGGCGCACTGGCAGCTCCACTGTAACAGATCGTACTGAGGTAGAGAGTAAGATCGGATGACAGATACCCTCATTCTTCAGCTTTAAGACCTCTCTTTCAACAGCATTCACCTTCCCCACTGCAAAGTTGGACAGCTGCATACGTCAAAACTCATTTTGCAACATACTTATCTTCTGGGTGCACCATGGCCAGCCTTCTTACCATCAGAAAAACACCATCCATCCCTCCTTATGGCAATGATCAATGAAGGATTGGAAGGAAGGTCCTTACCCACGTCATCCTGCACTGCAGCAGCTGAAGTCTCAGCAGCAACTGACCGCCAAACCTTCTTTTCAGCATCCACTGAAGCTATCTCATCCCCACATGCTTTGTAAATGTCCGCTTGCACTTGATATGCCCGGCTAGCTGGTAACTGGAGAAAACACCCACCCCCTGGTTCTGGACATTGTGACAATAAATCATGGCATATCTCAACTCCCGAGTCTTTATTTGCTAGCATAATTCCTTGGCAAAGTTGGGCTACATTGCGACCCATGAACCCACAATTGATGCTTGCCTGAGCAAACCCGGATGCCAACCTGGCATGATGCTCCCTAGTTTCGCAATACATTTGCTTGAAATCAATGCAGCCATGGAGATCTGCCAGGCTGACTCGCTTGTTGGCACGCCACAGGCCACATATGTGCTCAGCGGTGTCCTTTAAACCAATGCCCATCAACCACATACTAAAGTCAATCCCTTCTCCAGGGGGTACCACTGGGAAAAGCCTTGCATGCCACAAATCATCCTGGGAATTTCCTTTTCCAGCCCAGTCCCAAAGGTCCTCATATCGAATGCCTCGCTCAGACAAAAACCTGCTCCATGATTTACCACAGAAAGTTCCCCCTTTGACTGCTGGCAACTTTGGGTCATCATCTATGCCACAACAGACTATCACACGGGCAGCCTCTGATCGGTCCAGGTGGCTAGAACCAGTCAAAGGAACCGCCCACAGGCAGCGACCGTTGGGCACTACAAGAGGACGTTGGGGAGCACTGGCTGGCCTGCAACTCAGTTTCCTCTCTCCTGATTGGTCCTGGACATGGAGACCCATGGCCACACACCGTGATCCAATTTGAACTCCTTGTCCAAGAGTGCAATCAAACAGAAAGCTGCCCTCCCCTACTGACACGCCACCCGAGACATCGCAGCCAATAAGGACTGCTGACGGTGCCACCTCACAGGATGTGGCACTTGCTACAGCACTGAAGTGTTGTCTTGTTACTCGTTCTCCATGGTCTTCAGCAAGATGGTCCAGGACTTCACTGGATGTTCCAAAATGAAGGAAGGCTAACTCTCCTGAAGACCACGTGTAAGTGTTAAGAGAGACAATTACAATTGAGGAGAGAACAAAAAAGGGAACATGGGTCGTAACAGAAGACAGAAGAGCGGTCCAGCCTGTAGACACCCGAAGTGACACAGGCTGGTCAGAAGTTTGGGTCCAAGATGATCAATGAACAAAGGGAGCGAAGTCAAAGTTAGGATTTCTATGCAGAATCAAAGAGGGAAAAGATACTGGGAAAATAAAATTTAAGGAAAAAGAAAATGGTAGTGAGAATGCCCGATGACTATGTACGAGTGCAACAATGGTACAGTCTGCTGGACCCCAGTGCACCAATCAGCTGCTTGCCAAGTGGGCGTGACTCTAGCCATCTGTGCCGTGAAGGCACCCATGCCCCTGCCACCTCCTCATACAAGCTCACCTGTATTGCCACTGACTACAGTTATATACAGATAAATGTGAAAAAACACGTCCCTGCCCCTATGGGGTAGAGGCTTCGTGATCCTAAAGAATCAAATACCCTGTTTGTCCTTCTTGAAGCGTCAAAGCCTAGCAGCTAAAGTGGTGTCAAAATTCTTCTATGATTGCTTACTTAGTCCAGCTACCATTTCTTTGCGGACAGCAGGGGAAGAGAGGAAAGGGGCTAAAGGGGAAAATACAGACATAAATCGGCAAACTGACTCACCCAACGCGGGATACTCTCAGACAAAGAGAGAGGTAGGAAAGAGATACGGAGAGCCCACCCACTTCTTCTCTTTCAGCAACAATATCAGTCAGGGGGTTTGGATCTGCAAGTGCCAACCCAACCAGATCATTCCAAGCTGCTCCCCGCACAGCAAAGATTCCAGTATCCAACAGTGCCATGCCAGCAGAACTGACAGCCCCCCTCTTCATCATGTCCTCGACACTAGGCTTCTGCAATAGGTCTTCAACCAGGACTGGTCTCACAGGCTCCTCTTCACCCTCCTGGCCTTGAAGTTTCAGGATTGTGTTCCCATTAAATGGAAGATATGGCTTTTTCTCACTGGCGCAGGATAGTATAACACCATGCTTGCTGGCTGTAGCTAATGCTGTAGGCACTGTAACCACACAGGCCCCACTTTCAGGGAGAGAAAGGGTGGAGGCGTCAAAACAAGGGAGCACGTCGCCAGTCATTATCAATAGCCCCCCTGCACAAAATGAGGCCAAAAGTTTCAGTGGATGAAGCCCTTACATATGATGGGGAAGAGATCTTTGATGTAGTAGTTCGAGCCGCTGTTTCCAACTCATGAAGTACTATGCACTGCACAATTAATGACCGGTATTTCAATATATACTAGAGATCAAGATAAGATCCAAACAGTTTGAGAAACTTGTGTAGGTTTCTGCAGAGTGAGTGGCAAGGGATACGCTACAATCGCATTGATCCATTCTCTCCTTCAGAGACTCTGCACAAAGTTTTTTGGACAAGTTTGTCAAATGAAAGAGAAAGATGTCCGTCTATTAGCAAGTGAGGTCACTTTGTTAGAACTCAAAAACCCCAACAGCCAGAAAATCATGTGAGGTGAAAGAGAGTAAAGCAAACCACCAAGCATACTTTTAAGACTTCAACGTCTAATTATCACCTTTATTGGCGAAAGCTTGGAGCGCACGTGCAGAGATGGCAAGAATATGGTCGAAAAGGGTCATGATTGGTCCGTCAGGGTCCTCCCCAGCCAAGAATGGTAATGGTATGAAAGCTTTGCCTATGGGATTTGCCCATGGCACCCGTTTGGAATCACCTCCGGTATGGAGCAACAAAACTCGCATCCCTGTTATCGACCCCTCCTGATTGGCCAATCCAGTTGCCTGTGGTGGCCATTGTTTTGTTGCTGGAAAGGCCTGGGTCTCCTGCTTCAATTTCTTTCATGGATGAGCTTCATGAGGTACTTCATTCACAACAATGTTGCACAGCCTTCAGTTTTTGATGATTCAACATATACAGAAACGCAGATAGCTATTTGTAGTACGAAAGATCAATACTCAACAAATAGATCACTAAGATATGGCAGATGCGCTAATAAATTGATCAGAAAAAAATCCAACCCAATGCAAGTAATTCAGATGACCAGTGAGTGAGCTGCGAGGATGCAAGATCATTTCTTGAGAAGCACCCTACATATATGGGTGCAAGTAAATAACAATCAAAGAATATTAACAAAGTGTAAACCCAATCAATGTTAGTGGATCTGTGATTGTTACTACTGCCACCAATCTGTATGGTTAATTCCTGGGAAACAACTGCAAAGGGATTTGTGCTGCAAGTTACCATTTACAACAACCTAAACCTCGCTAGTGTGTACAATTAGCACATACCGTGCTCAACAAAGATTTGGCATTAAAGAATCGACAAAACAAACAGCTAGTCTTCACGTACGTCATCCAAGGCACTATGGTGTGTGACTTACTCCACCTCGGGAAAGCGAAAGATGACAAGCGAGACCCCGTATAGCACAGAGTGTCGCTCCTCCTGATCCAATTCGGTGGCCTTGGGGATCAGGAACTGCCAATACCACAGTGCTGGCAGCAATTGTCCCCTTCAACTGGGCTTGCTCTAGCCGCCACTGAAACAAGTTCGCTTGTGCCGGGCTCGCAGCTGTCAAAACAATCGCATCCCATGTGGGCACCCGGGACGGGCATCTTACCGACAGACGAAGGACACTCCATGCCTCCGATAAAATATCTAACGGATCGCGGTTGGAGCTCCTGTAAGGCGCCATTGTCGCCAACAATGCAATCAAAAAATTCTTTCTTCGCAAATGCTTCCACCTTCAAAGAAAATTACATTCAAATACAGAAATCTTCCGACCAAATGCAGATCCTCGCAGATACAGAACCCTCCACCTTGAGCTGATTATCCTCTACCTCCAAATCTCCAAGCAATGCTTCACCACTCCCACTGCACAACCAATTCCTGAGCTACAAATCACAATTCTCCTACCTCCCAAGCGATCCAGACCAAGAATCCCTCAAAAACACAACACACTCACATCCCTCGGGACGATCGATGCTCACATCTCCACTGCAGTCCAGTCCTCGCATATTCACTTGGCTATACTCCTACTGTATATCTATACGAATGGCTATACATCCTCTGCGTATACATACAAATGACTATATATTTTCCCACCAATCGGGGCCTAGCAGCCGAAATATATTAATTAATTAATTATTCTAATTCGGCTGTCTCAAAAACTTCCAAGACATTAAATATTAATAACGTAAAATATATTTTATATACTAAAAATTAGTATATATCTATTTATTTATGGAATCTTTACAAAAAATCAGCGCGGATGATAATGACTCGGGGGAAAAAAGTGTATAGTTTCTGTCGTAAGCTTCTACCCCCTTTTAATTTAAAAGAAAAGAAAAAGAAAAAAACGCTCGTACGGTGTAAGTACGCAGCAGTAAGGTTGCTACTTGTTACCTCAGGGATTCTGCGGTCGAATCCCACTGCCATGGTCTCCGAGTCGCTTGCTGCTACATTACTGACTAATTTGTAGGAGTACAGCAATGTTTAAATATATGGAGAGTACCTAAAAGGCTGGAGTCATGGATGCCTTGCCTGCCGTACCTAACTTACTACTTGGCTTACTAGCAGGGAGAAAGCTAACTAGTAACAGTTAAATTTCTCTTTTACTAGCTGCTTACAGTACATGTTACTTACTATTTTTAACTTTGTACTTATGCTTCGTGTAGAAGCCTTTGGAATCTGGATGCAACCGTTCGATCTAAGATCGGACAGCTATGCGGGACGTACTAGACCGCAGGGTCAGGTAAAATAGTAACCCAAAAGGAACTACGCTTTTTGACTAACCGATAAGGACTCCTCACGCGGAGCACCTACTCAAGTGATACGCAGTTGCGCTTATCACCCAGTTACTAATCATGCCAAAACTTATCCGTGTATGATTATCTTTATTTTATGTCGATAGGTGGTAGTGATAAGTGGTAGTGATAAGTGGTGAAAAAGGAGGTTTCGCCAGCGTGTTCTGGAAGTTACGCCAGGGACGGAGAATTATAGGGCGAGGCTTAATACGGCGGCGAAACTAGATACGTGAGGCGAGGGCGAGTGATAAGCACGCGGCGAGGGGGAGGGGGGCTATAAAAGGGCGGTGGAGGCCAAGGGCTCGTCACTCCCGACTCTGCGAGAGCGGGAGAGAGACAGAGAGACGCAGCGACGCATGCGCACGGATTCGACATGCGGCTATGGCCAAGAAGAAGAAGGCGCCTCTGCAAGCCTTGGCAGCCCGTGCTCCCACTCCGTCTCTGCGTTCTTGTGGTATTTGTCGCAATCCCGTGTTTTTCGGCATTTTTTAGATTTTCTTGCTGAAATTCTGCTGTGGAGATTTTTGCTGTGGATTGCATCGGTGATGGAAGGTGTTGAGAGGTTCCGTGGTTCTTTGATGGCAAAATTTTTGTGTCCCCTTCCCCCTTCCTCCGGCTGCTGCCATCTTTCTTGGCTGTTGTCTGTTGGTCGTTTTGTATTTCTTCCTCGCCGATTTTATATCACGTTTCTGCTTTTAATCTTGACAAATTATCCGGAAATTCCTTCTTGGTAGATTTTCGATGTGTTTTCTCCCTCTTCGCACCATTTTCGTCTCCTGGTGCACTCCCTTCTCCTGTTTTCTTTTTCCCGTTCAGAATGTACTGACAAGTGATATGCTGCAACTTGCATCCTCGGTGTGGGAGTTCTTTTTGTTTTTTATTTTTTTCAGTTTTAGCCTTCTTGATGTGTGCACCAATGCTGGATGGTACGGAAGGCTAAAAGGTTGTACCGTGTTGTAGATTTACAGAGAATTGCCCAACTTTTGTTGAAAGGTTTTGGCCCAATTAGCTTTGCACGGCACATTGGCACATTGGCTGTACTGATTATTCTCTTTAATTCCACATCTTTTGGGGAATGATTTAGGGCTAGGGTTTTGGTGACATTGGATCTAAGTGTTTGGCATGTTCAAATTTGTACGAGAGGTGTTGTGTGGATGTTTTCAAACTTGTGGTGTATGCGAAATGTGTTTTGCATTCTTCCTGGATTCCTGCAAAACTTGTTAAAATTTGAAGACTGTACCCCTGCTTTTCACACCGGTGACAAACATCCAGTAAGAAGGAGGGAGGAGAAAGATAGATGAGGGCAGATGGAAAGAATGTACTCATAAGACGGTTTTTATCGTAGCCTTGTGGCCATTGACCCCTCGCCCAGTTTGAGCAGAACACAAAGGGACGGAACGTACCTTTGTCGGGGGCTGACGCCGGTAGTAAGACTTATCTTGTAAACAATTGACCAGGTTTTCCAGATATCCTCTAGAAATTCCCTTTACACAAGCATCAACCTGCTGTGTGTGGCTTGCCCAATAACTAGGCCCCAAAAGGGCCTGGGCTTTTGGTTCAGCCTCGAGACTTTCACAGTTGGTAAACAGAGGTACAGGCACAATTCCCTGGATAGATTTGAAGAGAGCGTCTCTCTGGTGAGAGATCCCCGGACAATGAATCATGAAATGAATATTATCTTCAGGTTGCCCACACAACAGGCAATTGCACTCTCGCTTTCCTCTCTGCTTCTGTTTGCTGTTCAAAGGTTCTAGAGGTTGTTTCCTCGAAGGCCAAGCTTGCTTTCTGTGAAACAGGGGCTGTGTGGATCATATCTTCACTTTAAGCCAAATTATCCAGGGAAGGAGAAAAGAAGGGAAACCCACTTTTCTTCTTTTCTTGGATGTCAAAAAGGCTGATGACACAGTGTGGAGAGACGGTCTATGGCTCCGACTCTGGTCATGTGGGATCAAGGGGAAGATGTGGAGAGTGGTCCACACCTTGTATGCTCACACCAAAAGTTGTGTCACTGTTAATGGACAGAAGTCTAACTTCTTTGACATAGATCAAGGTGTAGCTCAAGGACGTACACGAGTAGAAGAGATTCTCAAGGATCTGAATCTTAGCCCGCAAGTGTTGTCCCTGCGGGATAAATCTGACTTAGAGGCTGTAGTCTCCAAAGCCATGTCTGTTGCCAGGAAGTTGTCTGATGAGAATGAAGTTAGGCAGAAAACTTCCGTTAACTTGTTTCCGCTCTGTGACATGGGGGAGGACATCATGGATGAACTCAAGGGTCTACCCACTCTTGGCACTAGACTGAAATCTAAACTCAGGGCGGGAAGCCTACCTTTGAACAGATGGAACGGACAAGAAGGTGGGGGGTGGGTAGTAGAGCATTTACGGTCTGGGTAGGGGTGGCTGCAAATGAAACGGGGAGGTGTATATTGTCGGATTCCATTTTTGCTCTTAATCTGTGAGGGAAGCTCAGCACTGTCGTGTGCAAAGGTATGTCTACGGCAGGCATTTGTGCATTCTTTGAAGCATCTGGTGGCTTGTATAGTTTGCTAGGTTTGTTGTGGGTGGAGTAAGTCTGGATATCTGTGTTGACGAGAACAGGTGAGCCTGTAATTGAGCGTCTGCTGAGGTGTATATGATCCAAGCAAATCACATTCTGTGGGTTTGTTTGATATGTGTTTACGAGGGCGGTCTGTGCATGACAAAGAGAAAGGGAGAAAGAGGTAATAGTATATTCCTTTTAGGTTTTTTCACTTTTCTTGCCCTGGGAAAAGAGAGGTTGTGGTGGGTGGATTAGGGCCTTCTAGACTAACATTGTATTTTTCCTGCAGATGGCAGGCATGTGCGTGCCACAGCAATGGGTGATGATGAGCAGATGGGCACAAGCACTTGGCGCATTTGGTGTCAACCTTCATCATGGTCTTACCTTAACAGTGTCTGTGTAACCCAAAGTTCTACTGCTGTGTGCGAGGGAGCATTGGCATATGGCTAGCTTCAACATGATTGACATGTAGTGGTTTTCAAATGGGACCATCTCGTTTTCACTGCTCATGCTCTAGGCTCACTCACAAGGATCTTCATGAAAGACATTGGTTACTAAACCCTGTATGATGTTTTGTAGTTAGCAGCTTGTGCTGAGAACCTTAGTCTGGCATTTTTGTCATAGTGCCCACAGGAATCCCGCATTTTGGTCTTGTATCTTTGTTGAACTTTCATCTGAGCCTGAGCTACATACGCCAGAGTTTCAAGGTAGCTGCAATCCACAGAATCCAGAGGTGCAGACAGAAGAGGGTGGTATATGCAAAAGAGAAGAAGGCTGGTCAGACAACAGAAGATTGGGAGCATCACGTCTGGACAAGCTCAATTCCATTAAATGTTCGAATGTGGTTCTTGTGAGACTCTGTGACTAGGGTTCAGGTATGAACTTTTCTTCACAATAATGGGGATGGCAAGTCAAGCTCCACCTGCGATGGCTATGTCCAAACTGATGCACAAAAGTGCCTATGAGACTGTCGAGGAATTGGAGAGGGAGATGCAACTATCCTATTCGAGTCTGCAGTCGCTGCTCACTCCCCCCTACCATCTCTCACACTCTCCTGCCCACAGCCCCCAGCTTTCACAGGCACTGCTGTATGCAATCCTCACCAATCCTTCTTCAGCCCCTTCACACATTACTCAGCTCACAGCCATTACAACTGATGGTTATGCGTTGTTTGTCTCTCTCCTTCTTCAACTTGTCAGTGAGTCTTACCCTAAGTTGCTTGAGCAGTCGCGTGTCCAAATTCTGTGGCTTCTGAGGCAGCTGATCCCCTTAAGTGCTGTGGAGATCGACACACTGTGCTTGTCACTTCTGCGCCAGGTGGCAGGTGGGGATTTGAGCCATGGGAATCTGTGGCTGGCGGCACAGCTTTTGGATGTGATGCGAACAAATTGGGTTTGGCTTAATGCAAGCCCTCCCTTACTTACAACAGCCCTCTACACCTATCTCCGTCTTCTGCCTGACCACGCCATGGCCAAAATCCCAAGTGTGAATGAACTCAAGCAGAACGAGACTTTGTTTTGCATCCAACTACTACGAGAACGATTCCAGGATTGCCTTGTGATTGGCCGTGACCTCATTCGCCTTCTTCAAGATGTTTCTCTGATCCCCGAGTTTGAGCCCCTATGGAGGGATTTGTTGTCAAATCCTGCAGCATTCAAGGCACCAGGGTTTGCTGATATTGCACAGCTCTATGTGGTGAGAACGCCCACTCGGTATCTAGCTTCTCGAATCACCCCAGATATGGAAACTCAAATTAGGTTCATGCTAACTCATGTGAGGATGGGGAGTCAGAGGCGTTATCAAACTTGGTTTGCCCAGCGATATCTCTCAACCCCTGAGAGCGAGACACTTGTCTGTGATCTTATACGATTCATCTGCTGTGTACACCACCCAACCAACCAGATTTTACAGTCAGACATTGTGCCCCGCTGGGCAATCGTTGGCTGGCTGCTGAAGTGCTGTAAGAATAACCATGTAGAGGCCAACGC
This sequence comes from Takakia lepidozioides, assembly GCA_030704615.1. Taxonomy (NCBI): domain Eukaryota; kingdom Viridiplantae; phylum Streptophyta; class Takakiopsida; order Takakiales; family Takakiaceae; genus Takakia; species Takakia lepidozioides. The sequence goes on from CM060733.1 coordinate 60,540,303, forward strand.
TAAGCTGGCACTGTTCTATGATTGGTTGTTCTTCATGAGTAAGACTGATAATATTATGAACATTGAGCCTGCCATTCTTCTGATGGTGTATTCCATTCCAAAGTATGTCGACATGACCCACTCGCTTCTGGAGTTTCTTTTTCTGTTGATTGAGCATTATGACCCTTTCCGGCGGGAGTTGATTCAGAAGGGTGTGACTTCATCCATTGACATATTGTGTGGCAAGGGTGTTGTTCGATCACTTGAGCCTCTCTCCTCCAGCAGTTTTGTTGCACCTTGGCTTCGTGAGAAACTGGTATTTTATTTCCCTCTCTACTGTAAAGCTGATCCAATAGAGGCTTTGAAGCAGTCAAAGCCTGAAACATGGCATCAGGATGGGAGTCCCATGGCTAAGGGTGCTACTGCTGGAGGTTATGTTCCAGGATCGGTGTCTACAATGTCTCTGCCTTCTCTTGGTGGAGGACCAGGGGCTGGTGTAGAACTGTCCTCCATGGCCCCTGCTCTTCACAACTCAGATACACTGGGAAACAGTTCGGAGGATTCAAAGCAAAGTGATGGGGGGGAGATGGTTGACCGAAAGCGACGGCGGACAGGTGGGTGCTTTTTGGTCATTGAGGAGAGAGAGTTAGGGAATCTGTGTACAAGGGTGTGCCTGTGCCTTGTGGCTATAGAGACAGGTTATGCTTGAGGTTTTTGGTTCAACGTTTTTGTTTTCATTTTTACCTCTTTTGGTTGGGTTACTACTCTAATATGGACACAAGTCTCTCACTCATAAAACTGTTTCACTTGACCTTCCGAATGATTTTAAGAAAGCTTGTCACATGGTGGAACACCCATGATTGAGGAGGGCGTAGCGTATGGCATTTTATTTCTTAGCTCGCAATAGCACATACAGCCATAGATTGTACTCATAAGACGTTGTTTGCCGTAGCCTTGTGGCCATTGACCCCGCGCCCAGTTTGAGCGGGAACAAAAGGGACAGAACCTACCTCTATCAGGGGCTGACGTTGGTAGTAAGACTTACCTTCATATATAGAATTAATCCGGGTTTTCCAGATATCCTCTAGAAATCCCTTACATACAGCCATAGAGACAGGTTGTACCTCTTGCAAATGTCAGTTCTGATATATCCTCATGGGCATGATTTTCTAAGCCTCCCCAAACCTTTTGTGGGGTGTTAGCTCACCACAGTTTATGAGAGACTCCATCCCATAATCTCCCTGGGACTCTCACACTGCCAATGGCAGTGTGGGTACAGGGAGTCGAGGGAGAATGTGCTGGCATTGACCTAATGCTAAGCGTGAGGTTGATTCCATATGTGTAGCTTTTAAGTGGACAACCAATGTGGCTATGACATACCTTGAGGGCAAGGTCTGAGTCACCAACCAACCCTCATAGAGATCATCGTGAAGTTTCTGCTGATTAGGTATTTGAGACTTCATCTGAACTTGCCTTAGTGCTTGTGCCGTATGGGCACTGGGTTGGGTTCCAACCAGAAAAACATGAGGTCAATATGTGATCCCTGCCCTGCAGATATAGCCGTCTTCATGTGACTTACATGACTGAGTAGTTGTGTTGTTGGGAAAGAGGGATCATGACGTTATGCTAAACAGAGTTACATTGCCAGGTACTGCAGAGAACCTGCTTTTACAAGTGCAAGCAAACCTCGAGGGACTTGCGGAAGCACTGACACGATCGCAAGAATCTGCAGTCAGTGCACTGGAGAAGCTTTTAGGCTCCTTCTTATCTGCCTCCGATCAAATGAACAGTGAAAAACTTGCCAAGCTTTTCTCGACACCTGGGTCCGAAGGGGGAGGGTCAGACCCGTCATTGCCTGCATCAGCGGTCCACATGCCAGAACTCTTTTCTTCGTCTTCACTGGCTGTGTCCAAGTTTGCAAGCCAGGTTGTGGACATCCTGAAGAAAGGGGGTTACGAGATGTTTAGTCCGCTCACTAAAAGACCATCAGATAGGCCAGGGGGCGATGAAACCATGTCTCTGACTTCTACTCTTCTGCGACTGTATGTAGCCAATTGCCACCCACAGTTGCAGCAGTTGCTTGTGGTGTGGCATCGCAAGGGCTTGGCAGTTGGGGCGCGTTTGCTATGTTATGTGTCTAGGTGAGGTTGCACTCCACTCCACTATTCCTCTTAACTTAGATTGGCTATAGCTCCTCTAGTGCATAGCCAGGATTGGAGGTAACTGTAACCTTCCTGGGAAGTTTCTCAGCTAATTTGATTAATTGCGCAATTAAGAGGACTAAGATGAAAGACACCATGGGATTCCATGTTGGGTATAGTGACTGTATGTTTGTTGCTCGAATGTATCCTTCCACACATAGTTTTCCTCTCTTCCTTTTTTTGTCTTTGTAATAATCACAGCGCTTCCTTTCGAGTTGACAGTAGAAACCCAAGGACTGAAACTGCCATTTTGTATATTTCGTTGGTAACTCTTATTTACTTCCTGCACTAACTTTTGCTAATTTCCTCATTGTTGATCGCAGCTGCCAAAAGGTAGGCTCTGTAATTATCTACGTGTGAAATTCTGTATTTACTCAATAGTCAAAATCCTGATTGAAAAGAGAGAAGTCTCAATAATTGTCATCATTTCTTATCCCATCTGAACTGTGCAACTGTGTCTAGGCTTGCGGAGGAAATTGAACCTGCAGCGTCCAGCAGCCTCAGTCTGAAGGGTTTTGCTGGAAGCCCTGAACCTGAACCAATGGCTGGCTCACTTGCCAAACTGGAAGAGGAAGGATCCGACACAGGAGGGGCTTCTACTGGGTCAGATGCTGATGAAGAAGGTGAGTTTACAGAAAGCTCTGGTGAGAGCCTCCATGAGAGTCTCAAGAATGGTGGGGGGGGGTCAGCTTTTGGTTGGCACCGGCGGGTTCAAGGTAGCCCATCTGGACTTGGGGGAGGCAACTGTCGGAAAACACGGTCACGTGACTGGCAAAATTCGAGTGAGATGCACTTGCGCCTTCGAACTGCTGTGGCGGATGCTTTCAAAGTGTATGAAGAGTTTTTGAACCAAGTGGGCAAGGGTCCTGTGTCTCCTCCTCACTCAGGTGGGGAAGCGAATTCGATCTCAAATCACAATTTGGTCAATAGTAAGGTAGGAGGAGAGAGATCTATAATAGTGAGAGCAGACAGCTCTGAGTTGGAGGGAGAGGGCCCTGATGGAGCCTTATTGACGCACCTAGAGACCTGTCTTGTGTGGAACACACAGAGGTTATTGAGGGTGCTGCCTTCAGTCTTTAGATATCTCCCCGACTTGGCTACAGGAAAAGATGAAGTAGTGCGGTTGCTCATTTCAACAGTGGATCCAGTTGACCTCTTCAATTTTGAGTTTCGGTTGACTCTGGGAGAGTTCGCAGTTATGGGGGATCAACCTGAGACTCTTGCCAAGCTCACAAAGGCCTCTCTGAAGTGGGAGTTTGTGGAACAGCAATGGTTCTGGCGGCTACTGGTGGCAGAACTCCAGGCAGGGGCACCATCTACAACGCTACAGGTTGGTTTGAATTTGTCTATCTCATGTTATCACTTTTTTGTTCTCCTTGTGGTGAAACGATGCAGAATCACATTTATGGACCCAATTCTGCACAGCTTCCAGCCTTGGCGTGCCAAGCAAAACCACCTGGGATCACTCGAGGCTGGGTTTTAACTGCGTTATCTACTTTTCTCCTGAGGGGATTGGTAGATGAGAGGGCAACACCTTGCATAGGCCAGGCTTTCTAGAGCCAAGCTGCACAATTCTTCAACTTGCACTTGTTTTTCTTCCAAACATAAACTTGTTGGACTAATTACTGCCTGGTCATCTCTCCCTCTGGCATTTTTGTTCTATGCAGGTGGTGAAAAGCTGCCTGGCAATGGTAAACCCACATGTGAATTTGGACGTTCTATCTGGCCTTGTCTTGCTTCTACGTTCACAGGCTCCAACAGGGCCCCTATTGAGCACAGTTCTCTCTCTCTCGCCTGCATTTGGTCGTTTTGCAGCAATGGTTCTTGCAGGTTGGATGTCCTCTCATTATTCGCTCCTGCTTTCCTGCCTCCAGCACTTGTATGTGGGGAGCCTGCCAAAGGACAGCCGGCTTAGGAAGGGGGAAGATACCGAGGACACTAATCCCAGCCGCTTGAGGTCAGTGGGGCTCTTGAGATGCTATAGCTATATGTGCTAACGGAGCATTGTCCATGTTGTTATATAGCAGATATTTGCATCTATCATAAAAGTCAGTGGGCCACTCTGATGTTTTTAATCTGGTTTTGCAAACTCAAAAGGTTTTATTGCATGGCATTGATGCATAGGGTCAAGGATGGTCTTTTCATGCTTATCGGCTTGTGGAGGAATCTTATGGTTCTGTATGACTAGGATGAGTCACTATTGTCGATGTATCTGCAATGGTGCCAGAACAGTCTTTGATAAGCCTTAATTGGTTTGTTAGGTTTGAAAGGGTGAGCAGCTCAACAATGTTAGCACTCCTTAATGCCTTCGAGGATTCTGAGAATGGGAGGATCAATGGTGAGGAAAAAAGTGCTAAAGCTGCTCGAGCAGGGGAGATCCGGCGTGCTCTTTTGAAGCTTTCAGGAAATGGGGGCCATGGTGGGGCAATAGGGCCAGCGTCAATACAGGGCCCTAGTGAGACAGCTGGTGACAACTCCTAGTGGAGGTAACGATCGAGACTGATGCCTTTCTTAACCTGTAACGATCAGCACAAGTACTAACCAGAACAAAGTTGGGTCAATATTAATCAGGTCAATCATGTGCAACAATTTACTTATGCCCCTCCAAAGTCTGCAGAACAGGATGGATAGTGGCCCTTATATTTCTGTTCCTGTCAGGAGTTTCTGGTCAATAGCATGACATTCTAAGTACTTGTTGAACGGGTACAGTTTGAGACTTGTTTAGTGCTGAGAAAGATTTTCCTCATCCTTATAGAAGCTGAAGTCATTCATTTGCTACACATAGGCTTTGGAACTTTTCTGAGGTGTGTGTGCTTTGGGCAGATATGCGTTCATCAAAGTCAGCCATGTTGCAGCCTATTTATAAAGTTGTTTGCTGATGGGTTCTGGCATCCTTATTTTGGCCATCAGCCAAAGCTGGGCATTCTTGCATAGCCTTGCTGCTCAGCGGACGGTTTCATTCTTGGAGAAGAGAGTGACAAGTGGACCGATTGACAGATGTCCAAGTCATGCCGCAGGTGGTATGCTAGACCACAAAAAATTGTTTGCTGATGACTTTAGCATCCAAAGTTTGTCCACTGATCCTCGGGGGCCACTCCTGTCGAGGCACACAGTTGCTCATTGGAGAAAGAGGAGACGAACTAGGGTGGACACAGAAGGATTAGTGTTTCTCAGAGCCAGGGCCTGATGAGGCAGACATGCTGCTTATGCGGGAATACAGCATAACTGGTGGGAACTGCTTCAGGGAGGTCAAGTTTTCACCGCTGCCATTGCCAAGGTGGTCTGTCCTGTCTTACCCAGTTTTGTGTCCTTGTGCTTTGGTGGGTTTGGCAGAAAACAAGGTGGGCATGGTTGTAAGACGAGTTTTGTTCTTAGAGCATTTTGTCAGGGGCATTGAATCCTCTGACAAAAGGTTCAAGCGCGATAAAACTCCATGTTAATTGCTAGTATGTTTCTAAGATAATAAAGTATGAAACAGCAGCAATCTCTAGGTGATAATTGCCTTAATAGACTACAAACATGTTTGATGAGGCGCCAATGCTACGAGCACAAAGACATGAATGTGTTGGGAGGAATGCTGATCTCCCATCAACTGAAGAGTGGCTAAACTCTACTGACAAAGAGTCTCCCGGTTGTCTCCCTGCAGGTGTAATACAGGAAAACAGGGAGCATTCTGAGCTTGTAAGCCTTGCTTCAGTGGGTATTGCATTTGCGGCACTTAACAGAATGGTTTTTGTTTCTGTTGTGACTGTGACACTTTTTAGCAGCCGTTGTTGGCTTTGCTACCAAAGCAACCTTACCGGGTTTGAGCAGGGCAGATTGTGCCATTTTAATCTGGCCTAAATGTTCTGTCATGTTCTGTCATTTGTTTCTTTCAGATTGAAAGTGCTGGCAAACCTGGAAAGGTTGAAGGGAAGGGGATTTTTCTCCTGCGATACCATCTGGCTGGCAAGTTCCCACCTGTAAGTGATTTTGCCAGGTTACAATACTTATCATGGAGACTTTTGGAGTAAAGGGCACAAGCCATTGACCATCTCTCTGTGTTGATAAGAGTGAAATGGGTCCTAGTCAACTATTTGGTTCTGCCAGGGAATGTCTATGATTGCATGGATTTTGATTTTTTGCCGGCTAGGCTACCTGGGAGATCTTCCATGCTCTGTGTTGTTGAAAGTTGTCTACAGTTTGACAGGAGCAGGGGTAATAGTGCAACTTGTCCAGGCATTATGAAATAGCTGCTACGAACTTCAAGATAAAAATGTGGATGTCTGTAAAGTGGCCATGATATGAACGTGGACAGGCAAACAGATGGGGTGAAGTGGGCCAGTCTTCTGTGTACCAGGTTGCATATTCCAACTGCTGTGGAAAGAGGGTTTTGTTCTGGAAATAGCATATATAGAATCACAGGCTGTACCATGAAACAGGCAGGACCAGGAAACTATTGTAACAACTATACTTGAACAAAATGTAAGCAGTTGCTTTTCTCATGAGTAATACTTTGTACACTGTTCAATGCTAGTTTGCAGAACATTATTATGAATTGGAGCTAAGAGTCACATGTGTAATTGCTTCAGTCATGATTCTACATGAACTCCAAAATGCTCCGAACATGCAGCCACAGCAAAAATGATAAAATCCCTGTTTCCAGGAAGCAATCATGTGTGATGTCATTTAATACTTGCCCAACTTGAAGAAGACAATGCCCCATGTTGAACCTAGTGTAGTGTGTTGACATTCAGATGAAATAGAATGTGGCAGTGATTACTGAATTACATTGAGACACATTAGCTACTTGTTTCTGAGGGTGGAAGTCTCTATGTAGAAAATGACATTCTTCTCCAATAATTTGGGTACAGCATAAGTCTTGAATGATTAAATGAATGTAGAGTTTCATGCTGAGAAACAAATAGCTGTGATGTTGAAAAGTAGTCACAAGACCTTGTAGATGCTGATTGATACCAAGAACCAGCTTAGAGTGCTTCTGTGCTGCAGTCACAACTGCTACAACTTGGATATTCAGGAGCTACTGGTTTCTCAGACAGGCAGATCCCATTGTAAGGTTTGAAATCCAAAACGAAAGAATTGAAAATCATCTCCCATAGAAGTTGTGACGGGGCATTTCGTAGGCTTGTGTATGAACAGGAAGGAAACTTGAAGCAGCTAGCTTTTGTGACATCTGCACTAACCGTCCTAAAATTTCCATCTCCTATCAAAATCCACGTTTGATGTAAAGCCTAGTGGCCAGGTGGCCTCAAATGCCACCAATCTCTCCCTTGCTGACCTTGCTTGACATCTTCAATCAGCAGGCTAAGGTTTCGACTTGAATGCAAGGATCCGTTAAAAACCTCTATTTTCACAATGCTCTCAGTTTTCTGCTTCTATAAATGATACTTGACCATCATGTGCTGCTGCTGCTGCTGCTGTCTTTCTGTCCTCTCCCTGCATATTTTTGCTCTCACCTTTTTTCTTTTTTCTTTTTGGAATGGGAACAGAGGCCCATTTAATCAAATTAATAAGGAAAAGTACACAGAAGTGGAAAAAATAACCACTAGGGGGTCGTGAAGGCTTACTGAGGGGAAACCACCCCGGAACCTTAGCAAACAAGCTACTGAGCAAGTAATGGAGCAGGGGATGCAAGAAGAGAAACAATGGGAGAGAATGAAGAAGAAATGGCGATGGGAGAGTATTAAGCATCTGGACTGCCTAGGAAAACGTAGGAAAGGTCTGCAAGCCGTTTGAGAAAAACTGACAACAGAATAGAAGTAGAGAGATACGAGCTATGTAAAGGAGCGCTCTATAGATAGGTGAGCTGGAGGAGAGGCTGCTGAAGCCGACACAGGCCCTCCGGGGAGTAATCAAGCCTTAAAGCCGCCACGTTCGGAAGGTGCATGGTTGTTATTGCCGGATTGATTTATCGATGACGCATTGTGTCCCCTAGAGATCGTGGAATAGCGGATAGGAATCAGAATTTGAGCTGAGTCCTTGATTTGTTGTCTCTTGGCTTCTTGTGGCGCCAGTTGAATTCGGTGTCATCGCCCTCACCAGGGGACTTCCCATTGTGAGGGGATGGCGACATTCCAGGTAAAGTTTGTGTCGGTAACACTGGTGCCGAGCAAGTTGTTTTTGCCCCAGGTGTGCGTGAAAGCTTGAAGCAGCTTCCTCCCCAGCTGTTCTGAAGTTCTGGGAAGAGCTGCACACACAATTTCAAAAGCCTTCCTTCCCTCAGTTAGCAGGACTTGGTATGTACAAAACAGCACAAATCTGCCACTGAGGGCTTTCCCCTCATACACCCAAGCACAACGCATTTTCCACAAATTCCATAGTGTTAGTGCTCTGAGGGCGGCCCGCACAGGGCAGGAGATCTGAGATCATGTAGCCATGCGATTGAGGAGCAGCAGAAGAGGAGGAGGGGGTGAAAGGAGGGGAGTCCAAATGGAGTAGAAGGAGAGAACCATTCGCCAGACACTCCTAGACATATTGCAAAAGAGGAGAGAGTGCTCAATGGTCTCTGGCTCCGAATTGCAGATAGGGCAAAGGGGCTGGTCTTCATGAGTTTTAAATCTGACAGGCAGAATCCTGTGCGCCAGTCTCCAAAGACCCGGAAACCTTCGCCGGGCGGTCTTTCCTCCAGATATCTTTCCAGCTCCTGTTCCAGTCAAATTGATAGTTGGTAATTCAGCCACTTAGTGCATCATCTGGCATGGAAGGATCTCGTAGGGTTGAGGAGGTTGTACCCCAATTTGACCGTGTAAGCGAAAAAGGTGAGTGTTTTTTATCCATCCACTTTCACTCCCCCGGGTTGAATTGCAGATCCGCCAGTGGGCATTTGAGGAACCATACAAAATCATTGTGAACTGCCCATTCAACCTCTTGCCCATTCAACCACCTTTGGCATCCAGAACCCTTATAGGAACCAGGTGTTTTTTATCCGTCTCCGTAGAGCCCCAATAGAGAAGGTTGCCTTCAATGTCAGCTTGGAATTTCAGGCCAAAGGCGAATCCATCTCTGAAAGCCAACACTAGAATCACGAGTGGGGGGTTTTTATTGAAGGAGGGGGTTTTTATTGAAGGAAGTCATCCATGCTGGGATTGAATTTTTGGAATTTTGGTTTGATTTTTGTGGGAGGCAGTGGTTTTGCCATATAATCAGATTATGGAGGGCCTTTGTCTAGAAAGATTCAACTCGATACTGTAATTTTATGGTCAAACAATTTTTTGCATGCAATTTTTGAATACATTCACAAATTGGGGCATATTATTTTGTTATAATCTCCCAAATGCAATGGTCAATTTGCCTACATCTTTTACAGGACGTGTACATAGTAGATATGCACATAAGTATAAGGTTAAATCATTGGGGGTAACAAGTTACACCCCCATCCATAAGTGTATATACTCTTTTTTAGTGGGCCCACCAAAAAATAGCTCGCCGTTTAAGCCACAAATGTCCAGTTTGTGCACCTACCATATGGCCACCCTCGTTCAAACTTTACACAAAGATTTGGCTAAGGTGCATATTAGTAAACAATGTAGAGATATGAACAAGTCAAAGACATTATTTCATATGCAACAACATCTTTAAAAAGATGTAGATTATGTGGTCGTAAAATGTGGTCTTGGATGTCTACATTGCTTACTAATATGCTCTTGAGTCAAATCTTTATGTAAGTTTGAAGGAGGGTGGCCATATAGTAGGGCTTCTCCACAGACTGGACATTTGTGGCTTAAAGTTGATACACATGTATTAGATAATTTGTGACACTTACTTCGTCATAATTGTATGTGCTCTATTGGCAAAGTACTATCATGTTTTTGCTTGAAAAGCTCATCTATTGTACCAATGCATAAAGCACTTTGCATTTTTTCTCTTTGTGCCATCAAAAACCAGAATTCATCGCTTGGCCGGGCGGGGCATTACACTCCCCTGTAATGCGCTGCACTGGGCAGCGAGGCTGGTGCATTACACTCGGGTGTAATGCCCGCCGGACCTTTTTCTTGCACATGCTTTATGCAGTGTAATGCCCTCCACTCAGGGCAATACACTATACATAAAGACCCGGCCAGGATTTTTTAGTTAGAGAGGATGGCGCCTTACACAAAGGAATTTTCACGCCATGTGAGCATGGCACCTTACGCCGCGTAAGGTTCCTCCTCTCCTCCAGAGAGGAAGGCACCTTACATCGCGTAAGGTTCCTGCTCTTGTGAGCCGTCCGATTTAGATGATCCCAGCCGTCGATGGTAAAGGAAATCCTTGGATGTGTCTTTACGCCAGGTAAGGCCCCCCTCCTAGGGCCTTACCCTATACTTAATGTTTTCAAACAAGGAATGACATGTAATATGGTATTTTTTTTCGTGACAGCTATGAATTGGATTGGAATAACCTCCTATAGAGGGATTTTGTACATTAACCTAATACTATGATATTCCTCAAAACACCTACTACTTACTATAGGTACATAAGTTTGTATAGGTCTTTTGGAAGCATGGGAAACTTCACTCCTATCATTTCATCACATTGATCAAGGTACACAAAAAACCTGAATCGCGCTTCCCCAGCAGCACATTCTTGCACTTTAAAATAGTGACCTCACCAAATTTCGCCCCACCCCGGCACTATCTACAGCGCGCTTGGAGAGCGACATTCCAACCACATGATCCGCTGCCCGGACAAGAACTCCATGGTCAAATGGACATGGAGTCTCTTCTTGCTACCGCCTCGGGTGGCAGGGCCCGCGGTTAGCGATGTGCCACCTCAGCCTCGCGCCATTACTCTACTATGGATATGGTGGGTTGCTGCTGGGGTTCTTGCCAGCCCACGCACTATCTAGCTTGCCTGCCTCACCATATGCCTCACTAAAATAGTGATAGAGCCGCAGTTTAGTGAGCGACTGCTGGTCATACTCTCAGTAACTTATCCCCTCAGTGTATGGGACAGTGTGCCCAGGATAGGCTTCCCGCCCTGAGTTCAAATTTCAGTTTAGTGCCGAGGGTCAGTAAAGGAAATGGTAATTCCCTGATGTGCAGGGAGCCTGACAACAATAACCATTTTCTGATTCATTGTCCTGTGCTCTCTCAAGATGATAGGTGACCCTGTCACCAGAGCTCTCCTAGAAAGAAAGAAGGTCACCTCCCTTAGAATGCATGGGAATGGATGGGATATTGTTTTGATGATGATTCCTGAGTGGGCATGTCAACTTCAACAGATTATATGGGTACAGTTTACATATCCTCTGTGCCCAGCACACTGTTTTGGACTCTGAACTCCTTGTATGAACTAGGTTTATGAATGGAGTAGAGGAAAGGATTGACTTGAATGTTACTCACCTACAACTTTTGAGGTTCGAGTTTTGAGTCATGGCGGGGTTGAATGGATCACACTTCTTTGTTGGACATCCGACTGGTGACACCGATAAGTCCAACTTGACCACTGAGGCCATACTTCCATTGGTTTTGTGGGCACATGTGGCTTCCACATACCCTTGTGGGTATAGACAGACCCCACAACTGGCTCTTGGAGGGCTGATATGACATGAAGAAATAACGTCCTCAGGATGACATGGCTGAAATCCCCAGCACATGGTGAATGAACCACGCAGCTGCGTAGTTTTGATGAATGAAGCAAGACACTACTCACACCCTCACATTGAAACCTGTCGGGTACCCTTCATGCTCCCACATTTGCTCATACATTCGAAAAGCATACCTACCGCAGCTATGCCGACCATAACCTGCAATTATGCCCTCCATGATACCATATTTCTTTGAGCCATGTTGTCAAGAACTTGGCAAGCATCTACTAAGCTGCTGGACTTGCCATACATGTTCACAAGAGCAATTGCGAGGAGGACATCTCATGCAATTCTAGCTTTGTTGATATCAGCGTGGACCTCTTTGGCATTTTCCAGGGCTCCTAGGCTGGCACATGCTTCATAACAGCCATGAGTCTCACCCAGTTGGCTGTCACTCCTTCCCGTATCGCTTTGCCAAAACATCTCAAAAGCCTCCCACTGCATGCTTCACATATCCTGCCATCACTGCAGTCCACGTGACTACATCTTGCTCGGGCATCTTGTCAAGTGCTAGGTGTGCATCCACTATGCACACACTTGGTATACATGTTGCCAAGGGTTTGAGGTAGTTGCTTTGACTGAATCCAACTTGGATCATCCAGGGTTATTCAATTTCTTTCCCACTACAGCAAGAGTATCAGAGTATGCAGAAACACCTAGTTTGTGCAAAAGGTGCAGTTCCTCTTTCAGTTATCCTCACATTCCGCAAGAGCCACTGGGACTGTGCTAATGACGCCAAAGCAATGGCCAGTTGCTCCTCTTCCAAATCGTGCAATATGAAGAGCACATCAGGCACATACCATGCTACATCCGCCTAGTCAATATTTTTTCAGTTTGTGTAATTTGTCTTCTCCAACAGACGAAATGCACCTGATGGTTGACCTATGCCCAGGCTCCTTTGGGATACCTGTTCTCCATCGACTTCCTTACATTTGCTTTCTCATCCCACCTTCCAGCTGCAATATAGATGTTTGATAGCTGCACATAAGCTGCCGCATTCTGGGGATCAATGTTCAGAATGTTTTTTGCTGCACGTTCTGCTGCTTCTACATCACCATGAAGACTGCATGCACCCAGCAAGGCCCCCCACACGGAAGCATCTGCTTCAATTGGCATCCGCTTCATGAAGTTCTCTGCCTCAACCACCCGCCCTGCACGGCCAAGAAGGTCCACCATGCAGCCAAAATGCTCCATTATAGGTGTGAGGCCGTGATCTTGAATCATGGAATCAAAGTAGTGACAGCCTTCATCCACCAAGCCCACATGGCTGCATGCAGAGAGAATAAACAGGAAGGTAATACCATCTGGCTTCAAACCTTCCTGTTGCATTCGTTCAAATAACTGAAGGGCTTCCCTACCACATCCATGGTGAGCACATCCTGCAATCATTACAGTCCATGACACCAAATCTCGTTCATCCATACAGTCAAACACCAGACGGGCATCATTTACACTCCCACATTTGGCATACATGTTCACAAGGGTATTCTCCAAAGGAGTATATGAAACAATTCCACCTTTCCTGATGTCTGCATGGACCTTTTTGCCCTTTCCAAGGGCTCCAAGGGTGGCACATACGTTGAGAACACACATGTATGTGACCCTGTCAGGTGCCACCCCTTCCTGTTGCATTACCTCATACATCTCAACAGCCTCATGACCACGCCCATGCTGGGCATATCCTGCCAGGAGGGCATTCCATGAGACCACATCTCGTTCAGGCATATCATCAAAGACTTCATGTGCATCTTTCATGCTCCCACACTTTGCATACATGTCGATCAATGTATTGTCTAGATTAATATGAAACACCATTCCAGCTTTCCTGATGTCACCATGGACCTCTTTGCCCTTTTCCAGGTCTTCTAAGCTGGCACACGCATTGAGAATGCCAATAAAAGTGATGTTGTCAGGGGTCACCCCTTTCCGCTGCATTTGCTCATAAAACTCAAAAGCCTCCCTACAACATCCATGCTGCACATATCCTCCAATCATGGCATTCCAGGAAACCACATTTCTTTCAGCCATATTATCAAAAACTTGACATGCGTCCTTTATGCTCCCACATTTGGCATACATGTCCAGAAGTGCAGTCTCCAGCATGATATCTTGAGCAATTTGAGCTTTCATGACAGCTGCATGGACCTGTTTGCCCTTTTCCAGTGCACCTAGGCTTGTACATGCATTAAGAATGCAAACAAACGTGATCTTGTTGGGTATCACTCCTTCCCGTTGCATTTGCTCATACATATCAAAGGCCTCCCTACCACACCCAAGCTGAGCATATCCAGTGATCATGGCGTTCCAGGACACCACATTTGGTTTTGCCATGTTCTTGAACACTCGCAGTGCATCCGTCATGCTCCCACATTTAGCATACATATCAGCAAGGGCAGTCTCCAATACTATATCTGGATCAATTTTAGCTTTAATGATGTCAGCATGGACCTGTTTGCCCTTTCCTAGGGCTCCTAGGCTGGGACATGCATTGAGAACACAAATGTATGTGACGGCATTTGGTGTCACCCCTTCCCGTTGCATTTGTTCATACATCTCAAATGCCTTCCTAGCCCACCCATGCTGGGCGTACCCTGCAATCATAGAATTCCATGAGATAGCATCTCGTTCAGCCATATTGTTGAACACATGATGCGCCTCCTTCATACTCCCGCATTTGGCATACATATCGACAAGAGTATTCTCCAAATTTATATACGACCCGATTCCAGCTGTCACAATATCAGAATGGACCTGCTTGCCTTTCTCCAGGGCTCTTACTCTGGCACAGGCATTAAGAATTCCAATAAATGTGATACTGTTGGGGATCACTCCTTCCCGCTGCATTTTTGCATAGATCTTGAAAGCTTCCCCACCATAGCCATGCTTGGCATATCCTGCTATCATTGTATTCCAGGTAAAAATGTCTAGTTCAGGCATTTTGTCAAACACTTGGCGTGCATCCACCACACTTCCACATTTGCAATACATGTTAACAAGGGTGTTGAACAGGAAGATGTTTGGCTTGAATCCACTCTGGATAATGTGTGCATGCACCTGCTTGCCCTCTGCTAGGCTTTTCAGGCTGATGCACTCCTGTAAGACATAGACGTAAGTATCCGAGTCTGCTCGAATGCGTCCTTGGTTCAATAGGCGCAGCGCCTCTTTCAGGCGTCCTGCATTACACAGTATCCTCATGTCTCTGCTGCTCGGCGTCCAGAAGCAGTGATAGGCGGAGGCCTTATTCACCGTATGTAGGTGAATGAGTGCGGTTTGGGTTGAGATTCCCCAACATAAACCTGCCTGCACTTCGGAAGAATCAACTCCCGTACAAACTCATGAACACCGAATTGCATAGAGTCCACACCCACAGCTGGAAAAGAAACATCTAGTTGTGACAGATTTAGAGCCATAAGTATGAACGTCGATTACAAATCACCAGACAGATACACTTACCGACGAAGAAGGGTACGAGAGATAGTGATTTTTGAGCACGACCCAAAACGGAGAAGGAGGGCAATGTGCGGGTATGCAGGAGTGCAGCCCCTTGTCCACACTTCCTTCGGAATCTCTGCCATCTTTTCTTCCAAAAATCTCTTCCTCCCTCCCTGCTTGCTTTCATATCAACGTAGATGAATCCCCTGTGGCCTTCCTGCAGGATCTTCTCTGCAGCATGCAAGCTGCATCGTTTGCCCATGTTTTGCCCTGTGCAGCCAACCAGAAGGAAAAAGAGAGGAATACTTGGAAATTTCAAGAAGAATGGGTTCCGCACACGCGCGGTTTGAGAGTCTGAATGCTGCCTTTAACCCCACTTGAGCTGCCAGCCTCGCCTTCACTCTCCCCACGTACACAGGCAGCTGCACGAATACAGCTTCCATCTTCCAATCGCTTCCACCATAGGACGACTGGAATGCGCCCCCCCAACTGACGCCCACCAACGCCAACAACGAACGGTGACTAAAGTCAACGGACGTGGAACGACGATGGCAAACGCAGATGAATGAGCGACAGCAGGAAACCATTCTCAACCATCTCAGCAGCTGGAGGTACAATTCAGTCCAGAAAACATTGTCCTGCTGGCTTGAATCACGAGCCTTCTTAAACAACAATCTTCGCATCATAGAGGAAGATTGTATCACCTTATTTAGTGTCCCACCATTGTGATTAAGGATCTGAGACTACCTCGTGCCAGAGTCGTTCTATGCTCATGTGTGCAAGAAGATGAGAACTTTGACACCTGCCGATTGACAGTTTCACTGCCTCATTTATCAGAGGAAGAACATAAAAATCCAGATATTCCATGTGCAACATACTAAAGGTAGGGCGGCCACCAAGCCTGGCACACTGCTGGATACTACTCACATTCCTTCACAGCAGTTGTGGTAACACACTCTGTCGGAGAATATGAACACCCATCTTGAAACTCAAATGTAGTTCCTTCACACCAGAGCCACGGCGTGACATGCATTGACCATGGCAGGGCGGGGAATCTAATTGCAAAATGGCAGTCCTCACCTCTTTTGTGGCAAGCTTTCGTCTCCACCATAGCCTTGTTTGCACGAAACCCTGACATCTTCCACTCCATGTCTTGCATTATGTGTGGATTCACAGTTTTTGTTTGCTTTTGTGAGAAATACAGTAAACTTAATCAAAGGCCATTGAATGTTCTCTCGTCCTCAAGACAGGCAAATACTTTGCACAAGAGCAAGAGAGAAAGACTGCGGCCGAAGCCAGAGTAAATAAGAGCCGATTGGGAGGGGACAGCAGGGTACTGGCCCAGGCTAAGTATCGGAGGTGGGCTCTGTGAACAAGCGAGCAGTATGAAATAATTTTAGAATTCTTGAGCACTTGGTACAATGAATGAAAGAATGTGAGGCCATAGACTCATAGTGCTCATAGACATGTAGCGAGGCATATCGCTCTCCATCTCGCATCCAAACCTTTTTTCTTGGCAAGGATCAAAGAAGAAACTTTTGGTCAACAGACGTGAAATGGAGTCACGCTTTTAGCATGTCTTGATTGTGGACAAATGCCAATTAGAACACAGTAGATCTCAAGGCATGAGTCTTCCAAATCTGTCTAGGTAAATAATTGATCCCGCTGCATTCATGAAAAGCATGTGAGATGGAAACTGATCTTGCAACTCGTCAATCAAGTTTATGTACGCCTGAGTGCTCTCCTTTCACTGTCCCCAGCTTTACAGACTCACTGATCTTTTCATTGATGCCATTGTTCTACAGTAGTACTCTCAACTGAAGTCTAGATAACCTTGGCTGCGCTCTGCTGCTGCGGTAACGGTAGTCAACATGTCCAGACTATTTTTCATGCAGACTGCTGAAGTCCCTGCAGTATTTGTAAAGAGCCATGCATGCCAAAGTCCGTTGCTAATACAAACAGTCTTGAACGTTGCAGTTTCATAATAGTCGTGTCCCCAATCCTGAACGGTTTGTCTCTCCCTCTCCCTTTTTCCCTTCGAACCACATGTACTTAGAACTACCCTCTTCCGATACTCCATTTTGACCCGCCATGATTGAAGAGGGCAGTATCATCATTGAACGGTTGAAGGAAGAAGACTCTTCCCTTTCCTGTCTTACATGGCAATCTACTTATCTCTCTGTTCTGCTAGACCTAGCTCGATAGCTCTCCCCCCTATTCCAGCGAGCAGTTTAGACTAACGGGTGGGACAAAGTCTGACAAGTATACTTCTGATGTAAACCCCTAAGTCGGCGGTGCTCCTGGACGCCCTTCCGGTACTAGACGTGGATTGGGTCTACCAACTGGAACATGAGGCTTCCAGTCCAACACTTTAGCTGTTTCGAGGTCACGACGCATTGTGTGCCATCTCTGCTTCTCCAATCAAACAAACATGGAATGCTTAGTTCCATTGATCCATCATGTGAATATGAGGACAAGTTGAAATCCACATATGAGTCGATCAAATGCATCATATCGGGCTTTAAAATCTGGGTAATTCCCAAGGTTTCACATTTCTTCAGTTGCACACAGACCTCATCGTGTATCAGACGACTGAACATGATCTCGATTATAAATTTGAAGGAAGTATTGGAGTATCTATTAGTACGTGCGGGATCATGGTCTGTAGACTCACTTCTATGCAGAAACAGCGGAACTAGTTTTTGGGGTGCTTGTACTCACAGATTCTAGCACCGAGTTCCTCACCAGAGTTCTTGGAAGTCTGGGGCTGACAGGTGCACACTTATCGGATAATTCCCCGTCATCTGATGCAAAACCTGCAGGCACCAATAGGAGCAATAGGATTGAGGATTTCCAGTGGAACTGTGGCAACCTGCCAAATTGACTAAAGGCAAGTTCGCTGAATAGTGAAGTAGATCATACACTCGGAAAGCATTTGAACAGTGAGTACTCCATCGCTGAAGGCTTGTTCCACTAGCTCGCCTGGACTTACTCGACATACATGTATGTATAACAAACATTTGAGTGTGGATTTCCAAATTATTTTCGTGATGCCAAGCAATGCCGGAACCTTTTCTTCGAATGTTGAACAACACAGCTGTCCAAGCATTTTCAGCCTGTCTACTCAAAAATTGGCTCTTTCAAGCGTGGGCTTTGTTTGCCACTGATCTATCCATCATCATGGAGGAGAGAGGGGCATGAATCCATGCGTGTGTACCTCGAAGGTGCAAGCAAAGAAGGTGGCGTCCTGATGGAATAGCAGATATTAAAGTAAAACCCAAGCAAATCAGGATTGCCAGAACAAGTAGCTCGAGCACCAGCCGCAATGGCCTTGACGGTGCAGATAGAAATTGTGCTTGCGAGCTCGGCATCGCAATGTATCCACTATCTCCCGACAAAAGCCTTAATAAGAGGGGCTATTCCCCCGAAAGGGGGCAGTCACGTAGCCGTAAGGCGAAGTGACTCTTACTTATGCCGGTCCACTCACCGGACTCTTCTCTCTTCCTCTATGGAGCACAACATGTAATAAATACCTAACCCAGGGGATCATTCGCCTCAGAAGAAAATTCACCATATATCCTAACTGGATCCACAAACAACCTTCTGACATGGTCCACACTGTCTTGCATTTGGTGGGGTCGAGAGAAGAGAAAACATGAGTCTCACCTACGTACTTATTACGCGCCGCCATAGCCGTGCTTCCTGTGGAGCGTTGACAATGTGGGTCACAGATATGTGGCCGGCATGTTGACCAGCGACTTCCCAGCTGCACCCTGCACTCATTCTACTGTTGCCTGCTCGATAGCGGCGCCGCAAGTAGCCCCACAGCAAGTAAGTTGTCAGAGCTCTCTCTCTCTCTCTCTCTCTCTCTCTCTCATGATCTGCCAAGAGGGCAACGAGCCCCCGGTCCCAGGGCCTCCCCCTGCGTAAAGAAACAGAAAGGGCATATAAGGTGCCATCCTCTCCAACTAAGGAATCATAAATCATGGCCGGGTATTAAAGGTAAAGATAGATGGATGCCAGACCGCTTGTAAACCTCAGGTGGAACCTTAAGTTAGTGCTAAGAGCATCTCCACCGGGGGTCCCTAAGTTAAATGCCCCGGCAACGGCAAAAGGAGCCTCCCGGGCCGTGCTTTCCTGGAGGATACAGGCCCTCTAGGCCCGGCTGGTACCTGCTGGAGCGACTAAAAAACACGACTACCGCATTTAAGGCGTGAGGTTAAGGCGGCGTCTGTCCAGGTGGTCGACATGTGCAGGGTAGTTTGATGGGGTTGCCGCTAGGGGAGGGGAGTGTTGGAGGCCGCAAGAGGTTACCTGTTGCAGTGTTGTTTGGTGTATCCCGGTGGAGATGCTCTTAGCGTCCTTCCATGGCAGAAGAAAGAGTTTGTCAGGTGCTAAAAAACAATGGTTGGTTCACTCGAGCATTTCCAATGTCATGTGGAGCTCGGCGGTCGGGTAATAGTTTTGTGCTTTAGCATGACGTGGTAGAGGGTATTACAGGTATGAGTGACTTTAGCAGGCAAGTACATGCTGCAATCAATTCACGGTACTCGGGACAAGACCATTTTATCGGGCTGCGCTAGGGAACGTCCACCGGCGGGGCGTACTTAGAGAGAGAGAGAAGACGCAAGCCCAAGCCGGCGGCGTAACTAAGAGCCACTTCACCTTGCAGCTACTGCCCCCTTTCGAGGGTGGGCCCTATTACCTAGCCATTTTTGTCCGTTTCCTCCCCTAAACAGTAGCCGGGTATATGGAAGGCTGCTCTAAGCATGGTACAGCAACGGAACGTTGGTGGTGGCCCTCTCACTCCACTCACTAGAGGCCTAAGAGTAGTACAAAATGGGCTAACAGTGGTGGTGGAGGCAGAGGCAGCCCTAAGAGCATCTCCACCGGAGATACACCAAACAACACTATATACAACATAAATTCCCGCTGCCTCCAACACTCCCCTCCCCAGTGGCAACCCCATCAAACTACCCCGCGCATGTCATTTTTTCTTATGTGCCTTGCTATGGAGGGCCCACTTGGCAGACACGGCCTTACCCTAATGCCATAAATGCACGCAGCCGTGCTTTTCAGTCTCTCCAGCACCGGGTTTTTTTTTTTCACTTTTCCAAAATCGCAAGCAGAGCGACATGTGTATTCTACCCAACGCCCATGTGGCGAAAGTAACGAGGTGACAAAGCTAGAAAAGAGGCTATATTACAGGTGTCATATTTTAACAAGTCCACGTAGTACAAATCTGACTCCTGGTATTTAACCTTTGGCGCTTTCTGGTTGATCTTTATTCCCATAATTCCTTAGTAAAAGTAGCTGACCCATTTTCCAAGTCGAAATCTGGCAATTTTTCACCAGATTTAAAAACACTACTCCAGCATGTACTGGCCGGGCTTAGTGGGCCCCGTATCTTGCACCAAAGTACGGCCCCGGGGTACGGATACTAGGGCCGGGGGCTCCTTTGCCGTTGCCGTGGCATTTAGGGATCCCCGGTGGAGATGGAGATGCTCTAACCATGGCAGAAGAGGAAGCAATGCTAGTGGTGGGCCCTCCTACTCGACAGCAGATCTAAAGGAATAATAATGGCATCCCCACCCTCCTCACTGAAATGGCCCCTCTATCCGCGTTTGGAAGGGGTTGGTTTAGGTGCCTTGGTAGGTCTGTGAAGGGGTCGGCTGCTCGTAGCCACACCCTTGCGCTTGTTTACGGACTAGGTAATCGGCAAGAGGCCGGGTTACCGCATGTAGCTGAGCGCCAAATTCTGCCTTGTAAGCGGCACTGGGCGAGGCTTGTGGCTGCGCACAGGGCAGAATCAGCCCTACGTGGCCCTTTCACTGGCGTTAACAGTGTCTATGGCATATTCGGACCGTATTTCTATAGTATTTCTACGCCTTAATATATAGAGTGCAGGTTTCTATATTCCCGCGGTTCCTCATTTTTTTCGTGGTTTTATGCTATCTGTTAATGCTGGTCTCGATAGATTTGTGGAGCTGTTTTGTAGTTGAATTGTTGTGTTTCGATCATGGCGGGTGGTTCACGTCATGCACTTAGCGACATCTTGAACAAACAACTGCAGGTGTTATTAGTGCATGCCGGTGGGAAGTCGGTTGTTGGCTCGAATTTGGATAATCATGCTTCTGTTTCGCATGAGATTGATGCTGCCACACCAATTGATGCTAATAAACCAATTATTGGAGAGGAGGACGACAACAATGATCTCGATGTGGCTTTTGCCGCTTACCAGGCCGAGAGCACTGGTATTGCTCCTTATGATGATCCTATGTTGGATGATATGTACAGTGCCTTTGATGCTACTTTTCTCGATGGTGATGGTAGTGTTCCGGTTGCAGTGGAGGAGATCCCTAAATCTGATGTGATTGTTGCCGACCCTGACTGGATCCTGAATGGGACTAGAGATTTTAGCAACAGATTTATTGCTGCAAGAAGTGGCGATGGAGGAAATTCAAGATGCAGATTCTACTGGAGCTCTAGCTGCTGCTGCAAGAGACCAAGGCGTGGATTCGGGTAACTTGATAAGGAAGAGATTGACGAATTTTTTTAAATAAAGGCCGAGAAAGTCTCTTTACATGGAACGATGGGGACGTAATCGGTTTGAATCTTCGCGAAAACTCAATCCAGACGTGTGTATGGCTTCCATTGACTGAGATATTTACCAATCAGCTAGGGGAGGTTGTTGCGCTTCTTTTTTAATTCTTCATTCAGATGCAGCGCACTGATGGAAAATTGTATCTAGGAGAAACCTTAGTGACGCTACTGCGAGCAATTGGCCGCATCATTTATCAAGTGAGGCTTGAGGCCAATTCTATCGAACTAAGAGGAATGCTAGAACGTGAGCCTGTGAGTCTGTGAGCCTGGGTAGGCTCACGTTTCGACACACAATTTCTCGGGCCCATAACCGCAGACTGGTACCTATTACCGCATACACACGCCCATTTCCACGAATATGTGCATATTATGACAAGGAGACCCTCATTTTTTCCAATCACAGTGCACAAAAATATGAACAAAACACAGCGCTCCAAAAGGTAATGCTACCAAGGTCGTCAACGATTGTAGTTCCCCGCACTTACAAACATTGTAACTTGTCGGCATAAGTTTTATTTTATTTTATTTTTATTTCTTAGTATACGTCCATTTGCCTCGATCGTTAACGATTATGGATGGCCTCATGCAGCTAAGGCCCAAAAAAAAAAAAAAAAAAAAACCAATTATATTTCTATAGTTTTATTTTACACCAATTTGTCCAATTGCCTCGATCGTTAATGATCGTGGATGGCCTTGTGCAGTTTATTTTTTTTATTATTTTTTTCCCCACCTTGTATTCATCCATTTGCCTCGATCGTTGATGGCCTCATGCAGCTAAGGCCCAAAGACAAACATAAAAAATATTATTTTTTATTATTTTTATTATTTATATACGTGCATCTCATTTTACAATAATTGGGACGTTATGGCGCACGCCAAGCTGACCGGTGGGCCCCGTGCACGGACGCCCGACTCCCCCCACCCGCCGCACGCGCGGTCGCTCAGCTGCTGCCCCGGCCCACAAGCCGCGCCCGCGGCAATCCCGTCCCCAGTCCGCCCGCCAGTCCGCTGCCCGTGAGTCCAGTTCCCCTCAGTCCACCAAATCGCCAGTCCATAGAGCCCACCCAATCTGGCATCCAACAGACTCTTGCCCACCAGACTCTTTCCCAGCAAACTTCCATCCAGCACAGTCTTGGCCACTAGACTCACAGTCAGCACAGTCTTGTCCAGCACACTCCCATGTACCAGACTCTCGTCCAGCATACTCCCAGCCAGCAGACTGCTTTGTAGACTCCCAGCCAGTGGACTGCCACCCAAAAGATGCCCATCCACCACAGTGCTGTCCAGCGGACTCCAAGCTAGCAAACTCCCATTGAGCGGACTCCCAGCCAGCAGACTCCTATTGTCACGACCACCACGGGACTTTTTGGAGTTTGGCGTTCGCCATTGCCGCTCATTGATCCCGAAGCTGTGGACCTGACGCTTGCCCGACTGAGGGTGGGGGAAGTCAATGCCAATGTGGATTGGTATAATGAGCTCCATTGCATTGTCACGGACGGCCGGTGGCCTTTTATTCCCTTTCATTATTCCATGGAATTTATTATGGCAAAAGCGAATGAAGTTCTCGAAAGCGCACATTCTGTTGCCCTGGCAGCCACGAAGGTCCAAAATGCCCCGCCACTGCTTGTCCAATTAATCCTCATGGATGACCCACGGCCTCAGGAACTCAGACATATGCCCATGACACATCCTACCTTTGGGGTGCGGGGAAAGCACTTGTTTGGAATTACTGAAGAGTACTTTGATCGCATTGCTAATTCTTTCTTTCACCATTGATGGATGCAGTTCGGCAATTTCTGTTCATACAGTAAATTGGTAAAGGACCTACAAAGTTTGAGGAAGTATTTGTTTCATTCAGATTCGGATACGGGTAAGAAGAGTGTTGTGGATGAGGCGTTGCAATGGTTTGTTGCGGTAATGGAGCGAGCAGTGTTCGACATTGTGTTGAACAGACCGAATGTGTTCAAAGTCCTCTGGTGTGGCTCCCCATTTGAATACCGCATGCCAGCGATTCGCCATCTCGATGGAGCATGCTTGGAACGCCAAATCAAAGATATTGGTCTCATTGGCAACCTCCTAGAAGGTAATGTTGACTTCTTCTGGACCGTTGTGAAGTTCATGGTATTTTCTTCCACCATGCTGTCAGACTCACTTTGTCCAACTCATCTGTTTCAGGAATGTCCGATTTAGACGAGCACGTGCAATGTGCTTTTGATTCCCTTGCCAGAGGTGCACGAGATGTTGTACTGGCGTTACGGGGACTCCAACTGTTCAGCAGACAGCTGAAGACGCCATTGCTCAACAGACTGACCCACTGCAATAAAAAGAGCATGGATAGACTGTCAACATTATCCCAGCCAATGTTCAAGAGAGTGGGCGCACTACAGGTGTAGATGCATATATTGGTACACTTTTCTTTTCAGATCATTTTTTATCATAAGACAAGCGGTTTCGGCATTGTACTGCCAAAACAGGTTAGTTTGTTAGTTGTCTGGAAATTGTTGGTAAAGCACGTAGGAAATTAGACGGTGTCTGCGACGACCATGGAGCGAAACTCTGGCGTCAAGATGACCATAGGAAGCTGCATCGACAACAGATTAGGCTGCCAATTCGGTACCAGAAACGGCGAGTTAATCATGTGCAAACAATACAAGACGACTGTTCCAGTCCCAGATTGCGATCTCTCTTTTCTCCCGCCTTTCAAGTCCAGTAGGAACACACGACGAGGAGCTTGGCAATTGGTGGAAGCGACATGTATAGCGATGAAATATTGCAACAAAGCAATTGGCCGCATCGGAATGACAGCAGGTCAGGACGAATGCCACCAGTTCAATCCATTTGGAGAAATGTTCCACCATCACCAGCACATACTTGTTATGACGAATCGTTAGTGGCAATGGGCCTGCAAAGTCAAGGCTCCAACGATAGCCCAAACCCATAATGGGTAAAGAATGCAGGGGCGTTGAAAGAAGCCCGTACTCTATCACACACCATGCATCTTGCCACTAATTGCTGCACATCCGTGTGCATGCCCCGCCACCAGTACTGCCCTTGCAGCAAACTATGAGTGCGACGTCGTATCCCAAAATGTCCCAACTCCTCATAGGCATGGCGAACCAATCGCGCTCGTTGTATTGAATGAGGCACAATCCTCACTCGTCCATCCTCCCATACTCGGAGTAGGTGAGTCCCCTCTCACTTGAATCTCTTGGCTCGTTGTAGGATCCGATCTCTCTCCTTAGCAGTCACACTAGTTGCTATCTCTCCTATACGAAGGTAGGCCAACACTACTGCATCTTCATGCACATCCTTAACACCACCAAGCTCCTCAGTACTGATCACCGGATCGTCATGCACACCATCTACATGACCAATCCTATGGGATGGACCAGCTTGAGCTCACATTACTAGGATGCACAAAAAGGCAGATGCATGTCATCCTGGCACCATCTCCTCATCCGTTTCACCATGCCACCGAGCTCTAGAATCATCATGCTCGCTCGTGCATGGATTACGACTCAACCCATCTGCATCCCGATTGACTATACCGGCTCGATGTACCACCTGGAAGTCATACTCTTGAAGCATAAGTGCCCACCGTGCAAGCTTCCCTGTAAGCTTGTCTGATTCCATCAACCACTTCAATGGTTGGTGATCCGTGACAAGGGTGAAGAGGTTGTCATAGAGGTAGCATCTGAAATGTGCCACTGCCCATACCGCAGCTAGACACTCCCCTTCATATGAGCTATACTTCGCCTCGGCATTATTGTTCGAGCGGCTGGCATATGTCACTATGAACTCTCTTCCCTCATCATCCACCTATGTGAGCAATGCTCCAATCCCCAGCATACTCCAATCCGTATGTAGCTAGAAAGGCCGCCTCAGAATAGGTGCAGAAGCCAATCGAGCCTTGAGTTCCTCAAAAGCTTCCTCCTGCTCCTCCTCCCACTGCCACTCCTTACCCACCTTGGTCAACTTGGTAAGAGCTTTCGCAATGCTGCTAAACCCCTTGACAAACCGACGATAATAGTTTGCCAACCCCATGAAAGCATGAACTCTGCTTACATCTATGGGGCGTGGAATGCGTGCAATGGCCTCCATCTTTGTCTGTTGAACACCCAATCCTCCAGGGTATATCATGTGGCCCAGATACTCAATCTGGTCGTGGAAGAACTTGCACTTTCCAGGGTGCAGTTTCAATCCATGCGCCCTCAAGCGCTCAAACACCACCTGAAGGTGTCTCTCATGCTCCTCAACCGTGGCACTAAAAATGATGATGTCATCAATGTAGCACCGGGCGAAGTCTAGCCCTGCAAGAATCCTATCCATGACACTCTGAAACTCTGTAGGAGCATTCTTCAACCCAAATGGTAGGAAGCGCCATTGGTACAAACAATCCTTCCCATGCTGGTCAATCCGTTTTTTGCTTGTCAGTCTCTTTGATTGGCAACTGGTGATAACCCGATCGTAAGTCCAATGTGCTAAACACCTTCGCATGCCCAATGGCATCAAAGATTTCTTCTGGAGTTGGCATGGCATATCTATCGGACTTAGTCTGACGGTTCACATGACGATAGTCCTCACACATCCTTCTTTCTGTCCAATTGCCACAAATATCCTTCTTAGCTGACATCACCGTTGCCAAGGCATACTCCCCGCCTGACAACTCCACCAATCCAGCTTCGAACAACTCCATAGTCCGTGACTGGATCAATGACCTCTCCATGTCACTATACCTGTAGGGCCTTCGAAAAATTGGCGTGTTACTTGCCAAATCAATACGAATCTCCTAGCCCTTCAAACTCCCCAAATCCTTCAAACCGAAGGCAAAGCAATTTTTATAAGCCCTTAGAAATCGTCGGATCCTCCGTCTCTCTCCTCCGGTGACTGTAGGTCTGACATTTGGTTCCCACTTGTCCTCAGTGACTGCAACCTTGGGTACACCAGGCTTGGAGGTAGGAGACGCATCCTTTGATTGATAAATAGCAACCTCTTGTGCCTTGTCCGCCCACCCTGACTGTGGCGTAGCCTCCACTTGCTCCGCCATAGCCACCTTGAGAACATCCTCCGCAAAAGAAACATCCTTAACCTCTTCAAGAGCCTTGGCCACCTTGGCCTCCAACTGATCCTCCGTGTATGGCTCTCCCCACTCCTCGTATTGCTCCTTGAGAGATCCAATGACTCTCTCTTTCCGCATCTCATCCCACATCTGCCATGGGTGTTTGCACTCCATGATCATGTGCTCGCCCCAACTCACTGCCTCCACCGTCCCGATTGGCAGAGAGGGTACAATATCCAATGGAAGTGCAGAAGTAGCCACCAATGCTTGCAATCTCCGTTGCTTAGCCATGCACAAGCCAATGACCCATGTCAAGCAATTGAGATCCATTGCCTGACCCAACACCTGGCGTCGTAATGCCTCTGATAGAGCTGACATAGCGGTAGTGTCCGTGGCAAACCCCATTGCCCGCTCTCGCTCTCTCTCTGTCCCTCTCCCTCTCTCTCTCTCTCTCTCTCTCTCTCTCTCTCTCTCTCTCTCTCTCTCTCTCTCTCTCCCTCCCTCTCTTTTTTGCTGTTCACAAAAGTAAACAAACCACAAGGGAGAGAGGGTGTAGAAAAAGTTAAAAGATTGTACTCATAAGACGTTGTTTGCCGTAGCCTTGTGGCCATTGACCCCGCGCCCAGTTTGAGCGGAAACAAAAGGGACAGAACCTGCCTCTATCAAGGGCTGACATTGGTAATAAGACTTACCTTCATATATAGAATTAATCTGGGTTTTCCAGATATCCTCTAGAAATCCCTTCACACAAGCATCAAACTGTTGTGTGTGATTTGCCCAATAACTAGGCCTCAGAAGGGCCTGGGCTTTTGGCTCAGCCTTGAGACTTTCAAAGTTGGTAAACAGAGGTACAGACACAATTCCCTTGATAGATTTGAAGAGAGCGTCTCTTTGGTGAGAGAACCCCGGACATTGTATCAGAAAATGTGTACTGTCTTCAGATTGCCCACACAACGACCAACTGCACTCTCCCTTTCCTCTTTGCTTTTGTTTGCTGTTCAAAGGTAGGCTTCCTGCCCTGAGTTTAAATTTCAGTCTAGTGCCGAGAGTGGGTAGACCCTTGAGGTCATCCAAGATGTCCTCCCCCATGTCACTGATTGGAAACAAGTTCAGGGAAGTTTTTTGCCTAACTTCATTTTCATCAGACAATCTCATGGCAACAGACATGGCTTTGGACACTACAGCCTCTAAGTCAGATTTATCAACCCATATTGCAAATCCGTACTCCAAGGCAGGTCTAATAATGCGACAAAGCATGGTTTTCTTAACCTCAGAGTTGACCCCTCTGCAGAAAAAGTTAAAAAGAGAGAGGGAAGATATACATGTCATGTCAGGACATGGACAAGACCACTAAGGTCATTGTCATTGAAAGACAATGCAGCCCTTTACAGGGCACCATCTAACAACCCCTTTTTTTTAACCATCTCATTTGAATACCTCGTTACATTTCAGGGTATCTGAAAAAATAGGGTGGGAGGGCGGGATTCCTGGTCATTCATATCATGAAAGCACCATGGGTTGACATCAAACATTCATCACCATACTTGTAGATTGTAATCTCATTTCAAAAACCCAGATTGCAGGTCTGGAGATAAATCTCCAGAGCCAAGCATATAGTACTTAAAATTGAAATTGAAACATTAAGACATACATGTCTTAAGCATATTCCAGCCAACCCATACTGGTACATCTGGATCTGGTATTTCTATTGCAGGCCAGCGGAGATGCAAAGCAAGCACAATATAGGGAGTATATTAAGAGACCATATAGAGCTTACCAATTTTTTGTCCCAAGAGATCACTTGGGGTACTTTAGAAAACAGTTTGTAGTCTAAAAAGAGCCCAACAATGTGATGCTTGGTAGTCTATAAATAACCACAATGTATGTTTTACCATACATAAGACACAAGCAAGATTCATAAAATAAAAATAGGGCCGAGTCTTTTTAAGCAGATACAAGTCTGGAGTGGTATTCCAGGGTCTTAAGAACAGCTCTGCCAGGGTAGAAAGGTAATTCAAAAACCATGTTTGTAGTCCATCATATGAGATCAAAGTGAAATGAAGGTCTTGCAGAATGTGTGTTGTCTAGTAAGGCACAACAGTCCGTCTTAATAACCAGCCAAGAGGTTTCATTGTAGAGCCGAATTTCAGTGCAGCCAAGGTACCGACTGCTACATTATACCCATGAAAAAAACAGTAGATAAATTGGTAGATTTGTATTCCATGAGTTCTCATGTCTGCCCTACCTCTTGCCATGTAGATATGGTTGCAAGAAACCACAAACAAGGTAAGGAGCAGAAGTAGATCCTCATTGGAGCCAAGTTGAAGCAGGTCTGCATCCGTATGCTGGCAATTTTGAAGCAGCAGGCAACAGCAGCACCCACATTTGCAAGAATAGGAACTGCAAGCTTGAAGAAATCAAGACAAGTGAAGACCCTCACCTGTGCCCGTCCCAAAAACCACCACATAAAGATGTGTGTTAGTGAGGATGCATCAGGTGAGTGGCAGGTCTTCATAGTTGTTATCCATGTCAGTGTTGAATTCTAAAGCATGTACATATCACAATTCAAGCAAGGGTAAACTCAAAAAATCTTGAGTGTTTGTGGTATGCCCTGCGCCATGGCGTCCAACAGATCGTTTCCAACAGAACGCAATCAAAGTAGAAGTGTTCACAGATAGAGAATAGCTCATACAAAAACAGAGCCGCATGTAATCTATAGATAAATAGGGATAGAGTACTTCCCAACGAGGAGTAAAAGCGCCGCTGCAAATTAAAAAGAACCATGAGGGTCTGAGCAAAGCGATCATCGCTTTGTCGCCTGCCAGAGAGGAATCTGCCTAACCGCCAATGCGCATCCCAAGAGCCAGCCATCACGAGTACCATGTAGCAGCAGGGGAGATTTACACGGCGCATCATCAAGGATCCCTGAAGCACGAGTTCTGTGCTGTGAAATGTGTCGGCCCGCTTAAGGCACAGCTCCTCGATTTCTCATCCAGGGTGGACAAAAAGTCGCATTTTAGCACGAGATGCACTTTGTCAATGGATGACATCCAATAAAAAGGTATCTTTTAGGGTTAGGGTATAGGCTCAAGTTTAATAACTGCCATCATTTATAATAAATGATGGTAAAATTACTATCTCTTGGATTAAAATAGGTCACCATTATTCATGTAGTTCATCCAATTTAGATGAAAGAAACAAATGGTAAACCAAGCTTTATGTACATTAAGTTTCATCATCCTACAATAATATCAGCCAAATTTGGATGGAAAAAAGATTGGGATGAAAAACCAAATAACACTACAACAGATGAGCGTTTTTATGACTTCATATATGACTATTTTTTCAGTCTTATATGCGTTCATGACTACATCACTCTGTAGTGAAAAAAACCCTGTCATAACGACTAGTCTTTAGGACTGCGTTTTGCAAGTCATATCCGTGACTGCTTGCGTGGCACCTGGAGTCCTGCTGCAGAAAGGGTTGCAGTCACAACTATATGACTAATATATGACTACATTGTCTGTTGAGCGCTGCCTACATAGAGAGGCGGGACACGTGCGCCACTGCGCAAGCGACACGTCATGCATTCGTCAGGGGATCATATGACTATATGTCTGCAAAGTGATGCCTGACTACATGTCTGCACAGTGATGCCTACATGGAGAGACGCTAGCGGGACACGTGTGCTATGGCAGATTTCACACGTGGTGACTACATGACTCGCTCATATGACTACAGGGATGTCTACATGGAGAGTTGGGTGAATCTGGTTGCACTTTCCATGGCTCTGGAAAAATCCCACTGAAGGGAGGATTGTTTGCCGCCTTTCTTGGTATGTCGTCAACAAGAACATGTCATCATAAGTCCATTCTGGCCAGTCTGCCCACACTCTAGACAAGTTCTTGAAATATAATGGCTTTGAATCAGACCCCTTACGGCATGGGAGGACTGGATCCTCGTCACAGTGAAGGGCATCCCACTGGAAAACCAGCTTAGTGTGGGCTGCAAAAATATAGTCCACCATTGGGAAGAAGTTGCGAGCTTGGCAACAAGACCACACCGCCACCTCAAAGTGTTCAAAACACTTTTGCAAAAAGTCATAACAGCGTGGTCTCAAAACTACCATCTTCTTGCCACACATCTTCCCCACAAAACCTTTGGGAAGGGATGCAGGCCCATTAGCAGAATGAAAAGATTCACATAACAGACCATTTAAGTCCAGAATTAGTAAATGCTTCCTCGTTGGTCCAGGAAGTAAACTGTCATTTGGCTTCAACATGTGAACAGGAGAAATTAAAGCAACCTGCTTGTTTGTTTTGTCCCCGTCTGCATCTTCCTCCCCATTTAAACTCCCACATACCTGCATACCAGAATCCGGTGTGCCCGGTGGCTCTGTCACCATTGCCCCCTGGACTGCTACTGCCTTTGTACGTGGCAAGGGCTGAATTTCCACGTGTATCTCACAGCTGGCCTTCCCTGTATCCTGCTGCTGCTCGGTCAAATTCAAAAGATCATCAATGACAGGAAGACATAAGGGCTTAGAGTGAGGACCAGTTACCGTCTGAAATTGGGATTCCAAACATTTTGATACTATCACAGCAGACGCATCCATCGTAGATGTCACTGGTCCTGCGCCTGGTAGATTAATCCCCAATCTGGTCACAATGGCTTTCTGGTACTCAATCATACTCTGCATCTGTAATTTTAATTCTGCCATGTCACGTCCTTGTGATTCCACCAGTTTGTCCAAGCCATCCATCCTGCCAACTACTGTAGAATATGCAAGACTTCCCTCCTTCCAATCCATGAAAACTTGCCCATGTATGAATCAAACAAAAAAAACCTAGCATGAACAACCATTGGAAAGAAAACCCAGGCCAAAAGCCTTGAAAAAAACCCTAGCAACCTATGATGCAGCAACCACTCTAGCAAATGTGGAAAACACACTTACCCGCCTGTCACCCATGCCACAAGTCAGTAAGCAATGTGAGGGTTGACTATATACACATAGCAATTCAATGAGGAACAAAATACAGAGTCGTGATGATGCCACTTACCAAGCGTGCTTCCACCATTGCCTTCCCACCATGGCCAATCTTGGTAGGATTCTGAATTGCACCATTTGCCTTCTTCATGTTGCCCGACACTTTGTGGAACACCTCTGTCTGCCAGTAACTTACAAGCTTGTTCCATACCTCGGGGTTTCCCCTTACCACCCAACCACGCAGTGTGTGCTTCATAACGCTGGCTCTTCATTATTCTACCAATTGTTTGTTTTAGGTGGAAGTCTTTTAACTTGTGTGGCGTATATGAAAATAGCTTAGCCAGGTGATCTCTGATTTCGTATACAACTTCATCAGGTTGGTTGTTGATGGCAAGGGAACAATCTAGCTTGCGATAAGCCTGTCCTTTAAGAACAGCGTGCCATACATTCCGGGTCTGACCATACGGGGCTCCTTTGAGGTTCGTCAAAATCACCGTGGGAGGAAGACCTGCAGCTATTCTCTCTTCCTTCACCTTGGCAGCTTCAGTTTTGGCTGAGCTATTAGCCCTCCTTAAAGCATTGGTTCTATCATTCTTTGAAACGGCACCCTCCCCTCCTTCAGAGACCTCCGTGCGCACAGGAGAATTCAAAGCAGGATCCTGCCAAGTAAGGACTGGTGGCCATGGCTATTGGCCAGAAGGCCGAGGACCATACTGGCCATACTGTCCATAAGCAGGAGGATATTCCGGTGGCCTGCCACCCCCATAGCTATTAGGGGGTGGCAAATATGGTGGAGGAGGATACTGGCCATACCGCCCATATGGAGGAGCACCATATTGACCCTGACCATACTGAGTGCCAGACTGTGGGTACTGAGGCATACCATAATAAGGTGGGGGTACTGGTGGCACAGAACCCACAACGATGGGAGAGTTAGGGCCACCTCCTGCGTTCTTGTGGGCGCCATCTCCATTGCTAGCAGCAGGGATCGTGGATCCAGTGCGCTTGTGCTTGCCCTGAAAAGAAATTCCCCTAGTACAATGTGGGTGATTACACATACATATAGGCAGCAAGCAGCAAATCCTTGAATTCAATATAACAAATTGGAAGCACATATCATTTGTAAAGACAAGATTACCCAAAACTCAGTATGATCTTGGGCAGTAAATCTCCCAAATTTGATTGGCCCCAATGATGTCCTCCCAGTACATTTTTGAACCCTCTTAGGTATGGGGTGTTCATGAAATCCATAGCAAGAATTCAAATGGACAAACCTGATGGGTCCATGAGAAGTATCCCTCCAAGTTTTACTGATATTCTGGGTGCATAAGTAACCCAAGTATCTCTATAAGTAGCCATTGTAGCTTAGTACCAGGACGTTGGTTTCATGGGGCAAAGAATTTGAACACACCTGAAGTCTACATTGGCATGACATCATGCCTTTGGCACTTCAACTTGTCTAGCGGGCAATGAAAGATATGAAGGGCTACGTAAGAAACATGGCAAGGCCCAAGGGGAGCATGGCAGAAGGATACCAATTTGAAGAAGCATTGGGTTTTTGCACAGAGTATATGGCAGGATTTGATGGAAGTGTACGAAGGGTGTGGGATGCAGATGAGGCAGAATCTGTGGAACGTGAAGTTGTGGAAGGAAGTTCTAAAGCCCGAAAATTGAATGACCTGTGTGATATTGTACATGAGTACATCATTCGGAACCATCCTCGTCTGTCAGTCATGTTGGGGTAAGAAATCTACTTCATTGACATTCAGATTTCCAAGTTTTAGTCATTTATCATTAGTTGGCATATGACGTCTTTTCAAATCTCCCACGCCACCTCTGTCAATCTCCTGGCTGACCCTCGGATTGTGACAGGATATATGAAGCAAAGTCCACACGGATAGAAGCCAGACGACGCTTGTTTCGTGAGGAGCAAGGGCTGGAAGGCATGAGCTATCCCACGGCAATTCAGTACCCTCCTGATTTGCATCTTTGTCCTCCATTTGCTATTTGGCTCCCTCAAGGTGTACGGGATCATCTCTCAATTCAATCAGATGGGCTTGATCCTACAACACGTGAGGAATTACTGGATCTTTCAAGGCCTCCATCATTTATTGCCCTGTCATTCAAGAGTATGACAGCGTATGGTAACCATTACAGGGTTACATCCCCCGGCATGAACAAAACAAGTATGGTGTCTTTTGATTGTGGAGTCTCATCTGTTTTCCAGCACCAGCCCATTACCGACAATTCAGGCAATGACATGGAGGAACCTACAAGATATGTGGGTCTTATAAGGGAGATTTTGCAAATTGACTATGGCCAAACACGGCCTATAGTGTTTTTGTGTTTGTGGGTACGGGCGAGTCGCGTGGGTCGTCAACCTATGTCAATGAAGCAGGATGATGCTGGCTTCACACTTGTCAATTTTAACCGTATGCTTCCACCTTCTGAGCAACCTTTTGTGTTTCCTGGCCAGGTTGATCAAGTGTTTTTTCCTGATTGTGTGAAGGAGCCGGGGTGGAAAGTCGTCCTGGAGAAGAGCCCCCAAGCACGTAGAGTGGTCTGCGACATATCAATTGATAATGATGATGTGGCGGAAGTAGAAGGATTGTTAGCCCCACAAAGACTAGAGGAGACTCTGGTTACTGATGGCCCAACATGCAGCCGAGCGGTACCGGTTACTCCAGAGCAGGTGGCCTCCTTGTACCTCCAAGCACCCCGTATACGTGGTGATGATGTTCAGCTAACCCTTGGACAAGATCAAGTCTGTGATGAAGACAGTGATACATGTAGTGACCCAGACATAGATGAGGATGATGAAGATTAGATATGCTAGATTTGTGCACTCCAGTTATAGACCATGCATGATAGTTTAAGGTGGTAACACTCCCTTCGCATTCCCATTAAGATATCATGCTTGGACACTGGATTTTATGATCAATTATGGAGTGCTTTCCTTTCAGTACCCTTTATTCATTTGTTGTTGCAATTGGCTTTGGACCAACCCGTGCTGGTACCATTGCCATGGGTTCTGCCTGCAATGTTTTCTTGCCATGGATTTGGCACACGCCACGAAAGGCCATCCAGACCATCCTCTGGAAATGCTCCAATGTTGTTTCAAACATCTCCACATTGCAATGGATACAACACTGACATTAGATGAGTGAAAGTGAGACTAGACCTCCAGCCAGCCGGCTTTCCCACATCAAATTGAAGGGGATCTGTAGATTATAGATAACGGCTGTTGCCTTCTCAATGTCTTTTCCAATCACCTCTGCAATGAACTGGGGTATAAGATCCTTCAAATCACAAGTTTGAGCATCACGCACAAGCCACTTACGGGGATAGAGTTTCCAATGCGAACCATTGGTCTTTTATTGATAGCATTGTTGTAAAATACATGGACCAACATGGTCAATTTCAAGAATGACATATAGTACGCTTTCATGTTCTATGTAAGCATGCAACTATGTACCAGTGACGTGGCTTGTTCGCCACTTAACCTATTTGCCCATTCAGCCATCTCCACATTGTCATGGATTTTGCATGCTGGATTGTGAGGTCATCCACACCGTCCTCTGGAAATGCTATCATGGGGTTTCAGCTATGTCCACATTTCCCTGGATTATGCCTGCACGAAGCAAGGCCAACTGCATTCAGCACCCTCCACTTTATTATAGTATTGCAGCAACATTCAAAGCACTTCAATTTGTATCCATCGAAAACATCTAGGCTGGAAAAAGACATCGTTGCAGCAGAACTTAGGAAAGTACTTCTCCCCTTCCACTACACACGTGAAATGAAAGAGGCCAACCAACAGCATACCAGCCAAGAAAATATGAAACCAGCCAAGAAAAGAGCCAATATATGCAGTGAAGGTCGACACTAAATGAAACTTATCCAACACTTACATTAGAGGAGGGAAGCTAAGTCTTATCTCCATAAGCTTACCCACATCAAATTTGGGAGCTTTCAGAATTTTTCCTTTCCGGTTGAATGAACTTGGCTACAAAATCCTTCAAATCACAAGTTTGAGCTTCACACACAATGAACTTACAGGGATTGAGCTTCCAATGCGAACCAGAAGTCTTATATTGATAGCATTGTTGTAAAACACATGGACCAACAATGACAGTCTCTGGAATGACATATAGTACAGCATGCCGCTTCCAGTTGACCATCTACCCATGTAGGTTTCTTGTAACTATCCTTCCACAGGGAATCATAGGTAATGTGGAGCTTGAAATCCAGCCCTCTTGGATGAATCTGGACCCACACTCTATCCCTGCTCCTTCAGCTATCCATGCCTCTGATAGCCTACAATTCTACCAGCAAACACCCCAACCCCACTTATCACAATCTGAAATGCATCTGCTTCTCTCTGTAGTCCAACAGGCATTCGCCTTTTTGTCTCCATTGTCCCACCATTGGGGTCGGAAAGTGTTCACCCCAAAGCTTCTCCTCACCTCTATTATATGTTTTTGGATACTTCCATGCTGCCACACTGGCAGTAACTTGCCAAAGTCACTCCAAACCACCACAGATCTACCCAACGACCTAACTTACAGAATTCAATATGCATCTTGCGGCCGAGTCTGATGAGAGGACAACACAGGCTGAAATAGGTTGAAGAAGAAGGTGCCCTACCACATTGTCCTTGACCTGTCCTGACCCATGGAGGATTTGACCGATGACCTCTTGTGTGTGCTGCTTGTGTCTGTAGTCAGGTAATGTCGGATTGGTCTGTGAGATCGAACCACTACGGCGTAGCTGAGTAGTCAGAGATTGAAACACGCTTGCTAAGACCAAGCTGACTCTCCCAAGAACGGCGAGCTCGCTTCTCCTCGTCTCGTCTCCTCCTCCTCTTCTCCTTTGTGCATCATTTGCTCAACGCCTCCATCCCACGCCCCTGCATATCCTGCTATCATCGCGTTCCATCCCTCAGCTATGTGGTGTGGCGCAGGAGACAAAAAAACGCCAAGTCCCAGCCCTCCTTTTTGTTCACGATTACACTAATGGGCAACCTTATTTGCATTATATGTGCCTTCAAAATGACACGTGTAGTGATGTAGTCGTATAAATAGAGCTCTGAAACCATCTTCAGTCATGGAATCATAAGATTCCATGAAACGTCGTCCACGTGTAGTCAAACATAACACACTAGTCATATAAACCATCCCTGTCATCATGGTCAACAATGTTTGACCAATGCTCCCTAACTTTCCGGAGTCATGTAGTGATATCCATTACTACAAAGTCATAAAACTAAAACTGTAATGCATTTCAGCACTCTGTAGTCATCTACCTAGTGCAGTTTTTATGACTCCGCCAAAGCCGTAGTCCTAAAAACGCTCATCTCTTGTAGTGTAACCAGCCTCAAAAAGGTTAAGGCCAGATGAAATCCAAAGAGTTATAGAGGGAGAGGGAGAGAGGGGGCAACAAAGAAAAAAACTAACAGGTGGGGGGGGGGAGTGACTGAGCAGTTGCTACTTAGTCACTCCAACCCCCCCCCCCCCCCCCCTTCCTCTTTATCTTTTTGTTTCCTGATCTCTCCCTCTCTCTCTCCCTCTCTCTCCCTCTCTCCCTCTCCCTCTATAACTCTTTGGATTTCATCTGGCCTTAACCTTTTGAGGTTATTTAGTTTTTCATCCCAACCTTTTTCATCCAAATTTGGATGATATTATTGTAGGATGATGAAACTTAATGTACAGAAAGCTTGGTTTACCATCTATTTCTTTCATCTAAACTGGATGAACTACATGAATAATGGTTACCTATTTTAAAATCCAAGAGATAATAAAACTATCATCATAAATGATGGCAGTTATTAAACCTAAGCCTATACCATAACCCTAAAAGATACCTTTTTATTGGATGTCATCCATTGACAAAGTGCTTCTCTTGATAAAATGTGATTTTTCATCCACCCTGGATGAGAAATCGGGAAGTTATGCCCTAAGCATGCCGACACATTTCACAGCACTGAACTCGTGCTTCAGTGAACCTTGATGATGCGCCGCGTAAACCTGCTCCCCTGCTGCTACATGGTACTCGTGATGGCTGGCTCTTGGGATGCACATTGGCGGTTAGGCAGATTCATCTCTGGCAGATGACAAAGCGATGATCGCTTAGCTCAAAAACTCATGGTTCTTTATTTTGCAGTGGCGCTTTTACTCCTCGTTGGGAAGTACTCTATCCCTATTTATCTACAGATTACATGTTGCTCTCTTTTTGTATGAGCCATTCTCTATCTGTGAACGCTTCTACTTTGATTGCGTTCTGTTGGAGACGGTCTGTTGGACGCCATGGCGCAGGGCATACCACAAACACTCAAGGTTTTTTGAGTTTACCCTTGCTTGAATTGTGATCTGTACATGCTTTAGAATTCAACACTGACATGGATAGCAACTGTGAAGACCTGCCACTCACCTGCTGCATCCTCACTAACACACATCGCTATGTGGTGTTTTTGGGACGGGCACAGGTGAGGGTCTTCACTTGTCTTGATTTCTTGAAGCTTGCAGCTCCTGTTCTTGCAAATGTGGATACTGCTGCTGCCTAAGCTGCTGATGCCATTTGCTGCTTCAAACTGCCACCATGCCACTTCAGACCTGCTCCAAGATGGCTCCAATGAGGATCTGCTTCTCTCCTTACCCCTGTTTCTGGTTTTTTACAACCACATTTGCATGTGTAGGAGTTAAGCTATGAAGGGTACAAGGGTACAAAATAGCAGTTATTACTCTGACTGCTTTGATACTTGGTTCTGAAATGAAACTTCTTGGTATGACTTTGATGGATCAAAAGGATAAGCTTTGATAGATAACACACATTCTTCAAGGCCCTCATATCATTTTGGTTTCATGGCTTGATAACAAACAGGGGTTTCTGAGCTGCTCTTTCACCTTGGCAGAGCTATTTTATGAGGCCTTCCTCTCAGCTTGACTCTGTTGTGTCAAACAGGTACACCTTGTTTAGGGAACACACACACTCATTAAAGCTCTCATAGCAGTCTGAATTTGAGGGCTGATAGCAGGCAAATTTGGGATAGTTTGCCTTGCTTCTGTTCTATGATTCCTGCTTGTGACACGACACTGAAACGTCACCTTCAGGCCAGCAATAGCCTCTAGGGAGAAGACTTGTTCAAAACCTGGATGTTGGCATGCAGCCTCATGATATATACCATGTCTTGAACCATGCCAATAGGGCAAGAGGAAACATGATGTAAACCAGCAAATGCTTAAGGCATATTTGTTTGACTGTTTCAAACTCAACTTGAATTGTTTTTTAGCATGAGTCTTGGGGACTGTCCCAAGACCTGCAATCTGGTTTTCACAACTTGTTTTTCTAAGGTGTTGTGTCTACTTGCAAATACTTAAGGCATGAATGGCTGGCTGTTTCAACTTGAAGTGCTATGAGCTTGATTCTGGGAAATATCCCCAAACCTACAATCTGGTTTTTGAAATGAGTTTGAAATGATGGTGCAAACTATGGTGCTTTCATGATATGATTGACCTGGAATCCCACCCTCCCACCCTGTTTTTTCAGAGACCCTGAAATGTAATGGGGTATTCAAATGAGATTGTAAACATGAAAGGGAATGTTAGATGGTGCCCTGTAAAGGGCTGTTTTGTCTTTCAATGACAATGACCTTAGCGGTCTTGTCCAGACATGACATGTATATCTTCCCTCTCTTTCGTGCTGCTCACAAAAAAAAAAACCACAGAGGGAAAGAGGGGGTAGAAAAAGTTAATAAGAGAGAGGGAAGATATTCATGTCATGTCAAGACATAGACAAGACTTAGTAAAAGTCATTGTCAAGAAAAATGACATAGCAGCCTCATTACAAGGCATTGTCAAACATCTCCTTACATGTACAATCCCAGAAAAAAGATCCTTAAATTACAAGGTATCCTTATATCATCATGTTAACACTTCCACTCCATAAATAGTTCATCTTAAATAAAAGAGACTGGATTTCAAAGTTCTTGAAATCATAGGGTGGGAGGGTGGGGTCTTCTAAAAAAACAAACACATAGCATGAGCATGTAGGGTTCTGAAGAATATATGCACGTTTGCATACAGTCAATCAATCAAAGTCTGAACCACTTTATTTAAAACATACTGAGTTTTAAATAAGAGCTGTACGTGTTCCAGTGGCTTACAACAACCAAACAGAGGGCAAATGTTGTGATGATCATAAAAAAACCCGTAAGTCATTACCATGTCACATTCCCAATCTCTGGGGGGAGCTTAAGAATACAGTTCGTAATCAAAAAAGCCCTTTAAAAATACTGGCTTGGTAATTCTTGGGTTCAAATAGCTTAAACAAGTATGTTGTAAGCTCAACAGGTCTTTGAGAAAACCATTCCAGCAGGCCTAAGAGTGAGAGCTTTGATGAAAACAATTCCCTATTACAGCTTTAAAGGACTTGTATGTTCCTAAAAGCACAAGCTGAACTGATTGTACTTCCATAAGTAGATGCAGGGCTATGGTATGTATCCCAGGGCCTTATCCAGTCACTCTGCCAAGTTTTAGAGAGATCCTTAAAAATACCAGTCTGTAATCAGGTTATAATCTCCATGGGGGAGCCTGAAAGAATGTATGTGTTCTTAAAAAGGCTTACCCAATGCCTTACTTAATACATTCTAAACTGGTGAGGCATAAACAGCACTGTCTGACTCTCCAAAAGGCCAGAAAACAGGTCTGGAAAAATGCATCCAATGTCACACTTGCACCACCAAACCCTTGTCATCACAACCAGCCTGAACCTTCACAATAAGGTCTGATTTCTAGGAGGCCCAGCCCATTTACTTCCCTAACTTAACAGATTTGGTTACCAAGAACCAGAAATCAAAGTAAAGGTTTAAGGCATATCCCCTTGAAGCAGCTTTGAAGCAGAGAATTGCAACAACGGCAGCTTGCAGCATATCTTATCCCTCCTGCAGTAACCAGATCATCTGCAAGCCAAAGAGTTTATGAAGTGAAATCCCTCACCTGCGCCCGTCCCAAAAATAAACACAAAAAATGTTTTGTGCGTTAGTGAGGATGCGCGAGGTGAATTACAGGATTTCACAGTTGCTATCCATGTCAGGTATGAGCCATAAAGCATGCAAAGATCACAGAACCAGCAGAAGAAAGCATAGATGTGACACCACAAAGAACCTCAATCTTTTGTGGAGTAGGACGCTGCAGTGTTCATCATCTGAATTTGAACGAGGACAACAGAATGCAACGGGAGGAGAGTTGAGGACAGGTTGTATCTTGTAATACAGGCCGCTTCCCCACCTCCATAACCGCCGCTATTTCATCAATGAGGAAAAAACGTAGGCAAACACAACAGTATGTCATTTGCCATCGCGGGAGATGAAAGTGTCTGCCGTCATCGCGCGTTCATAAAACAAGAACACACCCATTCGGATCTTGCTGCTCGGGCATTCAGCCGCCATCGAGCATTCGTCCGCCATCGCCCTCTTCCAGAGAAAAAAACACGCACGATATCGTGCTGTGTCTAGGGCAGAGAGACACTTAAAGGAAAACCACCCGCGATTTCATCCACCATCCGGTATGGATGGTATCAGACCAGGATGAAAAATGGGCATTCAATAGGTTTAAATCAAAGGAGCATGAACCTAAAATGCATTGAAATGCATATCTGCCTATACATCATCCAGTTATGGTTATAACAGAAATTTCATCCAATATGGATGAAACCTTAAAAATTGGGATTAAAAATATATAGTATTTCCAAAATAAGTATTATGGAAAAAAAATTGATAATCCCAAACAAGTAGTTGGAGAGAGGGAGAGAGAGGGAGAGAGAGGGCAACAATGAAAAAAAATGGGTTGGGGGGGGGGAAGGAGGTCAGATGGTGGGGTCAGCTGCAGCATATGTCCAACACCAGATATCCTAAGTTAATCGACTCTATATCATGGAAACAGGACCGCCCACCGACCTGTCAAACAGGCTAAGTCCTGGCAGAAGACAGTATAAGAGATTCTCAAGGACCTGGACCTGGAACCGCAAGTCTTCACCCTGCTGGATAAATCTTAACTTAGAGGCTGTAGTGTCCAACCATGTCTGTTGCCATGAGATTATCTGATGAAAATGAAGTTAGGCAAAAAACTTCCCTGAATTTGTTTCCAGTCAGTGACATGGGGGAGGACATCTTGGATGACCTCAAGGGTCTACCCACTCTCGGCACTAGACTGAAATTTAAACTCAGGGCAGGAAGCCTACCTTTGAACAACAAACAAAAGCAAAGAGGAAAGGGAGAGTGCAATTGCCCGTTGTGAGGGCAATCTGAAGACAGTCCTCATTTTCTGATACACTATCCGGGGTTCTCTCACCAAAGAGACGCTCTCTTCAAATCTATCAAGGGAATTGTGCATGTACCTCTGTTTACTAACTTTGAAAGTCTCGAGGCTGAGCCCTAGTTTTTGGGCATCTCACACATAACAGATTGATGCTTGTGTGAAGGGATTTGTAGAGGAAATCTGGAAAACCCGGATGAATTCTATATGTGAAGGTAAGTCTTACTACCATCGTCAGCCCCTCACAGAGGTAGGATCTGTCCCTTTTGTTTCCCCAAGAGAGGGGGCAACAAAAAAAAACAGAGAATGTGGGGGGGAGGGAGTGACTGAGCAACAGCAGCTCCTTCTGTGCTGCTCTCTTTTAAGCTCCCGACGAGATAAATTCAAGGTCAGATGGTGGGTTCAGCTGCAACATATGTCCAACACCAGATATCTTAAATTAATCGACTCTATATCTTGGAAACATGACCACCCACCGACCTGTCAAACAGGCTAAGTCCTGGTAGAAGACAGTAGAAGAGATTCTCAAGGACCTGGACCTGGAACCGCAAGTCTTCACCCTGCTGGATAAATCTGACTTAGACTCTGTAGTGTCCAACCATGTATGTGGGCAACCTAAAGACATTATTCATTTTTTGATACACTGTCCGGGGTTCTCTCACGAAAGAGACGCTCTCTTCAAATCTATCAAGGGAATTGTGCATGTACCTCTCTTTACTAACTTTGAAAAAGTCGAGGCTGAGCCAAAAGCCCAGCCCCTTCTGAGGCCTAGTTTTTGGGCAACTCAGACACAGCAGATTGATGCTTGTGTGAAGGGATTTGTAGAGGATATCTGGAAAACCCGGATTAATTCTATATGTGAAGGTAAGTCTTACTACCAACGTCAGCCCCTGACAGAGGTAGGATTTGTCCCTTTTGTTTCCCCAAGAGAGGGGGCAACAAAGAAAAACAGAGAATGTGGGGGGGGGGAGTGACTGAGCAGCTGCAGCTGCTCAGTCACTCCCCCCCCCCCCACCTTCTTTTCTTTTCTTTGTTGCCCCCTGATGTCTCCCTCTTACTCCCTCTCTCTCTCCCTCTCTCTCCCTCTCTTCTGTGCTGCTCTCTTTTAAGCTCCCGACATCCTAAATTCAAGGTCAGATGGTGGGTTCAGCTGCAACATATGTCCAACACCAGATATCCTAAGTTAATCGACTCTATATCTTGGAAATAGGACTGCCCTGTCAAACAGGGTGAGCCCTGGGAGAAGAGAGTAAAAGAGATTCTCAAGGATCTGAATCTGGACCCGCAAGTCTTGACCTTGCTGGATAAACCTAACTTAGAGAGTGTAGTGTCCAAAGCCATGTCTGTTACCAGAAAATTGTCCGTTGAAAATGAAGTTAGGAAGAAAACTTCCCTGAACCTGTTTCCAGTCTGTGACATGGGGAGGACATCATGGATACGCTCAAGGGTCTATCCCACTCTTGGCACCAGACCTAAATTTAAAGTCAGGGCAGGAAGACTACCTTTGAACAGTAAACAGAAGCAGAGAGGAAAGGGAGAGTGAAATTTCCCTGACGTACCTCTGCTGCTGCTGGCGCGGCGAGCTACTGCGGTGCTGTCGCGGCTGCCAGCGGCGCGGGTCCCCACCGCTGCAGGGCGTCTCTCCCCCACTAACCACGGCTCTCTCTCTCTCTTCAGCTCGTTAGGTCGCGCCTCTGAGCGGCGTTCCTACCACACAGGGGAGAGAGACATCAGCCCATGCTTAGGGCAAGAAAAAAAAGACAGAAAGAAGGGAGGAGGCGGTGCTTACCTTGGGCGTTGGGGCAAACTCCTTGGGGCCTTGCGACCACCTCGGGCTCAGCAGCAGGTGCGTTTCTCCTCCACCCTAAACCCCACTCTCTGAACTACCTCTCTCCCAAAGAACAAACGAAAAAGGGAGGGGAAAGAGATGCTTCAAGCACTTAGGAAAAAAAAAAAGGCGCGGCGCCCACGTGCGACGCCCGACCGTCGCACGCCTGCGCCCGCCCTTTTTTTGAAATGTAAAAGTGAATTTTGCGACGGCTGGGCGTCGTTTCTTGCGACCCCCGGCCATAAAAATAAAAAAACACGTCGCCCCCCGCGACGGCTGTCCATCGTGGGGTGCGACCCCTAGGTAAAAAAACAAAAAAAAACTCGTCGTCCGATGCGACGCCAGGGTGTCGCAAGAGGCGACGGCCGGCCTTTCTGGATTTAGGGTTTAGGGCCTTTTGGGTTTCTTAGTTTTTATTTTATTATTTTATTATTTTATATGCTATTGGGTTAGGGTGTTTGCTTTTCTTTATGGTGCTGGGTTTTGGATTGGTGGTTTTGGTTGTGGGTCTTGGGGTTAAAAGGATAAACGGTGTAATTAGGATTCACATACCCAAAATGTGGTTCAATCTGATAATCGCAAAGCGCTGGGTCTCAACAAATTTTTCCATAGTGGGAGCATCCTGAAGATAGAACGAGAGGAAGGATTCATTGTCTTGGGCTCTAGCACCATATGGATGCTCCGCCTTTGGTTACCAATTTTGAAAGCCCCGAGGCTGAGACATAGGGGCCAACGGTTTTTGAGAAATGAAAGTGTTGGTGGTGTGTGTTAATTAGGATGGGATGGTGAGGAAACATCGACCCCTCTCCCTCGAGGATGGGGAG
The DNA here is from genome assembly GCA_030704615.1 of Takakia lepidozioides. Lineage (NCBI taxonomy): Eukaryota > Viridiplantae > Streptophyta > Takakiopsida > Takakiales > Takakiaceae > Takakia > Takakia lepidozioides. The sequence goes on from CM060733.1 coordinate 60,585,091, forward strand.
GTAGTACCACACATCGATTGTGGCCCTAGAGCGACCATTTTTCGTGGCGATGAGGCACCCATTGCACCTGATCCAATACAGGCTGCCGGCACAATCGTAGAAGGGACTGGGGCCAATTTTCAGGTGATGCGGAGGATGTTGACACTCCGGGATCGAGTTAGGCGCGCCGCAGGTTGCCCCCTTGCGGGCCACCTACCCCGTCCAACCACGTCCACCTTTGACCCCCCCCCCCCCCCCCCCGACAGGATTGAGTGTTGGTGCACTAAGTGTTGGAAACGGATACCGCCGGGCGGCACCAGACCACCGAGGCGGCGACCGCATGTTGTCGAAAAACATTACAAGAAGAACAAGATTGCGGATGCGGCAAAGGTGAGTGTTTTTCCCACCCCTCTCATTAACATTCATTCAAGGTACATTTAGGTTTATCTAATAATATAGTATGATTGGTAAGCATACATGAATCAAAATTACGACATAAGTATTGATGCGTTGTTCACTACGCACATTGCAGCCACGACTTGATGCCCAAGCTCGCAATCACATTGCACACGAGGCATTTCGCGCCGGTCTACTTGCAGAATTTGTGCCAGAGCATGTGTCCGATGTGACCAGTTGGTTCCCCCAGCAGCACGTAGATGAGATGCGTAGGGTCGAGGGGTATCATAGGTGTCGTAGGCGTTATGGCCGGCGACGAGCAGCCCCCCCCCCCCCCCCCGAACCCCTAGGAGGGGGGTCAGCTTCGCCCTAGGTTTCCTCCCCTTCGGCTTGGGCGGCCTGAGCCGAATCCTCGCCCCCGATGGGAAGCGCATAGGACTATGTTACTGAGGACCGTCCAGCCTCGTTGTTGGGGGAATCATCTCGACCCTCCCACCCCCATCCGAGAAAATGTGGAGTTCGAGTATTGGGGGAGACGGTATGTTGTGAGAGCCGCTACAGACCCTGCTATGGGTCGGGGTTTATTCATGGTCAATGATATTGTGGTTCCTCCTCGGAGAAACAACATAGTGGACTTGTTTCCCTACTACAGTCCATACTACACCTCCACGGAGTTCCGTACATTACGCCTCGAAGCCCCATAATCCCTACCCTACATTTTGTGTGTCAACGGACATGATGTACGTAGACGGGGGTTGTCTCCCATTGAGATCAGATTTTGTGATGGTGACCCCGACATCTTCGGCAATGTTGTTGGGCTGGTCAATAGTTCTTTTGGTCATCTTATGAGAACCAATGTAGTATGGGACGAGCGAAGCGATGGGCATGAGAGCTTTTGTGGTCATACGTCAGTATACTGTGAGGGGATGCACATGTTTGTGATGACATGTGCTAGTAGGACTATTAGGGCTGGCAGCAAACTATTTGCATCATACGAGTTCTCCTGGGATGATTGGGACATTCGATTACAACGTGAGTGGGATGTGTATGATAAAAATAGGGTTCCTTTGAGACAGGGATTGCGTAGAGGGGCATTGTAGATATTCTCAGGATGTACTTTGTATACATCCGATTAATCGATTGATGTAAAAAAAATTCCTGTTGCTCGTGTGGGTTGCAACTTTGCATATGTGATCTAAACATACTTATGCACATGTGGAACACATATGAGCTTGAACCAAGTTGATTCAATGGGTCATTCTAGTGTTGAACGCAGCTACATATCATAGAGACGGAAAATTGTGTTTCGCCTGCAGATGATTTTTTTTTTATTCCATTTTCAAGCCATATGCTTAATGATAGCATATGCAATGTGCGTGAAAAATTTGGGAGTAAACAAAAGTCATTTGGACCCATAACCAGATTTTGTTCTCTCATTTGCACTCCAAAGTTGAGTTATCTTCAACTTCATGCATTCTTTATAGAGAATTATCCAAAAGTGACCCTAGAAACACACTTTTTTTTTTTTCCATTTTTTTTTTTGTCCCATTTTTTGCATCGATGTAGTGGTGCAAAGCTTGATGTCACAGAACAAAATAGAGCTAAAAATAAAATCATTACGCCCATCAAAACCGCAATCATATATTTTCTAAATGCAAATATTTATTTTAAATTCATTTAAATTCGATTTAATTCAAAATTGGTGCAAGGGTGAGTGCGTCGTTGGGGAGGCATTTTATTTATTTATTTTTATTTATTTTTTCTCCTGCTGGATCTTTGTACAGGTGTTGCACACATATTTAAGCACATGTAGGAAAAAATGAAGCTTGAGCCACATCTGTTTGTTGGGTGCAATGGCATGAGAGGATTTTCTTTCACATTAATAAACAAAAATTGGTTGATAGGGTGAATGCGTCATTGGGGGGCAAATGATTTTGTTTGGGTTTGAAACTTTGCATGCGTGTACGTTGCGCACATACATGTAATTATTGAATGACATATTTGATGCACACACACATTGAAGGTTGTTGTTTGCATTTCGTTTATAATGAAGTGTATGGTTGCAAGGACACATTATAATATATGTCCCTATGTTCATTTGTTCGTATCAGGACTTTGTCCATCCCTTCCCGGTCTTTTCTCTTGGCACCCATCCGAAAACAACCCAAGTACATCAGGCGGGGGCCATGGGCGAGACGCCGCCCCCACAGTACCGGACGATGATGACGATGACAGTGATAGTGACAGTGACAACAACAATGAGCATGGAATTAACTAGGAGGATGTGTAAGCCATGGAGGATCTCTTAATGCATCATGTGGGCGCTGATGCATCCCATGAAGAGGGAACTCGGCCAATCGATGATCCTGAAATGGCCCCCTCAAATGACATGGAGAGGGAGGCGAGAACTCCCTTGTATGAAGGGGCGAAAGTGAGTCGACTTTCAACAATCTTACTTTTGCTCAATCTTCAAATTCGATTTGGCATAAGTAATGTTGGGATGTCTGCCATAATGTGAACTATTGCAGACTATATCCTTGCTCCACACTTGAAACCCAAGATGTCACGGTCGCGGAAAGAGGCGCTCGAAGTCTTGGACTATGTGGGGATGGGCTATAAGATTTTTCATGCATGTCTATGTGATAAAACCCTATACTACGGAGAGGATTCGCATCTCACCAAGTGCCCAAAGTGCAAGAAAGACCGATATCGGGATGATGTCCAAGGGAAAAAAGTACCACGCAAGGTATAAGCACCATTCCCCCTCGCATGGAGATTATTAGAGAGTAGTACTCATGCAAGATCTGATTGTGGTTTTGGAAGGAGTGAGTGAGGAGTGGAAGGAGCGACATTTGGTTTTGACCATTCACACCCAAATGAGGGAGAGACTGCATAAAGGGAAAGACATAAGGGTGTTGTATTATGTGTGCTAATGGGATGATTACATGTGGGGGGCGTGGGGTATTTCATCCTAGAAATTGCATTACTTTCCGATCATCCCGTGATTGAGGGCACGGTACCGAAGCCCTGAATTGGCCAGACTCATGAGATGACACGCCTCGCATCGGAGCCCCTCGGGAAAGGTGTGCGGGCCACAAGATTCACAAACATGGAGGCATATTGAAGAGATGTGGCTTTTTTTTCTTGGAGGACCCACAACATGTCCACCTCGGCTTCTCCTTAGATGGGGTCAACCCATTCTCTGTCCAGTCATGTAGTCATTCCACTTGGCCGGTGACCATGGTGAATTACAACATCCCTCCGTATCTTTCAATTAAAAAAGACCATATCATGTTGGCTGCCATTGTGCCAGGTGAGTGTACTCATTTCATGTTTATTATTGCCTTCGACTTTACATTAAACTTCTGATCTTTGACGCAATTCGGATGCAAGATTGATGAGTGACATAATCATGGAGTAAGACGTGTAATTCATTTTGTAGTATAATCTGCATATTGGTGGAGCATTGAAACAATGATGTGAATGTCTCAAAGGGAAAAAACAAGTGACAAACATGGACACGTACTTGCGACCTCTTGTTGATGAACTTAAAGAGCTATGGAGGGTGGTCCCGACATTGGATGCTTTACTTGACCCTATGGCCGGACAATCTTTTCAGATGAGAGGCATCTTGCTTTGGACAATGCATGATTATCCAGGTATATTATGTTTCCCATGAACAACCCGCGTACATTCACTTGTCAATGCCGGATGAGGATGAGGATTGGGGATTGATTGAAGTAGCGGCGACAGTCTTGTGCACTGTAGTGGGGTAGATGGCATTATGGGCCATGCACATGACAACTTTTTGTTTTTGCTAATGTGGCGGGATGTGTAGTACATGACTAACTGTTTGCTCGGGGCTAAGCACCAAAGGGTACCATGCATGCTTGCATTGTGGCGATGATCTTGATGCACGTAGCTCCCGCCATCTTCACAAGATGGTGTATCCCAACTACTGTAAATTTCTTCCTATGAGCCATCGATGGAGAAAAAGAGAGAAACACTTGTTTGATGGCAAAGAGGAAGTACGTCCCCCCCCTATGACACCGTCCGGGCAGTTTTGGGAGGACCGATGGAAGGAGGCCCATGCGGGCACGGACGGTGAAGTGGACGTGCCAAGCATGAAACGACTTTCAATCTTCTACGAGTTGCCATATTGGGCGGTACATATTCCACAAAAACACCGCCAATATCTCTATGCATGCATGTGATATTGCACATTTGGTATGCGTTGCATTGTCACTTTCACGTAAAAAAAATTGTGTAAGTCTTTGTGGGTGGGGATATATGTAGGACCTGAAGATTCGCCATCTTCTAGATCCCATGCATATTGAGAAGAATGTCTGCTCGTCTCTTTCTCGGGTTCTTCATGGCACGCCGACAAAGAAGGGAGTGGCTACAAAAGGAGATTCTCTCGGTGTTAGAAAGGAGCTTGAGGAGCAGGGTCGCATGCGCCACCTATGGGCCGAACAAAATGGTGTGGACCCAAAGGGTGTTGTACGGTGGAAGTATAGGCGCGCACCTTGGCAATGGACAAAGGAGGAATACAAGAAAGTGATAGCCACCATAAGTGCTGTCCGAACACCAACTGGATGGGTCATCCCTCCGTACGAAGTTCAGCAAAGAAGACGGGGTCCATGGTTTGAAGTCTCATGACTACCACAATCTATTGCAAGACATCTTGCCCATTGCAGTACGTGGGACATTGACTCCCGAGGTTCGTGAGACAATCTATAGATTGAGAGGCTTGTTCCGGTGGATTTGTTCCAAAGAGTTGGAAGAAGCAGATTTTCCACGCATGAAGAAGGAGGCGGCGGAGGTAATGTGTATGTTGGAGATGCACCTTCCTCCCTCCTTCTTTGACATCCAAGTGCACTTGGTAGTGCACTTAGTGGAAGAGGCTTCGATTGCCGGCCCCGTTCATTCTCGGTGGATGTACTTCCTTGAGCGTTATATGAAGACTTTGAAAGGATTTGTAAGACAAATGGCGCACCTGGAGGGTAGCATGGCGGAGGGGTATACGTTGCAAGAAGCTATGTTCTATTGCACGGAGTACATGGCAAAGGTAGATGAGGAATCCCCTCGGATGTGGAAGGAAGAGGAGGATGCACGAACCAATGACATCGTTTTGCCCAAAAAATCGAAGAGGGTAAAATTGCCGACCTTGGTGATTGAGCAAGCGCATGACTTCATACTGAAGAACACCCCATCCATACATGAGTGGGAGGCAAGATACAATAATTTTGTTCTGCAACGAGAGGAGGAGACGCTTGCATGGAGGCAGAACCATCCAAGGCCGGTTACTAGACGCCCACGACAAAGAGCGGGCCGCCGGAATGTTCCTTCACAAAATTTGCCCATCGAATTGCAGCCTCTAAGTTCATTCCAACAGTGGCTTCAGACTTCAGTTTACGCCGTTGCTGAATGAGAGGTGGTTTCAGATTTGGTGCAAGACATTACAAGGGGCCCCTCTCAATTCGCGACCTCATACACGACGGTTTGGGTTCACGGTCGTCATTTCCGCATTCGTGCTCTTGACATGAAGCGCAAAACAACCTTTGATTCTAGCTTGTGTGCCACATATTGGCAGGACTCCGTGTGGGGCAAGAGAGATACACGACCTGCTATGAGCAAACTTGAGTACATTGGAGAGCTTGAGAGCATACTCCAACTTCAGTATACAAGGTACCGGCCTCTTCTCTTCAAGGAAGGTGGTTCCAGCCACATCTTGTGGGGCCCTCCACAACACTAGTGCAAGATGGTTGTGGTTTCATGCGCGTCAATGCAGCTAGGCTCAACCCTACTCATTATCCCTCTGATGAGCCTTTTTCACGGCCTTCAGACATGGAGCAAGTTTTCTTCTCCGATGACAAAACAATAGGGGGGAATTGGAAGGTTGTGCATGCTCAGCCAAGAGGAAGACGTATCTATCATGGTCTCGGATCTCCATGGGGTGAGGCAATTGCGGTGGACAGACAGACTGGTCATAATGATGCTGATGATGGAGGTTGGGTAGAGGGGGTAGAAGAGGATGATGACGCCCCGACAATGCATCCTGGACCCTATATGAGGAAGCTTAGAAGATACGATGTTGGAGAAGGAGACAGACAACGGCCATTGACAACGAGGTGGAGGATGATTCGGCGGTGCCTTTTGAGAGCCGGGCCATTTATGACGATGACTCCGATGACGAAGAAGACTTGCAGCTTGATGAGGATGAAGAGGCTTCGGCTAATGATGTTCAAGTTGATTAGACACAAAATCAAAGCTACATAACAATTCTCGCCCGCAACTGGAACCATCTCTTCTTCGATTGATTGTACATGTACATGCATATTGTACTTTTATTTCTATGATTCATCAAATAGGCTGTGGCTGGTAGTCTTTCAATAAAGAAGGAAAATGCAATGAATATGTTGGAAGCAACACATACCATGTGGTATCAAGTAGAATTATCAAAATGAATGTCGAAATCTACAAGAAGGTCCAACAACAAAAGCTAAACCTAAAGAAAAACAAACACCCTACCCCAGTACATATGAAAAAAAAAAAAAACTAAGAACCCCCAAAGGCCCTACCCCAGTAGAAACCCCGGCCCAACGGGATGCAGAAGTGTTGCGTGAGACCTCCGTCTGCTCCCACATGTTCTAAAAGCCCTGCCGTCGCCGCCTGCGACCCCCACGCGTCGCCAACTGCGACGCGTTTCTTGGTTTATAGGGTGGTCGCAAACAACGGCGACGGCCGACCGTCGCAATTGCGACCGCGGTTTTTGAATGGATTTATGAGGGCCGGGGGTCGCAAACGGCGACGGCCAGCCGTCGCAAACTGTGATATGTTTTTTGTTTGTAAGAATAGGGCAGCCTGGCAGTTTGCGACGCCGGCCGTCGCATGGGCCTTTTGCCCTTCATGCCACCATGCGACGGCCGGGTGTCGCAAGAAAGGGCTGCAATGAAAGAAGGCAATAAATGGTTTTTTTTTCCGGCGTGCGACGACCGGCCGTCGCCAAAAAAGGCTGTCTTCTGCCCTTTGCTGGGGGGACACGTGGCGTCGCACGGAAGGGCTCCCATTTTCCCTTCATCAATCCGTGCGACGGCTAGGCGTCGCCGCCTGGCCCCGGCGCCAGGTTTCACTCCCGCGGGGTTTGTCTGCGACGGCCCGACGTCGCAAACACCTTCGCGGGGTTGACGTCGCACACTCGGCGCCGCGTGGGGCGGGGGCGTGGCTGGCGTCGCAACCCCCCCCCCCCCCATTTGCTGTAGTGACCACCGACATCATACTCCAAGACTGGCCGGTGATCAAATCCGGACCAACCTCATATGAAAACAAGCGTCCACACAAAGCTAACATGACGCACAGTCAAGCATGCAGGTGTGGAGGGGAATCCAACACCAGAAAATCAAGACAACAACTCTCACACCAAAACACTCCACATGTTTGCTCTTGCAAGGATACCCAGCCCAAACCCCGGACTGACTCTTGCCTCCACCTACGGAAGTTTGGCCTACAAAGAGGGTGAAAACTATGGGGAAGAGAAACTAAAGAATTCCTACCCCAAAATGCTCTTATCCCACCCTCTCCCTCCTGTCTCTATCCACTCGCTTGTATGGCCGTGGCAAGTTCCTTCAAATATCCCTCAACCAATCTTTCAAGAGCTCTTCAACATGGTCCACCAAAGCTCCTCGAAGGGTCCTCCAATCCTCCTCCAAGGACCCCAAAGATCCTCCAAACACTCCTCCCAGGGCCCTCAATATCTTCCAAACAATCCTTCAAAGGCCCTTAAATTTCAGTAAGTCCTTTCAATATTGATACCTTAACGGAGGTAGAGTATGATGTTGCTAGGGTCCCTTATGTTGATGATACCTTTACAGAGGTATAGTCTGAGCTGATTAGGGTCCACATATGGTGATCCTCAACAGAGGTATAGTAAAGGGACAAGCTCCTATTTGGTATATCTACAGAGGCATAGTCTGAGCTGATTAGGGTTCACATATGGTGATACCTCAATAGAGGTATAGTAAAATGGACAAGCTCCTGTTTGGTATACTAACAGAGGTATAGTCTGAGCATACACTACTAGGGTTTGTAATAAAGAGCTAGAATGCAAGTCCTTGACTTCTATGCTTCTACTCAAGCAAAAATATGGTCTCTAGGTGGTCATAAGAGGCATCTTCTTGCTCTCTTCCACCCCAATGTGCAACCAAGAGTGGTCCAACTCAACATGCAAGTCATTGTCTACTAAATCAATCCCCCTTCTAGTCCTTGGGATTTGATTGCAAACTACCATATCTCTATTATTGAACAATCATGCATTTGTCTCCTCATCACTTGACAATTGCTCCAAATCAACACAAATTATCTCAATGTATAGGAGCAATGCTTGTTGACACTTACAATAATGCTCCCAAGTAATCCGCCTTGGATCCCACTCTCACGCCATATGCCTCATTTGGGGTCTTGCACCAATCCATCATCCATGTGCTCCCCTTGGTCATTTGAATGCATGTTCCATGACCTCTTGGCCTATGTGTTGCTCTCCTTCATCATAACATGAATCAACACCTCTCCACTTCACACACAAATGGATCTCAAGGCCTTCACCTCTTACTAGTTCAAGAGCTCCCCTTCTCAAACTTGAACTTACACACTCAAGAGAGCATGCTCCACACATGCACCACTTGCTTGGTCAACTATACACCACCAAGCTCACACTACCAAGAGCATGAATAGCCAAGTATTACCTCCCCCTCTTGTCACATTACATAGTTAGGGTGAAGCTATGCATATATTGAATGATGATCTCCCTTCAAGGATTTCCCACCATATGTTCTCCAAGCCCTTCTAATGCCCTAAGCTTGGCTCCACACCACCATGATTGGAAGATTTCTTCACATGTTCGCTTTCAAAACCTCTTAAGCTTCTTAGTGCTCTCCAAGTGCTTGCCCTTGTTGTCTTTAAGCCCAAGTCTATGTAGCTCCTTGGCTTCTATTCCACAACATCCACACTTTCAACTTGCTTAACCGTAAATTGATAGTGAAATGAGCACTAACAATCCTTTAGTTGCTCTCCACAAGCCATGACACACACCATTGACTCCATAATGTATACAAAGGATTCTCAAACCCTAGAATCATTGCTTCCACACACACAAGACTCCTCCTTGCAATCCTTGCAAAATCTTGTGAGTCAAGAGCTTCCTTCTCAAGCTCTTCAACTCCTTGGTGCATGTAATACTTGAGCAATTTTCCTTGCAACCCCTTGCAAGCCTTGTGATACAAGAGCTAAATTCTCCTAGCTCTCAATCTCCTTGACATACAAATGCAAAACTAATCCTTACACTCCTCACAAGCATAAGATGATCTTTTTGTAGTGATAAGAGATGAAAAATGAGAAAAATAGAAGACCAGGAAAACTCTCAAAGCATGAAGCAATCACACTAAGAACAAGCCCTAGTCCTTCCAAGTGAAATCCACTCTATCACATAAACTAAGTAAAGCCAATGGCACTTTTGCTAAAGGAATCCACCCTACAAAGTCCTCAACACACTCCTTCTCAATACCTAGAGCTATGGAGGTGAGAGAGGCTCATGGAGGCTCAACTACAAGAAGATAAGCCTTCTCAACCCTCACAAGGGGAAAATCCATCCCCATGTCCCAAGTGAGGCGCCTCACTTGGCATATGAGACCAAATGAAGTCCCAACACACAAAATATAAATATAAATATCTAAAATGTCCTAGTTAACTAGAAGTAGGTAATTCATAGATAACCATGACTAAAACCATGACAGAGTATTCCATGGCGTTGATCTCTCACTAGCTAGACCTTGGATTCAATGTTAGCTGCATCATCGTCATGTTCACTACCTATCATGTCTAAGGCATCATGAACACAACCATTCCACAATTAATATGAACCTCATCAAGTCTAGTGGTTTCAAACATCCCATGCTAGGAGACATCAATGGTCTTGAAAAGCTGCAGTCTCTTAGGATTAGAAGCTTTGGAAATAGCTGTGTACCCAACAATACCCCACACTTTCCGTCCCGTGGTCATCAGTTCAACTTAGATGCTGAACATAATTGATCCAATGCTCGAGGGTAGCATGACTGAATTTTAGATACGCCATAACGTAAATGCTTTTAGAGTTGCCTAGACTGGACAAGATCTAGGGGTTTGATTAATACCATAAACATTGAGTATGATGAAGAGGGGAGAGAGAAAGGAGCCTATTCCAATTAGAGTAGAAGACAAACAGATCAAAGTCCAAATTCTGTGAATCCGAGGACACAAAGTAGTATTTGATGATCTTGAGAGTCAAAAGAGTCAAAATCTGAACAAAACAAACATTCTAGATTGATGTTATCCAATAACGATTTGACATGGATTATTCTGTTTATGATGAAAACCACTTATCTTGGCTGTTTTATCAAATCTCCATATGTCTTTCATGATAGCATTTTATAAGTTAGTAAGTGGCAACATTTCCTAGACCACTTACTAGAGAAGTTTTGAGGGTGAGAGTTGAGTAGATATCCTTTTCGGGTAGTATATCATTTCATGGTCCGAGAAGATTCTATCCAAGACTAACACTCTTCTGAATCGAATTGGAGTCATGCCAAAGGGAATAAAAGAAACCAACCAGCTCTTAGATCAAAGAGACAAGTGTAAAATTGGAGTGCGGATTCAGAGTACCCATAGAGAGGTTTATTGCCCTGACATAGTTATTATTGATTATTCCAATCCGTTTAAAAAAAATTAAAAATTAAAATGAAAGAATGATTATGATTATGATTATTATTATTATTATTATTTTGTTTGGATAAACAGGGGTTTGGCCCTGGAAGCTTTATTTGGAATTATTGAAGGGAAAAAAATTAAAACCCTTAGAGTGCCACAAGGCTGCCATGAGGCTGATCGCACGGAGACTGTGCCGGATGACTAAGAGCAGTAACTGAGAGCCATTTACCTGGGCCTATCTACGACCACAAAATTTCAGAGGTGTTTAGCCTAAAATATAGAGTTATCACCTCTTACATGTGAAGATGAGTTACAACAGTTTGAGGGAGAGACAAATGAAAATAAGCCAACTCGAGTCGAGCGTAGACTATACTGAGCCTTGGAGGGGAGTAGGGTTAACGTTGGAGCCCTAAGGAGATGAGGGAGAACGGAACGGCATGCCAAGAGACCGGGGCAGAGCTGGGGTTTGAGAGGGCGAGAAGGGGCAGTCAGGAGGTAGAATAGCATGTAGAAAAGAGAATTTAGCGATGGAAGTGGAGCCTGACAACTGAAGACGATCGCACATGCTTCCAGTTAATCTCGGATCTGTCGAATTCAAGGGAGGCTGAAGAGGGAATTCCTGTATCCCTCCCATGAAGGTGGAATTTTGTCCGCCCAAAGACAGGTGAGGTCACTGAAGCATATGCAAATAAGCCCATTGTTGCCCCAAGTAGCCCTGAATGTAGCGATGAGTGCTGGCAGACGCTCTGGTTTCCTGGTCGCCACTGCACACAGGGAGGCCCAAGCTTTTTTAGCTGCAATTGTCAAGTCAAAGAAAACTAGAGACAAAATATTTGTTGCAGAGGTGTTTTCTTTGTTGAGGCCCCAGGCACAGCGGCTCTTCCATATGTTCCAGAGGATAGACCATCTGAGGGCTTCAAAAACAGGACAGTCGGAGGCCTTAGTCTTCTGCCTCTGGTTGTAGTTGAGAAGGATTTCCAGGGATCCAAAGCTCATGGTGACCCAAGACCTGTAGAAGCCTTGAGCCAGAGGCCAGACTATTGAGGGTGCCAGACAATGGAGAAGACAATGCTGTAGAGTTTCAATGGTTTGAATGGCACAACACTGGCAGAGGAGTGCCTCATTGAAATTGAGAAATTGGCCCACCTTGAGCACTCTATTGGCCACTTGCCATAAAAAAGCATTGATCTTAGCCGGCTTTGTTTTCTCCCAGACAAGGGACCATATACCTTTCCAGTCTTCCTGGTTGAAGTTCTCGTGACTTCATCTATCTTCCCATTTAGAGATGACAGGTATGGCTCCAAGCATAGCTCTATAGCCCTTTTTGGCCGAGTAGGAAAATAGTGGGAGCAGTTCATCCTGAAAAGCCCATTTCCATTCAGATGGGTCCAACTGTAGTGAAGTAATGCTGGAGTTCCCGAAGAGGATAAAGTTCTCCTTACTTAGCCAGGTGAGTGCGTCCGTCCCAATAGGCACAGAAGGGTTGAATGGCTTTACAGGGGATGACCACTGGCAAATTCTCAATGGGCTAGTATTGGAAGCTTGGAGTGATATAGGTTCATGGCTGGTGAGAGAGAGAGATGTCCCGAAAGCTCATCTGCTTTGGAAGGAAACCCCTTGAGAGAGACCTGGCCAACTTCAGAGATGTATAGAATTTGTAGTGCCTGCGAATTATTAATAACCCACTGATTGGCATGAACAAGTCCTGGGCCAGCTTTTAGAATGAGTTTCCAAGGATCTGGGATCGATTGAATGATTAGGGAAATTCCAGATCGAAGACGGGTGGCCCCCAAAGCCAGGTGAAGAGATTGAGGTGTGCTTTCCCATAAATCGTTGATCGTGGAGATTCCCTTGGTCTCCCAGGCTGCCCATCTTTTGGCTGAAGCTCGGTCTTCCGCAGAGGGGTCTGGATTATTGAGGAACAGGTGCTGCCGAAGGGTTTCATGGAAGGTGTTAGGCACAAGTTTCCTCAAGAATGGCCTGAGGTTGTTCCAAGATTTCCAGATTGATGACCATAGAGGGGAGTCTGGTGATTTATGTTTAAAGCCCTAAAGAAGCCAGCGGTTTGAGGCCGGCCACTGTAACGTACAGAGGAGTGGAGGAGGATATTGTGGTAGAGACCACTAGCTTCCACCAGCCTCCGTCCGGCCCAGTGAATCTAGGAATCCATTTCCCTAGGAGAGCCTTGATCTGCGTAGCTGGGTCAAGTACACCCAAGCCCCCCATTTTTTTTGGCAGGCAGATTTGGGCCCAGGACACCTGAGGTCTTTTGTTTTGGGAGGAGGGAGCAGCTCCCCAGATAAAGTTCCTAATCAGCTTTTTGATTTCTTCGAGGAATTTTGATTGAGGGCCCCAGGTTGAAGCAAAGTACCATATACTTGCCAGAATAATCTGGTTGGCAACCAGTGCTCTACCTGTGATAGATAGGTGACACTACCCCTAGTAGGCCAGGTGGCACTTCATCTTTTGAATTGTGGGCTCCATCCTTTGTTCCTCAGTGAGATTGATGCCGAATGTGTGCCCTAATAGTGTGGTAGGCTCCCTTCTTTAAGCCATTGCACGCCCAAATGTTGTCCCCAGGTGGGAGCTGTCCCAATGGCAGATTTTGAGCGGTCCCCTAGTAACAAGGTTTTGGTTTTGGACCAGTTGATTCTGAACCCAGAGACACTGCAGAAGTGGTTGAGCGTGGCTTGTGCGGCTTCTAGCGAGGGGTTGTTGGCCTGGAGAGGTAAGAAGGTGTCATCAACGAACATTGAATCCTTGACTTCCTTCCAGGTGTTGGTTCTTGGGCTCTGAAGGTTTAGGCCTTTCACTTGAGGGTTGCTGTCTAACATGTGCCAGAGAGCATCTGCCACAAACAAGAAAAGAAAGGGTGCGAGAGGGCAGCCCTCACTAGAAGCATTCGTGTCATTTACCACTGGGGTAACGACTCATTTTGAGTCGTAAAAGTAAAAAAACTCGGATCGACTGGAAGTTACAACAGACTAGTTACAACATACGTGGTAGTTGGGTTGGACATCCAATGATTGGAGTGGTAAAGGACGCAGACGCGCGAACAACTGCTCAACGATTAATGCGATTAATGCTGAAGAACCACGTGGCGTAACCAAGCGGGCCGCCCGTGTGTTTGATCTTTTGGGCTGACTTTGACTTTTCCCTCCGGATGAGTGGACTGACTCACCCGGGGCGCGGTGACACATGGACGCGGACGTGGATGCGGACGTGGATGCCGATGTGGCGGCGCCGCGACGAGCGGCAATGCTGCCGCGTGGCCACGGGCCCAAGACGCGACATCGCAGTCGGCCACATCACTTGGAGTGCTGCATGTGACGTCACAACAGCCACTAGCAAAGTCGACTGCACAACTTCCGGCAGACGAATCCACGGGGACCACGTGGAGAGTGTGTGGGTCGACGCGTGGCGTCGTCCCCACGCAATGGCAGTGACGGGTATGACTGCTAGTGGAAAGACGCAGAGTGCTTGTGCCATCTCGGGACTGCTTTGGCCAACTCCACTGCCACTGTGCTAGTTGGTTGCACTACAGTAGGAAAGCACGAAAAATGAGCACTTGTAGTGGTTTGTGTGAGTTTCCAACTGACCTGCATTCTAAGCTGAAAATATGGTTCTGATGCATTCTACTGGTTTTAGTGGTTCACCCATATGCAGGGGGAATTGAGAAGCAATGATACTGGGCGAGACTCAGAACACAGACCACGATGCATGCACAACATCACGCTAATGAACCAAATAGACGAGGCAACAGGGAGACCAAAGACCATCACACATACACATAGAAGGTGGACGGACACGACGACAAGTCAGGAAATGTGATATTACATTCAAATTAGAGACCGTCACGGCACACCTGCATATGAGCAAGACTAAATGCCAACATACATGGTTGCCGGACATCACTTAAACTGTCATGGCCCAAATGTTCAAAACTGGTAACGTGAGTATCATACACACTTCTATGAGTATCATTACACACCCAACAGGGACTACAAACATGAAATGTCACTTGATACTTTCACCTTTCCTCATACTCTTCTTTGGCCACAGAGTCACCGTGCCTTTCACGTGCGCTAGTGTGGTCAGGGGGGGGGCATCGTCCACATTTGGGCAAGGCAATGTAACACTTGGAAGCATGATCTCGTGGACTTACACCTTGTACCACCCGGATCGAATGTCCTTGCAGTGGAACTTGTCAACCCCGGCTATTCCCACCACTTCCGCCTTGGCGGCGGCTGTCTTTGACCGCTTGTCATGGGGGTTCAGGAGAAACACAGGATCTGATATCTGCAGACACCAACATCAGGGTCCACTCAGCAACAAACATAGCAATGACAGGGTAAAAGTCAAGCGCAGCTGGGCATGGAAACGATCTTGGTTGCCACAATACTGAATTAGCAGCAAATTCACGGTGTACCAACGTACCTTGAAGCGAAGCTCGTCGCTGAGGGTGGCAACTGAGGAAAGCTGCCCACGTGTCCTCAACTGCAGCAGCAAAAAGAGGTTTAGTCAGACGGATAAGAATAACATGAACTCTGGTGGTTGCAATGGTATAAACACACCTCCACGGAGCAAGCTAACAAACACCCTGCTCAGACCCTGCACACTACAACTTCCTGGCAAAAATAACCCTACTAAAAACCAGCCAGGCAAAGCAAGGAGCCATGAATGCATGCCTGGGGAACCACGTCCTGCTGCGATGATGGTGCCGGGGACAGCCCACTCCTCTTGCTCACCTGCAATGAATACACATTGCAACGCTTCAGGAAGTGTATCCATAAAGGAAACCAACCAAGTAAGTTTGCGGAGAGGGGCTGGGAACAACCATACCTTGGGCGCTGCCTCCTCATGCCGGGGGGGGGGGAATCCGGAATGCTGCCGCCGTAGCACTATGGTCCTAGGCGCAGGACCCACCTTCTTCACATTCGACCCCACTGCCACTCCCTGTACATGTGGTCCCTGCAAAACATATAGTGCCAGCCTTGCGTGAGAGGGCATCCGGGGGGAACAAAACAAACATGGACTTTGGCTTCGATGTCATGTTGCAAACAGTAAGGTTAGTTTCACCTGCATGGGCGCAGAAGTACTTCCCCAACGACCCCATCCTCTCCCACATTCAAGCTGCCAGTCGGGGTCAGCTTCCGCGTGCTTGTGAAGACACGCACATCCTTGGAGCAAAACAAATCTTGGCAGTAGGGCCAGACTGTTTCTAAAAGGTAGTTTGAATCGGGCCCCTCACTGACATTGCCAGTGACATCAAACGACAATGGATGGACCATGTTCAAAGGGGAGTTCCCCCTCCCCTTGTGTGGTGAATCATCCACTAGGAGGGTGTTGGATTCGTTAATCCAGAAAATTCCGACCACACCCTCGACAGTCTCTTCTGTAAGTTCTGTATGGCAGGCCCTTTTGTGGGGTGTGGCTCTATCAAGGGGTCACACTCCTCTTGTGACCACACAAAGAGGGGAGAACCCTTGACCCCTGCATCACCACTTTGAAGATGTCTGCAACATTCCCCTTGGAAGCACAGGACCATATCCCAACGTAGAAATACCGGAAGAGAAGGTTTAAAAACTCGCAGACCTGGGGCCTTGGGAAAACATACTTGTTGGTGGTCAACACCCATGGCCAATGACGCCTCGGGTTGGGCTGAAAGTTAGGAATAGAGTGGCACAGGATCCCGTTCAGGTCTAGAATAGTTTCGACTTTTCTATGAAAGAAGCTTTTGAAGGGGTGTCACGGGGTCTCACCTCAGTGGGTTGGGAGACAACAGTCACCCCGGAGGGCAAAGTTTCGGTCCCCATGCAGCCTGGACCAGGCAAACTACCACCCTCTCCCCCTACAACTTCCCCTTTTCCCCCATCATGAGCAATGACCCCCCATCGTCCATGTCATCCCCACCAACTTGCTGGACCTCTCCCTCTTCAACGAGTGGACCCTGCCCCCCACTGTGAATATCATCAACAACAGCCCGGACCTCTGTCACATCCCTACCCACTACAATTACTTCATCCTTGTCAGGTACAATGGTCGCAGCAGGGGGGTCTTCCATAATGCCACCCGTCACACCCCATTTTTGCCCCATCATGAGTTCCACTATCTTCTTCAGTTGTGCTTCCATTCCCCTCTCCCGCTCCGCAGAGAGAGCCGCAAGCCTCTCCAGGGCCCCGATGCGGGCTGCCATTGAGTTCCTCGCTCCCTACGCATACAAACACCCACCCGTACTGTTAAAAACCAGAAGAAGAGGCCGAATGTGCAGGATTTCAGGCATTCGGAGATGGCTGGGTTTGGCATAACACCCCTCCTGTACCATGCGTGGGGGCCCCACATACCCACCAAATCTTAGTACAACAACAAATTCATGAATGGAAACCGGACTTCAAAACATACCTGACTCAAAACAGACTCTGATGGGGTGCCAGTCGCAGCGTTCTTGCACTCCGCCCCGAGCTCGGACAGTGACGGGCTCCGCGCTTTGCGTCATTTCTGTATTTGCCCATCCACACACTGTCAGTACAAAATGCCAGGAGCATATGGACAAAGCACTGCCTTGCATATCACATAACAACTAATTTTGCACAAGCAATAAAACCCACTCGTGGGTGTCTCTTCCATCAGAACATGCCACAACATAAGAGCAATGAGAAGGGGGTGAGGGAGATTACCAAACGGGCTGCTTGGCCTGCAACTCCTGCCCGACCCCAACGCGAGGGGTTCGTGACACAAGCACGCGCTTGCTTCATCCCTTCAGCCTTTGCAAGTCCACGAGGGGACTCCCAGTAGGCAACAAGCTTATCCCAATAGGCGGGTTCAGTGTTCATTGGCCTCACACCAGTCTTCGCCCATTTATCTTTCAGTTTTGCTCTTTCTCCTTTCATTATCTTCCCACATTGCTTCACTATAAAATCACGATTGGCAGGGATAGGTGTGTACTCGTACATTCCATTTATGCCCTCTATTACTGTTGACATGGCACTCTGGGACTGCTGGTCAATGTCTTGTACGCTTGAGTCAAGGTAACGCAATGCTAGGCCACGCAAATCACGCTGCCAGTGTTCCTTACCTTTGCAGCCAGCATTGATGACTCCATTTCCATGCACCTCCACCTTGTGGCGCTTTAGCCCTGCAGCCACCCTTCCCTCTCCATCTCCTTCCCATTGTTTCATGGCATGGCGTCGTTCCTTCCTCAGCTCACGATGTCCTCCCCCATGTCACAAATTGAAAACATGTTCAGGGATGTTTTCTGCCTAACTTCATTTTCTGCCCAATCAGATCTCCTCTACGCTGACGATGTTGCTCTTTTGGCACAATCCCCGGTCTTTCTGCAACGCCATCTCAAAATTTTGGAACAGTTCTGCAAAGACTATGGGATGCAAGTCAATCTTAGCAAGACCAAGATCATGGTCTTCAATGGCCAGGCTGATCGTAGATTCATCTTCAACCAGCAGGAAATTGAGATTGTCAAATCATACCGGTACCTAGGTCTGGTTATCCACTCCCCCAAGTTTCACTTTGCAGCCACTGCCTTGGACAGATTAACTAAAGGTAAGGCGGCCTCCGTCCGCCTTCACGCCAAATGCAAGCAAATACATCTGCGGCATCCCCCGACCAAAAAGTGGCTGTTTGACACCGTCGTCAGCCCTGCTACCATCAATGGTTGTGAGTTCTGGGCACCTGGTGTCCCTGTCTCCTGGTGGGAAAAGAATTTGGAACCATTACAGTCATCTTTTCTCCAAGCAATGCTTGGCGCCAGGAGCACAACTCCATCTCAGATCCTAGGTGCAGAGTTCGCATGTGTACCATTGCAATCCGAGGCACAGTTCAGGCTTACAATCTTTCTCCATAGATTGCAGGCCCTTCCACCCAAAGGGCTAGTGGCAAGGGCCCTCACAACATCTATGAGGCTCAAAGCTGCAGGTTTCGGGAACTCCTGGTATGCTCGAGTGGACAGTTTATTGAAACGTAACGGACTTTCTATTGCTTTCCTATTACCAATGAACCCAGATGAGGTGGACATCACATCCAGACATGACCGCAACAGACTCATTCGGAGAGAGCTTATGGAATTACATGTCAAGAGAACTTGGATGCTACCCAATCTCACAACAAAGCTCCACTTCTATCGAGAGACATTCTTGGTGCTCCACGATGATAGAATCTTCAGACCAAATTACCTTTCAGCACCCTTACCTCCTTCCCTCTTGAGGGCATTGGGGCGGTTCAGGGTGGGTTCCCACAACCTACGGATAGAGACTGGCAGATGGGAACACCTGCAACGGGAGGACCGCCTATGTCCAGCTTGCATAGGGCGCAGCAAGGAAATTGAAATTGAAGAACACTTCTTCTTCTACTGCCCTGTATACTACGAGATCCGTTTGAACAACTTTGTGGATATGTGCATCCCACTTTCAGTTTCAGGAGAACTCAACGCCCAGAAAACATGAACACAAGTAGGGGTAGAACTCACCTCATGCGCAGCGGTTTTGTGCCGTTTGCGCACCTTTTGGAGAGACTCTGCAGATGGAGGTGCAATTTCCGCCGAACTGTCCTCCACCTCATCGTCGTCGCCCATGCTATACTCGCTTGTGTCAAAATCCGAACTCGAAGACTGCCCACCGCTCTGCCTTCCCTCTCGCACCGACGCCATCTGTACCGGATTCAGTCGAGCCAGGCGGGGGCTCCTTCGTACCGCGGGGCTGGAATGTGCAAAAGTGGGAGGAGGTGATGCTGCCTCGGCGGTCGAGCGCTTCTTACTAGGCGTGGACATAGACTATGACAAAGATGAAGACTAGCGAGGACATAGACCATGACCAAGACAAAGACGAGCGAGGAAGACCAAGACATGCAAAGGAGGAAAGAAGGACAAGGAGGGGAGTGTGATCACACACCCCCCCGATCTGTAGTGAAGATCCGGCCGTTGTTGATTTCAAATATGAACACGTGTCGTGCATCCAACACTATGGCCTTTTCGACTTTGAGACGTTAAACCCTAAACCACTTACAATCCTCCAGACAACTAGATGTAGTGATTCACACAACTGACATGGATCCGTTAACTTTTTTTCGTTCAAAATTAGGCGAAGGAAACACACTGCAATGATGCCGTGTATGGCTCCGCTTTACATGAATTCTTGGAGAAAATGCGCATGATGTGTAAGAAGTGAACACAGTGCTCTGCCAAATGATTCAGCAGAAACAAACTCAACTGTAGTGGTTCTCCCATCGCAGAGAAGGGTCCATTCGACACCCATCGCACCATGCCAGGTTGAGGTCCTCACACACACACCTACACACCGAGAATTTGCAAACCCACATCAGCTGGGAGAACATGGAAATTACCCCGTGGATCACATGCAAGCATGAATGAGAAATGGGTTTATGTTACATGGGAGATTTTGGTGTACCTGTGCGACATGCAACTCTGTCTACATACTCCATAAGACGTTGTCCCAAGACCCAAGTGGACAGGGGAGGCCGGTGAGTCTGTACCACAAATGGTAATCATACAGCAGAGGGTACTGCTGCCCAACGTTCAAAAGCCGCCGGCTGCAGGATGCTAGGCATGCGACTCGGGCACAACACGCCTCCTCTGCACCCCACTCCGTCCCAACCAGTGCAAAACAACCGTGCATGCATTGACTGCCGTCTGGCTTTCTCTCCAGGCATTTGGGGGTCTGCGATCTGCTACACGTAAGTGTCTTTGAATGCGATGATCAAAGGATCCGGTCACTTGCAGTTGCCGTCTCAAGGGCAGCATTGCAAGAATCAAAATTAAGTAAGAAAGATGGTGGAAGAAGCTGCAAATAGCAAATGAGTGAAGTGGCAGGGCGATGCTCCATTTTTAACATGCTCCCCTTCCCACGATGGTGATAGAGCCACACAAATGGACTCCCTTCCGCCACGGTGCAATTTCACGGCAACGGAACGGGATTGTTCGCCGAAATGTGATTTGGAGATGGCCTAAGACAAGTGGCGCAGGTTCTGGCCTTGTAGTCAGGTGGTTCACACTTCAATGCACACATTTCATACACATTCAACCATATGCCCAAGATCACAACGTCCTCAATCGTGAAAATTGAAATTCCACGTACGTCCTCCGATTCCTCACACACATGCGAACTGTAGAGACAGGTGGTTTTCCAGGATGTCATTGTTTGAGTCGATTTTGGTCATTTCTCTCAGTGTCTTGTTGAAAAGATTCTAGTTATGATGGGAAGCATCGTGATGGCTTTTAAATGGTTTGCTGTTGAGTGTAACTTTTCATCATGTTGTGGAATCTACCGGTTGGTATAAAATGTCAACTGTCTTCTCTGCCAAAGGATGTGCGGCTGAACCTTTCAAATTGAGATTGCAGGAGGAGGGAATTGATGGTAGTGAAATGGGAGTGGCAGAGCCAAATTGAGGAATCTCTGCAAAGGAGAATCCGGCCCCCTGCAACGGCGTGCACAAACAGCATTGAAGAGGCTCCCCAACAAAAATGAGTTCCCCTTGCCCATGCGGAAGTCTTCCAATTAATCACCCCTGTAGACAGAACACCCGAGATGACAGGTTGTGGGAAAGAGAAGTGGCACGTGCTCGAGCCCTTGGGCTTTCAAGGATGCCATGCCCATGTGAACGTTGTTTGGGCACCACAAGTAGATCTGAGGACGGTGTGCGCACACATCTCCTTCACCACAAAAGACATGAAGCATTTCGGGTGTGGATTGGAGATGGACCTGCAGATGAAGACGATGAGGAGTGGGCACAATTGGACAATGCACACCCCCGAGGGAGCCATACAGACAGGCCAGACGAGGACTATGTCATGGGCGCATGACATGAACCAGGCATGGACGGAGGGGTGGAGATTACTCGAATGTTGCAGGAAGCATTCCACATCATGGACGATGCTGAAGAGGGGGACGGCGCTGCGACAACTGGGGATGGTGATGACGCAAGAAATGAAGGCATTCACGCGGGGGAAGGCGTGGAAGGAGGTGGAGATGGAGAATTGAATTATGCACACATGACACTAGAAGAAGCATGTGTGCCACTGTACGAGGGATGCAAATCCACAAAGCTTGCTGCCACCATGCTGTTGATGAACCTCTGCACAACCCACGGTGTCTCAGACCATTTTGTGGACGAGTTGTTCTCTTTGCTTCGGCTGAACTTGCTTCCACAACCAAATGAAATGCCAAAAAGCTGTCACATGGCCAACCAAATGATTGGGAAGCTCGGCCTCAACTACGTGAAAATACATGCATGTCCAAAAGGACATGTACTTTTCTGAAGAGAGTACAAGGATGCTATGGAGTGCCCCAAATGCGGTGCAGCCCGATACCATGATGTGGGCAGGTTACAACAGCCAGCCAAGGTGTTGAGGCACTTTCCCCTTATCCCCCGTCTATTACGAATGTACAAATGCAAGACCATTAGTGAGCTCATGACTTGGCATTCCAGGAATGCCTCAAACGATGGTTTGGTAAGGCATATCCCAGATTCCCTTGCATGGAAGCATATAGATGCAACTTGGCCCGATTTCGCCGAGGACCCACGTAATGTGCGATTGGCTATATCTACGGATGAAGTAAACCCATACAGATCAAAGAGTTGCACATGGTCCACATGGCCCGTGCAGTTGGTGGCATACAACCTGCCACCATGGTTGACAACAAAGAAATTCTTTGTCATGTTGTCTCTCTTGATTCCAAGCAAGGAGTCCGTGACAAATGCAAACATAGATGTGTATTTGCAACCATTGATTGAAGAGCTACATGAACTATGGATTGGAGTTGAAGCTTACGACATTTTGAAACAAGTAGGGCAACGGAGTTTCACCCTCCGTGCCATACTCATGTGGTCAATCCACGATTTCCCCGCATATGGCCTTGTTGCGGGTTGCAAGACGAAGGGCTACAAAGGGTGCCCCATTTGTGGGCCCTATGTGGATTCACGGCACTCAAAGCCACTAGGGAAGACAATATACATGGGGCATCGACGTTACCTTGCAAGAAACCACCCCTATCGACGAGCAGGAAGACACTTCAATGGATGTGTTGAAAAGAGAATGACACCAAATGCTGTGACACCGGAGGAGACATTGCAATTTGCAAAGGAGAAAGAGGCGTTCATGGAGATTGGAGGGAGAGACGGAAGTAGTGCAGATCCAGCCATGGAGCACGGGGTGAAGCGCCGGACAATCCTTTGGGATTTGCCATACTGGAAGGTGCATGAATCCCCCCCCCCCCATTCACTCACTTTCTTTCACATTGTGCTTCCTGGAATTACCTTTATTGTCAGGAGTCCTTCCACCAACTCCTAAGTTAGTGTAACTACTATGCAGTAGATGTTGAAGTCGTACACCTCACTGTGGAGAGGATCGTGGAGTTGTTGAAAGCAGAATGTAGTAACATGGACAACTTCTGCCACATATTCTACTTTTTTTGCCCATAGAACTTGGTGTCATGGGAGGACATTTGGCATTTCAGAACCTCTTGCAGCGGTACCTCCTGGACCCCATGCATTGTGATAAGAACTTTTGCGAGAACATTCTGAAGACTATCTTTGGGGAGAAGGATACGATAAACGTACGAAAGGACATGGAGATTGAATGGATACGGTCACATCTGTGGCTAAGGCCTGATCCAAATAGACTAGGCAAAGTGCTCATGCCAGCAGCATCATACGTCCTGACCAAATCAGAGCAAGAGGATTTTTTGAAGACATTGGGAGCCATGAAAGTGCCAACCGGATTCTCGGGTGCTTTCCAAAAGCATGCCATAAACAAGAAATGGTCGGGGATGAAGTCACATGATCTACACGTGATGATGCAACAGATTTTGCCAGTGTGCATTCGGGGTACGATGGCGCCAGGTCCTCGAACAGCCATAATGCGTGTAAGTCGAGTGTTTAGGAAGATTTGTGCGAAGGTGTGGGATCCGAGGGACATTACATCGTTGCATGAGGATGTGGCTATGACCCTATGTTTGCTGGAGAAAGAATTCCCTCCATCATTCTTTGACGTCATGACGCACTTGCTAGTGCATCTTGTAGAGGAGTTGCATGTGTGTGGACCCGTAGCTAGCCGGTGGATGTACCCCATGGAGAGGTACATGAAGGATCTGAAGGGGTATGTACGCAACATGGCACGACCAGAGGGGAGTATGGCGGAGGGCTACATCCGCGATGAAGCCTTGGGCTTCATGACAGAGTATATGTCTTCATTTGATGCAATACAACGACGGGTGTGGGATGAGAACGAGGAAGAAGGAGTTGTAGGCGAGGTCCTAGAAGGTGGTGGAACAAAACGTGCCATGAGCCCGCGCCTTCGGGATGTGGCACATGATTATGTGCTGAACAACACAACAACCATGACACCATGGAGACAGTGGGTGCCAACTTACATCCCTCCTGTGCTATTCTTAATGGTCTTTGTATGCTGGAATTACATATATATTGTCACAAGTCATTCCGGCCACTATGGGAGTGGGATCATGTACTAACAGGGTGCTTCAGACGACTACAAAGGGTGTTTCGTAGATCTTGGTTGTTGCTTGCAAGTGATTATGAAGTAGGCTGCATCACTACAGTGTGCTTGAAAGGACACACACTTTGCATGTGGCATGCATGTACAGCACGGTGTTGGTCAGGGGGACTGAGTTGCAGCTTCTATTTGGTTTCTGCCAGAAAGTACGCAGCGGAGAAGGTCTGCCTGAAAACGGAACGGAGTGCATTTGCAAAAGCATGGCGGAGGGGCGGTCGTAGGCGCAGATCCCCGGTGGAGTACCCCACAACAATGGAGGAGCTGCAGCCCTTTACAGTGTGGGTCAGATCTGCAATTGCAGTGTACGCATCAGAGAACGAGGACCCAGATGAGGGCATGGTGAGTCTGTCATTCCCCCTAGGGCTGATTGCCACTTCGTACCGGTCAATGAAAGCATATGGCAATCACTATAGAGTGGACGATGCCAACACTAGCCTCCTGGTGACTTATGACAGCGGAGTGGCATCATTTTTTGAACAAGAGAGTAGGAGCTGTGCACGAGATCAGAATCCAATTTCATGCCATGTGCAATATGTAGGAGTGCGCAAATCGCAGAATGTCTCATGACACCATCTGCCGCCGCTGGTTTGGCATGATATGATTGTAGTTCATAACCTTAATGAACGCTTTCAGCCTTGACCTCTTTGCGATCTTCTTCAGTGACTGCTTCTTCATAATTTATGAAAGGGAAAAGCAGCTACACATCAAATTCTTGCAAGTACAGGGGGGTACTCAGGCCTCCTTGGGAGAAAGAGTGCCATAAACACAAACACATCCTTAAACGTAAAAATTGGAGAAGCGAACGTCTGGTGGCAATAACTGCCTAAACCAGAATTATACTCCATTCCAGCGCACATGTAAAGGGTCGGATGATAACTCGGAATCCCAGTTGGAGATAATGAGACGAATACATGACTATCTTGCGAGTTTCAACTTTCTTGGAGGTAGTTTCCAGTTTCTCTGGTGTCACAACTGCCTTCAAGCTGGGTTTAGAGGAATTAAGTCCCACTCGCAAATGCAGAATGTCTCCCTCATCTGCGTGGGGAAAATGGGGTTTGGCATGATATGATTGTAGTTCACAACCAAAGGGCATATTCTTCAGCCTTGACGTCTTTGCGATCTTCTTCTGTGACGCCTTCTGCATAACTTGTTTTGCCCAGTGTATCCCTCGGAGGTGGGTTGCTCGTCGGAGCGTCCCAGTAAAGGACCCACAAGGAAGATGGCACGGCAGGCTGCGCCGAATAAAACTTGTCAAAGTGATTGGGAGCTTGCCACCTTGACGGGTTTAGGGGCCCTTTTGTGAAATGAAAAAGCAGCTACACATCAAATTATTGCGATGCCACTCAATGGCACTATGAACATTTCGAGCATGCTGTCAGAAAACTAGACGGGCAAAAACCCAATTCAGCAGCCTCACCTTGCGTGGATACTTGGGAATTGATGCCAGAAGGACATGCCCGTATGCGCGCTTCATCGTGCCTCCATCCAGCACATTCTGTAAATGATGAATGACCAAGACCCCGATGTCACACCGTTCTGAGAAGCCACTACGCGCGCTCACAGTATACGAAGGCCTTGCCGTGTCAGGATTTCCATTCCCACGTCCCGCCATGTCCGATGCATCACTTGCATCATTGTCTCTGCCAGGTAGAGGCAACACGTATTAAAATATCTATTCCCCCAAGGCCACATTTTGTTTACCTCTTTTTGTGAAAGCCACGTCAGCAAATGTGCTGCCGAGTCATGGGTGCAATGAATGCGCAGTGGTTCATGGAGTCGTTGAGTCGACTACATATTCACTTTAATGAATAAATATCTTTATTCCATTAATCGAATTAGGAAAGAAAATTTGTAGTCGCATGTGCAGTAATTACAACCACTTGTAATTTTGGCTTTTTCAAATTTTATGTATTTACGCAATTCGTAAAATAGCCCGGAATTCTGCTACGACTCCGGAGTCGTTGACCCCACTTCTGTCCGCCGTCTGAAATGCCCCCATTGTCTGTTTCGACTCTCCAGTAGTCCCGTTTACTACCAAGTGGTTCCCGGAGTGGTCACGGACATGCAGTCGAATCGGAAAAGACACGAATGCTTCTAGTGCCTGCCTTACCGACCTTTGGAGCGGAAAGGGTTTGGTGAGATGCCCATTTACCATGACTCTACTGGTTGCCCCTTGCAGCAGAATCTGAACCCACTGGCAGAAGCCATGAGGGATGCCTGATTTGTGGAGCACGGCCATAAGGAAAGACCAGTCGACTTTGTCAGATGCCTTCTCGAAGTCTAGGAGCCACAGGGCCAATGACTGCCCTGTTTTGCATGCGTAGATGTCAGCTTCCTGAGCTAACAGGACATTGTCGAGGATGTATCTTCCTTTGACGTAGCCTGCCTGACACGATCTAATCAATGAAGGGAGAAGAGGTTGGATGCGGATGGCTAGGGCCTTAGCTATAATTTTGTATGCCACATTAAGAAGGGTGATTGGCCTATGGTTGTTGAGGTTAGCTCTATCTCCTTTTTTAAAGAGCAGGGTGATCACTACCTTAGTCATTGCTTCAGGCATGAAGCCTTGGGCCTTGATGGCGTTTGCCATGTCAGAAAAGTCCTTGATGATGGTCGACCACAAGGACTTGTGAAATTCCACTGGCATCCCATCAATGCCAGGAGCTTTGTTGTTGTTCATGGCTTTGAGGGCGATGGATAATTATTTTTAATGAATGATATTATAGTACCTTAAAAAAAAAGAAAAAAAAAAAAGGTATATCTGTGGGGGGGTCATGGTCCGAAGTCGGAAGCCCAAGTTAGGCTTCACTTAGGAGAAGGCCTCGACGGCTTCCTCTTGACACCTATAGCTTTGGCTGGTATTTCTGTCTCTCTTGGGACTCCTTGTAGCGTGTTTGCTTCATGGCTCTCTAGGGGTTTTATTTTTCCCCTATAAATAAAGTTTTGAGGGCCACTTTCCCTTGTTGGTAGGAAGGGAAAAAAAAAAAAAAAAAAAAAGCCCAAGTGGCATTGGCTTGATGATGAGCTTATGGCCTAGTGTCACACTGGTAGAGGCTGGATGACACAAATAAGAAAATAGACCAAAAGGCAAGTACAATATAAGAGAACTCATGGGAACCAGAATGGGAACAGCATGTTCTACGTGGAATTGTGGGGAGCCACGGAAGCACGTGGACTGATGGCTCACTTCTTGGGAAGGAGGGTTAGAGTGAAGCCCTAGGAAGCTTGGGCATGGCGGAGTAGCAGATCGTGCATTCTGTGCAGTTGGTTGACTCGGTAGATTTCTGGGTTGGTTTTTTATGGTGATTGGGGGGGAAGCTGTGGGGTGATAGGGTGGATCTCCACTGATGTTTGATTGGGACTTGGGCTCTTAGAGCCTGGAATTCGCATCTGTACCTGGGGTTTTGGTCCCAGAAAGGATCGGGAGGAATGGGGGTTGCGGCGGAGGGAAAGATTGTGAGAGTGGTGGAGCTTTATAAGTGGAGGGCGGTGCCATGGCGGCTGGATGTGTGGCCTTTTGTAGTGATATATGTGGGTTGGCTGCTGGGAGTTGTGACCCGACTTGATTTCTCTGATGCGTGCATCGTGCTCGCGGCCCTTGTGATCCTGCACATTCTGACTTTGCTCTTCTCCGCATGGTCAGTTGATTTCCGGTGCTTCGTGCAGGCAAGCAAGGTTGGTTTGTCACTTTCAGTGATTCCCCAGTAGTCCATCCTTTTAACATTGTGTGTGACTGAAGCTTGTCTGCTGAATTCTGTTGGGAGCTGGAGTGTGGGATCTGGAATTGAATTGGAGGTGGAATTGTCAGGTGAACGATGTGCGCCAGGCAGATGTGTGCAAGGTAGTGCCTTCCAAGTTCTCAGGCTCGAAAGAGGTGGTACCTTTGCAACAAAGGAAACTGGTAAGCCATTTGCTACCAATTGAAAGTTGAGAGCAGAGATTTGAAAGAGGGATCTACAACTCAACGTAGAGGACGTGGGCTGCATTTTTCTCGTTAGTTTCGAGCTGAGCTTTGTGTTACTCTATTGGCCTATGGGGGGTGTGCATTAAAAATCCGCCGCCCCAAACTCCATACGAGTGGGACAAGATCCAGTTTCTGCCGCACCTGGTTGCCAGCAAGATCATCAAAATGCAACTAGAAGAAGAATTCACCATGCAAAGAGGTGTAGCAGACCCTATGAACAATACATAATCAGAAGATCTCAGGCAGCGCAGTGTGCTCGAAGTTTACATTATCTTTCCCTCTATGGGACTGCAGATGTGCTACAGAGCATGCGTTGTACAGATCTGGCTCCAAATTTTAGGTTTCCATGGCAGCTCATTAGCTGGTCACATGTCTGGATTGGGTTCAAAGATAACACACTGCACAGCAAAGCAGCTCTACATGTGATGGGTCAGTCAGATCACTCGCAAACAGGCTGAAGTGCTTCCTTTCTGCCCAATGTCATGGTATAGTTACGACGAAGAGGGGCTGGTCACAAGATTAGGTTTTCTGAGGTGGCAAACTAGCCAATCGTATGTCTGGATTGAGTGCAAAGATCTCATCTTTCAAGCTAACAGCTCTACATGTGCTGGGTCAGCCAGATCACCTAGAGTAGATGGGCCAAAGTGCTTCTCATTGCCATGATGGTCTACCCTCATGTGCTGGCCAACATTAAAAGTGTCAAAAGTGGGTCACACTTAGATGATATAGATCCTTTCTTGGAGTCTCCTAAAGTTTTCAGAATTGACCAGTTGTGTAGACTTGTCATGGGGCCTGTGCTAAGCACTGGCATTTGGCACTGCTGTCTGTGAGGTAGATATGGGAGACTCAGTTACCAAGCTGTAGCCCAAACCTTTCAGCTTGTATGGTAGTTGATAAAGAATGATTGAGCCACCAACATGGTGGTGCAGTTGGCAGGAGAGAAGAGGAATGGTGGCCAGGACAATGGCCAGGTTTTAACCACAAAGCTTCTGGCAGCTTCTTCTCCTTCAGCAGTCACAGTTGGTGAAGAGATTGGATTTGACTTTAGAAAGCAGCGTTTCATCTACTCTGATGAGCAAGGCAAGTTTTGCAAGCTGGACTATCCATCGAAGGAGAACTTTGGAACATATAGCAAAAGCACCGGTTATGGTACCGAGGTGAAGGCGCAGGCTGCTCTGGAAAAGTGGGGCAGAAATATGTGCGTTTCTCTCTTTGTGTGTGTGTGCGTGTGTGCGAAGTTTATTTATTTCTTTCTCTGGTATGTGTGTTAGTTTTATACACTTCATGGAGTGAATGCTTTGCTTCGGCATGAGTCTGCGTTTTTATTTGATTTATCTAATTTTTTTTAATGTACAAATCTTAACAGACCCTGAAACCTTACATCTTGCAGGTCAGAGGCTGTAAATCAATTCAGAGTTGATTGTTAAACATATGTTCTACGTCAAGCATTCACTTATCAAATGTATCAGTGGACAGTTGACATTATGGCTTCTGTTGAGATTAAGGCGGTGATGTCGGCTGTTGTCAGTTGCTTGAGTTAAACCCACAGACCTTTTATCTGGCAGCAGGCGTAAAAGCTTGGCATGCAGGGTTCAACTCTAATTCGTCTCAGACCTGCAAAGTGTCTGTCTTGTATTTTAATATTAGGTTTTTTTCAGCCTCTCATTGCTAATGCCTCAATGTAAAATGACACTGCAGGTCTTTGACTATTTTTGGAATGATTGTGCACTTTTTGATGTGTGTAGCTTTGAGTTCCCTCAACCCACTTTTCAAGCCTTGATGAAGGAGCACTGCATGGAGCCCTTCTTTGTTTTTCAGGTCAGTATGGACGTATTTCGTGCAATGTTTGGAACTCCTGCACTGTTGCCTGCTTGGTCCTTTTGGCTAAAATTTGACAGTTGATTGGGATGTTGAACCCACCTTGAGACCAAATTGTGGGGATGGCTTGTGTTAACTTTATTTGGGATTAGCTGTAAAGGGGTGTCACAATGATCTGCACTAGTGATTTGAGGGCCATGCAGCAGCTCCAAGGTGCAATAAAATGTGCTTCTGACTAGCATGAAGGGTTTTGATGCCCAGTTCCTTGAATATCGATTATGTTGCTGTGTTTGTGGTACATTTTTTTCATACGAAGACTGAGCAAGAGGCACTGAGTCAAAATTTGGGGGAATGTGGGGTGGCATGTGGCAGGTGTTTTGTGTGGGGCTTTGGTGTCTCGATGAGTACTGGTATTACAGTGTTTTTACTCTCTTCATGCTGGTGCTGTTTGAATCGACCGTGGTAAAAAGCAGGCTTCGGACGCTGACAGAACTACGGCGTGTTCGTGTTGACAGCCAGACTCTCATGGTACATCGGGGTGGGAAGTGAGTGTCTCACCTCTCGTGGTTTCTTGGGTTGTAGCATTGGAGGTAGGTTACCAAGTATGTGCATCCCCTTCAAAATGTGTGCTCCTGGAAAGATTTAGTCCCTCAAACAACGAAGGACTAAAGGAAGCTTTTGTGTGGAACAGGTGGCTGAAGCTGTCAGGGATGGACCTAGTTCCTGGAGATGTGGTCTCTATTGGCCGACCTACAGGGCCAGGCAGTGAAGAGCGGACAGTACCAGGAGATATGTTGCTGATTGCAGGGAGCGCAATCGCAAACGAAGCTCTTCTGACAGGAGAGTCAACGCCACAGTGGAAAGTAAATACCAGTCCTGCCATGTTGGGTACAGGACAGTGCGCATGTTCTCATGTAGCTATAACAGACACCTGCCTTGTTGGTCCTACATCCATTTTAGCTGTGACTGCATGCTGTGGGGAGAACAACCAATTGCTAATATTGTTTGAATAACTACAATTTGTGTCCAGAGCCCATTGTGTCTTTGGACAATCAGTCTTGAATTGTGATAGGTTGGAAAACCAAGTTAGTTTGGTTCATGTTCTTGAGTACCAGGTGTGTCATAGGGTAAGTCAGTCAGCTTTGCATCTTCGAGTTTTACATTTGATTTTGAGCATTGTGTGGTTGAAGATCACATTCAAAATTGATTGGGCGGAGTTTTGTTTCTGCCACATGCACAGGGGTCTATTGTTGGCCGGGATACTAATGAAAGGTTATCAATTAGGCGGGACAAGAACCATGTGTTGTTTGGGGGTACCAAGATTTTGCAGCACACACCTGACAAGGTTATTCTCTCTGTCCATGTGTTGACCTACCTGTGCCCCCTTGGTCCTCCTGGGGACAGTCAATTTCTTTGTTGTTTGTTTCTCTCTCTCTCTCTGGGCTCTTGTAATTTTCTTGGTTTTTCTGACACATTGTACAACGTAGAAGTTTGACAACAATGGTGTAATGCTAATGAGATAATGCTGCACATTCTCTGGATGCCATGGATGGTAACTTCCTCAAAACTGTGGGCCCAAAGTACGCAAAACATAAGAGTGTGAGAGGGGCAGGCCAGCTCCAGAAATATATTTCTTGATTGGTAGTATCTGAAGCAAAACTAGACAAAATTCTGTGGGTTGATATGTGCAGTCAGGTGCTCTCAAGACGCCTGATGGAGGTTGTGTAGCAGTTGTACTGCGAACAGGTTTTGAGACCAGCCAAGGGAAGCTGATGCGAACAATTCTCTTTTCCACAGAGCGGGTATTGCCACTTGAATTTAAGACATGGAAGAGAGAGCAAATATTTTTTCCGTCAATGTGGATATATGCCTTATTGATAATGACTAAAACTGGTCGCCAATGTAGTGGAAGAGTTGCATCCAGAGGGTCGTTTACAGCCTGATAATTTAGGTCCTTGTTGGTCCTCTAATTACATGCCCTGGCTTATGAAAGTTTAAGATGCTCAACATTTCCACCTTGCTTTGGCCCTGTTCTCAACATGCTCTTTCAGAGCTGAAAACAGCAGGGTTTGGGGCTTGTATTCAGTTAAGTTGCTATGTGTGCTTTCAGGTGACTGCAAACAACTGGGAGAGTGGGCTCTTCATTCTTTTTCTGGTGGTATTTGCGTTGATTGCTGCAGGTTACGTACTCAAGAAGGTGGGTAGTCATGTCAAGAAACCTTGTTTGTTATGATATTCATGCACCATTGGATATTCAGAGAGCCCCAAAAACTTTTTTTGCAAGTGACGCTATGGTGACACCACGCTTTGTCCATTCAAGCAGTAGCTGCTGAACTTTCCTGCACTTTGTCCATAAAGGATCCGTGCAGCAAGCACGTAAAAGTCTCACATCATACATCCGAGTTGATGATTGTAAGTTTGATTGATGAAGGGAGGTTTGTACCTGCACCTCACTGCTCCTAGGTGCTCAAATTTCTTTCTTTGATGTCACAGGAATCTGGTGATAGAATTTGTCACAGAACTTTGCTACTTTCTGGTTTGTTGAAAAATCCTACTATGTCATTTCTTATCATTTTTTTCACAAGACCTGTTACCACCACGGTACAGATCTGAAGACCTTAATTATAAGAATTATCAACATGCAGCTGTGTCTTCAAAAACATTGAACATGTCACTTGCTGTCGAATGGGGGGTTTTTGCTGTAGGGCCTAGATGACCCAACACGGAGCAAGTACAAGTTGTTTCTGAATTGCTCTCTGATCATCACTTCGGTCATTCCACCGGAGTTGCCAATGGAGCTCTCAATTGCTGTCAACACCTCTCTCATTGCCCTTGCTCGGCGGGGCATCTACTGCACCGAGCCCTTCCGGATCCCATTTGCTGGCAAGGTGTCTATAAAGTTCCCCTCCACTCTGTGTGTGAGAGAGAATGTACTCATGAGACATTGTTTGTTGGAGCCTTGTGGTCATAGACCCCACGCCAAGTTTGGGTGGAACAAGAGGGAACAGACTAACTACCTTTGAGACAAGAGAGAACCATCAATATCACGGCCACTGGTGTGGTTTATGCATGTGCTTTGCACTTTTTGAGATTTTGCTCTTACCATGGCTTGTGCTTGAGGAGCCAGATAATGTCCATTGTTGGGTGATCACTCTTTTGCTGTCCTTTTAATTCACTGTTGTATATAAATCTAGTATGGATGCGTGGCTAAGTTGGCAGACAACAGAATGGTTAGGAAAATTCTACATGGATCAATGTGATTGCGTTGTTTCTTCGCCATCTGTCAGGTGGATGTTTGCTGCTTTGACAAGACTGGCACTTTGACCAGTGATGACATGGTAATATTCTGTGCATGGCAGATGTTGTTGCCAGATTCCTAATTTCTCCTCCTCTTTGTCTTGCTTCCCTCTCATTTCCAAGAAGGTTTTACAGCTAATACCCATCACTGACATTCTGTAAGTGCATTTGAACAATGGAAGCATTTTTACACTTGACTGCAGAAAATGATTTAGTTGTATATCTAGAAAAGCTGAAAGCAAGTTGGTTTGAGGCCTTGTTTGACTCGTGCTGTGTTTTGATTTGCACTAGGAATTCCGAGGTGTGGTTGGCTTGAACGAAAACCATGATCTGGAAACTGATTCGAGCAAGTTACCAGAGGCCACTGTGCAAACTTTGGCTGCGTGCCATGCTCTTGTGTTTGTGGACAACAAGCTTGTAAGCCTCACTCTCTGGTTCCCCACATTCCCCCTCCCCTCTTTCTCTCTCTCTCTCTCTGTCCCTCTCTCTGTGAGTTAAGGCTATGACAAACAAAATCTTATGAGTACATTCTCTCTCTCAGTTACTGTAAGATGTGGAAAGCGGGGGGTTTTGGGATGAAGGTGGGTGATGCCACCATACGAGCTCTTATGTTTGCGGATGACTTCACAGGCCTAGGGGATACCCTATCCAATCTTCAGGAGTTGATTGATTGTGCAAGAGGTACTTTGACCTGTGGAGGCTAGAGTCTGAAGTTAGTAAATGTGCAGTAGTGGCTTTCAATGATCATAGGGAGGGGGGAGGTGATCTCAAATGGACCTGGGGTGTTGAATAGATCCCTGTGCTCCCTTCCTACGCATATCTTGGTTTTGAATTTTCCTACAGTTGCAACTGGGACGGGCATATACAAAAGTGGTTCAAACAGCTAAACGCAAGCTTTGGGTCTCACTAGTTTTTCCCACTGCACTGAAGCTAGAAGGACCATTCCTTGCCCTGTGGACATTATAGGCTCTCTTTTCTTTCTTTCTTTTGTCTTTGAGCTTTCTTTGGACATTGTCAAGTTTTTTTATTTTCTTCTTTCTCGCTCCAGTGCCAGGCCACAAGGCTGTGCCTAGCAAGTCTAATGAGTACATGCTTCTTCATGCACTGCATAAATTAATGAACTATTGGCAGATGGCAGAGTTTTGTACTAAAGTATGCCGTTCGGCTTCTTCCCATGCAGATAACCTCAACTGTACACCTTTTACAGAGCGACATTTGGTGCTAGAGATATTGCCCCAGTCATGGAGCTTTCAGTTTTACCATTCTCTCTCTTTACCAGTTTTAGCACAGTTGTCAAGCTCACTCACCTGGATTAGGATTTGAAATGGGTGTATGTAGGTGGGTGACCCTTTGGAGAAGGCAGCATTGAAGGGAATTGACTGGGCTTACACAGCTGATGAAAAGGCAGTGCCTCGCAAGTAAGTCCAGGCATGCTCATGCTCATCCTCCCCCTCATCTTCCCCCCCACACCTGCCTCTCTTTTGTGTGAGCTTGTGAAGTTCGTATCATTTGCAGATGGCAGATCAAAGGCAAAGATAGTTTTTAACAACTCTTGCTTTATAGTCAGTGCATTTCCAGGTATAGCTGGGTTTGTTATTCTGCCACTCCTTGACTTTTCTAAGAAGTCATACCACAACAGCTTAGAATGAGTGATGTTATTGCTGACGTCTTTGTTGTTGCCGTAGTTGCTGACTGCTATGATCAAACACATTGGAAACAGGGGGGGTGGACAGCCGGTGCAGATAGTGCGGCGCCACCAATTTGCTTCTCACCTTAAGCGGATGGCTGTGGTGGCTCGCACTGAGGACTCCTTTATTGCATTTGTGAAGGTGATTCTGTCTACTCATCATGAACAGAAGGAAAGAGAAACCTTGGAGTTTCCACTCGGGGCCCTGAGAGAGGGAGAGGTTCAGCATTTCTTAGCTTGCCAATTTGGGAACCAAGGGTTTTTCCCAGTGAAGTTTGATCTGGGTGTTTTCCTTTCGTTGACAATTGATAGGGCGAGAAGAAGAAAAATTTCAGTATGCACACAGGGACATTGATTGATTTGTCCTTCTATCTTGTCATGTGGTAAACTGTTGCCTTTGCCTGCCTGTTGAGTGCTTCTTGTAGAAGTGATCACCTCTTCTAAGGCAGAACCGTTGTATCTCAATGTTTTGGCGCTGCCATGTATCTAGCTATCTAATACTCTTTTGAAATTCTGTGTTGGCAGGGTGCTCCAGAAACAATACAGGAGAGGTTGGTTGAGGTGGACCAGGGTTATGTCGAGGCTTACAAGCAGTACACGCGGCAAGGTTCTCGTGTGCTAGCATTAGCATATAAGTCCCTCCCTGACATGGCGGTAAGGTTCACACCCATCATCCTCTCGCTACACCCATTTGGAAATCCAGGCCCGACATTTGGAGCCAGATTCAATGCTTGCTTGGTCTTTAAAATTTTGAAGAGAGTTGTCGTTTTTCGAGTTAAGGTTTATAATGAGGCGTGGTTGGCCAAGACATGATCATAAACACTTGAATTGTTTTCACATGTGCAGGTTGGTGAAGCCCGCAGTCTGGACCGTGAAGTGGTGGAAAGTGGGTTAATCTTTGCGGGATTTGCGGTATGCATGCTACATTGTGATTGTCCTTGGTGTAGGTTTTCCCCTAGTACCATAGCTAAAATCTCAGAATCGTATGTACAGTTGGGCCAAATGCTTTTCAGTGTCTACTCTCCAGATTCGATCTGTGTCGAGGGTCTGTGGGGTCCAATGTCGTGATTAAGCTTGGCTACCTTGGCAATACTGCAGGTTTTTGCATGCCCTTTGCGGAGTGACTCTGGAGAAGTCCTCAAAGAGCTACGAGACTCTTCTCATGACTTGGTATGTTCTGTGCCATGCGTCTGGCAACTATCAGATTTTGGTCCCTAAATAGACAGTGAGTGGTGAATTAGTACAGGTGTGAAATGAGCCTAATTGACATCTGGCATCCATGCGATTGGCCAGGCTAGTCATTTATTCCATGCACATGTTTTGCAATACAGTTGTGAATGTCTAGAAGCGTTGTTCCCTTCACTAGGGACATTCCAAGACTGAATCGCAGTTTCTGCCTGGTTATTTTTGGGAGTGTGCAGCTACAAGTTTGTTCTGTACTAGTTTGTTTCTCAAAGATGGTGCTATTTTTGCAGGTGATGATTACAGGAGATCAGGCATTGACAGCATGCCATGTTGCAGCCCAAGTCCACATTGTCTCACGTCCAGTGTTGATTTTGACTGCTCAAGCCAGTGATGCGGTTGTGGGAGAGTTTGATTGGCTGTCTCCAGATGAGAAGTTGAAGATACCTTACAAGTGCGTGTTTGTCCTTTTGACCCTGTCTTCTTTGGTGTCTTAGGCCAGGTCTTGGAAAACTTGACTGTGGTGGTCACATTGTGTTGTTACTCTTCTGTGCTTTGGTTATTTGTTATTGTATCACTTTTGGAAATTCAACAAGTTTCTGGAGATGGATATGCATGCACAGAAATATGATGGATTGCAAAATAAAAAATGTGGACTCTTGCTGAGGAGAGGGTAACTTATGATGTCACTTGACCCTGAAGTGCTACTGCCTTCCAATGGAAGGTGGACACCTTTTATGACATTTAATACACATGTGGTTTGACTAGTGAAATGGTATGATGTCCGAACCACTCAGCTATCCTTTGGAAGACAATGGAATGGAAATATTAATGTGGAATAGGTTAAATGCCGATCCATTAGTTTGGAGCTCAAGAACTGATGTTTCCTCTCAGGTATGTTGGCTTTTTCTTCAACTTGGTTTTGATGAATATTGTGGAATGGAACAGAAAGGAGGAGGTGTTGGAGGTGTCAGCAGTTCATGATTTGTGTATTGCTGGTGATGGTCTTGGTATGCTCCAGCGGTCCAATGCATTGCAGTTGGTTATTCCTTTAACCAAGGTGAGGTCCTCGCTGCTGAAATTATCTGGTGAATTTTTTCATCCAGCAAGATAAAGATGCTCTCTTTGACGTCCCTGCGAACACCCAGTTATGGGGTTTCAGCATGCCATGGTATATGATTCATGGGCTGACATTCACATCATACCAGGAAGCCTCAGGTAGATCCAGGTCTGCTCCTGTAGCTGTCTGGTCTCTTTCACATACGGGGCGTTCTGTATATCCTTAATGCATAGAATAACACTCAATGTGCTGTGTCTCTATCATAAGGTGTTTGCAAGGGTGGCACCTGATCAAAAGGAACTCATATTAACCACACTCAAGGCAGTTGGCCGCACAACTCTTATGTGTGGTGACGGGACTAACGATGTTGGCGCTCTCAAGCAGGTGAGCCCATCAACCCATTGTATGAACATCGTGTATGGCAGGCACTTTGTCTGATTGGGAATTCACAAGATTGTTTCATTCTGTGGGTATGGGGTTGACATTTGTATGAGGTGCGATGAATTGGTATCTTTGCTCCCAAGTGCCCCTGGGGTCTAACGAGGACCCACTTGGTTGTCAAGTATATGGTCTGTGTGCCAGCTTAACTTGAGTTCAGCAGGAGCTGGATTGTGGGGTGATGACATACTGTCTTAAGTGTGTCAGGCACATGTTGGGGTTGCTCTATTAAATGCTATTCCTCCTGCTCGGGAAGGGACTCCATCCTCATCACCATCAGAGCTACCATCTCCCCCAAATGCGAGTACATCTTCAACATCCCCTGCTGGTCATTTTCTCTTCCCTTCTCATCTTAAGTGGCAGTGGGGTAGCCAAGAGATCCCGGTCCTCCCTGCCTACACTTACCTGGGCGTTGAGTTCTCCTCCAATTGTAATTGGGATGCACATATCCGGAAAGTTGTTCAAACTGGCAAGGGCAAAGCTCTGGGGCTCACTAAATTTTTCCACTGCAGAGGGGTCAACTCTGAGGTTAAGAAAATCATGCTTTGTCGCGTTATTAGACCTGCCTTGGAGTACGGATCTGCTATATGGGTTGATATCCATTGAAGTGGGGGTGCTTAAGGAGTGTATGTCAGCATCCTCCAAAACAGCCAATGTGGCTGTTCGGGGTGAGTTTGGCGTTCCGTCCTTAAGCTCCCGACGAGATGAATTCAAGGTCAGATGGTGGGGTCAACATATGCCCAACACCAGATATCCTAAGTTAATCGACTCTATATCTTGGAAATAGGACCGCCCTGTCAAACCTAAGTCCTGGCAGAAGAGAGTAGAAGAGATCCTCAAGGACCTGGACCTGGATCCGCAAGTCTTGACCCTGCTGGATAAATCTGACTTAGAGGCTGTAGTGTCCTCAGCCATGTCTGTTGCCATGAGATTGTCTGATGAAAATGAAGTTAGGCAGAAAACTTCCCTGAACTTGTTTCCAGTCTGTGACATGGGGGAGGACATCTTGGATGACCTCAAGGGTCTACCCACTCTCGGCACTAGACTGAAATTTAAACTCAGGGCAGGAAGCCTACCTTTGAACAGCAAACAGAAGCAGAGAGGAAAGGGAGAGTGCAATTGCCTGTTGTGTGGGCAATCTGAAGACAGTATTCATTTTCTGATACACTGTCCGGGGTTCTCTCACCAAAGAGATGCTCTCTTCAAATCTATTAAGGGAATTGTGCCTGTACCCCTGTTTACCAACTTTGAAAGTCTTGAGGCTGAGCCAAAAGCCCAGGCCCTCCTGAGGCCTAGTTTTTGGGCAAATCACACACAGCAGATTGATGCTTGTGTGAAGGGATTTCTAGAGGATATCTGGAAAACCCGGATTAATTCTTTATATGGAGGTAAGTCTTATACCAACGTCAGCCCCTGACAGAGGTAGGTTCTGTCCCTTTTGTTCCCGCTCAAACTGGGCGCGGGGTCAATGGCCACAAGGCTACGGCAAACAACGTCTTATGAGTACAATCTCCCTTCTCATCAGTTCCTCTCTCAATTTCTCCTCACTATTGCAGTGACTGACTCAAAAGAATGTAAGAAATATCTCCCTTGTTAAGCTTGTCCTCTTTTCCTATTGCGCACCGACTTACTTGACTGAGGAGTCTTCAACATGTCTGTGCCCTCAAGGCAACCAAATGTTTGCACTAGCTGTCCACTGACTAGCAGTGTCAACTACTAGCAGTTGTCCCAATTCTTTTATAAAGAAGATGAAGGTGAGCCAATGGTAGTCAGTGCTCTTGATTTGCTGCCAAAGTCTGATTTTCAGTGGTCACTTGCCACAGTTACCAGTGCGAAACCAAAGCGGCCAAGGAGTGGAATTCCAGGTGCCCAAGGCCTGTCAGGTGCCGTCCATTCCCCTCAAAGTGGACCTTCGACAGTGGTTAACCGAGTGAGCAAAGTAGGGCTGCCAGCTTCCAGCCAACAGGCTATTAGTAAACCAATCTCTTCAAGCCAGGTCGCCCCCACTGGCCGGCCTTTGACCCCAGCAGAGCTGAAGAAGATTCAGTTGAAGAAAATGATTGATGAGATGGGCGAGGAGGGCGATGGAAGATCCGCTCCTGTAGTCCGCCTTGGGGACGCATCGATGGCAGCCCCTTTCACAGCAAAGCACTCATCAGTGCGTCCTACAATGGACATCATCCGGCAGGGACGGAGCACACTTGTGACTACACTCCAAATGTTTAAGATACTCGGATTGAATTGTCTGGCGACAGCGTATGTTTTGAGTGTGATGTACTTGGATGGTGTCAAGCTTGGAGATGTGCAGGTCAGCCTCTTTACAACTACGATATTTTTCTGAAGTCCGAGCTACAAGTTTGGAAATTTGGACTATGTTTCATGTTGTATAGTTTTTGTTTTCTTGTGGTTGGTGACTGAGCTTGGCATGTGTTTGGGGAGAGAGTATATTGCCCACCTAGGCACCCAGAGGCATCTGGGAAAGGAACAGGAGAAAGGTTAACAGGGCGGCACTGTAAATTTCCATAGGAAGTAACCACCTGCTAACAGAGGCAGTAGACAGGTCAAGAAGACCCAGAGGTTCACGGTGGCTTGCCCTGCCATCATCTGTGTTCTTCAGCTTCTCAGCTTGGCCATGGGAGCTGGCAGGGTTTGCTTGTGCTGTGCCATATGCCTTAATTAGTACACTTAACGCTTTTTCACCATGCTTTCCAAACTGGCATTGGATATGATCTGCTGACCAGCTTTGATGTACCGGTGGTATTTCTCATATTCTGCAGGCAACTATCAGTGGGCTTTTTCAAGCAACTTTCTTTCTCTTCATTTCACATGCACGACCTCTTGACACGCTCTCTGCACAGCGGCCACACCCAAACATCTTCAGCCCTTACGTGATCCTCTCCCTACTTGGCCAATTTGCCATCCACCTGACATTCCTTGTCACAGCTGTGAGGGGTGCACAAGCTTTCATGCCAGAGGAGTGCATTGAGCCTGATTCCGAGTTTTCTCCAAATCTGGTCAATACTGTTTCATACATGGCCAACATGATGATCCAGGTAAGCGTCTCTCCATTTCGTTCCTAAAGTATGGACTACATGTTCAGTGCCCAAATCACTGTGTTGGTGGTTTTCATGAGTCACAACCTCCCTTCATCCCCTCCAGCACTAGCTTCTGAAGCGACAGGGCGCTTGTGTCCTGTTTTCCACCAAAGACTTAATTTATTACTCATGACTTGGTACTCCTGTGTCAAAGGGATGATAGTTGGGTTGCTTCAGTGGGGCTGACAAGTGATTTCGATGATCCAGGTGGCCACATTTGCGGTGAATTATATCGGCCACCCCTTCAATCAAAGTATTCGGGAGAACAGACCCTTCTATTTTGCCCTCACCTCGGCAGCAATTTTCTTCACTGCCATCACTTCAGATGTGTTTCGAAGCTTGAATAATTGGCTAAGATTGGTGCCCCTTCCCAAGCCTTTTGGCACCAAAGTGCTTGTGTGGGCAATTACAATGATGATCAGTTGCTATGTTTGGGAGCATTCTCTCCGGTGGTTGTTTCCAGCCAGAATGCCTTCCTCTCGCCCTCGACAACGCCAGAATGTTGCGAAGAGCACGCATGTCAAAAAGGTCCAGTAGGGTATTCAACTGTGGAGGATAGGAAATCAACTATAGAATTTTGAGGAGATCAGTGTCTGTAACGGTTATTTCCACCATTTATAATGCAATGGGGTGCTCAGAAACCCTTCTGCGAAACTGCGCAGTACTCTTATTGATGGACTCTGAAGTCCTCGTGTCGTAAGCTTGCATCAAGGATTCTTTACAGCTTGAGTGTGACAGTAAGTCACGGATACACAAAGTGAAAGATATGAACATTCTGAATATTGGTAATAAGAGGTTGTACACTATAGAAAAGTTCTGAGGTGCAGCCCAGATGTTATGCTTGCCACCAGGCCAAGAGTAGTGGCTATTTGTAGCCTAAAAGATGAGATTCTACACTCTGCCGAGTATGCATGAGTTTTCAGTACATTTTCTAGTTCTATCTTTTTGGGAGGAGTCTAGGAGGTTAGAAGCTATTGGAACTTTTGCATGTATCCTTATGTGTTGCTCTATTACCATCTGGAGCCTCTTCCATCTGCAGAGTAGTGACACCCTCATGAACCTTTTGGGAGTGAGGGGAAGAGGCTGCTTGTTCACTGCTTGTTTGTTTAATCTACTGCTTCAAGCGTTTTTCTCTGGATTCAATGACCCTGGTTTACCTTGTTCCAAGATATACTGCTGATTTCAAGCAAGGTATAGTCTGTTATCAGATTGTTCTTAGACAGTAGTTGAAACTTGCAAATGGTGGCCTTACATCACCATCACCAGAACTACAGTCTTGTCACAATCTCAGTGTAAAGAACAGAATCAAGT
Organism: Takakia lepidozioides; assembly: GCA_030704615.1. Lineage (NCBI taxonomy): Eukaryota > Viridiplantae > Streptophyta > Takakiopsida > Takakiales > Takakiaceae > Takakia > Takakia lepidozioides. The sequence goes on from CM060733.1 coordinate 60,627,592, forward strand.
GTGACAGCTATTGCAGTTTCGGTGTTGTTGTGCCCAGGTGATAAAGGGTTATACGCATTGGCTCCACCCCACCAGGGGGTAGATGGCGACTGGAGTGAATCAAGTGGAGTCATAGTCTACAAGTGGAATCAGGAGAATGCGCGACCCAACACGGGTAGCCAGAATTGGAAGAGAAGGTGGAGTTGTTGCGGGGTCTACGGGGAAGATGCCCCTCCTTGCAGAACTGGGTGGCATCTCTCCTATGACGATGGAGCTACTCTCTTTTGAAGACTGGTGTGCAACAGGCTCTTCCTTGCGGGGTGATTCGCTCTTGACTGATGCCCTCATGAGAGTAATGTCACAATCTGCCTTAGACATCCAAGATAAGAAAGGCAACATGAATCGCTGGTAGCAGACGACAAACTAAACAACGCTGGTTGAACGTTAGGCTCTACAACATCGTGAGCACCAGAGAATCCTTACCAGTCATGTGGCCATGATACTGGCAAGCTGTCGGATTATTTTCATCTTTTCTGTATATGTATCCACACTGCAGACATTTCTTTACTTCCGGATCCTTCCCAGTTGGCTGGCCTTGCCCCTGCAATGCATCTCCCTTTCCAAATGCACTGACGTGCACTCTGCCCTTTCTTTAGGCATCCGATCCCGGCGAGCTAAGTTTCCATACAAGACCCTTCAATGTCATGAGTTGGTGATTCTCAGACCTCCGAAATGTGACCAGATTTGCACATATTAATCTTCCAGGATTTGAAGCTTTTTGGGCAAAGCAAGCTCCCGTTGAAGAATCTCTCTGTACTATTGGCATGGAATCTCGCAGGCAAAGGGGAGTTGAAGTGACTGAACCACCATGAGCTTCCCCAGGGCCACCTTGGTTGCCGCCTGTGGAATACCAAAAAAGCTATACTGGAAAAGATTCCCAGCCTACGCCAAGATTCCCAAAACCACAAGCCAATGCTCCAAAATCATGGAAGATTCTTACAGAATCTGTGCAGAAAGCTACCGACGTCGGCCCGATCAAACCTGGAACAGAATTTTAGTGTAGAGAGAAGATGAGGGTTGGAGAGGGGGGGAATCTTGATCACCAGCGCTCCGTGCAAGACAGACTGCACAGACGGCGTTCATCGTGCTCGTAATACATTGTTGTAGATAAGAGCTTGGCACGCTATTTTGGTATGCCATATACGTGAGTCATATTCAAGGGTGGTAGAGACTAGAAACAGTAGAAGCGAGGAATCTTCTGTCCTGTGCTTTTGGGTATTAGGAATCTGAGAGGCACACAGACAGTTGGGATGCAGGGGGTGTTGTGATCTTTGTATGGTGCAGGAGTGAGGGCCATGGACAGGGGTGTCCAGAGGTGGGCTGTGAATGCCTCTGCATGGGCGCCGTCCCGGCGCCAGTTTGATTTTTGTGTTGGTCTCTTGCCCCCGTCGGAAAGCTCCCCCGTGTTGAGGTCCGTGCTGTCACATCTTTCTACTAAAGAACTGCAGTGAAGAGACAGATAGATTCTTGGGGGTTTAGGGTATAATCTCGACGACAAACGATCGACTGTAGACGTTGGAAGTATGGAATGTCTGCACTCGAAAACCATGAAATGCAAATTTAATGAATGCCTTATGCAGTGGTGCCTGTCAATTGTTTGATGGGCTGCGGAAGCAGGTTAATAAATTTCGAAGATCAGAAAAAGGCTCTGATTAGTAGGTTGCTGCAGCGGAAGCTGGTGCATTCTCTTCTCGGTATTGATTATGACAGTATAATTATTGAACGCACCAGAGAAGGCAAGCCTTACTTGGTCTCTCTCTCACTCTCTCCTCCCCATCACTCATAACGGCAGAGTTCCACCGGGCCTTGTCATTTCCGACTTTAGTCCTCATCGAGTCAGCTAATTGCTGTTGATTCTAATGTTCTAACCATATGAAGTACCTTCCTGCTGTGGACGAGCGTTTGTTCTGTATGTTCCTTGTGTAGTGGAAAGTCTTAATATCATCTCATGGGCTCATTTGGAAACAGACCCGGTGTGCACAGGTGAACAAAGTGGAGGATGCTAGCTTTCCAAACTATAACTTCAACGTGAGCCACCATGGTGATTATGTAGTTTTAGTGTCGGAACCTCTTTGTCTGGTGGGTGTGGATGTCATGACCCATGACCCCCGCTACAAGGAGCCCCCGGCTGAATTCTTTCAAACATTTTCATCCTGCTACACTCAATCTGAGTGGGATACCATCAACCGTGCAGGCCCTGAGGCAGGCGCTCTCCTGGATCAATTTTACAGGTAAATCTTATCTAGGTTTTTCTATCAAGTGTCTTCACAAATTACCACCTAAGGCACTTTTGTCTTCAAGCATTTTCTATTGATTACTTTTCATCTACCATGATGTGATCAAGTATGCACATTTTTGACACATTTTTAAACAGGTTCTGGTGTATGAAGGAAGCTTACATCAAGGCAGTGGGAATTGGGCTTGGGTTTGAGCTGCAAAGGGCTGAGTTCTACTACCAGGGTGGAAACACAAGGGGTAATCTGGCTCATTTGCGCATCGATGGGAAGGAGAAGCCAGATTGGCAGTTTTATCTGCACAGATTGGGCACTGATCATTGGGTAAGTTTCAGTTCATGGTGTATGGTGGGTTTGGAGATAATCTAACAGATATTTCAGGCAATCATGTCATTGGCTAGTGATGATGAGTTACCCCACTATTTCTGTCACGTTGAATTGGGTGTGTAGTATACCCTGGCAGGAAATAGAAAATAGTGACTAAGTAGCTATTTTCTAAGTTTCAGAAAGGTGTATCATTCATCATGATAGTCAAGTTCTTAATGGACAGGATTATCAAACCAGATTACTTTCCAGCAAATGCCAAAGAAACTGGCTGTCCATACCTTAGAAGCAAGCATGACAAGCCATCAACCTACTGATAGTTTTTGAAGAATATTCCAAACACTTATGCTCAGAAGCCAACCCTCATTTAGAAGGTGTGGAAGAAGAATGTCATCCGACATCGACCACTCATAGCTATCAAGGAAAAGGTGATGCATTCCCTGGATCCATCACAGCCAACCAACAAATCAACAGGTTAGTGATCCCTGTGGAACCCCAGGTATATGGCCTTCTTATCCATGTCCACCATGAGAGACAAAGGAGATGGTCCTATGTCTAGATGACAAGCATAGCATTACATCCTTATAACAACAAGATTACTGCAAAAGAGATAGTGAGGAAAACCTGTTTGTTCAGCACTCTACCTGTTGGTTCTTGAGGAAGAGGCCATTTTCCCTCCTTGAGATAAGCAGACTGAGCTGCTTCTCTCCTTATGTACATTCTTGGAGTGTGGAAGGTGCAGGGACATGAGGTCATGCTCATTTAAGGGCCACCACTGAGGACCTTACAGAACTAGATAGTCCAGTCTGGGTCAATCTCTTCCAGGGCTTCAGATGAGTTGGAAACTTCCAGCTGAAAGTCCCCATCCTTCACTGTCTTCCCTTATTGATTCACCAACGTCTAAAGTAGCTCTCCAACCAGTCAAGGGTCGAACTTCTCTGAGTTTAATTTGCTGTGGGACTCTACCTGTCAATGTTTCTTAGACATAGTCACCTTCGATACACCTCTGTTACCAAGGCTCGAGATGTGCCATCAGCGAGATAATCCAAGCCTAAACCTGAGCAAATAGTTTTAAAGGACATGATGTCCACCCTGGGATTCACCCCAAAATGAAGCTCTCTTTCTGGCACGAGTAACCAGCTCCCAGGAATCACCATGGGGAATACGAACATTTTTGTGGAAAATGAGATGTATTAATAGCAGGTGAGAGAGAGAAACACAAGGGCATACCATAGCCCAAGTGTCAAGCATGCAAGCCAGGGCATGCAACTGCCTACTTTGAGGGGAGGGGCTGCCCCCAAATGGTAGGGATCCGCTTGTTGCCATTCAGTGATCATCACTCCATAGGAGCTGCAGTAAATGGCCCGTGTAGTCGTACTCTAAAGGAGGGGAGACCCCTTCTCTCCAACTAAAATCAATGCATTACCTTACCTAAAGTGAAATGCTTCAGGTTAAACTAACATAGGCGAGGGGTGACAAGGCTGACATTTGGTCACAGAGATGTTTATCTACTCCCATGTCCAGGTTACCCATAGGCGAGGGGGAGAGAATGTACTCATAAGACGTTGTTGGCAGTAGCCTTGTTGCCATAGACCCCACGACCAGTTTGGGTGGAACAAAAGGGAACAGATACCACCTTTATGAGGGGCTCATTCCGGTAGTGACTTACCTTGATAGAGACAATTAGTTCGGGTTTTCCAGATATCCTCTAGAAAACCCTTCACACAAGCATCAACTTGCTGTGCTAAAGATAGTCCTTTACAATCAACTTCTAATTTTTTTCCTGCCTTGTGCTTGTTGTCTGACACTGACCTTAGCTGTAACTGAACAGTTTTATCATGGGTGTTGTCTAGACTATTGGTCGCCTTATTACAGTTGCTGTCATATACACATGAGGAAACCCCTGCACTGCTGAGAGCCTTTCGCCAAGTTCCGAAAGCCTTTGAACAGCAAGATGGGGTGAATCTGAAATTCACTGGTGAGGGGTTCTGCCTGATAATGTATATGGTTGTGAGGGTTTGATATTCCAGTGTCTACCGTCAGTGTAGACTAAGCATTGTTAAGCTAGTGTGAATGAGTGTGTGTGTTCATTGCTGCAGGTCTGTGTAGCAAGGGGTCCTCCCGCGGAAGCAGTTGAAAGTTACCGGAAAACTCTGCAAAGGGTAGAGTTTGACACTGCTGCATATGGTGCAGCATTAGCTCTTCCCAACAAAACATTTACTCTATTAACAATTGAAGACCTCATTCCTGGGGGTATTCTAGAGAGATGAATTCAAACCACCACAATTGCCCGGCCTGGGCGCCCAGCAATCCATTTCAAATGCTTATAATTCTTGCAATATGGACTCACACCTTGTGAATGACAGTTCCTTCAAAATGTACAGAGAAGACCTTTCCCTTTTTTTTTCTTTTTTCTTTTTTTTAAACCTTTCTTTAGAGCTGTCTTGGTAATTATTTCAACATATTTGATTATAAAATTATAATTAATAATACATTTTTCTAATACTTAATAACTCGTTGATAAATTTATGCCATTGGAAAGCTGCCCTTGAAAGTAGGTTTGTTTCAAGCCATAGTTCAAAGAATTCTAAGAAATATCTCTCTGGAAACTAACTAATTTTTCTCTTAATACTTGATAGATACTATTTTGAATAATATCTAAACTATTCAATAAATCGACTTTTTTTTTCTTAGTTTTTTTTTAATAACAGGGGACTGAGGCCTTGGTTATTTTATTCAAGTTCAAAAGGCAGAACCGAAGTTTCGAGAAGTACAAGAGGAAAAAATAACCTACCATGAGTGCCGACACAGCTTCGTGACCAAATCGTCTAGAGAGGGTGCGGGGAGGAGCCTAACGGAAGCAAGAACTCTGGGAGGCGCGATCTGCCAGCTACTAGAAATTGAACAAGAAAGAGCAGAACGTGGGGCCAGAGCCTAAGAAAGGTGCAAGGGAGGTGGGGAGAGCAGGGGGTGCCAAGGCTGGCTGCCAAAACTAACCGGTCATGATTGTTCGTGTAGCTCGTCCGGCACTTTCTATCATCTGCCTAATTTGTTTCTGGTTTCGAGTCGATAATTGACAACGGTGGACTACATTCTGAGTAGATTCAGCAGTTTCCTCACCTCATTGATACGTCTATTGCTTTCCAGTGAATTTTCTGAGGAACATGACTGTCATCTGGACTCATGACTGCGATGATACACACTAACATGGTTTGTGTTGGCCAGTTGTATGCGTGTTAAGTGTGTATATTAATTTTTTCTTGAATAGATCTGAGTATAGCTTTTTAAGTAAGTACTCTTACTTAAGGTTAAGGATAAAGTTGACGACGTGAGTTACTTAACAAGGAAGTCGAGTACACGTTCACAATGTGTAAGAGTAAGCGAAGAGGATGCACAACTTATGTTGCTTACATTTTGATGAATACTTTGTCTCGTCCTGAAGCATGTCACCTGAGAGATCACTTCAATATACATATGTAGTTCTAGTGTTTGGCATTGACCAACTATCGTGTAGCGAGGAACACGCAAAGCATGGGTGCATGTGAGCTCTGATCAGAGTCTTGAGATCCACTGATTCACTGATCTAGCTCTTTGAGTCTGATGCAATTTGTCCTCCCTTCATACTTGTGCTCTGTATTTTAAGCTTCGGACTTGTTCTCTGAATACAATGCTGGAGAGGTCGAGATCAGTCAAAACGAAAAAGAATCACTAATCACGGTAATTGATGCGAGCTAAAACATGTCCGGAGTGTTCACTTCCTACCGCTGTGAAGACTTCCCAAGAGTTGAAGGCATTCGCAGGTGAACACTTGAAGCGAATCCCCGTATCATCTCCATATTTCTATATAATCTCATGCATTGCTTTTGCTGGTACTAGATTACTCACGTGCCAAGTCATGATTTGAAGGCCACTTGCCAGATGCTCTTCACGTCTACGTCATCAGATAGCTGTGTCATTTCAACAGTCTCCCTTTTGTTTATGAAGATGATCCCCTCCGCCCGAATTCCTTTTGCAAGGCCTCATATCTCTTGCGATCCTGCAGAAGCAACCGCCTATTAGAACATCTACATCACCAGTCCCATGCATCTACGAGAAATCCATGTAATGTTTGAACTCCTCTGTTCTCAAGAAGGGCACATTGTTTGAACATCCTTCACATGTAGATATTTATGAAGACCTTTGGATGCAAAACTGTTCGAATTCTGATTAGGTTCAGAGCAAGATAATAAGGTGTGCTCTCAAAGAACATATTTGGCAAAGATAACCAAAGGACTGTCCAGACGATATATAAATGAAACCTATGAAGGCCCATAGTCACTTCAGAACAACGCATATAAGTTGAATGAAGCAATATGAAATTAGCGTCAATGTACAAGTCATATGCTATATATTTCTTACCGTGTTAGAGACAGATGGAGAAACTTGTGTAAGAGCAATCTCAAAATGACTAGATGTGACAAACAGGCGCTCAGCTTTGGCGTCCACTGCATGTGACAGCTTCTCAGCCTCAAAAGCCATCTTGTGTTTGTCATCCAAAGCAGCCTTGCTTGCTTGTCGCACCTACACTTGCATATGAATTGTAACCTGTACATATTAGTGTCCAGTGGATGATGAAGCCTTTGGACATGTCCTGACAAAGAATCTTCACCTGTAATTACTTCAGTAATTTGTTCAACTTCGGATATTTTCTTGAAAACTTCCAACAAACACAGAAAGAACTATGCTTACCAATAAGGCGAGATCAGCCCCACTGAAACCCTTGCATTGATTGCTTTCTCCAATTGCACCCACATCCACATCTACAGCAATGGGTACATTCCGAACCAGTGTGCGCATGATTGATGCACGCCCTGCAGGGTCTGGCAATGGAATATATAATAGTGTGTCGAAACGTCCAGGCCTCAACAAAGCCGAATCTATTGTATCAGGTCTGCACGCACATGAATAAGTGAAGTTCAGTAAAATGACTAAGTTTTGGACCTGTTCTTTTGTAGAAGATGAAGAGCCCTACAATTTGTGTCGAATATGGCGGAAAAGCACACTCATTTACACAAGGAACAAATGTCCAGATACTGTGTAATGAATTTTAAATTTGAACAGCATTTGAAATGTTATACATGTTGAACTCAAGCTTTTCGCTAGCAGAAACATAGTAACAGTACCTGTTTGTAGCGCCAATAATGAAAATGCTCTTTAGTTGTTCCAACCCATCCATCTCTGTCAACAACTGCAACACAAGATCAAAAGGTTCTCATTTCAAGACATCCACAACTATTGCTTTCTGAAGCTGCTGACTCCGATAGAACTAATCAAGCACCGAGATGCTGAAGTACATCTTAGCCTTACTTGGGTGAGTACTCGTTCAACTGCGCCACCACTCCCATCACTACCACCACGTCTTGGAGTCATTGCATCTATCTGAACACCACAATCAAACAATCGACTTGATTAAGCATTGGCATATCAAAACACTTAAGCTTCGAGAATTGATATGTAAGGGGCAATACACAACATGTGAGCAAGTTAACTGAGCAGGTTTTGTTTTAGTGATCAAATCTAAACTACGTTCGGTCAACCCACCTCATCAAAAAAAATGATGCAGGGGGATGAGGCTCGGGCACGGGCAAAGAGTTGGCGAACAGCCCGCTCACCCTCACCAATATATTTGTTGAGAAGCTCCGGCCCCTGTTGACAATTTGTTTATCAAACACATGTGAGCGTCGACATATTTAGTGGTTGTCGTATCACTTCAATATATATCATAATCACTGTGAGAAGACAGTTTTGATACACATATATTGAGATATGGGATATTATGTGTGAGAAGGGGTAGTCCAATGTTCACAGCTTACCTTCACAAAAATGAAGTTGGCACCTGCCTCATTGGCAACTGTTTTTGCGACAAGCGTCTTACCACAACCAGGTGGACCATACAGAAGAACTCCGGTTGACACATTCAACCCCAATGCCTACAGATTCCATTACAACCAGAACATTATGAACAGCAATCCCCTTCACATAATGCCTGCAGCTCAAATTGTACACTAAGAGCAAGCTTACATTTTACACACGACGGCCATATTAAAAAGATCGCCACCTCCTTTCCCGTGGGGCGAAAAACCCTCAATCTTCACGCTTCATAAGTCCTTAGTTATCGAGTCACCCACAGTTGCTTCTCAACATTCTTAACATGTCTCAAGAGGGAGTATATCTTGATTCAAGCTATTGAATCAAATACCTGATAGTCCTTAGGGAATTTGATAGCTCCACATATAGAAGATTCGAGAACTTTACGAACATGACCCAGTGAACCAACATCCTCCCATGTAACCTCTGGTACCGTTGTAAAGCCTTCTCGCTTAGTAGAAGGTTGTACTATTTTCACAGCATCCTGAATTCCCAAAACAACTCTATCAGTGTGAACACGCAAACAAAATGGTGGGGTCCGACAAGCTGTAAAGTTCTACAATGTCACGATGCTACATCATAGCAATTTAACATATTGATTTAAGTATGTTGTAATGAACTTGAAACAACACAACACCACTTGCAAGTGAGATATTCACGTTCTGATTATCCATAACCATCAGGCCAACTAAAATAACACATCATCATGATCTCAATCGCCAGCCTACCAGTTCTCTTGCACAACACCAAATTTTGCAAGTTCATACGGAACTGGACATCACTCTGCAAGACAACAACCACAGGACTTCAGTACTGCACCTCAAAATCCTGCATAGTGATTGCAAGGTACTCCATCTCTTCCGTTGTCCAAGGTCCCCGCCAAGTTTCATCATCTTCACCCACATCATTAGGAAACTCCCCACACAGAGATGTCTTGGTCTTTCTGCTAGCAAATATTCTCTTCATAGCTAAAGTGGCTGCTTCTTTGGACAAGGCCTTCAGGTCCGCACCTACGAACCCTGCTGTTCGTCTTGCAATGCGCTTGAAGTCAAATGAGCCCCTTAAAGTCAATTTCGTGGACATGACAGATAATATGCGCTCTCTGGCATCTTCATCTGGGATGCCTGATACACCCAACCCACGCACACATGGCACCTGTCTCAACCAGCTTATTGAGAAGTTACCCAGTACAACTGATGTTATCGAACCTTAAGAGAATGCTCTAGTTTGCGGAATCTATCAAGTACAAAAAATAGTCCATAGCTGCGAAAATTCAACAGCCGTGACACTCGATTTTAATGCGAGAGAAGTACCCAAAGCTATTTCTCGGTCAAATCGACCACCCCGTCGTAGTGCAGGATCCAGTGCCTCAGGCCGGTTCGTAGCCCCAAGTACAACAACATGACCTGGCCGCTTTCCAGTCCTTGAATCCACAGCATTCAGATCATCTATACATGTAAGCAACTGTTGCACCATATTGCCTCGATCTGAGTCCCTTTTTGAAGTGATTGCATCGATCTCGTCAATAAATACAATACAAGGGGCAACTTCCACTGCGTCCGCAAAGAGAGATCGGATCTTTGCCTCAGATTCACCTACAAATTACGTGAATTGCTAATTCAAATCCTCTGTAACAACTCAGAAGAACAGAATATTCATACACGTGGGTAAAATAATATGTGGAGGCCGAAGGAAGGAGGGAAAAACTACATGCCTGAAATGCCCGAGACAAGCTCAGGTGCAGAGATCTTGAGAAACGGAACCGCTGTCTCCACCGCAGTAGCGTTTGCAAGCATCGTCTTCCCACACCCAGGCGGTCCATGGAATATAACCCCCCTAGGGACCTCAACACCCAGCCTGTCATATTGCTCTGGAAAGGCAAGTGGCCACACTATTGTTTCTCGAATCATACCTAATATACCTGCGATCCCTCCGAAATCCTTAAACGAAACAGTTCGAGGAATGGCTGCAGCAGAGCTTGACCCACGGCTTTGATTAGGACCCTCATGTAATTTCTCATCTTTCTCACGAGCCCGCTTCCGGTTATTTGTACCAAAACGAAGATCTTTCTCTATTTCACTTGTGGAGCCCCTGTGTTTCCCCTGTCCTTCAAATTGTCCTCAGTTTGCTTGGTTTCCACGCATTTTCCCCTTGACGCAAGTTCAAGGTATGGTCGCCCACCATTCTCTTGCTTCACAACTGATCCGTGGAACTGGGTGTAATTATATGACCTTAAAGGTGAGGGTGGACGTCCACTTGCGGCCTGTGCAGGAGGAGATTCCCTAGATCTCGAGAGCCCTCTTTCTTCAACTTGGGGACCCATGAATGATCGCATTCCTAAAAGAGAATCTGCTGCTCTCACAACGTCAGCTATCACAATTGAAAGAGAATTTGCAGCTCTCACAACTTCAGCTATCACATCATCAACCGCAGGTGTTAATTGGCTTTCTTCGTCATCCAGTTGAACCTGGTTCCAGCTTTCTGTTGCTGCGCCCAACGAGCACTCGCCTTTCTCTCTTTCCTCTTCCACACCCTTTCTAGGAGCTGGATTGACGCTGATGCGAGATGCTTGACCAACTTCCATATCCTCATTAATCATGTCACCCACTCCTGCATTCATATTCATCTCATGCGCATCCTCTCTCTCCCTCCTCTCCTCCCTCCCACGACGCATCACTGACAATTGCCGCTCAATGTACTTTCTCAATGGAACCATCTTTTGGCGCCGATACTTGGGAAATTTCCTGCGCAAATACTGAATTGCTCCATCTATGTCGTGAAGTTGGTGCTTCTGCCCATACTCTTCCAACCTACTCTGAAGATGGGGATCCCAGGGCCTCGCCCTTTCTCCATCCTTCCGCTTTCTCACGATCCCGCTCGACATATCTTCTCCCACTCTGCTCAGATCAGTGTTTTGCTTGCCACTTCTCCCTCACAACGTTACACCATCTCCATCAGCGACGACGGCCCCAAACTCAGCAAGCCCTCGAAGAACATGTTGCCACGTGTGATAGTTCTGAAGGATAGGTCATATTTTGCTTTGGGAGTGGCCTGAAAATACAAAGAAAAAACCAACTGTTCTTTACCTATATTTGTTACATTACGTGATTATCTCGTTGAGAGATGGTGTTGGAAAAGAGCTCCATATTCAGCGAATACGTAACTTGGCTTGTCCAATAAGGGCCCCAGGTTTGTGTGAGGTGTGAAGATTAGAGGGTGGTCCAGGAATTAAAAAGCCTGGGTTACAGTAAGCTACACAAGGATTCGGATTAATGACCGTCATGTAAGGGGGTAAGAAAAAAGAAGGCAGGAAGGCCATAGCTATTAAAGGTAGAGACACTAAAAGTAGCTCTCTATTTAAGTTAGAGAGGTTTTGACTTAAAGGTAAAGCTAGTCCATTGTGGGACTACTTAACACATATTTTTAAGAATATAGGACTGAAAGGCAAGTATTTAGAGATTGCTCTTAGCCTATCTAGAACTATATGTAGATTCAATGATGGGGTGTAGCCACATACTAATCAATATCGTTTCATAATGTTAATATTAAGTTCTAAACTTAGACAAGTATTAATATATACACATTTTTAATTTCTAGAACAGGGACAGAAGCCCTGGAAAATATATTAATAGAAGTGGAAAAAATAACCACCCAACTTGGCCGTGAAGGCTTACAGTGGGGATACCACCCCGTGATCGATAAAAACCAATAAACTGAAGGGTATGGTTTTTGCCTGGTAAGCAGAGTAAGCAGCCAGCGAAAGCGTTGTGTAGGTGCCAGGGTATTCATGTAGTAAGATAAGGATGTCAAAGCAGTACTACCCTGATCAGGAGGAACAGAGGAGAAGTGTCGAGTTGCAGCCTGGTTAGTAACACTCTGAATGCACCTCCTTGGACATAGCACTGGCTTGGGAGCTTCAATGCCAGCCAAAAAGATCGTGTGGCCCACTCACACATAACTGTAACAGCTGAACCCAAATCTGATGTGACATAGTATACATGAGTGACACATAGATGAATTGATGTGGCAAATGAACATATACATGTATATGCACACCAACTAACATACCAGAAACCAGCATACTGTGCTGTCAGAGATCGCACTCTTGCATTACCTTCTTGCAATGCATTTCTGTGCAAGGGGGCTTCTTCGCAACCATAATTACAAATAGGTCAGTCATATTTCTCATTTTCGTATGTGTTTGAGAATCTTCAGGCTGTCCACTGTCAAATTCAATCAATTCGAAGCTTGGCTGATTTTGAGGAGATAATGGCAATGTGCTTTAACCTCACCACCATGACATAGATTTCCAAACAGGGGTAAGAGACAGACATATAGAATGTACTCTTAAGTCATTGTTTGCCATATCCTGGTGTCATAGACTCCTTCGAACAAAAGGGTTTAGGGTACAAACAAGCCTAAATTACACATGTTGGGAAGATATTGAAGGACTTATATGGTGGCCAAAAGCTAGGGCTGATTGTGGTGATACTCACCTTCCTCCGCAGCCTGTGTTTGACCATACTATGCGCTTTGAACATAATCTGCCATCCCACCAGAATATGGGTTCCAGCCTTGAACCTTCAATAGTCAATTTCTTGACCTCTTTCGCTGGGAACAGGGTACAGCCAAACATACAGAGCGTGTACTCGTTCTCTGTTTCTGTAGAGACGCCCTCCAATTCGATGCTAAGTTGCGAGAGATCAGGGGTCATCTCGAAGCGAGTACCCCCTCCATAGAAGATGCTTCTCTGGGATGTAATTGCCACCTGAGACATTAAAACTGTTCTTCGAACCTCCTGCATTCTTATTCAACTGCACATCTGTAAGCGAAAATGTTGCCAGTTGCACCGGTGTCGTTGCATATGATTCATTCAAAGGATTCATTCAAAGTGGGGTATGTGGGAATTGAATCTCTCCTTGACGAATTTGGTTTTGGGAGTGGATTGTAGAGCATAATGCGCTTGGAATCCTCAGATTGCAGCCAGTCCCCGTTTTGAAATGGGAGAAGGTTGTGCAGCATCCACCATGTAGGATCTCCTTATGAGAAAATTGACGACGATGATGTGGCTGACGATGATGACGTGGTTGACAACGATGATGTGGCACTATGGCACCCTATTCCTGCTCTACGCTAAACTAGTCTCTCACCTTCAATAATCGCATAAGTTACTTGTAGCTAGGTGGATCCCAGGTGGACATTGTACTTGTCGCCACCTCCACTCAGTCCCAAAATTATTTCGCCACATCCACGCCAAGGCAGAAATGAAAAAAAAAAGGCACGTGAGACTTAAAGACCCAATTAATTTATAATAAGAGGCACAGGGCTGATGTATTATGGGGGTGCACGATGAAACGGAGCATGATCGTGGAAGGAATATGACCGTGCTTTGGCTAGATGGTCGTTGAAAGAGAGGCTTTCAAGAACGTACCGGTACTGATGGAAGCAGTACTAGTGATGTGCATGAAAAACTCCACGACAAGATGTCGTATTTTGCTATGCTTGATGATCTGCGGTGCACCTGGAGCTTTGCCGCCCCGAAGGACGACCCCGCCATGCAGGACTATCGTGAGGTGGGAGTGACATTGTCTGTGCAATGTGTGTAGGTGCACCCAACCGACAAAATTTGTGGGTTTCCGTTTGCAGCTCGAGAGTACTTGCAATGTATGTGGTGATCATGTCGAAGTATGGGGTTTATTGATTAGTCTAGGATTGGCTCGAGCAGTACATCTCAGAAACCAGGGATGATCAATAGGCTTTTTCAATAAGACAGACCTGTACAAGTTTCATAATGATCCATGAGTAAATCTCCTAGTGAACCTTACGCTTGTTGTGATTTCGTGGTTGACTTAGTTTACTTCAAGGAGAAATCTGGAAATTCTCAATGGTTGCTGTGGGATGGATTTGGTGCCTGCAGGAAAATCTATAAAAGTAACTCAGACGCCTTCCAAGTGCAGGCTGCTTATTAATTAGGAAGTTACCGAAAGTTTGCTTCGGCGTGAATCTTTAGCTACCGAGCTAGAGTGCCTTAGATTCGATCCGAGCGAGAAAGAGGATCTGAAGCCCATCTGAAGAAAGAGATTAGATCCCGTCCAGTAGGACCTCTAGAGACGAGTTTCTCCACCCGGCTCCATTGCATGCATGTCATTGCTCTTGAAGGATCAACTGATTAATATACAGAGAGAATCGCGCCAGATTGACAACACGTACAAATTTTTGATCGTTCTCGTAATAACAACCATCTCAAGTGCAGCTCTAAAATGGAGGTTTTAGGCGGCTACTGGCCCTTCCATCGTGGGTACGCGGATCTCTCCACTCTCGACCTGATTGGCATAGTCACAACAGCTGCGGCTGCTTTGGGCATCTGGCTATGGTGGTACCGATGGTCGCAACGACATTCTCTCGGACCCAAAACATGGCCTTTTATTGGATCATTGCTTGAGGTTCGTGCGAACTGGGAGAATCTTCACGAATATGTCACCAGCTACTTGTACAAGGCCGGAACGCAACGAGTGTCGCTTGGATTTGGGTACGAGTTTTTGCACACTGTAGACCCCGCCGACATGGAACACATTATGAAGACCAACTTCAACAACTATCCCATGGTTGTTTACTCGTACCCCTTGCATTACCCTGCCCACCCTCCCTACTTATCATTGATTGTGACCGTTGCACCAACTTACTCGTATACATAGATTAGCACGGTCGGTGATGAATTGTAATAGATACATATTCATGCATGTCAGGAACGTAGGCTACAGAACGTCAAGGAATGCAGCTGACGAGATTTTCCTCATCTGGATGCATGTCATGAACTGAAGGGACCACTAGTCGGTGCCGTCAACTACGACTTTTTTGGACACGGCATCTTCAACGTAGATGGAGAGTTTTGGCGGCAACAGCGGAAGTTTGCGTCCTCCAGGTTGCGCGATTTCAGTACCACCGTCTTCAGAGAGTACGCGGTGAGACTGGCTTCGATACTGCTCGAGATGTTGAAAGTCAATTCTAACATTCATCAAGTCATATGATGAAGCTTGAAGGGACAACTGTTAGACAAAGAGTTGTGATGTGTGTGAGTTAGACCTATTGGCTGTATCAATAGTCACAACTGTTCATATGTCTTAAAGTGAGCACACCGCTCACTATTGTAACATCTTCTTAATTATCAATTACAAGTCACTCTCTCTCTCTCCATAAATTTTACACACGAGAAAGCCAGCTCACCCAAATCTCAAGATTAATCTGCAGGTACATTCGCTGAAGGCCCAAAGTTAGAGTTTATGATGATGGATTCTCGGAATGTTTGTGTTTCTATAATCTTTGCAGTGGCTGGGCTGTCCGGTGTGGAATGGAATTCTCACAAGCAGGTGCGGCCTCTCAATTGGGAAACAGGATGTAATGGCGCGGATGACAATGGACACAACCGTGAAAGTGGGTTTTGGTGTTGGCCTGGGTTGTCCTTCCCATTGCCAAGAGCTTCGAATTTGCGAGTGTCTGTTCCTTTCTTCGGTTTGTGGATCCATTCTGGAAAGTGAAGCGGTTCCTCCAAGTTGGACGAGAGAAAAAGATGAAACAGGCTGTCGAAACCCTCGACAAATTTGCCTACGATATCATCCAAAGAGTGAGGGCGGAGGGAAAGGGAATGGAATACGTCCATGAGGTAGGCCAGCATATTCAGTGTAATTGTTGATCACCGACGGCTAGGAGTTATGGATCATACCGTTGAGCACATGTAAAGATAACTGCAACTGAATCCAGATGAGTTGTCAAGAGATTACCAGTAATTTCGTGTCCAAGGATATCTATGCATCGACGTGAAATATGCAAGACGTCGCACTGGCCCAGTACTTCTGCAATGTTTGTTTGCTCATCGCAGGAGAAAGATGATCTGCTGTCAAGATTTCTGAAGCTGAGCACAGAGGTGGACAGTCGATTCGACAACAGAGCTCTTCGCGATATCATGATCAACTTCGTCGGGACTCAACTGCCGGCGCTCTGAGCTGGTTATTCTACATGTTGTATCGTCACCCAGAGGTGACTGCAAAGATTCGTGAAGAGCTCTCCTCATTGGAGAAACGTTGCTCAAAGCCAGGTAAATGTGTGTTCAGGTGCCAGATTTTGCATTTTGAAGGTTCTCACGAAGCTGTCCGTGGACACGAATTGAAGATGATATGCTCTTGAAAGAAATACTCCCAGGTGGATATCTGTGACTCCGAAGAGCTTTGCTACTAGAACCTGTAGAGAAGACGCTCTTCGAAAGGGTTTATGTCCAGAGGTGGCCAAACTCCTGTGTTGCAACACATACATGTGTGAGAGAGTCCACAGGTCTGATATGGTCTCACAGTTGTGGCATACGCATGGTTGGCAGGGAAGGAGGGCAATCAGACGCCGGAAGAATCCTTCCATTCATTTGCTGATTCCTAACAAGATCTCTCTTATATTCCTAGATTCTAGCACTGCCCAGATGAAAAGATTCAAGTCTGGTCGGAGCTCCAATTGAATGACTGTACTTGTTTGCAGAAATCTCAGAAAACTCGTGAATCATCCTGAAATTTGTTGTAAATCGGAAATGAAGAAGGCATCAGAGATTCTTGATGAGTCCAAGACATTTTGTGCTTGCAGACTGTATACATGTATCGAAAAGTGTTTTACACTGTGGACAGAATGCGAAACAACTTATAAAGGATGATGTGTTGCCAGACGGCACAAAGGTCAACAAGGGCAGTATGGTTGTATTACACCCATACGGCATGGGGCAGATGCCGTACATATGGGGACCCGATGCAGCTGAGTTCAAGCCTGAACGGTGGATTAAGGATGGGGTCTTCCAGCCTGAATCTCCTTTCAAATACATAGCCTTCCAAGTAGGTTCTTGCAAGCACCCCCATTCTCAATCCAATCACAACCATTTCAGTTTCTCGCAGGCATCTAGTAGACTCGGTGTCAAATGTGCTTCTGCACATGTATGATACTTTGCTCAATTGTGTGTGCAGGCTGGACCCCGAGTGTGTCTTGGCAAGGAATCATCCTACTTGCAAATAAAGCTCACAACTGCACTTATAGTTCGATTCTTCGATTGGCACTTGGTTCCAGGCCACATTGTGACCTACCGCACGATGATTTCGCTGGTAATGCGCTATGGCTTGAAGGTCACTGTTAGCCTGGCAGACTCCTCACTGGCGTAGCCAAGGACACAGTAAACTCTGATACCGAGAGGCTCTTATTTAAGCTAAGTAGCTCTTGCTGAATATATATATGGTATACTTCTAATACCAGCTGGCTAAAGCAACAAATTGCAAATCCTTTCTTTTTCCTTTCTTTGTTTTTTTCTTCTTAAAGGGAACCGAGGCCTATAAAATAATACTTTCTGTACACAGCTTTCACTCCTTGGGAGTACTAATACCAGTGTTGTGCGGTTATTTGATAATTTTGATATCAGACGGTTACAGATGTTCAACTTCCCTTTGTGTTCACATTGGCCCGTTCCGAGGTTTTTGAGCTTTCTCGTTTATGATATCCTGCCGGTTGGCAACAAATATAACTTTTAAGCCTACGTGGATGGACAAATATAGTTTATGTGTGTATGGCCTCCGACAGTTCAGTATCCAGTTATCAAACAAAACCAAGTTTTTTTCCTCTTTTTTCTTTTCTTCTTCGGAAAGGGACGGAGCCCCGTACATTAAAAGGTGGGGAAAATAACCACTATGAAGGCTGTGAACGCTTAAAATGGGGCGATTGTCCCCTAACCAAGAGTCCATGAAACAGGAGACTGATTGCAAAACAACAGTAGTTGAAGCTAGGAAAACAGCAACAGTGCATTGGGAACAAGTTCCGGTAGTTGTAACACTTGTAGATAAGAATGGATGCAGACTGAAGATGAGAAACAGACAACGAATAGGGATTAGGGAGGCTTCTGAGAAGCAGAGAACACTACATTCTACTAGAATCTGAGCTGGGTTTCCAGCTTGGAGTCTCTGGCCCCGCCATGGCGCCATGACAGTCTCCCATTGTGGAGGGAGGTTGTCGTGCCAGTGAAAATGTGTGTCTGAACAACAGGAGTTGAGGATGCCGCCCTTACCCCAGGAGAGGTTGAAGGATATGCCCACTAAGGTGGGTGTCGGCTTTGCACCTGTGGAGTAGAGCATCGTAAAGAGGATCATCCATGCCTACAACACTCATGGCTACACAATCAGCAGGTTAGTGCAGGTGAGGAGAAAGTGACAACCCCCATGATCTTTCTCTCATTGATCCTGACTTCAATTTTCAGTTGGCTGCCTATGAGGAAGCAAGCAGGCTATGAAGTGCAGCTCAGTCCCTTGATCGGGAATTAAGACAGGCTAGGGAGCGAGAGAAACATGATCATGGAAAAGGTAGGGCCAAATCTATCCTAGGCAACAGGTTGTCAACCTAGTAGCATTGCCAAGTACCAAGCAAGAAATTTAAGGAACATCAAATTGAACTAGATCCCAAGAATCCAGCAGATTAGGGGGAACATAAGGGAAATCCAGCAGATGACATAATGCATAAGGGTCAGCAACAACAAGGTGCAGCAACAGAAGGGGAAGAAAGAACAGGAACCAGATCATCTAGAGTAGTGTAAGGGGCAGGAGGCTTAGTTTCGCCACGAGTCAATGCATCAGCATTAACATTATCTTTTCCTCGCTTGTATGAGATCTGAAAATCATAACCCTGTAAAATCAGAGCCCATCTAGCCAAACGTCCAGTCAGTTCGCGAGGAGTAAGCAAGGGTTTCAAAGGTAAATGATCTGTCTCGATGGTAAAGTGGCAACCATGAAGATATTACCTAAAATATTTAACACCAAAGATAACTGCTAAGCCCTCTTTGTCTGTGATAAACTCTATTTTAACTAATTCTGGACTTTTGTTTGGTCCAGAAATAATACAAGATATATGAATAATTATAATCTATGATAGAAATAAAGAGATATATCTATAATTATTTGACTATTTGTGCACTATATAACAACAAATTATGTAATCCTCCACACATTCTACGCAAAAATACAAGTATGTATTGTGGTCTTAGATGAACATCCACTGCCAAGTTGACGTTCATTAAAATGAATGGGGGGATGCAATGAATCAAACAATGATGAGAGCTCCGATATCCAAAATGACATACACAAACAAACATGGAATAATGACAGAACCAAATATTAAACAATGATGGCATGTGATGAACATGACAACATGGAAAAACGAGTCTGTCGGGATCTGATTGATGATATGAAACATTCATATTTTATTTGAGATTATATCATTCAAGGCGATGGACCAACAGAAAAATGAACGTCAATTGTCCATTTGTTCATGGACTTAATGCCATACAAGCCATAGATTCTGAAGCCATAGAACCGTTACGGCTTATTCTAACTCATTAATAATATTGAGCCTCATCCCAAACGGCTCGCAGTCAAGGCATGTGTCCGAAGACGCCTCCGGTTACCATAGCCACTTGCAACGGTCTCCGCTCCAGAGGACACGGAGATACTTTCAAGAAGGTGAAACCGGCTGATATTGTCATCTGAAATGTTATTGCCAACTCTACTTGATGCCCTTGAAGCCTCCCGGCACGCCCGCCATTCTTCCCAATCACGCAGCTTTTGTTCCTATTTTAGAATTCGTTCCTTGAATGTAACTGGGAACAAGCGATGGAAATGACAAATGTTAGGCCCAAAGTAGAAGTTTTGCATATGGATATGTTGAGGTAAGAGTGCAAATGCAGCTGCAAAAGAATTGGAAAATCAAATTATGAACAAACAACAGAACAGTGGGATCCACGTGCCTACCAAGGTAATCAGGTTCTTTTTGTTGTGGGATCCAAATACGAGGAACAAGATATCTTCTATACCAGGCCAGCAGGCATGGTCTCGACCAATAGGCTTATGAGAACACTTTGCCCGGTTCTCGCTAATGTAATTAACGACTGTTGAAGCTCCAGTCATCTCCGATATATATGGCCACACTGCTTTTGTCATATGCAATCCGTTTGGTGAAGGCTTGAATGAGAAAGGGAAAAATCCAGTATTTTGTGGGTTTCGCAGGCCTTTTGATGGCTCATCATCTACAAGAAGTATTTGTCCCTGCGTAGCAAACGGTCTACTAGGGTACCTGACAATAACACTTCGAATATCCTTCATGAGATATTTCATCCCAGGCCTGATATAACCGGTGGTATCATTACAATCCTCAGCAGACCATATGAAGCAAAACTTCTTCGTTATTTTCGTGGGGACGAAGCTCTCCAACATTCTACAAAGAACACCTCTATCAGCACATGACCAAATGGCCACGTGAAAATGCTTCAATACAAGGTCCAGAAACTCCAAGACTCCAGGCCGAGGCACCACAAACAGTCTGTCAAGAACTTGAAGTGTCACATTCCTGAAACGAGATTGCTCCTTAAACAGTTCACCGCCGGTTGGGGGTGGCCGGTAGCAGAAGAGTCCTTTGACACTCAAAATTAACAACATCCGTTTCTTCTTCCCCGCTGTTGCATGTAAAAGGATGAGAAACAAAGTTATTCTGAGCAGGGTAATCACACACTGACATTAGTGTTTCTGCCATGAAAAATATACACGACCCAGAATGATTGGTGTATGGAAGATCAACACGATTGTGCAAAAAATGGCAAAATACTGCACAATGTTGTGGGCTTGGAATGTTTGAAGATGAGGATTAATATTGTTAAGAAGAGGAACGTCGACTGCCAAGTGGAGGTTCAGGAAAGTACCTTGTACGGAGGGAAATTGATGAGGGTATCGTATGGTTTGGGGGCCCTATTCCGCTTCCTCGGTGCAGAACATTGCGCCAACACTGCAGGGTCGGGAAGCCAACAAGTTGCAATTGAAGTCTCGTCCTTGTCCTCGTCGAAAGGGTTGCGGAGAAAGGGAACGGAATGGAAATTGTCCCTTGAGCACTCCACATCCTGAATGGAATTCACATGTAACGAAGGGATTACCTCGGAACAGATTTCCAAGAAGACGTCGTTTGACAGGAAGGTCACAATCCGCAGATTTTCTGGCCTGGATTGAAACAAGAACATCAGACCCAGTACTAAGGAAAACAAAAGGACGAGTTAGAATTCAGATATAAGTAATTTTACCTGACTCCTTCTAATTTGGGCTGTCCAACCTTCATGCTGGGGAGAGAAGGAGGGAAGAGAAGCAACAGTGTGCTGCGGAGCCGCAGCCTCAGCCGCTTCCTCAACGGATGACATTCTCAAGCTAGATTTCAGATCCTTAACACTTAACATGGAGGGTGAGGATTGTAGAGATCTCACCTTGGCTTAGTGGTAGTTTGTTTCATGATAACCTTCAAACTCCCCCCTCATTCCAAGTTTATGTGGCTACCTAATTCTTTGTCACCAAGTGATAAGCGCATGCGTTTTTTTAAAAAATAAATAGTGACCGTTATGTTGGCTGTCGCTTCAATTTATTGTTTTAAAAAAACAAGATTGCGGTCGTATTGGCGGTCGCCTAATTTTAAAAAAAAAACAAGCAACTGCCGTATTGGCGGTCGCACGGTGGCAAATACATTTTTGAAAATCAACAAAATGTACGCGACCGCCAATTATGGCAGTCGCTTTGTTTTTCGAAATTAAAAAATAAATAGCGACCGCCGTATTGGCGGTCGCTTCAATTTTATTTTTTTTAAAAGCAAGATTGGCGGTTGCACTGGCGGTCGCCTTATTTTTTGAATTTAAAAAATAAATAGCGACCGCTATGCTGGCGGTCACTTCAATTCATTGTTTAAAAAAAACAAGATTGGTGGTCGTATTGGCGGTCGTCTAATTTAAAAAAAGAAATGAAGCGACTGCCGTATTGGCGGTCACACGGTAGCAAATACATTTTTGAAAATTAACAAAATGAACGCGACCGCCAATTATGGCAGTCACTTTATTTTTCGAAATTAAAAAAAAAATAGCGACCGCCGTTTTGGCGGTCGCTTCAATTGTTTTTTTTCTTAAGCAAGATTGGCAGTCGCACTGGCGGTCGCTTCAAATTTGTTTTTAATAAAATCAAGATTGGCGGTCGCTTTATTTTTTGAATTAAAAAAAGAAATAACGACCGTTATCTTGGCGGTCGCTTAAATTTAAAAATATACAAAATAGAAGTGACCGCAATATTGCACAAAACGAAATGAAATAAAAGCGACCGCAGTAGTGGCGGTCGCTTGTTTTTCATAAAAAATAAAAATACGGACCGTAGTATTAGCGGTCGCTTAATCTCAAAATTACAACAAATATGGTTGTACAGCCTTTTTTGGGTGGGCGTTATTGGTTCGTCATTTATTCATTTCACTTTCATTTCACTTTCATCCCTCTTAGATCATATATAAGGGAGGAGGGTCACCAAGTTCCTCACTTCTTTTGGTGCAAACAGTTGAGGTTGCTTTGGATATTCTCTTCCATTGAACGAGAATGTAGCCCAAAAGGAGGGTGCGCACTTTTTGCCGTTGTGGCTTCTACCAAAGCCACTTCAGCAGATTGTGTATAAGCTCAACACTACAACCCACATCGACCCACTTGGGTTGCTGACAGGTGTAGAAGTGTTGGGCTATCGCATTGCACTCTACATTCACAACACGTTCATTTATAGGTGACTGTTTTTTGTTGTTTACATCGCTAAGTCCTAGGGGAGTGGATATTGGGTGAAGATGAGGGAGGAACGGAGCCCTTGGTATACGGCAATCCCGAACACTGTCATTGTCACTGGTAATGTTGAGTGCAACCTATGTGGATTAAAGCTTTCTTATCGTAAGGATCGGTTGCTTGCTCACCTCGGCTATAAAGGTGTGAAAAGCGTTGGGGTGGGTTTATGTCCAAAAGCATCTATGCGGGTAAAAAGCCACTTTGCCCAGTGTGGAGGCAATATTCCAATGTCTTTGGATCTGGACATAACCTCTGAGCAGAACACTTCATCTTCCCGTCAGGATGCCCCGATTAGTACCCAGGGCGACTCTTGTGAGGCTTCGGGTGTCCTTGGACAAGTGGGTTGTGCCGGAGCAACACCTACTTCAACACCACTTTGTATCCCTACACTTCAACGAAGTAGAGGATTACGGCAGCAATCCATGCAAGAAGGTCTTAACTTGTCTACGAAAAGACAGTTGGATAAAAAATGGGCACAGTTTTTCTTCGAGGCCAACATACCATTTAATGTGGCAAGGTTTCCGGCATTTGTTTCTGCTGTTAGAGCAACCTCGAAGTCCAGATCCACGTATGTGCCTCCGACTTATCACAATCTCCGCACAGGATTGCTAGAAGACGCCATGACCAAGCTTACCCAAAGGGTCAACGATAGGACGGGCGAGTGCATCAGAAAATATGGAAGCACTATATGTGCCGATGGTTGGAGTTCTG
This sequence comes from Takakia lepidozioides, assembly GCA_030704615.1. Lineage (NCBI taxonomy): Eukaryota > Viridiplantae > Streptophyta > Takakiopsida > Takakiales > Takakiaceae > Takakia > Takakia lepidozioides. Next base: position 60,651,481 of record CM060733.1, read on the forward strand.
TCACAAACATACCGTTGTTCAATGTCATGCTCGTATGTCCAGCTGATGAACAATTCTTGGGATCGGTCGACACTAGCGGCGAGAAGAAAGATGGACGTTATCAATGCCAACTATTGACGGACTTCATCGAACAGGTCGGAAGTGATAGAATCGTGCAAATATGCACAGACAATGCCGCTAACATGAGAAACACTGCAGACATGTTGTTGGCACGTTATCCCCACATGTACTATCAAGGTTGTGCTGCTCATATCCTTGACCTCCTTTTGGAAGATTGGGGAAAAAAACAGTGGATGAAACAACTTGTCAAGCGAGCGAAGTTTGTTGTGTCGTTCATCCGCACACACCACATCCCTTTGACAATCTATAGGAGGCACGAACCCAAATACAGCCTCCGCAATCCAGGCGAAACTCGTTTTGTCACTAACTTCTTGATGGTAGATCGGTTGGTGACGGTGAAGAGCAGTCTGGAGCACACCATCATCGATCCTCAATGGGATGCGTACACACGGACATTGCGGGACTCCAGAAAAGCCACGTCATTGGGCAAAAGTCGAAAAGTTCGAAATAGCAGCGATGATTTCTGGAAGAAATGTGAAAACTTTGTTTATATGGTTGAGCCAGTGTTAATCGTCTTGCGGGAGTTTGATGGAAAGCAACCAGTATTGGGCAAGGCATGGTTACTAATGCAAAATCTTGAGAAGCACGTCCAATCCTTGAGGCATTCTCCCTTCTCTTTGGAACTTGAACTTACGGACAATGCTGAGGATGCATTTTACGACCGTCGTTCGATGGTTCGAATGGACTTGCATTATGCGGGGGCTTTGCTCAATCCATTCTTGCTCGACAATACCATGCTCCGAGACGACGCTGATGCCAAGACCGGCCTCGTGCGAGTGCTCATGCGACTGGCTCTGCCGAACCATGCAGAGAGAGCTATATCCGAGTACCAATGCTTCTCTAATTGCCGCGACCATTTTGAAGACATGCCGGATCCAAAAGAGCTCAATATGTTGTCACATGAATGGTGGAATCTGATTGGAGCTGGAGCAAGAACATTGGCTCCCATTGCGAAGCGTATTCTTGCTCAAGTGTGCTCTGCCTCATCTTGCGAACGCATTTGGAGCAGTTACTCATTTGTTCACAACAAGATTCGTAACAGCTTGAATCCCGCGAGGGCTGACAAATTGGTGTATGTGTATACCAATTGCCGACTGCTACGTGAGAGGGCAACGGATGATGCTGCAGCATGGTATGAGAGGAATTTGCATTCCGAAGACTCTGCTTCTGAGGCTGATTCGATGAGTGACGATACTAAGCCTCAGAGATAATCATCTCAGAGGGAATTATCTGCCTCCGATAGGGCAGATGGATCCGATGATGCTTCCGAAAATACGTATGACCCGTTTACATTCACAGATGATGATGCTTATATCCAGCCGACCTTTGATGACCTTCTTGAAGAAGTGCGTATCGCAGATGAAGGTGAAGCTGCAATTGTGTCATCCCCAGAACATGGTCCTCAAAATGAAGTTGGGGTCGACCCTCGTCCCCCACTACACGCTGAAGCCACCGGTAGTGCCCCAATGGAGCTTAGGGGTGATGTACTGCCAGGACCAATCGACGTACGCAATCCTGTTCATACAAACGATGGTGTCGAACCCATTGTACAGTCGACGGGACGGGATCATGCCTCACCGATACGACCAGCTCCACCATAATGTCAAAACCGATCCAGCTCCTCATCAACACAGCGGACATTAAGGAGCAACAGGGTTGATCTGTTTTCCACACGCATGCATCATTCTGCTGCATTGGACCGGACGGAAGTTGAAGCCTCGGATGATGACAACCTGCCATTACAATTCCACCTTAACCGACGTGTTGCGCAGCAGACCCGTGGTTCCTCACATGCCGGACCATCTAATGCCGGTCCATCTCGGGCAGTCCCCCCTCCGGTACCTCGTTCAAGACCACCTTCGATTGCGTCCCAAGTCCATAAACGACAAAGAACAGTCCAACCTTTTGTAGGCGATCGGCCCACAAACAGGCCAGATACCGTGGATGGTATTCAAGACCGGAGCGGGAGTCGACCGCAGAGAGAACTAAATGTGGTTCGAGGTCACTTGCAGATTCAAATGCCTGGACATATGAGGTCGGATAGGGAGAACGATTCCAGCACTGATCATGGCAACGGTGGTGAAGTCGAGGGTGACCCGGATTTTCAACCCATCGGAGCATTAGGATTAGGATCTTCTTCGTCCCGCCGTCGAAGCAGTAGAAGGAATTGAAGCAAAACAGCTGTAGGCATGCATCCGCACTTTTTAGTGGACATGTTTATATTTTTGTACTGAAGTAATATCAATGTGATCATTGTCACTATGAGTATTTGTATTGCTGTTGTGTATGTGTTGGAAAATAAAAGATGTTGCCCATGTGTATACCAGCCAAAATGTCGGCCAAATGCACCGTCACTTGCTCATGTTTATGTTCGGTGATTTGCTTGTGGAATGGAGAACAATTGTGTCATGCTTCCAACTGTGCATTCATTTTTATTTAAATGGAGCGACTGCCAAGGTGGCGGTCACTTCTACTGTGTGACCTCCGCCTGGAGCGAGGAGTGAGGCGGGGGGGAGGAGGGCATATAAGCTCTGGGACATTCTCCCCTCACTTCGTTTGAAGTTTTTTTTTGTTTTTATAAATGCAGCGACCGCCATTACTGGCGGTCGCTTTTATTTTAATTATTTTGGAAATGAAGCGACCGCCTATGTTGGCGGTCGCTTATTTATGTTAAATGTTTTGAAAATGAAGCGACCGCCTATGCTGGCGGTCGCTTATTTATTATAATGAAGCGACCGCATATATTGGCGGTCGTTTATTTTTTTTTAAGTTTTTGAAAATGAAGCGACCGCCTACATTGGCGGTCGCTTATTTATTTATTATTTATTTTTAATGAAGCGACTGCCTATGTTGGCGGTCGCTTATTTTTTTTAAAGTTTTTGAAAATGAAGCGACCGCCTATGTTAGCAGTCGCTTTTTTTTTTTTAAAGTTTTTGAATGACAAGTGAACGCCTCATTGGACAATTGAATGGTTTTCGATTGATCTCGTATTACACTGGGACGTATTAAAGGGTACATTGAACACACTGACCAAGTTTCAAAGCGAACGAAAATCATTTGGATGGGCAACCATCTGTTGGCCCATTGAACGAATTTCGATTGATCTCATATTACTCTGGGGCCTCTTACATAACACATTGAACATAGTGGCCAAGTCTCAAAGTGAAACAAAATCATCTCGATGGCCAACCATCCGTTGAGCCATCGAATGAATTTCGATTGATCTGATATTAATCCGGGACCTGTGAGAAGGTGTCTAGAACGTGCTGGCAAAGTTTGGAAGCTAACAAAAATGATTTGGATGAGTAACCATCCGTTCACCCGTTGAATGTATTCTGTTGGAGCTGCTATTGCTTTGGGACCCGTTGGACTGTGTTTCGCGTGCTCACGATATTTTTTTTTCGATCTGTTTTTGAATGGAGCGTGTAATGTAGCCATATGCAATGTGTGTGCCAAATTTTGGGAGTGATCAAAATTCATTTGGACCCAAAATGACAGTTTCTTCCCTGTTTTGCACTCCAAACTTGATTTGTGTTCTACTTTATGTACTCTTCATAGAAAGTTCTGCAATAGTGATCGAAGACAACACTGTTTTTTTAGGGCATTTTTGATTGGTCCAAATTTTGGCAAGGGAGTAGCCGTGGGATGCTGGAAGCCACGGAACAAAATTGAGCCAAAAACAAAATCGATACGTGCCAGAAACCCCCACTGAAAGGCAGTGCAAACCTATTTATTGGCTTAAAATAAATTTAAATTCAATTAAATTGTGGAATGGCTTGAGGGGGGAGAGCGTCGATGGGGAGGCAAATAATTTATTCGTCTGTTGTGTCTCCGCACATGTGTCGCACACATGTTCAAGCACATGCGGGCAAAAGAGGGGCTTCAACCACATCCGTTCAATGGGTGCAATAGCCGTGCACGCATTGCAGGATTTCTTTTTCGCATTGAACAAAAACCAGATGACAAGTGAATGCCTCATTGGACAATTGAACGATTTTCGATTGATCTCGTATTACACTGGGATGTATCAGAAGGTACATTGAACACATTGGCCAAGTTTCAAAGCGAACGAAAATCATTTGGATGGGCAACCATCCATTGGCCGATTGAACGAATTTCGATTGATCTCATATTACTCTGGGGCCTCTTCCATGGCACATTGAACATAGTGGCCAAGTCTCAAAGCGAAACAAAATCATTTCGATGGCCAACCATCCGTTGAGCCATCGCATGAATTTCGATTGATCTGATATTAGTCCGGGACCTGATACATGGTATGTTGAACATAGTGGCAAAGATTGAAAGCAAACGAAAATCATTTGGATGGGCAACCATTCAATCGCCCATTGAATGAATGTGGTTTCGTCTTCGATTATATTGGGACCTGTTATATGGTATGCCCTTTGAAGCTCTTTTTGTAGTATCTCTTGCCTCGTAATGCGGTGTTTCTCCATGTCCACTTTATCCAATATGTTAATATTCTCCACCTGGAACAGATCCACATATGTGTGCAGAAATCCTTAAAAAAACAAATGACCATCTTAACTTTTATAAACCTCATCCCCAGCTTCCAGTTTTGATGGTCATTTGGTTTTTTAAGTTATATACGCATGTGTGGATATGTTCCAGATCGAAGATATTAACATTGGAAAATAAGAGTTGGAGAAGCACCTCATTACGAAGCAAGAGACATTACAGAAGACCTCAGCATGTTGAACATTTGGATGAAGAACCTTGTTCATCGTCGCTTCAAAGTTCTAGCGCTTCTGAAATGATCACATGTTTGTTGGTGGAAGCAGATCTTGTAGGCCACATTGATCTCGTACCCATCGAAAACTCCCGTAGGCCACATGGAACGGTTCATGTGATACATTTTCACAAATGCGATGTGATACATTTGTGAAATGGTATCACATCAACCGTTTAATGTGGCCAATGCACGTCTTCCGCACCATGGCGGAAATGTTCGCCACTTGAAAACACAAACACAAATAATCCGTGCAAACAATATCAAGAATCATATGTACTGCAAGGTGTTTCATACTGCCGATGTTCATGTAGCAGAATTATTTAGGAATCGTTTTGCTACTCCCATGCCAACAACATCAAGTCCACTGCGACTTCCGAATTCCGTATCAGCCACCACGGACATGAAACCAGGAACTTCGCACAAAATCTCCAATTCATTCAATTTATGGTGGGCCACGGTTGCAGCCTGCAAGCTGGCCGGGGTGGTTGATACGTCCGTTTGAACATGACAGTCTCAGAGGACGTTAGCATGGGAATAACAAAAAGAGTACTACAAAATTCAGCTAGAGGAACAACAATAGCATGAAACACATCTTACGGTTGTGACAGCTCCAATCAATAGAGAACTCGCATCATCAGTTGCGCTCCAACAGCAGTACTGGTCCCCCGAGTAAATAAAATTCCGTTGTAAATAATAAATTGCATACGCTCGAACCTCACAAATGTCATTTCAACAAAACCGGCCGTGTATTGTGGCACTGTTTGTAACTGCGAATGTTTCAATGTTTCTGACATGGTACTGAGAAAATGATATATTGGATCCTTAGGAGTTGGACAACAAATGTTCCATATCTCATTCAACTGTGCGATACTACCATGAGTTGCATGGATAAAAAAATAATAGGTGTACATGCGACCTCCACACGTTTAAGTAGAGATCTAGTATCAAACGTTCGGAGGTCGCATGTGCAACTTTCCGATCCATGCCTCTCATGGTAGTGTCGCACAGTTGAATGAGATGAGACGTTTGTTGTCTAACTCCTACGGAACTAATATATCGTTTTCTCATAACCCTATCCGAAACCTTGGAACATTACAAATATAAACAGTGAGCCAGTACACAAACCATTTATGTTGCAATGACACGTGCCAGGGTCGAGCATATGCAATGTAGTATTTACAATGGGACTTTATTTATTATATACACGATCAAAATTGAGTTATGTCTTCATAAAAGAACCATTGTACCGCCAGAAATGTCATATCTACGAGACTATGGTCTACTCCGTCCTATATACGTCTTTCGGCTCAGGCCAATTGAATGGCTTGCCCATGAACCGAAGTATTACATGGGCTAATGTGACTCTCTCATTCTTGTTATTGTCGTACAACCTTTGTAGCATTGAATGCCAAAAACCTCCCGTAAATTGGTCCTGGAACATACTTTGATCATAATGAACACCGCCATTTATTCGTACCGCTATCTTCCCAACGGCAAATGCCTCCGATGTCATGTCCTGGGGAGGGGGAGGGGGGGGGGCGTGGCATTCGCATTGAAAACCGATGCAATATCTTTTTCCACCCACCATCTTTTCGCGAGTTCTCGGTCCAGCTTGTCTTGGTTTTCAAACTAGTACGACGAGACTTTGCGTATGCCCAATGGGGTGGCTAAGCCCGAATCACACACCCCAATCTTGATCTCCTCGGTGTCATCTGGAAAATGCAACAAGATGTTGTCGGGGGACAAGTCGTTGTGCATGACACCGTTCTTGTGGATAACATCCATGATGCACACCAGTGCCCATGCAAGTTTACTGCGCACTTCTCGGAAACGAAGCAAGCGATCGCATTCCTGGAACTCTGCTTCCGTTCCCCTTTGTTCCAAAATCACCCTGTTGTCCGAATCGTTGCCTCATTTTTCTGTCAAGGTTCATCATGTCACGTATTGTCCCACCATTCCACCAGCGAGTGTAACCCTCTACCTCACGTGCATTCACAGCAAAATACGAGATAACACCCGGATGCTAGAACTTCACTGCGAAACACTCGTCGTTATGTTGTCTCAACGCATTTTCTGGATTTTTGGACTTGGGTTTTTTTCCCGCTAGCTCACAACGCTCCGGTATTCTAGAATCGCCAACAATCATACAGTGACGGACCTTAGCATACCCTCTTTCTTTGTAAGGGCCAATCTCTACCGCCTTCGCACTAGAGTTCAGGTTATAAAGACCAGTTGTGCCTCCCCCGCCCGATGACCCCGTCTTCCAAGGGACAACCCTAGTCCGGCGATGTGAATTCTGACTTGCCGAGCAAGCCCAATACTCAACACGCCGCATTAACTCGGCTTCGACGGATGGCACTCGACCCTCGGTTGTTCTACCCTTCCATGTCTTCATTAGCTGCCTTAAATTCCACGTGGCGTCTTTCGCCCTGCTTTGGATCCACCGATTGAACTTCGGCTTGTCCCTGTCCACCGTCCACTTAGCCCCCGCCAAAGCGTTTGTCATTTTCCTCTCCATATTTTGCTAGAAAATCTGAAACCCCTCCCATCCATGCCTAACATAAGCACTCTCCAGCCTCATCATGTCCCTACCCTTGAAATAATCCGCTACCACTTCTTTCACCCTATCCAAGACATCCGGTCCCGGGTAGTCTGGCTTGTTGACCTGACTATCCCGCTCGTCGGCACGTTTTCTCTTCTTCCGCCCCCCAGACGATCCCGCCCCAGAACTTGAATTCACAACCCTCGACATTGTATAAACATTTGCCCACTACAGGGTCCAAAACCTCAGAAAAATGGCAATGAACGCGTGTGGATGGTGTCTTCGTAGTTTTCTGCAAAAAAACAGGCCGCCGGAGATCCGGAAACGGCAAAATGGTGATACGATGATTGTACCGTGAACAAGTGTGTGGGATTGACCAATAGAAAACCGACAAAACCTCCCCCCCAAAATAATCACCTTTGCACCTCCCGTTGGCAGTGCCAAGCAACGAAGTCCTCAAGGACTACAGGATGCCAAGGAACCACACCACAAGAGGGGCAAAAGTGATCAGAAAAGGAGGGGGTGGAATGGTTTATATAGGCGCCCACCACCCCCCGCCCCCCCCAAAAATGGCATTATGCTTGACAAGGCGTGACAGGCCAGTGGCGCCTCGCCACGTGTCAGCGCGGCGCGACTGGCCAGTCGCACCTCGTCATGCGCACCCACATGGGAGAGGTCAAGGGTTCAAAACCACCTCCCCCCATCCCATTTGTTTCGTTTTTCCTGACCCGTGGTACCTCGCCACGTGGCTGGCCGAGGCGCCGCTTCATGATTAAAAATAAAAAACAAAACGCCACACGGCGGGTCTCTGGATTTCTAAGAAAAAAAAAAACACGCGACCGCTTATTTTAAAATATAATAAAATACAAGCGACCGCCAATATGGGCGGTCGCTTCATTTAAAAATAAATAAATTAGTGGCGACCACCAATACTGGCGGTCGCTTAATTTAACAAAATATTAAATTACAAGCGACCGCCAATATGGGCGGTCGTTTTTATTAAAAATAATAAATTATATGCGACTGCCAATATAGGCGGACTCATTTTTTTTAAACAAATTAATAAATATTAATAATTGGCCACGTCTGTTTTACACCATGGCTGCCATGTCATTACAAAGAGTAGAAGTAAATTGTAAAAGTCAAATGTAAAAAAAATTACGTGGATAAACGTCCGGATTCGACGTGACGGCCGACGTGTCAGCGCCACGTCACGTCAGGAATGATAACTAGGGCCAGCATAGGCGCTCGCTTCATTTTCAAAACATTTAAAATAAATAGGCGACCGCCAGCATAGGCGGTCACTTCATTTTCAAAACATTTAAAATAAATAAGCGGCCGCCAACATAGGCGGTCGCTTCATTTTCAAAAACTTAAAAAAAAAATAATCGACCGCCAATATAGGCGGTCGCTTTATTTTCAAAAACTTAAAAAAAAATAAGCGACCGCCAACATAGGCAGTCGCTTCATTTCCAAAATAATTAAAATAAAAGCGACCACCAGTAATGGCGGTCGCCCCATTTCCAAAAATAAAAAAATAAAAACGACCGCTAGTAATGGCGGTCCCTGCATCTTAAAAAATAACCATCACAGCGATCGGCAGAAATGGCGGTCGCTGCATTTTGTAAAAACAAAAACTGCCAGTAATGAAAGTGAGAGGAGAATGACTTGGGGCTTATATGCCCCCCCCTCCCCCGCCTCATTCCGCGCTCCACGTGCAGGGCAGACCTCGTAGAAGCGACCGCCACCATGGCGGTTGCTCCATTTAAAAACAAAAAAAAAATGACTGCCACAAATGACGGTCGCTCCAATGGCGGTCGCTGCATTTATAAAAACAAAAAAAAACTTCAAGCGAAGTGAGGGGAGAATGTCTCGGAGCTTATATGCCCCCCCCCCACCCTCACTTCTCGCTCCATGCGCAGTCACACTTCGTAGAAGCGACCGCCACCTTGGCGGTCGCTCCATTTAAATAAAAATGAATGCACAGTTGGAAGCAAGGCACAATTGTTCTTCATTCCACAAGCAAATCACCGAACACAAACATGAGCAAGTGACGGTGCTTTTGGCCGACATTTTGGCTGGTATACACATGTGCAACATCTTTTATTTTCCAACACATACACAACAAAAGATCCTAATGCTCCGATGGGTTGAAAATCCGGGTCACCCTCGACTTCACCACCGTTGTCATGATCAGTGCTGGAATCGTCCTCCCTATCCGACCTCATATGTCCAGGCCTTTGAATCTGCAAGCGACCTCGAACCACATTTAGTTCTCTCTGAAGTCGACTTCCGCTCCGGTCTTGAATACCATCCATGGTATCTGGCCTGTTTGTGAGCCGATCGCCTACAAAAGGTTGAACTGTTCTCTATCGTTTATGGACTTGGGACGCAATCGAAGGTGGTACCGGAGGGGGGACTGCCCGAGATGGACCGGCATTAGATGGTCCGGTATGTGAGGAACCACGGGTCTGCTGCGCAACACGTCGGTTAAGGTGGAATTGTAGTGACAGGTTATCATCATCCGAGGCTTCAACTTCCGCCCGGTCCAATGCAGCAGAATGATGCATGCGTGTGGAAAACAGATAGAGTAGATATTAATATCATCTATGTAGACAAAGGCACATTCCCATCGAAGATTGTCAAGCACAACATCCATGAGCCTCTGAAAAATGGCAGTAGCATTGCATAATCCAAAAGGCATAGTTTCAAACTGATACATGCCCATTTGACAGGTGAAGGCGGTTTTCTCTTTGGCCGCCGAAGTCTAGTTGCTAGGATCTAGTTGTTAGATCTAATGATGATAAGATAGTGGCTCCATTCAATTGGTCAAGAGTCTCATTAATACGAGGCAAGGGATACACATCCTTTTTAGTGATAGCATTTAGACGTCGAAAATCAATACAGAAGCGAGTTGAACCATCATTTTTCCCTACCAAGACAATGGGACTGGCCCAAGGCGAGATTCAGGGTGTGATTACACCTGCATCCAACATTTTGGTAATCTCTTCTTGATTAACTTTTCTTTCGCGCACACTCTCTCGGTAGGCATACTGTTTGATAGGCTTACCTTCAGTGATGATATCATGGTCAAGGATGGTTGTGCGACCAAGGTCATGAAGGCCCTTGCTAAAGATATCCAGATTGTTACAGAGAAAGTCATGTAGTTGGTTGGTCTGCTGAGGTGTGAGATGCTCTCCAATCGTGATGTCTTGCAAAATCTGCTTCTTCCACGGTTATACGCTCCACTTCCATTTTCTGCTCACGCTTAAAATGTGCTCATGCTTAAGGGAATCTGCTCACAATTAATGGAATCTGCTCACGCTTAGTGCGCTAAGCGTGAGCGCGCTCACGCGCTAGCTGCTCTCCCTCTTGGAAGGATACATTGAAAGGGTGCGTCTACAGAAGCGATTACCCACATTCATTGTGAATGCATCTATATACCTACCATGTAAACCACAAGACCTTATTTAACATACCGGCGATGGTATCTAAGATGTGGTTAACTTGGTATGTATGGCCATGCAGTCACACAAAGTAAGTCCGACCACCGGGCGATCGCTGGTTGGCAAGCTATCTTGCCATTGCCTCCACGTACATAGGTGTTGAGCTTCTCTAAAGCTTGTAGATGGAAGTGACTTGAGTTGTACGGAGCTTGATTAGAGGGGCAGCCCTGTGCACAGGCAGGTGGGACGAGAGTGCAAAGGTGAGAAAAATGATGGAGTGCATGATGTGGAGGAGGCCTATTGTCGTGGACGCAAACTTGTGCAAATTGGAGGGTAACATACCATGCCGAGACCGAAGACGCCAACCTCCATGCAAGAAAATCTGAGATGAATGTGCACGAAAAACTTTTCGATGAAGGTAAGCAAGGATGAATGGCAAAGATGAATGTGGGATGAAAAATGATTGGATGAATGTACCATGAATGACTGAAATAAGATTGGTTGTAAAAGAACATTCATGACATTCATCGGATTCATCTCATTTATAACATTCATCTCATTCATCTCATTCATTCATCTAGAATGTGTAGTCATAACCAACTGTGCAAAACAAGATTGATCGAGCAAAAAAGATTGTGGCGGACGTAGATCAATGTGACATTGGAAAAAATGCAGATTTCGAAGGCCTTCGTTGCCAATAACCAGCACAAAGCCATCTGCAAGTCCACCTGGTTGGAACACAAACATGTATTGCAAAACAAGATTGAAATCAAATATTGATTGCAAAACAAGATTGAAGATTGATCTCATTCTAAGAAAATGTTGTCATTCACTAGCACGAAGCCATCTCCAAAGTCGGATACACTTCAGATTTTCATAACAATGACATGACATAATAACCGGCAGAGTTGCAATGCAAATCTCGACTACATCTCAAATTGAACCCGAACTATCTCGCTGCAGTAATGTATGAACGTCACTGGGTCCTGATGTACATTGGTGAATGTACGTGTCTCGTTTAGGATCGCAAAACATCCTCTGAATGTAGATGTAGTAAAGATGCTTGCACGGGACAAATGTGCCTCTCTTACCAAGAGAGCTTGAGAGCGTGTTCTGAAAGTCCGGACAAGTGCAACTAGGAAAATCTACAATAGTAATCTCATAGGTCCTGTCATGAACATCCGATCTAGAGGTCGCCATGGTGTGCACCCGCCCATAGCCTAACAAAGAAGACATTCACAATTTGGGTGACGCGACACTGCAGGGTTCTAGCAGACTTTATCTTGCACTCATTATCTGCATCAGCCTCAACCCAAAATACCGCATTTCCATTCCTTTTTGTGGACCAATCGTTGCCCTGTCAAGGACATGCAGGAAAGTTGGAAGGGAAAGCCATTGAAGAAATCGGCGTTACGACAGTTGGGCCTCTCAGAAGGCGAAACCCGGCCTCCTCCAGCACGTTAATTTCCAGTTTGGAGAGTGTGGTTCCTAACTTCACTGGCCACACGGCTGGAATTTGAGGCTTCATTATCACAGAATCCTGAACAGTCCCCATGACACAGCGCACAATGTCATCCGGGCAGAACCAAAACTTGTGAGGCCTAGACTCCCGCGACATGTAATGCTTGAACAAACTGGTGAATGTCGAGGCAGGAGTTCCGCATGTCCACTTCGAAATCTGGACGGTGCACTTCTGAAACGAGGGTGCCCTAATAGCGACACACTTGACTTTTGATCCTTGGGAGTCCGTTCTATATGCCACATTGCCTCTATACGGTCAGGCTCCACTACCGGCAGCATGTTCTCTCCTTCTCCCCGGATTGTAGTGGTTGGAGACTCGAGAAGGAACGATGTTGAAGAAGATTCACCCACGAAAGTGGGGGGGCACATGCACACGAGGTACCGAGAAGTAGTCCCTATCGTGGAATTGAGCAGGCCATCAACGAAGCAACGGACTTATGCCGCAAAAACGTTCACCAAACAGTTTTATATAGTTGATCCTAGTCTCGCTGCAGGATTCATGGACTAGGTGCGGCTCCATTGGAACAAGAGTGGCAAGCCAGAAATGACACATGAGAAGTGGCATAGGCTTGCAATGGCAATGGTGGAACCAAAGCACAAGGTGCGATCGCTTAAGATCTAGAACTCTGACCCTGTCCTCTGTTAGGCAAACAACTTTCATTTCGTGGGGCCTTTCAGCGATGTCGACTGGGACAAGTGGCTCCATAAAGCGATATTTTGGTGCCAGGTGCAGAAGTCATCCTGCCTTTGTCGGCGCAATAAACTGCATTGAAATTATAATTGTTTGTAAACGCATCGGAACACAAGCTTGTGTCTTGGCAGCTGAAGGAGAGGGGTTTGGAAGTTATGGAGCAAACTCTTCATGATTTCAAAATCGAGGTAATTGAGCCCGATGAATCTTTCGGCACTATCATTTGGAGGTGGAAAGAGATTGTTTGGAAGTATGCCTTCTTCCGTGAATTCGCAGTAGAGGGGGGAATTCTGCGCTCTAACCTGTTCAATGCGCAGTACAATGGGGAGCATGCAATGAAACGAGTCAATTACAGGTTAGATTGGAACTGCATTCCCATTTTCATTTGCTTCCTTTTAGACCCGATTGCACTCTATGTTCTGGCTTGCATTAACGCAAATCTGATTACAGTATTTGATGTGGCTACGTATCCTGGTATCACAGACGTTTCTGTGCACATCGTTAACGCAAGCCTGAACCTTGCTTTGAAACTAGTCCCCTTCCTACACTCTGTGCACTTGTGCAAATCCAAGAAAACCACAACAAGCCTGACCAAGAGTGTGTTTTTTTTTTTAAATACTTATTTATTATTATTATTTATAAATTATTATTATTATTAATTATTATTAATTTTTTTAAATAATTTTTTTACGAAAGGGGACTGGTTTCAGACCAGGGTTGAGGCTTGCGTTAACGCAAGCCTGACCAAGAGTGTTTTTTTTTTTTTTTTTTTTTATTTTTTTAAAATAATTTCTTTAATTTTTTTAAGGAAAGGGAATTGACCAGGGTTCAGGCTTGTGTTAACGCAAGCCTGACGAAGAGAGTGTGTGTGTGTGTGTGTGTGTGTTTTTTTTGTTTTTTTTTTTTTTTTCTTCCCTCCGAAAGGGGACTGGTTTCAAACCAGGGTTCAGGCTTGCGTTAGCGCAAGCCTGACCAAGAGTTTTTTTTTTTTTTTTGACCAAGAGTTTAATTTTATGTAATCTTTCTGTCCTTGGAGTCGTAGGAAAGGGGACTGGTTTCAGACCAGGGTTTATGCTTGCATTAACACAAGCCTGACCAAGAGTGGAATTTTATGTAATATTTCCACCACGTATTCATGTTTGCGTATTCATGCAGCATGCGTATTCATGCTTGCGTTGACTGGCTATTCTGATATCAATATGTGATTGGCTTCTGGTGATTTTCTGTTTGCTTTCATCGGAGGTATATCCACGGAGTGCTTTCGCCTGGCGGTTTTATGAGCTCCTACCCATTCTTCATCGATAGCTGGGCAAAGACAAATCCTGACACAACTATGTACCCAACCGGTATTTTGGAGGACTGGAGCAGATCTCATTTGAAAGACTGTGGCTTGTACCTGGATTGCCCCAAACAATCAATCACACCATGGGCGAAGAACATCCTTCGGAACTTGAATGACAATGCAGAGGCTCTTGCTCCTCTGACGGATAGACAGCTGCAGTTGAGAGATCTCCGGGTTTTGAAAGCAAAGGAACCGGTGGTGAGTCAGAGCCCGAAGAAAAAGGACAGAAGAAGGAAAAAAGAAAAAGAGGTTGATCACGTTCAGACTTCAGCTTCTGGACAAGGTAGGGCTCAAAGGGGGTCAAAGGGGCCTGCTCAGTGTGACCGGCCATACGAGGCCCTTCCTAACCCTGGCAGAGGTGTTGCTACTCAATTCCAACACAAGACAGTGAACGAAGGTTTCTTGGACATGATGACATCTCAGAGGAAAGGAGCCACCGACGTGGAGAAGTCTCCGACTTGGGAGACACTGTCGTCATTCCTCACTCTGGTAAATTCATTATCTCTTCCAGCTTGTGTGTATGTAGATTTGAAGACTGTTTGCAGGTCTTCTAAGTGGGTATGCTTGTTGGATGTGAAGGCTGCCAAAGGTCCATCCTAGGTGAACGGGGAGAAGAAACCCTTTGCATGCGAGCTCGTAGTTGTGGATATTCCTGACGAGCTTCCAGTCCCCGACATTCCTCCGATGGGTGTGACTCCCGCCTGGAATGCATGGAATGACCGCTACTGGCCTTGGGTCTTCAAATTTTGTGGGCATTCCTTGGCTGACAATGGTTGTCTGCTCATCCTCCAAGCAGCCAATTCAAAGTGTCGGCGCCAGCTCGCCAGTTTCCTTAAGTCAGGTGGAATGAAGGTGATTAAAAGTTGGAATGGGGTTAACATCTTGCCACTCGCAAAGGGGGACTTCCCAAGCCAGAAGGTAGATTCTCATTTCATCATTTGCTTTCAACCCTCCAGAAATGTCGCTACGGTTTTGACTTGTCTGTTTCCAATTTTTGTCTGTCCTTCTCCCCTACTATCTTTGCGTTGACGCAAGCATGGTGCAAGTGTTTTCATTAGTCTTTCCCCGACCCTGGCTTCGGTGCCCACTCCAGTGTCTTCCCTGTTTTAATCGTGCAGACTCGTGCTTTCGACGCGCACTGTCTTGTAAGAGAACGCCACCCATCCACACCGTCTTCCGTGAAGGAGTTCGAAGCCCTGAAGGGGGGGGCGCATGTTGACTCCTCTTACGATCCGGTGGATGATGATTTTATCTACAACTACGTGGATGCATCACTTATAGTGTTGCGGGCGTCCGGAGAGCCATGGAGAAGTGCACGGGAGAAGAGTCCGGCCTTCATGCAGACTGTCATCGAGTCCTGCAGTGTCCAAGGGTCCCGGGTTGTTGATCTCACTCTTGGAACAAGTTTGTGGGGGAGCAGCTTTTGCTGGGCCTTGACTGGATGAAGGGGGCAGAGGCCAGCCTAGACATCATGGGCAATGTGATGTGGTTACACAATGGTGAGGGCCAGCCTTATAAGGTAAATATCAACGCTGTCACCTTAGCTGATTGGTACCTCTTTAGCAAATTACACTCGATTGAAATTGCAAGCTCAGCACATGAAGGAAACTGTAGGCCAGCACTACAATTGGGCCAGATGTCAATTTCAAGTCCCCGAGGGCTGCCTTTATCAATGGCAGTTCCCTTTACCAGGTAAGAAATCTGGTCCTCCTCTGCCAGTGGCCGAAAACACAATGCTAATCCACGCTCCTATCGACTTGGTCATTCCTGCTTTTTCTCAGCGTGTAATACCTTCTGGTCTAGTTTTTGCCTGCCCCCAAGGTCATTACATCGAGGTAGATGACCTTGCAAAAACATTGTCTGATTGCATCTGGAGTGATTGATAGAGGTTTCAAGGGTGAACTGAGACTGTTGGTGGCTAATCTTGAGCGTATTGGCATTACCATTCGTAAGGGTCAAGTCTCAGCTAGGCTGTAGACCTACCCAAATAAAGGTGAGGCAGACCCTTTATCTGAGTTGGCTTCTGTTCAGAAAGGTCTCTCTTTCCACGACATAGGTTTGGTGGATTCCCCTCTTGACGGGGGATGCTAATCCGTGAGCGGCTCACGTGAGCGGAAAGATTCGTGAGCGAGAAGATGCTCATCCGTGAGCAGAAAGATGCTAATGGATGAGGATGATTGTCACCGCGCGGGCCTATAACTGTGGATGAGAAAACCCCGGGAGACCTGTATCCACGGGAAAGGATGCATACAACCAGGTAGTAGTTTGCAACTTTGTAGAAGAGACATTGTGCGCATGTGGATGAATATTGGATGAATATTCGATGCATTCTGGATGAACGTAACATTGAACTTGGATGAACGCTGGTACACCGATGGATGGATGAATGCATGAATGCATGGATGAACAATTGACAACAGGATGGATGTCGAGTGCCTGTATTGTGGACGCCTCAAATATGGATGAATGGAGAAACAAAATGAGGGAAGTTATGAAGAGAAGAATAGGTCCAGAGGCACACACCGGATTCAAATCAAACAACTCGGTACTGGTTTATTGATAGATACTAGTTTGAAAAGAAATGGATCATTTCGAACAAGAAGATGCACTGCCAGAGGAGTTTGCATCCAAAACTGAAGCACAACTATCAATGAACACCCTAGCCCTGCTATCCACATTTCCCCTCCGGTCGCAAAGCAAAGGAGGGGGAGATGCCTGGAGAGCAAATTCTTTGGCTGCAGCCTCCACATAACATGGCAATTCAAGAAGGGGGGGTAGACTAGGATAGAAGTCCGGGTTCGCAAAGAAAGGGAGGAACCTTGGCGATCTTGGGCTCCTGCAAAAACACCCCTTTCATGAGCATCCCCCATCCTCACATGATAGTGGAGGCCCAACTAAAGAAGCAAAAGCTGACAAAGAAGAACGTAAAAGAATGGTGTAGACTTACTCACAATCAAAATCGTCGTCAATGTCGGCCATGTCTTCGTGTTCCACGGCCACTGCTGCGAGCGTCGCATCTGTTTGCGTGCATGAACTCAAGCCCTCATGGAGAGGAGCTATCACCTCATTGTAGAGGTTGCAGGCATCGCCTCAAAGGCGAACATATGCCTTTCTGCTGCCTTGCAGGCACGGAATGAAGCCCCTACATGCAAAACCGATCAATGAGCAAAGAGCAAGGCGTGCCTGCAATCCAAAAAGAACAGCAAATGAAGGTAGAACATTGCGAGACTGTCAGTGCAATTTGTGACAATACAGGTTAGTACCATTGTCTTACCACTGACACGGATAGGCACAGTAACCAAACCCATGGGTTCATAGGCTGTACCATCGGCTATGGTTACTTCCAGCCCTTTTGCAGGCCGCAACTTGAGGCCTAATATGCGTACAATGGAGAGTGGAATGGCAAACATGGTGCAGTCTATGTCAATCACACATGAAAAAGAAAGGTGGCCACTGTGACACTGTGTCATCAAGAGATGTATGCGTTCTCTTCTAAGCACCCTAGAGGCTTCACAATGCATGAGTTTGAAATCATTGGACAAGATAGCACTAGCAACAGGTTGTGGGTTTGTAGAGAGATTGGCTGACACCCTTACGGACGATCTTGGTCGTTTAAATGGCCTTTCTGGGTTTTCTCTTTCTCATAACGATCAATGAGAGCAGGGAATTGAGAGAGGTAAGGGCAGAACCTGGTGTAGTGCTCTTTGGATTTGCAAACCATGCATGCCACCATGGATAGTCTGGCTTCATACCTAGGGCCGGTGTTAGTCTTACCCTTGTGACCAGTGCTTTGGGAGCCAGCTGGTTTCCAGTTAACCTCTGCCTTGAAGGCCTGTAGTTGACCCTGGATTTCATCACGGAAGGAGGACAATTCATGCACAAGGGACGGTACCAATTCTTCTGCAAGGCCTTTCATCCCAAGGTGCCCATCAGTAATCACAACATCAGTTCTTTCACTGGCCAGATGTGTGTGTTTGATAGTGGCTGGTTTGGCAAATCCTGCCTTGGCAGCTTTTAGACGAAGACGTTCTTCTATTAATTCAACCATTTCATCCTCAGTAGTGTAAGTCTGTTTTTGTAGAAACACTTTCTCAGCAGGGGGCAAGCCCTTTACAAAACAATGTTTCAAAATAGTGGGTCTCTTTGAGGCAATTAGAACTGACTTACATATTGCAGTTCGCAAGTCAGTGTAGTATTTCCACACACTGTCACCATAATGAAATTTTAAGTTTGGTGTGGTGTAAGCTATGGGCTTTTCTTCACGAAAGAGCTTGCGAGCCAATTCTCTGGCTTCTACCCAAGTAAGATCATTTTTGTACTTGATATTGGACTCAAACAGGCTGCCTGGCCTCTCCCTTGAGACAGATCCGAAAAGACTTTATTTGGAACCGTGGGGGAATACCATTCATTTTTGTACTGATTTCAAAAAATTCCAAGAAAGACTCAAAATCCTCTCTAAGTTGTACTTAGGGTATTGTTGCTTATGCATTCGCTCCCCATGATCAGTTTTTTGTGATGTAGCGTCCGGAGCTTCAGTTTGTTTCAGCAACATCTTCATAAGTGGAGGGAAATTTGAAATCACCCCCATGGCTTCACACAGCTCGTCCAAATCAAATGTGGGTTGAGGCACAGTCGCCGGATCCTTGTGATCTCCGGACGACTCTCCCCTTTCCGTACTATTTCTTTCATTAGTTGCGGTCTCTTCCCTCTCCTCCACTGCACGTTTTTCCAACTCACTTAGTCTCATAGTCTCTTCTGCCTCTCTCTTTAGCATAGATCTTGTAAATACAGGCATGAGAAGAGGAGTACACGGCTTATACCTGTCCGAAGGGGCACTGAGCTTCAAATCCCACCCAGACACACAGTGAGAGGTGATGAAGCGATGCTTGTGCAACAGGTACACTCCTTCCCCCAAGAAAGCCCACAACTCCTCTTCACCCTTGAGCCAAAAAATTACACGCACGATGCTGCGGACCACATTTTCTTTCACCAACAGCGTATGGGTAGGATATCCCTTGGCTGCTTCAGACTTATAGAGACCTACTGTTTCACACCGAAAACACACCCCTGGAAAGATCAACACATCACGGGGACAAAAAGGAAAATCAGAGTCAGGAATATCAGTGATGAGTTCTTCCCAAATGGGATCCCGGGTAGGGGCTGATGGAATTCTAGGCCTCAAAATTAGCAAACAGAATTGATGTACCCCCTTTAACCAGCTCCCACAATCGTAGAGGGCTCGGCTTGTCAGGAGGCAGGAAGCTCTCAAGCTCTACACCCAATTCTCGACTCACTGAGAATTGTGGAATGCCCAAGACAGCCCAACTAAGATTCTCACCACTCTCCAAGTGCTCCTTGGCACTAGCAAGGGGAAACTGCAGAGTGACTTCCCTGGAATGGAGCTTGAGGAGAAGGCGCGTGGCGTAGGCTCCCTGAAGAGACTCGCGAATGCGCCAGCTGTGTTCCCTCTGCTCCGCTTTAGTGTGTATGGGCTTGGAAGCTTCTTTGCATGCAATTTCCTCAAGGTCTTGACCTAGAACTCTGAGGGCGTGTCCAGCGGGAGCTCAGGCCATGGAATAGGTTCTCCCTCCGGATAATCGACAAACACAAGCTGCTCAGATATCAGGTTACGTGCAAGTACACAAATATAGCGAGATTCCAACGCTTGGGTCTGTCTCAAGCGCAGGACCTCAAATTGATCAAGCTCAAACCAACCACGCTCAGAAATGGAAGCCATTGTGCTCACTTGCGAAACTCTCAAAACACAGAATAGCTTGAGCAGACAAACTCTCTCTCTCTCTCTCTCTCACTGTGCATGATATACAAGCCGTCATTTTGCCACTACCTCTCCCCTCAATCATGCAGGATCCCCTGTACGCAATCTACTGTTTTCAGGTGTTTTGTATGAGCCAAATTCTCTGCTAACGATTTCTAGCTACTCCGCATCTCCACCATGATTCCGGCGCTATGGGTTTGTTCCCCTTCCTCTACCGGACTTAGTCATATAGGGGGGGATGTAGTCGATAGATGGGCCTGGCAGAGAAGACGGAATCTCACGAAGAGGACGCAATAAAGTCGGACATCCAAAACACATTCATCAACACACTCAAGCACACCGTTACACCAAGTGTACACTCGCATAAGATCCAAAAGACACCCCCTCACTGCCACGGGAGTGTAGCTTAAATAGTATTAGGTCGTAATCTAATCCTAGTGCCACGTGGCACTTACATATAGGTCAGTCAGATGCCCTTCCAACATAGCCATAGAAAGAAGCCATATCACCTAATCTAATCCTAAACTAGCTGTTAGAATAAGACATCACCTAATAAAGCCATAAGCTGTTGCCAACTCATCCTCATGTGCAAGGGGTAAGTTCATCCAGACTTCATCCCAGTTCCGTCCATCCCTAAATCATCTAGAGCGCCTCCCTCCTCCGTTCACCCAAGTCGAAAAAACAGGTGAGGCGGAATCCCAGCTCCACAGCCATCGACACATAAACTATATTTGTCCATAACAGCATAGTTTTTTTTTTTTTCTCAAAAAGAGAAACACCTGGGAGCGACAGCTCGCAAATCAGGCCCCTGAATTATAGTGAGAGGAAAAATTACCTCTTTCATACCACAGCCATCAAGGTAGCAGGATTTTACCCCAGAATCATCTCGGTGGCATTGAGTGCAATATCCAACTGAGCTACCAACTGTTGGTATAATCTTAAAAGTTATATTTGTTGCCAACCAGCAGGCTATCAGAAACAAGAAAGCTCAAAAACCAAGCTCAACAACCCCCTAACTGGACGATGTGATATGAACACAAAGGGAAGTTAAACATCTGTAACCGTCTGATATCAAAAATATCAAATAACCGCGCAACACTGGTATTAGTAACTCCCAAGGAGTGAAAGCTGTGTACAGAAAGGATTATTTTATGGGCCTCTGAAAAACAAAGAAAGGAAAAAGAAAGGATTTGCAATTTGTTGCTTTAGCCAGCTGGTATTAGAAGTATACCATATATATATATTCAGCAAGAGCTACTTAGCTTAAATAAGAGCCTCTCGGTATCAGAGTTTACTGTGTCCTTGGCTACGCCAGTGAGGAGTCTGCCAGGCTAACAGTGACCTTCAAGCCATAGCGCATTACCAGCGAAATCATCGTGCGGTAGGTCACAATGTGGCCTGGAACCAAGTGCCAATCGAAGAATCGAACTATAAGTGCAGTTGTGAGCTTTATTTGCAAGTAGGATGATTCCTTGCCAAGACACACTCGGGGTCCAGCCTGCACACACAATTGAGCAAAGTATCATACATGTGCAGAAGCACATTTGACACCGAGTCTACTAGATGCCTGCGAGAAACTGAAATGGTTGTGATTGGATTGAGAATGGGGGTGCTTGCAAGAACCTACTTGGAAGGCTATGTATTTGAAAGGAGATTCAGGCTGGAAGACCCCATCCTTAATCCACCGTTCAGGCTTGAACTCAGCTGCATCGGGTCCCCATATATACGGCATCCGCCCCATGCCGTATGGGTGTAATACAACCATACTGCCCTTGTTGACCTTTGTGCCGTCTGGCAACACATCATCCTTTATAGGTTGTTTCGCATTCTGTCCACAGTGTAAAACAGACAGGTGAGTGGAGAGGTCTTTTCGATACATGTATACAGTCTGCAAGCACAAAATGTCTTGGACTCATCAAGAATCTCTGATGCCTTCTTCATTTCCGATTTACAACAAATTTCAGGATGATTCACGAGTTTCCTGAGATTTCTGCAAACAAGTACAGTCATTCAGACTTGAATCTTTTCATTTGGGCATTGTTAGAATCTAGGAATGCAAGAGAGATCTTGCCAATGGCAAAGGTGGGTAGAGCCGCATGGTCTCCGTTAATGCAGCGTGTAAGTAACTCAGCGTCGTCAGATTCTCGAATGTTAGGAGCTCAGCAAATGAACGGAAGGATTCTTCCGGTGTCTGATTGCCCTCCTTCCCTGCCAACCATGCGTATGCCACAACTGTGAGACCATATCTGGAGTGATTACACCTGCACATGGTATGTGTTGCAACACACGACCACCTCTGGACATAAACCCTTTCGAAGAGCGTCTTCTCTGTTCTAGTAAAGCTCTTCGGAGTCACAGATATCCACCTGGGAGTATGCTTTCAAGAGCATATCAGCTTCAATTCGTGTCCACGTTCGGACAGCTTCGTGAGAACCTTAAAAATGCAAAATCTGGCACCTGAACACACATTTACCTGGCTTTGAGCAACGTTTCTCCAACGAGGAGAGCTCTTCACGAATCTTTGCAGTCACCTCTGGGTGGCGATACAACATGTAGAATAACCAGCTCAGAGCGCCGGCAGTTGAGTCCCGACCGGCAAGGACGAAGTTGATCATGATATCGCGAAGAGCTCTGTTGTCGAATCGACTGTCCCCCTCTGTGCTCAGCTTCAGAAATCTTGACAGCAGATCATCCTTCTCCTGCGATGAGCAAACAAACATTGCAGAAGTACTGGGCCAGTGCGACGTCTTGCATATTTCACGTCGATGCATAGATATCCTTGGACACGAAATTACTGGTAATCTCTTGACAACTCATCTGGATTCAGTTGCAGTTATCTTTACATGTGCTCAACGGTATGATCCATAACTCCTAGCCGTCGGTGATCAACAACTACACTGAATATGCTGGCCTACCTCATGGACGTGTTCCATTCCCTTTCCCTCCGCCCTCACTCTTTGGATAATATCGTAGGCAAATTTGTCGAGTGTTTCGACAGCCTGTTTCATCTTTTTCTCTCGTCCAACTTGGAGGAACCGCTTCACTTTCCAGAATGGATCCACAAACCGAAGAAAGGAACAGACACTCGCAATTTCGAAGCACTTGGCAATGGGAAGGTCCGGCAGTGACGGCGACAGACAACCCAGCTCAACACCAAAACCCACCTTCACGGTTGTGTCCATTGTCATCCGCGCCATTACATCCTGTTTCCCAATGAGAGGCCGCACCTGCTTGTGAGAATTCCATTCCACTCCGGACAGCCCACTGCAAAGAATATAGAAACACAAACATTCCGAACCAGAAACCATCATCATAAACTCTAACGATTGAATCTTCAGCGATTGTACCTGCAGATTGATCTGAGATTTGGGTGAGCGGGCTTTCTCGAGCAGTACCGAAGCCAGTCTCACCGCATACTCTCTGAAAACGGTGGTACTGAAATCGCGCAACCTGGAGGACGCAAACTCAATGGCTGCCAACTTCCGCTGTTGCCGCCAAAACTCTCCATCTACGTTGAAGATGCCGTGTCCAAAAAAGTCGTAGTTGATGGCACCGACTAGTGGTCCCTTCAGTTCATGACATGCATCCAGATGAGGAAAATCTCGTCAGCTGCATTCCTTGACGTTCTGTAGCCTACGTTCCTGACATGCATGAATATGTATCTATTACAATTCATCACCGACCGTGCTAATCTATGTATACGAGTAAGTTGGTGCAACGGTCACAATCAATGATGAGTAGGGAGGGTGGGCAGGGTAATGCAAGGGGTACGAGTAAACAACCTTGGGATAGTTGTTGAAGTTGGTCTTCATAATGTATTCCATGGCGGCGGGGTCTACAGTGAACAGTAACTCGTACCCAAATCCAAGCGATACTCGTTGCGTTCCGGCCTTGTACAAGTAGCTGGTAATATGTTCGTGCAGATTCTCCCAGTTTGCACGAACCTCAAGCAATGATCCAATAAAAGGCCATGTTTTCGGTCCGAGAGAATGTCGTTGCGACCATCGGTACCACCATAGCCAGATGCCCAAAGCAGCCGCAGTTGTTGTGACTATGCCAATCAGGTCGAGAGTGGAGAGATCCGCGTACCCACGATGGAAAGGCCAGTAGCCGCCTAAAACCTCCATTTTAGAGCTGCACTTGAGTGGGTTGTTATAACTAGAACGATCAAGAATCTGAATGTGTTGTCAATCTGGCGCGATTCTCTCTGTATATTAATCAGTTCCTTCAAGAGCAATGACATGCATGCAATGGAGCCGGCTGGAGAAACTCGTCTCTCTACGTGAACGTCCTACTGGACGGAGTCTAATCTCTTTCCTCAGATGGGCTTCCGATCCTCTTTCTCGCTCTGATCGATCCTCTCTAAGGCACTCTAGCTCGGTAGCTAAAGATTCACGCCGACACAAACTTTCGGTAACTTTCTAATTAATAAGCAGCCTGCACTTGGAACGAGTTTGAGTTCCTTATATAGATTTTCCTGCAGGCACCAAATCCATTCCACAGCAGCCATTGAGAATTTCCAGATTTCTCCTTGAAGTAAACTAAGTCAACCACGAAATCACAACAAGCGTAACCACTAGGAGATTTACTTATGGATCATTATGAAACTTGTACATCCCTGGTTTCTGAGATGTGCTGGACGAGGTACGAGTCTTCTAGAATTGGTGAACCTCCCTACAAAAGCATATTATACTGCTCGAGCCAATCCTAGACTAATCAATAAACCCCATACTTCGACATCACCACATACATTGCAAGTTCTCTCAAGAGCTGCACACGGAACCCACAAATTTTGTCATTGGTACGGTTGGGTGCACCTACACACATTGCACAGACAATGTCACTCCCACCTCACGATAATCCTGCATGGCGCGGTCGTCCTTCTGGCCGTCCAAGCTCCAGGTACACCGCAGATCATCAAGCATAGAAAAATACGACACCTTGTCGTGGAATTTTTCATTCACATCACTAGTACTGCTTCCATCAGTACCGGTACGTTCTTGAAAGCCTCTCTTTCAATGACCATCTAGCCAAACGTATCCACCCTCACCACAAGCACGGTCATATTCTTTCGCCATATCTTCTCCCCATCCTCGTCTCCTGTCGCTCTTTGTGTGACCCAAGTGCGAGTAGCGCTTAGTACAGTAAGCGCCATTCCCTCCACAGCTTAGCTGACGCTGGCTCTGCGGCAGATTACGTTGGAGTAATTCTAATCCTGCTACTCTGTCCTCATATAGTCTGACCCCCGACAAGGCCAGAATTTCGAGCCAAAGCAAATTAGGACTCGAGGCACACATGTGTCAGATCCTAGTATCCGGTGCAAATAAAGTCGACCCCTGTGGCCTTCATCATGACCTCAACTCATTTGCTTGCCCGCACTGACATCTGAAAAAGCCTTTGGCACGATCACACCCCCATAATGCATCAGCCATGTACCCCCTAACTCTCTTGATGAGTGACAACCGTAAAGGAAACCTGCACTACCGACTCTCCTCACCCAGCAGCCTACATGTGTCTTCAAGTTTTGATTATTCTGCTCCTGCACAACTACACACGAGTCTTGCTTTGCAACTCGCCCGCTCCTCTTGTGTTGGATCTTTGTCTTCGCTTAACAATTAGGCTTATATCACTACTGGGTCTTTGATCAGAGGGAGGCTAAGCTACAAACAAATAATGTTGATAAAACTGAAGAACTAACAAATAACGAAGAACATCGACAAGAAGAAGAAGATGATCAATATGTTTGCCCCATTTTTGCAAAACAACACAAGTGCCTGTTGACGCATCAGGGCTCAGTCTCCTTCCTTTTGAAGAGGTAATTTTGTAACACTTGCTCCTTTAAGGGAAAAAAAAAACACTTGCAATCTGGTCATGTAATTTTGGGATGACTCATACACTCCAAATATACCCCAAGTATATTTGGGTACACTATCATGGACTACATGTTATACACCTTCCATGAATCCATATGACCACTTTTGCTATAGCAACTTTGCCCCACTTGATGCAATGACATGTTGCTACTTAGCTTACCATACTACATATCCAATTTTATATATTTTAATTTTAATTTTAACTCTATTTTAGAGGAAACCTGGGAGCCACTGCTCACAGTTCAGGCCGCCCTCAGTTGAGGAAGGGGGGAATTTTAACCCCCTTTCATATAAGCTGGACACACAAGAGGTAATGTCACCTAAGTTGAGACCCACAGGACATGAAACAGAGTAGCAGGATTTTACCCTGAATCACCAGGGTGACACTGAGTGCACTTTCCACCTGAGCTACCAGCTGCAGGTTCATCATAGTTAACATTTTATCTATTGTATTTTTATTTTTATCTTTATGTTTGAAAAGGGAGTGGACACTGGACACGTGGACAAGAATGGACAGAAAGGAAAAAATAACCTTTGGAGGGTGCCATGTTTATATTTATTGGCTTTGTCCATGTAAGACCAATTTCTCTACCCGGGGGATATTCTCTTTTCCTGTGTGAGCTTGGGCGCTAAAGTGGGGAAGTAGCCAGTAAAGCACGCCAAGCTAGATGGGAAGGATCTCTCGCTAGAGGAGCCTCACAGGTGGGCCAATCAAATCACATGTAGGGGTATCAAGTGCAAATCATCCAAACCCATGCACATCCAAGTACACTGTCCTGATCACCCAAAACATCCCGCGTTTGGCATAAGCCATCCGCTTTTTATATTAAGAAAATGGCTAATATGGAATGGCAAATGGTGGCCTCTTATTGGCTGCCAGGATTTCTTTAAGTTTCTTCCACACATCAGCAGCCACCCTGTCAGATTAGGTTACTGTTGGAATGAGACAAGGGCCTTGGCTAACTTTAGGTACATTTAATCAGCCATACAAACCACCCTACTTTTCATCCAGCTTACGAACAGAAGAGCATCTGTAATAGGTGGAATACTCCATCTTACATATGTAAGACCCGCCCACGCCAATAGGAGTGAGCTCCAACGAGCTTCGGCAATTGTACCAAAGCAAGGCCTACCAAGCCAAATACAATTTCAAAAAGAAAGACTAGGCATCCGATATGAGAGGGATGAAAAAACCTCTGGGGGCAAACCTTACCCTGCAAAGTGGGTGAAGGATAAAACCCCCAACAAGAAAAACCCCAATCCATACAATTGATGCAAGCTCATAAGAGCAGTTTTGTAGCTCTCATCTGTCTCACAATCACATGTCTATGCAAAAAGACTAAAGCTAGCTGGTGAAATTAAGCCAAGCCAACAAAGCTGATGCAGCTCCACCACTGCACATAGCCAAGTTTTAAAAAGCAGAAAGCATGAATTCATGATCTGCACTCGTGCAGCACGGCCAGGGGTTAGAACAACACGACGGCCCTCTACGTTAATACAAGTGAGATCAAAAACTAGTTTGCAATGCACAAGAGAATCAAGGTGGACAGTGTGGGAAAGAGGAGGAACAGAGGTATGTTGAGGGAGCAGCCGATACTATCTCCCCCGCAAGACTTCCATGATAAGATATGGGCCCTCGATACGTTTGGTAGCATTGGAAATGATCTTCCCTTGCTGAAGCCGCACACACACAGATTGACCCTGCAGAAATTCTTCGGAATAGCACACACGCCGGTTATAATTGCGAGCCTGAATCACCTGAGCTTTAGCTATGTTGGTTTTAGCATAGGATATTAATTTTTGTCTCTTAGCACTCATCTCAACCAAGAATGCATCCCAATCAACAGGGTCAGTACTGTCAGGAATCAGCGGAGTGTCATGCAAAGGGCTGCGAGCAAGTCTGCCATATACTAGCTCAAAGGGAGTATACCAGGTACTTGCATGAACTGAAGCTCTATAAGCGAAAATCAAAACTGGAAGAGCCACATCCCAATCACCCAACAGAGAACCATTCTTCTCCATCATGGAACACATGGTCTTATTGAATCGCTCAGTCAGACCGTTGCACCGGGGATGATAAGGCGTCGTGGTTCGATGCTTTACCCCAAGATTGAAGCATTCACTTGCATTAACTGGTTGCAGAACTCTGTACCCTGATCTGTAAGTATCTCAAGAGGACATGTGTGCCTGAGAATGATTTCATCAAAGAAAAACTGTGCGACTACATCTGCATCCTTCTCGGCCAAAGGCAGGACCTCCACCCATTTAGAGAGGTAGTCCGTTGCTACGGCTATGTAGGAGTGGCCCTTCTCTGTGAGTTTAAGAGGTCCAACAAGATCTAAGCCCACCCTATCAAAGAGACCAGTGACAGGTATAGGCTGCATGGGTAATGAAGCGCGAGCCCGAGGAAGCAATGTCTTGGCATGACATTCAACACAATGAGAAACAAAGGAGGCAACGTCCTGATGCATACCCTTCCAGGAATACTGTTCTTGCAAACGTTTGACAGTTTTTGTCACGCTAAGGTGACCAGCAAAAGGTGAGGCGTGATAAAATAATATAATCCTGCATCGCATCTGAATCAAGCTTACATATGAAGGTAGGCTGGGCATGAAGTACAGGTCCTAAGGGAAGTATCCATAAGAAACATGTGGCCATGAAGAAGAAGAAGGGTACAACTGTAGTAACCAGGCAGCATTGATTAAGCAAATAGGATTAGGCCAGACACGCAAATACCAAAGTAACCATCTCAATGAACATCAAAAGTGATGAGATCCCCTGCAGGTTTAACGGCATAAGGCAGCTCATCCATCAAGCTCAAAAAGGATGCATGTAGATGTAAATCAGGCAATGAACGATCAGGATTCTGCATACGAGCCAAATCATCCAGAGTCGTGTAAGGAACAGGGGTCTTGGTCTTTCCCCTAGTAAGTGCATCAGCGTTGCCGTTTTCTTTCCCCTTCTTGTAAACTATATCATATTCAAAACCCTGTAGAAGCAAAGACCATCTAGCAAGCCTGCCAGATAATTCACGAGGAGTTTTAAGGGCCTTGAGAGGGAGATGATCGGTCTCCACGGTGAAATAACAACCATGCAGGTACTGCCTGAAGTGTTTCACCCCAAATGACAGCCAACCCCTCATTGTCAGTAATACTATAATTTTCTTCATGTTTATCAAGTCGCCTAGATGCGTAAGCAACGACATGTTCTCTACCATCTCGCACTTGGCTAAGAATTGCAGAAACAGCCATGTCACTGGCATCTGTTTGCAAAAGAAAAGGAAGGGAGAAGTCTGGAAAAACCAGCACTGGAGCAGTTGTGAGGGCTATCTTCAGCTCTTCAAAGGCCTTGGTCTCTGGTATGCCCCAATGAAATCGAACATCCTTGCATAGAAGTCTGAACAATGGTCTTGCCATGTTAGCAAAATGGAGGATAAAACGTCTATAATAGGAGGCAAGTCCAAGAAAGGCACAGACACAATGTTTGTCACGAGGAAGAGGGAAGTTCCATACTGCCTGGATTTTGCTAAAATCAGGTTTGATGCCTTCCCCACAAAGGATGTGACCAAGAAATTTAAGTTCTGCCATGTAGAAATCGCACTTTTTGGCCTTAACCTTGAGGCCTGCAGCTCTGAGACGACACAATACACGCTGCAGGTCAATGAGGTGAGAATCGAAATTAGCAGAATAAACATTTATGTCATCAATGTATACTAATGCACATTCCCATCTCAGATTGCCAAGAACCACATCTATAAGCCTTTGGAATGTTGCTATGGCATTACAGAGACCAAATGGCATGGTTTTGTATTGATACATGCCATATCTGCATGTAAAGGCCGTTTTCTCTTTAGATGCTTCTGTCAAAGGGACCTACCAAAAGCCAGAATCTAGGTCAAGTGAAGAGAAAATTGTGGCTCCACTAAGCTGATCCAGGGTCTCGTTAATTCTTGGTAAAGGATATACATCCTTCTTAGACATGGAATTGAGTCGTCTGAAGTCAACACAAAACTTGGTGGAACCATCCTTTTTGGCTACTAACACGATAGGACTAGCCCAAAGTGACACAGAAGGGCGAATGACACCAGCATTCAATGTTTTCTTAATTTCTTCCTGAACCACTGCTCTCTCACGAACTGACTCGCGATAGGCATATTGTTTGACTGGATTCCCATCAGTGACAATCTCATGATTCAAAATACTGGTCCGACCAAGATCATGAGATCCTCTACTGAACACAGACAGGTTTCTTCGAATCAAAGCATGTAACTTAGCCAATTGAACCTGAGTTATATCACCCACCTGGATCTCGGCCAACACTTGAGCAAAGTACTCCTCTTGCTCGGTGGTGAGAATATTGTCATTACTGACTGTAGCAATGTTGGTCATGGCAATTAGGTTGTCCACAGGGCTGTCTACAAGTCCAATATCATGAAAATTGAGAGCAGGCTCTACAGATTGAATTTCAGTCAAAGGCAAGGCAGTGAGTCTAGCCATAACTTGTCCCTTCTTGATTGTGACCATCAAACGCTCAGGATTAGCAAGGAGTAATCGGATTTCTCCTCTGTACCCCCTGTCCAAAACCCCAAAAGCCACCAAGCAGTGTTTCTGCAAAGATAATTTCTTCCAGCCTTCTACTTCCATGTACATGTCTTTGGGGCAAATAAAAGCCAGACCTGTGGGGGCCAAGATTTGTGACATTGCAGGCAAATCAATATCATGAGGAGCCCTCAAAAGTACGGAATTATTGGGAACTGGAAAAGGGGCTCCAGTCTTCTTACCTGGTTCAGGCAAATGCCATTGAAAAAGGGTGGTGACTGACTTATTGTTAAAATTAAAGAATCTGGTCCAGTTGTATGTGTTACCAGCTCTTTGGCGTACTTCGTGAGCAGCAGCCTGCATCTGAATAAGATGCCGAGTGGAACTCCCAGCCATAATAGGGGCAAAGTTCAGGTTGACTTTATGCCTTGTACCATTGCCACCACTCAAGGTCATGACATTCGTATGTAAGTTGATTTCTGCCCTGGCTTCCCGCATCCAATCCAAGCCAATTAGAAATTGCTCTCCCATAGTGACAATTCCAGTCACTATGACCACCATACTAGCAATTCCAATAGGCAAGGTTACAAGCCCTAACGGCTCATATTTGGTACCATCAGCTATAGTAACATCCACCCCTTTGGCAGGCACTAATTTTAATCCCAACACTTGGACAACATGTAAGGGAACAGGAGAGACTGTGCATCCAGTGTCAACAATGCACGAAAAAGACAAATGCCCTACATGCATTGAGTAAGTAGTGGGTGTATCCGAACTTTCTTCCTGGGTTTAATCACTTCTGTATGTAACAACTTGAAAGTATCAGAAACAAGAACAGTAGTTAGGGGTTTAGAAGGTTTAATTCCACGATCACCTGTCCCTTCATTCACAGGTAACCCTATTCGTTTAAACGAGCCTTACCCTTCTTTTCTTTCTCTTTTTTCAAAGGTTTCAATCATCCTGGCAAATCTTCATGGTAAGGACAAAACCTGGTGACATGATCCTTGCTTTTGCAGATGTAACATGCTGCATGGCTTTGATGACTAGCACCGGTATTAGTACGTCCCCTGTTGCCACCACTCGGGTTGGAATTTGAGGGGGCCCGCCAACGAGCATCAGCCTTAAAGACTTGTAATTCAAGTCTGACTGTTTCCCGCACATTTCGTACAACTGCAGGAAGAAGCTCCATAGCATAGGAAAAGAGAATATCCCCCGGGTAAAGAAATTTGGTTGAGATGGGGGGCATTCTAAACTAATGTGCCTGACGGTGTTTTGGCGGGATGGCTTCGTAGGTTCGGCTGGTCGTACGTATTGAAGATCTAGTGCAATGGCGGCGTTCATCATGCTATACTCTCTATTCACCCGTCACCTTGTAGCTCTCGTTTTAGTTGTGTTTTGTTGTGCAGTGAGCAAGTGCAATGGCGGCAGCTTGGGCGCTAAAGCGGGGAAGTAGCCAGTAAAGCACGCCACGCTAGATGGGAAGGATCTCTCGCTAGAGGAGCCTCACAGGTGGGCCAATCAAATCACATGCAAGGGTATCAAGTGCAAATCATCCAAACGCCAGGCACATCCAAGTACACTGTCCTGATCACCCACAATATCCCGCGTTTGGTATAAACCATCCGCTTTTTATATTAAGAAAATGGCTAATCTGGAATGGCAAATGGTGGCCTCTTATTGGCTGCCAGGCTTTCTTTAAGTTTCTTCCACACATCAGCAGCCACCCTGTCAGATTAGGTTACTGTTGGAATGAGACAAAGGCCTTGGCTAACTTTAGGTACATTTAATCAGCCATATCAACCACCCTACTTTTCATCCAGCTTACGAACGGAAGAGCATCTGTAATAGGTGGAATACTCCATCTTACGTCCCGCAAGGGATAGAGGCATTGTGGAGACATCTTGCCTAGGCGGAGAACTAGGCTTATCCATTAAGCCTAGTCCACGAAGGGTTGATGGGCATCATTCATGAAGCCGTGGAAAAAGTATTAAACAACAACCCCAATCACCAAAGGAAATAGCAAAGACACAGTCTCTTGTGGTGAAACATGATGGTCAGGAGGTGGTTTTTCTGCCATTTTTGCCCCTCCCTTAAGATGGCAGAATAGTCGAGTCGGTAGCAGAATGCTCGAGTGGGTAGCAGAATGCCCGAGTAGGTCGTAGAACGCCCCCAGCAGGTCGCAGAATGCACGTAGGGTAGAACACCCTATGACCGTTCATCTAAAGATGGCGGAAGATCTAACTGTGAATTTTTGTCGTTTTTACCCCGGATAAATTGATAAGATGCCCCACATCTGGGGCATCCCAACACATTTGGAAGTGCATGATTTCATGAAATCTACACAAAG
This sequence comes from Takakia lepidozioides, assembly GCA_030704615.1. Classification (NCBI taxonomy): domain Eukaryota; kingdom Viridiplantae; phylum Streptophyta; class Takakiopsida; order Takakiales; family Takakiaceae; genus Takakia; species Takakia lepidozioides. Next base: position 60,684,427 of record CM060733.1, read on the forward strand.
TTATGGGGATTCAAAGTTGAACCAATCCGAATGCTTGTGTGAAGTTTGAGCCCTATGACCACTCATATTTCTTGGGGGGTTCTATCAAACAACTGTTTGCCAAGTGGCAAAAATGAGCAGTCTTGGGCCCAGCCATGGTCGCTCATGCAGGCCTGACCCAAGCAATTATGAGGTGAACGGTCATAGGGTGTTTTACCCTAGTTGGCAGAATGCTGGGGTCCTCCATGTTTCGGGCAGCTTCTGTAGGGGCAGGTACTTAGTTGTTTTTGCGAGGCAAGTATGACGTTTCATCTACTTCAACCGAAAATGTTGGAGAAGAAAAAACCTGCGCACAAAATAATGATGGGAAAAAACGAAAAAACCACCTCTGACCATAACGTGATGAAACGGTCAGGGCCGGGCCATTCTGCCCCCTTCGCTGCCCGGCCTGAAATTGTGTCTCGGCCCGTACATAATAGACGCAGCCCATCGGCAAACGGGTTCAGTTTGGCAGTTTGCTGCTCGAGAATTATTGGTGATGGGGGCCTGCATGTAGGTACGGGTTTCTTGATGGCCGTCCTTTCACTTAATAAATTGTTACCAAATAAAGTGTGGATGGAATTATGCGATGATGAGCTTTCCAACTGACAAACAGCCTGCACTTCATGAGTAGCAACGACTTTCGTTGTCAAATTCTCAAAAGTCTTAGATTGTATACCTGGCCACATTTCTACAGAAAGAAAAGTTGTTTGTCATTTTGACACTGCAACTTATTCCTTCTCGTTCGAATCCAATCAATAAATGCAAGGGTCCCAAATCTTGCCAAGGGATATTTCCGAAGGTAAGAAAAAGGGAGAGCGATGGAGCAGCCAGTGGGGAAGAAGGCTTAGGAGTGGCTGATAGTAGGAACCATGGTGCGGCATTGGGGTGGTAGGACCCCCTCACTTTGTCGCTGTGCTCTGCTGGAGTGCAGGGCCTGCACGAGGTTTTGGCTATGCTCAAGCCCGCTAGAAAGCCCAGATGGAACAGTAACCATCATTAAATCAGTAGAAACCTCAATAAATAATATAGTAGACATGAAATCCATGGCAATATTGGATACGCTGAGCAAGTAGGCTTCGTACTTTGTACCCCCATTTGTACTCATATTCAAGCAAGTTACAGATGGACTTTTGTAGTCTTGACAATCCGAAATCACAAAAGCATGGTGTTCAGTCATCATTACAATAAAATGGACGAATCAAGTCCTGCAGCTTCACAATGGCAAGCCCAGATTTGAATAATATCCAATTCTGCAGAGTTGCAAATGGGAGTCTATTACAATGGTTCATGAAATACTAAGAGACAGCTACAGCCACAGCCATCCCGCACCCGCATCTGCGCTCTTCAAGAGTATGTACATAAAAATGCGTGGAACTTGCAGGGCCCATTCATGGGCTCTAAACCAGCATACGTCATCAGTTTCAATCCAAAGATTCGTGGCCATGTCACTTAGTAGGAATAATCATGAGCTTTTAAGAATAACTTTCAGGCTGTTCTTAACAGCAGCCAAAGCTTGAACATTTGTCAAGCTTCAGTTGTCACGACGGCGGAGGCATAGCTTACGCTGCTATCATGAATGGTCTTACAATGGCTTGATTGCTCATACTGTAAAAATTTTATGCGCATCCTTGTTGCACAATGCTTCAACATCTGCACAAAGAGAGAGGCTCTTCAGACAAGTAGACGAAAAAGACCACTGATGTCCCCAACAAATGAGTAGTATAGACCCATATTGAAGGCTTTCCAACGAGACCTAGTATCCATTATTCACACAATACAACCACTACCACACTAAAACTGACGTCCAATAGAGTATACAGGCAAAGAGACATAAACAGGCTTGCAAACGCACATTAAGTTCCTTCACGATCAGCAAGGGCAAGGAGGTAGTGAAAGCTTACATGAAGAAAAACACCAATTGGGTGCCGCCCGCAGATGGTGTTGTCAAACTCAACAAGGTAGTCGTGAAAGGTATCTGGGTTGCCTGATTCAATGATGTCCATACCACTCTGGTCCAGGGCCTCAATCGACTTGTAAATTGCACCCCGTTTCTTCTCATAGTAAGTGTAGTTGAATCTGCAACCTTATGTTTCTATATCAGAATCACATTCAAAAGACAGATCTTAGCATCTTCCAAAGCCAAGCCACATTACCCAAATCAAACAGAATCTCACAGTCTGTCGTGTAACTGTCAAAAAGTGCCTTTACTGGAGCCTCCCTCTCACATTAACTTTAGGTCTTCTATCTGCATAGTATGAACTTTCACACCAGACTGATCCCTAAATTAAGACCCAACTTTCTTGCAAAAAAGAGGTTTCCTTGACACTAATTCCAAGCCAGAACCAATATGGTTCAGCTCTCAGCCTCACTATAACACCAGTTTGTACAGTTGCAGTTCAAGGTTGGGACTTCCACCCATTCCCACTCCAGAAGACAGTTGCCTATGGTTCGAGACCGAATTTTTGAGCATATATGAGACAATTGTACAGTATTGAACAATTGTTTAGTTCCAGGCAGGGTCGGGGATACTGCTAGTGCCGTGGAAGTAGGTGATGATTGCTGACACAACTCCCATTGTTCTCAAGAGCTGCTTGAACTGCTGATCTCAAACAAGTTAAAAGCTCTCCTAGATACTCACTTTAAGAAGAGTGAACCCATCTTTTCTTTTTCTCAGGAAGGAAAACAAGAGTTCTCTATTGAGATCCTGACTGGATATGTGGGGATTAACACATGCACTGCATATACTGCATAGAAATATGCAGCATACCGAATGCTATCAATACATCCATGTTAGCGAAAGCCCTATAAGCGCTAACGGCCAATGACAAACTGCACAGGAGTCTACAATATCCACCATAGACGTGCTCCCAGTGTTAACATATTCACATACCCGGTACATACATGAATACCACGGATACGAGAAAGACAGGTGCTGTGAAACTGTGCCTGTAAAAATGCAGGATTTTGATGCTACGGTTGGGGTTGGGGCCTCCCTCCCATGCGTGAGCATACACTCTGCATTGGTGTACTACGCATTTGGACATATGACAAGTGCTGTCTTTCTTAGCTTCCCATTAAGCCAGTGATGCCACCATACTTAGCAAAAATTCTGTTTTCTTTAGAGAGTATTCTAAGGGATGATATCTGAGAGGTCAGCATTTTACCGGGATCCCCAGTGGCAGAAGTCAGATGAGACTGAGAAGAAGTTGGATGGATCATCCAGGTACTTGGCTAGCAAGCGCCCATACATGGCCTCAGTTTCCGGGGTTGCAGCCCCCACCAGAATTGGAACAATCTTTACCGGGAACCTTCAATGCCCAACCACACAATTCAATTCCCTGGACAAGTTAAGATGACCTTATCAAGTACCAGTCTTACACAAGTTTTTTAAAGGTGAGAGTCACTTGGGCTGAAACCTCATCACTGACAGGTTGCAGTTTTTACTGGGCTGAGTAGAGTTGGAGATGTAGAGTTGAATTCAAAGGCCAATAATCTTCATACTTCTGCTCAGGCTATGGCAGGAGTACTAAGTTGAGCTTCATTCTTCAAAAATGCAAAACAATGAGGACAACTCACGGTCATAAAGGTGCAGGAGCACGTACCCCTTGAAGACTCTGGCAATATATGGTAAGTGCATCTCCATACTGTGTTCAGCCTCATCAACGCTGAGATCCATCTCTTCGAACTTCCGGGTAGCCCGTAGCTCTTGGTAGACTGTGATCACAATGGTGAAGATTTGGATGTGATGGCAGTTGAAGAAACACGGGTAGAGGTCCAGGTCGCTTGCCACTTACCATGAACCCACGGATATAAATTTGACCTCCACAATCTAGAAGATTGACATCTCACATTTGGAAATACACAGAAGATGAGATCATTGAGATTCTCCCCTCTCAAGAAAGACCATAAGAAATACGTTGTGTGGGAGATGCTTGATGGAGAGCAGAAGAAGGGATAGGAATTTGTGGATATGCTAGAACCTACTCTGTATTATTTGCAAGAGAGTTTCTACCCCTAAACATCACAAAAGCTGAACCCGCCAATATCCCCTATCTGGTCCCAGCATTGACAGCTAACATTGATTGAGACAGAAACCCAGACCAGGTTCCGCTTGTCTGTTACCTTCGAGATCTATGGGGAGGTCTCCAAGGGGAGTCTTGTAAACAGTCGCAGTTGATAGTGCACACTTGCGTGTGAAGTGATGATGTGACGGTCCTAGAAGAAACACACGTGATCTGGGGGCCCCTTACCCAACACATATCAACCGGCAGACAAAAAATTTAGCAGCAGAGGACATCTTGAAACTTGTCATCATGCATACAAAACAGTTGATATCTATTTGGAATAAGATAAACAACAAAAGTGGGAAAGTGCCATGCTAGATTACAGAGAGAATGGTGTATCACTACTGCTTTGCCATCGTCATAATCTCAGCATGCAACTGCCAAAGGTCCAGCAGAGGCACTGGCATCCCATTGCAAGATTAAGATTTTAGTCCAGCTAGTCTCACATATTGTCCAAATGAGAAAACGCATATACTGATATAAAAAGAGACGTAGAGAAGCTCACATGCGTTGTGGGTCAATATTTGCAAAAGCAAATGCAGCACAACGTCCTGAATACCGATAACCTGCATGGCTGTTATTTTGCATAATGTCGCAACAACTGTCAGTAAGAAACAACGGTTGACTTGCCGAGTTCATATGAAAGTGGGGGACTGATACATCAGTCATATCATCCATTCATCACTCTGCCCCCCTAGTCGTCTTCAACAATGTACCCTCTATTTCTTCTTTTTCTCCACTTAGCCTATAAACTTCTTTAGGTTTAAATTTGCATCCTTGACTGTAATCATAGTAAAATAACCTAACTTGTACTTCCACAGATTTCTCATGTACTCATCATTGTCTAAACTAGCAAAGAGCAGCAAGGAGACATTACAGAACATTATGAGTCAATCAACCATTACCACATGACTAATATCAAGGCAAAAAGACTACATACAATCAACCTTCAACACGAAAGTGACCGAGTCTTTCCTTACAATACTTGTGTTGGTCAGTCTCTTAACCAAAGATAAACATGAGCAAGCCTTACTTACGGGGCAATCACAGCACGTACATACAATCAACCTCCAACACGAAAGTGACCGAGTCTTTCCTTACAATACTTGTGTTGGTCAGTCTCTTAACCAAAGATAAACATGAGCAAGCCTTACTTACGGGGCAATCACAGCACGTGCGCTTGAGCTCTTTGGCAGTCCTGAGGACTGCAACCATTGGTCCAACTCCTGCCCCAGCTCTTTTGCTGCGCAGCTCCACCAAAATTCCAATTTTTAGGTACATACTAGGGCCGCCTTCCATTAGGAGCATAATATAAGAGTTCAATATCAGAATTTCGGTATTTGTTGTTGGCTCTGCTACTGGGGGAGCTATGGAAGTCTGTATGACACTTGAGAGTGCTGAAGGGCTGGATGCACCTTGAAGCCCTGATCAAATTCCCTACTTCGCATATTTACTTTTGCAAAGAATGGATTCTTAGGACAGTGGACCAAAACACCATCCTGTGTATGTAGATGTGTTAACTTAGACAGCTAGTGCACGAGAGAAAGATAGGCTCATCTAGCCTACAACGATTCTCTCTTCCAATTCCAGATGCGCATACAGTCAAGTTTTGTCTGTCTGTAGTACCGGAAAGTTCATGCAGCAGATACATCTAAAGACACAGTCAAGCCCATGGTGCTCGGAAGAAAGCAAGTGAACAAATGATACAAGTGGACGTGAAAATCTGTCTTGTTTAGCAGATATCAAGAAGAAGACAAAAAATAATCTTGGCAAGGACAGAGTAAAACAACAACGACAAGTACCACCACTATCAGAATACAGGGACAATAGTGACCCTAAGACGTTGAACTCTCGAGTTCAACCAAAGCCAGCACTCAACAACATCAAAAGAAAGGTGAAGATGGAGAGGCAGAGGGAAGAGAAAGTGGTACGATCCCACTTGCTCCTGCTCGTCTGGTGTGTAAGGGAGAGGGAGAGGTATGAAAATGCGTTCCAGACCATACACAGCCACAACAAATTAAATTTGAAGGGAGTCAGACATAACTATCATCTTGCGTTCGTCCATCAGATGGATTCAGGATTTGACGCGACAATTTCTAGGGAAATCTTGGGGTAGAACCTCGTGAAATCATGATCCAGCTCGTCTAATTCCAGGAATTAAACACTCTCTTGGACCTTCCATAGGGCCATCGAAGGAGCAACAGACCCACTCCTTCCCTTAATCGGAATATCTCCACCAGAACGACATTTCCTCTCCCAATCTGAAACCGTTGCTTGAGCCATCCAAAACTCACCTACGCTCAACACTAAGATCTCCTTTCTCCTTTCCTGCTGATCCCAAACAGAGAGAGAACCCCAAAAAACATTCGGAAGTTTTACCGTTTTCAGAATACCAGGAGCCAGCATGTGAAGCCTCTCGGCACGCCATCGCCTGCTCCTTGAGATGTGGCGATGGTGACGACCCAGTGAGCAACCCACAAACAGCAGCCTTCTCTCTTCGCCCTCACCGCATGCTCGCCGGGAGGCAAACGTTTCGTCGGATCTGTGCAACGAAGCTGGACGTGTGCTCCCAATCTCACGATTCGTCCATTAGTGAGCCAAGAAATAGACGAAGGTGATGGCCCTTCGACTGAATAAAGTTATCGTCGGAATATTTCGTTTGTCTTTTTTTTCTCTTTTTTTCTTTTTTTCTTTTTTTTCTTTTTTTAAGAAAAGGGGACAACGGCCCTGGAACTTAACTTTATTAAAGACCGTGTTATTCCCTGTACAAACGTACAAACTACAAAGCTCCTAACCCTAACATAGTTATTCTTCTTCGTCCTCCGTGAAGAAGAGGAGAGGAGGAGGAGAAAGGCAGCATGGGGATGGTGGGAGATGCAATTGCAGCGGTCCGAGGAACTAACATCAGGCATGTCGCGTTGCAAGCTATTAGCCTCGGTACCATCCCTTTTTCCCTTTCCCTGGATTTTCAACAATTTTGCAAAGCAGACCATTCATTCTGCGACGTCTAGAACCTGTGTGTTTCCGTAGTGTGCCGTCTACAATCGCTTTTGCTCGTCTCTATCTGGGGAATTCTCTGTAGTGGTCCTGAATACCAGAATATTTTGACCGTTCCATGGGCAACTGGTCCGATCCTTGACTATCAGAAGTCGAATTCAGCAAATTAGAGCGTTTGGATGGATTCGTTTTGCGCTTTCTTCTTCCTTGACTTTGAGCTGAAGGAAAGGGGTGTAGATGTATGCTGTCGTGAATATGGCGCTGAGATGCCTGGGATAGTGGTCAATTTTCTCAGTGTTTATTGTGCGCTCGACTACTAGCTATGGACCACCTGCCTGCCTATAGGGCCACAGGGGTGGGGCACGACCATTAGCAGCTGCCAGAGTCTCCAAAATTTTCCTCGAGAGCCAATACTCGATATAATCAACCCTGCGTTTGCCACCAAACTGGAACAACTGAAAAACATGCGCGTGGACCTCTGCCACTGCGCTGAAAGTAGCGCACCTACGTGATGGGGTGGGGCTGAGTGTGTGTGAAGAGAGAGAGAGAGCTTTTGCTGTGGTGATGTTGAAAATGTGCAGAATTGCTTTGAAGCAAAATTCTGGAAGGTGCCAACATGCTTGCTATTTGTTGGGGTTCGGGACATGCAGGAATGATCGTAACATCAGCTCTTATCATTTGGAAGGGGCTAATGTGTTTTACCGGGAGTGAGTCTCCTGTTGTTGTCGTGCTCTCAGGCAGCATGGAGCCTGGGTTCAGAAGGGTGGGTTATATCTCACCATTCTCTCTCTCAACCCTAGAACTGTACCAGGGAGTCCTTTCCAGCCAATTGTAAGCTTCTGCTCCCGGCACCTGCCATTGGTTCAAATAAATCCTACCAAGTGTCACTGCAAAGACACTGTCAATTTCAGCAAAAGGTAAGCCTATCTATGACTGCTAATTAAGTGTTGGCTTGCAACAGCCTGGCAACATTTCACCCAGGACTTGTTTGGTGCAGAGCCCTTCCCTGGGTTTTCAGCCACAAGGGTGTGTGTTTGTGTGGGGATTTAGAACGGGGCCACATGCTTACACCCAGTTCAGTATTATTTGTGGACAAAGCCCTGGTGCAATGGGGTGGACTGGATGGAAGAAGAAAAGAATACAGAGTGATGGAAGAAGAACACTGTATCTTGCAAGAAATTAGTGACAGGAGTGACGTTTCCTTGACATATCTACTCATCACACCTGTTTGTGTGTGGTTGTGATGCCAGGGTGATATCCTTTTCCTGCACATGAGCAAAGCCCCAATCCGTACTGGGGAGATTGTTGTCTTCCATGTTGATGTATGGTTCATAACTCTTCTTTGTGACAGTATGCCTGAACGAAGATTGTATTGCCCATTTCCATGAGAAGGTCTATTGACTGAGGTTAGTATATCACCATCAGTTGCCAGGCATCGCAGTTAAGTCAACTTTGTTGTGAGCTGCAGGGTATCACAGGGTCTAGATTCATAGCCATAAGTTGTCGTGTCCAGAGATGCTCCTATTGCGTTGTAGTAGTAGGCACTCTTAAGCTTGAGGTGACATGAACTTGGGGACAGACCTGTTAGCACTGTAGAAGATCCACAGCTGATGTTTGCCCATCTCTTCCCGGGCATTTATTGCAGGGCCGTGATATCCCTATTGTACATCGTGTAATCAAGGTGAGTTTCTGTCTGTCTCTTTGCAAGGTGCTCTTTCTGTTCTAATCAAGGGACTGAGCCTTACTCTGTTCGTCTTTTTGCAAGACAGTGTGCTTGTGGTCTCGTTCCTTTGTATTGGTCATGGTGGTGGGTGATCCTTTCCCAATGATAGTTTCATCTTGTCTAACAGAAAGGCCTTAACCTAACGGTCCCAAGGGCTGCGGACGAACTTGTCCTTCGGCTTACTGGTTACTTGTGCTGTTGCATGTGTGTCTTCATCCTGTCCTATGTAAACCTAGACACACAATCACTGACGACAGATGTAATTTCCTAGTTACCAGTCAATCCAGAGAGGGGTGCCTTGCTGTAGGCAGTCTGTGTAGAGGAGATTGCCTGTACAGTTCAACGTTGGCCCTATGTACATTTCAGAAGGTACTCAAATATGAGCTTGTGGATGGTTGAAGGTACATGAGAAAGTTGAGACGGGCAATGTTGAAGTCCTCACGAAAGGTGATTTTCTTGACTTCTGGTTATGAGCAACCAATTCAATCTTGGCTTTCGACTTTTGATTAAGAGATATGAACAAATTGTGAAGATATAAATTTGTCATCGCGGATGTATTTGTGTCTAGGGCATGCAAGTCAATTAGATGATGCAGCCCAACACCTATTATTGCCATGATGTGCCAAATTTATCTTTGTAGTTGTAGCATCAGGCCTTTTTCCTCTGCAAAGTGAATCCTTCTAAGATGTCATGGACGAGAGTGTCCATATCCACCAGGTCCCTTGTAGCAAGTTTGGTCATGAATTTTGTAAGCGATTGTTATTGAAATATCCTTCAGCAGTTAATGTGTAGTGTGTATTACAGGGGACAACAATTTGGGTGATGACCGACTTCTCTATGCACATGGCCAGTTGTGGCTTCAACGACATCATATTATGGGGCGAGCTGTTGGGTAAATCTTTCATCGTTCCTCTGGTTTTGTGATCATCGGTCTAAAAGTCATGTGTATTGGAGCTTCTGCATCTTCAATCTTTTATGAGTTGTTTCTAATATGCCAAATGTGGGTGATGGCATCTGCAGGTTTCTACCATATGTTGGTTGGGTTACTATTGTTATGACGGAAAAGCCTTACATCAAGGTTGGTATGAAGTATTTTGCCTTGTATTTTTCCCGTTTATTCTGCATTTGGAAGCATCATGACTTAAAATTTCATCTGGTGAATCAGGCCAGTCTAGCAGCTTGGCTATTGAAGATACCAATATGCAGGAGTTTTGTCCAGTCAACCCCTAACATGGAATGGAAGAAAAAGAAGAGAATATTTGCCAAGTTTTGAAGTATGACAGTTGATTGGCTTTTCTGTTTCCCTGTTGTGGCAGTACATATTGATTGGAGCGCTTGGGTTGTTGGTCATAACATCCAAAGAGTAAGGGTTCTTTTGATGCCCGCTCTGATTACTTGAAAGAAAGAGCGAACCGTGTAGGTATACATGGGCTCCACATTCTTCGTGTGGTTGTTTCCACCCTCCCGTTCTCAACCTCTGAAGGTGCCATCTTTTCCCCTGTGGCGATGGATGGCTTCCGGTTGCTTACCTTGAACAGGGGGGCAAGCATTAATGCAAACAGCTTTAAAACTCATAGATTCTTGGGAAGAACTCTGCTCTGGAGTTTCGAAGTTGTAGTGTGTCACAATGCTCCAGGGACAGGAGGTCAGCTTCTGTTGCCAATTTAGACTAAATATTTTTGATGCATGCTGAGTAGAGGAAAGCCATTTGTTCTTTGTTTCTTGGTCCCACCAATAAGCGAGGGTGTGACTGTTACCAGTTTTCTGGATTTGATGGCTTGGTTGCCATCAAGGACTGTTCCACATACATTCATTGTTTCCCTCAAGGCAGCCATGCCACTCTCCTTGTGGGTGCTGCCTCGCACTTCTTGAGCAGGGAAAATTAAATAAGGTTTAAGGATTCAAGGATCCACATTTTTTCGTGGTAGGTGGAGTATGATGTGCATAGCTTCTTGCAAGCTTTCTGGCCCAATTGAACCATACCCCAGGGTCCAGCTTCTTGATACGGTGGGGAGCCATGTTGATGGTCCTTCTGGCCCCATAGGAAGACCAAGTAGCTGACAGCATTCTTACTCCACATTTTGTACATACAGTATATTATATGCAATCGGGTCAAAGATTCTCAGCCTTTCCCAACAGAGAGCCTCCATGTGGAGGAGGGTTGAGTTTTCGTAAAAAGTCACCGTGTGCAGTTTCAAATGAATCTCAACCCCTACAGGTTCCCGTGAAAGAATTCTGGTCATGTCGCTTTTCTGAGACAGGCATTCACTGCCATCACAAATGTATAGCAGTGTGTCTCCCAAACAGTCACCAGCTTTGAAGATACACTTGCTACACAGAAAACACTGCACTTTATAATCTTGATGAGCATCATTTATCTTATGTCCTTCAGCTATGAAGAATGGTTCTTGAATAGAGTTTACGACACGTAGAACACCTGACAAATTGTTGAAGTCCTGAGAGCCTTTGGCTGTGCACAGTATACATTCTACTCCAGGGATTGACAATTATAATTAGCTCATATCTGAGAATGCTTGATGGCAGGTGGTTGTTTCTAGACTTGGTCCTCTTTGCCATCTCTGTACTGTGTGGCGCACTTATGTTGTTATGGGGCAGAGCATGAAGATTGAAGACTGTATTGTGCTGGGTAGCTGAGCTACCGTGCATATGACCCTCTCTTGGGATAATAATCATTAAGATGTCGTCCTAGAATGACAAGGCAGTTTCAGACCGCAGCTTCAGACAGAGGCAGGTGAACATCATATTGTTGCAGGCTATCAGCACTTGCATTTTCGGACTTCAATCCTTCCATAAAGATGTTGCAAGTGAAGTGATCTTGCCTGGCGTGGAACTACCTAACCCATTTTTGTAACAATTCAATTCTTTACGTCAGAGTACCTCGCATGTTCGCAGAGCTTGTTACCAAACAGGTATGACATTGCTCACATTGTACATAGCGTCAAATGCACATTTCCCACTGATTTTGTGAAGTGTGAGTGACCGAACCATTTCAAAACTGCTTAGCAATCTCAATTTCACAATGCCTCATGCATGGGTCACTTCTCCAGCAGCTGCTCAGCCCCCTGCCCCTTGCATTAGGTTCTGTGCATTTGATGTTGGCATAACAGATTGGCTGTGGGTGGGTGGGGGGTACTAACTTCCACATTCAGGCCTTATCAAGGGCGCTGCAGTTGCCACAACAGCTTTGAAACAAATCCATGAGGGCATCATGTGAGCAGGCTAGTGTTTTGAGCACCAACTCCCCCTCACAGATCTACCAAATCTTTATCCTTTAGTAAAAACCTCTGCTTCATGCAAATGACGCAAATGAGCAAGGTCCCCAATGCTGCAAAAATGTTTGAGTGAGGCCATGATCTTGACTCAATACAATAGAGCCAGAAGTATTCAAAATTCATTCACTAGGGCAACTAGGTGCATGGAAAGAGAATCAAGGTCATTACCTTGAATATCTGACTTCACACATTCCATCTTTCAAATGCAATTCACAATGAAATCAAGGGCAACATAAAGAACTGCACTGTTTTTATTTCACATTATACTTTTGTAAAGGCATGCTTGCTTATTTCGAGTGTTACTTTGCGGCTTCACAAGCTTGAACACCCCCTGGTCAGAGAGTGAAACATCGGGGCCGGGAGCATGGAACTGTTGGTCCCACTGTGTTGCCATAGGGTGAAACGCAATTCGTCCATTCAATGAGTCCACTAGAATTCATGTAAGGCCAATCAATAGGAGTTTGAAAGTCGTGTATGTTCAGCATAAGAGATTCCCCTAGGAGTAACAGGAGGATCACCATGCACCTCATAACCCCCATTGAGCCCACTTAGTACTAGGTCTTCTCCAAAGTTATGGGCAGTCTCATATCATCTAGGTTCACAGGTTCCAAATGAATGAATATTGCTGAAATAATGGTGAATGCAATCCAAGCTTTGAAGGAGCATTTTCTCGACCCTTTCCTGCAGTTTTCAGCCCATGAAATGTAAGATTCAACAACCCAGCATGCAGGTCCCGGCGTGCTGCAGCTCAAAACAACATTCCTCGTGTGCCCAACAAAAGTAGCTGTGAGCTAGGATGGTGGCATTATTGTCCCAGTTGCAAAAGGTTCAGTACACTCGGACTGAGTTGGGTCCTTGCCAGTCTCTGAAACACATGCGCATCCTCTCATCATAATCCCAGAGCCCAGAAGCAATCTGTCTCTTCAACTTCTTCCGTCTTGAATTGATCCAGTTGTTGTGCAATATCTGGCACCCCTGCTCCCTGCATGCTTCTCTGACATTCTCTCTCTCCCATAGCCTCCCTGAGGCCCCATTTGGGAATCTTTTCGTATCCAAAAAGTGCACCGTGACATTGGTCTCAGGCTCAAAACATTGGGAATCACCCACCCTGTTCTCCCCTCCCTCGCCACACAGGACGTCATAGAAACTTGGCTGCTCAGACTTGTCTGTGGTCAAAGCATGGCTGACTATCTTTTCAAAAGCTGCTACAGTGGCTTTGTCTGACCATGCAAAGTAAAATCCTGAATTGAGGCGTCGAGGCACATTCAATGGCTCTGCAATGTCAAAGAACTGCATTAGAGAGATACAAAACATATAATGAGAAAATGATTGCCTTAACCAGAAACGATCTTAAAGAGGCCAATCACTATAGGGATTAGGATCAAATACTTACCAGTTTCATTCCACTGATCACTTTGCGCCACAAGCGTTCCCGGCCCATATGACATCAGATCTTTGATGGGATTCTGCACAAAGTTGCAGAAAACTTTCACTCCATGTAAAGCATTTCTATCCTTTGTGTAACCATTTGCAAGAGAAGAATGAAAAAGGCCCTGAGGACATGGCACAAAGTAGAACAATAAAGAAAATGGGTCTGATTCTGCATGCTGCATCGGCAAGGGAGATGACTAGGTCCACTTGCAACAGTCAATATGGTTCCAAAACTGTCAGCATTGTTGTGGACTACAACATTGCACGAAAAGAAGATTTGTGGGTGGAACCCACAAACAACAAGTTATTCAGCAAATGTCTAGAAAGAAGGAAAGATTACTGCACCTGAAACCAGTAGACATCAACATCACTTAAGAGAACATTATAGCCGAGGTGCAGAAGGTGCAAAACTGTGCGGGACTTTGTCTTTGTGACATCTTGGAAGCACTTGGTCCCGAAGTGGCAGTTGTCACGGCTCATATTAACGTTGTGGACCCCCTTGATAACTGGCAAACCCTGCTCCTCTACCACAATTAGAGATCAGAGAAAGAATATGGACATTCTGTCAACAGGTTGTATCTGTTTAAGTTGGTACCTTGAGCTTCAGCCTGTTGGAATTGTTCCTTTGTGAGTGGTCTCAGAAATTATTGAATCGGCATCAGACCTCCATTACAACAGGTTGCATGTTTGCTCACATGCAAACAAGAAATTAATTACTAGACTATTCCGAGCAACTATCCGAGGGCAACATTGACTCTGGCAAAACCCAAAAGCTTGCTTCTTACCGTTGAATGGAATGAGGTCAGTTCAACTTGTACGTGAATGTAAAAAGAACAAAAGCATGGTACTTGGTCCTGATCCTGAACAAACATGGAATCATGCTTTCAAGGACCGGCTTCTAAACATATTCCAGGATGTGTATCCCATTGAGGCACAGACGCTGGCAAAATAAAAGTAACGAGTCTTAACAAAAAATTAAATTCTTTTTTGAAAATAGAGTCTTACCTGAAGGACAGCATACTGATAGAGCTCTTCATCCAGGGCAGAGACAAGAAAATTGAAGATCTTGAGGCGCTGAAGCCGGCAAGCCCAACTCATGAGCATGTCTCTGTAGTTGTTTCCGACAACAGCCAAGACCACAACGTGGTCTGCGCTGGCCATCCTTGCGACCAATGCTTCCGAAGAGAAAGGTAACCATAGCTGAGAGATCCTCGCTCCCTGGCTCTTCACGTTTAGGCAGTCTATTTCTTTCGTGTGTGCCATTATGCTCTGCTGGCAGAGCAGTGCTTGCCCCCTTTGAGGAAGGAAGGCAGACCCCAGCCACTGCCATAATGTGAACCCACCTGCTGCATTTTAGACAGGTAAGAGATGGCAAAAAGGATTATGCATTCAATGCTGACCATGTCTGCAGGCTTTGAACGATTCCAAACCAAATGCTGATATTAGGTGTGGAACGGGAACCACCATCATACCAGCAGTGACAAGCCAAGACATATTTCCACCATGACGGCAGAAACTAACAATCTACTAAAAACGAAAGTACAAACTTGTCAGGTTCCTTTGCCCCTCTTTGCCACATGGTAGGGGTGGATCGTCCCCAGTTTGCTCAACTATATGCCTACACAAGACCAATGAAAGCTTACCATGGGTCGAACCAAACTCTCCTGCTTTCCTGATAGCCTTCTCGGTGGCCGGCAAGCAAGCTCCAGACAGCTCAGACGTATTGTAAAAACAAAGCATCTGCTGGAATGAGTTGCCACATTTCACTAACTTCAAAGGTATGCTCGAGTAAGCAGCCGGCCGGTAGTAGTAAGTGCCATATTGCATCACTAGATTAGTGTTTCCTGCTGCATCCCACAGTCTTGCCTCCACACCATCACCTGAAATCAAAGTCTTTATTGAAGGCCCAAAAGTTCCTTTTCAAAAACACGAATAACTATATCGGCAGTGAGTTATCAAAAAGCATTGTGAAGGAGGGGGATGAGAATTCCTACAGCAACAAACTCAACCTCTTCCCTCAACCAGTGGATTACACATACCCATCAACCAGTTGTGGACACTCCCATGATGTGCTAGACGATCAGAGTAGAAGTACTACATAATCTTGTTTTCTCAAATCCAAAAACCTTCAACTCATTCATATAGTACCATCATAAAAGCGGCTTGGCAGATGCTGCGGGGATAGAAGAGAGAGCACGGTGCTTGCGTCGACAACTGTGCGAAACTTGGAAGCCAGAGACTCTGTCAACAGCCACTCATTGTGATGCCCGCTTCCATACACAAAAGGGGGCATAACCCCTGCATGAAGTGGGACTCCACCAGTGTTCCATGCCCAAAGCCCAGGACCCTGGCACTTCTTCCACAGACCATTTTCTTCAGCAATGGCACGTACCTGAGACAAACAACTGCTGTATTGGAATATATCTTAAGTGGATCCTTACAAGGTGGAGGTTTCTCTGTGTCTATATGTTTGTCTCTCTGGCTCACTCAACAAAGGCTATGCCAACACCTGTCCAAATCTCTGCAGTACAGATGACTGTAAGAGTCACAGAATACAACACAATTCAATCATTCCTTAAATCACAGTGACTGGCTGCTAAGACTCCCCACTGACCTCAGCAGCTCCCCCCAGGGGGTACAAGCATACCAAGTTTATGTCATCTTTCCAGGAACGCTCAGCCAAGGACCAATGTAGCAATCAAATGAGACCATTCTGATCACAGAAAGTAGAAAGCCTGCAAATAAGGAGAAGCAAGGCAAGGCGGGACCTAACTACGTGAACTAGGAGTTTGGACCCACCTCATCATCGTCAGAATACAGACCATCTTCCCGCAGCCAAAGTCTGGAGGGCCCCTGTAGATGGAAAGGGAAGATATCGACCCTTAAAGGCTTGGCAACCACCAACCAATCACCATTAATGCCCCTCGCTTTCTCAATTACAGTTGTGAAATCTGGCAAGAGAATAAGCACAGGATCTATCACCACAGCAATCTCTGCATCTGAAGCCCGTGCTCGTCCCACCATGCTGTGAAACATGGCAGTCCCCATGAATCTGTATCCAAGAGATTGTCCTATTATGAGTGTCAGACGTAACCAGGAAACCTTAGGATGGAAACTGCACAGTATTCACTTGAAAGCCTCTTCTCTGCTCTAGTGTTGTTTCCTGGTCTCCTTAACTTTAGCTGATCCCTCTCTCTTACAACTTACTACCTGACAACTGGTGATTGCTTCCCCAGAGATGTAACTGCTCTTTGAAGGGCAAGGGGAATCTGCAGTCCTAGCTTCATTGGTATACTTTGTATGTATACCCCTCTAGGTGAACTCAATGGAGAACATTATTTGCGTTTTCTTGCTTTCATACATGATCTTGCTGGGATGCAAGAACACTATCAAAGCTCAATTTCATAATTCCAAGAAATTATATTATACAGACAGGAAGAATTTCTATGGCCCATACAGGTTGCAGCTCACACACAGCAACAAGAGTCAGGCATCATACGTGAAATCAATATCTGATTCGACAGAGACATGGGGCTCAAGAGTGTGTGCAAATGATATCAGTGAAGGATGTCGGCCGAAGAGGACCACGTCAGGGCAGGGATTTAGGCGCAGCCATGAATGGACTGCAAGCCTCTGGCGCACACCTTCGATACCTTCAAAGGGGGCAGGGGCTGTGTAGAATGTGATGCCGCTCTTCTTCACCTCTCTCTCAGACAGTATCATCAAGTGACGTCCTGCAAGGCCCGTGTACAATCAATCCAATTGTTGTTCTGCACTTCCATCCATTGAGACCTCTGTTCCTCCGATGACTCTAAGAAACTCATGCATGGAAACCAAAGAACTCACCAAAGAATCTTAAGTATCGTACCCCATATCAGCAACTCCACCACAAACAAGCCTATCGATGACCAAGACCTCTAGCCCTGATCTCTTTGTCTGGATGACGGTCACTGTGGCTCCACAGCAGTACCAGCATGAGGGGCAAACAAGCCTATCGATGACCAAGACCTCTAGCCCCGATCTCTTTGTCTGGATGACGGTCACTGTGGCTCCAAGCAGTACCAGCATGAGGGGCATCATATTTTCATGGATGGTGCTAAAGTCTGTCCAGACCCCACAACGGAACTAGGCTAGTTTGGACACTCACTCATTGACCCAGATTGACTTAGGGGGTTTTCCACTTAGTGAATCATGGACGCTACTTCTAAAGGTTGGCAGAACCCCAGTGTCGCTTTCCTATCCCCCTGCTGCCACAGGCTGTGACACAGGATCAGCCCAACTGCCCTTTGCTGTAGTGAAAAGTCCAAGCCACAAACTCCAAGAGAGTTGATCCAATGATGCATGTGATCTGGTCACAGGGGCTCAGTGTGTTGGCCTTTACAAGTAGGGCAACTGACATAACAGATGCCCCTTGAATGCCCCCCATTCAAGAACTCTCAGATGGCATTGGCTACTCTGAACACCCTTTAGCAAGGTCATGCAGTCAACCAATGCCAGAACAGAGACGATTCAACATCAAAGAAGTACATAAAAGGCGAACGCTCTTCCAACTTCAAGAGATTCATGGTTGAAGCAATGAATGATAGTATGGAGGGTATGTTCCAATGCACGACTGGGCCCAAGCACATTATGAGCTTTCCACCGCTGGCTTCAACCATGGTTTGCAACTGCCCTCTTCGTCAAAATCAAGTTAGAACTAACCAAGAATTCCTCAAAGTCAGTGACTTTCTGGCACTATACAGCACTTTATAGTTTTGTAAACAGACACGGGGAGAAACTATAAAAGCTCTGACATGTGAGTGGAGGATTTTCACGATGGGATGAACTTGGGAAACCTCAAAGGAAGTAGACGAGAGGATGTTTGTGCAGGAGAATTACCGTGCTGCCCATCTGACACCTCTCTCTCCCACTCCCTCACTGGAGGCAATAGCTGCGTCGCGCGCAGAGATACAATCAGTAGCAGCAACCCTGCCACGCATAGTACTGCCGGAGTTGCTTGTAGCTCCATGGCCATGAGGAAAGATTGTATGTTGTTGGAACTTGAGCCACTGTATGGCAACTTTCAGGCAAAGAGTGTCCGCTACTCACAATCAGCTTCAGATTATTCGTCGTCTGGCGAGTTCCTTACGAGATTTGCTCTGACATCATAACTGTGGGACTGATTTGCATACATACAAATCAGTCGTGGCCTGATCTGAAAATGCACCAAACCCCTCCACATTGCTGCTACATGGGCTGCAGATTATACAACCCCCTTTGTCAAACAAACAGGAACTACCAGAACAATGGGACCACCACAACTACAGGCTAGGACCCCCGTCCAGTAAGTCCCGAAGCCGGAGTCCCACATTTTCCCGATCTCTATCTTCGCACAGACCATTCTAGGCTCCAAAAACATCGATCAGGGCAGCTCAGACTCACTTGAGTGTGAGAAGCGAACAATCGCTGCTAGAGTCTTATACAACAGTGACATGGTACCGACCCCAATCTAATCTCACTTATGAATATCAAATGTATACGTTCTGACTGAATCAGTGTACCTCAATACGCATCAAGCCCTTCAAATTGATATTATCTGTGCGCGGGAATCAGCCATTTCCCAGTTACTGAAGATCTCTAGAGAAGGCTTAAGGATGGCAATGCAAAACCGGTAGGCAGCAGCAGCGCAGAAATTTACAACCCCGCCAGCGGATGAATAGACTGTGACAATCTTCAGTCCGAAACATCAGGGGATCACTTTCCTCCAATCCCAGAGTCCTTACGGATGGTTTTCGATCATCCATCATAGGGCCCACCCCTATAAAGGGGCATTAGTCGCAAGGCCGCAAGGCGAAGTGGCTCTTAGTTATCATAGGGCCACCCCTATAAAGGGGCATTAGTCGCAAGGCGAAGTGGCTCTTAGTTATGCCGGCTTGGCGGGAGTCTTCTCTCTTTGGATGTTATCTGACTGAAGATGTTTGTGCACCATCCCTTTCTACAAATGATGAAAACTTGTACAGCTTTATTTACAGGAAACATGAGGTATTTGAACAGATGATAGAAAAACCCCAAAACCTGGGAAAGAACAAAGAAGGGAGGAAAGGGAAGCAAAACTATTCAAACTTCTTAGTCATCCCAACCTACTGCCTGAAGTAGGTCGGAGGGCAACATGGGTGTAACATCTGGGAGAGTTGGGAGGTGAGATGAGGCTGATCCAGTTATGTCTGCCCCATGTAAAATGGTCATTGCTTGAGCTCTCTGTAATGCAACGGCCACTTTTTGTCTCTAAAAGGCCACAAGAACGGAGGCATAAGGAATGCTCGTGGTCTTGTTTTGGGCTGCATGATGGGCGCATGAATGGAGTAGGTCGTCAAACCGGCGACAGCCGAATATCTCTACAGCCAAGGGGATGAAAGTGTCGGTAGGATGTCTGTCCTGATAATCGCGCTCCTTGACTTGAGCAGCAACCAAAGCCACAGAGCCCTGAAAAGATGCCGAACGTGAAAGTAAGTCGGATCGGGTAGGGTCGGCAATGACAACGTCGGCTAGGGTGCAAAGACCATCTTTAGACGGAATGATGCCGTCGTGTCGACTTAAGAGAATGAGAAGGGAGGACATGAGATTGCTCTCGCAGGACATGGAAACCAGCCTCTCGCGTAATCGATGCGACAGCGTCTCGGACGACGTTATAGGTGGCGGTGCGATCTCCCCCACATGGACATCGAAGGAGGTGGACAGCAAGTACGTCGATAGGCGGTAGCAAACATAATGTTGCAGACCTAACACAGAAGGATGCGGTAGCCCAAGTCGCAAACGAAGAGTCGTGGCAAAGATGGATGATGACAAGTGAGGGGGTAGTGGTGGGTCGAGCTGTCAGCCATGCGCCTACACCTGGCTCTGCACAGAATAGAAGCCTGGTACGATGCACATCAGAGGAAGAGCTACTGGAAAGCATGTCGGAGAATGAGTGTCGGTCACTACAGGAAAAGGGGGGGTTAATGACACCGCGGAAACGGCGCAGCCACGCCGCAACGTCACTAAACGCCGCTTTTGAGGCAGGGGCGCAGGCGCCCTTTTGCCACGTCCGGGCGTGGCACGATCGTCCCCGGGGCGTCACTAATCGGTCGTCGCATAAATGCGACGAATGGGGGTTGTAAGTCGTTACCCCATGTCAAGGATGAAAACATGACTGAACACCAACAAGAGATCAAACTAGAGGTACAAGACTAGACAAGAAGTCAAGGTCGGCGTGGCCGAATGCATGATGAGTAAATATGAATCAATACAATCTTTATAACAATGAACAAGAGTACAAGATATTGGAACACGACTTGAATACTGGAATGCTGGAAACTGGATTGGAGTACCAGATATTGGAAACTGGGCTAGAGTATTGGAAACTGGAAACAAGAGTAGTTTGAACTGGTGTTGGTGAGACTGAACAGTGTCCAGTCTCGTCTCATATATATACTGGCTACTAAGAAGCTTCCCTAAGAAGCTTCCCCTATAGAGGTTTCTTGATGGAGAAGTTTCCAAGATTAAACAAAGATTTCTTGATGGAGAAACTTCCTTAAACAAAAGAGGTATCTTTATGGAGAAGTTTCCTCCAAAGGAGGCTTCCTGAGCAGTTTCCCAAGTTACTCTTGGTAATTTGGTAAACTCTCGGTAACTTGGTAACTAATGATAAATCATGGTAGATCATGATAAATCACGGTAAGTCATGATAACTTCCGATAACATGGTAACTTGGAACTTCTGGTATTTACTCCTGGTAAGTTCCTCTGGGCTATGTCCGTGACATCACCCCCTCCTTTAGCGCCGAGTTCCTCGAGGAGCGGTAAAATCTTGGTCTTGCTTAGAGTTGGAGAAAATCCGAAATCCGACGAATGATACTTGCCAAGTATTCGGCTCTTCGTTCTTGACTCAAATGATTTATAGGTC
This sequence comes from Takakia lepidozioides, assembly GCA_030704615.1. NCBI lineage: Eukaryota > Viridiplantae > Streptophyta > Takakiopsida > Takakiales > Takakiaceae > Takakia > Takakia lepidozioides. The sequence continues at coordinate 60,705,876 of CM060733.1, forward strand.
CCTACAACCATCGATAGTGTCCAATACCTTGAACTTGGGACCACGTAGTGATTTGAACATTCTGACTTTCGAAACTGCTTTCAAACATGATTTCGTTGCCCTCTGGGTCCGAAGCCTCAAACTCCAACAGAATTATCAGACTTCGAGTAGGCTCCACTTGCCGTCGTACGGGATCCAGACGAAGAAGTACGCGTCGCATAGGTGGTCCATGCTCTCGAGAGCGTCGGCATGATGTTGAAGGTCGTGAGAGTCGGAACGGCTGATCTGGTAGTTGGGTAAGTGACAACTTCAATGTATCTGGTTCATGTGACTCCATGCTGCCAATACAAGATGCAAGAGTGTTGAAAGTGTAGCTATATATACTTATGTGTGGTACTCCTCCCTCCTTAGCGTGTATCAGGTACATTGAATGTGGAGTCTTCACCTTGAAGATAACTTGGCTGACATCATCGTTGTGACGTCTTATTGACGTATAGCTCAGGGCTTAGCCGGATATCGTTGATGAAACTCTTAGACTTTGTCAGATGCATTGGCGAGGTTGGATGAAGGTTCTCACGTTTGTTCGATGTTGTCGTAGCCTTTCCAATGTACGAAATATTCAAGACGTTTATACTTGATGCGAGAGTCTAGGACTTCGTCGACTTCATACTCAATTTCCTGATTGACTTCAATTGGTGGAGGTAGTACGGAGACTCTCCCTGGAATATTCGATGGATGATACAACTCCAATAATGAAACATGAAAGACTGGATGGATGCGCATACTTCGTGGGAGTTCAAGCCGAAAACTGACCGGATTTATTTGTCAAATAATTTTGAATGGTCCCAGGCGTTGATACTCCAACTTCCTTGATGGTCGCGAGGTTTGTATGTCCCGTCGAAGAAGCCACACACGATCTCCGACCTTGAACTGGGGTTGGAATTGGCGACGTTGATCTACATACTCCTTGTATTGTTTTTGAGCTTCTGCGAGGTGGAATGTAAGCTCCTTGTGAATCGTAGCAAGATGAGTAGCAAGGTTTTCTGCAGCAGGGCTTCCAACAGTTTTCATGTAGAAAGGATTTGTTCGAGGATGATGACCATAATTGGAGAAAAATTGAGTTTGATTGGTCGAAGAATGTATAGTGTTGTTGTAGGCAAACTCAGCCAATGACAGAAGGTCCGTCCAATTATCTTGATGATAATTTATCGTACAGCGAAGATACTGCTCCAAAATCCGGTTTACACGTTCGGTTTGACCATCAGTCTGTGGATGATTGAAGAAGGCCGTAAGGTCGATGTCGTGGTCCATTCGCTCTAGCACACGTGTCGCAAGATTTTATAAATTCTTTCACGAGTTTCCACATCTGCGGCCATCAATAGTCCCTGGATATTAATTCCATTGTTTTGTTGAAGCCGAAATGTCCTGCAGCCGGAAGATCATGACATGTTTGAAGAATTCGAAGTCGTGTAGGTCCTAGAGGTACATAGAGAAATCCCTCTCAAGGTCGATTTAATTGACTTCGTAGTGTCGTAGCAAAATGGTCGCTCTTCAGTGCTTCTTGAATCTCTTTTATGATCTCTGCATCGTCATAGGTGGACATGGATAACATATTCAATTGGAAATTTGTTGGTTTCAAGATGATGGATTTTTGTTGGTCAAAAGCTGCATCCCCTTCCTTTGGCGCAAGATACGATCGTCGAGAAAGAGCATTTGGTTTTCCTTGAAGGTGTCCGAGACGGTAGGTAATAACAAATCAAACATGGCCAGTGACATACTTCATCTCACTTGACGTCGATTCAAAACACGAGCACTCATAAAATACTCGAGGTTTTTGTGATCGGTATAGACAGTGACCTGATGTTGAGCTCCATCCAATAGATGACGTCACTCCTCAAAAGCATCGATAATCGCTAGAAGTTCTTTGTCATGGATTTCATAATTGATCTCCACAGCAGAAAATTTGCGAGAACGAAAACCAACAGGGTGAGGTCGGACATCTGTACCGTATTGAGAGAGTATCGTGCCAAGTGCAAAGTCCGATGCATCTGCTTCCAAAAATAATAATTTAGATGGGTCTACATGTACCAGTATTTGAGCCGTTGTAAATGTCTGCTTCAGCCTTTCAAATGCTTGGTCAACCTTCTCGTCCCATACAAATTTGTCATTCCCTGTGAGTCGTGTCATTGTTGCAGCAATTTTGGAGTAGTCCTTGATACAAATTCTATAGAAATTTGCAAATCTTAAAAAACATTGTACATCTCGGACCGAAGTTAGTTTAATCCACTCGATGATTGTTTGTATTTTCTTCTGATCCATAAAGACTCATTTGTCGGAAATAACGTAGCCCAAAAATTCGACTTCAGATTGGTGGAAAAAAATATTTTTCCAACTTGGCATATAGTCATTTTTCCCTCAATTTATTAAGGACAAGGTGTACATGGTGACCATGTTCTTCTTCAGTATGTGAAAATATCATAATGTCGTCCAAATAGATGACTACAAAGTCATCTAAAAATTCTTGAAAGATGTCATTCATCATGTGTTGAAAAATTGCTGGAGCATTTGTAAGACCGGAAGGCATAACATTGTATTCGAAATGTCCGTACCTTGTGCGAAAAACAGTCTTCCATTCGTCTCCTTCTTTTATTTGTACAAGGTTGTAAGCTCCTCTCAAGTTGATCTTTGTGAAAAAATTTGCTCGTCCAAGTTGTTCGAGGAGTCCGGAAATCAGCGGTAGTGGGTAACGATTTTTTATAGTGACTTTGTTGAGCCCACGATAGTCCACACACATGCGTAATGATCCGTCTTTCTTCTTCACAAATAAGATAGGTGCTCCCGTGGGGGATTTCGAATATCAAATGAAATTCTTTGACAGATTTTCATCAATGTATTCGCGTAAAGCAGCCAGCTCCGTCTGAGATAAATTGTAGATCGGGCCAAATGGTGGTTGAGCTCTTTCTTGCAACTCAATTGCACAATCATAAGGTCGATGTTCTGGCAACTCTCGAATACATCCTTGAAATCTTGATATTGAGTGGGTAATGTCGAAGTACCTTGGTCTGTTGTGGTTTTGATGGGAGTCGCATAAAGTGCAAATGTCGCGTCTTTCTTCGTAGCTCTCATGAAGGCTCTAGCTCCAAGAAACAAGGGTTGAATACCTTTGGTATTTTTGCATTTTTGTCTTGCCGAAATTTTTCGTGATCGCCAGTCGATGTTAGGATTATGAAGTACAAACTTAGGGAAGTCCAAGGATCACAGGATTCATTGGAGATTGGATGACATTGAAAACAATCTGTGATGCTTGATTTTTAAGCTTCACTTCAAGGGGTCGAGTTTCATGGTCAATATTTCTTGATGCTAACGGTCGTCCATTGATGACTTCAACAGGGGCCGAGAATTTCTTTCTTACGAGCGTTAAATTGTGTTGCTTCGCAAAGTCTTTGTCAATAAAACACGCTGAAGCGCCCGAGTCCAAAAGTGCTTTTACGGAGATATCTCGATTTTGCATCCTGATCTTTACTGGAACTGTGAAACAAGGTACAGGGTCTGGAGGTAGAAAGAGACCCTTTTTTTTTGAGGAATTTGGAATGTCTAGCCGCATGGTCTCTACTATGACTGGACATCTTCGTTTTCCGACCTCCTCGTATCGAACACTTGAGTTGTGCCCCGAGCTTTGAATCTTCTCTTGTTATGGCAATTTAATGCTATGTGATCATCTTCTCCGCAATAAAAGCATAATTGTCGAGCGGCTTTTACTCACCCATCCCTTCGCTATCCGAGGTGGGAACTCCAAGATAGAAGAGTTGGATATCTCTAAGCACTCAGCCCGCTCAGAACAACCTACAGCTAGTGTATCATGGTTATGCTTCGTATTTGTATTTCTTCTTGCCTTCATGTTAGCAAATTACCTTATTGTGTATACTGAAGCATCAGATTGCTTCAGTATCTATCAGGTTCCATTCACTCATCCATTCATTCCACGGCTTCACTCAAGTCTCTTTACACAGTGTGATTGTATCGAATAAGTATCAGATTAAGATTTATCAGGTATCAGGCCGAAGCCATGATGTCTCTAATCTGTTCTACAGTATCACTACAGCTTTGCATGTAACGAGCATCTACTGATCATCTCTCCTCATTCACCGTGCTCTCCATCCTTGCTCCCGTTCCTGCTCTCTGTCTGATCTCTTCTCGTGAATGACCAAGAAGTGCTCTCCGTTCAGTATCATCCATGTCACTGCTCTGCTTAATCTATCTGCAAGCTCTTCTAACCGCCTAACTAACTAACTGTCACCCAAGAAATAAGTACGTTCCCCCTGCAGATGTCGTTCCCACATAGTCGTTCTCTGCCAATAATAACCGTTCCCTATGTACGCTGTGACGGGCTGTGCCAAGCTGTATCGGGCTGTGACTGCGTCGAGCTGTAAGTGGCTGTGTCGGACTGTGTCAACTGTGACTGGCTATGTAAAGCTGTGTCAGGTTATGTCGAGCTATGTCGGTCTGTGACTAGTTGTGCGAAGCTGTGTCGGGCTGTGATAAACTGTGACTAACTGTGATAGGCTGTGATTGACTGTGACAAACTGTGTAAGGCTGTATCGGGCTGTGTAAGACTGTGTATGGCTGTGACTGACTGTGCAACCTTGTGTACCACCCCCTAAGCTTGTGTTGGTCTAAGTCTACCATCGTAAGTCTACGCAAAAATTAAGGGTACCCCCCAGAACCCGTAAAACTGTCTAAGTGTATCCCACAGAACTCGTAACACTGTCTAAGTTCCAGACAACCCTCTAACATTTACCCCTCCCTCTCTCAAAAAGCCGTGTCCTCACGGTTTACAGTCTAGGATCAGCAAACCTTTGTGAGCGAGCACCCTTCTGTCGGTGAGAGTCCCTTGGAGGGCTCTGTGTGCGAGCCCAAGCCCTGTCACTGGCTGATGAAGGCGATTGAGCACCAAATGGAAATGTCTGACCCTCATGTGGTTGATAATGAGGTAACATCTCAGGCATAAGAGATCCCCGTCGTTTCTTCTCTGCCATCTGTAGTGCATAGTCCTCCGCCATGTCAAAAGGTTCATCTATAGAACCAGTAGTATCAGAATCATCTTCCCCCCTGAGGTGTTTCGGTGGCCGAACTTTAAGTGGCTTCTCCGGAATTTTGCGTGGCATACAGTGTTGGCCCACCATGTCTGGAAGCTTAAACTGTACGACTTGCATTAGTCGCTTGCAAGCAAAATGACTGTACTCCCCGAATTCCTTGTCCGTATAAGTGAGAGGTGTGTCAATGACTTTGGAACATTGTAAGTATTTCCAGGCCTCATGTCCCTTATAAAAAATATCGTCAGGGCCCAATTTTTCCTTGGTCAAGTTGGTCCAAGCCAAATTAAACCATGAACGAAGTTGAAAATCCTTCTGCAACATGACTTTCGCATCATATAGATACATATGAGGTGGAACTGAAGGTAAGACCCAATGATCCCCAGTGGAATAACTCAAAAATCTTGACTACATCTTCTGCTGCTCAATGTGATAACGTGCAATGAAACAAGCAGCATAGTATAATCCACAACCCATAACCAAACTAAATATCTCATTGATCTTGGTGTAGATGTACCCATGAACAACCTGGAAGGCAATTAATTCCTTCAGCATGGTGCCTGCCTCAGACCAGTACCGTGCAAAATGATGATCCTCAATGGATCGATTGTTCGGAAGAACCTTAGTCCGAGTTGCCACTGGCAACCAAATGCGCATGATCTGGTAATAATGTGCCAAAGACTGTGGAGGACTGAATTCCTTCCAAGCCAAATCCATCACAATGGGAATTTGGTTGAAGGGCTTAATCATAGCCCGATTGTACTCAAGTGCAGCAGAAGTCCTAGGTGGGTTAAAAGTAGCATCCCCCCAAACCTCAGATTGTGGCATTGCCATGGTATCAACAGTGTCAGCCACCTGCACAGCCTCCTTCTGTGGGGGCTGTAATATTGCCGCCATTGTCCCTCCTATTGTTGGCAACTCCTGCACCTCCTGTGATGAGGACTGAAAAATCAGAGTCATGGCATGCAAATAAGTAGCCACCAGCTGCTCCTCAGGAACAAAGACTCTTTTGTCAATGTTGGAACTCAAGTCATCCACTTGAGTCTGCAGCCCTTCCACATCATCATGTAACTCCGCTATTCTACTATAGACATTGTCTATAGTAGTTGTGACAATGTTCTGCACCTACAACCTGAGATCATTCATCTTCCCCTGGGTGAGCTTTCTTGGTGTCTTCTCTTCCACCGCCCCTTGTGTTAACCATACTTGCATAAGATGATTATCCACCCAAGTCCTGTGTAGCACCGCTGAGAGTCTGCTCCTCCTTGAGTCTGTACATATCTAACTGCTGCTGTAAAGCCTGCATGCGCTTCGCATGAGGTTCAACCAGGGCCGCATAGGTAGCAGTCACATTATTGGCTTTCTTCCAAACCTTGTTAGCCACAAAGAGTTCATTCTTTTGGCCCGTGAGTGTTTGCTGCAACTTCAGGATGTACCTTTCCTTCTCAGCCTCAACCTGACTGTACTGTTGGAAATTATCCTCATTGTGATGGATAGTAGCCTTCAAATCAGCAATGAGTTTCTCTTGCTCTACTGTCTCAGCCTCCGCTATCATACACCTCTCTGCTTGTCTGTTAACTTCTAATGCAGTTTGCTCCAGAGCAGTTGTTAGTGTGGCACATTGGATGGTCATTTTCTGATGAACTACCTCCAACTCTGTATAGAGCACCTTCACTTCCTGCAATTTGCCCTCATGCTTCACCTGCAACTGGTATAGTTGTTGCTTATGTATTTCATGCAACTTCTCATGCTCCAGATCCGCTTCAATCAGATTCCCCTATGCTAGCTGCAGGGCAGCCTTCATGTCCTCCAACTCTTTCTGCAACTTGAGGTTGGCCTCCCAATCCATCTTGTTTGCACACTCAATGGCAATTCTAGCCTCAAACTCCTGCTTGAGTTCCTCCCTCAAAGTTGTCAATTGTGTGGATGGAATATGGGATTTCACATAAGTGCCCAACAAATTGAGTGTCCTATTTATGGAACTCATAAGCATGGCCTGATGTAGGTCTTCATGGGAAACTTGTTGATGGTCCCCCTGATTCTCCATAGTGTGATGTTTCACCAACCATTCAGGCCATGATCCCACAAGATCTTCTTCCTGAACAACCTCATTCTCCACAGGTGTTGCAGTGCCCTTAATTTCTACCCCTGGAACCTCCTCCACAGGTTCGGGCATCACATGCATAGCAGGGATTTCCTTGGTCAAACTGTGCATCTTTGGCACTATTGGTTCTCTGACCAAGTCAGAGTTTTTATAGAGAAGGTCACCCTTCTCAATTTCTGCCACTACCTGCTCTGTAGTGGGGATGTCCAACCCTTCTCCTTCCACAGCAATAGGCTCGGGTGTAACAACATGTACTAATTGAGTGACCTCTGGAACAACTGAGTCAACTGGCTGTGGTGGCTGTGGTACTGAGGTGACTTCTTCCTCCATCTCCAAAGACCGTGCCTCCAGCAATAACAACCCCCCGTGCTGGTGTTCCTCATCTTGCACAAGAGCTATGGAAACATCATCTTGCGGTTTCCTTGAAGCTAGTGGATCTGCCAATATCATTGTATCCCGCTTCTGCCTCTTGGACTGATGCTGCCCCTCCAATCCTCCTTCACCGTGTGAAGAGCCCTGCTCCTCAATTGCAGTGGTTGCTGTCTCAAACATTCCCATCTCCTTGCGTTCACGCACATCAAGCAAATAAGAGTCAAGAATAATTTGAGCAATTATTGGGCCAGACACAATGATCGGAGACTTAGCAGCAGTGCCCTGTAACCGCTTCATCTCCTCCACCAGACCATTGTACATCAACTCCGCCCAAGCCACATCCTCTCCCCTCAAGGCTTTCAGTATCTCCTCCGTGAATGATCTGCTAAGGTACTGTTGGTTCTACTTCATGGCAAACAGAACGTTCAGTATTTGGCCAACTTCCCTTAACCTTGGGTACTCGACCTTGGTGCAGGTGTATCCTTGAGTCTTAAAGAAACTCGCTTCTTGGAACAAATTCCCTATTTGCAATCTTGCCCTGTATTCATCCACATTCACATGCCCAGATGGCAATTCAAACAGTTGTTGCAAGTACTGGGGAGTAATATCTATATCTACTCCCCTCACCTGTGTAACTCCTGTCCAGGGCTCAAAGTTCTGAATGAATTGGATCATGTACTTTCGATGATGCAAGGACCATTCCTTGCGTAGCAGCCCTTCCAATTGCAACTCCTTCAGCAGTTGCACTGCCTGTGGTGTAGCAATTGTTTGCTTCTGCTGAATCGTGGTGCTCTTCACCATGATATCCTCCATTTCCCTAATTCTCTTCATCCCAGACAAACAAGAAGGCCTTGTTTGGAATAGCTGTAGGAAAGCTTGCAGGGCAAGGAGCATAAAGGTATGGTTGGCACAAAAAAAAACGGGTAAGTGCGTGTAAGCCTGTGGGGCTTGCAGATAGTGGGTGAGAGAAAATGTCATTTCAACTCGTCCGTCCTTACGCCACTGCGTGAGAAGTAAAGCTAGCGTATAGTCTGTAATATCCGCCATAGCTACAAAGCTATAGCTTTGATTGCTCCTCCCGTCAAGACGCTAGTTATTCGGAGCCACCCCGACTCCTCCGCTCATAACTCTTCTAATTTCTTGTTCTTGATTCTTGGAGGGAACCACCTGCATGAAATTCTCGCTCCTGATTGACTGTTGCCTCCTCGGGTAACTTCTTAATTTTACCCCCATCTGCTCACATTCCCACCTGGAATGTCCACTAGGACAGCACATGTGGCAAAGATCCCCCTTTGCTGTACGTGTAAAGGGTTCCGTTACCTGTTTCCTGGATGCATTAATGGGCCCGCAATTAATTTCGGCTGCTGTACCGGGTAGGTACTTCGACGGCCCAGTTTGTCTTTTTGCATGATGATACCCGCTATTGCAGTTCATGCAATGCGGAGCACTTTGCCCCTTAGGCCACGTACTCGAATTCAAACAATTTTTCATCGCCCTATGTCCGCGTGGCTTTTTCTCCGAGTTTGACTTCCAAGCTGACCTTACACTTACCGGCCACTCTTCTGACGTTAACCCGTGTCCACCTGTCACTGATCCTATGGACTGTGCAACCCGTGTGGGCTGTGTTAGGCTGTGACAGCCTGTGTCAAACTATGACGAGCTGTGATAGGCTGTGTGATGCTGTGATGGGCTGTGATAACTGTGCAAACACCCGTGTTCTATGCTCAGGCCATACACATTCGGCTTTACGACAAGTACCTCATGCTCCGTTGGTATTACCGATGTCACTGCTCCATGAAAGTCCATGACCAAAAAATTGATGATACTATCCAAAATATTTTCTTAGTGATAGATAATCGTATACTGAACATATTTAGTAAAGAGTTCTACCCCAAATATTAAAGATATAATTCATTAAACATTTTAGTTTATTATTTAGAAAATTATGAAAAACTAAAAATTAGAGTTTACAAAATAAATTCAATATGCCACCTAGCCATTGAAGATTATAGGTTTTTATACTTCTAGAAAAAAAATGACACCCAAAATCCAAAAAACAAGATGAGCTATGGACTTTTCAAAAAACGCCTATTTGTTTTACATATATTAGTCCATATGAGTCAAATGACAAATGATTTTGCCACTTCAAATCCATACCTATGATGTGGACCAAAATGGCCACCTTAAGTCCAAATTTCAATGGAATTCACCAATGGCACATATGAGAACTTGAGTCCATTGTAATTCCATTCACTGCGGTAACAGTCCACAATGACGGTGTTCAAAAGTCCATAGCAGAGTCATTTCTTATCGGATTCATGATTGGAGAGTTGCTATGGGTGCGTATTGAAGCTAAGAATCCAATGACATATATATTTTCTGGTTTTAATGAGTTAATTCAAATTCAATTGATGACACCATCAATTGCAGTCATCTAAAACTGTGTCGGTAACGTCCATTTTGGTCCAGTCAACCCTGCATTCACCCAATGACGTCGCAAACATGCGACGTATGGGGGTTGCGAGCCCCCGCCCCAACTCCCGTGACTGCCGGACGTCGATTTTTCAGGCCGTCCGCGCCGATGGCAGGGGCTTCTTCGAGCGACGTCTCGCCGTCGCGGCCCTCCAGCCGACGGCGTTGGTGGGGGCGCCGGCGCGGCATCGCATCCCTTTTTTTTTCTAACCTGCCCGGGAGTCCCATCCTAAAACCCAAAAACACGTGGCGTAAGCCGGGTGATACGCCAAGCAACGCCCGTGCGTCGCTGCAAGCGACTATTGGGCGTGGCAAAAAACAGCAGGAGCAGGAGTCGGTCTCCGCCACGCCCGAGCGTGGGTTGTTGCGACGCTTCGGTGTTGCTTTTGTTTTGAATTTAATATATATAAAAGACGTGGCGCAGGCAGGGTGGCGGTCTCCGCGACGCCAGGGCGTCGCGGCTTGCGACCCCCGGACTAAAAAACACGTCGCAGGGGGTGGCGTGCTGCAGTCGCGAGGGCAGCCTGGTGGGGGGGTTGGGGGTTGATTTTGGGGGTGAATTGGGGGTGGTTTTTTGTTTTTTGCCTGGTTTTGTATTTGGGGATGGGAGACCTTACAGTTCATTTTCTCTGATTTAGCAGGTACACAATTGAGCAAGCATGAATCGAGGGTGAGGACGGTGCGACACATGAATAAGATGGAAGATGGAAAGATGGAAATATTTTTACAGGAAATGAACTGAAAAGCTCTCAAGGGTTCAGTAGGCTGACCCTGGGACTAGGACTAGTCATCCTCATCCTCATCCTCAGTGGAGGACTCAGAGCTATCCGATGAGCCTGATGACTCCGCGCCCTTTGCCAAAGCACGTAAATGAGGCGGCGTTCCCCTAAGTCCCATAGAGCTCTCATCCAATCCCTGGCCATGACCCTCAACCTCATCCATACTAGTGCCCTGTAGTGCATTCATCCCCTCTGTGTTGGCCATGTTCTTCATGAGGGATTGCCAACCATGCTCCTTGGCGTAGTTGTACTCTACCGGAGATGGACTCCTCTTAAACGCGCGTAGCTACACATGCCACAAATTAAAGTTAGTTCTTCGCGATGATGGAGCCAAAAAGAAGACATAATAAAATCCATAGGGAAGTACGACTTACAAATCGCAAGATAAAACCCTTGGATCCGCCGGTGCCCCACTTGTGTGTGGATTCGTGCTTATCAAGGCGGACTGTTGTTGCTTCGCATGCCCGGTCAAATTTGGCCTTGTTTGCGGCATCAGTCTCTCCCGCAATGAGTGCATCCCACGATACCTATGCACCCCTCCCCCCAACAATTAGTGAATTACACACATACGTTGCATCGAATCCACCTCATTAATGCACATGCAACAAATGGAAGGTGACATGATTCAAGATTTGCCAACCTGTGTAATTCCATAAGGTGGTTTGGGTATGGCCCCCTTTTCCGTTGCCCTCCGAATGATCTGTCTGGCACGGTACCTCCTGTCCTTCAAGTTTCGCCCCACCATCTCCATCACCCTTGTGTCACTCCAATTGCCTGGAAACCGGCGGTCTAACTCACGGGCATACGCCCGCTTTGCGCCAAAGTGCTGATCAGCCCACTCGATGTGCAAAGGGAACCACCTCAATGCGAGTTCGAAGGTTGGCTTCTTCATAGCCTCCCAGAACGCACCGCAGGGGTCACCATGGCGATTCAGCTCCACCGGTGGCACCACGATCTTTGCCAACTCCACGTCCTGTATCGCCAAGGCCATCCCACCCTCTCCCTTCTTTGTAGCCTCCTTCCCCTGCTCCTTTGTTACCCCATTGCCCTCCCCCGCATGCACACTCACCCCTTCCTCTCCATGGGACTTCTTTTTCTTCTTCTTCTTTTCCTTCCCATTCTCCACGACCATCTCCTTTCCCTTCCCCACTACTTCCTCTCTCTCCTTCTCCCTCTCCCTTCTCTCTCTCTCTCCTCGGCATCCCCTTCATTGATGGTAAAAGAGATCTCGGGAGATCGAGGCCTCTTCTTCTTACCTTTGGTGTTCAGGTCCTTCATGAACACCACGTGCTCTCCCTCATTGGCAACCCCACGGGACTGCACCAATGAGGCCAGCCATGTTGCTGCCTCCTGAAGACAAATAACCCCTCCAAATTCAAAAAAAGAAACAAACAACAAAGAAAATCATGATGCAAAGGAAAGGATAAATCATGGAACAAGGTGCGACAGCTGTACCTTTGCAAGCTGTCCAACTCGCCCCTGGTGTCACCCGATGTGGGAGGAGTCCCCGTTTCCGGATGTGCCCGCTCTATCCCCTCCCGGAGCGCCACTAGAAGTAGATTGCAGATGTGGATCATAGCCGGCGGCGGCGGCGGCGCCCCGTAGTCCAGGCCCTTCTTTGCTGACCGCTCAGGCTCAGGGGGCGGTGTCGCTGATCGGCTAGGCTGCTCCGAACCGGCCCATACCTCCTCCTCTCCCCCCCCCCCCCCAAATGCGTATCAGGGTAGAAGCCCTCACCTGGCTTGACTTCTTCGAGGCGCTTCGCTATCTTGGCCACTTCATTGGCCCTCCTCGTCTCCTCCTCCCTCATCGACAACAATGGGCTGGCAATGGAGGCATTCAAAGGCCCTTGAACTTGACGTTGGGCCTTGGCAAGTGCAGCCTTTGCTGCGGAGGAAGGGGTCGCTTTGGGGGTGACATCCCAAAGGTGCCCATACCGGGCCCCCGAACGGGTGATGTGCTTGCCAAGGTACATTTCACCCGTCTTGGTGGCCGGGGTGAGGGGGGGGTACTGGCCTCGGGGGCAGACGAGCCGTCCGGCTGTGGCTGTCGACAAGGCTGGTTAGCCGTGAGACGCCCTGGCGAGTCACACGTGCCGGCAGAGCAAACGGATTGTCCGCCCCTTTCTTTGGGGCACGGGACTTCTTCTCTTTCCCCATAAGCTGGCACCTGTCATGCAAACCCACAAGTTGGCCTCATTAGGAACATTCCAGATCTAAAACAAAAAAAACCAAGCATGTCAGGGGCTGAGAGCAGCAAGTGCTCGGGGTCTCGAGAGGGGGCAACAAAGAGAAAAGAAAAAGGTGGGGGGGGGGGAGTGACTGAGCACCACCACCAGCTGCTGAGCACCACGGGCTCAGTCACTCCCCCCCCCCCCATTTTTTTTTTTTTGGTTTCCTGATCTCTCCCTCTCTTTGTCCCTCTCTCTCCCTCTGTTGTTGGTGGATCTACCCACTCAATGTAGTGGAGATCAAACCTGAGTTACTACGCACTAAAACCGATTCCCAATACGTGGGGTTGGAAGCTTGTTTCATGAATATCCAGATTACAGTCTCAAACAGTGACACAGGTGAGTTCCATTTCCAGAAATATGACAAGAGAAGACTACTCCCTTTCTCTTACACTCAATATATCCAGTTCTTATCCAATAGGCCTGTGAATCAATCTTATAACATTGTGATTTCACAAGCTGTGCCTATTCTATACATTTCCAGCAATGCTGATTTGGCTGGGAAGGAGTGTAGCATTCTGATTAACACTCTTGGGAGGAATGGTTTCAAGACCAGAAAACTTGCTCGTATCTTGACAAAATTCCTTGAACGTGGTTCATTCCCTGGCCTGTTCTTCCCTGTACAAGAGCTTATTGAGAAACTGAAAGGTACTTTCTAAGAACTTATCCAGAGCTAAGTTATACCATTGAACTCTCCAATCTTTTCTAGTGATACTATACTAGTTTTGCTATGATACATTTTATGCCAACGTTTCATTCTTGATCCAAGGAAGTGAGGATGTAGGATTCTACTCCTTTGGATAATATAATATGAGGATAGAACTACATGAAAGAGGGAAAAACTTATGAGAAGAGGTCTGGTATGCACTCCCTTACGGGGTGAGTGCATACCACACTCACTCCGTAAGGTTCTGCCATGCCAAGGGATTGGCTGGTGGGTCCCTCTCTCTCCCTCTCTCCTTCTCCCTCTATAACTCTTTGGATTTCATCTGGCCTTAACCTTTTGAGGTTATTTAGTTTTTCATCCCAACCTTTTTCATCCAAATCTGGATGATATTATTATAGGATGATGAAACTTAATGTACAGAAAGCTTGGTTTACCATCTATTTCTTTCATCTAAACTGGATGAACTACATGAATAATGGTTACCTATTTTAAAATCCAAAAGAATAATAAAACTACCATCATAAATGATGGCAGTTATTAAACCTAAGCCTATACCATAACCCTAAAAGATACATTTTTATTGGATGTCATCCATTGACAAAGTGCTTCTCTTGATAAAATGTGATTTTTCATCCACCCTGGATGAGAAATCGGGAAGTTGTGCCCTAAGCAGGCCGACACATTTCACAGCACTGAACTCGTGCTTCAGTGAACCTTGATGATGCGCCGTGTAAACCTGCTCCCCTGCTGCTACATGGTACTCGTGATGGCTGGCTCTTGGGATGCGCATTGGCGGTTTGACAGATTCCTCTCTGGCAGACGACAACGCGATGATCGCTTTGCTCAGAAACTCATGGTTCTTTATTTTGCAGCGACGCTTTTACTCCTCATTGGGAAGTACTCTATCCCTATTTATCTACAGATTACATGTTGCTCTCTTTTTGTATGAGCCATTCTCTATCTGTGAATGCTTCTACTTTGATTGCGTTCTGTTGGAGACGATCTGTTGGACGCCATGGCGCAGGGCATACCACAAACACTCAAGGTTTTTTGAGTTTACCCTTGCTTGAATTGTGATCTGTACATGCTTTAGAATTCAACACTGACATGGATAGCAACTGTGAAGACCTGCCACTCACCTGCTGCATCCTCACTAACACACATCGCTATGTGGTGGTTTTTGGGACGGGCACAGGTGAGGGTCTTCACTTGTCTTGATTTCTTGAAGCTTGCAGCTCCTGTTCTTGCAAATGTGGATACTGCTACTGCCTAAGCTGCTGATGCCATTTGCTGTTTCAAACTGCCACCATGCTGCTTCAGACCTGCTCCAAGATGGCTCCAATGAGGATCTGCTTCTCTCCTTACCCCTGTTTTTGGTTTTTTACAACCACATTTGCATGTGTAGGAGTTAAGCTATGAAGGGTACAAGGGTACAAAATAGCAATTATTACTCTGACTGCTCTGATACTTGGCTCTGAAATGAAACTTCTTGGTATGACTTTGATGGATCAAAAGGATAGGCTCTGATAGATAACACACATTCTTCAAGGCCCTCATATCATTTTGGTTTCATGGCTTGATAATAAACAGGGTTCTGATCTGCTCTTTCACCTTGGCAGAACTATTTTATGAGGCCTTAAAATACCATTCTAGGCCTATACCTGCTTAAGGGGGCTCAACCCTGTTGTTTCTTCTTCCTTTTTAAGAATCTTGCTTGTATCTTGGTTCTGAAACATCAACTTCAAACCAGTACTGTTTCTTAGGGAAGTGAAATGATCAAGACCTGGATTTTGTTTGCCTTGGCCCGTTAAAGACTCTCAATTTAAAGGCCTGGCTGCAGGCAGGGTTCTTCTGAGTTTCTTTGTTAACTCAGATCTTTGGAGGTTCTAGAATACCACTCAAGACCTAGATCTGTTTTGGAACACTCAACCTTGCATAGGTTTCATGTTTGTGGTTTGGCATTGATACATCACCAAACTAGCTTTGGAACGAAACCTCTCAGCTTGACTCTGTTGTGTCAAACAGGTACGCCTTGTTTAGGGAACACACACACTCATTAAGGCTCTCATAGCAGTCTGAATTTGAGGGCTGATAGCAGGCAAATTTGAGATAATTTGCCTTGCTTCTGTTTTATGATTCCTGCTTGTGACACGACACTGAAACGTCACCTTCAGGCCAGCAATAGCCTCTAGGGAGAAGACTTGTTCAAAACCTGGATGTTGGCATGCAGCCTCATGATATATACCATGTCTTTAACCATGCCAATAGGGCAAGAGGAAACATGATGTAAACCAGCAAATGCTTAAGGCATATTTGTTTGAATGTTTCAAACTCAACTTGAATTGTTTTTTAGCATGAGTCTTGGGGACTGTCCCAAGACCTGCAATCTGGTTTTCACAACTTGTTTTGCTAAGGTGTTGTGTCTACTTGCAAATACTTAAGGCATGAATGGCTGGCTGTTTCAACTTGAAGTGCTATGAGCTTGATTCTGGGAAATATCCCCAAACCTGCAATCTGGTTTTTGAAATGAGTTTGAAATGAGGTTTTGAAATGATGGTGCAAACTATGGTGCTTTCATGATATGATTGACTTGGAATCCCACCCTCCCACCCTGTTTTTTCAGAGACCCTGAAATGTAATGGGGTATTCAAATGAGATTGTAAACATGAAAGGGAATGTTAGATGGTGCCCTGTAAAGGGCTGTTTTGTCTTTCAATGACAATGACCTTAGCGGTCTTGTCCATGTCTTGACATGACATGTATATCTTCCCTCTCTTTATCTGATCAGTGTACTTAGTGGTTTTTGTACACACCATCTACCCTTACCCTTCTCCTTTTCACCTTCTCATTTTGATATATTGACAAACGTTCTCGGGGGGCCTTGACAGAAAGTCACCAAAGGAGGTCCTAGCTGGAATGAGGACCTCATAGCCCTGGGGTATCAGTCCCCACTACCTCCTCCAATTCCTGTTGTGCAGGCAACCCTCGCACAAATCACACCAAGTGACTTCCATGCTGCATTGCAAAAGATGGATACTGAGGCCTTGGAAAATTCAGGTGATGAAAACCCCGTGTTACTACTTGAAACCTTGGCTTTGGAAAATTGGGTTGCACTTGGCATCATGGCAAATAAGAATGGCAGGTACCTGGAGAAGCTCCAGGAATTCAATACTAAAATGATTGAGGTACTGGAAGATGATGCCGAGGAGCTGATACAATGGGAAAAGAAGGGATCAGCCATTGAGGCAGCTCTTAGAATGGCAAACCCAGAAGATGACCAGACTGTCTCTACGCAGAAATCTGCAAACACATCTGAAAAAGACTTCATCCCTTCTGTAAGTAATCACCCAATCCTTGGGCACATGATTTTACCGGATGAAGAAAAAGAGGCAGTGAGAGAATTCTGTGAACAAGTAGAAATCTCACAAGTGGAACAAGAAAGGGCAGCAGGTGCCACTCCTGGAAATCTGCAGTTTGTCCCTTGGTTGCCTCCCCGTGCAGTTGAATTAGAGGTTGCCAATAACGACCACATGATGTGGCACCCACATGCTAATATCAACTTATTGGCACCCATTTCTATTGAAATGTGGGTCAAATGGGGCAACATAACTCCTGCTGAACGCAATAGATGTGCACATGATGCTAAGGAGGGAACTGATTCAAGTCCTTTACTGTTTGATCTGAGTTCCATATCTCCAGCCACCTTATTTTTGTTTGTGGGTCGACCATCGATATGGCCAGCCGGTGCAATTTCTCCTGCTGCATCTCCGGATGCACATGCTTGTCATAGTGTGTTTTGATCTGCTGAAGGAACTCAGAACCAAGTCCAGGATCTACTATTCTAAGCTGCTTTCCGAAGGCGGACATCAATTTGGTTCTTCGCATTTCAAACTCCTTCTTTATTGCAGCTTCCACACCCTTTGATGTCCTTAGTTCCTCTGGTGTAGTGCGGTAATATTCGGATTTTCCCTTCTCAGCTGCCTCTGCCAGTTTTTGCTGCATTGATTCAAGTAGCGATTAGCACCGAAGGGACTACAAACATGTATTCAAAAAGTAAACTGAGTACAGACTCGGGCTTACCGCATACATGTACTCCAGAAACGCCTCTCGTGTCAAAGAATACCAAGTGTCTGCAGCTCTTCCTGTTTCGCACTTCTTGATTATATTAGGTGGGAGTACTATCCGAAAATCATCCAGCTTCATCAGACCAATCCTCTGAATTCGGAATAGTGTGTGGACCAAGCTTGTTGTCACATGCGATTTCTCTGTCGTTCTGCAAAAACATTGGAAACATTGCATTCCTTAACACTGTTTTTTGGGGATTAATAAGACACTACAGAGGGAATGAAATCTCCTGGATGACTTACTTGTTCACGTCGTGCATAGCTGTAAGAAGCCTAGCGATGTCGTTTCCAGGATCCAAAACCATTGCCTCCACAGCAACATGCTTGTCTTTGTCTTTCGCATGGTGTTTCTGAATGTATCCCATCCATGCCAGCAATCGGTGGTTGTCGTCCCAGACGTAGAACATGTGATTGCAGAATTGCTGGGTGTTCTTTCCCATCATGAGGCCCAGCTCGAACTCCTCATTGGCATCTTTCCAGCACTCATCCCAGATATCACTGATCTCTGGAGACACTAATGTGCTTTTCCCATTTATATCCGTCAGTGACACATAAAAAACTTGTGCAACAAGTCTATATCCATGCACAAAATCACTCTCCAATTTTGTTATGTCATGGGAAAGAGGTGGATGCACAACAGGCATTGATATCATCCGGCACAGAGGGATGTCCAGACGCCCTCCAGATACGAGCATGTCCCTTATAACCTCCTGAGAGTTTACCTTCTGGAATGACATGAGTTCTTTCACCTTGTCAAGGTAGTGCACTTCAATCAGCTTTGCTTGTGTAGATTGTGCTGAATTGTTTCACACCATTCATAGTGAGTTTCTTTGAGACAAAGTGATGGTCGTTACCGCCGTTCACTATTTGCATATTACTCAGTCAGAATTGAATGGCATCGTGCAGAAAACTGTGAGGTCGAAGCCTACAGGATCAGAGGGGAAAAGATCTGGAGATGGGGACGAGTCCGGAAAAAGCTCAGAGAATACAGATGAAGCTCAATAAAAAAAGAACCTATTGCTGTGGCATGGCCACTAAGGACCTTCTACTACAAGCTCTGTGACAAAGGTGAGAACCTTACCTTGAGGACCAAAAATGACTTGCCGACTGGTTCGGCCAGATCCAAAAATCACAAGAGTCAACTCTTCAATTGGCATCGTCCCTTCATAAGATGTAAC
The DNA here is from genome assembly GCA_030704615.1 of Takakia lepidozioides. Taxonomy (NCBI): domain Eukaryota; kingdom Viridiplantae; phylum Streptophyta; class Takakiopsida; order Takakiales; family Takakiaceae; genus Takakia; species Takakia lepidozioides. The sequence continues at coordinate 60,724,874 of CM060733.1, forward strand.
TGTGGACAAGGAGGGGCACCCTCTTCTTGCATTGGGAGTGTTGCTTGGTTTGACCATATGGTATGGTATATGCTGAACAATCTGATTGTGTTCTTCCCTGATGATGCCTATCCTTCGGTGCAAACCAAGTATTACAGCTTTCTGGTGTGGATCATGCGGGCTGCCAGATCTGCTGCACTGGCACAAATTACCTTCCACATGACCCGGGGGTTCATAATGGAAGCAGCTTGTGAATTCTCAATTGACCCCCAAGCCAAGTTGCTTGCGAAGTTAGGAGAATCCAAGGGGGCCAGATACATTGAGAAACTTGTGAAACCTGGGTCTTTTTCAGACAGCCTTCCCAGGCCACAATTCAATAGCTACAAACGGCAACGTATGGAGGGGATTTGCAGCTTGAAAAACGCGCCGTCATTGTGCTGGATCAGACTTTGAAAGACTTGAACATTTTGATTGTTTCCCCTCCCCAAATGTCATTGGAGGCATACATAAGGAAGTGGAGAGGTCTCACCTGGAGATATTGTTTTTTCCGGGAGTTCTCCAAAGATGGTAACATTTTACGGTCCAACGACTTTGACAGTCAGGTTGGAGGAGAGTGGGCCATGATGCGAGTTGTGTATAGGTGCAATATCATACTGGAAACTCTACTGCACTTTTTGAGAAATAATAAGGCTTCATAAGGATTGTAATCATAGATCCAAATTGAATGTCGTTGACGACATTCACTTCTTTGTCTGAGTCATTCTTAAGCGAGAATTTGAATTCACCTGGATTAGGAGCTTAGGGTGTATTTATAGTGTCCCTGATTAGAATTGATAATGTCCCTGAATGGCGTTGACGACATTCACATCCAGAGTTGTTAAGAGGTCCTCAGAGATATGTAAGTTTTTGTAATGTCCATAGAGTTTACAGTGAGGGTTCCTCACTCCAGTTTGTTGAATGTCAATGCAGACATTCAGTTGTTCTGCAATGCTTTTGCCTCTTGCGAGAAATCTTAAGGCTTGATTAGCTGTGTTATCAGAAATCCAAAGTGAATGTCGTTGACGACATTCACTTCTATGTCTGTGTCATTCACCAGCAACAATTTGAATTTACATGGATTAGGAGCTTAGGGTGTATTTATTGGTTCTTTGTTCGGAATTTTGTGAATGGCGTTGACGCCATTCACATCCAGTGTTATTATGAGGTCCTCAGTGTTATGTACGTTTTGAATGTCCATTGAGTTTTTAGTGGGGGTTCCTTACTCGAGTTTCTGAATATCGTTGCCGACATTCAGTTTCCATCCAATGATTTTGCCTCTTTTGAGAAATCATTAGGCTTGATTAGCAGTTTATTCACAAATCCAAAGTGAATGACGTTGACGACATTCACTTCTATGTCTGTGTCATTCCAAAGCGAGAGTTTGCATTCACGTGGATTAGGGTGTATTTGCAGTATCATTGAATGGAATTTTTTGGATGGCGTTGACGACATTCACATCCAGAGTTGTTAAGAGGTCCTCAGAGATATGTAAGTTTTTGTAATGTCCATAGAGTTTACAGTGAGGGTTCCTCACTCCAGTTTGTTGAATGTCAATGCAGACATTCAGTTGTTCTACAATGCTTTTGCCTCTTGCGAGAAATCTTGAGGCTTGATTAGCTGTGTTATCAGAAATCCAAAGTGAATGTCGTTGACGACATTCACTTCTATGTCTGTGTCATTCACCAGCAACAATTTGAATTTACATGGATTAGGAGCTTAGGGTGTATTTATTGGTTCCTTGTTCGGAATTTTGTGAATGGCGTTGACGCCATTCACATCCAGTGTTATGAGGTCCTCTGTGTTATGTACGTTTTGAATGTCCATTGAGTTTCTAGGGAGGGTTCCTTACTCGAGTTTCTGAATGTCGTTGCCGACATTCAGTTTCCATCCAATGATTTTGCCTCTTTTGAGAAATCATTAGGCTTGATTAGCAGTGTATTCACATATCCAAAGTGAATGACGTTGACGACATTCACTTCTATGTCTGTGTCATTCCAAAGCAAGAGTTTGCATTCACGTGGATTAGGGTGTATTTGCAGTATCATTGAATGGAATTTTTTGGATGGCGTTGACGACATTCACATCCAGAGCTGTCGCGTGGTCCTGAGAGCTCCTTGGAGCAGTTCTCAGAGCCATTTCATTCCTTGTTTTTTTCATTCTGTGCTACTTGCATCTTACTCACTTCGCGCTTTGGTGGGTTGGGATTTATCTCCTGTTTAACAAGTACACGAAATATGTGCTTATGGAAGGAAATCACCTGAGCGGTATTCCAGACTATCTTGACATGTGGTCAGACCCACAAACGATCCAACCATGTATACTGCAGGGATATTGAAGGACTGGAGTCCTCCTCACTTCATATACTGTGGCTGGTACCTTGACTGCCCACCGGAGCACACGACCTTTCAAGAACAACACATGAAATATTTGAACAATAATGTTGAGATGTTGGCGCCTCTGACTGACGAGTAGTACCAAAGAAACATAGCAAATTGGCTGCCAAGGAGCCTGATGCTCAGGGAACGCCGCAGAAGGGAAAGAAGGCGGGCCGCAAACCAAAAGACAAGGCTCCTGATGTCATAGCCATCTCACCAGCAAAGCCAAAGGACAAAGACAAGTCCAAAGAGAAGGAAAAGGAAAAGGACAAGGGGAAGGAGAAAGAAAAGGAGATGGAGAAGGAAAAGGAGAGTGGGCAGGACTTCATTGCTGGAAGATATACCCGCACAGTTCAGTGCGTGTTCGATGCCGCACCCTTCCAGTTCTGATTTGGCAGGAGAGATTAAAATTGTCAATGAGGTTTGGCTGGCGATGATGCAGAGTCGAAAGAGAGGATACACTGGGGTGCCTTCGCCTACCTGGGACAACATAATCTCATTCCTCAATCTGGTGAGAATTCCAGTTTCTTTCCTTTTTCTCTGAAAGTTTCATTGGCAGTATTTCAGTCTGGTTCTTTGAACACATTCTTGCCATCGTTCTTAAAATAAACATGTCTGTTGCAGGTGAGCACTGGTCCCACCTTCGTGTGCGGTGTGCAGAAAACATATGCGGCTGACATTGTCATTCTCGATATCCCGGATGGCCAGCCTGTGCCAAAGGTTCTTCCAAAGGGCAAGACGCTAGGCTGGAACAAATTCGAGGACAACTACTGGAGCTGGGTGTTCGGGTTCTGTAATAATTTCCTCTCTGATGCAGGGACACTTCTGCTTTTTCAGTCATGTGACAAAGATAGTCGTCGGTCATTGGCATCATACTTGAAGTCTTCAGGGTTTGAAGTTTTGCGCACATGGGATTGTGTGAACAGCCTCTACTTTGTGAAAGGGGGTTTCCCTGGTCAGCTGGTATGCCATCTCCCTTCTGTTTGTGCTTTCATGGTGAGTTTCAATGTTCTCTGCAGCTCCACTCTAGAAGAATCTGTCATGATCGACACCGATCATCACCGATTCGTGATAAAAATGATTGTTTTATGCCTGAGTTCTGAATAGCCGGTGTACACACTTCTACTATAGATTGTGTTTACCACACTAACCTGCTATCTTTGGCAGACAAGGATGTTCGAGGCGATCTACTTGCGGAGGATTCGCACCTCAAAGACACCATCCTCCATCCGTAGCTTTGAGATTTCTGACCAGGGTTGTTTCGTCAACCCCCCCTATGAGCCGCATGTCGATGATATTTTGTACAACTTCATGCAGTCTAGTCAGGCTCTGAAGAGACCAGATGGCACTCCCTGGAGAGGTGCAAAGGAAAAATCCCCTGCGTTCATGCAAATACTGCTGGAGTCATGCAGCCACCACTCTGCACGGGTGGTCGATCTTTCTGTGTCCACAGGTTCGTTCTCTCCCTTCCAAATTGATTTTCTTTCACCAGTTCCATCTGCTTAAATCCCCCCCACCAAACTGTTCATGTCCTCCTGTCTGGTGCAGGAGCAACTTACCATGCATGCAAGGCAGGCGGAAGAAGCCTTTTTGGCATGGAGGGTGATTCTGACCTCTACAACACAGTGCTCCTCCCCCTTTTGTCTGGCTCCACTTCAGGCACACAGACTGATCGGATTCAAATTTGAAATGATGACGATCCCGAAGATAAGCAGGTTGACAATGACTTTTCATGTGCGTAAGTGCTAAACCCACTTTGGGAGCCATACTCAATTTCTCAATAACATCAAAGTTACAGTAATAATTTTTTCAGGCTGTCTTTCAGGAAAGGCAGCGGTGGATCTTCAGGAGATACAGTCATTTGTGGCGAGTCTGTTTTTCGACAGCCCCCTTTCCAATTTTCTGCTTCCTGATTATGCCGAAGCAATGGCACTTCACGCGGCCGAGTCCCTATCCCCTGACTTTTAACTGCCCGGCCGTAGGTGTAGCCAGCGTAGATCCGGAGTTCTTAAATACTTAGACTTAGATGCAGAGGAAGCGGGGATACATTGTATTGACTCTAAGTCAGACTGAACTATGTTCTTTTAATATTTTGTTTCATCCTCTTTGGAAAACGTTGAATCCCCTTCCTCCACCGTAGTTGTTCCTTTGGAAAGAAAAATAATCAAAGAATCAACTACCATTTAAATTGCAATATGTATGAATCCATCTCACAAACCTCCCTCACTCTTGTCATATCCATTTTGCTTTCATCTACAGTGTATTCATGCGTGCTCCATTCATTAATGTTTTCCTTTGTTCAACATCCATTGTACATTCATCCTCTGTACTCTTTAATCCACCCCACAAACCTATCACACTCATGTCATATACGTTGTGCATTCGTCTAAAGTTTTAGTCATGCATCTTCTTGTCATAAATGTTTTCCATTGTTCAACAACCATTATACATTCATCCATTTGACTCTTCTCCATCCCTCATTCATCCATCTACATTCATTTTTCACACTCATCCATATGTTTATCATCCAACTGTACATTCATCCATCATTTATTCATCTGTTGCTTTCAGGTGGGAATGACCATTGCCTTTTATTATGTCGTCCAGCTTGTTTCCGCGGTAAAGGGTGCCAATCCGCGGGAATACACTCCACTTCTTCCTGGGCGCGTGGTGACGCGGCCTTCAAGTGTGATGACGTGGAGTGAGCCCCGTGATGTGGCATTGGCGCAAGGTGACGTGGCGTGAGCGCAGTTGCGCTCACGCGCTCACGTGACCAGGCTCACGCCGAGGCATCCCTGGTCCAACCACATCCACCTTTGACCCCCCCGACAGGATTGAGTGTTGGTGCACTAAGTGTTGGGAACGGATACCGCCGGGCGGCACCAGACCACCGAGGCGGCGACCGCATGTTGTCGAAAAACATTACAAGAAGAACAAGATTGCGGATGCGGCAAAGGTGAGTGTTTTTCCCACCTCTCTCATTAACATTCATTCAAGGTACATTTAGGTTTATCTAATAATATAGTATGATTGGTAAGCATACATGAATCAAAATTATGACATAAGTATTGATGCGTCGTTCACTACGCACATTGCAGCCACGACTTGATGCCCAAGCTCGCAATCACATTGCACAGGAGGCATTTTGCGCCGGATTACTTACAGAATTTGTGCCAGAGCATGTGCCCGATGTGACCAATTGGTTCCCCCAGCAGCACGTAGATGAGATGCGTAGGGTCGAGGGGTATCGTAGGTGTCGTAGGTGTTATGGCCGGCGACGAGCAGCCCCCCCCCCCCCCCTGTTTCTTTGCCTAATCGGCTGCACCTCCGACATTACATCCTCAACCACCTCCACTTTCATCTCCTCTGCCAGCAGTACCACCTCCACCTTCACCACCACCACCACCTCAACCTCCACCTCCACGTGCATGTGCCCCCCGAACCCCTAGGAGGGGTTGGCTTTGCCCTAGGTTTCCTCCCCTTCGGCTTGGGCGGCCTGAGCCGGATCCTCGCCCCCGATGGGAAGCGCATATGACTATGTTACTAAGGACCGTCCAGCCTCGTTGTTGGGGGAATCATCTCGACCCTCCCACCCCCATCCGAGAAAATGTGGAGTTCGAGTATTGGGGAGACGGTATGTTGTGAGAGCCGCTACAGACCCTGCTATGGGTTGGGGTTTATTCACGGTCAATGATATTGTGGTTCCTCCTTGGAGAAACAGCATGGTGGACTTGTTTCCTTACTACGGTCCATACTACACCTCCGCGGAGTTCCGTACATTACGCCTCGAAGCCCCATACATCCTACCCTATATTTCGTGTGTCAACGGACAGGATGTACGTAGACGGGGGTTGTCTCCTATTGAGGTCAGATTTTGTGATGGTGACCCCGACATCTTCAGCAATGTTGTTGGGCTGGTCAATAGTTCTTTTGGTCATCCTAGGATAACCAATGTAGTATGGGACGAACGAAGCGATGGGCATGAGAGCTTTTGTGGTCATACGTCAGTATACTGTGAGGGGATGCACATGTTTGTGATGAATGTGCTAGTAGGACTATTAGGGCTGGCAGCGAACTATTTGCATCATACGAGTTCTCCCGGGATGATTGGGACCTCCGATTACAGCGTGAGTAGGATGTGTATGATAGAAATAGGGTTCCTTTGAGACAGGGATCGCGTAGAGGGGCATTATAGATATCCTCATGATGTATTTTGTATACATCCGATTAATCGATTGATGTAAATTTTTTTCTTGTTGCTCGTGTGGGTTGCAACTTTGCATATGTGATCTAAACATACTTATGCACATGTGGACCAAATATGAGCTTGAACCAAGTTGATTCAATGGGTCATTCTAGTGTTGAACGCAGTTACGTGTCATAGAGACGGAAAATTGTGTTTCGCCTACAGATGATTTTTTTTAATTCCATTTTCAAGTCATATGCTTAATGATAGCATATGCAATGTGCGTGCAAAATTTGGGAGTAAACAAAAGTCATTTGGACCCATAACCAGATTTTGTTTTCTCATTTGCACTCCAAAATTGAGTTATCTTCAACTTTGTGCACTCTTCCTAGAGAGTTCTGCAAAAGTGACCCTAGAAACACACTTATTTTTTTTCCATTTTTTGCATGGATGTAGTGGTGCAAAGCTCGATGTCACAGAATAAAATAGAGCTAAAAATAAAATCATTACGCCCCTCAAAACCGCAATCATATATTTTCTAAATGTAAATATTTATTTTAAATTCATTTAAATTCGATTTAATTCAAAATTGGTGCAAGGGTGAGTGCGTCGTTGGGGAGACAATTAATTTTTTATTTTTTTTTAATTTTTTTTTAAATTTTTTTATTTTTACCTGCTGGATTTTTGTACAGGTGTTGCACACATATTTAAGCACATGTAGGAAAAAATGAAGCTTGAGCCACATCCGTTTGTTGGGTGCAATGGCATGAGAGGATTTTCTTTCACATTAATAAACAAAAATTGGTTGATAGGGTGAATGCGTCATTGGGGGGGCAAATGATTTTGTTTGGGTTTGAAACTTTGCATGCGTGTACGTTGCGCACATACATGTAATTATTGAATGACATATTTGATGCACACACACATTGAAGGTTGTTGTTTGCATTTCGCTTATAATGAAGTGTATGGTTGCAAGGACACATTATAATATATGTCCCTATGTTCATTTGTTCGTATCAGGACTTTGTCCATCCCTTCCCGGTCTTTTCTCTTGGCACCCCATCCGAAAACAACCCAAGTACATCAGGCGGGAGCCGTGGGCGAGACGCCGCCCCCACGGTACCGGACGATGATGACGATGACAGTGATAGTGACAGTGACAACAACAATGAACATGGAATTAACCAGGAGGATGTGCAAGCCATGGAGGATCTCTTCATGCATCATGTGGGCGCTGATGCATCCCATGAAGAGGGAACCCGACCAATCGATGATCCTGAAATGGCCCCCTCAAATGACATGGAGAGGGAGGCGAGAACTCTCTTGTACGAAGGGGCGAAAGTGAGTCGACTTTCAACAATCTTACTTTTGCTCAATCTTCAAATTCGATTTGGCATAAGTAATGTTGGGATGTCTGCCATAATGCGAACTATTGCAAACTATATCCTTGCTCCACACTTGAAACCCAAGTTGCCACGATCGCGGAAAGAGACGCGCGAAGTCTTGGACTCTGTGGGGATGGGCTATAAGATTTTTCATGCATGTCCATGTGATAAAACCCTATATTACGGAGAGGATTCGCATTTCACCAAGTGCCCAAAGTGCAAGAAAGACCGATATCGGGATGATGTCCAAGGGAAAAAAGTACCACGCAAGGTATAAGCACCATTCCCCCTCGCATGGAGATTATTAGAGAGTAGTACTCATGCAAGATCTGATTGTGGTTTTGGAAGGAGTGAGTGAGGAGTGGAAGGAGCGACGTTTGGTTTTGACCATTTACACCCAAATGAGGGAGAAGCTGCATAAAGGGAAAGACATAAGGGTGTTGTATTATGTGTGCTAATGGGATGATTACATGTGGGGGGCGTGGGGTATTTCATCCTAGAAAATGCATTACTTTCCGATCATCCCGCGATTGAGGGCACAGCACCGAAGCCCCGAATTGGCCAGACTCATGAGATGGCACGCCTCGCATCGGAGCCCCCCGAGAAAGGTGTGCGGGCCACAAGATTCACGAGCATGGAGGCATATTGAAGAGATGTGGCCTTTTCTCTTGGAGGACCCACGACATGTCCACCTCGGCTTCTCCTCGGATGGGGTCAACCCATTCTCTGTCCAGTCATGTAGTCATTCCACTTGGCCGGTGACCATGGTGAATTACAACATCCCTCCGTATCTTTCAATTAAAAAAGGTCATATCATGTTGGCTGCCATTGTGCCAGGTGAGTGTACTCATTTCATGTTTATTATTGCCTTCGACTTTACATTAACTTCTGATCTTTGACGCAATTCGGATGCAAGATTGATGAGTGACATAATCATGGAGTAAGACGTGTAATTCATTTTGTAGTATAATCTGCATATTGATGGAGCATTGAAACAATGATATAAATGTCTCAAAGGGAAAAAACAAGTGGCAAACATGGACACGTACTTGCGACCTCTTGTTGATGAACTTAAGAGCTATGGAGGGGGGTCCGGCATTGGATGCTTCACTTGACCCTATGGCCGGACAATCTTTTCAGATGAGAGACATCTTGCTTTGGACAATGCATGATTATCCAGGTATATTATGTTCCCCATGAACAACCCGCGTACATTCACTTGTCAATGCCGGATGAGGATGAGGATTGGGATTGATTGAAGTAGCGGCGACAGTCTTGTGCACCGTAGTGGGATAGATGGCATTATGGGCCATGCACATGACAACTTTTTGTTTTTGCTAATGTGGCGGGATGTGTAGTACAAGACTAACTGTTTGCTTGGGGCTAAGCACCAAAGGGTACCATGCATGCTTGCATTGTGGCGATGATTTTGATGCACATAGCTCCCGCCATCTTCACAAGATGGTGTATCCTAACTACCGCAAATTTCTTCCTATGAGCCATCGATGGAGAAGAAGAGAGAAACACTTGTTTGATGGCAAAGAGGAAGTACGTCCCCCCTCTATGACACCGTCCGGGCAGTTTTGGGAGGACCGATGGAAGGAGGCCCATGCGGGCACGGACGGTGAAGTGGACGTGCCCGACATGAAACGACTTTCAATCTTCCACGAGTTGCCATATTGGGCGGTACATATTCCACAAAAACACCGTCAATATCCCTATGCATGCATGTGATATTGCACATTTGGTATGCGTTGCATTGTTACTTTCACGTAAATTTTTTTGTGTAAGTCTTTGTGGGTGGGGATATATGTAGGACCTGAAGATTCACCATCTTCCAGATCCCATGCATATTGAGAAGAATGTCTACTCGTCATTTTTTCGGGTTCTTCATGGCACGCCGGCAAAGAAGGGAGTGGCTGCAAAAAGAGATTCTCTCGGTGTTAGAAAGGAGCTTGAGGAGCAGGGTTGCATACGCCATCTATGGGCCGAACAAAATTGTGTGGACCCAAAGGGTGTTGTACGGTGGAAGTATAGGCGCGCACCTTGGCAATGGACAAAGGAGGAATACAAGAAAGTGATAGCCACCATAAGTGCTGTCCGAACACCAACTGATTATGGGTCATCCCTCCGTACGAAGTTCAGCGAAGAAGACGGGGTCCATGGTTTGAAATCTCATGACTACCACAATCTATTGCAAGACATCTTACCCATTGCAGTACGTGGGACATTGACTCCCGAGGTTCGTGAGACAATCTATAGATTGGGAGGCTTGTTCTGGTGGATTTGCTCCAAAGAGTTGGAAGAAGCAGATTTTCCACGCATGAAGAAGGAGGCGATGGAGGTAATATGTATGTTGGAGATGCACCTCCCTCCCTCCTTCTTTGACATCCAAGTGCACTTGGTAGTGCACTTAGTGGAAGAGGCTTCGATTGTCGGCCCCGTTCATTCTCGGTGGATGTACTTCCTTGAGCGTTATATGAAGACTTTGAAAGGATTTGTAAGACAAATGGCGCACCCGGAGGGTAGCATGGCGGATGGGTATACGTTGCAAGAAGCTATGTTCTATTGCACGGAGTACATGGCAAGGGTGGATGAGGAATCCCCTCGGATGTGGAAGGAAGAGGAGGATGCATGAACCAATGACATCGTTTTGCCCAAAAAATCGAAGAGGGTAAAATTGCCGACCTTGGTGATTGAGCAAGCGCATGACTTCATACTGGAGAACACCCTATCCATACATGAGTGGGAGGCAAGATATAATAATTTTGTTTAGCAACGAGAGGAGGAGATGCTTGCATGGAGGCGGAACCATCCAAGGCCAGTTACTAGACGCCCACGACGAGGAGCGTTCGGAATGTTCCTTCACAAAATTTGCCCATGGAATTGCAACCTCTAAGTTCATTCCAACAGTGGCTTCGGACTTCAGTTTATGACGCTGTTGCTCAAGGAGAGGTGGTTTCAGATTTGGTGCAAGACATTGCAAAGGACCCCTCTCAATTCGCAACCTCATACACGGCGGTTTGGGTTCACGGTCGTCATTTCCGCATTCGTGCTCTTAACATGAAGCGCAAAACAACCTTTGATTCTGGCTTGTGTGCCACATATTGGCAAGACTCCGTGTGGGGCAAGAGAGATACACGACCTGCTATGAGCAAACTTGAGTACATTGGAGAGTTTGAGAGCATACTCCAACTTCAGTATACAAGGTACCGGCCTCTTCTCTTCAAGGGAAGGTGGTTCCAGCCACATCTTGTGGAGCCTTCCGCAACACTAGTGCAAGATGATTGTGGTTTCATGCGTGTCAATGCAGATAGGCTCAACCCTACTCATCGTCCCTCCGATGAGCCTTTTTCACGGCCTTCAGACATGGAGCAAATTTTCTTCTCCGATGACAAAACAAGAGGGGGGAATTGAAAGGTGGTTGTGCATGCTCAGCCAAGAGGAAGACGTATCTATCATGGTCTCGGATCTCCATGGGGTGAGGCAATTGCGGTGGACGGAGAGACTGGTCATAATGATGCTGATGATGGAGGTTGGGTAGAGGGGATAGAAGAGGATGATGACGCCCCGGACAATGCATTCTGGACCCTATATGATGAAGCTCAAGAAGATACGGATGTTGGAGAAGGAGACGAAGACACGGCCATTGACAACGAGGTGGAGGATGATTCGGAGGTGTCTTTTGAGAGCCGGGCCATTTATGACGATGACTCCGATGACGAAGAAGACTTGCAGCTTGATGAGGATGAAGAGGCTCCGGATGATGATGTTCAAGTTGAATAGACACAAAATCAAAGCTACATAACAATTCTCGCACCGAACTGGACCCATCCCTTCGATTGATTGTACATGTACATGCATATTGTACTTTATTTCTATGATTAATCAAATATGGCTGTGGCTGGTAGTCTATCAAGAAAGAAGGCAGATGCAATGAATATATTGGAGCAACACATACAGATGTGGTATCAAGAGAATTATCAAAATGAATGTCACAATGTACAAGAAGGTCCACAACAACAAGCTAAACCATAAAGAAAAACAAACACCCTACACCAGTACCATATGAAAAAAAAAAAAACTAAGAACCCCCAAAGGCCCTAACCCTAAACCTAGAAAGCCCTGCCGTCGCCGCCTGCGACCCCCACGCGTCGCAAACTGCGACGCGTTTTCTTGGATTTATGAGGCTGGGGGTCGCAAACGGCGATGGCCAACTGTCGCCAATTGCGACCGGTTTTTTGAATGGATTTATGAGGCTGGGGGTCACAAACGGCGACGGCCAGCCGTCGCAAACTGTGACATGTTTTTTTGTTTTGTAAGAATAGGGCAGCCGGGCAGTTTGCGACGCCTGTCCGTCGCAGGGGCCTTTTGCCCTTCATGCCACCATGCGACGGCCGGGCGTCGCAAGAAAGGGCTGCAATGAAAGAGAAGGCAAGAAATGGTTTTTTTTTTCCCGGCGTGCGACGACCGGCCGTCGCCAGAAAGGGCTGCCTTCTGCCCTTCGCTGGGGGCGACGCGTGGGCGTCGCATGGGAGGGCTGCCATTTTCGCTTCATCACTCTGTGCGACAGCCAGGCGTCGCCGCCTGGCCCCGACGCCAGGTTTCACTCCCGCGTGGTTTGGCTACGGGGTTGGCGTTGCAAACCCCCCCCATTTGCTGTAGTGTGACCATAGTGAACTAATGTGATAAGTTGAGTTGGGTGTTTCCTAGAACAAATCTAGGCTGTCATTGTCAGGTGCTAGCAGCAAGGCAAGGATGCTAAGCATGTGAAGATGCTTTGTGAGGCAGGTAGACTGACAGAGGCTCTACAGACTTTAAACCAACGAGGCATTTCAGTAGATTCAGATACGTATGTCTGTCTCTTGCTTAAGTGCATCAAGACGAAAGGTCTGGAAGCTGATAATAGGTGCACACTCACATTATCCAAAGTGCATTCGTGCCAAATGTTTTTCTACTCAACACCCTTGCCAACATGTATGTTAAGTGTGGGAGTGTCATGGATGCTCACCAAGTTTTCCACAGAGTGCCTCAACGATCTTTGATCACGTGGAATATAATGTTGGCAGGATTTACCAAGGATAGGTGTGGCAGGAATGCTTTGGAAACCTATGAGCAACTGTTGCGCGAAGGGTGAAGCCCAAGCACATCACGTTTGTTTGTGTTTGCAATGCGTGTGCAAGCCTGGGAACTCTGGAAAAGGGGAAAGAGGTCCATGGTGACATCGTCAAAGCTGGATTTGTACCAAATGGCATTCTGAACACTGCCATGGTGGACATGTATGCCAAATGTGGGTGTTGCAAGCCTGATGCGAAGGGAGAGTTCGACAATATGGCTGAACGAGATGTGGTGTTTTGGAGTGCCATGATTGCAAGGTATGTGCAGCATGGGTACGAGATTAAGGCTTTGGAAACATAAGAGCAAATGATGTGGGAAGGGATGAAGCCAGACCAGGTCATATTCATTTGTGTTTGTAATATGCGTATGCGAGCCTAGTAGCCCTGGGAAGGGGCAAAGAGGTTCATGGTGACATTATCAAAGCTGGAATTGTACCAGATGTCATTCTGAACATTCCCTTGGTGTACATCTATGGCAAATATGAGCTTGGCAGCCCTAAAAAGGGCACAAAGGTCCATGGTGACATCGTCAAAGCTGGAATTGTATCACTAGATGTCACTCTAAACACTGCCTTGGTGGATATGTATGTGAAGGCAACCCTGGATCAAGTGGATGTCACTTTGGGTGACATGGTAGCTGGCACCATCATTCTCAAGAACTACAAGTTCCTGAATTCATTCTCGAAATGTTTTCTTTTGTTCTCTTGACATGTCCACGACAGTGCTTTACCTAGCTGCACATCAGATTTTCCTTCCCCAATGACTTCACTTGGGCAGTGATCTATGGATATGGCAACATGGCCCTCATGTTGGTCATCTGTAGAATGTGGCCAAAACTTGTTTTAAAAACACTCTTGATATAAACCAGTTTTGAGCCATCCAAATGCTTTTGGTTCTTGCCATGTATTTGTATTCTATGTTTTGCTATTTTTTTATAAAAAAAAAATAATATAAAGGGAAACACCTGGGAGCGACAGCTCACAAATCAGGCCCCTTGATTTGTTTTGCTGTATTTGTAATATATTTTCAATGCAGTGCAGCGAATCAATAAATTTAAATACAAAACCCAATAATTCATATTTATATAGATATAAAATGAAAAGTAAAGGAAAATAAATAAATAAAAACAAAATAACAGTAATAAACAAAAACAATAAAACCAAACATTAAACAAAAAAGCCTCTCCAATTCATATATATATTATATATATATACTAGGTACACGCCATGCATCCACGTCATATTGCAGTAGAACTATTTTAGTACACGTCATGCATCCATATCATAATGCAGTTAAACCACTTAGCCACATCATAGCCACGTCATAGCCACGTCATACTGTGGTACAATCACTTTACTACACGTCACCCCCTAGGTTTTACTATCACATTTCACTGTCACAACCTGGCATCTGGATTCGACTGCTTGACTGAAACGACTTGACCTTTGTCACGCACTTTTGACTATGGAGGCTGGGAGTAAAAATGTCGCAAACGACTCAAAAATGAGTCAAATACAGAGTAAAAAAACCCAGCTTGTATTGTAGTGCATTCAGTACAGGGTGGGAGGGCGGGGTTTATTCATGTTCAGATTTCTGACATGTACCCAAGTGACCCTCTTGCACAATACAAGTTAAATTGCAGCCTCATATTGTATCATCCATAATTATCCCAAGACGCCCAGCCGTCGCAGAGGCCTTTTCCCCCTTCAAGCCACCTTGCCACGCCCGAGCGTGGCAAGTGGGGCCGCCCCCCTTTGCGATGGTCAGGCGTGGCAAGAAAGGGCTACCTCTTGCCCTTGAGGCCACCTTGCCACGTCCCGGCGTCGCAAGATGATCCCGATGCTGGGGGGCGACACCTGGGCGCTGGGTTGCCACGCGGCGGCGTCACAAGCAGCGCCGGGGCGCCGCCGTGCCACGCCCTGACGTCGCAAATCAGCGCTGTGGTGCCGGCGTCGCACGCTCAGCGCCGCGCGGGGTGTGACCCCAATTGGAGTAAACATTATTAAGATCTACTGATGGGTAAAATTGAATCCTAAAGTGGAATGATAAACTACAGGCTGGTCCATCAAGATGCTTGTGTATACATATCTTGGATCTGTAATGTGCCAAGCTGTTCTTACGTGCCCATGATATCTTGCATGAGCGGCTGCCGTCACTAACCCCCCCTTTTTGCAGTAGTGGGTGCACGTGGTCCATGAGAGTCTCATATAGGTGATCGATGCCTAGGGCAAGCAACTGCTCGAATGGAGGAAGATGCGCTCGTGCTAGTGCTGGAAGAATATCTCGTGCAGATATAGGGCCCACCCTCAAAAGGGGGCAGTAGCCGTAAGGCGAAGTGGCTTTTAGTTACGCCGGCTTTGGCCGGAGTCTTCTCTCTCTCTCTCTCGTGCAGAGCGAAGATGTTGTTGGAAAGGGAAGATGCCAGTGTTGACGTGAGCAATGGGGTCCATGAGCAGGGGTCGTTGACTGCACAAAAAGCGGGATGCAAGGACATGGGCAATCAAAGCCCAGCTGCCCAAGAACGCAGAGGGGGAAGTGCTGAATATGGAGAGCAAGACTACACCTCCAAAAGAGATGGGAAGGACAACCTGTTGGCACGCTAGAGCCCCCTCGGATCCATCCAAAGCTCCCGGTCCCATAAGACGACCAAAATATTCATGATGGTAGCATCAAACCCAGACAATAATAGCAAAAACTCAGGGGTAGGGGGGTAAGTCCTGAGGAGATAGGATGGCCGCTGGATAAAGCATTTTGTGAGGATGCCATACGCTACCTGTAGGTCCCCGAGGTGAGGAATGAGGTCGGAATGAATGACATCTTGATCAAGGGCATTCTCCAAGAAAGAGGAAGTGAAAGAGGTGGTACCAAGGGGGACGCCCAAGACGCAAATGCCGTCAGACGGTGTGATGAAGTGTGTAGGAGGCACAAAGTCTGGGGGCAAACTGGCTGTAGACCACGCAACATACTTGCGAGGTTGAACTGATAGCCCCATACCCTGAAGCTGAGCGGCAAAGTGGTTGTACGCTGGAAGCACCTCAGAGGCTGGGCCAATGATGTGAGTGTCGTCAGCAACTGAGGGGAACTGGCACGTTGGGAATGCTGCTGCAGATGACATAAGGGTGCACAGATGTGCCATGGCAAACAAAGGTCCCCCTAAAGGATTGTCATGTCGGGTGCCAACTTCAGACCGGATGACAGTGTAGTCGCCTGTACAAGAATGGTGACTGTAGAAAAGGGGGGCTGTAGAACCATAGCACAATCTGACAAAAGGGATGAGCTGGTGAAAATCTCCTCCAGCTGAACAAAGTTCTTGGAAGATGGCGTTGCGGGAGACAGAGTTGAAAGCGTTTGCTACATCAACTTGAAACACAACCGATTCCGTATGAAGGTTGAGAATAGGCCGAATTTGAGATTGACAGGGCATGCCTAAATACGCTACGACGATAAGGTATGAGAATCTCAAACTTTATTTTTAGCCTCACAACCGCCTGGAGTGGCAACGCCAAACTGATGTGGGAAGAGGTGGGCAGATAATGCATCACGGTACTGCATGACAAGGGAACGACTGACAAGACGATACAAATTTACTTCCCCGATGGCAATGGGACGGATGCCATTTCTAGAGTGCTTGGTCATGGCTAGTAGCCGGGAGGCTCCGAGAATATGTGCCACTGGAGAAGGGATGTGGCCAACGGTGATGAAGGAACAGACTTGAAATAGTTGAGAGAAGCCACTAGCAGAGCGACAATAGTGTCCATAGAAGGTGGGGCAGGGGCAAATGGTGACATAGCGCGGGCTGCACATGAATACTCACCTACCTGTCCCAACATGAGGTTGTGCCGAAGACGTCTGTGAGCAAAAGGGTCTGGTTGTGAAGAAGTGTCAGTAGGAGCACGTCCTGCTAGGGCTTGTGCTTGGAGATAATGCTCTTCTTGAAGATTCTCCCAGTCTCCCGCGAGAAAGCGTTGGAGCCGGATTCGAGTATCTCTATGACCAGCCTCACCACCACGTGGTGGCAAGACCAAACACCACTGGGCAAACAACAAAAGAAGCTACCACGCCGACACGTTAGCAGGATCCCGGGCTAGTTTGTCTAAAGGCATGTGAAAGCAATGCTGGACCTCTTGACGAAGGGCCACCGGGATGCGTGTGTAGAGGCGGGGGCGGGGTAGGGCGGGGTAAATGAAAAGCTCCAAGGACATCCAACGAGGAGAGCCACGCCCATGCAGTGGGTGGAGGGGGAACTTGAAAAACACCGAGGGGAGTGGGCACAGAAGAACCATCATGGTTAGCTTGCCGAAAGGATGTGCAAGTGCATTGGCACGCAAGCCAAACCTCTGATTCGGGTGAAAAGACGACCGCAAGCCGAGCAAAGAATACGTTCTGTAGTGGGAACAACTGGTGATTGTGGAAATGGTGGAACCATTAGAAGGGGTGGAGCTGCTGGAGGAGACGGCAAAATGGAAGGTCCAGGGGCAGAAGGAGAGTAAGAATGTACCCGTTGTCTTGAGTGAGATGGAGAACCCGGTGGTGAGGTGACCTCTGAGAGACTTCGAGTGCAGCCATAAAGTCGGAGTGGAGGAAGAGCGGTGATGGGATTGTGCACGCCGGTTGGATCTTCAAGCAAGTGGTCCTGTTGTTGAGGAAGACAAACGCGGTCGGGTTGGTGTTGTGGCAAACTGCTAGCCGCCGTCACTACCACTGGGGCGTCTTGCTGGTGAGGTTGGGGTGAGGGGGATACCACTAGCTGGGGTAGGGGTACAGACGCTAGTGCTACCGCAGAAGGAGAATAAGACCAGGGTACAGGCACAGTGGATGTGGTACGAATGCGGGAGCGTCTTCCTGTCTAGGCTGGTTGTCGACTCTCCGCTGGGTGTTGCGGTACTTCATGAGGGAGCCCATCAAGGAGCCAATTTCCTTCATCCTGTAGGGATTTGGAGTTCATGGTCTGATTCGGAATTCTGAATAATAACACATGGTGCCCCTTCCTATACTATGACATGAACAAAGGTGGAAACTACTCTTGCACGGGTCAAAATGAGAACAACAATGAACTAGACAAATTCATGGTAGACTAGACATTCTATTATACCAGCTTTTGTGCATCATTGAAAATGGTGCTATGGAAGCAAACAGCTAAGGAATTTTCGATTCCTACAAAGGAGAGACAAAGAGCTCACTTGCAAGCACTTCCATTGGTAAACAAGGTTTCCTGTAGAGATACTACGGGACCTATTGCAACTTGGGTTGTGAAGTGGGTTTGAAGTTTGAACTTAGAACTTAGGTCGCCCATTATTACAGTGGTCTAAAGTCTAAAGGCTGGGATGTGTGCTACTCTTTCACAGATTCGACCGCCCAAGCTTCACAAGAAGAAGGGGGAGGACTTGCAGCTCGGTTGAAACGCTGGCACAAGCCTGAAATTGAGAGATACTGGGTTGGGAGATGGCAGGGGACTGTCGGCGTCTTCGTCATCCTATCTAGTTTCTGCTTTTGGGAGTATCTTCGATGGCATCCCCGTTGTCGAGTTCTTCTTGTCTCACTCAATTTCGTTCTCTCAACCCTTCTTCATCCCGCCCTTCGTCTCTGTCGCCTTGTCACTCTCGGGCTGCCTCTCGTTTGAATAAGCTAGGTAGGGAAGTAGGGGCCGCGGATTACCCATGTGCCCGTTTTGAGAAGTGCAGAGGAAATGAGGGTGGTGAGAGTCGACTAAGGTGCAAGGATTTGAGGTGGGCGGGGCAATCTCAGCGTAGAGACAAGCTTGCAAAACCTTTTCTGCTGCAAACCCCTCGGAAAAGCAGGGGGCCAGTCAATGCATTGCGCAGGGGAGAAAACCTTCCCAACGAGGGGTGGCAGACAGCCACCCTTCCATTTTTTGGAGTAGTAAAGGTCCCTGACCTTTCTCAGGTCACCCCTCTGAAGGCAGCAAAATGGGCCACCATCATCGCGGTCGCATGGACGGTCCTCTCCAAAGTGGCAGCGCTGACTGTTTTTAATCCAAGTCTGTGGGTGTATGCAAGCTGGTTGCTGGTAATATGGCCGTGGCCCGCAGCGATAACACTTGGAGTATGGACTCTTGTCACGGCAGCAAGATATTCCAAAAGTGAAGCTAAGGAATGGCAGCAGGTCCTGATTTTATTTGGGGCGCTTGTATGGTTGATTCTGGTCCCGCTGGCGCATTTCCAAAGGTTTGTAGACGGATGGCCTCTTCTCCTTTTCTCATTGTATGCCTTCTTTTTTCTTATCAGCTCCATAGTCCGATATCGGTTGTATGGGACCCTGAGTTCTAAGACAGACGACAAGCAGTGGGCGACGGCCTTTTCCCGAGTGGCCCAGATTTCCTTCATTGTCGCAGTTGTGGGGGGTCACTGGCTGGCTGCATTTGAGGCCCCTTTCTTGGCCTACAGTTGGAACTGGGAATGGCAGAGCAAGCTTGCAGCAGTGATCCTGACTTTGGCAGTGGTGTTACACTACAATGCGACATACTTCTTGGGGAAATATTTTGATCGATTGGTGAGGCCCCGAGCTGTGGTTATGTTCGGCCCTTATCGGATGGTGCGGCACCCCATATATGCAAGCTACATGCTGCTGTTTGCTGGGTATTGCTTGGCATTGAGATCATATTGGAGTCTCTTGCTTCTAACAGCTGCATGTGTTGCCTATTATGAACAGCGGACAAAGCTGGAAGAAGAGTTATTGATAGATACCTTTGGGGATCTTTACACTTCTTACAGGGAGCGTGTGAGGCACAAGTATTTGCCCTTTGTCTACTGAGGCAAGTAGCCGGTTACTGCAGGATTTAGGGTCATGTTTAAGGGCTTAAGGATTTTTCTGTGCACAGCGCCTTGGCGATTGCCAGCAATAGGCACATGTGATTTTGGCATGAGGCTCATGGAGAGGAGCAGAGTCTTTGGTTCTACTAAAGCCACTACAGAGTTTTGGCCTGGTGAGTCAAATATGTTGTGCGCAATACCAAGCAAACATGCAAAGGTACTTCGTATGTCAGATTGAGGGGCAATTCTGAATCCTTCCTTTGAGACTTCACACCTGATCAAAGTTGCCAAGCTTGGGGTGACCTGCCTGACTGGATTTTTGTTGCCTATCGGCGACAGAACACTGCTCAAGTTCAAAATTCCTTACTCTTTGGAAATCGCTTTAACAGCTTCAAATCCATCACAGTGATCTCCATATCCTTCCCTTTTTGCTTTTGTCTTTTTGACTTGCATCTACAGGCCATCCTCATATACAGCCACAATGCACTCTTTTTGTAGCAGACCACCTCTCACAAGATGTGACTCCGATCGCTGAAGCTATTACTCAATCACTTGGGTAAGATGCACATGTTATGATGAATTCCATGCAATGGTGAAGTAATCTGTTTAACTACACTCTAGTGTGAGGGAAATTGGATCCTGCTCCAGAAGATTGACAATAAGTGAACAAGAAGGGGTCTTCACAGTCATACCCAATGTTCAACGAATGCACAACAGCCATGAACCGCCTAAGGACCGGTGGTGCCAACTGCGGTGTGCGAGAGATGATGAAGATTGACTGCTGGATGGTAGCAGATAAAAACTGTGGTTGGCATGAGTAAATCAGGGCAGCCTCGTAGCCGGCTCTTGGGAGCCCTTCCAGGGCTATGATCCAATATGGTGCAGTCAGCCCATTCATTGTCAACTGCATGAAGGTTTTTCTCCTTTTAAAGGATGGCTTAACACACTATGGGGAACTCTCTTTCTTTGATGCAACTACATCAGATGACAGCAGAAAAGCTACCTTACTTCTATGATGCTTGCAGGTATGCAGTGGTTGTGTGGATTTATCTGCCTATGGTAGTTATTATACAGACAACCCTATCTTCAAATTGAGGATGCAGAATGCTTAAACCAACTTCTGATGGCCTGCCAGTCCGGTGATACTTAATGTGATGTCAGTGTTGTGGACACCACTGGTCCACTTACTGTATTGAATGATTAGCACATGAGAGGCCTAGCAGAGACTTGAGAGCGATCTAATGCTCTCATTCCTTACGGCAGCCCAAACAATGTGACCAAAGTAGCAGACTCCATGTGTAGAGGGACTACATGCTCTGATTGCACTGTAGAAAGAGAGGTTCTAGGGGATGGGTATAATTGCCTCTGCTGCCTTGGTTGGGGGCCTGTGTAACCATTGTGATGGTTGGCAACTGGAGGTCTATGCCATTCCTTGCCAGAGTGAGAGAGAGAGAGAGAGAGAGAGAGAAAGAGATAGAGAGACCCGTGTGGTTTGTGCTCACATTAGCTTGTGGCCCATATCCAACAGCTGAAAGGAGAGAAAAAGATGGAGAGAAGAGTCTGTAAGCCAGTAAATGTTTATCTTTGAGAGAAGGAGGTGGGCAAACATGTAGTGTAAATATGGTCTCAGACGCACTGGTGGAATGACAAGAACACACCTGCAATTTTCCTTTGAAGGTGGTGTTCTGGATGGCTATGCCAGGGATAGATGTGATTGTCGTTCCGTTGGGTGAATCAGCCAGTGTCAGCCCTGATGTCATGTCTACACTGGAAAGCACAAACCCAATCTGAGAAGCCTTCGCTACAATAGCCTGCTCTGCAGTTGCAATGAAGAAGGATGCCTCGGTAATATCGACAGCAGTTACGAAATCCCCGGACACCAACAGCTTAAAGGCCACCTGTGCCCATGAAAGATATGTCAACAAGAACTTCAACCGAATTCCAGGCTGAAATCTGCAAAATTGTTCAAGAACTGCACTAGTGACACATCTTACCCGACTATGCTAGATAATAAATTTAAGTTCCCCGGAAGGCCATCGCTACCTTCTCGTGTAAAACACACCCCATGAATCTCCGATAATATATGGTATCAATGATCGCAATCAATTAGGGATTTGTTGAGGATTCAGTCAGGTTGATCTCTCTCTCCACCCACCTCCACAAGCTGTAAGCGGGCAGCGGAAATCTCTTTCACCACCTCAACGATCGCAGCCTGACGTTGGGTTGCATTAACCACCGCAAGTCTGAATTTCTCCACATTATCGCCTGTGCTTCCATTGCCCTGGCTGAAATCGCCATTGATCCTTTGTAGCTTTGTCACTTCATCTGCCAGCGTCTGTAGCTCCGCAGTGATGTTGTCTGTTAATTTGCTGATTTGCCCACTCACATCAGTTAAAGTGCCTGCCTTGAGGGGATCGCCCAGTGCAATTCTGAAGGCGATTGAGTTCAATTCTCCCAGGGACTGGATCAGGTCACCGGCGGGACCAAGCAAAGAACAAATATCACGCGCGCTCTCACACACAGTTCTGGAGCCTTTGTTGATTTGCGTGACTCCATACGTGGGCAATGGACCGATGGCCTGAATTCCAGTATTGAGCACTGTGACGTTGGCTCCTTCGCCCCAACTTGGCAGCTGTGCAGTGTAGTTCGCTTCTTGGCATACCAGCCCAGCCTCAAAATGGAGTTTGAATTGCGCAGAGCTCCCAATTTCGTACCAGTGCCCTGCATAGGCTGCGATGTCCACAATATCAAACGTAGGCAACTCTGGACATGTTGTCACATTGGCCACTGCTCTCTCGCAAAAGGGACTTAGATTGAGGCCTTGCACTCCTATGTGTCCTAGAAGCACCAGGAGGGAGAGGACGAGGAGGAGCAGGTCAAACGGCACAGATCCTGCCTCTGTCATACTCCGTTTTGCTGTCGGCCCCATTACTTATATCAACCGGTCCAACTCTCTCTTTCTCTCTCTCAGGTATGAATCAGTACTGCAGTCTCCACAGGCAAACAGTGAGTCTGGTTTAAACTGCCCATTTCCTCCTCGTGTGGCTAGAGACACTTGGTCGGAAAAAGGTGACGATACAAAGACCGTAGGATCACAATCTTGAGGCTATTCTTCACTCAAGTCTACCCCAAGGAGGCTGGATTACAAACCATGCTGTTTCTTTTAGCAGCAGCTCAGTTGTTATATAACTAATTTTCAGGTGGCCACTGACTCTAACTAACTCAGTGGGAACTGCCCATCTGCTGGTAATGCAGGCTGCTTCCATGTTTTGGTCATGAAGAGAGCAGTTCCAGGAACAGGTAGTAGTGTCATTGAAGCCTGATTGTGCACTGTGATTGTCCACATTTCTCAGTTTCATCCCTTAAACATCACAAAGTTGGATTGGAATTTGGCATGTGCAGTTGCACATTTCCACCGTGGATACATCACACTGGACTGCTTTCTGAGGCCCAGCAATGCTGGCAAGTGGCTTGCCAGCAGGAGAGAATAGCTGAACTCTCCCTATCACACATACACATGATATAGATGCTCTGTCTTGTCCTTCTAAGAAAGTTGGGGCGCCCCAGAACAGTGAGTGGCACTACTACAGCATGCCTGTAGAACTGGTGATCCTGTTTAGCTCTGATCCCTTCCAATCCTGTTCAGCTTAGTGTGGAGCATACGTTGCGTGGCGTTGAGTTTGATTAATAGTGATGCACTTGACCATCACATGATGCATCTTGAACCAATCTCTTTCCTTTTCACGTAGAATTTCAATGGGAGCATGTACCTCCAGCAATGACAAGAACAAAGACCAAAGATGGTAGTCTATGAATTTGGATTATCTATTATACCAGTCCAAAAACAGGAGCGTGCATATGAGAACAGAGAAAATTAGAATGATGTAAAGGCGGCTACTGCTGTTGCGCTTCTGGGTTTTGGTCAGCTCTTTGTTGCCTTTATCAACATTTTGTGTGGCCTCCACTGCCTGTCCACCATGACCACATCAGTCTGGGTTACATGACTCGACACATAACTTATTGCATACTGTAGTAGATACAGTTTGCTCCACAACATTAAGCACAAAGATACAGTGATTGCACTCAACAATTATGAGCTACCAGCTCCATGTTCCATCTTATGAGTTGCATGAGTATGTAATGTAGCCCTGGATATAGCTACTCAGTTGTTTCACAATGCAAATAGACCCAAAATTGAAAACTACCTGTTGATACAACAGCTCTATTTGCTGAGCTTGCTGCAGCACATGGGTAGAGAACAAATGGTTTAGCGCTGACATCTCCAGCATCTTTCTCTCAGTGTCTTGCACGGCATCCATCATGTTTGTAAGCTCTACCTGTAAAATTCACCATTAGAAATCTACTACAAAAGCATGTCGTTTTAATTCGGAGCCACAAACATGCCAGAGATGCTTGCAGTTTGGACAGTCCAGCCAATGCCGAAATCAGCCAAACACAGACGAGGCCTGCTGATTTGTTGAAATTCATCACAAGAGCCATTCTACTACTTGACTTATAACCTGTTAGTGTAATTTGGCAACCAGCACAAAACAGGGACTTAAAGCCCTAGGATCAACAACTATTGCACTTGCCCACTGTACGCAATAGCATACAATGTCCCCAAGGCCATCCCGGTAGAGAACACTGCCACACACAACCACCAAAACCAAAATAAGAAATATCTGTCACCTGTAGGGCACGGGTTTCTTCATCAAGCATCTCTTGCCGGGTTTCGAGTGCCTCCGGTTGAGAGTTGTAATGTTCTGATAGCCAGTCTCTTGAGTAAATGCTTTGATCCATTTGCAATGTTGTGTCAGGCTCAGATGGGGGCAGAAGTTTAAGGCCCCGCCGGCGCTTGGGTAAACGTCGTTCGATAGCATCCTGAAACCGGACAGCCCGGAGACGGTCAAAGAGCGCTGTGACAGAATGGAGGCGCTCGCTCAAAATCAGCACCTGAAACATGAGTGATACTCCCTCATTAGATGATTGATGTGCAATCCAACCCCAAGAAGTCAGTCAGATGTAACAAACCCTCTCTCCCTCTCTGAGAAACATTGCATTCTTACAGCAGATTGCCCATGTCAACTCTAAATGTGTCTTCACACAAGCAAAGTCCGTAGTGCAATGACAAAGCCTGTGCTCAATGTAGTAAAAGTAGACTGAACATCCCAGAGGGCCCATGAGACGCGGTACAAGAGAAACCTACAAATGAACCCCCAAAGTTGCATCCAGAAGCAGGTGAGCTCTAAGCACTTTGGGTCCCAATATCGTCTCTGATAACATAGTATGTAGGCCATGAGAAGAAAACTGACATTTTGTCTGAGATGGTGCTCATTGCATAGATCTTATCCTCGTGAGATCTCTTCTTCCATCCTCCTGTCCTAATCCGTAGAGCACTAGAACTAGTTCCACACAGTTTTCAAGATTGATGTAGAAAATCTAGAGGAGAGACAGAGAGGTATGATCATGTGGCTGGTTCTGATGCCGGGAGGTCTCTTTCGTAAAATTGTTTTATGGTATGGGATGGCTAATTGGTCCCAATATCTGTTTGCTGTAGCCTTGTGGCCATTGACCCCGCACCCAGTTTGAGCGGAACACAAAGGGACAGAGACGACCTTTGTCAGGGGCTGACGCAGGTAGTATGACTTACCTTGGAACAGACAATTGATCCGAGTTTTCCAGATATCCTCAATCTGCTGTGCGAGATTTGCCCAATAACTAGGCTCCAAAAGGGCCTGGGCTTTTGGCTCATCCTTGAGATTTTCAAAGATGGTAAAGAGAGGTACAGGCACAAATCCCTTGATGGATATGAAGAAAAAGAGGGCACCCTGTAAGGGTCTGTATTAATAAATAACCTTGTCATTTGAACTACCAAGTAGGCAACATCAGAGGCACTTCTAATTCTATACAAAAGAGCACCCTGAAGCCCTACTCTATAGATTGTACTCATAAGACATTGTTTGCCATAGCCTTGTGGCCATTGACCCCGCGCCCAGTTTGAGCGGGAACAAAAGGCGCAGAACCTACCTCTGTCAGGGGCTGACGTTGGTAGTAAGACTTACCTCCATATAAAGAATTAATCCGGGTTTTCCAGATATCCTCTAGAAATCCCTTCACACAAGCATCAATCTGCTGTGTGTGATTTGCCCAAAAACTAGGCCTCAGGGCCCTACTCTATAGAGAGAACATCTGAGCACAGAAAATCTATGGCTTGCGCCCGAGGATGTAAGACTAATCTTTCTACCCAGGGAATTTTACACCTTCCTCTACCAGCTCTTGGGTATAAACGGAAATTCGCACTTAGAGCGGGCTATCCTAGATGTGAGGGATCTTTCAAGGAGGATCACAGTCAGATTGTACTCATAAGACGTTGTTTGCCGTACCTTGTGGCCATTGACCCCCGCGCCCAGTTTGTAGCGGGAACAAAAGGGACAGACCTACCTCTGTCAGGGCTGACGTTGGGGGGGATAAGACTTACCTCCATATAAAGAATTAATCCGGGTTTTCCAGATATCCTCTAGAATCCCTCTTCACACAAGCATCAATCTGCTGTGTGTGATTTGCCCAAAAACTAGGCCTCAGGAGGGCCTGGCTTTTGGCTCAGCCTCGAGACTTTCAAAGTTGGTAAACAGGGTACGGCACAATTCCCTTCATAGATTTGAAGAGAGCGTCTCTTTGGTGAGAGAACCCCGGACATGTATCAGAAAATGAATACTGTCTTCAGATTGCCCACACAACGGGCAATTGCCCTCTCCCTTTCTCTCTCTGCTTCTGTTTGCTGTTCAAGGTAGGCTTCCTGCCCTGAGTTTAAATTTCAGTCTAGTGCCGAGATATGGGTAACCCTTGAGGTCCTCCATATGTCCTCCCCCATGTCACAAGACTGGAAACAGTTCAGGGAAGATTTCGTCCTAACTTCATTTTCATTCAGACATTCATGGCAACAGACATGGCTGAGGACACTACAGCCTCTAAGTCAGATTTATCCAGCAGTTCAATACTTGCGGATCCAGGTCCAGGTCCTTTGAGGATCTCTTCTACTCTCTTCTGCCAGGACTTGGCCTGTTTGACAGGGCGGTCCTGTTTCCAAGATATAGAGTCGATAATTAGGATATCTGGTGTTGGGTATATGTTGCAGCTGACCCCCCATCTGACCTTGAATTCATCTTGTCGGGAGCATTAGGACGGAATGCCAAACTCACCCCGAACAGCCACATTGGCTGTTTTGGAGCATGCTGACATACACTCCTTAAGCACCCCCACTTGAATGGATTCTAGAGACTTAGCCTGGTTGGAGTTATCAACCCATATAGCAGATCCGTACTCCAAGGCAGGTCTAATAACGCGACAAAGCATGGTTTTTCTTAACCTCAGAGTTGACCCCTCTGCAGTGGAAAAATTTAGTGAGCCCCAGAGCTTTGCCCTTGCCAGTTTGAACAACTTTCCGGATATGTGCATCCCAATTACAATTGGAGGAGAACTCAACGCCCAGGTAAGTGTAGGAAGGGAGGACCGGGATCTCTTGGCTACCCCACTGCCACTTAAGATCACTTCCTCCCTCTCCTCTGTCGTTGAATGCTACCACTGCACATTTGCTGACATTAGCCTCTAGCCCCCAAAGATCAAAGTATCTCTTCGCGCAATCAATCAACTCCTGGAGATTGGTTGGAGTCTCCCCTATGCCTGCGAAGTCATCCGCAAACATAAGGGCTGGTATGGTGGTATCACCCACCCTTAACCCAAATCCCTCACTTTCCACATCCTCGAGGAGTTGATTGATGAAAACATTGAAGAGCAGAGGGGAGAGAGTACATCCTTGAGCTACACCTTGGTCTATGTCAAAGAAGTTGGACTTCTGTCTGTTAACAGTGACACAGCTTTTGGTGTGAGCATACAAGTTGTGGACAACTCTCCACATCTTTCCCTTGATCCCACAAGACCAGAGGCGGAACCATAGGCCATCTCTCCACACTGTGTCATAAGCCTTTTTGACATCCAGGAAAAAGACATAAGTGGGTTTCCCTTCTTTTTTCCTTCCCTGGATAATCTGGCTTAGAGTGAAGATATGATCCACACAGCCCCTGTTTCGCCGAAAGCCAGCTTGGCCTTCGTGGAAACAACCTCTAGACTCCAGATCAACCTCGAGACGAGTACTTATAACTCTGCAGAATTTCTTGCCAACAGCATTGAGGAGCGTGACGCCACGGTAGTTCCCCGGTTCTTCTCTGTCACCCTTCTTGTATAGATTGACAATGACCCCCTGTCGCCAGCGAAAGGGGATCATTTCAGTCTTCCAGATAAGGTTAAAGAGGAGAACTAGGGCCTCTATCATGGGATCGCCACCGTGCTTGATAAGCTCGTTGACAATACCATCAGGTCCACCAGCTTTATATCCATTTAAATGTTCAATTGCTTCCACAATCTCAGAAGAACTAATGGGAGCATTATAAGCCATTGAAATATACTCCAGTTCATCAGGGCTGTTTTGAATCATAGGAACAGTTTTTCCAACTGTGTCCCTCCATTCAGCAGAAGACCCCTCACTGTTAGACCTAGAAGTTCTGCCAAGGATACTGTAGTGAGTTTCAAAGGTTTTGACAATGTCAACCGATGAAGTCACCACTGCACCTTTGGTAGTCTTCAGCGCTTGTACTTGCTGACCGTTTTTCGGTTTGTACAAACGTTGAAGGGCCAACCAGAATTTCTTGTCATTACCACCATGGTGGTTTGAGTTTATTTCACTGTATAACTTGTCCCAGTATAATTTCTTCTGAGACCTAACAAGCTGATTGATATCTTTACGGAGCTGGTAGTACCTCGCCCACAATTCTCTGTTGGTTTCCAAATTGCAGCACTCTTTATAGAGGGCTCGTCTCTCAGCTATCTTGAGTTTAATCTCATTAGTCCACCAATTAACTGCTCTACCGCAGACAATGAGTTTCCTCCCAATGATCTTGTCAGCCATGGAGGAAACGAAACTCTCCCAAGAGTCCACTGCTCTTTCGACTTCATTTCTTGCGTTAACAGAGCGTGACTGAAGTTCTTGGAGCGATTGGACAAAATGAGGGAGAGCCTCTTGCAAGGCCTGGACGTACTCAGCCTTGACCTCCTCATTGTGGAATTTTCTATGCGCCACTTCCGAATCAAACGTTTCACAGATCTCTTGGTGGTGGGAAAACACCTTTTGATCTCAGTCCAAACCAGGAAGTGGTCAGAGGTACCAATATCAGTTCTGTCGATCAACACATTGGCACACTGGGGGAACAAAATTTTGTCCATTATGATATAGTCCACAATGGAACGTTCCCCAGTTTGGGGTTTCTCACGAGTCCACTGCACTTGGTCACCTCTTGTCCTGTTATTCAAGGTCAAAAGCTGAAGCTCTTCTAGACAGTTAATTAACCGTCTGCCATTAGAATTCAGCTCGTCGTCACCAAAAGGTCCAATGATATCGTCCTGATGGATCCCTTTGCCCACCCGGGCATTGAAGTCCCCCAATAGTACCACCTGACCTTTGGCAAGGAACGAAGCACAGTCCAGCTTTACATCTTCGAAGGCCTTGTCTGCGTCAGCACTAAGGGTCCCCTCTGTGGGCATGTAAACACAACCAACAAAGAGGTCCTTTGTACTCATGCCGCCCTTCAAATTCAGTTTTAGCCAGATACTATGCTCGTACCTCAAACCCTTGTTGATAATTTCACAATTGTCAAACAAGAAATCACGGACAAAGAATCCGACCCCTTTTTGACCGCGTTTGGCAGAGGCTGCCTTGGGCATCTCTCTCGTGAGAGTACCAAGGACAATGAATCAGAAAATGAACATTGTCTTGAGGTTGCCCACACAACGGGCCATTGCAATCCCTCTTTCCTCTCTGCATCTGTTTGCTGTTCAAAGGTAGGCTTCCCGCCCTGAGTTTAAATTTCAGTGTAGTGCCGAGGGTGGGTAAACCCTTGAGGTCATCCATGATATCCTCTCCCATGTCACAGACTGGAAACAAGTTCAGGGAAGTTTTCTGCCCGACTTCATTTTCATCAGACAATTTCCTGGCCACAGACATGGCTTTGGACACTACAGCCTCTAAGTCAGATTTATCCAGCAGGGTCAAGACTTGCAGGCCTAGATTCAGATCCTTGAGAATCTCTTCTACTCTCTTCCACTGGGCGCGGGGTCAATGGCCACAAGGCTACGGCAAACAACGTCTTATGAGTACAATCTCTTCCACCAGGACTTAGCCTGTTTGACAGGGCAATCCTGCTTCCAAGATATAGAGTCGATTAACTTAGGATATCTGATATTAGACATATGTTGCAGCTGACCCCACCATCTGACCTTGAATTCATCTTGTCGGGAGCTTAAGGAAGGGATGCCAAACTCACCCCGAACAGCCACATTTGGCTGTTTTGGAGCATGCTGACGTGCACTTCTTAAGCACCCCCACTTGAATGGATTCTAGAGACTTAGCCCATACTGCAGATGCGTACTCCAAGGCAGGCCTAATAACGCGGCAAAGCATGGGAGAGAGATTGTACTCATAAGACGTTGTTTGCCGTAGCCTTGTGGCCATTGACCCCGCGCCCAGTTTGAGCGGGAACAAAAGGAACAGAACCTACCTCTGTCAGGGGCTGACGTTGGTAGTAAGACTTACCTTCATATAAAGAATTAATCCGGGTTTTCCAGATATCCTCTAGAAATCCCTTCACACAAGCATCAATCTGCTGTGTGTGATTTGCCCAAAAACTAGGCCTCAGGAGGGCCTGGGCTTTTGGCTCAGCCTCGAGACTTTCAAAGTTGGTAAACAGGGGTACAGGCACAATTCCCTTGATAGAGTTGAAGAGAGCGTCTCTTTGGTGAGAGAACCCCGGACAGTGTATCAGAAAATGAATACTGGGCATGGGAGAGAGAGACAGAGAGAGATATAGAGCATGAAGAAGTGCAGGTGCAAATTCAAGCAGTCAACATACCAAGCCATGTTGGTGAGCAACAAGGTCTGCATTTTGAGAGCTTCTACCCAGACCTTGCAACCATCCTGTTCCCTGTGCTCGCTTCTCTTCCATTCCAATGCTATCCTTGAGAACCTCAATGCGCTCCCGACATGCCTTCACAAACAGACCTACCTGCAACAAAAAGAAGCCGTTAATTTGTATGCAGATGCATACATGCTTGGCAATAACTTGCATTTGTCAGAATGCAACAAGGTCAGTTCATATTTAGAAATATTTAAAAGCATCAGGTTAGGGGAATGTCTTCAGGTGTTGAAGCAGTCAACTTGGCAACCAAGCCACCTTATGATTCATTTGTGTGAATATGTGAAAGAGAATATAAGTCTCACCTCATTTTCAATCTTGTCACGATCTTGCTCTGTGCTTCGATGCTTATCAGCATAGTCTTTGCCATGCATCATCACAAAGGAATGCATGGCCCGTATGTTTCCCAGCTGCATTCGCCCCATCCTCCCATCTCAATCATTCCCGTCGTTGCAATGTATTTGTGTGTCTGCACTCAACTTAGATTTGACAAAGGATCCTACCCGAATTCACAGCCTACTTGACCCAACGTGATGCATTTCCTAACAGCAAATGTGCTGATGGGGAAATAATCGCCACACTCGAGTCAGCGAAAGATGCTACCGTAGTCTTCTGAAGTTACAGTTCTATCAAAAGTTTGCTACTTACAATCTCGATGGCTGTCAGGGTGAAAGTTGAGCGCTGGGCAGTTGTATGCAAGATGAGAGATGCTGACACTTTCGCCATTTTTGTCTGCATCCACATCGATGGTCAATTAAACACTGCATTTCCCCCTCCCTCTCTCTCCACACAAAAGAGTCTGCATCCACAAGACCTAGCAAACAGAGTATTGCAATCCAACAGACAGAAACGTGAATTCTGGGAGGAGGCACTAGAGTTACAAATTCTGCTACTCTGAATTCACTCGCAATACCTCATCATATTGAAGCTTGAGGGCAGCTGATCGGACCGCTTCCCGGTAGCTTCCCGTCAAATCCTTAGCACTCGCCATCCTTAAATCAGACCAAAACAACCCCACCTAACTTGCCTTACTGACCCCAGCTTCGGATACCCCCAACATGACCTACACTTGCTCTGATCCGACACAGGAAAAACCCATAATCCGGCATGGAATGCAGTTGTAAGCGGATTCCGGAGCGAACTGCTCATCAAAATGGATATGGGTGCTGGCGCAAATCACTCAGGGAGTGCGAATCGCTCAAAGAGATCTCTGCCAAATCACAAACTGATTTCCACCAGCTGATTTCTTCCCCTGCCCACCCCCCACAAAACCCTAAAATGCGTGGGAAAACTATTAGTTGCACCTGTGATTGGAATAGTTCGTCTGAAATATGGACGATCGTTCATTTTCTCCAGCGACGGGGCTTTGTGGCTCTCGATTCTCTCTAGGGCTGCTTTGTTCGGACTGTGCATCTTGAATCCGGCGTTGAAGAGAGACACAGAGAATTTCATCAGACGTGTTGGTAATCGTCAGTCTGCGAAGGAATTGGTTCGAGACAAGGATATCCGGATTGGGTGTTGGAGTGGAAGAGATTTAGAAAGGTGGGCGACATGGAGGACCAAGAGGCGACCCAGGATGCAAAGCTGGTGCTAGCGCACAAGCTTTTTCTCCTGCGGTCTTCTGATGTACCAGACATTGAGAAATCGCAACTGAAGGATGAGGTGATGGTAGTGATCCGTGCGGATGACATGGTGGGGCTGTACGAAAGCTGCTGCCAGGAGCTTGGCTGGGATCTCGAACAAGCTCTTTTGGAGTCGATGCAGGCTAAGATTGCGGATGACGTGAAGAAATTAGAAGATAGGATCACAGACGCTGAGGAAAATTTAGGGGAGAGTGAGGTTCGTGAGGCATTGTTGGCCAAGGCCCTGTACTACATTCGCATTGGTGACAAAGAGAAGGCCTTGGAGCAGCTGAAAGTGACTGAAGGGAAGACGGTGGCGGTGGGCCAGAAGATGGACCTAGTTTTCCACAGTTTGAGACTGGGGTTTTTCTTCCTGGATTTCAACCTAATTTCCACGAACATCGAGAAGGCCAAGAGCTTGTTCAACGAAGGAGGTGACTGGGAACGGAAAAACAGGCTCAAAGTGTACGAGGGTTTGTACTGCATGGCGACCCGCAACTTCAAGCAAGCAGCCACACTGTTTCTGGACTCCATATCCACATTCACTACGTATGAGCTTTTCTCATATGACACCTTCATATTATATACGGTGCTCACCAGCATCATCTCACTCGACCGGGTCTTTCTGAAACAGAAGGTGGTAGATGCTCCGGAGATTTTGACCGTGATTGGTAAGATCCCGAATCTCTCTGACTTTCTGAACGCCCTCTATGGTTGCCATTACAAGACATTCTTCGTAGCCTTTGCCGGTCTTACAGAGAAAATTACGTTGGACCGATACTTGCATCCTCACTTCCGGTACTATATGCGAGAGGTGCGGTCTGTGGCCTACTCACAGTTTCTAGAGTCTTACAAGAGCGTGACTATGGAGGCCATGGCCAAGGCCTTCGGAGTAAGCGTTGCCTTTCTGGATATGGAGTTATCACGTTTTATAGCTGCGGGGAGGCTGAATTGCAAGATTGACAAGGTGGCTGGTGTCTTGGAAACCAATAGACCAGATGCAAAAAATGCTCTCTACCAAGGAACAATCAAGCAAGGGGACTTCCTGCTTAACCGCATCCAGAAGCTATCCAGAGTAATTGACCTGTGATTTCTAAGAGATGAACTTTTAGCTGAGGTGAAGGTCATAAATCTGACTATTTTAGGTGCCAGGGAAGGCAGAATTTTGACCATGGGGATGTGACTAGTCCATCATCTAATAAAACCTCTAGGCTCTTGCTGTTTGACAGCAGATTGTTGGGCCCGTCCTGCTGTGCCAAGGGGCCAAAATGGACTAATGCCTGGGGTTTCTCAGGATCGTCTAGGTTCAGCCTGTAGATGGAAGTCATTTGATTCCAGACATGTATTCCAATCAATTTGGATACCTTCACACTTCTTGCAAAGTACTAGTTTCTCTTTTGAATTTTGTTGAGCAATCAGTACCACAATGTCAATTTTAATGTAGCTTGCTTGGCGAGTTTTGTTGAATTGAGATTGCCAAGGATTAGTCTGTGCTTAATTGCCTGGTAATGATCCCTGGGCAGAGTTGTTCTGAGAGTTCCATCATTTTTGTGGCAGTTTGAAAGTTCACTCTACAGCACTGTCCAAGAGTCCTCCTGAATGTGACATCGCAATCTGTCTCTGTCATTACAGTTACTTCTTTGTCTATCTCTTCCACCCTCTTTGAACTAGGGTTGCATCTTGATAAGTATATGAGGGGAACATTGCCTCCCTCATTTACGACAACATATGTATATATATACCTAAATGTCTGTTTGTCTGCAATATCGTGCTCAGTTCAAGTCATGATACATAAACATCAATGAATGCAAATTTCTTGGGTGGCACAGTGCTTGAGGTGCTCATTTTCAAAGTCTCGCTCGAGTACAAGCTGTAATCAGGCTACTTCCTGATGACAGTGCTTGTCAACAGCACTGACCCTTGTCAGTGTTCGGGAACTTTGAATCCTTGCAATTCTTATGTTGTCTCAAGACAGGATGATCTTGGCAAGAGCCCGTTTATAACCTGGTACTATAGTGGTTGAAAGGTAGCCATTTGGATTCTGAAGATGACGATATTTTGGTTTCAGACCAACATACAAAGAATGTATCAGAGAAACGGGATGTAAAGAGAGGAGTTGCAGCTACAACCAAGTTCATTGCACTCAGTTGTGTACTGCTACAGTTGATAAATGCAAGCGGCTTAA
The DNA here is from genome assembly GCA_030704615.1 of Takakia lepidozioides. Classification (NCBI taxonomy): domain Eukaryota; kingdom Viridiplantae; phylum Streptophyta; class Takakiopsida; order Takakiales; family Takakiaceae; genus Takakia; species Takakia lepidozioides. The sequence goes on from CM060733.1 coordinate 60,759,553, forward strand.
TTCTGCACGTATTGCAAAGCTAAAAGTTCACGAGGGAAAGACTACACGTGATTTACCGAAGTGGTTTAGGCATGGCCTTTGCTCCATTATTAGATTCACTATGCTCCACCAGCGAACAGTATCAAGACGATTAAAATGCAATTATGAAGGCTGTTGAAACGATTTGTTGAAGGTTTGCCAGGTTCATCAATCCATAGCAACTCATCGAGCGCTGTAGGCCAGGGCGTAGGAACAGGAAGTCGTGAAGCGAGCACAAGCTGTTCACAATTGCGCAATAGCTTCAACAGCTTCAAACATGCCAGCCCAGTAGCTCACAATTTTAACAACTAAATCGCATGATATGTACCCCACACACTAAGGTGAGAAGAGGACATCATCTGAAACCAAAGTCAAAGTGATACTCTGGTGAAACAGCCGCATCATGAGAGAGGGGTATCACAGTTTGGCAGATCAATGATCGGTGGGGTCTATCATGACTGTGAAGGGAAGCTGGGCTTGATGACATTATGCATCTGAGACATCCGGATCCTCTACGCAGCACTGAATGGGGTGGTTCAACACTAGTGGGATGCTGGCGGTAGCAGTTCTGATGACCAGTGGTGTGGCCATTTGAGGTGAAGAAGTGCCAAAGTGGCCCTGTCCATCGCACACCTGCGGGAGGACGCTACGCTGGAATCTGAACAGTAGAGCATCCTAGTGAGATTATGAAGCATTTGTAATGTAAAGTTTGGCAGTGACACAGAGTGCTGTACTGATCTTGAGCTTCACAGTCCACACTCCACACTCGGAATTCATCACACTGTTTTAGGGCTCAGGGAGGGGGAGAATGGACGGGAATTTGTGGCAGATGTGAGGACTGCGCAGGGTGAGTTCGTGATTTCCTCTGAGATCTGCAGGTAATGTACCCTGTACTTGGTCAGATCATTTTTGGCTCTGCTCTACTGATTAGATGTTCTTCACTGGGGTTTTTGGGGGGCTCTGGGAACTATGTTGGGAGCTGGACCTTCAGACTGGAAGGCACTGCTCGCTCTCAGAAGTCAAGTTATAAACAGCATCTGGATGGCGGCAATGTTTCTTTAAATCTTGCAAACATGAGAATATGTGGAAGGGCAGAATTTTCGTGCTCGGGGTAGCTGCAGCCTCCCCTACGATGATATGCATGTCCTGTATGAAAGTCCCAAGGGTTTCTCGCTGTCGTGGCTCTGAACTGCCCTGCTATTATCAGATTTCTTGACTCCGAATTGTGCTCTTGGTTCAATTTGAGGACATACCTGCAGTCTGCTGTCACGCTGGAAAATAATCGCTGAATAGACTTAGGCCTTTTCTTTGCACAGGTTTGGATTCCATGGTGGCTAGGTGAAGGTAGGTAGACTACATGCTTCTCTAGCCTGTTCTGCTTGGAGAAATGTTTGCTTCAGATATATCTGAATGGAACGCTTACTGATTTGCTGAAGAATGGAGGCCCATTATGGTCTTTGAAGTATCTTCTTGTGATGCGGGTGTGCAATGCATGGGAGTACTGCCAAAGATGGAGTGCTCCAGATCTGTAAGACGGTTCTTCTACTCTTGGATATCTCTGGGCGGGAGTGTCTTGAGCATGATTCATACCCTGGCACTTTTGTGTGGGCATTATCTACAGGTTGGAGATCTGAAGTAGGATCTTCTGATGAGGTCACTTCAAAGAGCCTGTACATCTCACAGCACTATGTAGATGGGTAGATGCAATGGAGGGTATGTTGATTCCAGGACTGCCAAATGACATGGCACAAATGTGCCTGGCTAGGGTTCCCAGACTGAAGTACCCTGCACTGAGTGCTGTGTGCAAGGCATGGCAATCTCTTTTTAAAAGTCCAGAACTGTTTAAGATGCGGTCAAAGCTTGACCAGGTGGACCCATGGTTGCTGGTGCTTTGTGAAGACTCCCGAATGGAGGATGGGCTGGATGACATTGTCTCATTTCTGGCGTTTGACTTGAAATTAAGGAAGCGATGCCGGATCCCACTGCCGGACTCAGAGGAACTAGTTCAGCGCTTGCAATATGGTGGCTTGAAGTGTGCCTCCATGGGCTACCTCTTCTTTGTTCTGGGAGGTGCAGTGAGGGATGACCTGGGGCTGCACGGTCAACGGACCGTCAACATTTTCAACACTGTGACCAATGAGTGGTCACAGGGTGCCAGCATGACGGTGGCCAGGTCTGTGCTCTATATACCATGGTCTCCTTTCTCTTGTACCATGCAGGTGTGCATGTGGCACTCTTCAGTATTTGCAGAAATTGAGTGGACTTCAGTAACCATATTATTTCCTCTCGCAATAACTTTACGATGAAACAGAAGTATATGCCGTGGACAACTGCTCATTGTATCTGATACTTGATCATTCCTGGTCAGGTCATATTTTGCGTGTGGAGTCATCAACAGTTGCCTGTTTGTTGCGGGTGGGTACAATGCAGCTGGGGAAGTGGAATTGTCAGGAGAGGTCTATGACATGAAAACCAATGAGTGGTCATTGATTGCACCCATGCCCTATGGGCTAGCCAACATTGAGAGTGATGCAATATTTCAAGGGAGGTTGTTTATCAAGGGACGATTGTTGGCAGGTGTTGATGATGAGAGAAAGGTGTTGGTTTATGAACCAATCTCAAATACATGGGAGGAGAATGAAAAGTTGGAAAGCAGTTTGCTAGATGGAGAGTTTGCCGCAACTGACCATGACTTGTATGTCATGAACCGGTCCAACTACATTGGCAAGTACAATGAGGATGCTGCCCAGTGGCAGCAAGTTGGCAACATTTCCCTCTACTTTCTGCCCTTTGACTGCCCATCAAAACGTTCAATAGGATTTGGAGAGGAGGTTTTCTTTTTGAATAACTTGGCTGGGGAGTCCATGGATCTCTATCAGTGTAATGTTGTGCATCAAGTGCTACCCAAGGTCTTTTGGCAATGGCAGGGTGCTATCATTCAGGCTTGATTGCAGGCACTTCACATCTCTGTCAATTTTGCTTTGCTTGTCCTTGTTATGGAGGGGCAAAGGGGTCCTGGTGGCACTCTTTCCTGCTCCACTTACATGGAGAGGACATATTGCAGATGGGGGTTACATCAGAAACTGATCCAAGGGGAGGAACTTGGACACACGGAGGGGAAAACTTAAAGACGGGAAAGAATGAATTTCTTGTGGAGGTCTTGCTGATCATCAGTTACTTAGGATCCCATCTTTTATCTGTTATGATATAATGTTATGAGACACGCTTGAATTTCATGTTGATGCTGGTGTATATATTCCTGCTCCTCATTTGTACGAGCTTTGTCATATGGAGTGTGCCGCACGAAGTGGACCTCTTTTTCTCTCTCTAATAAGGCCGCAACCTTCCTGGCATTCGCTCTGGGGGGTTCTCATCTCTGGACTGTCACTACCCTGAGAGTCTGGTACCAAAGATGTCTTATGACCCTTACCATCATCCCATAAGCCCTTTTGGGTCTTCTGCAGAAAATTACATTCTCTGAGGATCCTGGGGTCTGAGAGCAGTTGGGCTTGATCTGTATTTCAGGATGTTTGGATAAACTCCAGACAACTTTCCACTTCCTGTAGTAAACGTGGCCACAGTCCGCTTGCATTAGTCTATGAATAGGCCCATCCAGCTTAAATAATCAATCAATGTTATTCTAGCGACGACCGAAGGTCGGAAGCTAGTTTAGCGTAGAGCAGGAATAGGGTGGCCTAGTGCCACGCCATCGTCGCTTGTAGCCACGTAATCGTAGCCACGTCATCATCGCCACGTTTCGTCGCCACTTCATCAACGTCGATGTTTTTGGACCGTGCCCTGACTGCCCAAAAACCCCCTTGAACGGCCTGAACGGCCATGAGTGAGAGAGGGAGTGTGTAATAGGAGAGAGAGGAGAGGTAGACTTTGTCTCTGCCTGTTGCGATTTACCGACGTGAAGATTCCAGATGTGAGAGACTTGCCCAGGACTAGGGAAAAACAGAATTGTCTTGGCCTTGTTTGAGCGTGTTATAGGAGACAGAGGAGAGATAGACTTTGTCTCTCCCTGTTGCGATTTACCGACTTGGAGATTCCAGATGTGAGAGACTTGCCCAGAACTAGGGACAAACAGAATTGTCTTGTTGCTTGAAACAGCTGTGGTCTGTCTAGGGCATCGGTACTATGGAGAGAGTTCTCCCTTCCTCAACTGACGACTGACAACCTCAATTATCTGTCATCAAAGCGGGCTCTTTTTGATCTGGCAGAGCAGGTCTCTTTCTCCTGTCTTGATGTCTCTGCAGGTGAGTGACCTGATCAATTGCAGGGTTTGCATTTTCACACCCGAAATTTTTCTGGCCATCAAGGATGTGGCATCTTCCCACATAGACAGAGGTCAGCTATTAATTGTACACTGTTTTACACCTGGATGATCTGCCTTGCAACAGCCTGTAAATCCATACTTAACTCTTGCTTTTTGGTGTTGTTTTTTGCCTGCCAGCCACCCTCCCTCGTCTGTCCAGCTTTCAGGCTCTTTATTTTACTGCCAAGTAAGTGCTTAACTTAATGGGGTTTGCCATAAGGAGGCTATTCATTGATGTGATTATGTCCTGGATCTCATATCTCTCAGATGAACTAATGGGAGCGTTGTAAGCCTTTGAAATATACTCCAATTCATCAGGGCTGTCTTGAATTATAGGAACAGTTTTTCCAACTGTGTCCTTCCATTCTTCACAGGACCACTCACTGTTAGACATAGAAATTCTGCCAAGGATACTGTAGTGGTCCAGGGCTTCAGGCTCAAACTCAAAATTTTCAGAGTTGGGGAGTTTTCAAGAAGAGAGAAGACAAATAATGATGTACTTACGGTAAGACTTGGATGAAATAACAAATGCCCAAGGACAACTGTATCCAAGTCCATGACATTTCATTTCTTTCTTTGACTACCCACAGCTCAAAGCTTCCCCTAGCACTGAACCATGTCGTTATTGTGCATACCATTTCTTCCCCATGGGTAGTATCACGCACGATCAGGCCTCTTTCGCAGAAAGCAACACAAGGGGAGTGCATCCCGGTCAATGCAGATAGGCTCAACCCTACTCATCGTCCCTCCGATGAGCCTTTTTCACGGCCTTCAGACACCGCTCCTAGTTTATAGGTGAGACTTTCCCAACCTCTACTAAACTTCCATCGTGACTTTATGGACCATAGTTTGCTTGTGAATTTGGTGGCAGCTTTTCTCAACAAGCTCCAGCAACATTTCTATATCCACTGGCCATGAGTTCAGTACGTCATACTGTCCTTTTTGCTCTGGAAACACACCAACTCCTGCTGGACGGTCCACTTTTGCAAGCAAAGCCTTGGAAACCACCATTTCTGAGAGATGCTTCTCCATGCACTTTGAAGATGGGATTTGTTCTCGTGGTGAAAGGATGTTTTCTTGGAAAGATGCGAGTGTCTTGCTTCATTCATTGATCTGTGCAGCTACTCAGACCATCCACCATTTCCCGAGAATATTGACCATGATGTACTGTTGAGTGAATTTCCTGTGGCATAAATCCACAGGAAATGATAGTGGGTTCTACCCGGCATAGGTGGGAAGTCAGCCCATAATTGCACTTGACTGAAGGGGTGATTTTTGACTGATTCTGGTAACAGTGGATGGAAATCAGAGTGCTGTCCTTGTTCTGGGTTTGGGTGGTGGAGCTTCTCCAAAGCTTGAAGATGGAAGTGAACACGAATTTTAAGGAGCTTGATGAGAGGGGCAGCCCTGTGCACAAGTTTGTTCAGCATCTTAAATTTGGACATGTTTGTTTGTTTCTCGTGGCTTTGGATGGAGCCCTTGACGAATATTGTCAAAAGCTAGCCTTAACCCACCAAGATCCAATCCCATGGTGGCTGCTTGAAAGTTCTTATAGTGATTGTAAGGATGTTGTTATTGATTGACGCGGCTTGACTCCCTCACACTATAACATCAGTTTGTGCGTGTTGGAGTTCAAGGTTGGGGGTAACTACTTGAGCTGCCAATCTCAAACAAGCCGAAAAACTCTCTTGAAATCACCTTAAAGAAATCACCTTAAAGAAAGTGAGGTGTTTTTCTCTTGCTTCTAGGCACCATCCAACATCCAACATCCCAAAAACGAAGCTTTTGGTCCGTCATGTTGGTTCAATTAATATCAATGAAATTACACCCAACTAAGGGATAACTTATGTGAATAATGAGATGAAGATATATTTACTGCTCCTCCTTTGGCTGTGAGGGCACTGTCATCAGAAGGATTTGTAATGAGCCATGGTGCAATGCTCAATTGTTGCGCGAAGGGTTGGGATTCTTGTTTCCTCTTTGTGCTGTTGTGGATCTACTGGTTTTTCTCTTTATCTCTCTCTGGGGTCCAACTTGTAACTTCAGTTTTTGTTCCTGCAGGTTCTGAAGCATTTGCTGATGCATAGTTCTCCAGAACAAGCTCTGATTCTGCTGCCTCGCTGCTGTCAAGTGTGAGTGGATTTGAGGACGTCTCATCAGGCGTGGAAGACTGGGCAGAAAAGGGGGTTCAACTCCCCCTCACTTATTGGGCATAGCTAGAGGTAGCTGCATCAAACAATGAAATCAAATAGAGACATGACATGATAGCTTCGACAACACTCCACCATTCTTCTTCCAAAAAACAATGAAATATGGGATGTGGGTATGTAAATGACCCACCCCTTTTTGTGAAAATTGAAAGTAGTTCTCAGAATTCGTCGCTAGTAGTGCGGAGCAACGGAGCAACGCGAAGCCCTAGTATACATTAAAAGATGAGTATGGGTAGTCTACTGGTGAGAGCATGATGCTGTACTCTATGAGGATGTGGGTTCCATCCTTGGTTGGTAGATGATGGATTGGGGGTCAATCGAGTATGACTCTGTGTATTGTCCCCTCCTGAGGAAGTAGACACCTTGCCCTCTTACCTGGAGGAAGCAGACTTACCATTCGCTCGCAAGATTTCACCAGGCTTGTGATGGCATGGCATGGCATGGCATTGTTCAAAAGGGTTTCAGCAGGAGAGAGGATGCGAGGTGGCCAGACAATTCAATGAGGTGTAGGGAAACGATGCAAGTCGGAAAAGTAAATAGTAAGATTGGTGCATGCAGGGTGGGACAGACTCTTATTGCAAGGTAATATCCTTGCAGGCCTGTAATTGAACTACTCTCCCTACAACAAAGTGTGGTGGTCAGGAAAATACAGTTTTACGATTCTTTATCATCATTACATTGGTTAGATATCTCTTTTGTGGGATAGAAATATTGTACCCACATAGGTAAACTTCCCCAAGCCTCTCTTGATTGGCAGTGCAGATTTTACGGAGAACTTGTGAACAAAGAGCGGAAAAGAACTAGCTTGACGAAGGATTCATCCTTCAATTAGAAATGTGATGTTAGAAATGGTTGTCCAGGCTGAACTTTGGGTAAGAGAAGCTGACATAGCAATCCAGTTCTGCCCTACTTCTGAGATAATTGGTAGTCAGTCTCATCCTTACCTCTTCCTCGACGCAACACAGGCAGAAGTGTTTGTTCGAGAGGCAGCTCCAAGCAATCACACGAATATCGAGGGATATTGATGATGGTGTTAGGGTACTATTCAAGCAACATCACGCAGGCATTCGTGGAAATGGTCAAGGTTGATGTGCTGAGTACCCGCATACACTGCCTCAGCTCCGTCCCCCTCTTTCCCTTGAGCTGCCATCTCGATCAACATAAGCAACCTCTTGATGGGCATAGTCATCTGCAAGCAATGACCATTTGAGGTATGGTTAGGGGAACTCATGAGGACATACCCCCCAGACTAGTATTAACTTTGTCCAGTCACCGCTCAATGCATGTGATATTGCTAAAACCTGAACCGGATGTGTGTATATGTGTGTAAGTGAAAAGTAGTCTAAGAAGGAAAACGAGAGTAACTGAGCATGAGAAAACCTCTGTATCTAAAGCACTGATGGCTGAATCAATGTCTTCTGGTGCAAACACATTGAGCACTTCCAACACCTGGCACATGAAATACAACCATGACATCACCAACCATAGCAACGTCTTTGGGAGACCATAGCAATATGTCTTTAAATATATATTTCATAATCCACACAAGGCTGAATTGCATTGGTAAACTGTACCTATAGGAAGATGAGGCATGCATCCCTCTTTTTACAATGCACACACAGGAAAGTCAGTTAACATTGGCTCTTGTCAACATAGTCCCCACACGCCAACCCTCTCAGAGACAGATTTGATAGATGCTTTAGTCCCCCAATGTGACACAGATGTGCCTGTGACTGTTCTACATAGGACAAAATTAAGAAAAGGAATATAGAAGAAAAGAAAGAAACTTCATAATGTGCAAAGGAGCTCAAAAGAGCTTATGGAACAAGAGAAAGTAAGATACAAGGAAAAATGGGGCCCTCAATAAGCAGCCCTAAACAACTATGCAACATACAGAGGTTCTCTTAGGTGGAGAAATGAAATGAAATGAAATGGTGCTTTATAAGAAAATAGTTTCAGAGAAAGAACAAGAATGAAATAAAATGGTACTTTATAGCGTCCACGTAAAGCTCAAAGACAAGCAAGAGAAACAAACAAGAAAGAGAGAGGGACTCTCCACAAGCAGCCCAGAAGTAACAATCAGATTGAGAGAAAATGATCAGGGTTGTGGGAAGCCCAAAGGTGGTAAGGGACACAAGTAGAGAAAGAAAGATATGAAATGACTGCCCTAAGACGAAGGGCCCAAGCAGGGAGACGACAAGACACTTTGGATCTCCAAAGCTGAAGGCATCTGCTACGGAATGGGAATCTCTAAGAGGACATTAGTATCTTCCCGAACGAAAGGAAAGGAAAGGAAAGGAACTGCATGACATCAACCATAAGTTCAAAGACCTTGTAGGACAAAAGAAAGAACGATAGAAACAGAGAGATTGACAAATGTCCATGATGAACTGTCAAGAGGAGAAAGAAAGAATGTCCAAAATGGCCAACAGTGGAACAACAAGAAAACCACTTCCGAAAGACTTCATACATCGTCTGGAGACAAAATGCCTCATGCAGGTGACGTACCAAAGGTCAAGGCCTCAGCTAAAGATGGGTGTCTCTAAGTGAGTGTATCTGCCTCGGATTTCACAGAGAGAGACCATGTATACCTGTTTAATGTCCTCATGCTTCAATGTGGGCACATGGAGACTGACATTAAAAGCTGCCAGGACATCCATTGAATCAAGAAGAACTTGTGACATGCTGGTTGTACCTATCACCAACAGCTTTCTCCCCTGCCACCCTCCAAAGTAAAAGATCAGCAAAAGCCACTTATCTTTCCTTAGAAACATTTTATATGTTAGTTGACAACCTGGAGTACATGTTCAGCTCTCTGACTTCAATCAATTGCCTTATCCCCTTGTAAGATGTTGCTAACAAGCTAAAAGGTAATTAGTAGGTGAATCTTGATGCATGAACAAAAGGTACTGATAACAAGAAAAGATCAAACATACCTTGGGAGGAATACGCTTGAGAAGCACGAGTAATGTCTGCAAAATCACATTGGAGAAACGAGGCCCGATGTTGACATACTCTAGCAACCTGTGCACTCAACCAAATAGCCACTTATCCCAGTTTAGTTTACTCAACTCAGTTATAAGATTCATGAGACCCGTTGAAGTCTGTGGGATGCTCCTTTTGCATACCACACCTGTCCCCCGCAAGATTATGATACATTAGATAAACTTGTGCAATCAGCACAAGTGTGCAGTCAATGGTACCCAACTAGTGACGCCGCCTAAATACCAGCCCCTGGCATGGTGACACTCCTAATGTAACCCTGTGTCATGTCAGTCTGTCTCACCACCCAGCTGAAGCTGGAACGAATCCCACTTTTCCTCCTCTTCACGAATGAAAGGCTTCAAAGATGTCTACCTCGCACCCAACAGTAGCAAGTAAGACAGTCTCACCAACGCCTCCCGATGCAAGGAAAGATAACCCACTCACCGTTCAATATCATCAAGGATGATGATACTTAGTGGAGACTTGTATGCGTCTTCAAACACCTGCATTCCATTTGCATTCTTGCTGGAGTTATCACATTCTCACTGGGGACTGAAGTTTACACGTAGTAAAGGGTTAACAAATAAAAGACTCGACATATCTCAAAATAAAAAGTTAGGAAACTTGTAACGTTGTCCTCAAGTAAGCATAGAATCAACCATCTTAATTGTGCATTGGGGATAGACAACTAACCCTACTTTCCAGTTACCTCTCATTTGATTACTTTTTAGAACCCTGTACATGATACACAGCAAAGACAGCTTTTAGACTTTAAATCACCAAGAGGTGTCCAGGAATTCCGGTATGTGGTCTCAAGTTTGGACTAACTTGCAGTTGCAGAAAGAAGTCCAAGTCACTGAGGCAAAGCCAGGGCTCTCCTCACAAATCCAGAATAATTGTTCCAGCTTACCTTGTAAACCATGGCACATTTGGTTGTCTCCATAAGGCCGACCATGTTCTCCGCTGTCACCTAGGTGAAAAAACCAGCATCTGGTAACCAAAGATCAGACATTGAATGCAAGAAGCGGCAAAAAAACTCTTTCAAGAGCAAAGATAACACTTGGCAAGGGTATCTTATAGCATTGATAAGAAACAGCAACAACATCAATTAGTTAAAAAAAAATGGATCACCTCTCTACCCAACATTGGAAGATACATAATCTACATATACCTGTGTGCTGTCCAAACACAAAGACCTAGATCTCATAGATCAGCCCTGAGAAGATACAGGGGATATATCTTACAATCTTAATAAAAGGGAAGTCACTTTCAATGCCAATGGTTGCCGCCAAAGCAGTTTTCCCACTGCAAGCAAGTCAATCAAGAGGTTGGAGGTAGTCTGTGTACACGTGTGATACGTCATGGAAGCAGGAACTCCTCCATCATATTGACAACTTGAGAGACTTCCCATTTCACTCCAAATTTTTAAGATTTGAGATGGCATAACAACAGCAAGGGCATTTGAGTCCCAAGTATGAATGCTGTGTTGGAGGAGAAATTCCAATGACTTGTGTTTTGCATTTAGACAAATCTTCATTTATGCAACCAACTCAAACCCCAAATAGCAAAGACAACAGAGAAGGAGAAACCCAAGATAGGGCAGGTTCCATCCACATCCAAGCTCATTCAGAGGCAAGCTATGACTTAGAGTCAAGGGTGACTCTAACACGCGTAGGAAACTCACTCTGCAGGCCAGAGAGTTCCTTTGCCTCCCTGCTCTGGAGCTTATTGATGGTAGTGGTGACAATCCTCTCAGTGAAGGGGATGAAGTGTTTGCAGTCAGGAGAAAAACAGAAGAAAATAGAAACAAGGAAATTGCGTCCACTAGGTTTCATTCTTGAACATCGTATGGAAAGGAGACGTACCTGCCACTTGGCCCTTCCAGAAGGCATGTGAGAAGGGGAGTCCGCTCACTTTTCTTAACTTGCTCAACAAAAGTCATCACTGTCTTTTGAATGTGTGAATGTCTCAATCCGCAATCCAGCATCCCATTCAGTCTGCTATGCCACAAACCAATCTGGCACCCCATTATTCAGTGATCATTTTAGAGAGATATTACTTAAAGAGGTTCAACCAATATTGTCCTGGCATCTCCTGCAATGGACTGACATATTCACTATGATAGTAGTAGGCAATATCATTCACACAAAACGAAGGAAGCAGAGAGGAAAGGAGGAATAGGAGGACCTGCACATCTCGAGAGAGTTGATGGCCACACCAAATGCAGGTTTCACCTCATTGAGGGCCGACAGAAAATCCCCCATACTGACTTTGATGTTGTCCTCATCCAGTGGCTTGGAAAGATCATCAACGTTCACTTGCCTGTTAGTTTAAGAGTAAAGGATCAGTTTGGACTCAAGACCATCAGGGTTGGCACACACCAGCGGCAAAAGAGGTCCAATGCCTTACCACACCATCATGTCTTCAACAGAGTATAGATTTTACCAGGGTTATGCTCAAATTATGTGCCTTCAGCCTGCCATTGCATGTCAAAAGTAGAATGGTCTACAACTAGTGCCCAACATTCAGTCCCAACCCACCCCTAGCCCCAGATTTCAGATAATCAATTGAAACAGGCCAATTTTTAATCCTACTCACAGTATTTGACCTATCTACTACAATTGATCCTAGATTTGCAGTTGTCCTTTTTTGACAGGTCAGTGTGCACCCCTGATCTTTGTATGATTGGCTTTCAAGTTTGTGAAAGACTAAGAGATTGAAGTAGAATATATGGCAGTGTGCATGAAAGGAATCAGAGCTACCAGAAAGTGGAATGGCGTTTCACCTGTTGAGCGCAAATGAGGTAGCACTTTTTACCAAACCTTCCAACTCTGCACCACTGAAATTCTTTGTCTTTGTCGCTGTGCACATCAAAGACATCAAACATAGTTGACCAATATAGCAACATAAATTGCAACACATGACAGAGAATGGACCATGCATATCGGTTCACCAGTCCAACGTGCTTGCTTAGCCACACAAGTACAGTAATTGAGTCAGTACACACGATGAATTTGTGCAACTGCAGATTTGATTACAATGAAATCCGCTACGCAGCTGACAGAAGCATGAGTGTACCTAGTTCCTCCAAGTTCACATCAGCATTGAGAAATGAATTCTCCTTCATTTTACTGGAGTGAATGGTCAGAATTTGAATACGCCCTTTCTCATCTGGCAGTCCAATCTCAATCTGCACTTCCATACGCCCTGGTCTGCACACAACAATTTCAGTCATGAAACACAATACAAACAGAACCATACAGCGTATAACAGACAATTTTAGATAGATCCAAAGGTCATCAGCTCTCATTGTTCAATATAATTAAAACCCTTGGATATAACTAAGGCAGTGACAGACAGGCATACCGGAGTAAGGCCTCATCAAGAAGGTCCTTCCTGTTTGTCATTCCAATCAGCAAAATATTGTTGAGAGCTTCCACACCATCAATCTGCCCAACATGACAGATACTCAAGCTTTCCATATCAGCAAATTTTCTATACCTTGAAAAGGGCAGGGTTCATCAATTCTCCACAAAGTCAGGAAGTGCCACAAGCTATATCCAACAATGGAGTGTCCTACCTATGTCGTCAAGTAGCTAGAATTGTAAAGCTTTCTGTGAGTTGACCACAACATACCTTGCAAAGCAAGAACATAGCCTCAACTTTCAAACGAATTTGAAAACCAACGACTGTCAAGATTTTGGGATGTACAGCGAAGCCGAATGGACTTGTCAGAAAGACCATTCATGAAAGTAAAAATAAACAAGAAACAAAACTGAATCCAAAGAAGAAACCTGGCTGTTCCAGAAACAGTCAAGTCGGACCAAACACAGTACAAATTCATGAAAGATAGTCAACAATAACTGACCAATCAACCATGGAACACATGTTGTAGTTGTTTGACTGAAGCTTTCTACCTTAGAAGCAAACAAAGTAACAGATCAAAGAGTCTGATATGCACCTTGGTAAGCAGCTGATTAACAATGCTGTCGTGTACTCCTGTCCCATCTCTCGTTGACCCTCGAGACTGCAAAGACACAAATTGATTACATGTATGCAAGCAAACAGAAACACTTTTTTCAGCCACAACTAGATTCAAGAGCCAAAATTACTCCAGCAGCAACTATATCAGATAAGAAAGGTCATCCATCACGTTTTCAGCAGCTCCAATCCTTGACAGAAGAGAGGTCGCATATCACGTTTTCAGTGGCACCAAAAGGACTTAGGCATTCACCCAATACAATTAAGCGACCGTGCCTAATATCGTTAAACCACAACAAAAAGTGACAGGAGTGTTCATACCTTGCAAATGGCATCAAGCTCGTCAAAGATAATGATATGTAGATCACTTTGGTCCCCTGTATTACAACAAAAGAGACTTAAAAGAGGAGTGACACTAGCTATACTTGATAGAGGACTAAATGTCCATGCCTCAACCCTGCTAGTCATAATGTTGACTTACTAGAGCTGAACATCATTGGCAGTGGAAGAAGTTGTTGCAAAGTGGTAGGATTTGTAAAGTTTCTGAGTTTTCATACACACTCTTGGCTGCTGAATAACTGGAGTTGAATCTTAAAAGTAAATTCCCATGAATTTCTGGGGGGCTTACACCAGGTCCTTCACCTGTTTCTAAGGTTCTGTTGCTGCATGTTTCACCCTGGAATAGGAAAACCCGAGGGGTCACATTACAAAACCAAGTGTTCCTAAAATTCACAGTCCATGAGAACCTCTGACAAAAATACACATGCCCTGGTGCGCACTAAAATCTTCTGAAAACCCAGAAAGGCAGATTGCATGCTGAAACACATCGGGAACAGAATGCAAGATGTGGGGAGTCTGGCTTGTTTCCAGTCCTGTGATTGCTGGCAGCCAGTCTATCATTAGGCAACTTTGTGGTACAGGCTTTGGCAACCCAACTGCCCTATTCACATCATCTCACCATTCCGAGACAGGCACACCAGGAACTCACTTTCTCAGGGTACACCACGTGTACTTGAGACCTGTACTTGAAATCACTTTTCGTGGCTGTTTCCACACCTATTCTATCAACACCTGGCATTAAAGAACTCACCCCGAGTCTTCTGATCATTTTCAGCATCTGCAAAAAGGTCACGAACATTCTTCTCGGTCTCTCCCACAAACTTGCTGAGAACCTCAGGACCATTCACAACCTGCAAACAGGTAAATCTGATGAAGATAAAGTAATCAACAGAAAGGATTGTCTTGTCAGTGTTTACATCAACCCAAGGCCTCTGACAGTGGGAGCACCTATACAGGCCATTAATTACCCTAGTCTATAAGACAAGCTTCAAATAAGAATTTAGCAGTGACGTATTTTATGTGATCTGAGATTCCATAGCCTGAGGGCAGTTGTCTCAAACCAGGTCTCCTTGAGCTGCATGCCTAGAACAGAAAGTAGCTTGACTCAATTACACTTTACATCAAAAGACTCTTAACATGATCTGATTGATAAAGGGTAGTGCAGATGTTTCACGTGAAAGCCAATAACTCTACCTTGGGTTCACAGCCATTGAGCATTTTCCCAATTTGTCGCGCAATAAGAGTTTTTCCTGTACCAGGGGGTCCATATAGCAGGAGCCCCTTCACATGAGGGATCCCCAACCTTCAATTCACCACAATAAAAAACCCATTAGAGAGACACATTCTATGTACCTGGTCAACAAAATGCGTATATGACCTTCGTGTGGCAAGGGAGTCACATATCTAGCTTCCATTGACACATTGTAAGAAGCACAAAATTCAGTCTCTGAGATGCCTCCACTGATGCCTCCACTGATATGATGAATGTCATGTCTCTGTCTCTACACACAAGTGTGTCAATTAAGTTTTCCTACCCAATAATGTCAGTCATGTGAGTGGAGTAAAGTTCAAATCATCATCAAGTATGAAAAGTAGGTTATTGCCAAGACAATAATGTTCAACCTGAACTGCGAACAGATGATAGACTAAGAATGTACTTGGCGATAACATGGGCCGGAAAAACTCTTGATGCAAATGCTCGTCGGAAAATATCAGCAAACTCAGCATCCAGGCCACCAATCCCCAACTTTTGGAAGTTAAAGTCTTTTGCCTTGAACAAGTTACTTGTTTGCCCTCCCCGTTGATTGACTATCTGCACAAGAAGAAAGGCAAAGGTGTTGCTACTTTTCCCGACTTCGAAATCAACACAATAGTTTCATCTTACCAATACTCACTTGGGAGTTTAGATAGTGGGGTCTTTGTAAAGCATTTGAAGAGGGGTTTTTTGCAGTCAAGCATATTCAAGATCCCTATGCATGTCATAACTCAAAGTGCACCCTATGTAAACATCCATGTGTTCTATTCTTAAGGTTCAATGTTGCAGATCTCGCATATTTAATTACAATGATTCATTACCAGAGAAGGGCCCGTGACACTTCACATACAGACCAAGTTACACAAATTTAGAACGATCTTATAAGGTAGACTTCATTCCATAACAGGCAGCACAGCTCCAGACGTTCTGTGTCCCAGGAATTTGCATCTTTGGGTGAACATACAATCTGCATCATATTAGATCATGAGGGCGAGGAAGACTGTGATCTGAAAGATGCATATTGTCCATAAGGTCTGCGCTCTTCTCTTTGACAATCATTTGTCAATGACTGCTTCAAGGCTCACAAGCTCTGTTTCAAACTCAGATGATCCCTACGATCTCTCCAAGAAGATTTTTCAAAGAAGAAAAACCATAAAATGGGAAAAATTGAGGTAGGCAGGCAGGCAGGCCTGCTGGGGCTGAAGGAATGCCAACCTTAATGCCTGAGTTGCTGGAAGTCTCAAACAAAAAGTGAGTATCTTCATTCAGAATGCCACGCACGGTCGCATCAGTCTCCAATTGGCCATCTACCAGCGTTTCAACCACACTAAATGTGTAGTTAGTGCCAAGGTACTCAAACGATACCTTCTGGCCCACTGTTAGAACCTGTTCATGACATAAGAAGCATGGATCAGCTAGAAATCTTTCTCAATCCATGCAAACCTGTGGGCTCTCAAGTTATGACATAAGATCTTTGCCTACGGGATCTTTGAAGTTTTAATGTTTCTTTAAAGTTTCCGTGGACGTTATAAAGTACCATTTCATTTCATTTCTCTTCTGACAATCACTCGAGCAATAGTTTTTATTTTTGGCTCTGGTTTTGTTTCCTCTCTCATGTTTTCTTCCATTTTGTCCCATAAGCTCTATGAGCTTTCCGCGGACGTTATAAAGCACTATTTCATTTCATTTCATTTCTTTCGTGGACTTTGACCTGATTTCAAGCACAAGACTACCAACAAGGCACTTTGACTTGTTGTGACAAACTTGAAACCTGCATGGTTAGTTCAGAAATTGCAAAAGCTTAGATGGTAAAGTGGCTTCAAATTTGAAATCAGACATCTGCTAACTTTGGGCTTCCAGCCACAGGTGGCTGCCGATCAGCAATTAAGGATGGTACATGATACTGAGGGCAGACTGTAGGCCCCATCGTAGATATGGTCAGAGGGAAGCATTTGTTGCTCGTCACAATTAACACCGACAAGATCAGGATGTCACAAACCTGGCCTGCAAATCGCTTTAAAAGCTCCTTGGAGAGAACTGTGGAATCAAGCTGCACAGCAAACCCCAAGATATAAGGCTGCTTATTACTGAAGATTGAGACATTGACTTGAAAGCACTCAACAATGAGATAGACTTTTAAATCCAAGATCCAAAATCCCCTGAAAGAGCCAGGTGTGCCAAAGATGTCACACGAAGAGCCTGGAATGAAATTATGGATCAAGGATGTCCATAAAAAGCAGCAGCACACAGGTCTAAACAAGCTATACTTACCTCGGACCCCATAGAATTCAGAACTATACAGAACCCCTGTAGAATTCGTAGCTTGCAGTCTGTAGGGACGTGTAATGTGACCCAACAAGACAATTGGTTGGCATGGCGATTGGGTTTTAAGCATCTGTGTTGCTGATTGGCAAGTGATTAATGAATGGCTCTATAGGGGCCAATTGGTCAGTGACAAAAAATCACCCACCCAAAATGGAAAATTAGAACCATCGCTTTCCACTATTGTCAGTGCTGAAAGACTATCTTGAGGAGATTACAAGGCAGTCTATTGTTGGATATGGGACAGAGTGTATGAATGCACAACTTTCCTCCTCCAAACTCCTGCACTTGGTGTTTTCCCCGGAGATGGAAATTCCTCCACTAGTTCAACCAATTTGCATATTAATAGGAATGAAATTGGAAACTACATGCCCTACAGTAAACCCTGCACATTGATACTTCTGCTAAGGATTTTAAGGCAAGAATGCAACTTCCATTGAAGAGACCAGGAGGAAAGCGAAATTCAAGAAGGGAAGACCCACTCAACTCTACATCCTTTTCACCCAAGAAATGCACAATACAGCCAATATTTTTCCTCGAAAGGAAGGCCATATGTTTCAAGCCACAGGAGAGAGAATGAATACCTGCTCATTAGTCTTTCTGGATTTGGATACAAACTCCAGCTCAGCATTGACCACCATCAACTTGAAGCAAGTTTCTGGAGGCACAAACCTGGCATGCATAACTCCTGCAGCGTTAAGCAGAGGAGTACTCCAGCAGCAGTTTGTTTTACATGTAGAAACATTACTGTCAAGGCCCTCTAGTGCCACTATAGAATCTAGGATTGCTATTGTGCACTATATTGGCTTCATTTTAAGCCTTTGAGACAACCCACTGACTGGACAAGAAAAATGTGCTAACATGTTCTCTCAGAAAATGGCAAACTGCTCAATGGGTGGGAAAACAGTTAGACTCCTTTTAAACACAAGAATGGCCTATCTTCTCTCCATGGCCAGCTGCCTTCGCCCCTGTATGTACTAAGAATTTCCAATGCAAAGTGAACACAGAGAATCACAAAAAACCCGTGCAATCCTTACAAATTGCTAGTTGACAGATACTCCCGAGTCCGCTGGGAGAATCCAGCATACATCTACAGTGCCCTGAACTCTCTAACAGTAATGTCCTCCCATACATGTCACGGACAATCATGGAATTTCCAGACAGGAATAGCATAAAGACCACCGGTAGAACAGATCATTATACAGGATACATTTCTCCACTCTGGCCTTGAAACTTTTGAGAACAGTAGAGGAAGACACAAAAGAGCCAAACCGAGACGATACCCTTGTGCACATGTATTGCAAGTATGAGAGCATCGATAATATACATGAGGTGTTCAACAATATGGCCCAGCAAGATGTGTTCTTATGGAATCAGCCATGCTCAGCATGGGCAGTGAAGGGGCTCTTGAAAGAAATGCAACAGTCCAGGGGGTGATGGCTGACAGTACTACATTCATGTCAGTTCTAAATGGTGTGTGCTAGTCTTCAATCCCTGGAAAGGGGCAAGCGGGTCCATCCTGACATCATGAGACCTGGGGTCGCCTGAGATATCATCAGACATGTACCTAAGAGGAAACCACAACAGAGAAGAGGAAAACATGAGAGAGAGGGAGGTGATGACCTAGAGACAGCGATAGAATCCCCAGCAGAAACCTTCACATTGCGCCGCTGGATAGCATTCAGAGCAAGACAACCTTCTTGTACCCCATCATGCGCTGTGGACTTTGTGGTCAAGCACTACAACATTGGCTCCATCTTCATACAAATATGAAAGTTTCCTAGTTATCTGTCTATCCGTGTCTCTGTAATTTTAGCTCAATCACCTCCAGATGTTGAAAGGTCGCATACACAGGGTGACTAAAAAAACTAGCAGAAACCTGCAATCAACATTCTAAGTGGCCTCCTCTACAATCTCTAAATGCCTAGCAATAATGAGAGGCTTCATGCAGAATCTTTCCAAAACTTAAACTAAAGAGACATTCTCATCCAGGTATTGCAGGCACAACCATCCCGAGTACACAAGGCAGGGAAGAAGACTGCAAGCAAGTGCAGATAGGAGAAACAAGCTAGATCAGAGAAGAGGGATAGAAAGAGAGAGTGTCGAAGAAAAGAACATAAACTACATCATGGAGACACACATGCCCCCTCAGACAGAAAGCCCACTGCAATGTAACCATGCAGCAGGATCAATTAGTTTGTCAAGCTGCTCTTTGAAGAACGGAGCTCACTGGCTGAACTTGTTTTCAATAACCGAACCCTGTGAATGATTAGAACGTAACAATCCTGGGTTGCCCATGTTCAGAGAACCGAATTTGAGGTTTTCGAAAACATTCGTGTATTAGGGATAAGAGGAGAATGGTTATTCTTGTTTGGACCAGAAGGTTGCCAGGGTGCTTCAAGAACACAATCATGTGAAGGCCGAAGGATCATTTGTGTCACTGAAGGAGAAGATGTCACTTCTAATCTGATGGAAGTCCGATCAACCATGAGACAAAAATAAGACGCAACTGAGTGAACCTAATGTGGCCCTCACTTGAAAGCAAGAATCACAATATGAAAGTATAAATTCCCGTTCCGATGAAGGAGATAAATGAATCCAGTACCGCTGTTTGGAGATGACTGGACTAGTGCAAGTCGCCCACATTGCATAGGACGCTTACCGCGCTGATTTCTTGATCAGTGCATTGTGAGGTGCATTGTGAGCCTCATTTGACAACGACACTGACTGAATATAATGTCAACCAGTAGCAAAGTGTATAACTTGCAACATAGAAATGCTGAGCTTGCTGGTTTTCTGTTGAATATGGACCCCAAATAGGAATGCTGCAAAGCTCTAGGCCTTTCCTTTGACTTGCTTCCAGAATGCGATTTTGAAATACCTCATTACGCAAGTCTTCAGGATGGCAGCACTTTACGTAGCATTAGGAAAGAAATGAGGATCGACCGACCAGCACGGATATACTGATTATATAGTCTTCCTGACTTGATGACAATACCTATTATTCTCTCTCTGCTGTTATGCTGATTGAAAATACATAATCAAGAGGATATTGAATGGTGAGAACCAGGATGTTGCCAATGATGGCCAGACCAGTGGGACTGCCAGGAAAGGTAGCCAAGCTTTCCAAGCTGGAGCGAGTACAGTAAGCGCAGTTTGTGAGCGCCAGCTCTTGAGTCGGAGTCTGTGCGACCTTCATCAGCGTACCTTCAGAACTGTCCATCGTGTTGCTTGAGAGACAGACTCAAGCCAGGATACGACTAGTCACAACTCATTGTAGTGTTAAAAGATAACAAGGATGTTGTAACCAAGTATGAGAATGGAAGAAGAGGAAACGGTTGATGATTCTGTAGAAGTTTGTGAGACACAGAAACAAAGAATCGTGTGTGCGTGTGTCTGTGAGTAAAGATTCAAACCTTTACAAACAAAGAAGGAAATGGCATGATATGATACTTCATAGTTTAGAGTGGCTCAAAGAGCTGATGAAAAAAGAGAGCAGCACACAAGAAAGTGGGGCCCTCAACAATAAGAAAGAGCAAGAGACGCCTTTCATGACAGTGGGACACCGCACAGAACTACCTGCCTATCAGGGCTCTGATCATCCGGCCCCTTGTTTTTCGAGGTTTCGAGATATATGCTTTGGATTGTTCGAACAACACAATCCAATCGCTCGGTGTATGCAAGACCGAATTTGTTGATAAGCATTGGTCTCACACGTGAAATAGCAACACCAACTACTCCAGTTTTAGGGTCTTGCAAAATTTGTGAAACCGAGTCTCACTCCTCAAAAGGGTGTTGAATGTTCCTCTCCCTCCTCAAAAGGGTGTTGAATGTTCCTCTCCGTGGAAATGGGTACTCCCAAGTTGGGTAATTGCATCTGCTTGTGCAGTGAGAAGTGCAAATTGTAGGAGAACTGAACCATATGCGAGGTAGCCCACTTTATGGCATGTGCCTATACCAACGAAACAAGGGGCCATTCATTGAGCTGCACTATCAACATGTTGCGAGTTTCATAAACCGTATCAACATTGAGGGTGGGCAGGCACAACTAGGAGCTAAAAAATGTCACATGGATCATCTGAGGTACTGGAGATAGCAAAAGGACAAAATGAAGGTTAGGATCTTCGAAGAGCTGGTCGCACTGGATAAGTAAAGGTTGTGTGGAGAACTAAGCCTATATTGCCTTTATTGAAGTGTACAAAAGATACATATGAGATAAATCACTTCCAAAGCTTCTTGAGAGACATATTTTTATCTGTCTCCTTCTTCATAACTTTGGCCACAGCCATCTCGAAGTCCTCCTGAGTTACATGTACCCGTCGCTCCCGCAACGCAAACATGCCTGCCTCTGTGCAGACGGCCTAGAAACCACCAACCAGTCCAAACCATGCTTACAATTTTCTCATCAGAGTAACAAGACTCGATGTACTGGCGAAAGGATCTGTTATGGTCATAGCGCTTGATAAATAATTACTTCAAATGCTCTTATATTACCCCAACAAGTACAATAATCACACCATCACAGGCAACAGACAGGAAAGTGATACCTTCAGCTCAGCACCCGACGCACCACCCATCTTTTCCGCAATCTTCTTAAGATCAATGCCTCTCATCAAATTCATCCTTCTCGAGTGGATTTTGAGAATGTCCAGGCGTGACTGTTGCCCACACAGCAACCATGGTGTCAAACTCTGTGTGACGTTCGACACGACGATTCTTTTGAAAAACATAGTTGAAATGTGCAGACATAGCCCAGAACATGCACAGTAATAGTCAAAGGCGTTTGAAGCCAGCAGACAGATTATACCTCTTCAGTTGGATTGGGGAACTCAATTTTGCGGTCAATACGGCCTGGGCGAAGAAGTGCCTGATCAAGGATGTCAATGCGATTCGTTGCCATCAAAACCTGGTAGTGAAGAGGAGCAAAAGTGGAAAGTCAGTATGTTGACATCAAAACAAAGATTTGCTGATCAAAAGATTTGCTCTTGGTTTGAGCTGTAAACTGGAAAAAGAGAAGATATACTCATATCATGAAGCGGGATGTAGCCTTGTGGCCTACCTAGCACAGAGAAAGAGAGAAACCTTGATCTTGTTTGAGGCTTCAAAGCCATCAAGCTGGTTCAGGAGCTCCAGCATGGTCCGTTGGACCTCGCTGTCCCCATTGCCATTGCCAGACTCCATACGGGCTGACCCTATACTGTCAATCTCATCCATGAAAATAATCGAAGGTGCGTGCTCCCTGTGTCAGTCAACCAAAGATTATGAAGCTTTTGTGTGAATAGTTTAAGTGCACGTTCATCGAGTCTGGTTCTCAAGTGAAGAACAGAAGGGAGGAAACAACTCCTCATCTTTGCCCTTTAAAGTCCAGCAAGAAAATCGATCAATGGACAAATGTGGTTGGCTGGCACACAGGTTCACTCCTTCGATCCGTACACAATTGGTAACTTTTAGTACGTAAAACACACAGTGCTGCCCTTGCTGAAGGATCCAGCTATCCACTACAGGGACTCCCTCCCTTGTATCTACTGTATCATCTGAAGGGCACTCTCATTTCAATTATATCACTTCAGTGCTTTTTCATGGATGATTTGTACATCACAAAGTTTGGATACTTGTGAATAGACAACTGAGCCCTCAAGAAAGAAAATAGCTAATGCATAACTGCTGTTGCATTTCTGTAGTGTCAATTTAGGCAAACTTCAGTGTAATACTTTGAGCAAAGAAGGAAGCAATTATCGAGTGTGTCATTACCTAGCCATGACAAACAACTCGCGAACCATGCGAGAACCCTCTCCAATATACTTCTGCACAAGCTCTGACCCCGAGACTCGGATAAAAGTACAGTCCGTGTGATGTGCGACTGCCCTAGCCAGTAATGTCTTTCCTGTCCCAGGCGGGCCATAGAGCAAGACGCCCTGGTTGCAAGGTAAAGCAGGTTATTGATTGCACTTGAGCATTTTTGCAAATTACCTGCTAACAACGCTGAAGACAACAGATGACCTACAAGAAAATTTATCTGACCCTACAAACAAGCTCTTGGTTGGATGAGACCTCAAGTCTGACAGGCAGGACCATTGCCATAATAAGGTGTTAAGGACATGGAGTCGATGTAACTCTATAGCATGGCCATCCACTGTTCCCAACACAGATGGGGTTGCAAAGAGAGAAAAGGGCAATAGAGATGTACCTTAGGTTGTGCAATACCCAAGCTCTCGAAAAGCTCTGGATGCTTGATCGGTAACTCTATAACCTACAGTCACGTGAACATTCTTTTGTTAGTTATACGCCTTGTGCAACTGAGGAACTTGGGAAACAAAATCAAGACCAGGAGGTACAGTCGGCATGCTACATTCAACAAGCTTGAACCCAAAAGTATTGGAGAGAGCAAACAGCAATCTTTATGAGTATGTAAAAATTATCTAGATGCACAAGCAACCCAACCCATCATGCACATCCACACCCTCTCCCTCTCTCTTTCCTAAACGCCTCCCCCCCTCCCAACTCTTCTGCCTTGAGCTCTCTTCCTCTTTCTCCTTGTGTTTCTCTCCATCTTCATCAACCCTAAACGTTTGTCAGTCTGCTGCTCACCTCTTTAATCTCCTTGATCTGCTGGTCAAGCCCTCCAATCATATCGTAAGTGGAGTCGGGTACTTTTTCAACCTTCATTAGATTGACAAGGGGGTCGACCTTGCTAGGGAGAATTAGGTGCAGTACATAGCTGTCGTTACGGAGTGCAACACGAGTGGATGGTGTGATCTTGTTGATGTCAATGTTCTTGTCTAAGTCCACCACATATTTGCCTTCTGGATGGACCTGAATAAACCTCACACATAAATAAATCCATCACAATACTCTGTAATGCTCACGACCCCCAAAGGTTTGCAGCTTACTACACATGCTTGTTATTAGGAAGTGACAATCTGAATTCTGCAGGTGTACCACATTTTGCCCTCTTTCCTCACATTTTAAATGAAGATTTCTCCATGTCCTCAATTTTCATGCTGACATTCATCCACTCACAAACCAGTCACAGCGGAGGGGCAAACACCATCTGGTGTGGACTACTTTAAATACAACTTCAAGGCAAGGAAACAGAACTAGAGGAATACCTTGACAAGAACTTTGGTTTTACCCATGACCTTGACAACCTCCCCCACATATGACCCTGGTTCTTGCAACAGCTGCAATTCCTCCCTCAGCATCCTCACTGATCCAGCATTACCATTGATTAGAAGTGAATTTCAACACACAAATTCAGAGTCCAGTAGTTGACCTAGTCCTTTATGGTTCTGTTTAGGACCTGCCGGACCAACTGGTTCATTGTACCTCCTACATTCTTGTTCAATACCTTTCCATTACCTACTTCCTCCGCCTGCGGAGTATTATTATCCACGACATCATGGAGCCACCATAACAACAACTGAATCTTAAGCCACCAACGAAAGGCGTGTCCCTGAAACCAGTCTGATAGAATAATGAAGGTGAAGGGTGTCATGACTCATGACCGACATCCGGAACATCCGAACCTGATGGAAGAATCCCCTGAGAGTTGCAACTAAGAAAGAGGTGAATACAAGAAAAAGAAAAAGGGACGATTCTAGGGGGCAGATAAATATCCCATTACCTTGCAGGCACCCGACCCCATACAGAATGCAACCCCTCCCAGTATCGAAACAAACACGCTGGAACTCCTCTATAGTAAAATTGAGGTATACATACAACACACGAATCCCATATCAGGTGACGATCAATGGGACATAGAGAGAAGGAGCACCTTTGGAATTCAGGTCATTGCGCTGCGCTTCGAGGCGGTGCAAGTTGTGGGTCTTGACACGAAGTTGCATCAAAAAGTCGTGGATGTGAGACAAGTAGTAATGCCGCAACCCATCCCCAGACCTCGGCAGCCTGTTGGGTTCCTCTGCTCTCCCCATAACTGCAGACAGACAGAATACTAAGGAAAGAGAAAAGCAAGAGAAACCTTGGCTTGGAAAGGAGGGAGACGACAAAAGGATGGATGAGCTTCTGATATATCATCCATCTTCTTCGCCCTCCTCATCTCAGTGTCTCTCTGCTGTCTGTTTCTCGCTCTTCGGTGCGAGATCACATTGCAGTGCGCGGCGATCGGCCATGGCGATGGCTGTGCAACATTGGAGCACAGCAGCAGAAGCTATCAAGTTCGTGAAAGCTTCTCCTGACGCATTTTACTCACAGATTTTCCGCAGCAAAGTGCGATACAGCCAAAGACCGGGGGCTGTGACTGACCGTGGGCCTACCCTTTCTCTCATGGCTGACCACCGGGAAGCCGTTTCTGCGCTAGCTCTTAAGGAGAAAAACCCTGCACAGGTGGTTTCATCTGTCTGAAATGGTCGCAAGCGTCCATACCACATGTGAGGGCGCTAGAAAAATTAGTTCTGTGGAGTCAAGTAGCAGGAGTTGTTGGTACTAATTGGGCTATGTATGTCTTAGCTGCTACAGCTGTGGCTGTGCTGGTTTCGTTATGACACGCTCATGGTCAGTTCTTAAGAATTTATTTTCACAAATCCATCTCTCTGGATCATGCTACTGAATTGAGTTGTTTATACATCGCAGCTCAAATTGGTTATAATAAAGATTACATGCATACTATACTGGTAGCGGTGAGGTGACCTTTGTTTTCAGGTTGCAGGTAGGCAAATGTGGGGGTTTAAGCCTCAAACAGTTTTTATAAGATTGGTCGGCTACCCAAACCTGGTGGGTGGTTGATGACTAGAATACTGCGGAAAGAAACTTCTAATGAGGGCGCTCTCAAGGAATGTCTTCGTGCCTACTGAAGTGGGTTAGATTGAATGTTTTATAATTGGAAAGGTCTTGAATTTTTTGGGGGCTGCAGAAGGTGCTTCGTTTTGTGAAATATCAAGGTCTTGGCAATGATTTTTTGCTGGTATGTTGTCCTTCCCTCTTATTACGCACTTCCTATTTATTCTCTCACTCTTCCACTGGCTGTTATGGTGTGATACTTAGGCTTCCCAATTCCGCTTTTTTCTGCTCGCCCTTAGTACAAAATTGTTGTCCATGTACATGCCGGGCCTCCCAATCACAAATGCTATGACCATGGCTTCTCTTTTTAATTGCATTGTCAATGGGAAGTTGAGAGGTTGCACCCTGACTAGTCAGAGTTGAGGTTCTCTCTGAGTCATCACTTATCAAGATGGCTGGTATTATAGGTGGATAACAGAGACTCAACAGAGCCCAAAATATCACCAGAGCAGGCTGTGAAGCTATGTGACCGTAACTTTGGAGTGGGTGGCGATGGTGTCATCTTCGCTTTGCCTGGAGGGGACAGCGGTGACTATGCAATGCGCATTTTCAACGCTGATGGCAGTGAGCCTGAGGTCATTTGGGATGGGTGGTAGGAAGGCGAATTGTGTCTATTTGTTCAGATTTTGAAGTGTATTTATTGTTGTTTCATGTTGACTTACACGTGTTTAGCCCTTCTAAGAGTGGAGTTTAGGTCAGTTTAGAATTGTCTAACTAATGTACAGAATAGTAAGGTTCGCTGGATTTTGGCGAACTTCAGTCATTGCCATTCAGTATAATTTGATCTCAGCATTTGTAGATGTGACTATTAAAAGATTATATAGGAGGTCTGCTGACTCCCTTTCTATCATGCAGATGTGTGGGAATGGGATCCGCTGTATGGCTCGGTTCGTGGCTGAACTTGAGAACACTACTGAATCCAGGAGGTAGTTTCTCGATTGACCTTTTCTGTATCTGAGCTATCGTGTTCACTTTGAATGTCATCACCATGGTTTTGCAAGTCTAACAAAAGCACGTGGTATTGGCGGGCAGCTACACAATTAACACACTGGCAGGCCCTATTATTCCCCAGCTTTGTGAGGATGACCAGGTGTGTGGTCCTTTTGTATGGGTCCATTTGTAATCTTCTCTCTCTATCTATCTCTCTGTGCTGGCATCTGATATCAGCTAAAGCACAGCTTCATCTTGCAAATGAGGTGCTGTTGGTTCTGAGAGACCTATGGCTTTGTCCCAGTGAACCAGGAGAGGTTATAGCTTGCTGGATTTTGGTTGGGATCTTCCCAATAGCAAAGTAGTATCAATCTGGGGACTACGTTTCCCTGTCAGTGCATGATATTGTCATCTGTGCTGTGTTGCACATCATTTGTAGAAGACTATCCTTCTGGGATCAAGTTTTCTTCATGTGGGCACTTTTGATTTTCTTTCTAGGTGTTGATGTGTTTGTATGTCTGTGTGAGAATGTACTCATAAGAGGTTGTTGCCGTAGCCTTGTGGCCATAGACCCTGCAACAGTTTGGGCAGAACAAGAGGGAATAGACACTTCCTTTGTGAGGAGCTCACTCCAGCAGTAGGACTTACCTTCATATAAGCAATGAGTTTGGGCTTTCCAGATTTCGTCTAGAAAGCCCTCTTCACAAGCATCAATTGCTGTCTGCGCGTGTGTGCAAGAGGGAAGATATACAGAATGTACTCATAAGACGACGTTTGCCATAGCCTTGTAACTTTGCCCAGTTTGTGTGTGTGTGTGTGTGCGCGCGTGCGCGTGTGGGTGAGAGAGAGAGAGAACCTTCGCAGGGGATGCATTTGAATGGTCTCTTTCATTAGTTACTAGGTTCTGCACACCAGCAGTTCAAGCAATGCAGCTGTTCCTACAAAAATGTGTTGTGGGTTGCAGGTTGCTGTTGACATGGGACCCCCAACATTAAATGCAAGAGATGTACCCACAAAGCTGGCCCCAAACAGTGACACCGGAGCAGTGGTGAAGGCACCCTTGGAAGTAGCTGGAAAGATGTGGAGTGTGACATGTGTCAGCATGGGTAATCCGCATTGTGTCACGTTTGGAGAGCAAGGAAGTGAGGTAAGTCTATATCTTCCAATACCAACAGAATCAGTGTGGGATTTTGAAAAGGGTGTCTGCAGAGGATCCAGGTATTGTCTTCACATCTGTGTGTGCGAGAAAGGCGGGCCCATGAGATAATGTTCTCTAAGATGTTGTTTGCCATAGCCTTGTGGCCATAGACCCTGCACCCAGTTTGGGCCGAACAAATGGGAACAAACACTACCTTTGTGAGGGGCTCACTCTGGTAGTGGGACTCACCTTGGTATATGAGAGAGAATATTAGAGAGCAATAAATGCTGCTGTCTTTGCTTTGTGAGTAGGAACTACTCAATTTCAACCTCCCCGAGCCACATTTACTGTATCACTGGCTAGGTATGGATCAGAGAAGGAGTCTCTTCATTGAGTCTCTCTGAAAATAGTCCTTACAGAATCTTCATCATTGATTCGTGCATTTTAGATTGATTGCAGGCTGCAGACCCATCCAGTTGGTTCATTTTGCAAAGCAAATTTTCTACCTGTCAAAGTAATGGTATAAAATTCACTATGCATTCCGCCCCTTAGCCGTTGTAATCTGAGCTTTCACAGGATTGGGATTGGGGCTATGGTTTGTTATTACAGGGTTTGGAAGTGAACGAGTTGCCATTAGCGCAAATTGGCCCACTATTTGAGCATCACAATATGTTCCCAGCCAGAACTAACACAGGTATGTGTGTGGCGTGATTAGTGAAGAAAGTTTTCTTTCATCTTACCCCGTTTAGCAGATGTCTCCACAAACTGGAACGTATCTTACGGGCATGTGCTGTAGGTTCTAGATAGGGTGTTGGATGACAAAAGAATTGAAAACGAGGGAAGCTCTAAGGACAAAAGGCAAAACCAGTTTTTGGGTCTGTAATCGCAGCCTGGTACAGAACGCCAGTTTTGTGCAATAAGACGTGCCAGTTTTGAAAAAGTAATTTCTCGCATATCCTCACATTGCATTTGTTTGTGACCAGAGTTTGTGCAAATTTTGTCTCCCAAGCACCTGCGTATGCGTGTGTGGGAGCGTGGTGCAGGTAAGGCCTCATCTTTGAATGCTCTAAACGGAGTGTTTTCTTTTGAATTACTAACTTTCAGCTTTTCAATCATGGGTTTTCAAGCAATCTCTTGTAGTATAATCCCTTTCCGGAATGAATAAACGCATTTTTTCTAACATCTGGATAGACTCACGACAATTCACGTATTGCAATGAATCGAAAGCTGCCCATCGCAGCTTTTATCTCATTATGCTCTTGGGAATGGCAGGGGCTACACTAGCTTGTGGGACAGGAGCATGTGCAGTGGTTGTAGCAGCAATCTTGGAAGGTCGAGCAGAACGGGTAAGACTTGGGAGTTGTGACATTGAGTCGGATTTCATTGTTGGATGAATGGGTGGGACTCCGCAGACTCTGTCTGGAGGCTCCTATCATTCTTGCAAATCTTAACTTGTAGAGGCTGCAGAGAAAGACAGAAATTAGTTTAACAATGTCCAAGGTCAAGGGCTGAGGACATAAAATATTACTCCTCTGACCAGAGAACCAATTTTATAATAAAAGAAAGAGAGTATCTAAGAAATAAAATTTTGTGATGGCCGCAGTGGCCATATGAGAAGAGGGGAAAAGGACACTTAGCCACAAAATAGTGTCCTGGATTGAAGGGCCACTTACTAATCGCAAGGGGAAATATCATTATGACAATCCTTGAGGGAAATCTTGTACCCATTGAGAGAAAGCCCGCCCAGTAGTCCAACTGCAGGGGTGGCGGATGATTGGTGGCTTGAAGTACATCCATGAAGTAACTATGGAATACTAGAGTAACCACCAAGCCACCAAGCATGTGGATGAGTACGAGGTGGAGGCAGTGCTTAAGTCGAGGAGGTTCAACAATCGAGAAACAAAGTATCTCGTGAAACTTAACTTCCCTCCGCCTCCGATTCGCCTGCCGTTCATACCGATTCCTAGCTTTACCAAGCCCAATGCAGGAACCATGTGCTAGCAAGTTCATCTATCCTAGAAGGATAGTCCACCACCTTGCATAACACTCTTATATCATACAGTCTCTGATAACCAGGCGTTTTCCTTGGCTTCATGTGGCAGGAGCCTCTGTTCTGGTACTAAATATGGTGTGGTTTGACTTGCAGAAATGTGTCGTTGATCTGCCTGGGGGCCCTCTTGACATTGAATGGAGAGAAAGTAATAACCATGTCTACATGACTGGACCTGCACAGGTGGTCTTTTCAGGTTCTGTCTACCTGTAAGCAGTGGTTACTTCATCTGGAGATAGTGAGTTCAACTTGGTACCTCTGTAAATCAAATGGACATGCTGGCCACATGTTTACAAGCAAGGACAGTCCTTGCATTCTCTGAGCTGCTTCCATAGTTTTGTAATGTTTGTTGGAAAGATGTATCAAGGTATTGGTTCAGGTTTATATTGGACATTGGTGTGCACAACAGCAGATATGCACTAAATCTACCTTCAGAAAATAGAAGAGACTCAGCACTCGGCATGAGCAACCAGGATAATTGAAGGTTACTTGCATGAATGACA
Organism: Takakia lepidozioides; assembly: GCA_030704615.1. Classification (NCBI taxonomy): domain Eukaryota; kingdom Viridiplantae; phylum Streptophyta; class Takakiopsida; order Takakiales; family Takakiaceae; genus Takakia; species Takakia lepidozioides. The sequence goes on from CM060733.1 coordinate 60,790,398, forward strand.
TATGTGGAATTAACTGACATCGGCAAATCAGATTCTGTTTCAGTATGCAAAGATATGTTTTGTTTGTGAATGCCTTCTTTTCTAATTCCTTGTCCCGATCCAAAAATGGCTATGGAACATTTGCGTGAGTGGAGCGCCGCAATCTGCAGTGAGAGAGAGGGACTCTCATGGACATATTGCTTCATCTCTCTCAAGTTTGGCAGGTTCCTACACACCCAGTATCTGCTTCTGTGCTCTCACCTAAGCAGCTTTGATAGTCCCAAAGCCTCCTAAGCTTTCCAAAGAACTCTCAAATGCCCAGATCGGGTTCTTCAAAAGAGTCAAACAGATGATAATAGACCATCCAGCCATGGAAGCTACACCTCCCCTTCTTCCCTCCAGGCAGACTATGTTGTCACCTAACAGCTTCCTTATTACAACATAAGCCTGCTCCGAAACCCATGCGCGCAAACATAAGAAAGAATTTGATTTTCAGTCTGACTCTGAATGTAGATCTACTACTTTGGTGTCCTCAATAACCACGTCATGATACTTGGTTTCTTCTATCTAGATACTCAGTTATCCCCAATATATCCACCACTACTTACATAAACCACGTAGACCTTATTGAGCTTATAATTAATAGATCTATGGTTCTTGTTTTCTTTTCTTTTAGGGCCTTGCGTCTGCGTCTGCAGAGCCCCCTAGCTAGTAATAAGCTACTAATTTAGTAAGTAAGTAATTACTTAAGTAGGAAGAGCCCGGCTCTCCTATATATTATATCCTGTGAGGGCGGTGCGACCTTTCTTGAAGCCAGCCTTCAAGTGGCAGGACCCTTGGGGGGTGGGACACGTGGCAGACCCTAATCAGGCCCACTCCCACCACTTGAGACCTGTCCCCAACTTAAGAGGTATCATCATCCCCTATTTAATAGCTATCAACTTCCTGCTGTCTTTTTTCGGACCCTTCATTTCGTTTATTAATACAGGTGGCCTTATTACATTGGCCCCCTCTTTTAACTCCTGGACCACACTAATTCTTGGACCACTCTAGAATTAACCGGGCCCGAATGAAACTGCTTTACATATACCATTCAAGAAGTGAAATCCATACACATCATTATTTCTTATTTTTTATTTTAATTTGAAAATGCAAACACCCCAGCCTGAGTCACCACTCACAAATCAGGCCCAATAAAGTAACATGGCCATAGGGCGCCAAATCACAATGTTCAAAGGACACTGCCACAGGGAAAGGAGAAGATTCGATTATACCAAACCCGACAAGGTAGCAGGATTTGAACCCAGAACCACCCGGGTGGCACTATCCAACTAAGCTACCCACATGTGGTTGATTACTCAAAAACTAAACATCTCTTCTTATACAAAACTGTCCAATATGTAAAGCAGTTTCATTCGGGCCCGGTTAATTCTAGAGTGGTCCAGGAATTAGCGTGGTCCAGGAGTTGAAAGAGGAGGCCAATGTAATAAGGCCACATGTATTAATTAACGAAATGAAGGGTCCGAAGAAAAGACAGCAGGAAGTTGATAGCTATTAAATAGGGGATGGTGATACCTATTAAGTTGGGAACAGGTGTCAAGTGGTGGGAGTGGGCCTGATTAGGGTCTGCCACCTGTCCCACCCCCCCTCTAGAAGAGTCCCGCCACTTGAAGGATGACTTCTAGAAAGGTCCCACCGCCCTCACATGGTATATATAGGAGAGCCGGGCTCTTCCTACTTAAGTAAGTAATTATTTACTTACTAATTTAGTAGCTTATTACTAGCTAGGGGGCTCTGCAGACGCAGGCTCCAAAATAAATAAAAACAAGAACCATAGATCTATTAATTATAAGCTCAATAAGGTCTACATACAGATTATCGCACCATCTTGCAATCCAATATTTGTCCTGCCCGGAATAACTTGCAAAGAAGTTGCGCAATAGTTTATCAGGAACTTTCGGCAGCTGCCTCCATTCTCGAGTGGAGACATTCAATTCCAATAAACATAGAGTGCTCCGCCCAACAACACCCCAAGTAGTCCCAGCTACCACCTTGCAGCCCTGCCTTGCCAAATACATAGCTTTTTGGTGGAAATGATGGGGCATATGTGTCCTAATCTCCGTCCAAACTCCGGTGCCAATGTTGTAAGCAAACAACTGGTAGAAGGGCGATAGTGCAATGCGTTCAGTGCCCCATGTGTAATTGTAATCCTCACTGTAGATCATCACATACATGACGTTGCAACATTTGGTAGTGCCTGTCGTCATATTATGTCGTCCATGACATCGCTCACCTAGCGCCATGTTTCCCGTCTCATTCCACGAGTTGGAGATGGAGTCGTAGACCAAAGTTCTATGCATTTCGACTCCTTCGGTAGACTCTACTACAACCCTAATGAGCTTGTACCCTCCGGTACTGCTATCCATCACCAATTCATTATGAAAACTCCGATCGCGATGTTCTGGCGCTTTAGGTAAGCGTCTGCCACTCTTTGAGATCGGATTGAACACGATGATGTACGAATCCCCACGTAATGGATTCATTGCGATGGAAAACAACCCTCCATCTGTAGATTCGGAGGGCCACTTGCTCCAATTGTCGGATGTCAACAGCCCGCTGCAAGCGGCTCACCGCCGAGAGCTCTAAAGCTTTTGCAGCCGTAGGTCCAAGCTCTTGCAGGTGCTGCTGGACTGCCATGAACGGTGTAACCACAACCTAATGTCGGCATATCTTTTGTGCAAGGTCTAAGGAATGTGAGGTCTATCTGGTGCTCGTTGCACATGCCACTTGCGGATGGATATAGAACCTCCATATAGTGACCTCTGTTCTTTGCACCGCTCCCCATATAAATAAGAAGAATGGCTCTATATGATCAGACCGACTTGGTTGCGGAGATGCAGAAAACCCGAAGTTGTTGGCAGGATCGCCATCGCTTGCACACCATCAGTAAGCGGCAAAGGTTTCTGCAAGATAAGCATGCCAACACTCTGTCCAGTAAGTCGGACAACAGCCTACTCCACACCTCACTGTCCATAACCATTGGTGGATCATGAGAGAGAGCCAAGTGGCCACAATCCTTGGGTAGAGCATCCTCACAGCCGTCCTATCGCGAAGCTCAAGACTTCAAGATTTTTCCGGTAGCCACAACTGTCAGTCGCACCAAAAACTCGCAATCAAGGAAGCAATTGGGAGTCTACAGAGCTTAACTAATATGCAAGGATCAAGTTTGGGTTTGCATAAATATAGCACTTGCTTGTTTACTAAATTCGCCACACACTTTTACTGGTGTTCATGCATACCAAATTTAACCCCTCGCTACTAATAAGAAAGCCAATCCAGTTTTGGTTTTAGGTCTGCCATAAAAATCTTGGCCTGTAGATCAGGCTGATCAGAAGCACTAGGCTTAACATGAATTTATCGTTGTGGATACGCCAAGTCTTTGACTGGGACTCGCGGACCTATAGTACATCAAGAGTTCCCTTTGTGGGCAGTGCAGGCCAAGTGAGAGCTTTTGGACATGAATAGGCCTATAGACAAAGGAGATACCTCCTCCGTCTATCTATAAGCACCACCAACTAATTTGATGTTTCATACTAGCATCCTTACAAATAGCAAATCTCTACAGACCGTGGTGCCATATCAGAGTCACCAAAGAGGAAGGACACAAGAAAGATGTCACCTTTGATAGCGCATAGTCATGCTTTGATTTGGTCGGTCGTTGGTAGCCCAGTGGTTGGGTGTTTGTGCCTTGCATGTGCATAACCTAGGTGATCCTAGGTTCAATCCTTCAACATGTGCCTTCAGACCGTCCATTGGGCCCTCGATGGCCTGTGTGTTGAGCAGTAGGCTCTGTAAATTCACTGGACGTTAAAGAATCTTTATCTTTATCTTTATCTTTATGGTAAGCAAGTTTGCAATTGGGATACTTCCGTGGAGATGGACATGGGAGGAGAGGGCAAACTGAAAAGGTGTGTGTGTACATGAAGTACACCTCGTCCTACATGCTAGTTGCAGCTTGGTCCAACAGGGTTTTGATAAAGCATTGTTATCTTGGGTAGAAGGGTGTGGGAAATGATTTGTTTAGGAAGAAGAGACCTTCAATTGTCTCTCAAGATACAGTGTGATGGTTGGTAGTAAATGCTACTCCTGGTAGACAAAAACTAGCACAAACCAAGCAAGTAACCTACCTTGTCTGTAGTCGCTTCTAGTTTGGCAAGCCCCCTGAATCAGCTGAGTATACATGAAAAGATTTGAGGCAATTAAACTGCACCAAGAAAGTATTGTCCTTCATGCCTCCCTCACATCGCTCAGCTCCACTTTCACAAGAGAAGCAGCTAAAAAACTGATCCCACCTAGCCATGTGAGTGGCCTGGGACTATAAAAATCCCTACAAATAACTTTTTGCAGAAAGAGACAGCAAGTAGTTAGAGAATCTCTCTTGTTGAGACACACCATCCAGAGAAATGAAGGTGAAAAGAGCATTAAACTTAATATCCACAAGTACATAACCTCCAAAAGCAAACTAGGTTCTACATGTGCTTCGTGAACCCAACTATTCCCCAATCCAATCTGCATGGGACAAAAACTTATCTTCTTTCTCCATCATCATCACATCATCACCCACATCTTCAACCCTACTAAGAGTAACTTGCCAATATTTCCCAACAAAGTGTTTAACAGCAACAAGTTCCGACGAAGAACTAAGCTAGCATCGAGTGTTCAAGCTCCTAACCTACACCTGATGCAAAGACTCGTGCAAATATCTTTTATCTTTGTCGGATTCAATGAAAATCAATTACTCTTCGGATCACTCCTAGGAGATGGCTCACTGCGGCAGCAAATAGCTAAAGGTTACAAGAATGCAAGGTAACCCCGTTCGTCATAGCCACATGTAGGAGGAAAACTCTTGGTGGCTCTTCCAATACGATGGTATTTCACACATAGCCTCTACATGTCTCTACCTCCTCTAACCATAACCACAAGATGCTCCTGCAAATTATGACCTTCGCCGTCTTAGAGAATCCGTGAGGGAAATATAATCTCATGTAGAGACATGCAGGTGTCTGGTACATGTGCACTGTCTTCTGCAAATCACTTAAGGCATCTCACCTCTCCCCACTTGCAACACATAACCTATTAGTCTACCTGGCTGTCACACAGACTCTCAGTAGACATCCTTAGATGAAAATCTCAAATGGAGGATGCTCAACCCTATTGTGACAAGTGAGATAACCTTTGTATTTGACTTCCTAAGTAATTCCAGCAATGTTCTCAATTCCTAAGATGTAGACCACAGACAGCTTGATGGCCTATCCTGGGATATTCTAAACGGGCCAGCTATCTCAGTTGTTAGAGGTTTGACTTGTAAAGAGTTAGCTTCCACAATAGAGTAGTTATAGACACAGTTGTGCCACCTAGAAGCTCTGTTCATAAAGCAGGGCTGGGGAAAGGAATTTGCAAATGAGAGCAGTTGCTAGGTGTACTCACTCTGAAATAAAAAAAAATTGAAAGTCAACAGTCTCAAGAGTCAGGTGTCATTTGACCTCCCTTACTTGGCAGAGCTTGTTGCTCATAAATCGCTCACATGCAGCAGTGGTACAGTAAAGAGGGCAGTTGTATATCTGAGTTTCTTCGGCAGAAATTGGACCTTGTCAATTGTCTTGCTGCTGAGAAACTGAATATTGTCTTGTGGTTGTTGGTTGCACTGGTGCAGTATCTGCCATGTGAGTGTGGTTGGGTGGCCATCTCGTGTTAGGTGCCTATGGAGCCCGGACTGGAACAGCGGACCAGCCCATCAGAGAAGAACGTAACCGCTGAACCTTCGGGGCTGATCTTTACGGACACTTGCAGGTGACAAGAACTGGGCAAGCTGGTGGTTTCAAGAAGCTAGTGATTCGTGAAGAAGGGGGCAGTGTGCGACAAGAAAAAGAAGCATGCCTGAATTGAGGAGAAGGACAGATGATTTGGACAGAGGGCCTGAGATCTGAATAGGATGTGTGATATGTGCATAGAGGAGATGAGAATATATCATGGTGTGGCGGTTGGGTGGACCGGAGGAGTAATCCGGTACTGTGCTGTCAAGAATAGATAAGGTAGAGATGAGCGGTGGGTTTTCTTGCTGACTGAAATCAGAACGTGATGCCTTCTCTACCTAGAGTGTACAAGCTGTGAATAGAGTTCTAATCAGGTTTATACTGGGCTTGAACTGACCGGAACCCCTGTGATAGTGAGGGAGTGTCTTACACTGGCGTTGATTTTCCCTGTTGAATATAATCAAGTGGATAGCTCCTTCCTTTGAGCTTTTGGAATGAGATCAAATGTATGTGACGTCATGTTATAAAACTGAGAACTGGTTGGATGGAACTGGTGCTATTGTTGAGAACTGGGCAGAACGTGTAGAAGTGTTAGGGTTGAAATAAAGACACAGCAGTGATAAGTGGTATCAGAACGCGATTCAGCGATCGGGGAGAGCAGATCGTGGAATTTTGAAATTTCCATAAATATTCAGAGGAAGCCAAGATACAGACAGCTGCGTGCAGCTCCGTGATGCCGCCAAGCTATGGTGGTCGCGCCAGAAACAGGAACGTCGTGAACACAAGAAACCACCTGTGGATAGTTGGGCTATGTTTAAGACACGAGCCCGAGTCACAATCCTCTGTGCCCTTATCTCACTTTCAAAGTTACAAGCCAAGCGATAGGCCTCTGCTTCTGTTCGAGGATTGTGGGCCTTGACTTTATATTTAAGGGAATCATTCAGGCCATCCACAAAGAAATCAACCCTGTCTTCTTCACTCAGGGAAGGAAAGTAGCTTGCGTGGGTTTCAAATCTAGTTTTGAATTCACCAACACTCAAGGTCTCTTGTTTCAACCTGAACAGTTCCACTTTCATCTTGTGTGCATAGTCGCCAGGTAGGTAGTGGGCTAAGAATTTAAGCCAGTTGCAACGCCATCTTGGCAACCAACTAAGAAAAAGGGGAACTGGAAAAGGTTCAAGCCCTATAACAAGAGGCAGGATGGCTCGAATAGTCGAAGGCCATCGCAGGTGGCTGAAGCCCCTGCACGGCTCAGTGCCAAGGAACATGAAGAGCATATGCGCAAATGATTGTGTTTTATCTGCCATGAGTGGGGTCACGGGGCTAGAGAATGTCCTAAGCGTCAGGCTTGGCAGGCAGCCACAGTGACGGTTCAGAAACCAGCCGAACCTTTGACCATAACTGAAGTGACCGATGAAGGGCCAAGTCAGGAAAAAAAAAAAAAAAAACTCATATTCGGGTTTCAACAGCAGTTGTTGAGGATCAGGTGGCCTACAATCCTAATGTCATTCGGGTTTATGGCAAGGTAGCTAGATTTGCCACCCAGGTGTTGATAGACACTGGAAGCACTCACAATTTGTTATCCAAGAACTTTGCTGACAACCTGAACCTGGCTCAAGAAGTTGTGCAGCCTTCCCACATTCTGCTACCCAACGGCGGTGTGGAGTTTACGCACAGACATCTGTCAGACGTGCCAATGATCCTGCAAGGTGTACACACGACAGCAGATTCGAGGTTTGGGATGGAGCTCGGTACGACTGCATCCTCGGTATGCAGTGGCTGGATCCAGTGGATGCGGTGGTAGCCTGCAAGCTCGGAACGGCCAGTGGGACTTTGCCAAATGGAGAGGCATTCAATCTTAAAGGTACCAGGGCCCTTCCTAATGTCCCAGTCTTGTCAGCCTTGCAGATAAAGAGGTACATTCGTAAAGGGGACGCGCAGCTTTTTGCCGTTGGCGTGCATGAACCATCATGAATAGAGTGTGTGAAAAATTCACATCCTAGACTTGATGTACTGATGCATGAATATGTTGATATGTTTCCTGTTGAACTTCCTGGAATGCCCCCTGAGTGAGAGGTTGATCATGCTATTGAACTAGTGACGGATGTTGTACCGGTTGCAAAGGCGCCATACAGACATTCAATCGCAGAGAATGAGGAATTAGAAAGACAATTGAATGATTTGCTTGAGAAAGTGGTTTTGGGTCCAAATGAATTATGTTCGCTCCCAAATTTGGCACGCACGTTGCATATGGCTACATTACATGCCCCATTAAAAAACGAAATGAAAAAAAAATCGTGAGCACGCGAAACACAGTCCAACAGGTCCCAAAGCAATAGCAGATCCAGCGGAATACATTCAACGGGTGAACGGATGGTTGCCCCATCCAAATCATTTTTGTTTGCTTCCAAACTTTGCCAGTACGTTTGACACACCCTCTCACAGGTCCCGGACTAATATCAGATCAATCGAAATTCATTCAATGGCTCAACGGATGGTTGGCCATCGAGATGATTTTGGTTCGCTTTCCGACTTGGCCAGTATGTTCAATGTACCATGGAAGAGGCCCCAGAGTAATATGAGATCAACCAAAATTCGTTCAATGGGCCGTCGTAAATCACCCTGGGGTGCTCCAGTGATGTTCAAGAAAAAGAAAGATGGGAGTCTGAGGTTATGTGTTGATCATATGGTTGAACAAGTTCACCATCAAGAATAAGTTTCATCTGCCTCGTGTAGACGACCTGTTTGACCATCTGTATGGGAGTCAAGTTTTTTCAAAGCTTGATCTCCGATCTGGATATCACCAGATACGAATCAAGGATTCTGACATACCGAAGACCGGATTTCGATCCCGCTTTGGTCATTACGAATTCTTGGTGATGCCATTTGGGCTCACGAATGCTCCAACAATATTCACGCATCTAATGAATTCCCTGTTTCAAAAGTATTTAGGAAGGATGGTCTTGGTCTACATGGATGACATACTGATATACTCGAAGACCAAAGAAGAGCACGAACTGCATTTACGTGTGGTATTAGACATACTGAGAGAGAACCATCTGTTTGCTAAGAGAAGCAAGTGTGAGTTCTTTGTGGACCACATGGATTACTTGGGATTTTGCATCTCCAAAGATGGAATCTCGATTGATCCCAAGAAAGTCCAGACAGTGGCTGAGTGGACTAAGCCAAGTGATAAGACAGAGGTCAGGAGCTTTATTGGATTTTCCAGCTTCCTGCGGAAGTTTGTCAAGTCTTTTTCACAAATTGCAGCTCCGTTGACAGACTTACTTAAGGACTCAAGTCCTGTAAGCTTGAGAGATGTCTGGACAGTAGAATGTGATAACAGTTTTGAAAAATTGAAATTTGCTTTGACTCACGCTCCTGTATTGAAATTGCTTGACCCTACCAAGGGAGCAATTGTGCTTTGTACTGATGCAAGTGATCTTGCTATCGGGGCTGTGTTGATGCAAGATGGGCATGTGATTGCATATGAATCTCGAAAGGTCAGTCCAACAGAGAAGAATTACCCGACTCATGAGAAGGAATTGTTGGCAATAGTTCATGCCTTAAAGATATGGAGGCATTATCTGCTTCCAATTGATTTTGTAATAGAGACCGACCATCAGAGTTTGAAGTACTTGACCACGCAGCCTCATTTGAGCCAGACACAAATTCGGTGGTCAGAACTGCTTCAACAGTTTCATTATGACCCGAAGTATGTCAAGGGAAGAGAGAACGTGATTGCGGATGCACTTTCTAGGAGACCATTACAAGATGATGTTGTCTCATGCATCAGTAGCACTATATTCCAGGACATTAAAGGTCGGTATGAAATTGATGGATTCTTCAAAGAACCATTTAAGAGTTTGTCTCGTGACCAGAGGACTTCCATTGAGAAGGAGAAATATCGGCCGTACCTCTTGAGAGATGAAGTGTTATTCTATAATGGTCGGCTGTGTGTTCCCATGATCCCAAACCTGAGATTGCGGATTATTCATGATAGTCATAATGTTCCAATCTCCGGACACCCGGGCTTTCAGAGAACCTATTGGTCAATACGGAAGCACTATTTTTGGCCGGGAATGAAGAGAGAAATCAAAGAGTATGTGCAGAAATGTTTCCCCTGTCAGGTTTCAAAGTCAAAAATAGTCAGACCTCCTAGATTATTACAACATTTATCCATTCTTGGATACGATGGCTGAAGTGGCAGGTAAGCTTGTGGCAACTGAAGGAGAGTCTGTTGCAGGGTGGAATTCAATTGCAGAGCCCATTAGCCGCGTCTCTATTAGGATTTGTGGAATTCTGTATAATGAAGGTTGGAACAAACTTCTTGTTAGTGGAAGAGCAGCTACAATGATTTTTGATTCATTCACATGGGCATTATGCATATTTATATATGGAACTTCAGATTACCATATGTAATAAAGCTAATCCATTTGTTGAGTCTGCACCTGTCCTAAAAGCTCCACCTGAAGAACACCACCAATGCATAAAACAGGCCGTGGCAGCTTGAAGCTTTGCATGGAGTCCACCTGCCGAAATCCACCACTCACCCACTCAATTGAGGGCAACAGGGCCAACCACATACAAGTGTAATCTGATAATTAATCTTAATTCTCCAAAGTTGCTACACATCACGTGGGAGGCCCACCTCTGTGCAGTAAAAAGTGGGAACAAATCAACAAACAACTAATCATAGATCTTGCAAAGCCTGTCAAAACAAAATCCGCTCTGGCACAAAATTAAGTATGGAAAAGATATGCATCCCTCCCTGAGTGCATGACATATTCTATAAGGGGAGGATAACCAATCCACATACCTGCTCCATGGGTAACTTCAGCGACTCATACATCCAGACATAACCCTTCACAAGGAGCCCCTCGGATGCTCCATCATGACTTCGTTGTCACTGTCACATTCAATCCACATGACACAACTTCAGTAGATTGATATGATAGGATATTCCTGTAGAGTTATAAACATCATGGTGAATGCCTGTATGGGTTCGGAAGTGCTCTTTTCAATAAGTCCATACCCTTGTTTTTCAAGGCTAGTAATCCGATGGTGCATTTCCACCCCAACCTCTCGCATGGAAGAGCAGTCAATAGTAGTGCATGCCCTGACATGTGAAAGAGGGGGCACCTGGCTATAATGGTTCCAGAGAGAAATTTGTTATGTATGAGTATAATGTGAGTCACTAATAGAGTACATTTAAGCTCTCTCTACTGTCAACATATGCTGAGATTGGAGACATATAATTATCCGGATTCCAAACCCAATTCTGTCTACCACATCTTGCTAGGTTACTCACAGCATTAACCGATTTTCAAAATGAAACACGCAGAAAAATTCTGGTACAAGAAGAGGGTATGGCTGAGCACAGGAAGGAAAAAGAAGATACCTTGAAAAGGTCTGATCTGAACCTCATAAACCACACCGAGAGGAGAGACCAAGTTGTATGTCGGAGTCTCTCCGGGGCATCAGTATCCCGCTCACCAGTGCTTGACCAGTAGGAGGGGGTTTCTTCGTTAGAGGATCCAGGCCTGGGATATAAAGGCTTAAATATACTCTCCATTGGATAACTGGACCAGTGCTTGAAGCATTCACCGCCTCCCTAATCCCATTCCTTTCAAGATAAGGCTCGATTTTGATGTCACAGAAAAGGGAGCGATACATACGCTCCTCCTTCGCCTTTTGCCTAAAAGACGAACCACTTGACCCGGCTGCTTCACAATCCTTTGCAACGTCTGTCTCTCTACCACTGCCTCAAACCTCTCTACCTCAGGAAACTCCTTGTAACATAAGCTCTTCCAAAGTTTCCCTTCCAACATTGCTCCATCCAGTAATTCAATCCCATACAATCAATTGCAACAGGCCATTATTGCCTTGGCCACAGGTCTAGTGGAAAGTGAAAAAACAAGAACCATATGCAGTAGTTGTTGTAGACATCGTGCCTTAAGGAAGGTGAAACTAGCAAACCACCTCTACTGCACTCGTAGGACATTGGTACTATAGAAGCCACAGGGTAACTTGTCAGACAGTAGAGATTTGTCAATGAAACTTGATGATTGAAGTCACATTTTAATTTCTAGACCAGATCTGTGTTTCCAAAATAGAGTGAACCCGACATTGAAGAATCTTGCAAAGTTGCACATGTTGAATGGCATGATAAGCGACTCCGTGTATGCACATGAAGAATGTACAAGAGCAAAGACATAAATAAGCTCAAGAGAGGACTGAGGATTGAAGGTACCTCAGGTATACGGCGGAATTCAAGCGTCAACAGTAACCCAACATTTACAAACAAGGCTAGAATGAGATATTTCAAACTATCGGAATGTGCATGCAAGGCAAAGAGAGTTACAGAGAGATCGTGCTTACCATCAGACTAGAAAAACCGATGTCCTCAAAGGGAACGAAAGAATATATATATATATATATATATGACGCCTCCCGAAGGGAGCGTAACTTATGGTGTCACTTGACCCCGAAGGCCTACTGCTTTCCAGCATCATGACACACCAGACGGTGGTTTGAACCCACAACCACATCCAACGTGGTATGTGCCCATTATCACTGGGCTACATGCTGGTTGTCGGGAAAGAAAGAAAACACAAGTGAGACTGGAGGTTCGATAGTCCCCACCCACATACTAAATTCCGACTGTCAGATAAACCAGTCTGAGTTATAGCCCGGGCCTGAATACCACCTGGTTACGCTTATAGGGCTTTTAGTATTTTTCTCGGAAACGCTAATTGAGGTTATGGGCTTTTCCCCTTCTTTCCGAAAAAATAAGGATCTGGGAGTGACCGCTAACAATCCATGATGCATGCCCTGATAATGAGGTCTTGGGGGAGGAGGTACGAGGGAAATAGCAGATGGCGGGTCCCACAGGCCGGGCTGCACATACAATATGTGCACCCGCTCAGGACTAAAGAATCCCCCCCCCCCCTTTTGTCTATGAGCCTGCCATGGAGGGCAATCTAGAGGCACAATGCCCAAGAGTAATGGTGTTGGGGTGGAATTACCCAGCAGCGTTTGCCCCTCGAGGTACTCCATGAATTCAGTAAACCATTGGATTTGCATAATGATGTATTGTAGCAAAACACATGCAGGTAGACTGGGCCCCATCAACCCAATTAGCAGATTCTCCCAAACAACTCCAATTCGCATAATCGGGTGCACCGACTAGAGGTAACTTGAAAGTTTTTCCCTCTCGGTGCCTGTAGATGAAGCCCTGTAAAGCTTGCTCTCTGTACCTGTAGAGCTTTGGATTTCTCACAAATCCAAGTGTAAGTCTCTCTCTTTGCAAGTCTTTGTTCTTTCTTTAATATCTTTCATAGAGCCCAGCCCTGAAAGGGGCAGTAGCCGCAATGGGAAGAGGCTCTTATTTACGCTAGCTTTGGTTGGCGTCATATATATATATATATATATATATAGGTATCTTTCTTTTTTCTTTCCTCTCTCTCCTGGTCGATTTTAATTTGCTTTCCTCCTCACTCTCCCCTTCACCCTTTTTGCCTCCTGCAATATCCTTCGTCTTTTCCTGAAAAAAGACTGGAAATGACTAAACCAGAAACAAACATTGTCTCTTCATTTCAGCCTTCAAAAAGCAGGAACCCGGCCTCCTTCATCTTGCACTATATACAATCTCTTCAGCTAGAATTTCCTCACTTTGTAACTTATACATTGTCCTCCAGAACAAACCTAAGCTATGTACTCGGTTCTTGACCAAAATGCAGCTGCGCCCTAAATGAATAATACAAAACATAAATTCTCTATATCTGTCTATTGTTGTAGTAGGGAATGGGATTCAGAGTGTCTTTTACAGTGTCTTTACCCTTGTAAACCATTGTCTTTTCCAGTGCTGTCTTTTCATTCAGTGCACAAGCCCAGTGGTTGGGTATTTGTGCCTTGCCTCTGCATAACCTGGGTGATCCTGGGTGCAATCCTTCAACATTTGCCTTCAACCGTCCATTGGCCCCTCGATGGGCTGTGTGTTGAGCAGTAGCTCTATAAACTCACTCGACAAATTACTTTACTTTTCAGTGTCTTTACCCTTGTAAAACTCACATTCACTTGCATAAAAGATTGGGGTGGATTTGAATTTAGTGGTCCAGATCGATCGGAATATGTGGTGTAGAATTTCGAGAGAATTTTCCAGTGACACATTCCGAATTCAGAATGTGTCATTGGAAATTACTGACATATTGTTGGAAAGAAGCCAGTCTCTAGTTGCTAAACTTAAGGAATAATCCAACTCTATCTTTTATGGATAAACAATTATTCTACATAAGAATATTGCAACTAGACACGGCCTTGCTTTACAAAGTGAGAGTGTGGTTTCGTAGGAAGTTTTGGTACATATATGCTCATTTTCTGGCACAAACTACAAAGTTGTCATCTTGTTGCTTAATGTATGTTAAGTACCCTAAAAGAAAAGGATCGGGGCAATGGTCTGCAGTTGTATGGAAGCAGGGGCTGATGGGTGGTGCATCCACTACGACAAACCAACTTGCTCCTGCTCCATTTATGAGGGTAGGCCTACAGTAATCACTGTCGTTGTTTTCCTCCAGCCTAGTTTTCATTATGTTTGCATTTGCTTGAGAGAGTTAACTGTTCCGTCCCTGCATCTGTGTCATGCACCTCACTTCGGTAAGCTCCCCTTCAAGTCATAGTTACTCGCTTTGATGCGCGCGCCTAACTCCCAACCTGACCGCCGGGCCAACTCGGAGCTTCACCTGCTCACCGGGATAACGGTCCCCCTTTCTTCCCCTTACAGACCCTCCACCAATTTGGGCCTAGTGGAAATTCCCTTTGGTAGGTGGCAGTCTGGAATAGCTCCCCACTCCTTGGTCGCTTTCCGGCTCGCTCGCTTACTCACTAGTTTTTGGTCACCAATGGGCTTGCACCGTTCTCGGGGTTACTGCTCCCTATATATACGTCTGTGACTGTCCGCGGGGGGTTCACAAACAACCATGCCATTTTATGGCGAACCACCACGAAGACCCTCGATTCCCAGTGATGAGTCGCGGTGAGTCTTGGCCCACCCACCACGGCCCACTACAAGAGATGAGCGTTTTTAGGACTACGGCTTTGGCGGAGTCATAAAAACTGCACTAGGTATACGACTACAGACCGCTGAAATGCGTTGCAATCATAGTTTTATCACTCTGTAGTAATGGATATCACTACATGACTCTGGAAAGTTAGGGAGCATTGGTCAAACATTGTTGACCACGGTGACAGGGATGGTTTATATGACTAGTGTGATATGTTTGACTACACGTGGACAACGTTTCATGGAATCTTATGACTCCATGACTGAAGATGGTTTCACAGCTCTAATTATATGACTACATCACTACACGTGTCATTTTGAAGCCACATACACGAATGTATTCATCCATTGGATGAGTTCATCCACAACATGACATGGCATATAAACTTATGACTGCCTAAGTGCAGGTTGTTTCATAACCCTATATATATGACTACATCACTACACGTGTCATTTTAAAGGCATTTACATGATTCTATTACTACACATGTCATTTTGAAGGCATATACATGAATGGATCCATCCATTGGATGAGCTCATCCATCCATGTTTACCACAAATTCCTATCAGCTTTGAATATGTGTGGGGATTTGATATCTGTTCAATAAATTGGACCTGGATGGACGTGGCTTAACAAGCATTGCAAGATATATGAGATTAAGATACGCAATGGTCATGGTTGTACATGGAAATTATTTTGAATCGATAGATTGTATAAGATCTAACTGTCTAGATTGTTTAAGATCTAACGGTTTAAGATTAGGTATATCGAACTTCATGAGCAAATTCGCTTAAGTCCGGGCTGAGAGTTTTGGTAGATAGAAGGGGATGATGATGGTAGTAGGATTTTAGCCTATGACCACTAGAATTAATCAAAGTGCAAAAAGTTAATTTTTTTTTCAAAAAGTTGCTTATAGGGTTTGCAAAAGGTTTAAAAAAAATAAAAAGTTGCTTACAGAGTTCCCTGAACAAAGGCCTGGGACTTGGGTTTTTTTTTTTCTCCTGCGCCTGCGAGAGATGTTGTGTCATGGAATGTGATGATGCTGGAGCGTGGGATGGAGGCTTTGCAGACCTACCCACTCTTGAGCAAATGAAGGAGAAGAGGAGGAAGAGACGAGACAACTCCGACATCATCCGACATCTCTCGTCATCTCGTCGAGGAGGAGAAGCTCCCAATATTCTTGCGAGCTCGCCGTTTTTGGGAGAGAGACGAGACGAGGAGAAGCTCGCCGTTCTTGGGAGAGTCAGCTTGGTCTTAGCAGGCCGTGTTTCAATCTCTGCCTGCTCATCTGCACCGTGGTGGTGTCGAGTGGCTTTTACTCACCCATCCCTTCGCTATCCGAGGTGGAAACTCCAAGATAGAAGAGTTGGATATCTCTAGGCACTCAACCCGGTCAGAACAATCAGTCATGACCTGCAGCTAGTGAATCATGGTTGTGCTTCCTATTTGTATTCCTTCTTGCCTTCATGTTATCAACTTACCTTACCGTGTATACTGAAGCATAAGATTGCTTCAGTATCTACTAAGTTCAAGTTAATCATGCATTCATTCCACAGCTTCAGTCATGTCTCCCTACACAGTGTGATTGTATCGAATAAGTATCAGATTATGATTTATCAGGTATCAGGCCAATGACATGGTGACTCTAATCTGCCCTACAGTATCACTACAGCTTTGCATGTAACAAGCATCTACTGTTCATCTTTCCTCCTTCTCCGTGCTCTCGTTCTTGATCTCCTCTCATGCATGACCCAAAAGCGCGCCCCCCCCCGTGAAGTGATCCCCTTCTCGTTGCCGCTCTCATAATCTACCCGCAAGCTGTTCTAACCACCTAACTAACTAACCGTCACCCCTGAAGTAACACATTCCCTCTGCAGATGTCGTTCCCTCACAGTCGTTCCCTGTCAATGATAACTGTTCCCCATGTACTGTGACAGACTGTGTCAAGCTGTGTCGAGCTGTGACTTGCTGTGTAAAGCTGTGTCGGGCTGTGACTGGCTGTGCGAAGCTGTGGCGGGCTGTGTAAAGCTGGGTCGGGCTGTGTCGGGCTGTGTAACCCCCCTAAAGCCTTCTGTTGCCACCCCTAAGGCTCCTGTTGGTCTCAGTCTGCGCAAAAATTAAGGGTACCCCACAGAACCCGTAAAAGCGTCTAAGTCCCAAGCAGCCCTCTAACATTTACCCCTCCCCCTCTCAAAAAGCCGTGTCCTCACGGTTTACTGTTTGGGATTAGCAAACCTTTGTGAACGAGCACCCTTCTGACGGTGAGAGTCTCGTGAAGGACTCCGTGTGCGAGCCCGAGTCCTGTCACTGGCTGATGGAGATGATTGAGCACTACCTGGAAATGTCTGACCCTCCTTTGGCTGATAACGAGGCAACCTCTCAGGCATAGGAGATCCCCGTCGTTTCTTCTCTGCCATCTGAAGTGCATAGTCCTCTGCCATGTCAAAAGAGTCCTCGGAAAAAACAGTAGTATCAGAATCCTCGTCCCCCCTTAGGTGTTTTAACGGTCGAACTTTAAGTGGAATCCTGTGTGGCATACAATGTGGTCCCACCATGTCTGGAAGTTTAAACTGTATAAGTTGTTGTAAGCGCTTGCAAGCAAAATTAGTGAACACCCTGAACTCCTTATCCGTATAGGTGAGAGGTATGCCAATGACTTTGGAACAGTGTAAGTATTTCCAGGCTTCATGTCCCTTAAAGAAAATATCCTCAAGGCCGAATTTCTGTGTTGTCAAATTGTTCCAAGCCGAATGAAACCATGAACGAAGTTGGGAATCCTTTTGCATCATAACTTTTGTATCATATAGGTACATATGAGGTGGCACTGAAGATAAGACCCAATGATCCCCATTGGAATAACTCAGAAATTGGGATTGCATCCTCTGCTGCTCAATGTGATAACGTGCCAGAAAACAAGCAGCATAGTATAATCCACAGCCCATGACAATACTAGATACCTCCTTGGTCTTGGTATAAATGTACCCATGTACAACCTGGAAGACAATTAATTCCTTCAGCATGGTACCTGCTTCAGACCAGTACCTCACAAAGTGATGATCCTCAATGGGTCGATTGTTCGGAAGAACCTTAGTCTGAGTTGCCACTGGCAGCCAAATGCGCATGATCTGGTAGTAATGTGCCAACGACTGCGGAGGACTAAATTCCTTCCAAGCCAAATCCAGCACACTGGGAATTTGGTTGAAGGGCATAATCATAGCCCGACTGTACTCCCGTGCAGCAGGAGTCTTAGGTGGGTTAAAAGTAACATCCCCCCATACCTCAGGCTGTGGTGTGGCTGTAGTAACAACAGGGTCAGCTACCTGCACAGCCGCCTGCTGTGGTATTGGTACCACTGGCCCTTCTACCAGTGGCATCTCCTGCACTCCCTGCGAAGAAGATTGAAAAATTAGAGTCCTGGCATGTAAATAAGTAGCCATCAGCTGCTCCTCAGGAACAAAGACTCTCTTGTCAATATTTGAACTCAGGTCATCCACTGGAGTCTACAGGCCTTCCACGTCCTCCTGTATCTCTGCTATCCTACTATAGACATTGTCTATAATAGTTGTGGCAATGTTATGTACCTGCAATCTGAGCTCATTCATCTTGCCCTGGGTGAGTTTCCGTGGTGCTTTGCCTTCTACCGGCCCTTGTGCTAACCAGACCTGCATAAGGTGGTTATCCACCAAGTCGTGTGTGGCACCCCTGAGAGTCTGCTCCTCCGTGAGTCTGTACATATCTAACTGCTGCTGTAAAGCCTCCATGCGCTTCGCATGAGGTTCAACCAACCCGCATAGGCAGCAGCCAGATTATTGGCTTCCTTCCAAGCTTTGTTAGCCACAGAGAGTTCATTTCTATTGACCATGACTGTTTGTTGCAACTCCAGATGTAAACTCTCCTGGTCAGCCTCAACCTGACTGTATTGTTTGAAAGTATTCTCATTGCGACAGATTGTATTCTTCATATCAACAATGAGTTTCGCTTGCTCTATTATCTCAGCTTGTGCCTTCATACATCTCTCCCCTTGTTTGTTAACTTCTAATGCAGTTTGCTCAAGAGTAGTTGTGAGTGTAGCACATTGTATGGTCATCTTCTCATGTACTGCTCCACTCTGTATGTAGTACATTCACTTCTTGCAACTTGCCCTCATGCTTCACCTGCAATTGGTATAATTGTTGCTTATGTGCTTTATGCAACTGGTCCTGCTCGAGGCCTGCTTCAATCAAATGTCCCTTGGCCAACTGCAAAGCCAGCTTTGTGTCCTCCAACTCTTGCCTGTAACTTGATATTGACCTCCTCATCTACCTTTTTTAGCACACTCAGTGGCAATTCAAGCCTTAAACTCCTCCTGAGTTCCTCCCTCAAGCTGCCAATTGGGTAGATGGAACATGGATTTCACATAAGTGCCCAACAAATTAAGTGTCATGCTTATGGAACTCATAAGCATGGCCTGCTGAGGGTCATCATGGTGAACTTGCTACTGTTCTCCCTGATCCTCCATAGTGTGATGCCTCACCAACCATTCAGGCCATTGCCCCACCAGATCCTCTTCCTGAGCCACCTCATCCTCCACAAGTGCTGCAGTGTACCTATATTCTACCCCTGGTACCTCCGTCACAGGTGTGGGTATTACATGCACAGCAGGGTTTCCCTGGACAAGCGCCTACACCTCTGGAACCACTGATTCCCTTACCAAGCCAGAGTTTTCATAGAGAATGTCACCCTTCTCAATTTTGGGCCACGACCTGCTCTGTAGGGATGTCCAACCTTCTCCGTCCAGAGCAATTGGGGTGGTTGTCACAACATGTTCTAACTGTGGAACCTCTAAAACAACTGAGTCAACTGGCTGTGGTGGCTGTGGTGGCTGTGGTATCGAAGTGCCTTCCTCTTCCCTCTCCGAAGGGCGTGCTTCCAATAATAACAACTCTATGTGCTGCTGTGCCCCATCCTGCACAAGAGCTTGGGAAACATCATCTTGAGATTTCCGTGAAGCCAGTGGATCCGCCACTACAGTCATACCCCGCTTCTGTCTCTTAGACTGGTGTTGCCCTGCCGTCCACCCTCACTATGTGAAGAGCCCTGCTCTTCAATTGCAGTGTTATTGCCTCAAACACTCCCACTCCTTACCTTCCCGAGTATCAAGTATGCAAGAGTCAAGAATATTTGGGCAATGACTGGACCAGACACAATGATCGGAGACTTAGCAGCAGTGCCCTGTAACCTTTTCATCTCGTCCACCAGACCAGTGTACATTAACTACGCCCAAGCTACATCCTCTCCCCTCAAAAGCTTTCAGGATTTCCTCTGTGAATGACCTGCTCAAATATTGTTGGTTCTGTTTCATGGCAAACAGAACGTTCAATATTTGGCCAACTTCTCTGAGCCTTGGGTACTCGGCTTTGGTACAAGCGTAACCTTGAGTCTTAAAGAAACTCCCTTCTTGGAAACAAATCCCTATCTGCAATCTTGCCCTGTGCTCATCCACATCCACATGACCTTATGGCAAATCAAACAATTGCTGCAGGTACTGGGGAGTAGTACTTTCTATATCTACTCCCCTCACCTGGGTAACTCCCGTCCAAGGCTCAAAGTATGAAGAAATTGAATCATATACTGCCGATGATGCAAGGACCAGTCCTTGCGTAGCAGCCCCTCCAATCGCAACTCCCTTAGCACTCCACTGCCTGCGGTCTGCTTGCAATTGTTTGCTTCTGCAGAATCGTGGTGCTCTTCACCCTGATATTCCTCCATTCCCTCACTCTCTTCATTCTAGACAAACAAAAGGGCTTTGTTTGAAACAGCTGAGGAAAGCTTGCAGGGCACAGAGCATGAAGGTATGGTTGGCAGAGAATGGAAAGGTAAGTGCGTGTAAGCATGTGGGGCTTGCAAGTATCAGTGAGAGAAAATGTACTCTCAATTCGTCCGTCCTTGCGCCACTGCGTGAGAAGTAAAGCGAGTGTGTAATCCGTTACATCCGCCATAGCTACAAAACTAGTGCTTTGATTGCCCCTTCCATCCAGACACTGGATATTCGGAGCCACCCGACTCTTCCGCTCATAACACTTCCTATTCTTGTTCTTGTTTCTTGGAGGGAACCACCTGCATGTAATTCGCACTCCTGATTGGTTGTTGCCTGCGTAGTAACTTAGTATTCTTATTCCACCCCCCTCGTGGACATTCCACCTGGAATGTCCAGTAGGACAGCACATGTGGCATAGGTTTCTTTTTCTGTACTCAGAAAGGGTTCCGTTACCTTACTCTGAATGCATTAATGGGCCCACAAAATAGTATAGCGGAGCTGTACCGGGTAGGTACTTCTGACGGCCCGATTTGTCCTCTTGCATTACTGATGAGACCCACTCTTGCAATCAAAAAAGCAGTGCGGTGTGTTCGCCTTAGTGGCCACGTGTCCTTTGTAGACATGCTCCCCGACCTTACCTCTCTCCGCGTGGCATATTCTCCAAGTTTGACTTCCAAATTTCTTCTTCACTTGAGGGCCACTTTCTGACGTTAATTCGCGTCCACCTATCACTGAACCATGGACGATGTAAACATGCATGGGTTGGTGTGATGGGCTGTTGGGATAGTGTATGTGATAGGCTATGTGACACTGTGATGGGCTATGACAGGCTGGTCACGCTGTGTGTTGGGCTGTGAAAGACTGTGTCACGACTGGTGTTGATGTTGCTGTGATAGGCTGTGTCATGTTGTGTGTGTTGTGCTGTGTGAAGGCTGTGTCATGCTGTGGTGGGCTGTGACAGCTATGCGAACACCTGTATTTCCCGCCCTGATCATACACGCTTGGCTTAGCGACAAGTGCTCCATACTCCGTTGGTATCACTGGCGCAAGCCCATGACTTTTTGCGTTTCAACATGCAAATCGTGCTGCAATGGTTTTCATGGATACCTTTGTACCCCTTCAACTTATTGGCATTGACTCTTCCCAGCATTTCTTTGTTAATGGTTTGTAGCATGGCGGTGTTATTATCATACATCTTCTGTATGACATAAGGTCCTTTCCATGGTGATTTAAGCTTAGAAGCTTTAATCTTCCCCTTCTTCTGCAACCACAGTACCAAATCTCCCGTCTTAAAAGTCTTTAATTTACCTTCATCAAACTGATCCTTCCTCTTCATCCGAATTCTGGTCATGTTATCAGCTGCATCAGCACGTACTTCTTCCACATGATATAATTCATGTTTCCTGACCTTAATTGAATCTTCCAATTCCATTCTCCTTCCCCATTCAGTTCTCATGGTAGGTAACAAGAATTCCACTGGAAGTAAAGCTTCCATACCATAAACTAATTGGAATGGTGTATACTTAGTGGTGACTTTATATGAAGTTCTTTATGACCACAAAGCTGTCAGCAGCTTTGTATCCCAATCTGTTCTGTTTGCATTGACTATCTTAGCCAGATAGTACATAGTATTTTGTTGGTAGCCTCTGCCTGCCCATTACCCTGTGGGTAATATGTTGTACTCTTCCTATGCACAATCATGAACTCTTTAGTCAATAGTTCAATGGTCTCATTAATGAAGTGACTTCCCTGGTCACTGATAAATTCTAGAGGACAGCCAAATCGTGTAAGTATATTCTCATACATGAACCTTGTTGTGGACTTAGCTGTGTTGTCCCTTAGAGCTTTAGCTTCCACCCACTTTGTAGTATAATCAGTGGCTGTGATTATATACTTGTTCTGTGTATTCTTGGCTGGTGGGTTAATTGGTCCAACAAAGTCTAGTCCCTATTTCTGAAATGGTTCAGTAGGCATCGTAGGATGCAAAGCCATCTTCCATATCTCTACAAAGGTCCTAGCCTCTGACACTCATCACAACTCTGACAATACTTGTGTACATCCTTGAACAAAGTAGGTCACCAGTAACCTGCAAGTAGTATCTTTCTACTGGTAGTCTCTTCTCCAACATGACCTCCAGCCACTCCTTTATGAACTTCCTCCAAAACTTTATTTCCTTCATGGTGGTACAAGCATCGTTTAAGTACTCCATCAAGTCCTAGCTTATACATTCTGCCCCCTACCATAGTATAAGGTAAAGCCTTGATAGCGATTCTCTTCCTGTGCTCCTTCCATAACTAGGTGGGCACTGACCATGAGTAAGGTAGTATCTGATTGGCCACTGCCAATCTAACCAGTCATCTGCACTTCCCTGCACCTCCATTGCAAATAAACTCGCATCAGGTAATTGGTCGTCTACTCCTGTGGCGGGCTCTCCTGTTGATAGGCGTGACAAGTGATCTGCCACAAGATGCAAATGGCCAGGCTTGTAAACAACTTTGAACTCAAACTCGTGCAAGATTATTAACCACCTTGCTATCCTTCCACTTATCAAAGGTTTGTTCACCAGATATATCAGAGCCTGGTGATCCACATAAAACATAAACTTCTTCCCAATAGGTAATGCCTGAATTTCTTGACTGCATAAATCATTGCCAGTGCTTCTCTTTCAGTTGTGCTATAGTTTCCTTCAGCACTGTTCATCAACCTGCTAGCATAGTACACAGGTGAATCTATATTTCCTGTAACATTTTGGGCTAACACTGCTCCCAACGCTTCTCCTGAGGCATCACAGTGAACATGAAATACTACATGCCAGTGAGGGTTAATCAGCACAGTGTAGTTGTTACTTACTGACATGTAAGTTCCTCCTCAAGCCTGTTGACATTCAGCTGTCCATGCAAACACTGCATCTTTCTTCAGAAGCTTGCTCAATGGTGCTGCTATCTGTGCATACGTCTGACAAATCTTCTGTAATAACTGGTTTGTCCAAGGAATCTCCTTAGACTCTTAACATTTACTGGTGGAGAGGCTTTAATGGCCTCTGTCTTTCTGGGATCCACAAGAAGTCCCCTCTTACACACAATGTGTCCCAAAAGCACCCCTGAGTTCACACAGAAAGTACACTTCTCTGGATTCAGGCCCAGACCTCTCATCCTGCATCTGGCCAAACATAACTCCAATTTATGCAAGTGCTCATTCTTAGAGCTGTACACACTGAAATCATCCAAGAACACCTGCATGAAATCATCCAGATACTCATGAAAAAATTCACTTATCACTCTCTGAAAGGTTGCTGGTGCATTACAAAGTCCAAAAGGCATGACTTTGTATGCATAAGCACCCAGTCTGTGATGAAAGTTGTCTTTCCCTGGTCTTCTTCTGCCACTTGCACTTGATTATAACCACTGAAGCCATCCATGAATGAGTACATCTCATGGCCTGCCACAGTGTCCAATACCGCTTTCTGTGAATGGCAAAGGAAATGATCTTTCTTCGTGCAAGCATTCAACTTCTTATAGTTCACACAAACTCTCAGTTTACCATTCTTCTTGGGAACTATCACAATGGGTGACAACCAAGTTGTATACTCTATCGGGTATATAAACTTAGCCTCAGCCAACTTCTTGATCTCTTCTCCAACCTTCTGTGCATAGTTGGGATTCATTCTGTACCTTGCCTGTTTGATTGGTACTGCCCCTGGTTCCAGTCAATCTATGCTGACAGATCTCAGGTGGTATCCCTTTAGATCCTTGTAGCTCCAAGCAAATACATCTCTGTATTTGATGAACAAACTCTTAGCTTCCTCAAAGAATTCTGGCTCCAAATCAGCCCCTACCTTCACCATCCTCGGTTCCTCTTCAGTTCCCACATTCACTTCTCTCACCTGCTCATCAGCTGTGATTGTCCAACCAGTCACCACTTTATCCTGTAAACTCACAGTGGCTGGTTCCTCTAGGATTTCCATTTCTCCCTCTCTTTCTTCATAGAAATGTGGTGGGTAACTGCTTGTTTCACCCTCAATTGGTGTTGCTGTCACTACACCACAGATACTACCTTTTAAACACTTAGGCCTTCCAGTTGCATCTCTGCAACCTGCTCCCACTCTGGGTGTGCAGCGAACAGGGTAGCTTCCTGCTCCTCATCAAGTCCTCCCCTCCAGTCATACTCCGACCCCTCGAGGTCTTCTCGCAGCAGGTAATCTACTAGATTTCTTAGTGGTGATTTGTATCTTGTGCATCCCATCATGCACAGTTAGTACTGGGAATTCCAGTCATGGAATACCCTGGCCTGTTTCAGCCACGGTCGACCAACAATAAGGAGTAAGCTTCCATGACTTCATCCATTTTCAACACAGTTACTGTGATCATAAAGATCATCTTTTGAATCTGTATCTTAACTCCTCTTATCAATCCCATGGCTGTACACTTCTTTGATCTGCCATTGTTACTGTAAATGGGGCTGGTTTCATGTTACTCAGACCAAGCTTCTGTCGCTTGGCTTTTACTCACCCATCCCTTTGCTATCCGTGGCGACTCCAAGATAGAAGAGTGGAAACATCAAGGTACGCAGCCCGCTCAAACATCAGTCCATGAACCTACAACTAGTGTATCATTGGGGTGTTTCCTATTTGTTTTCCTTTCCGCATTCTGTTAGCTACTGGCTATGATACTTAATACAGTTTTGCTTCATAATCTATCTGATTCTATCACTCAATCCATTCATTCCACAGTTCACTCAGATCTCTCTACACAGTGTGATTGTATCGTATAAGTATCAGATTATGATTTATCAGGTATCAGGCCGAAGCCATTGTGTCTCTAATCTGCTCTACAATATCACTACAACTTTGCATATAACAAGCATCTACTAATCATATCTCCTCATTCACCGTGCTCTCCATCTTTGCTTCCGTTCTTACTCTCCGCCCCATCCCCTCTCCTGCATGGACCAAGAAGTCCTCTGGCCCCGTCCTCTCCTCCGTCCTCTCCTCCTGTCCCGCTCCTCGCTTTATTTTCCTACCCGTTGTTCTAACGTTTCCTCACTAAACCGTCACCCTTGAACTACATGTTCCATTCGTAGATGTTGTTCCCCTCAGTCGTTCCCTGTCCTGCTATCCGTTCCTATGGTCGTGACAGCTGTGTCAAGTTGTGACTGGTTGTGTGAAACTGTGACGGGATGTGACTGGCTGTGCGACTGTGTTGGGCTGTGTCGGGCTGTGACTGGCTGTGTGGCTGTGTGTGTCGGGCTGTGTCGGCTGTGTGACTGGCTGTGTGGCTGTGTCGGGCTGTGTTGGCTGTGATGGGCTGTGTTTGGCTGTGTAACCCCCCTCTCAAGTGTTCTGCTGTCACCCCTAAGGCTCCTGTTGGTCTCAGTCCGTGCAAAAAATGAAGGGTACCCTACATATCCCGTGTTGTGAAAAAGACTGAAAAGCCAAAGTTCTGGCTTTTAAATAAGAAGCCCTTAACTGTTCCTCAGGTATATAGGCTCTTTTGTTGATATTTGAAGTGAGGTCTTCCACTTGAGTCTGCAGTCCATCTACATCCTCCTGTAACTCCGCTATCCTACTATAGACATTGTCTATAGTAGTTGTGGCAATGTTCTGCACTTGCAGTCTGAACTCATTCATCTCGCTTTGGGTGAGCTTTCGTGGTGCTTTGCCCTCCACTGGGCCTTTGCTAACCAGACCTGCATAAGGTGGTTATCCACCAAGTTGCTTGTGGTTCCTCTGAGAGTGTGCTCCTCTCTTAGTTTGTATACATCTTATTGCTGTTGTAAAGCCTCCATGCGCTTCGCATGAGGTTCAACCAAATTCGCATAGGCAGCAAGTAGATTATTGGCTTCTTTCCAAGCCTTGTTAGTGACCGAGATTTCATTTATATTGGCCATGATCGTTTGTTGCAACTCCAGGATGTGCTTCTCTTAATCAGCTTCAATCTGCCTGTATTGCTTGAAAGTATCCTCATTGCGACAGATTGTATTCTTCATATCGACAATGAGTTTCATTTGCTCAACATTCTCTGCTTCTGCCTTCATACTTTTTTTTTCTGCTTGACTGTTTTATTTCTTTTGTAGTTTGGTCAAGCATAGTTGTGAGTGTAGCACATTGTATGGCCATCCTGTCATGCAGTCTGCAACTCCGTATGTAGTGCATTCACTTCTTGCAACTTGCTTTCATGCCGCACCTGCATTTGGTATAGCTGTTGCTTATGTGCTTCGTGCAACTGGTCTTGCGCGAGGCCTGCCTCAATCAATTGTTCCTTGGCCAATTGCAAAGCCGCTTCTGTATTTTCCAAGTCTTGCTGCATCTTGAGAGTGACCTCCTCATCGACCTTGTTTGCACATTCAGTGGCTAGTCGAGCCTCAAACTCCTTCTTGAGTTCCTCTCTCAAGGCTGTCAATTGGGTAGTTGGAACATGGGATTTGACATAAGTCCCCAACAAATTAAGTGTCCTGCCTATGGAACTCATCAGCATTGTCTGTTGAGGGTCATCATGGTGAGGTTGCTGCTGTTCCTCCTGATCCTCAACCGTGTGATGTCTCATGACCCACTCAGGCCATTGTCCCACCGGATTTTCTTCCTGAACCACTTCATCCATCAGCGGTGCTGCAGTGTCTTGACATTCTACCTGTGGTACTTCCGACATAGGGGTGTGTATTATATGCACCTCAGGATTTCCCTTGGGCAACTGTTGCACTTCTGGAATCTCTGTCTCCTTAACCAGACCAGAATATTCATAGAGAAGGTCCCCCTTCTCAATTTCTGCCACTATCTGTTCTGTAGTTGGAATATCTACCCTTCTTTTCCAAATCAATTATTTCTGGTTGAGCTGCATGGACAACTTGTAACCTTGTGACAAGCCGATCATCTGGCTGTGATGGCTATGATACTGAAGTAACTTCCTCTTCCCTCTCTGAAGGTCCTGCGTCCAGTAATAGCAGTTCTCTGTGCTGCTGTGCCCCTTCCTGCACAAAAACTTGGGAAACATTATCATGCGGATTCCGTGAAGCCAGTGGATCCGCCACTACAGTCTTTCCCCGTCTCTGCCTCTTAATCTTGGGCTGCCCTGCTAGTCCACCCTCATTGTGTGAAGAGCCTTGCTCTTCCATTGCAGTGGTTTCTGGCTCAAACACTCCCATCTCCTTTCTTTCTTGCGCATCAAGTATGCCAGAATCAAGAATTATTGAGCAATGATTGGGCCAGACACTATGATAGGAGACTTTGCGGCAGTACCCTGTAATCTTTTCATCTCCTCTACCAGTGCGTTGTACATTATGTTCGCCCATTCTACCTCTTCTCCTCTCAGGGCTTTGAGTATTCCTCTGTGAAGGATCTGCTCAAATACTGTTGGTTCTGTTTCATGGCAAACAAAACGTTCAATACCTGGCATACCTCCTAAGCCCTGGGTACACGGCCTTGGTACAAGCATAACCCTGAGTTTTAAAGAAACTCCCTTCTTGGAATAAGTCCCCTATTTGCAGTCTTGCCCTGTGCTCCTCCACATGCACCTGGCCTGCTGGCAATCGAAACAATTGCTGTAGGTATAGGGGAGTAATTACTAATTCAACTCCCTTCACCGTTGTTGCTCCTGTCCTTGGCTCAAAGTTCTGTAAGAATTGTAACATGTACTGTCTATGGTGCAATGTCCAATCTTTGCTTTGCAATCCTTGCAATCTCAGCTCCTTCAGTATCTGCATCGCCTGTGGGGTAGCAATTGTTTGTTTCTGCAGAATTGTGGTGCTCTCACCCTGATTTCCTCCATTCCTCTCACTCTCTTCATTCTAGACCCACAGAAATGTTTTGGCTGTAACAATTGAAGAAATGCTTGTAGTGCACAAAGCATAAACGTATGGTTGCCACAAAAAGCTATGGATAATTTCTTGTAAGCCTGTGGAGCTTGCAAGCATCGATCAAGAGAAAAGCTCCGCTCTGTTCTTTCGTGTCTATGCCACTGCGTAAGTGTTATTGCGAGCGTATAGTCTGTTAGTTCCTCCATAGCTTCAAAGCTATAGCATTGATGGTTTGTCCCGTCGAGACACCTGTTACTCAGAACGACGCCGCCTCTTGCGCTTAATTTCCCTCCAATTTCTTGATCCTTTCTCTGGCTTTCTATTGGCTGTAACCGCTGTGACTGGATTTTAGATTTCATTTTCTTTAGTGGACTTTCCCTGCTGGATAGTCCACTAGGATCACACATGTGACAAGAATTTTGCTTTTCTGTACTTGCCGTTTGTTCCGTTCCCCTTTTTCCGTATTAATTAATGGGCCCGCCTTTCATCCAATTTGACGCACTGATTAGGTATTTTGACGGCCATTCTTGTCCTCTTTCTTGATGACACCTCTTCTTGCACTTCCTTCTCAGCTGTGTGTCGCGCCCTGACTTCCACGTGTCCATTTTTAAACTGGTTTCCGTCCTTTCTTCCGTCGGCCATTTTCCTGAAGTTATTGTGCGTCCACCTGTCACTGATTCTATGGATCGTGTAACCCTAGTAGGTTGCTGTGATAGGCTGTGATGCACTGTGGTAAGCTGTGATGCACTGTGACACGCGGTGGTAGGTTGTGATAGGCTGTGTTGCGCCGTGCTGGGCTGTGATAGGCTATGTCACGTTGTGATGGACTGTGATAGGCTGTATTTCGCCTTGATGGGCTGTGATAGGCTGTGTCACGTCGTGATGGACTGTGATAGGCTGTGTTTCGCCTTGATGGGCTGTGATAGGCTGTGTCACGTCGTGATGGACTGTGATAGGCTGTGTTGATACAAAGCTGTTGACAGCTTTGTGGTCATACAGGACTTCATATAAAGTCACCACTAAGTATACACCATTCCAATTAGTTTATGGTATGGAAGCCTTACTTCCAGTGGAATTCCTGTTACCTACCATGAGAACGGAGTGGGGAAAGAGAATGGAATTGCAAGATTCCATTAAGGTCAGGAAACATGAATTATACCATGTGGAAGAAGTACGTGCTGATGCAGCTGATAATATGACAAGAATTGAGATGAAGAGGAAGGAACAGTTTGACGAAAACAAGTTAAAAACTTTTAAGACGGGAGATTTGGTTCTATGGTTGCAGAAGAAGGAAAAAATTAAAGCTTCTAAGCTTAAATCACCATGGAAAGGACCTTATGTCATACAAAAGATGTATGATAACAACACCGCCATGTTACAAACCATTAACAAAGAAATGCTGGGAAGAGTCAATGCCAATAAGTTAAAGGGATACAATGGTATCCATGACAAACCATTGCAGCATGATTGCATGTGAAACGCAAGAGCAGTCACGGGCTGCGCCAGTGTTACCAACGGAGTATGGAGCACTTGTCGCTAGGCCAAGCATATATGATCAGGGCGGGCAGAACAAGTGTGACACAGCCTATCACAGCCCATCAAGGCGAAACACAGCCTATCACAGTCCATCACGACGTGACACAGCCTATCACAGCCCATCAAGGCGAAACACAGTCTATCACAGTCCATCACGACGTGACACAGCCTATCACAGCCCATCAAGGCGAAACACAGCCTATCACAGTCCATCACGACGTGACACAGCCTATCACAGCCCATCAAGGCGAAACACAGCCTATCACAGTCCATCACGACGTGACACAGCCTATCACAGCTGTTTGCATTGACTATCTTAGCCAAGATAGTACATAATATTTTGTTGGTAGCCTCTGCCTGTCCATTACCCTGTGGGTAATATGTTGTACTCTTCCTATGCACAATCATGAATTCTTTAGTCAATAATTCAATGGTCTCATTTATGAAGTGACTTCCCTGATCACTGATAAATTCTAAGGGACAGCCAAATCGTGTAAGTATGTTCTCATACAGGAACCTTGCTGTGGACTTGGCTGTGTTGTCCCTCAAAGCTTTAGCTTCCACCCACTTCGTAGTATAATCAGTGGCTGTAATTATGTACCTGTTCCGTGTATTCTTGGCTGGTGGGTTAATCGGTCCAACAAAGTCTAGTCCCCATTTCTGAAATGGTTCTGTAGGCATTGTAGGATGCAAGGCCATCCTTCTAGATCTTTGCAAAGGTCCCAGCCTCTGACACTCAGCACAACTCTGACAATACTCGTGTACATCTTTGAACAAAGTAGGCCACCAGTAACCTGCGAGTAGTATCTTCATACTGATAGTCTCTTCTCCAAAATGACCTCCAGCCACTCCTTTATGAACTTCCTCCAAAACTTTATTTACTTCATGGTGGTACAAGCATCGTTTTAGTACTCCATCAGGTCCTAGCTTATACATTCTGCTTCCTACCATAGTATAAGGTAAACCTTTGATAGCGATTCTCTTCCTCTGCTCCTTACCATAACTAGGTGGGCATTGACCATGAGTAAGGTAGTATCTGATTGGCCACTGCCGATCTAACCATTCATCTGCACTTCCTTGCACCTCCATTATAAATAAACTCGCATCAGGTAACTGATCGTCCACTCCTGTGGCGGCCTCTCCTGTTGTTAGTCGTGACAAATGATCTGCTACAAGATGCAAACGGCCAGGCTTGTAAATAACCTCGAACTCAAACTCATGCAAGATTATTAACCACCTTGCTATCCTTCCACTAATCAAAGGTTTGTTCACCAGATATATCAGAGCCTGGTGATCCACATAAAACATAAACTTTCTTCCCAATAGGTAATGCCTGAATTTCTTGATTGCATAAATCATTGCCAGTGCTTCTCTTTCAGTTGTGCTATAGTTCCTTTCAGCACTGTTCATCAACCTGCTAGCATAGTACACAGGTGAATCTATATTTCCTGTAACATTCTGGGCTAACACCGCTCCCAACGCTTCTCCTGATGCATCGCAGTGAACATGAAATACTACATGCCAGTGAGGGTTAATCAGCACAGGTGTAGTTGTTACTGACAGTGTAAGTTCCTCAAACGCCAGTTGACATTCAGCTGTCCAGGTAAACACTGCATCTTTCTTCAGAAGCTTGCTCAATGGTGCTGCTATTTGTGCATACCTTTTGACAAATCTTCTGTAATAACTGGTTTGCCCAAGGAATCTCCTTAAACTCTTAACATTCACTGGTGGTGGAGAGGCTTTAATGGCCTCTGTCTTCCTGGGATCCACAAGAAGTCCCTTCTTACACACAATGTGTCCCAGAAGCACCCTTGAGTTCACACAGAAAGTACACTTCTCTGGATTCAGGCCCAGACCTCTCATCCTGCATCTGGCCAGACATAACTCCAATTATGCAAGTGCTCATTCTTAGAGCTGTACACACTAAAATCATCCAAGAACACCTGCATGAAATCATCCAGATACTCATGAAAAAATTCACTTATTACTCTCTGAAAGGTTGCTAGTGCATTACAAAGTCCAAAGGGCATGACTTTGTATGCATAAGCACCCCAGTCTGTGATGAAAGTTGTCTTTCCTTGATCTTCTTCTGCCACTTGCACTTGATTATAACCACTGAACCCATCCATGAATGAGTACATCTCATGGCCTGCCACAGTGTCCAATACTGCTTCTGTGAATGGCAAAGGGAAAAGATCTTTCTTTGTACAAGCATTCAGCTTCTTGTAGTTCACACATACTCTTAGTTTACCATTCTTCTTGGGAACTATAACAATGGGTGACAACCAAGTTGTATACTCTATTGGGTATATAAACTTAGCCTCAGCCAACTTCTTAATCTCTTCTCCAACCTTCTGTGCGTAGTTGGGATTCATTCTGTACCTCGCCTGCTTGATTGGTACTGACCCTGGTTCCAGTTCAATCTTATGCTGACAGACTTCAGGTGGTATCCCTTTTAGATCCTCATAGCTCCAAGCAAATACATCTCTGTATTTGATGAAAAAGCTTTTAGCTTCTTCAAAGAATTCCGGCTCCAAATCAGCTCCTACTTTCACCATCCTCGGTTCCTCTTTAGTTCCCACATTCACTTCCCTCACTTGCTCATCAGCTGTGATTGTCCAACCAGTCACCACTTCATCCTGTAAGCTCATAGTGGCCGGTTCCTCTAGGATTTCCATTTCTCCTTCTCTCTCTTCATAAAAATGTGATGGGTAACTGCTGGTTTCCTCTTCAGTGGGTGTTGCTGTCACTACACCACAGCAGATACCTCTTAAACAACTTAGGCTTTCCAGCCGCATCTCTGCAACCTGCTCCCACTCTGGGTGTGCAGCAAATAGGGTAGCTTCCTGCTCCTCATCCAGTCCTCCTTTCCAGTCATACTCTCTGACTCCTCGAGGTCTTCTCGTAGCAGGTAATCTACTAGATTTCTTTGTGGTAATTTGTATCTCGTGTATCCCATTATGCACGGTTAGTAACTGAGAATTCCAGTCATGGAATACCCTGGCCTGTTTCAGCCACGGACGTCCCAATAATAAGGAGTAAGCCTCCATGACTTCATCCATCTTCAACACAGTTGTTGTGATCATAAAGATCATCTTCTGTATCTGTATCTTAACTCCTCTTATTAATCCCAATGGCTGTACACTTCGTTGATCTGCCATTGTTACTGTAAATGGGGCTGGTTTCATGTTACTTAGACCAAGCTTGTTTCTTAATTGGTCTGTCATGATATTTACTCCAGAACCTCCATCTATCAGTACATCAGTTAGTTCTGTGCTTCCAATTCTCAATTGGATTACTGGCATAGAATCATCAAAGTCCATGACTGTTTCTCGCCCTTCCGGCTTCACATTATAACTGGTCACCTTGCTGTTCAGGTCTGTGTTTCCTGTCTCCTGGGCAATTCGATTGATTGCTTGATACAGCCTGTGCCTACAATAAGGTGCCACAGCCAATAGCTGTCCAATGGTAATCTCTGCTTTGGTCTGGCATATTACTTCAGCCAAAGTCTCTTCATTACTTTGCATGCCTGCATCTTCTTTCTTCCTTTCATCCTCACTCCCTTCTTCTTCTTCATCAGAATCAGAGGAATCTGCCACAGGAATATCAGTACTCTTTTGCATTTCCCTTATGGTATCTGCCACTTCCTTGTGCAGTTCCTTCTCATCTTTCCAAGTCTCTTCATCTTCAGGCATATCACTGCCATCTTCATTATCATCATCTTCCTCAGCTAGTGGAGGTATTAGTTTGGCTTTGCTTCTGGTTACTATCATTGTACTTACTTCTGGTACAACACATGGCCTAACCATGTGAGCTGCCACCACTGGGCCCTCATTCACATGAGCTCTCATCTCATTCTGGTGTCTTATCCAGAATGAACAGGCTGCCCTGCGATGTCCTGGCTGATTACAATAGTAACATAGTTCTTCACCATTGGGTCCTCGCCCTTGGTCTGTTCTTGGATTATTTCTGTAATCCTGATTCCCGGGCTGGTAATTCCCCTTGGATTACCCTGATAGTTGCCTCTGGAATTTCCTTGGTAATTCCCTCTTGAATTACCTCTCCCTTCCATGCCATTGTTATAACCACCAGACCTATAGTGGTCCTGATCATTGTTTCTTCTTGGCTGGGGCTGCACCTGATGCACTCTTACTTGCCTAGGTTCTCTTGCAGCTGTCCTTCTGTTGTAGTAACAATTCTCAGTAGAATGGTTATCCATTTTACAGATAGTACAGTGTTTCTCCTTCATGTGGCATTCTGTGGTGGTATGGCCTTCATTCTGGCACTTTGCACACCAAACACCCTTCCTCCAATGTGTTGCAGCCTCTGTGGCATACTTCTTCAAGATTTCTTCCAATCTTTTTTCATAGTTATCCCTCTTCAACTTCTCCTTTCTCTTACTCTTCCTTTTTAGTTCTTGCTCTTCTTCTTCATCTGACTCATCCTCAGAGTC
Source organism: Takakia lepidozioides (assembly GCA_030704615.1). Taxonomy (NCBI): domain Eukaryota; kingdom Viridiplantae; phylum Streptophyta; class Takakiopsida; order Takakiales; family Takakiaceae; genus Takakia; species Takakia lepidozioides. The sequence goes on from CM060733.1 coordinate 60,824,826, forward strand.
CTCATCATCCCTTTTCTCTCTGCTGAGCATTCCCAATTGCTCAATTCTGTTTGCAGTTTCAAATGCCTCATCCACTGTATTATGGGGTAACATATCCACTTTCTTTTGCAACTCTGGTCTTAGTCCACTCACAAACCAAGTCTTCTGTAAACCGGGTGCTCGTACTGCAGCCAGCTTTTTCATCATCAATTCCATCTTTTCCATATACTCCTCAACAGTTTCATGCTTCTTTTGCTTAAACTGTAGTAAACTTCCATACCTCATCCTCAGTTTTACTTGTCCTGAACCTATTTCGGAATGTTGTATTCAAGCCATTCCAGGTTAGGAAATGATTATCAGGGAATCTTGCATACCATTCACTTGCTTTCTTTATAAGTGAACAAGGAAACAGTCTCATCTTGGCATCATCGCCATTCTCATTGTTCACAATACACATGTGCTCAAATTGGCTAATGTGTACATCAAGATCCTCTTTTCCTGAATATATTGGAAAATGTGGTTTTGCCCTTGTTGGTTGTAACGCCATCTGTGGCCCTACCTTCTGCCCACTGACAGATGCTGGCCCCCTTGCTGGTGCTGGTCCTTGAGGACCTATTGTAGTTGTGGTGGAACTTCCAGCAAGTGCTGGCCCTTGAGCACTCCCTACTACTGGCCCCACTATATTCACAGTATTCTCAGCTCCAGTTGCACTACTTCCCACACTCCCTGTCCCCCCAAAGCCAGATCCAGGCTGCCCGCCTGATCCCCTTGAGCCGACACCTTCGTTGGCCTGTGATCCAAGTGCTTCACTTGATCCAGGTCCAACGGGTTGGGATGTCCTGGTTGTAGTCTCAACCTCAGCTGTTGGGTCTACTTCTTCATACTCTTCCTCTTCCAATTTCTTCTCTCTGTTTTCATCCTCCAAGTTCTGCCCTTGGGTTTCTTCTTCACTCATGTAACTCAACTGCAATGGTGTTGGAGAGTCTGAACTCTCCGTTGGCTTTGCCACATCCTCTCCTCCTTCTTCGTCTTCCGTCTCAGAAACTTGTGTTCTTGCTTTTGGTGTTCCATGCCAACTCTTATCAAAGATTTCTGTCAAATCTTTTATCCAGGGATGTACATTAGATCTTTCACCTTATGGTTGATCTTCTCCCTGTACCAATTCCCTTAATCTTTCTTGGAAAGAAAATGAAGGAGTGGCATCCAACTCTAGTTCTTCCGGTATGGGTGATGTACTCTCTGATCTTGATAGTGTGAGAGGTCCAGATGATTCCCCTATGTCTATTCCTCTCTCTCAAAGATATGGATAATTAGCTTTCAGATAACTTTCTTTTTTTGCTGAATATCTCTGGAGTCTAGCTTCTCTTTCATCATTCATGTCCCATGTCTTTCATTTCTTTAATGTGGCAATAACCAAAACTCTCTTCTGTGGTATCTCTCGTATATGCCTGGGTTTCTTTCAAGCTTCAATGCACCCTTGGCTATACTAGAAGTCTCCGTTACCATATAACCATATGGCAAACAAGTCTGGAAAGTTGTTCTTGGTGTGAGTTTGATCCACAAAATATCCTTTGGAATCCAATTATTTACCAGTACAAGCTCCTCATGCATATGAGTATAAACATTCACCTTTCTTTCCTCCCAACCTTCAAACTCTACTCGCTTAATGGATAGCAATGCTATCACATAAACCAGTGTTGGTAACCCCAACGTGCTCTTCCTCTATAGGCCACCTCATAAATCTTTATCACTCCTTTATCCAGACCCCACTCAGGGTCAGCATCATGCACTCTCTTAAGAATGTTTTCTTTACAACCGTCTGGCAATTCCAATAACCTCTGAAAGAATTGTTTGGACAATCTTTCCTTCGCAGTTTCATAGGGAATTTGATTCACATCAATTCTTTAGTTCTCCAACCACCATGATCCCACCAGATGCCTATCACATCTGGTTGTTCATGACCCAATTCCCCAGTATGGTCGCCAAATGTCGAGCGGCTTTTACTCACCCATCCCTTCGCTATCCGAGGTGGAAACTCCAAGATAGAAGAGTTGGATATCTCTAAGCCTCAGCCCGCTCAGAACAATCAGTCATGACCTGCAGCTAGTGAATCATGGTTGTGCTTCATATTTGTATTCCTTCTTGCCTTCATGTTATCAACTTACCTTACCGTGTATACTGAAGCATCAGATTACTTCAGTATCTACTAAGTTCCAGTTAATCATGCATTCATTCCACAGCTTCACTCATGTCTCTCTACACAGTGTGATTGTATCAAATAAGTATCAGATTATGATTTATCAGGTATCAGGCCAATGCCATGGTGACTCTAATCTGCCCTACAGTATCACTACAGCTTTGCATGTAACAAGCATCTACTGTTCATCTTTCCTCCTTCTCCGTGCTCTCGTTCTTGCTCTCCGCCTGATCTCCTCTCATGCATGACCCAAAGAGCCCCCCCGTGAAGTGATCCCCTTCCCGTTGCCGCTCTCCTAATCTACCCGCAAGTTCTAACCACCTAACTAACTAACCAACACCCCTGAAGTAACACGTTCCCTCTGCAGATGTCGTTCCCTTACAGTCGTTCCCTGTCAATGATAACTGTTCCCCATGTACTGTGACAGACTGTGTCAAGCTGTGCCGAGCTGTGACTGGCTGTGTAAAGCTGTGTCGGGCTGTGACTGGCTGTGCGAAGCTGTGTCGGGTTGTGACTGGCTGTGCGAAGCTGTGGCGGGCTGTGTAAAGCTCGGTCGGGCTGTGTCGGGCTGTGTCTGACTGTGACGGGCTGTGTCAGGCTGTGTGGAGCTATGTCGGGCTGTGTAACCCCCCTGAAGCCTGCTGCTGCCACTTTCCTGTTGGTCTCAGTCTGCGCAAAAATTAAGGGAACCCCACAGAACCCGTAAAAGCGTCTAAGTCCCAAGCAGCCCTCTAACAGGTGGTTCGATCTCACATATCAATCTGACATCACCTGACTACAGACACATGCAACACACACAAGAGGTCATTTTGGGTTGATGGTCGGTCAAATCCTCCATGGGTCATGACACAAGGTCAAGAACAATGTGGTGAAGGCACCTTCTTCTTCAACCTATTTTAGCTTGTTTTGCCCTCTCATCAGACTCGGCCCTGAGATGCATATTGAATCCTGTAAGTTAGCTTGTTGGGCGGATCTGTGGTGGTTTACAGTGACTTTGACAAGTTGCTGCCGATGTAGCAGCAGAAAAGTATCCAAAAATAAGTAACAGAGATGAGGAGAAGCTTTGGAATGAACACTTTTCCGACCCCAGTCAATGGCGGGACAATGGAGACAAAAAGGTGAATGCCTGTTGGACTATACTAGAGAGAAGCAGATGCAATTCAGAATTGGAACTACTGTAATAATTAGGGTTGGGGTGTTTGTTGGAAGAACTTCACGCCGTCAGTGTCAGCTGCTTACATCAAGTATTCATGATTTGTACACGGGCAGGGATAGCTGAAGGACCAGGGATAGAGGTCCAGATTCATCCAAGAAGGCCGGATTTCAAACACAAGATTACTTCTGATTCCCTGTGGATCAACAGCTACAAGACATCTGCTAATGAGAAGATGGTCTGCTAATGACGGCACCTTCTTCAACACATTTCATCCTGTTTTTCCCTCTTATCAGAATCGGCCCTAAATTTTCATGTTGAATTCTGCAAGTTAGCTGGTTGAGTGAACATGGGATAGTTTGGAATGACTTTGACATGATACTGCCAATGTGACAACATGAAAGTATCCAAAAAGAGGTAACAAAGATGAGGGGAAGTTGTGGAATGAATACTTTTCTGACCCCAGTCAATGGTGGGACAACCGAGCCAAAAAGGTGAATGTCTGTCATGATTTTGATCACCAGTCATGTTGCGACCCGAGGCCCTGTTGTCTTGGGCTGACATGCAGGGCAGTGCTGAAAGTCTGGCTTTCCGCTGTAAAAGTAATGAACTTTTCATATTTTGGAGGTTGTGTGACCTGGTTGGGATTGCATCTTTGTGCAAGATCTTTCTACATGTTCAAGTGTGTGCCGGTTCCTACGAAGCATTGCATCTGATGAGGCCCTCTGGTGCAGGCTGTAAGTTTTCCTTCCAAAGCATTTTGTCCCCTTGGTTTTGCTGTCTAGGGCTGTGATCATGGCATTTATGCTTCTGATCTCGGCTGCCTCTGCTGGTCAACAGAGCTAAAGACCTAGATGGTTTTGTGGATTTTTTCGGTTCTCAGGTACATGATGATCTTGTGGTGGTGGATACATCGGTTGCAGACCAAGTGACAGCATGGCGGCGCAGCCAAAGCATGACTGACGTATATGCTGGTGATCATTGGTGCTCTGGTAGAACCTGTACGTACCATCAAATTGGTGACGTTTTCTTGTGCGAGAAGACTGGCAGAGCCCACAGTACTGTTCCTACCTATACTCAGACTTTGCCAACCTCCAATACTCAAACTTTGTGCACGATTTAGATTCTGAACACTGCCCCTGCCCTGGTGGACATGTATGCCAAATGTGGGTGCATCGAGGATGCCAAGGGAGTGTTCAACACTATGGCTGAACGAGATGTGGTGTCGTGGAGTGCGATGCTTGCAGGGTAGGGGGTGCGGGATGGAGGCTTTGGAGACCTATGAGCAAATGATGGGGGAAGGGGGCTCGTTCTTCAATAGCACAGCGGCTACAAGTGGGTAGATGGTCAACTAGAAACAGCAGCGACAGTAGCACAATTCATAGAATAAGGTGCTGCTAATGAATGTACCTTCTTCAACGTATTTCACCCTGTTTTCCCCTGCTATCAGAGTCGTCCCTAAATTTTCATGTTGAATTCTGCAAATTAGTTCGTTGGTGGATCTATGGTGGTTTTGGAGTGATTTTGACATGTTACTGCCAATGTGGTCGACAGGAAAGTATCGAAAAATAGATAACAGAGACTCGAGGAGAAGCTCTGGAATGAATACGTTTCCGACCTCAGTCAATGGTGGAACAATTGAGGCAAAAGGTGAATGTTTTTTGGAAACAGACGTAAATCAGCATAGGAACTAGTGTGATAAGTAGGGTTGGGGTGTTTGCTCAAGCAATTCTAGGCTATCATTCTCAGCTGCTAGCAGCAAAGCGAGGATGTATGCATGATTTGTGCAGGGGCATGGATAACTAAAGGAGCAGGGATAGAGTGTGGGTCCAGATTCATCCAAGAGGGCCGGATTTCAAGCTCCAGATTACCTATGATTCCCTGTGGAAGGATAGGTACAAGAAACCTGTATGGGTCGATGGTCAACTGGAAGCCGTAGCAACAGCGGCACAATTGATCAAATCAGGCACTGTTAATCAAGGTACCTTCTTCAACACATTTCACCCTGTTTTTCTCTCTTATCAGAATCGACCGTATCAAGAAGTATTGCACTGTTTAACAGGGTCCTTGATTCTAGTAGCACCTAGTACTACAACCCATGTGTGTGGGCTTGCTTATTTTTTGCTTACTGGGCCTTTTCAGGCATGGATTTTTGGACCTTGTGGCCTTTGAGGTATCCATTGGGACAGTGGTCTCATTTGGATTTTTGTAATATAATTTGCAGGGCGTGTATTCCCCTTACTTTTCTATTTTGACTGTCATTGTGGTTGCTAGTATGCAAGAGGGGTCCATTCTGTTTTTATATCGAAATTTCACCATGTAATGAAGAATTTAAATCATTTAATCTATTTTATTTTATATAACATTATTAAATTAAACAATAATACCATTTAATAAAAATTTCCAAGCTGCTATCCCCCTGTTTTTAAAAATAAAAAATAAATTTAAAAATTTAAAAATATAAATATAAACTATTAAGTTATTTTCAAAGAACATTCTTGATGACACGTAGCATGAACCCTGCTTGAACTAGAATACGTGGCATTATATGACACGACATTCTTTTATCCATATTTTCACCACGTGTAAAGATAAGTAGTCATATATGCTAGTCATATATTCTGTCTAAGTGCCACATGTCACATCTGGAGTGCAACAGGTGTTGTGACGTGTCGCTTGCGCAGTGGTGCACGTGTTCCTCTAGAGCCTCTCCATGTAGGCAACGCTCAGCAGACAATGTAGTCATATAGTTAGTCATATGTAAGTCATAGAGTTGTGACTACATCACTCTCTTATGCATGACTCCAGGTGTCATGCACGCAGTCACGGCTATGACTTGCAAAACGCAGTCCTAAAGACTAGTCGCTATGACAGGGCTTTTTTCACTACAGAGTGATGTAGTCATGAATGCATATAGGACTGAAAAAATAGTCATATGTGCAGTCATAAAAACGCTCATCTATTGTAGTGACCCCATTGGACCGTGGTGAGTCCCAAGACTCCCCACGACTCCCACCACAAGGTCTCCGCCCCATGGTGAGTCATATGCCACCCCCACTAAGTCCCACTAAGCTACCACCACCCCTTGTGGAGCCACCCCCACCGCAAACCGGTGTGCGGGGCTCCACCTAGTGAGTGCCTCCGCCTCCTTGAGTGCCTTGGGCACTCAAGGGTGCTTCAGCCCCCTGTACCTATTGCTGCCACTGCCCCCACCACAGGGGCAGCCCCTCTGCGTCCCGACCCCCTGCCCTCAAGGCAAAGGGCCGCGACACACACCCCTACCAACAGGGAGTCGATGTCCTCATCGACTTGTCCATTTTGTAGAAACGAACATCCAAGTTGTGGCATCCCACATCAAGGAGTTTGTTTCCACACCATGGCGTCCCATGGCAACGAACCAAACCCCACACTGACTCTACTCTCCACTAGCTAGTTCGGCCGACTTTCTCCAAGCCCCGGCCAAGGGTGGAGCCTCTCAAGCTCCTCCCAGTGCACTCTTCTTGGCCCACTTCACGGCCAAGGAATGATCCTCCCCAAGGATGGAATCGCCTTACTGCAATAACATTGCTTACGATCGCGCATGATGTCGCTTTTGGCATCACCTTGAGCAAAGGTTTACCTTGAACCTTTTTTTACTAGGAAGATAACCTTGAACCAACCGTGCGCCCCAATCACTACAATTGGATCCGCCTTGGAATGCTGGCCTGAGGTACGGGAACACGCCGAAGCCGCACTACGACTTCGTCCCGAGGCTACACGATTATAGTACGTTAACGGAAGCACGTAGCGTCAGCGTTAGCCCGCACTACAAAGGCAACCCCCTCGGTAGCGCAGTTATAGTACGCGCACGTGCCAGGTGCACACTAGCACGTGAACTCCCAAAGAAGGGGTGAGTTTCCTTGCCCCTTGGATGGGAGTCACCCGATTTTGGCACTGCGCAAACACACAATTAATCCAATTTACCTCTCCCACTTTTGTAAGCTAACATGCATTCTACACACTAACCAACCATACCATGCATCACCATTCCAAACAAAATAGGAGGCGCAACATTTGGAAACCATTTCATTTATAACAAAATTTGTACAACACAAGTTTTTGCAATCGGATTCTTGAGCTAGCTAAGCCGGGCTAAGCATGCATTTCCTCCCCCACAATCCAAGGTTGATGTCCCTATCAACGCTTCTTCCGCTTTTGAGGTCGCCCTTCGAAAGCTGCAACCGCCTCGGATGCGTTTCCCATTTCTGAGGCACGCACCCAAGATGCCTCCACATGATGATAGACCTTCCATTTCACGAGATACTCCGTTTCTCGATTCTTGAACCTCCTCGACTTAAGCACTGCCTCCACCTCGTACTCAGGTTCATTTTCATGATCCAACAGCACAAGTGGCGGACGCAACACTTGATGCCGATTCGGACGCGCTTCATCTTTGAAGTAAAGCTTCAAAAGAGAGTCATGGAATACCGGATGCACCTTGCTATTTGTCGGCAGCTCCAATTCATACACATCCTCATTGATAACCTTCCGGATGCGAAAGGCCCCCTTTTCCAGAGCTCCTAGGCTTGCACACGCATTGCAAACAAAAACAAATGTGATGTGGTTGGGCTTCACCCCTTCGCATCCTTAATGCACTCACATTTTGCATCCATGTCCACCAATGCAGGGTTCAGGATGACATCTGGTACAATTCCAGCTTTGACGATGTCACCATAAACCTCTTTCCCCTTTTCCAGAACTCCCAGGCTTGCACACGCATTGCAAGAAAAATAAAATGTGATGTGGTTGGGCTTCACCCCTTCGCACATCATTTGCTCATAGGTCTCCAAAGCCTCCATCCAGCACCCTTGCTGTGCATATCCTGCAATCATCACACTCCATGACACCACATCTCGTTCAGCCAATACTGTCGAGCACTCCCTTTGGAGAGGTTAGCTATTTCATGAGCATGAGGCACCGCATTTCTGTTCCTGCCTATCCAAAGTGTCATAGTCGATGACAATGCGTTGTCGCTATTGTTTTCTACCGTGTGTTCCTAGTCCCGTTGGACCTAAATGCGATACCGCATTTCCGTTCCACCATGGGCCTGCTTTTACAATGGACTGAAATTTGGTACCGCATTTCCGTTGCACCAGTATTTTGGTTTCCCTGTTGACGGAAATGCGGTGCCGCATTTTCGATCATAATCAACGAGAGGATGATGTCGAACTGAGATGCGGGACCGCATTCCCATTCAGCCATGTGCAATGGGTTGCATTGTTCCGAAACAACACAATTGCGGCCTGTCTTAATGAGCACAACTTGGTTGTCTAACCGTTTTAACTAACAGTCCTGGCTCTTGTCAGTGCGAACGTTCATGTCTGCACTGCGAATACTGGTTGATCACCCTCAGGAGAAACTGTCAGGAGATGTTATTTCGTCGCCGAATCGGCCATCATTGTCATACTTAGTGGATATGGAATCACACCTCCCATCTTCATGCATGTAGCTTGAAACAATACTTTCCACTTCAATGTGCGACTTCCAATCGTCGATGGACTCCGCAGGTCCCACTTAGATGGTGCCTGTGAGCGTTGGTCTATGGCTATACTGAACCTCGCACTTGCCAACTTCGTGCGGTATTCGATGGCTCCGAATTCCTACGCTATAGTTTGTTGTCCTCCGCAACTTGGGAGAGCCTGGATCCCAAACGAGGGAGGACTTTGCAGAGTGACTGAAACTTACCTTTGTTTCAAATTCAAGCTCAAACCGGGCACAGTTTATTTGGAAGAAGAAAAGAAGGATGTTCCTGGACAGGTTGACGAGACCATTGTCGTGCTAGGTAACGACGGAGGTTGCGGAATCGAATGGCACGTACCCCCATCAGACACCATCCTATACCGAGCTGTGGGAATGCCCATTCCCTTTCCGAATCAGTCGCTGCCCACACCATCCACAACTGAGTCGGGAAACCGACAGGCAGCCACTTGCCAAACAGAGAGGTATGCAACGATAATCATTCCCGACCTGGACCGTCAAGACCCTCCATAGCTTCTCGTGTGGATGTATTCGACATTTCTGACGGGAAGATGAGTGCATTGAGGTCCCATGTCCTCCACACAGTCGTTCAAATCCAACATGGACGTCTCTGCAGGTGCTACGCATGTACCCTCGAGCATAACTCCAACCCGCTCCATTGTGCAGCTCCTACGGCAACATCACCTCGATTCACCTCGATGGTTCTCGCTCCGAGCTGGCTGCTCTCGACTATGCCAAATTTCCAGTCAAGAAGGTAACGTATCTGCCTCCCAAAGTCGATGGCAATGTCATCTTCGAGTTTCCACCTGTTACTTCGTCAAACAAAGCCTCAGGGATGTTAACAGACATGGATCGAAAGCATGATGGACACCCCTGGTGTGTGACGAAGACCAGTAGCACGAAAATTGCTGATGGTGTTCGTGTACGATACGTCCTCTGTGCGGGGAAGTTGAGGTGCCTCAATCCCGCCTGCTTCCACTTTCTCTCCAAAGGAGGGCGGAGAAACGAGACGGATTGGACTGGCACAACCCATCATCCATTCATTGTCTCCAGCCAAGCTCCTGCGGGTACTTTCAAGTGCGCACATTGCAAAGAACTACCGACGTGCATGTCCATGTGCAGAGCCAAGCAATATTACGTAATCCATTTGCTCCCAAACTTGACTAGAGCTTGCATACACGTTGGGGTCCACTGCCACCCCTTGGCGAGATCCAACATGCGTGAGGCTGTGCTGGAAGCACAGACATCATAAAAGAGGAGGTGAAATTGAGCCCCGGAGCCAGACCAAAGCAGATTCAGCTAAAGGCAGCCCACAAGATTGCTCTTGGCAAAATCATGTCTGAAGATGGTTCAAACCGAGTGCCCTTGAACGAAGAGGAGATGCTTGACCTGTTGGAGTCCGTCTCGCACGTTTGTAGTCCGAATGTGCGGAATCACATCGTATCTTGCAAGCAGGAGTTCGGCCGGGGGTCGGACATGCACTCAATCCTGGAGGTGAAACGAATGACTGGATATGACTACATCCAAGGTAGCAAGTTTCCAGGGCAAGGCAGCGAATCCGATCGTTGTTACATTTTTAAAATGTCGACGTGTGGGCCTGGGAGTGGAGTCGACTTGGTCACTCGCATGACAACTGGAAACTTGTCGAATGCTTGGGTGATGTTTGATCACATCAAGCGAATTACAAACCATCAGTGGGTGACTATGGGTGCGCATGTTTATGACTATTACTCCAAGAGGCTCATGACGATTGCAATCTGCGAGATGAAAGGGGAGGACACACAATCGGAGATGCATCTGTGGGAGGGCATAAACGAGCAGATGGCAAGGGCGGGATTGGCAAAGCCCAATTTCAGGGGATTCATGGCAGACAACGCTCAGGCCAACTGGGCAGTGGTGCGGCGTGTGTACGGTGAGGACCCCAATGTTCCAATGGAGGGGAAAGAGAGATCATGTGGATTCCATTGGATGCAGAGTCTATCTCACTACACTACCAAATTTGTTGCTAGCTCATTCCAGGCTGAACACCGTGTCTTTTGTACGGCGTGGAAAGATGTACCCACATTTGATGACGCGGAGGTTAAGTTTGCTATCATCGAGGCTTGGTGGAACACGTCAGGTGCAGTGGAGACAACCAATCTGGGAGCCTTGCACAACTGGTTGGGGTGGTGGCATTTCCGGTATCGATAGTTCGGACAGTACATGCGGGAGGTATGATGCTGTCATTTTTGTGCAATTGTCTTTCTATTATGGACCTTTCCATTGGTCCCTCACCATTGTTTGTCCTTGTAGGAGCGGTGCTTGGATTCCGACACGGACATGCCGAACACGAATATGGCAGAATCAGTCCACTCCTCCTGGCGAGCGTCTTCTGCCGCACATCTGGTGGACGTAGTGACGGCCACAACGGAGGACATCGACAGAGCCATCATGCAGCAAGCCACGTACTACAAGTTCCTGAGCGGGAAACAATGGGGCCTTGGGCCGGACAGGGAGGAATTGTTGGTACGAACACCGTCGAGGTCGAAGAATCCACTGAAATGGGCGACAACATTGCGAGATAAGATCAAATGGACGCCTCTGCACCGCAGAGGTGAACACCTAGAGGGTGACGTCCGTACTCGCCTTGTGAGGCGGAGGATTGAAGAGGAACCCGGGTGCGAAGAGGATTCCTGGAGATCCGACAGGAACATTCGGACAGCACCTCGAGGTCCCGTCATGTTGCCGCACAATGTGTCTTCCAGCAGTGGAAGCCCAAGAAATTCCAGATCGCCATCGCCTTCAAGCGGGGATTCCGTGCGAGAAATTCCCACCGCTCGCTTGCCCCAGATTCCGCCCGCTGTTATGCAGTATGGCCAAGCCATTGTGGAGACGACTGTGTCTGCGTCATAGTGGAGAATTGCTCGCACAAAGCCGTCGTTTTGAGGTAGGTGTTCCGCAATTCGAGTGGATACACGGCAACGTTGTTTAGAGATGATAAGGAGGAATCCAGATGGGGCTGTCTCTGCTCCTACTTTTACAGGAAGATTTGTCCATGCAAAGTTTGCGGAGGCAACAACCACCCAGTTCTGGTTCTGCAGGCACGACATTATGACTTGCGTGTATGGAAAGCCCAAGTACGGCATACAAACAATGCCAGAGGCTCCCCCGGTGTGGCCGGTGGAACCAGGCTGCGATCTGAGTCAGGTTGAGGCCGACGCCCTTACTGCCACAGGATTTCGGATGGTGCAGCGCACTGACGTCCCCAGACAACCATTTCCGCTTCCACAGCCTCCACCACCGACCCCTGTGAGAGCAAGAACAATGGGACGCGACAGCTCTAAGCATCCTACACACCATTGGGGGAAACCGAAGAGGCGGCGACCTCCCTCAAAAGTGAACGAGACAAGGATGGGGAATGCACTTCGGATGAACTGTACAATCCAGAGCTCGACAGAAGTGCCCCCACCAGGCTTCGGGCATGTGTATCAGATGGCCATGACATGCTCAGCTGTTTGCAATGAGGTGTACACCATCACCATTTCAGAATTACCCACCTGCAATTGCACCGACTTCCAGATCATGGTGAACAAGGGGGGCATCATACTGCCCTTGCAAGCATCTGTACTACGTGTACCTAAAGAGACTCCGGTGTAATTCCACAACTCATCACTTCATACATGCACCAGGGTTGAGCCCCCAAGAGGTGCACACTCTTCTGAATATGGATCCAGGGGACCAGTGAGCTTGGCTTGCGGTCCCAACACAATGGTACGCCCATCCTTTTCGGATAGTAGAACTGTACTGCTGCAAGTAGCTCTGACTCTGGCCACAGAAAGGTCCGACTTATGTCTTGCCTACCAGTAACCTGTTTTGCTCAAACTAAGATAATACTATGTCATTCACTTGTGTTTCCACGTGCATGTATTTCGTGTGTTGGAGGGTTCCTATTTTTCTGCTCTCCCAAACTTTGCTTTCCTCATTCGACCCCCGGCAAGGAAATGCGGCGCCGCATTTCCAAGTAACGTCGTAGGTACTGGTAGATGCGGCCTTCGCCAACACCAAACCGCCCAGAAATTTCGCACGTGCGAACCCTAATGCGGCACTGCATTTCCCAGTTGAGTCGCAAACCTTTCCGCCGAATACCCGAAGATGACAGAATTGTGAAGTACTGCAGACTCTATTGGTGCAGACTCTATTGGTTCAATCGTGGCAAAATGGTCACCTTCATTCCAATGTTAAGGCATGTAAAACCGCGGAATACTCTATACAGGCCAGTATGCGACGTCCTTTTGCCGTGGTATATTGGATTTCTCGTTGCACGGTCACTCATTTCCATGAGCGGATCTAAAAAACCATGAGCGGACTTGTTACTGATGACATATCTTCGCCGCATTACAGGATGTGGAACTTCCAAAAACGGCAAGGTCAAATTAAAAAAACTATTATTTTAATACTTGTTTAATCTACCGCATTTCCAAATTTGGAGGAGTCCGCTCATGAAATCCGCATGTCTTAGATTTCGGCTCACCGCTCATGCGGCTCATGCGGCTCATGGCTCATGGTTTTTGCTCATGAAATAGTAAACCTCCCATCACTCATTTGAAAAATAATACAAAGACAAACACCTGCAGTCCTATTGGTCATGTACACCTTCATCCCGCACCCACGGAAGTAGCAACAGAGTTTTGGCAGGAACAACAGCCAGAAAGAAGGCAACCTACTTTTGGAGCTCTCACATATTTGCGCTAGGCTATACGAATTGCCACAAGAGGCTGTTTGCATTGTGCCTTTGACCAAGTGTCCTTCATCCATCTACAAGCTTTGCACTGCATCACAAAGAAGTACCTTACAGAAGCAAACCTTCATCCCGCGCCCTTGCTGTGCATACCCTGCAAGCATCGCGTTCCACGACACCACATCTCGGTCAGCCATAGTGTTGAAAACTCCCTTCACATCCTTAATGCACCCACATTTTGCATCCATGTCCACCAGGGCAGTGTTCAGGATGACATCTGGTACAATTCCAGCTTTGACCATGTAAGAGATGAGCCTCATGACCATGAGCGGAAGGATAAGACCCTACAGATATTAAATTGTCCCAAGATTTAAGAGTTCCAAGAACTAAGAGTAAAGGTGGCTAATGTAATTGTAATTGTGGAGTTTGGCATCACATTTGGACCCACCAAAACTTAGTATAACTTACAATCAAATCATTTATATCTAACAATTATTTCACTTCAACAAACAGGTTAAAATTATAGAAATTTTGATTATTACATTGTAGCACTTGAGAATTAATTATAGCACATTGGAATTAGCAATATGACATAGTAAAATTTTGTGAACTCTTATAGATCATAGGTATTAACTCAAATGTAACATTTCAGATATAATATGAAATTATTGACTATGGAATGCTGGAGTAACCATCAAGCTAGACTCCTACCAAAGTCGGCGTAACTAAGAGTCACTTCACCTTGCGGCTATTTTCCCTCTCGAGGGTAGGTAAGAAATTATGGAGCCCTTGGACAAGCAGTATATCAAGGCAAATTCGTGCTAGGAGCGGCATGAATACATAGGATATGTACAAGTAAGAGCCAATGGGGTTTATGTGATCTGGTGACCTACCTTGGAAAGTACCAACATTGGTGAGCTTGAACCATGTGGAGGTGGGCTATGATAGGAGGGGTTTTTGGAGTTGCGAGATTCATTGATTGCGCCAAATTATTTTAAATAGTGTGGAGTGCTTGCAATGTAGGAGAAGATGCGGCCATGTAATTTCTACTTGGGGGGTAGGCTCTACAATAAGATATACAGATGTATTGGGCCACCATATCAATAGAAGGCGATGCTATTAGGTACGTTCATTGTTTTCGAATTTGAATTTTGTTGGTAATGATTATGGTGATTGTAAGAGATCAAATGGCAATATGGTGGATGTCAGACATTTCACATATTTGCGATATTTATATTTTAACATTTTGACCTTGGGATGTCATTCCATCCCAAGTATCAAAATGAGGTATGCAGTTTAGTTCGGCACGTGGAAGAGCTTATCTTCCATACGGTCTGCGGTGGAGGCTCATCTTTGTTGACTAATTCTGTACTCAAAACATCACTCTTAAAACGGTCAAGCCTTTTGCACCCTAGGTACGAGGAATCCACAACATTCACTCACAACACCAGATTGTGTTAGACTAGTTTGTTGTGTGTATATGTGTTATATGGTTTAGATAGCAATGTATGGACTCACAACACATATTTTCTTAAAGCATTTAGAGATAGTATTCTGGGACATATTGAGGTCAGAGTGGAAAGAGTTGAGATTGCGCGTGTGGATTTCACCGTGGACTCTTCCACCGTGATGATGATGAGATGACCAAGATATTATTTGTGGCATTTGAGGGCAAAGATCGACGCGATGTATTAATCTCTTTCAGATAAATGGGCTTGGAATTCAATGTGTCGGGTTCTAATTACACTAATTGAACTCCACAAACTAGACGATGATTTTTCTCTAGTTGGTGTGAAGAGTTGAGGGAGTCAATGGGAATATACTCATAATAATAATATAATGTAATATAATAAATTGTGATTATAATTGTAGCATGTAAAATTTGGACATCCAATGGCCAATTTTGGGCCTCTAGGCTTAGAAAATCCTGCATAAATTCCTATCAATTTAGATTTTTTTTTTTCAAAAAATTGAGAAGTTTTTAATGCCATGTGTAAGGTCCAAATCCAGGTTCCGATTGAACCCGATCTCGGTTTAGGGTTAGGTTTTAGGGCTCTAAACTTGCAGGGGTCTCTCTCCCACGTTTTTGGTTTACTGGTGAGCAGGTTGCATCGTGAGTTGCAAGTGGCTTTTGTGTGCGGGAAGGAGCCTTTGACCAAGTGCAGAGTGTTGAGTATGGGGTCAAAACCCGAGTTGTATTGGTATTTAGGGTATTCCCGGGTGTTAAGATTGGGTATCAACCTAGTATTCCAAAACCTACCAGGCGGATACGCATTGCCCACAAAACCTAGGGTAGACCAGTACTATCCTAATACATCCCCCTTTGCTACCAGGCTCATACTCAGGCCCTTCCAGAAGCCATAGCTCTAGACATGGATTGCCCATTTTTCCTCTGGATTCCTGGGTAGGGTTTTTGCTTCATGCACAAGCACATTATGATGCATGCTAACGGTGCTACAAAGGGATATCTTCTAGTTAGGGTGTAGTTTTGTTTTGTTTTGGGGTGGTTGTTTAATTGCAGGTGCGATTATAGCCGTAGCATAGGGGTAGGGAGGCAAAATCTAGCTGAGGTGTAGGTTTGGAGAGGTTACCTACTATGATAATCAGATGCAAGATAGTTTAGGTAAAGAAACTTCAAGGATGTCGTCTTTTTCCACAACACAATCTATAAGCTTTGTATTATGTCGCCTGATATTATATATCAGGGTTGGTATGTCCCTGGTATTACCTTCCACAATACCCTGATATTCATACCATCTGGAGGTTTTTGAAAAAAACAATACCTATACTTATATTTATACCTTCCGGCAAGACCTCTACCTTACCTACCTAGGACCATACCAGCTTGAAGAAAGAAGGTTGGGCCTCTCAAGACCAGGACCAGGCTGGTATATTATAATTCCAATACCAGTACAACACTGGTCAAAACAAGCCTGCCTTGGTTCATTGGATGTAGCATCCCAAGAGGATGAAATGCTTGAAACCTCAGGACCGATTTCATCACGATATGCAAATATACAAAAATGCAAAGAACTTTTCCCAAACGAGAAAAATATATAATATCAAAAATTGACCCAAACTCTCAACGGTGGCATCTCACCCAAAAAAAACCTGATTGGCTTGCAATTCCGCCATGTGCAGCTCGTAGGTGAGCAGTTAATGTCCGGTCAATTCTTTTAAATTTTATTTTTTCATGGAGTTATGTTAACTTTTGGAAGCTGGGGTCTTATTTTTGGCAAAAGTCAGACATAATCACCAAGATTAATGCGTCATGGATAAATATTGAACAAATTAAAAATCATACTCTGATGTAGTAAGCTATTTAAAGCTTGACATATGCGGCCCTATTGTCAAGAATATCTCTGGAATATAGAATTGATAGACTAGTATATGATTGAACGGTGGTTGGAGATCAGAAATGGAAGAAACAAAATAATGTACAATGTCTACCGAAGCTCATGATATTGTCTATCCTCCATAAATATTCCCTCCATATCTGTTTACCTTCTTTATCTGTTATTTTCTTTTAGTCCTCATGAAGATTTTATAAGCAAGTGTTCAGTGTTATGTTTTATGATGTTTTTTTACTCCCTCCTTTACTAAATGACCCTTAATAAGTATTAAATTTCTTCAAATGCATATATGTATAGATGTATAACAAGACAAGTTGGTCTAAGGGTCGTGACGTTGAGATATATCAATTAAACATGTCAGCTCCTTAAGTTTACTTAACATGGGGATAATTCAAACTCTTTAAGTGTTAGATTCCTGGCATGTTCAAGCTCTGTGTAAGTGTTCCTTTTCTAAAATGTGATTTCTGAAATATTCTTATTATAAACATATATTATGATGTTAAATATCTATATGTGTTACATGTTCTCTATCCCAAGGTGTAACACATAGGGTAGATTGTAGTAGAAAGGATGATACAAGAAGTGAAGTAAAGAAAGTTTTATTGATTCACATCCAACAAATTTATGGAGCCTACTGCTCAACACACAGCCCATCGAGGGACATGTGGAAGGCACATGTTGAAGGATTGAACCCAGGATCACCCATGAAGAAAACTTGAAAGAAATCTAGAGAAAGCTAGAAATCAGTAGAAAGTATGGTGCAAGAAGAAAACTTGAAAGAAATC
Organism: Takakia lepidozioides; assembly: GCA_030704615.1. Classification (NCBI taxonomy): domain Eukaryota; kingdom Viridiplantae; phylum Streptophyta; class Takakiopsida; order Takakiales; family Takakiaceae; genus Takakia; species Takakia lepidozioides. The sequence continues at coordinate 60,842,527 of CM060733.1, forward strand.
TAGAGAAAGATAGAAATCCAGTTGGGGGTTTCGGCAAATTAATCACATGATTGTGTGAAAATCTTGATGTTTAGTGGTACTACCTACTCCTCCTGCACCCACCTGCCGATTTCCAGGACAATCGGCCCCAGAAAAACACCACCGTTGAATGTGGGGCCCATTATTCGGGCCCATTGGAAGAACATTTCAAAACTGATATTGGGGGTATATTAAGATTGGTATCAATACATTGCAACATACAACCAAAATCAAGTGAAAAGGCTTGAAAACCATAGCACCTAATAATTTGACCACATGAGAACCCCAAGCACTTACTCAGCTTATAGCTTACAGCCCTTACTAAGCTTAAATCGCCATTCGAATCGACTCAATCAAAGAGCCATAACTCTCCATTGCTGCACCCTAATCCCCACTACAGTTGTAGCTACATATTGATACCTAGGGTGCAAGCGACAGCGGAAGAGGGAGTACTTGTATCGACAAAGCTGCGTCTTTGCAATACCAGGCTGGTCTGGTAGGAGCCCAGGTATTAGGGTTTCGCTATACTCCCCCCAATATGTTCTGCCCGGGGTACTGCCGGTTGCTTATACGGTCCGCTTGGTCTCGTCTACTACCCTGCTCTGATACCCTTACCCGTACTGATACCCCACCTCGCCCCCATATACCGGTCCAACATTGGTACTAACCAGAGAGAATCCCCCATTAGGTTATGTGTACAGTTGGAAGTATACATTAGATAATTATCCAAAACAAGACGGAAAAATGTCCACAAAAGGTAGGTAGGATACTCTCAATAGCTATTTTCCTATTGCTTTTTTAGGATAGCTACTAGATGTCAGTGTGGATGTACAACCACATGTCTGACTCTAGCACAAACTGAGGTAAACTTCAAAAACTCCTCCGGTGAATCTGTTCTATCACGATAAACTGGTGGGCTTATATCATGGATTCTACTATTTTGTGGAAGCCACAAATCCGCAGTCACACAAAAGTCAACCACAGTAGGCCATTGTTATTATTATAACAGGTCGGTAGCTTTGGAACATAATATTATTGTAACATAGTGGGTTTTAAAAAAAAAAAATGTACATGATTCTTGTAAGCATTAGGAGACAACCCATAAGCTAGATTCTCTGAGAGAGATAGAAAGTGTATGTAGGTTTGAACCCAGGAGCAGGTGCGCAGACAGACACAAATTGCAGTGCAATATCTTCTCTCTAAAACGAAAACATCGGCGGTGTTGAGAAGGAAACAAAAGAGAGCGCGTGGGACGCATCGCCAAGGGTGAGAGAAGGAGGAAAAGTGGTGCCGTCCTGAGACCAAGCCTGGGCTCCACCACACGTTGTGGAGGTGTCCAACAAAAAATAGGCTATTCCGCATTGGAAAAATGGTTGCAACTTCCATCCCTTTCGACTTGGTGTGTCATTTACTCTGGACTGTTTCATGGAGGCCTACAAGTCAAGTCCAGAAAAAGTGCGAGCTCATATTGAGAGAGAGAGAGAGAGAGAGAGAGAGAGAGAGAGAGAGAGAGAGAGATTCACTCAAGAACTAGGCACTAGTCGAGGAGTCTCACACATCCTTCATTAATGTTAATTGGTCCACAATCTCTCTCTGTGTCTCTTACCGGTCGTCTCTCCCTTACTGAAAGCACTTGAGGTCAGATAAACAATTTGAGATTAACGACATCTTAGACATATTTCACACCTCCTGCCAGAGGTTATAGAACCAGCTTTTGTGACAACAGCAGTAACTGATGCAGAGAACGTCGACAAGGGAACTTTTTTTCAATAGGTATAAAGAGGGGGATAATTGGAGAGCATGAATATAAGCTTGCAAAAGTACCTAGGTTGAGGGCTCACACTCCCCCTCGCTTTTGCGTCCCTGTTGAGTCTTCGGTAATTTAACTAGTTCATCTCATAGCCATGGCCCCTTTTGGACAGCATTTTCATGACAATGGACTTCAAACGAGCGCTACCCAAATGGGCCCAGATAGCTTACAGTCATCATCTTTAGAAGAGCTTCTTGGCATGGACGAAATGCCAGTTGGGCACGCGATGCACACACTAAATCCACGTCAAGGTGTCGCAATGAAAGCGCAGCCAGAGAGACAGCCCGTTTCAGGGTTGGAGTTTCAAGAGCTCACATACACTGTCATAAAAACACAAAAAAAGGACGGACAATGGACGAGTAAACAGGTACACACAGGATCCATTTCCTAGAATACCTTTTTTTCCCTGTACCCTGAGTATTGTCATGGTAAGCTGGAAGATTTAAATAATTATTGTTGCATATGTGTTTCCATATGATATACATGTACCTATATAGAGAACTCAATGTTTCAACTACACTTTGGATTGGACCACGTAGAGTTCCGATCGATACAAAACCAAGCGTTGCAAACGATCCCCCTGTTGCATCATCACTATCATGATTCCGACATTTTGTATGTTCGTGAACATTTACAGGTCTTTTAGAAGTTTCTACAGGTATATTGTATGAAACCATCATACGGGCTGACATCTACTAACAAAATTCACTATAAATCCTCAAGATACATCCCAAAGTGTTCCTTTGGCTCTACTAGCAACATGTACCGAATCGAGACCTCACTCTAAAATCTAGAGTTATTAGCCATAATCAAGAATGTCTTTCATATTGAACTGGGCTGAGCAAAGGCTCACCTTGATTTGAAGTGTTATAAGAATCCAGTGAATATAGTGATCAATGTAGATATGTACCTTACAATACAACTGTTATACTGCCTACAGGTGGACTTGTTACAAAGCATTTCAGGGCAAGCCTTGAAAAGACAAGTCACTGCTATTTTAGGGCCTAGCGGAGCTGGTAAGTCGACATTCTTGGATGCCCTAGCAGGGAGAATTGCAGCAGGAAGTCTAAGGGGCTCTGTCCGCGTCGATGGACAACCAGCGAAAGGTAGCTATATGAAGCAGATATCTGCGTATGTGATGCAAGACGACCAGCTTTTTCCCATGCTCACTGTGTATGAAACACTTTTGTTTGCTGCGAAGGTCCGTTTGCCACCCAATATTTCCAGTTCGGAAAAAAAGATTCGGGTCGAGAAACTTATTGCCCAACTGGGTCTTCAGGTATGACATCCCAGTTCTACAGTAATCTGATGTGATCGCACAGCTGTGACCTTGTTTTTATGCTTATCTATCTGTCAATGCTTTCTCTCAGTCAGATAAACGAAAGTAAGAGCACAATAGCTCTGGATGAAGCGACACCATAAGTTACAATTGCTTAGGCAAGAGTCTTCCTTCTTAGTCAAATGCACCACAAATATCTCGATGTCACATCTGAAAGTAGACTTTGAGTTTTTTGGTCTTACATTAGTTATGGATGCTCCGCTGAAAATTATTCGTCTAAGTTGAGAAGCTCATTGTTTTGAGTTTTGACCTCGCAATGTTCCCTCCCTTACAACGGCATTCCAACTAGGAAATTGATGATTTAACTGGGGATAGTACTTATTCACATGGACTGTAGAAATATTTATTAATAGCATGAAAATTAAACTGTAGAGTGTAAGATGTTAGATCTGATTATATTTCCCCATTTTTGGACCTTTTCATTTCAGTCTACAACCCATACGTACATAGGAGATGAAGGCCGTCGTGGAGTTTCTGGAGGAGAAAGGAGAAGGGTGTCAATTGGAGTTGACATCATCAATGGACCATCCGTATTGTTTCTTGATGAGCCTACATCGGGTCTCGATTCTACCAGTGCCCATAGTGTCGTCGAGAAGCTCGTGGACATTGCCAATGAAGGGAGCACCGTCGTCCTGACCATCCATCAACCTTCCTTTCGCATCCAACAACTCCTCAACCGATTGATTATCCTCGCAAGGTATGCTTAATTTCCGTTCTTGACTTCCTGAATTTTAAATAAGCTCTTATAAGTTATAAGCTCTTAATTAATAGATCATCATGGATGATTTCACTCAAGCCTAGTAAGATTGGGTTTGAACAGGTCCTAAACACATCAAGAATGGAGCTAAGATCTTCACATAAGTAATAATCCAAGTCGCATCAACATTTGGTCTGTTTAAGTGTGACCAATCGCAGCTATTTGGTGCTTTGAACCGTTTTATGTGAAATAACTAGTTTATTGTTCACTTACGAAGATCATACTCGCTGCTTACAGAGGAAAGCTGATCTACATCGGAAGTCCCAACGCTCTCACAGGCCACCTTGCCGCTTTCGGGAGGGAGCTCCCTGAGGACGAAAACAACATCGAATATTTTCTTGATGTTATCAAAGAGTATGACGAGTCAACTGTTGGTCTCGACCCACTAGTTACATTCAACAAAGATGGGATCAAGCCGGACAATAACAAGACCCCACTCCCTAAAACTCCTTTGGCCGCTAGACCCAAAACGCCCAACAACCAAATAGCTCAGAAATCTTCTCCAGTGTATGATGACAGAAGCATTGACTCCATGAATGACCTTAGCACAATAGAAGAAGAAGACGACGACTATGACCATTCTCTTGTGCGCACACCTTTCAACAACTTCGCGGTTCCACCGCTCGCATCATATTTCTATAGAGGTGATGATATATCTTTCGTTTCTTTTACATCTGAAACATTTAGCCAAACCCCCGGGCGTACTCCTGGACGGCCCAATATCGTCAACTCCTTCCAGAAGACACCAATGAGAACTCAGGGCCCAGGCACCCAGAGCGCAGGTTCTGATTTGTCGGCAAATAACAGCTGCGACAAAGATCAGGAGGACAACGTCATGTTCGAGCAAGAATTAGGCCCCAAGTTTGCGAACTCCTGGTTCAAAGAGGTACTGGTCCGTTTTGAAAGTAGAACTGCAAATAATGTGACAACGCTTTGAAATGTGATCAATTGATTTGTTTCAGAGTTGGCCCCAAAGATTTTGCTATGAGCACTAATAAGCAGGAAAATAAATCAAGGTGTCACCTTTTCGAGATAAATATCTACTTCCCAGTAAGTTTTAATTAGGATTGCATGGTCCCCGAGTGAGTCTCTAAATGAAAACCTCTGAAGACCTTCAAAGTTAACACTAGGATTATATGTTCTTAAACTAACAAACATCATTTTTTTCATCTACTAGAGACACTGCAATCGGTAAGTTCGTATTGGAGAAAAACCCCTCCTCGAGGATTCCCCGGACATACTAAACTATGATCAATAGGATGTGAGCTTTTCAATTTGTCGGCTGAAAGTTTTCGAGGTGTTGAGCATTTGCTTGTTGAATCGCAGGTGCTGGTGCTCATGTGGCGCAGTTGGTACAACATAATCCGCACACCTGAGCTATTTTTGTCCAGAGAGATAGTGATTCTGGTCATTAGCTTCATGCTCGCAACTCTATTTTTGAAGGCTAAACACACACTGCAAGGTGTCTACAACCTTCTCAACTTTTTCATCTTTGCCCTCACCCTTTTCTTCTTCTCATCAAACGACGCAGTCCCTGCCTTTATCCAAGAACGCTACATTTTCATCCGCGAGACGTCGCACAATGCCTATCGTGCGTCGTCCTATGTGGTGGCGGGACTAATCGTCCACCTCCCATTCCTGGCCGTGCAAGCTCTTACCTTTGTCGTGATGACCTGGTGGGTACTCGGCTTGCATGGAGGTGTGACCGGATTTTTAATCTTCTGGGTGGTTCTATATGCCTCTCTCATCACCACAAATTCATTTGTCGTGCTTGTGAGCGCTGTAGTACCTAACTACATCACGGGCTACTCCATGGTAATCGCGCTTACATCACTATTCTTCTTATTTTGTGGGTTTTTTCTTAAGAGAGGGAAGATTCCCAATTACTGGATTTGGTTACACTATATTTCCGCAATGAAGTACCCTTTTGAGGCTGTTCTAACTAACCAGTTTGACAACGACATTTGTTATAACTCCGGCCCTATATTACCCCAGCCAGGGCCATTGGGAGACATTCCAACGTTTGGGACTACTCCGAATTGTAGCCTAACAGGTCATACAGTGCTTCAAGCCATGAATATGCCCGAATTCACAATATGGGAGAACATTGGCATACTACTCCTATGGGGTGTGTTTTATCGTATACTCTTTTATGTTGTTTTGCGCTTCTATTCAAAGAACGAGAGGAAGTGAGAAGGAGGAGCACAGTGGAAAGCGCTTCCTATTCTGTTTCCGAGAAGAATTTCAGGGTAGTCAAATGCACCAGCTGCAAGGTTGTTAACGTCAATTGATACTGCGGGGAGATCAGGCGCATGCATGAGAACTGTTAAGCCCACTGCTACTTTAGATCATGCGGTCTGGTATTGACAGCTGACCACAGCATTAACTGCGCTCAAATCAGACTACCGAGGCGAGATTCAATTGTCCCTGCTGCGGGCCATGTGATCTCAAATTACATGAGTCCGTGGTATTGCGTGGGCATTCGTCATCAGCATATCACTTGTTAAATGTGAACAATATGTCTAACATAGTGTGTGGAACTAGACTACTAGGATGTCCATCCGGCTCCAAGCTGTAGGCTGATACAAAGATTCTTTATAAAAACAGATTCATATAATGCTTATTTCACTGATTAGGGGAAAGTTATAATGACAGGCTCATGCCCTTACATTGATCCCTCAAATGGATGGGCTTCAGAAGGAGTTTGAACAGTCAAGCAGTTGTGGGTACTTATTAGGCTTCCACATTGGCTTGACACCAGAAATTCTTGATGGAGTAATGCAATTTTGATATGAGCCAGTCATTCATGAATGAGGTCTCATTGTCTTTAATCCTATTGAAATTTGAATTAAAAAATACAACATAAATAGCTAGCACAAAAGATATCTGGAAAAATATGTTAACTAATAAATTTATCCTTAAAGCCACGCCCAGTTTGGTTCCCAGTTTGGACCTCTAGCTACTGTTTCATCCCCAGTTTAAGTGCAAACGTAAAGTTGGGCAAAATTGGGCACGAGTTTGTCAAACTGGGCATGATTTGATATCCTAAAGTATAAGAAAAAGCAGGGAGATTTTTGTTGTTGCTCGCAGGTCACTCGGCGTCACGGGGGCGTGCAGCTCGGCAAAACCCAAACTGTGTATGAAACTAGTTTCATCCCGTGTTTTCTTTCTTTGTATGAGTTTCGTCCCCACTTTTGGCCAAACTCGGGGTACTTGTCCCCAGTTTTTGGCACTTTACGACTTAGTCTGTACCAGGATCTTTAGAAGCCATTGTCTCTCCCAGTTCAATGTGTGTGTGTCAGTGGATTGTTAGTGGTTGCTTCTTGGAGCTTAGAGTTTAGGGTTAGCTTCAGAGCATGTGAGCTGTGTACCAAGCCTTTGGAACCAAAGAGTGTATGTGACTTGTCTTATGTAATACAATACTGTTGGCCTCCAAGCACTATGTACTTGGAGTTTTTGTGTATGACTGTGTGCTTTGTTTAATCTATGCATCGCTGGTAGAATACAACACCAAGTTGTAGCCCAGTGGTAGTGGGCACATACCACCTCGGAAGTGGTTGTGGGTTCAATCCACCGATTGGTGTCACAAAGGTGTCCACCTTCCTGCTGGAAGGCAGTAGCCCTTTGGGGTCAAGAGACACCATAAATTACGCTTCCTTAGCTTTCTCATGTTAGATTAAATTAAAGGATTAACCCCTAATGGACGACGCGACCCGTTTCGGGTTGCGTCCGAAATCATAAAGCGATTTGCCACGATGGCAAATCGTTGGATGACCTCGGATGAAAAAAAATATATCAATGAAAGTTGTGCGCCGTGACGTCATGCACCTGCCTATCTTTATGGCACCCTAAAATAATAAAAGCACTGCTGTCGGTAATTTTTTTTAGTGTGCAAGGGTACCCAATTCAAGGCCCTCCAGCAGCTTTGACCTACCGACGTGGTAGGATATGGGTGGCATGTACCATGAAAATTCATTTTGCATGTAGATAGGTTAGAATGCTTCCAAAAAAAATTTGGTAGTGAGTTTCCACGCAAGGAACGATATGACCCGAGGAATTCACCTTGTCGTGAAAATATGGACACATTTGAGGCATATTTGGGATCAATTGTAATGGATTGTCTTTTTGACCCACCTATTTTCCCATACAAAGAATCCCTCATGTGGTTTTGGAATTTGGTTCTGAAATTTTGCCCCAAGGTGCTGTACATGCCAAGCAATTAGAATCTGGGTATGTTGTATCAATGAAAATTTATTTTGTCAGGCCAATTGCTTGGTCAAACCATTTTTTCACTCCAAAACTAGAGCACATTAAACATTTACAGCTTGCATTTTCGTTATAATCTTCGTTATGACACGGTGAAATCAACTGAAATTTTTATAGTAGGTTCCTAAAGTAGGTATGATTACTTTCATACGGTTCATCTCCCTGGATGTTTGTCAAATGTCAGATATGCCCTCAAACATGAGGGCATTGGGCCCACCAAAAACGGGCTCGTCCTTTAGGGGTTAAAGGATTAAAGGATTTTACTGTAGCTTCATAACATCAACGAGAACACATACACAATAGTACCCATACTGATTACCAAAACACAAGCGGAAGTATGCAAACGACAGCTTGTACATTAATAGTAAGATTGGGTACAACAGCTACAGAGCTCATTAACGCATAACAAGCACGGCCCTTCTTGCCTGGAGCAAGACCTGTAACATACAAGCTGGAGGAAAAAGAAAAAGCTAGATTCGTAAGGAGCTAGTTACAACTGTGCTACAGAAACTTTGTGCTATCATTTGCATGGAAGATTCCATACTACACAGCTAATCACTTGTCCGGTTCATGATGCACTTGCCACCTGGGTGTTTCCCGCTCTCTACAGTCAATGTCAATGCGTCAGTGGTGAAATACTACCTAAACTCCCACTCGCAGAGACATTGGTTCATTCAGCTAGTTTGTAGTGGTCATACCAAGTAGTCCTCGAAGCGTCTCAAACTTATCTTGCGGTAGAGCTTTGGTGAGTATATCGGCTACCTGATCGTTAGTACTGATATAGGAAAGAGAAATCTCCCCGTTTTCATGCGCCTCACAAATGATGTGATACTTGACGTCGATGTGATTGGTTCAACGGTGGAGTTCTGGATTTTTTACCAGTTTGATGGCCGCTTGATTATTACTATACAGTGTGGTTCCTGCTGGGGGTATCCAAGATTAGCAAGCAATCTCCTCATCCAAATAATTTCATGTGTTGTCAAGTGCGCTGCAACGTACTCTGATTCAGTCCTACTCTCGTCAGTGCACCCCTGCTTACGAGACCCCCACGAGACTGGTCCCCCTTTGAGCATGAACACAAATCCGGATCGTGATTTTCTGTCATCAAGATCCATGGCAAAGTTTGCGTCACAATATGCATGCAACACGTGGTTCATATTGCTCCCATTGTATGTGATCCTCATCGAGGCTGTTCCCCACAAATATTTCATGATGCGCCTCAAAGCTGAGACATGGGGTGTCCGAGGGCTAAACGTGAACTTTCTTGCATGTGCGACGGAGTACGAGATGTCGGCTCGTGTCCCAAGTTGAGCGAACTGCAAGATCCCGACAATGGACTTGTATGGAAATTCTCTTGAATCCTCCACACTTCCATCTCCCATGTGCATGGATAGGTTGGAGACGCTGTAAATGGATTAGCCGGTACAGCTGCCGAGGTGCAATTGTTGTAACCATACTTCCTCAGTTTCGACCAGATGTACTTGGACTGATCAATGTGAATTAAATGCTCTTCTCTCATTCGCACGATGTGCAGCCCAACATAAACCTCCGGATACCCTGTTGCAATATGGAATGTCTTTCCTATGGAAGAAATGATGTGCTCAATCTGTTCTTTCGGGTGAATGTAGGGTTGAATGGACCAAAATGGACGTTACCGGCACAGTTTTAGATGACTGCAATTGATGGTGTCATCAATTGAATTTTAATTAACTCATGAAAACCATCAAATATATATGTCATTGGATTCCTAGCTTTAATACGCACCATAACAACTCTCCAATCATGAATCCGATAAGAAATGACTCTGCTATGGACTTTTGAACACCATCATTGTGGACTGTTATCGTTGTGAATGGAATTACAATGGACTCAAGTTCTCATATGTGCCATTGGTGAATTCCATTGAAATTTGGACTTCAGGTGGCCATTTTGGTCCACATCATAGGTATGGATTTGAAGTGGCAAAATCATTTGTCATTTGACTCATATGGACTAATATATGTAAAAACAATAGGTGTTTTTTGAAAAGTCCATAGCTCATCTTGTTTTTTGGATTTTGGGTGTCATTTTTTTTCTAGAAGTATAAAAACCTATAATCTTCAATGGCTAGGTGGCATATTGAATTTATTTCGTAAACTCTAATTTTTAGTTTTTCATAATTTCTCTAAATAATAGACTAAAATATTTAATGAATTATATCTTTAATATTTGGGGTGGAACTCTTTACTAAATATGTTCAGTATACGATTATCTATCACTAAAAATATATTTTGGATAGTATAATCAACTTTTTGTTTTTTGGTTATGGACTTTCATGGAGGAGGATCTGCCGTTTTTGGTCCACTCAACCCTGCAACTGCCCTTTCTTAACATTGCACGCCATGCCATCATCTATAAAGATGGTAATAATCATACGCACGGAAGAGAGGTGCTTAATACACGCCACCATTAGCAACTAATGCCACCTGATTGTACTCTGTGAAGAATGCAGCGTAGCTACGATGTGAGCCCAGCCCCGTGAGCCTGGGAGCTGAGCTCACGTTGTAGCTGCAAAGCGTGAGCTGAGCTCACGCTTCAGGGAAGCGTGAGCGGCACAAATCTGCTGGAGAAGCAGGTCCTATAGGCGAGGATAGGTCTCTGGTCAACAGACTCACGATAACACAACCCAAAATACACAATTGAGGAAGACTCACAATCACTAAGTACAAAAAAGACCATAGCAGTTCCATCGCTAGATACGGAATCTGCAATGTTTACACGCCCTCATGTGCATATGCTCCGGCGATTTTTGCTATCATCTTGCCCATGGTTTCCGTTGCGGACTGAAGAGGTGAAGTGACTGATGGATGCTTCCAGCACACCATGAATACTATAAAATTTAAGAACACCATAAAGCAATGTTTACTAAGGACATGTTTAGGCAGGCTTCAAATCAGTTCACTCATTGGAAAGAGCCCCTTCATTCGCCATTCATAGGGACCCGACCAAGTGCCCCAAACGCATGACATGTACAATTTAATCGCCAAGAACAGGTCTTCCAGCACAAAAAGATGACGAAAATAGTGGAAGCATATGCACGATGGGGGCTGTAGGGCTCTAGGGCTGCCACTCCTCTCCGAACCTTCAAGATCACGAAAACACAAAGATCACAACACTGTGGAAGGCAACGCCTCCCACGCGCACTTGCCGCAGTTTCGGACAAAAAAGAGAGAGATGCTGATGGCAATCCGCAAATGAGCGGTGGCATGGCGCCCTAGATTGGAGGGCCAGGATGGGGTCTCGGACGGACGGCCCCGATCTGGCGCCGGCAGCGGACCGGATGGCTGTCCGCTGGCGTATGGCAGAGCAGATTGGCAGAGCAGACCGCAGCAGAGCAGACCTCCCCGGCAGACTTGCCGCAGCGGACCGGCCGTCCGACGGATTTCGGGCGGTCCAGCCGCGGCTGGTGCAGCCGCCGCGGCACGGGCGGGCGTGGGAGACCGCGCACAGCTGCGGGCCGGGGGGGGCGCCCCTCGCCCGGGCGCCCGGCCGTGCTGTCCGTTTGCACGCTTGCATTCAACTCGTTATTATTATAAAATGAGAGGCTCAACACACTATGCGTGTGTTTGTCAGAAGCATGAAAATCGTGTATCAATCTTCTCAAATGTTTTCTGTCTTTTTGGCAGATTTTCTATGTCAGTGTATAAGCTCCGGACTGCAAGTCACCCGTAGGATTTCAATGGGTTGCTTCTCAAAAGATGCAGAAAGCTTCGGTACAGATGACATCTTCTTTTAATGCTCATACACTCCAAATCTATTCTAGTTCTTCTTGTTCTTGTTCTTGGAACCTAATCGAACGGCATTTGAACCAGGATTGAGCTCAAACGGTTTCTGAGCATCACCTTAATGGGCCCAAGCAACAATGTGTGTGAAATTGAAATTGGGCTTCATTTTACTGGGCAGGCTCACTCCCCTTCTCCTCACCCTCACCTTCGCTTCCCTACTACAAGCTCCCACAATCCATCTACTAGCGTCAGCTGCCGTGCAAATAGCGGATGAGCAGCATCTCCTTAAGGTGCAATAAATACATGGACATGTCCTTTTAAGAGCCTTTTACTGCATACTCGAGCTGCACATTATATAATCTGGACCAAGCAGACACAGCCTGCGCTATAGAGGTATTGGAATCTGAACACCTCGTGGAAAAAACTGGGTTGTGCTTTGTTATACAACCATCAACTCAGATCGTCCCCACACAACGGCTATAAAGCGGCCGGCCCATTACTGATCTCACATGGTGTCCATACCATCGAATTACGTAATCTTAACATGGAAAACAAGTCTGAGCCAGCGAAACCTATCATGTGATGTAATCTTCATATCGTACCTCAGCATGAAATGGGCATGTACCTACAGGTCAATTATCTTCATGAAATTTCTACTCATATGTGAAGGAAAGGAGTCTACGCGCGATTGGTTCACATACATTGAGCCAGGCCATCCGGTCTGTCCCTTGTCAGTGACGTGACCACGAGTGAATCTACGGACCTGGCTAGAAGGACCAGAAGCTGATGAATTTAAAATCTGCACTATGTCGAGCTTGGTGGAAAGTCGAATCATCACTGGCCGGGAGCAAAGGCTTCTATAGGGAAGGTCTTGGTGATGCCAGCAAAGCTCTTGAAGTGGATCTTTCCGGTGAAGTGCTCGTCGATGGAGATGTCACCAACGGGTGCCCAGAGGATGAGTTCCTTAGCCTTTACACCCGAGAGCTTCTTGATGCGGTTATTTTCGAGGAATCCAGTGATCTCGGTGCCATAGCTCACCAACTTCCCAGCAATCTTGAAGTTATGCTCCACCTACAACACAGGTGTACATATAACTTGAGGCTCAATTGCAACCTGTCTACAACATACTAGTCTCGAGAGAGATACCGAAATTTGGCGGGGTTTTGAGCTGAAAACTGGGCACGGTTCTAATCATCCGGGCACTCGTAACAAGGTCAACTGGTCCCGAGTCATTGAACCAATGTGATCAATCACCAGGGAGTTTGAGTGATCGTTCTGCAACTCGGCCACGAAACTCTGGACATGGGTTAGCGTTTATATTGATGAATTTGGACCTTTGGAAGGCTTTCCAGAAAGGTGGTGAGTATGACATGATCTCGAGAAATGAGAGGCAGACCTATCTGAAAGGACGTAAATATATAAAATTGTCGTGAACAAGGAATTTCTCACCTGGAGTGGGACCCCAAATCAAGGATTCGGCACATTCTCTATACATAACCGAGGTCGACTCCAGACAAAAACCCGGCTGAACCTTCCCGGGCGAGCTGAGTTGAGGCCTTCACACGTCCACCAGTTTCCGAAGCTCACTATAGAAGAGAGGTCTCTCTTCAACCGGACCCCCGAGCTTTACTACGTGAAATTCAAATTGCGAGTGCTATGAACAACAAACATGAACCTTGAAAAACCGAAAGGTGTCCAGTCTGTGGTTTGTGCATACCCAGAGGGTGCTTGTGGAGTTCTCACCCCATTTTCAGGCTTGACAGAGTCCGACTTAGTCAATGTCAATAAAGGGGATTTTACCTTCTTCTTTTGGGTGATAAATATGTAGCCAGTGCTCCTCACGAACCCCGTCTCGATGACATCCTCGAGGGGCAACAGTCCAGCAGGCAGGTGAAACTCCTCCAAGAGCGCTACCGCATTCTTCAGGCCCTCCTCATGCCCGGTCCAGATGGTGGCATCCTTTTTTAGCCCTTCCTTGCCCGCCATGGTTGAAGTCCGAAAAAAATTCTTCCAATCACTTAGATTCCCAGGTGGGTGTGAATATCCCCCAAGAAAACTGGCCAGCTCCAAGACAGACCGACAGTGAGCGAAACTGGTCGAGACTCTGTGTAGTCCAGTGCAATGTGTGTGTGTGAGGATGCGGACCAGCTTTTGTAGTGCGAGGAAGGCGAGTCCACCAAGGTACGCCATGGCTGCTACCGAACCCACTTCTTACAAATATTACGTCAATACGTAATATTACGTAGTAAAACATGGTAATTACGTATTACCACGTGTAAGGTTACGTAATATTCTTTTCTGCAAGATTCCCAAATCATCTCAATTTGTAAATAAGTAAACTACTCACAAATCGGAAACCAAAATATGATACATTCTCTCCGGGGCGGAAGAGAAAACATGTGGAGGGGCCAATAATCAATTGATTGAAGAAGACTAGCCATCAAATTTGGGGGCATCACAATATGAATATGAGTATGTGTTGTAATCATTGCCCCGGGGAAATAACTTCGTGGAAGAATAATATTGGTGCCTTGCAAATTGCCACATGTATGTTTTTCTGCATCCGTTTCATATAAGTCAACAACTATAATTTTGTTTTTGGTAATTTCAGTTTGTGATGTTTGGCAGTGAAAAGAACAACGCCTTTAACCCTTAATTGCACAGCAGACCCAAAACGGGCTTCTAGGCCTATTTAAATGTAAATTGGTTTTTCAGATCTGCTTCAGTTTGTATCAAATCCATGCCTAGAATGGCCCTGTTGTGGACTGCCAGAATTGGGCAATTGATTGCCCTAACTTAATTTCGAGTTAAACTAAAGTTGTCTCATCCCCCAAGCAAGGGTGTCACGTGTTAATGAAGGTAATTCTCTCTTTTTCATGCTAAGATTTGTTCACGCGTGTGTCATTGTGAGGGGATTTGCCCAGTATTGACCTTGAAGTGGGCAGCAGCACCACAAGGGTTGGCCAAATTGGAATTGTTTTTGCTTGTTGGATGAGGGATCCCCAGGGGGATGAAGCCTTACTAATCTCGCCTCAATCCAAGATCGAATTACTCAGATCTTTAATAAGACTACCAAAAAATGATATGTTTTCCCAATGGCCCCACATTCAAGGGTGATGTTTTCGGGATTTGGGGCTGATTGCCCTGGAAATTGGCATGTGGGTGCAAGAGTAAGCACAAAATGTGCGGTCAAGTTCTTAAAAAAGTTAATTTTCTAAAAATTATGCCATTTTTTCACTATAGGGGTCCCCCCCCACCCCCCCCCTTTTTTCTTAAAGAAAGTGGGGACCGAGGCCCAAAATCAATTAGGAAAAAATAACCCATGCGAAAACAAGCCATAAAGCACCCCCCATATATCACCTCTGAAATTTGTGTAGCCTTGCCGTAATGAGACTATGACAACCGGCGGGCCAAGTGCGCACCAAAACTCACCATATTATTATCAAAAGATAATTTAGAACTCACCATAAGCTTATAATAATAATGGTGGTAGAAAGTACAACGGGGTGGTGTAGGGTGCAAAACTTGCTTGGGTGCTCTACCACATTTCATGCCATGGTTGAAAGTTCAAGAACTTTATTTTTACCTCCTTGGGAATTAGCACAGTCAAGCTTAATCAAATTTGAGTTGCTACTTTACAAAAAATACGGTGACTAGTGACTACCTTCACTCCAGGCTACACAAAGTCCAGAGCCTGAGATGTAGGGATTCTCTGCCGAAATGGGATATATCCATATTGTTTGCATACAGGTAATCTATTTGAGCTGCTTGTGTAATGCAATGACATGTTAGATTAGTGTCTATGATATTCATGCCATCGACAGTCGGTATAAAAGTATGGAACACAGGATAGGCCTAGCAATAGCTGTCAAACACAGGTCTGATTCTCCCAATCTCATGGAAACTCATGTAAAATGGAAATCTCACCTAAATGATGCAACAACCTCTAGAATGTTTTTATTTTTATGTATTTTTTTGTAAAGGGAAACTATAGAATGAGGCTTGTTTCAGACAGTACATATTTTGCCCAACTACACTATAAACTATAACCACACTGGGATTGCGCGGCGATTATATAAATAATCTTCCTCTTAGTCACATTTTTGGTTGTCTCATTTTCATAACCGATCCAACTGCATTGAAAGGTGGGTTTCCATGTTGGCCCTCTTGGCAGATGAAAGTGGTTGGGGAGGGTTTCAGTCCCCACCAACTCACCCACTATTAATTGTGTGCTACTGGTCAACCCCCACCAGGAGACTTATGGGCACCAGTTATCTTGAAATCACCGGAACGTGTAGGTCGTTCCGGGAGATGCCACCCGCTATAGTAGGTCACCACAGCAATATGGGGCTGTAGTAGTAACGAGTAACCGCGTCAACATCCCGGTGATAGCCAGTATTTCCAAGTAAGTGGGTGCCGGCCACGCTTGGGTAGATGGCCTTCACCCACTACAGTTTTCTGGCAGTGGCCCTTGATTCCAAGTCGATTGAGGGTGTGTGGGTGGAGATGGACACGCACCATTCTTCAACCAAACTGGTCAAAGTAGGATTCAATTGTTGATTACTGCCCTTGCTTCGGCCTGCAGTGGAGGTTGATGAGTGCGTCAAGAAATCTAAAGTAAGATGCATCTTACTGCTCCCTGTGATCTAAGTTCTAGACTGTCATCTTATACTTGGGACCTCGTTTCCAGGTCGCTTCCTTTCTGATTAATGCCATGCCGACCTTTCCAGCAACCCACTGCAGTGTACGTAGAGTTAATAAGCAGAATGTACTATAGACAAGAGGTGCAGTCCATGAGTGAAGAATTGCTAAGGACAGTACAGTCTAACCTCTTTAATATGACTCTCCATAATGTGACAACCTCGATTATGTGACAAATTTTGTGTTCAACAAACTTAGTTCAAATCTCCCCCTATTATATGACTATGACTCTCTTTATTATGACACGCCAAGACCCCTACTTTGTCATATATTAAGGAGGTTTATACTATTTTAATGATGGTGGGACCCACCAACCTTTGGGCCTTGGGGAAATTGGGAACATACATAAGGAGCATGAGAACAAAAGTTTTGGGCGTTCTCTTGTCCCTTTGCCGTTTTCACGTGGAGGGTTTTAGGGTTTTTTTGTCTTCATGATTTTGACCTCAATGTGGATCCAAGTGACATAGATGAGCAGCCACCACATGTCACACCATGCGGAGATGTTGTCTCATTTCATACTTGATAACCCTCAAACTCTTAATGTTGCCAATGTTATACACTGGAAACTCAACAAAATGACTCTTGCCAACCTTAGTAGGCAACAACAAACAACCTTGGACACTTTTCTTTCTTAGACATAGAAGTTTAGCTTGTCAATTTAGTGATATTTAAATATTATTCAATAATGCGACATTTTGGTCTCATTTGTCATATAATCGATTATGTGACACCTCCATATGCCTCTCATTTTACAATAATTGGGACATTATGGCGCACGCGCGAGCTGACCGGTGGGCCCCGTGCACGGACGCTCGGCTCCCCCCGCCAGTCCGCTGCCCGTGAGTCCAGTTCCCCTCCGTCCGCCAAACCGCCAGTTTGCTGTGCACGCCAGTCCGCTGTGCCAGTCCCCGCAAATCCACCCAACAGTCTGCTGTGCCCGTCTGTTGCCCCCGGTCTGCCAGTCCGCTCCGGCCGAAGGATCTGGATCGTCCATTCTGAGAAACCCATCCGCGCCATCCATGCCGGTCCACTGTGCCATTCCCGGCCAGTCCGCCGCCCATGAGTCTGCTTTCCTCCAGTCCACTGATGATGCTGCATCTGGACCGTCCGTTCGTAAATGCCATCTGAGCCCTCCATTTTTAGGGCATGAATTCAAACCTTATCCCTGCCGCCTGCCACTTGCCAGCAGCCGCGAACGTGCGCACTGATGCTCATTGCACGTTGTCCATCGTGTCCAGTGTATTGCGGCGCGTTTCTTGCAGGTTCTGAAGCGTGTCCTCTGTACTGTATAGGGCATGGACGTGGAAGCAGAAGGTGATGATATACTAAAAACAAGATGCTGGATTATACGGCCTCTTCGACAAAGTTTGCAAACACCCAAACCAGGACCCTTCAACACGAATGATCTCCAATGGAAGAGAGACACGCAATATGGTTATATGGGTGCCAGACAGAATGTTCTGAAGGCCTGCATATCGTGGGATAGAGTTGATGACTTTCTCCTTGGAGAGGAGAGTTTGGTGGACTAGCCCACTCAGTTTTGGGTGAATGTCCATACTAATGTGCAACCCGGCATGCTAAAAGAGCCGAGAGCCAGCAGTTCTCTGAACAATATCATGTGTGCACCATCCTCATCGTCCTTTTGTAGTCTGATTGCATGTCTGTTGCCATTTTTCGTACCCACGTTCTGTGATTTCAAGCTTCCAGAAGTCGATGGATATCCATTGTGATTTTTATGTCCAGGTATCAATGCTGCTACGGTCCAGATGACAAACATACCAACAATGCGATAGTGGAGGATCCCAAACTGAAACGTGGAGGACCTCTTGTGGGTGCTGGAACATCTCACCCATAAAGGCCCAAGGAGAAAGAAGTCGGAATATGGAGAGTCTTACAAGCGTGGTTGCTAGTGCTATTTCAAGGTCCAACAATGCTATCTCGCCCCCGACATTTGTGTCCTCACGTACTACAACAATATGGAGCATACAGACGCGAAAGGGAAACCCTGTCATGGGAAGTCCGTTGAGTTCAGGAACACTCGCCACACCTATGCACCATACATTAGCGAGGAATTGAAAGCATGGGTCATGGAGTGTCTGTGCCGAGGCCTGTCAGTCGCCCAAATCATGATGGAACATAAAGAGCACGTCATGAACAACACCGGGTTGGGGGATGCATGGACACGGGACGATTTTTTGCTGGAGCAGGATGTGCGCATGGCCGAGAAACGGGCGTGGCAAACGTTCAAAAAACATGCCAACGATGCGGAGAGTGTCCGCATGTGGAAAGACCAGAACCCGAAATCGGTCTTCTTCTATCAAGAGGAGAAATTGGCGCCAACATTCAAGCACTACGATGGTGATTTAACATTCACAATCGGCATACAGACTGAGTGGCAGAAGAAGCGAATGCTTCAATTAGGCCATGCCCATATCATTGCATGCGATGCAACCTTCGGGACAAATCACCACAAGGTACTCTTCATCCCTTTCACAATTTATCCACTTGCAGAAATAGTGGATGTACGCACACTGGCAGCATCTGACATTCTGCATTTGAACAGTTCTTGGCCATTGTACACGTTGATGGTCTTCGACGAGTGGCTTAACGGTATACCAGTTGCGTACATCATATGTGCGCGTGAGCGGACAACAGACTTGGTGTCGTGGATGGCAGCCTTGCGGGACTCTCTCCTCGCAGAAATGCCGGAGTGGCGACCCAATGCCTTCGTGGAGGATGCCGACGCCGAAATAAACGCCATTACGTAAGTTTCATGTACCCTCCTGTACACTCGTGTGCAAGTCCGTCGCGTGCGTCCATTGTCTGTCTCTTTGGCAAGTCCCCTGCCATACAACGTAGTCCTGGCTGCAAGTCCGGCCCATTCATTTCTGCAAGTCTGCTGGCAAACCAGTCCGCTGATAATGTCCTCTAGCAAAATCCGCTGGAAGACTCACTTGCGCAAGTATGCTGCAAGGTCAGCCTACCCGGGTGTGCTGCTAGCAAAGTCTGGGTAAGTCTACTGCCAGTCTCCTAAGGGCAAGTCCGCCGGCAGGCCAGTCCGCCGGAGGGGACTGTTTGCAAGCAGTCCGCTGCAAGACTCACGTGCGCCAGTCTGCTGCGACCTCAGTCTGGTCCAGCAAGTCCGCTGACAGGCAGGTCCGCCGGAGGGAACTGTTCGCAAGCAGTCTGCTGCAAGACTCACATGCATCAGTCTGCTGCGACCTCAGTCTAGTCGAGCAAGTCCGCTGGCAGGCGAGTCCGTCGGAGGGGACTGTTCGCAAGTAGTCCGTTGCAAGACTCACGTGCTCCAGTCTGCTGCGACCTCACTCTGGTTCGCTGGCAGGCGAGTCCGCCGGAGGGGACTGTTCCAAAGTCTGCTGGCAACCCTGTCCGCTCAGGATGCCCTCTGGCCAAGTCCGTTGCAAGACTCACTTACGTAAGTCCGTTGCGAGATCAGCGTGGTCAGGTCTGCTGGCGGTGTCGTGAGGGCAACACTCGTGGCAGGTCAGAGTGGGCGAGTCTGCTGCCTGAATCCGTTGGGCAAGTCCACTAGAACAGACGGGCAGACCAGTCAACCAAAGAGTCTACTGGGTTAGTGCCCAAGTCCACCGGCGAAGTCCTCTTTGAAGTCTCTCATGTGGGCATGTATACTTTGCAGGGCTGTTTTTCGAGGAGTGCTTATTTTCCTGTGCCTTTGGCATGTCCGGCGGGCTTGGGTGAAGCAATCATGCGCAAAAACCAAAGATCATATCACTGCCGCAAACTTGCTGAAAGATATGAGAGATCTCATGTACTGTAGAGGTGGACCAAACAATCCCAAATAAGGTCTTGCATGGGTAGCAACAACGCTCCGACGTATGAGAAAGAAATATCCGAATGGGCATGAATTTCTAGACTTTATCGATAAGGAATGGCGTCCTAAAATAGCAATGTGGTGTACAGCAGCTCGCCATGTTCTGCATGCCAGTCAAGACACAAACGCTAGCATTGAGGCATACCATGGAAACTTGAAGGCAAGACTGAGGATGGGGAAAGGCAAAATGACTGGGCGTAGAGTGGATTGGCTCATATGGGAACTCACAGGCCGTGTACTAACACACTACTGGTATGAAGACGCACGGATTCATAAGGAATGACAAACAGAAGAAGTACATGTCCAGTTCTGTGCTTGCGGCACGCGATATCCCAGCTTGCAATGTCACTCTTCCGTTCCATCCTAGGCAACCAGCCTATGTTCTAAGCACCAATCACCCAAACACAATTTACATTGTTTACAACCCCGGATGTGAATGGGCTTCTTGCACTTGCCCATGGGTAATGAAGGGCAATTTGTGCAAGCATCAAGTCCGAGTCCTGAAGTTGCTTCATCCACACTTGCAGGATGGACTCATAGTGCGCGCTTGTGGCACGGCGCTGGGAACCATTCATGGAGGATTGCATAATGTGTTTAGGGTTCATGCAAGTGGCGGCGACGAAGAGGGTTTGGGAAATGCAACAGAGGGCCCTTCCACAGATGACTTCCCCTATGATGCGGAGCCTGTCCTCGTACCATCCTCCATGGATGAAGAATTTGCAGACATACTTCGCATTGTTGGGGACAACAAATACCTGGAGAAACATGTGTTGTCTTCTCTTCGTATCTGTAGGGGCAGCTTGTTGATATTCTCGCCAAGAGTGCTGCAAGAATGTTGCACCCTGCGGCAGCAAAGAGCTTCCGTCCTGTAAATGACAACAACAATATGTCGCTGAAAAGGAAACGAGATTTCGTTGAGGCATGGAAAACGCGACCCAAGATCTTACGCAAAACAGGGAAGAGGGTTGGGGCCCCAACACCTGCAGCACACATATACTCCACAATCCGGAGGGTCGCAAACCGTATACCAGTTGTAAAATAGATTAGGAAATGTAGGAAAGGGTACAGTATCATTCTCCCGATGAAATAAAATTTCAGCGGTACGATTGCATGTGCACCAGACTTCGAACCTGTCTGCCAACCAGCCTGATAAACCAGTCTTCTGGCGTCTGAACCAGTATGCTCAACCAATCTTCTACCATCTGAACAGTCTGCTCAACCATCTGAACCAGTCTGCTCAACCAGTCTTCTGGTGTCTGAACCAGTCTGCTGTACCAGGCTGGGACTCAGTCTTCGAACAGTCTGCTATGCCAGCCTTCTCCTAAGTAGACCAGTCTCCCGGTTCTAAACGTGCCTGCACCTGGCTGACCAGTGAGCCTCATGCGGTCTGCCCATCAGACTGGCCATTCTCAGTACGGTGGACTCTCACTTACTCTGCTGACCAGACTTGGCACCCTACTCGCCAATGCCATCCGCCTGTACTCTATCACTCCGGTGACTCTCAACAGTCTGCTCACCAGTGCAGACTCATGGTTCCCAATCGCATCTGTCAGTCTGCCGGACTGGTACCAACTCCTCATTCTGTCGGACTCTCGTCAGTCTGGCGACATTGCCCTCTGTCTGCTCACAAGCCTAGGCATACCCTCTTCCCGTACTCTAGCAGTCTGCTGACTCTCGGCTATTTGCTGACCAGTGGACTCCCTTGGTATGTTAAACAAAATGATTGTGTGTGTAGGGGTAAGTCCGCTTAACAACATGTAGTGAATTGGTCACAAGTCTACAACGACTACTCACACTGCACTCATATGCGACCAATAGGATGTGTATGCAAAGTCATCTTTTATTTCGTTGCAAATGCTCAAAAGCATGCTTACATGACAAATGCGTCCTATGAGGATATTGCTTTCTTAGCAGCGGTCAAACTAGTCAAGATGTACTTACTATCTCGAGACGGAGCCGTATGAGACACTGCATCCGTTGGCCAAGTGCAAACTTGAACGTAAACCAGTGTTTCGTGAAAGGTACACCTCTCTCTGCCCTTTTAGAAGAGGTTCAACTATGCCCAGTTTGTAGCCATTCATAATATCCTTGGATGAATGACATGAAATAAAACCCGCATTCCCAGCTGAATGGCTGTTGGGGCACTTCAGGCTGGTTGAACTGAAATGCCCTAACCTCCTCCCAACTCGGTGAATCAACACTGTAGCCTAAACACTCCACATGCAACTTCCGTATCTATGACAAAACATATGGGCAACCATGCAAAGACTCGATGGAGTTCATGTGAGTGTAGCAGCCTTTCCGCACGTCGATGACAACAACACTCCAGTGCCCCCTGCAAGACGATTCTCATGAGATGTTTTGGCAAAGCGATACGGGAAGGAGTGACAGCCAACTGGGTGAGACTCATGGCTGTTATGAAGCATGTGCCAGCCTAGGAGCCCTGGAAAATGCCAAAGAGGTCCACGCTGATATCAACAAAGCTAGAATTGCATGAGATGTCATCGGCCACAGTAGTCGCCGAATCCCTGGGCACAAGTAGAGCGAAGAAGCGAACTGTCATGGAGCAGACTCAGGAAGTTCGGGAGGGTCATGTTGCCAAGAAACCTGCGAAGAAAGGCAAGTCCGCTGTCTTCATGAACAAGGACCGCAAAATGGCATTGGATACGGACAAGGAAGTGGTTCTTCAGCGACAAATACACCAGTGAGTACTCCTCCCAGTCTGCTGAGTCTAGTCACTCCAGTCTGCTCAGAAGTCTGAGTCTGTTCAGTCCGCTTGGTCTGGTGAGTCTGCTCAGTCCACTTGGTCTGGTGAGTCTGGTCAGTCCGCTCAATCCGCTCAGTATGGGCAGTCTGTTGAATGGAGTCAGTCCGCTCAGACCGTTGCGTACATGGGTTTTCCCACAAGGCCGTGGTCTGTGTGCAGGTTGGGTTCTCATTTTGCCGCGGCCCTGCGACGGAATGTCGCGGCCGGCAATTGCATGGTTCACTTTTATAAGGGCGACCCCCGGTATGAGTGCTCCATCGGGCCTCCGGACTTGAAGCCACTTGAGACGGTGGAGTCGGAGTGCACAGATAGAATGTTGGAGCTGTGGTGTCGTTTCTATGAGAAGACGGTTGAGGAGAAGTACTCAAGTACTGTTGCTCTTCTACCAGCCTCAATGTGGTCTCGTATGATGACATATTGGGACGGGCCACGGGAAAGGGTAGTGGAGAATCTACATTCTTGCTGGAGCGTCCCTCGGCTTGGCAAAGACATAAAAAACTGCCATCATATAATCGTTCCGATTGTGGAGGAGTAAGATCTCGCATACCCAGTCTGTTATGTCGGGCCAGTCTTTTGAATGACGTCACTCCGTTCACACCTGCCTCTCGCTGGTTGAGTCCGTTCATTCTGCTCAATCTGGCAAATCTGCCCAGTCTTTTGAATGAGGACAGTCTGCTCGGTCTGCCGAGTCTGCTGAGTGATGAGTCTTCTAAGTCTGCTGAGTCGTGACTCTGCTGAGTTGGCTGAGTGTACTAGGACTAGGACCCAGCCTACTTGCGAGTCTGTAGAGTCTGCTGGAGAGGCAGTTGGAGTGGTCTGCTGAGAGGACTCTGCCGTAAAAGCCTCCCACTGCATGCTTCACATATCCTGCCATCACTGCAGTCCACGTGACTACATCTTGCTCGGGCATCTTTCAAGTGCTAGGTGTGCATCCACTATGCACACACTTGGTATACATGTTGCCAAGGGTTTGAGGTAGTGGCTGTAGAGCCCCGCCAGCCCTCTCTTGTTCAGGCACACCCTTCATCGTCATTAAAATTGCCATAAACAAGAAGAACAGCCGCATGCATGCAAAGTCACCTCCGCAACATTGGACAACAAAGAGCCGCAAGAACGAGACAATAAGAACGAGTGGGCGAGTTCGTAGCAGGATGTTACGATCTTCCATGCCCTAAACATGGATGGCGCGGATGGGTTTCTCAGAATGGACGATCCAGATCCTTCAGCCGGCGCGGACTGGCAGACTGGCAGACTAGGGGGCAGCAGACGGGCACAACGGACTGTTGGGTGGACTTGTGGGGACTGGCACAGCGGACTGGCGTGCACAGTGGACTGGCCGGCAGACTGGCGGTTTGGCGGACTGAGGGGAACTGGACTCATGGGCAGCGGACTGGCGGGCGGATTGGCCGCGCCAGATTGGGGGCGCGGCAGAGCGCGGGCGGGGCTGCCGCGGGCACGGCTGGTGGGGCCGCGGCAGCAGCTGGGCGCCCGTGCGTAGCAGGGGGGCGTCCGTGTGCGGGGCCCACCGGGCGTCTCACACGTGCGCCATAACGTCCCAATTATTGTAAAATGAGAGGCCCTCCATATTATGACATTTTTTCAGTTTCCCCTAGGTGTCATATTAAAGAGGTTAGACTGTAGCATTTCCCTGAAGGCTATCTTTACTACCAGTATATACAGCTCCGTCCATTGGCCCCTTGATATTCTGTAAGAGATTCGATATCTATCATCTTTACTTGATGGGAAAAGGGATGATGTGCAGGAGGAGAGAGAAAGAGAAATTCCATAATTACTAGCATTGCTGCAGCCTGCAGTCGAGCCTGGTTGGTCATTTGATGAGCCTATCACGCTTGTGTGGGCAGGTGAGCACAGTGGAATATTCTGGGAAGTATTGAAAGTGGTGCTACACCATAGTTTTATGATATTTTACTGGATAAAAAATAACCAGGATTGGATGATATTAATCACATGTCAGACTTCTCATCCAATGGAAGGGGCATTATTTCCCTTTTTTTAAGTTCAAAGCATTGCCCAGTGCCCACATGATCACATCCCCTAGCAACCTTCATTTCATAGTACGCATCAGACTGGTTTATGTACATACAGCCTAGGTATATGTATATAAACTTTTTTTTTCCCCCTTCTAGAGTATAAGAGGGACAATGGGTCCCTCTCTGTTTCTTACAATGGACAAATTCCTTTCAATTTCTTTTTTCGAAGAGCTTTATGTCAATTCACAACCCGGGCTCTAAACTTCATGCAAAGAAACGGCGAGAAAAGCATTACTTGTGGGATACTGTTAAATAAGCGTGCCTTCCTAATTGGATTTTTAGAAAAATCTGCGTCTTTCGCCTGGGCCCTGATAACTGTGCACTGGGGCTCCAAATGCTCAAGTCTGCAATCAATTATTCACTGCGGGAAGGATTTGAACTGCGGCAACTGACACAGTTAAGTACCATGGCATTTAAGACAGTGCCCACATAGGTACCCCTAGAGAACTACCACCGCTTATTCTTAATAAACACAGCTACCATCTAACTTTCCAAATCACGCGCCCGAGCCTTACATCAATGACCACGTAACCAGATTTGCTACCAGGTCCTGTAGTTATTCTATGCTCTCCTGTCTGGTTCCCTGGTGTTTTAGCTGCCTCTCTAAAATCTGCAGACTGTTCAGTGTGCACTGACCGTTGAGATGCATCAACAGTTAGCAGTTCAGCCAGAGGTCGTGGCCCTGCCCACCTTGCTTCAGCCCATTTGCGCAGTCGATCTGCCTCTTTGTCCCTACTTGGTACCATCGAAATGACATCTGCATACCGAGCTGGGAGACCCACAAGCAGTACAATTATGTGCTTAAGTCCACTGCCACACCACTTTAATCCAGCTACACTCTTGGAAACAGGAATTTTACACAACAAATCAGTAACAAGTCAACAATTGACCATTGCGAGTTTGATTTGTGTGTAATACAAAACAACTCTGGGTGTTGCACCATTTGTTGCAGGTAGAGTTTAACACAGATTGTCTTAGTGTCACCACCATGCAAGCCATGTGAAGGTCTGCATGAATTGGTTAAAACAAAAGAAAAATGACCTTGGCGCATCACTTAATGCATCCTTTAAAAAAGCCACCGTCCATTTGCGGCCATTTACAGGCTGACAAGGACATATGGTGTCTACTTACTCCTACTTCAAAGCACCTAAGTAGAATTACATACAGCTGAGTCGCCCTTCAAATTCTACAGGCCATACGCTGATAGAGTGACGAGAAAGAAAATGTCAGTTTAAAAAAGACCCATGATGTGTCCAAATTGTCAAACAGGTAGCAGGGTGACAAGCCATATTGTTTTTGCTTCAGACATCAGAACTAACCCCAACCGGTAAATTGAGAAGGTACAGGCCAACAAAACCAGTTTCCATCTGCTAATATGCCAGTGCCCACTGTAGCCCAATCAGATAATCCTATGTGGATGCTTGGTATGCAGCCTTCTAGAGTGCAACAGGCCGTCCAACTGTTATTCATCAAGACAACATCAAATGTAACCATTTTCTCAATATCCCAGTACAGCTTAAGGAATCAATGTGGTTACCTCTTGACAGTGCCATCACATCACTGAGATCTAGCGGCTTTCCTGAATCTGCACCCATATCACTTTGCTTGTTAGCCACTCACTGTTTCTGTGTTGATGCGTGTGAGAGAGACTGAGGGAGGGTTGATGTTTTGTGTGTGGGCAATTGCCGACAAGTCCAAGGACCCACCCAGATCCAATGACTCTCAGAAAGCTCTCATCTGCAACGTTTTATAGCCGATAAGATTAGGCTGCATTGTGCAATCAATAGAACGAAAACTTGGGCATATGCAGTAGATGTGAATAGAAAGAGATCTGATAAACCATCACATCATCAACCCTTACGTCACAATTATGACAAAAAGTAATCAGGGTTGTGGTTACAAAAGTAGACATACCAAGGCGATCCACAGGAGGGGCTTTCAACAAGTCCAACGACCGCCGATACAAGCCCTGCAAATTACACCATTGCAATCAAAATCTGCTAGACCATCATGTACAACCTGTAGTAAGACTTCTCAACAGGAGTATGCTGATAAGACTACTCAAGGAAAACCAACAATTTAGCGTATCAAATTCGTATCTTAGGACAAAATCCAAAAACAATTTGCAAGGGAGAGCAGAGACATTTGCGTCTGATTCCTCTGACCAGTACCTAAGCAATAGATTACAAAATTAACTAGTTGTTCCTTGCCAGTCTTCATATTAAGCCAGAGTTTCCATATTCCAGAGACTTCAATATGTACTGAAAGATTTACTTTCGTATATCTCCACATTGGCCTTCTACTTTTGCAATGTCATAAATTTTTGAAGGATACAGACCAGATAAGTTTATATTGATGCTATTACACAGTCAACTTCCAAAGGGGCCAGTGATTGTAGTACCATCCACTCTCCTCCGTTGAGATCACTGAAGAGACCGTCAGAGACTTCAAATTCGGAAACCAAGCTCCAATTTCAGTGATAAGCATAACTCCAGGATCATGGCATGGAAACACTTGTGTACACTCTAGCATAAACCAACTATGCTAAGTGTAGCAGGTCCTAAAATCTTTCAAAGAATGTCACGAACCTCTGTGATGATCGTTTCACCAACGCCCTTGGCTCTTCCTCTACATGCATACACATCCGCAAGACAGACCAGGACCGTACCAACACGTGGATGCTTGTCTCCTACGTGAAGGGACATAACAAAGGAATTGATTAGCTTTGCCCTGAGTTAGATCTAACTAGATTTATTTGACTTTGCCACTGCAAAGGTCTGCCTAATAAACCAAGGAAAAACCAGTCATGTACTGGAGGTTGGAGGAGCACATATGCCTCATAATTTCCAATGGCACATCAGCACCAGTGACCATTATCACTGTGGATGATGATTCCCTTCTGAAAATTCAAAGGAATCAGTTCCTTACTAATCAGTTCCGTCTTCAACCATATAGATAGGGGAACTGTCCTGACCATTAATCTGCTCAGCTCGAGTCAATGCCTCCGTAAGCTTGGCCTCTGCATCATCAAAATTCCTGGCACACGAGGAATAACTAAATCAGCATACCAAATGTAATAAAAACGTGCAATCAATATAATGGCACCAGGAGGCCAAAGTTAAGCAGTGAATCTTCCATAAGGCCTCAATCTACAACAATTCTACGTCCTCTTCCCAACCTGCCTGTAATTTGCACTCAACCACTCTTAACCCCTGGAGGTCTTCTGGGGCATCTGCAAGGTGTCCACATCTTAGTGGAACTCCCATACTGACCCCAAAGTTGGGCAGGTAAATGCTCAATGCACATGTCGAGGTGTCTTAAGTCCAAGAAAACATGGTAGCTTGAAATCTTTACAGGGACTACTGAGCACTTCAGAAGTCACAATGTACAATGATCTGGCTCCCAAGAAGTAAAAGATATAAACTATAATGCAACCCTGATCTTGCAGAGTCTAGGTCAAATTAATTGCCCTTGAATCTCGGAGGGAGTACCAACTCCTTGCATTTAGATGCGCGCCGATACGTAGAGAGAGGTATACCCTAAATGTAAGGCAAGCTGGCCTAAGCCAGCAAGAGCCCCAACATGGACTTCTTCAGGAGCCATAGCCACAGCAGCTACAGTCATCTCCCCCGTGCTGCTAGACAAGGCAATGGCTCTCTTGTAAAGGTCGTGGGCCTGTGTCAAGTGACCACCCACATGAGCACACTGGGCAAAGCTCAGCACTGCGGCAGCTGCATCAAGAAACCCCCCGCCCCCACCCCACCGGAATTGTTTCTTGACCTGAAAGTCAAATATTGCATACCATAAATCTCTCTCTCCACACTGGGAAGCATTGAGTCTGTGAAAATCAGCATCTTCCCTTTACACAAAAAAGAAAACTAAGGCCCACAAGCAAGCGACCTGAAACAGGTCACACCTGATCCTCAGTGCAGTGCATGAAAAAACCAAAATCTGCTTGTAGCCAGCCAGACTAGGTTGCAAAGCACTGTGTGCCCGGTGTACTAGCAGTTATGGTGTCATCTGCTGCTTCACCCATAAACATGCAACAGTGGGTTATCTCAAACCCACATTGAGCTCAGCCTTTTCTATCTACCTCTCTTTTGTATTACTGTAACACCAAATTGCCTTGGTTACAATGCTTCCATCTAAATTATGAGTGTGAGCATTGATTGAGTGAGTACTGTTCATTGCAACACTGCCTCTCATAAATGATTTCAAATAGACATTAGAAGATGACCAGCTGTAGCCAAGTCAAAGGCTTTCACCTAGACCATCCGTCCGATCTGAATTCTCTCCAAGCCATGACGGTAAATCTCCGACAAGACAAGATTCATCTGCACAAAGATTACATCACTGTCAGTAACACAATCCATCCTTTACAAAAATTACATCATTACTGTACCATCCAAGGTCGCAACAAATTTCTCAAAATCTAGCAGACTCATTTTTAGAATGAGGCAGCCTTGCTTAAGGAATAAGTCCAAACAGATCATCTATTTGAAATATACTCCAGATACGCAGAGAAATCCTATCACACTGCTCAGCACTTTACAAAATTACACTAACAGAAAAAGGGAAGTGGAAGGTTGAAATTGCAGTTTATCACAATCTCATCCAAAGAACCTGCAGAGGACATGTACAGGGACTAACCAGCACCACACTGAGCACACACAAGTTGGCCAAATGCAGCTGCCGCATTTGCCCGGAATTCAAGCTCCTCAACCTGCTCTGGAGACATACGATCTGCTGATGCCTTTACAAGCTGCCCACAGCTCCGGCCAAAACCAAGTGCTGCTTCCTCCTGCCAAACAAACGCAACTGAAGCGTCAACTTTGGGGCTGCAGGATTCCTACTTGTCATGCACATTTTTCCTAACCAAGGAGTCCGGTAAGAGACCAATGGTTGAAAAACGGTACAGCTGAAAACACCTTCACCTGTGCTAACATATTCACAAGTCAAGAAGATTCCAGTGTTTTGTTGTTTCCTATTCTATTCCTATAGCCTCTCCACAGCTTGTCCAATTGAACCCAATCAAAGCTTTCCTGAAATTTGAGGGGAAATAGGTGGTACTTAAATCTCCTAGATTTGGATCCTTTGAGCATACCCGGTCACCGCAATACAGCCCACACGATTTGCTAACTAACATGCAATCTGTTTTCAACCACTTAGCTTGCAGGCAGTAAAGTGTTTCTTGCATCATGGTCCTAGCAGCAGAGGGCATATGACGGCACCTGATGTAATCGCAGGCAAAGTCCACATAAAGCTTCCAAGGCAGCCACTGTGTGCAAGAGCACGATAGATAGTCATTCTGTCTACTGTTTGGAAACAAATGCCCCTCAGCAGTTCGCAATGACAAAGCATTTTTCCACATTGTGCAGAGACCCATCCGAAATGAAATATACTATACAAATTAAAATTAAAATATATGCATGCAGATGAAGACTTCTACATTTCAGATTATACACTAGCTGGAAGGCAAAAATACCAAATGCTGAGCTCAAAGTCCCGGTAGTTCTAATGATAGTCAAATGTCACAAGGTCACCCAAAAATAGACCATGCTGCATGTAAGAGCATATATCAAAGTTCACATTGGATGAAGAATTAGAAAAGATATCACACCATACACTGGATTACTTACCACGCACCTCTGTAGAGGCTGTGTCAAGATCAGCAGCTTGTTGCAAAGCCTCAACAGATTCTGCGAGCTTGGCACTGCCATCACATCTCACCTTCATCAACCACCTCTGCTTGCGTACACTCAAATTTATGCTAACATTGGTGACATTCAAGAAACTTCTTTGGGAATGACCCACAATGAAGACCGGAGAAAAACAGAAAAGAAGTACACAATTTGTCTAGTTCCAAGGATTAGCATTCAACTGCGATGCTAGAGCACACCCTTGAACACCTTTCTAGGTTTTCAAAGAAGAGCAGCCAACATGGTAGTAGCAGAACAACACCTGTGCATGTTTGCACCTCCAAAAGAAAATGACACATCTTCCAAAACTCAACTCTCAAATCTCAATCCTGAAACATGTTACTAAGATCATACACAGCTTCAGTTGGCTGGGCCAGAACATACTCATCAGCATGGAACGAAGCCAGAGTAAGGAGCACACGGCCAGCTGCAGTGGCAGATGCTGCTCCATCCCCCAGGAGAAAGGATCGTCCTTGCTCCAACACACGCACGGCTTCTGCATGCAGTGCTTCTAAATAAACCCATCCCACTCCTTTCCAATTAGAACACAACAAGTGAATTCTCACCTACAGAGGAACAGAAGATGGTATCCCTCATGATAGGTCTACTTGCCAAAGCAACTACTGATCCATCGGAAATCACATTAATTGAAATGTATTGCAAGAAAATGGAGTCACTTAATTTTAGCCTCCAACTTAACTTGCTCCCACCCTTCCCCAAACTCCTGCCATACAAGGTATCTTTTAAAATGCCAGTGGTCGCCGGTGAACAAAACTTTGATTGAAAGCGACAAAAGAAACTGATCTATCCAGGAATTTATAAGCATTCAAAACATTAAACAATCTCTTAATGTGATACGATCAGAAGCTCTTGAATGGTCGCTGACACAAAATTCGGCTCAGGCATACGTACCCAACCAAATGCTACAGAAACGACAGCTTCATATTTCAATGGACAACACGAGGAGACCTGCAGACCTGACTTTTCCACATGAAAAGTTCAAGGTATTGCTAAAGAGAGAAGGAATAAATACAACCCAACAACGGAGCACGCAATCTCAATAGGAGCTCAGGAGGAAGATACAAGTGAGACTCATAGGACCAGATTTACTAAAAAATCAATTAATAGTTCTCAACAAAAAAACTTTTGTCTGTGCAATCCATACCATGTAACCCCTCGAAAGCACCTTGTATGATGAAAACACAGATAATTGGCCCCCATAAACTTCTGACTTTCGAAACACAGGCTTGCAAACTATATTTGACGTGTAACCAAACTCCCACCTTGATTTCTGTTGGAAGCTGCGTATTTGATCATCTGGGAAGCGACTGCGTCACCATCAGCTCTCGATTTCTCACTGTTGCTACCATTATAGCACCGAGACTGTATGTTCCACAATTTTCTAATGATCGGCCTTCCCTCCACCACTCCTCCATTCTCCACATCATGGGATATTTGCGACCGGCATTTTCTGAGATTATCAGAAGCCACAACCCACTGCGGGACCACAGAAGGAGACTTCATGAAAGGTGAACAATTTGAGAGCACCATAAGAAGACATTTCTTTCCATTTCTGCTGAGGCCAGCTCCTGCCATGATTCCTATACCATGTGTAGTTTTCCCGAAATCTTGATCAGGTTACACAAATTTGCGTACAACCTTAGGGTTCTATGACGCTCGCTACATGACACTTCTCAAAGAGGTTACTTGAGACGTGTCACCGCATCCCAATTCACATTCTACTATTTCTATGCACTTTCAACCAATGAGGGAGATTTGGCATTAACGAGCTATTATTTTTGAGAAGGTTTGCTTTAGCCGGGGGGGTGGGGGGGTTTTTTTTCGATTGGCTCGGTGTGCATCTTCTTTGCTGCCCTTGCGGTGGCAAGGGCAATGCTGATCATGCAAGGCATGATTCCAAGTTCTATAAGAACACGCTTTCTCGTCCCTTCATCACCATTCCACTAGGTACCATGTCGAATCGACATTGTCGATATTGTCCTTACCAGGATGGTTTGCATCCATTCGGCTGCAATTGGTGCTGATCCTACTTGGTTGGATCTACTTTCAGCCGTAGCATCGCAAGGAAAGGGACTCTCTAGGGACTCTCTTGAGCCACACCCCAACAAGAGACGAGACGCATGAGTCATTCTGAAAGATTCTCCATACAAAACTAGCTAGTGTGATGCACCCACAAGTACATTTCCAGTACGGCACCGGATGAAGACACTCTACATTCAAGGAGTTGCCTTCTTCTTCCACTTAACTGTCCATTCCCAATCATTATAGCTGCGAACGACAATGGGTCCGAACTTTCCAAAGCCACACTATAACAAGAAACAAGATGTTTGGCTCATTCTGTAGATTCTTCATACAAAACTGGCTGCTTAGGAGAGCTTTCGGCTTGTTTGAGATTGGCGGCTCACGTAGTTGTTGGAAAATTGGGAATCCAGCAATCGGCACCTGCTTCCCGGGACATAGGAGTATCACCAATCATTGCATGAAACTATGCACAATTGTTTCATACGTGCTCCCAAATCTGGTCTCAAACTGTAGATTAGTGATTTCCTTCCACTATCCAGAGTCTGAAAAACAATCCCCCTTCACTCATTACCTGCTCCTGTCAAGTGCAATTATGGGCTGACTACCCACCCATGCTGGGTAGACCCCAATACCATTTCTTGTGGATATGCCACAGGAAATACCGTCAACAGTACATTATAATCAATCTTCTCAGAAATGGTGGATGAACCGAGTAGCTACACAGATCAATGAATGAAGCAAGACACTCACACCTTTCCAGAAAAAACATTATTTCACCAGTAATCCCAGAAGAACAAACCCACCTTCAAAGTGGTGAAAGCGGTTAGCGTTCCGTACAACAATTGCTCGGCCCACAATCGTCGAGATCAGTCACCACACACCTGAAGATTCTTGATGATAGGGAGAGGCGTCCTAGGAGTGATCAGCCCAAAATCAATGGCCAGTTCTCACTGTGGTTGCAAAGAGAACCTAGATCCTTTCTAACCTTCATCATTTTTCTCACCTTTGCACTGTCATCCCACCTGCCAGCTGTGGCATGGATGTTAAATAGCAACACATAACTCGCGGCATCCTGTTCCTCCCACTTCAGAATAGATGTTGCTGCACGTTCAGCCATCTCCACATTGCCATGGATTCTGCAGGCACAAGCAAGGCCATCCACACCACACCATCTGGTTTGATCGGCATTTTATTAATGAGGTCCTCTGCCTCATCCAGTCGCCCAGCACGTCCAAGAAGGTCCGCCATGCAGCCATAGTGCTTCACTGTAAGAGTGACACCATAATCTTGACTCAGGAAATCAAAGGAACGTCTTCCTTCATCCAGTAGGCCACTATGGGCATGCAGAGAGAACACATATAAAGGCGATACTGTCCAGCTTCAAGCCTTCCATTTGCACTCCTTCAAAATAGTTGCAGGGCCTCCCTATAACAACCATGCTTAGCATATCCTGCGATCATCGCACTCCATGACAGCACATTTCGTTCAGCCAGGGTCATGGTCAAAATTATCAGGAAACGGTGGATGAGTTGAGTAGCTACACAGATCAATGAATGAAGCAAGACGCTTGCACCTTTCCAGAAAAACATCTTTTCACCAGTAATCCCCACAAGAACAAACCCCTTCTTCAAAATGGTGAAAGCGGTTAGTGTCCCGTACAACAATTGCCCGGCCAACAATTTTTGAGATGAACTTGGTGGAGGTGTGGCAGTCACCACACACCCGAAGATTCTTGATGAGCCGGAGAGGCGTCCTAGGGGCCGTGCTGATCAACCCAAAACCAATGGCCAGCTTCTCACTGTGGTGGCAAAGAGAAAATTCCTTTTGCTCCTCCTCCACATCATGCAATACAAAGCGCGTGTCAGGCACATACCCTGCCTCCTTCATCTGCCCAGACACTCTTTTGAGCTCAGCATGGATTTCCATAATTTTGGGATGCAATTTGTCATCTACAACAAAAGTGTGCACCCTGTTGCCAACCTCAATGCAGCAGCGACCTGGCTCCTTTCTAACCCCTCTGACCTTCATCATTTTTCTCACCTTTGCACTGTCGTCCCACCTGCCAGCTGTGGCATAGATGTTTGATAGCAACACATAAGTCGCGGCATCCTGTTCATCCCACTTGAGAATAGATGTTGCTGCACGTTCAGCCATCTCCACATTGCCATGCATTCTGCAGGCACCAAGTAAGGCCATCCACACCCCACCATCTGGTTTGACTGGCATTTTATTAATGAGATCCTTTGCCTCATCCAATCGCCCTGCACGTCCAAGAAGGTCCACCATGCAGCCAAAGTGCTTTACTGTCGGAATGACACCATGATCTCGACTCAGGGAATCAAAGTAGCGTTTTCCTTCATCCAGTAGGCCAATGTGGCTGCATGCAGAGAGAACACATATAAAGGTGATACTGTTTGGCTTCAAGCCTTCCATTTGCATTCCTTCAAATAGTTGCAGGGCCTCCCTATGACAACCATGCTGGGCATATCCTGCAATCATCCCATTCCAGGACACCACATCTCGTTCAGCCATGTTGTCGAACACTCCCTTTGCATTTTCAATGCTCCCACATTTGGCATACATGTCCACCAGGGCAGTGTTCAGAATGACATCTGGTACAATTCCAGCTTTGACGATGTCGCCATGGACCTCCTTGGCCTTCTCCAGCGCTGCCAGGCTCGCACAAGCATTGCAAACGCAAACATACGTGATGTGATTAGGCTTCACCCCTTCCTGCACCATTTGCTCATAGGTCTCCAAAGCCTCCATCCCGCGACCCTGCTGTGCATATCCTGCCATCATCACATTCCACGACCCCAAATCTCGTTCAGCCATACTGTTGAACACTCCCTTTGCATCTTCAATGCTCCCACATTTGGCATACATGTCCACCAGGGTATTGTTCAGAATGACATCTGATACAATTCCAGCTTTGACGATGTCACCATGGACCTCTTTGCCCTTTTCCAGGGCTTCCAGGCTCGCACA
The DNA here is from genome assembly GCA_030704615.1 of Takakia lepidozioides. NCBI lineage: Eukaryota > Viridiplantae > Streptophyta > Takakiopsida > Takakiales > Takakiaceae > Takakia > Takakia lepidozioides. The sequence continues at coordinate 60,878,583 of CM060733.1, forward strand.
CGCATTGCAAACACAAACAAACGTGATGTGGTTGGGCTTCACCCCTTCCCGCATCATTTGCTCATAGGTCTCCAAAGCCTCCATCCCGCACCCCTGCTGTGCGTATCCTGCAATCATCGCGTTCCACGACACCACATCTCGTTCAGCCATATTGTCGAACACTCCCTTTGCATCCTCGATGCCCCCACATTTGGCATACATGTCCACCAGGGCAGTGTTCAGAATGACATCTGGTACAATCCCAGCTTTGACGATGTCACCATGGACCTCTTTGCCCTTTCCCAGGGCTGCCAGGCTCGCACACGCATTGCAAATGCAAACAAATGTGATGAGGTTGGGCTTCACCCCTTCCCGCGTCATTTGCTCATAGGTCTTCAAAGCCTCCATACCGCACCCCTGCTGCGCATATCCTGCAATCATCGCGTTCCATGACACCACATTTCGTTGAGCCATATTGTCAAAGACTCCCTTTGCAACTTCAATGCTCCCACATTTGGCATACATGTCTACCAAAGCAGTGTTCAGAACGACATCTGGTACAATTCCAGCTTTGACGATGTCGACATGGACCTCTTTGACCTTTTCCAGGGTTTCCAGGCTTGCACATGCATTGCAAACACAAGCAAATGTGATGTGGTCGGGCTTCACCCCTTCCCGCATCATTTGCTCATAGGTCTCCAAAGCTTCCATCCCGCGTCCCTGCTGTGCATGTCCTGCGATCATCGCGTTCCATGACACGACATCTCGTTCAGCCATATTGTTGAACACTCCCTTTGCATCCTCGATGCACCCACATTTGGCATACATGTCCACGAGGGTATTGTTTAGAATAACATCTGGTACAATTCCAGCTTTGACAATGTCACCATGGACCTCTTTGCCCTTTTCCAGGGCTGCCAGGCTCGCACATGCATTGCAGACACAAACAAACGTGATGTGGTCGGGCTTCACCCCTTCCCGTAGCATTTGTTCATAGGTCTCCAAAGCCTCCATCCCGTGCCCCTGCTGTGCATATCCTGCAATCATGGCGCTCCACGATACCACATTTCGTTTAGTCATGTTGTCAAACACTCCCTTTGCATCTTCAATGCTCCCACATTTGGCATACATGTCCACCAGGGCAGTGTTCAGAACGACATCTGGTGCAATTCCAGCTATGACGATGTCACCATGGACCTCTCTGCCCCTTTCCAGGGCTTCCAGGCTCGCACAGGCATTGCAAACGCAAACAAATGTGATGTGGTTGGGCTTCACTCCTTCCCGCATCATTTGCTCATAGGTCTCCACAGCCTCCATCTTGTGCCCCTGCTGTGTATATCCTCCGATCATCGTGTTCCACGACACAATATCTCGTTCAGCCATATTGTTGAACACTCCCTTTGCATCCTCGATGCTGCCGCATTTGGCATACATGTCCATAAGCGTATTGTCCAGAATGACATCTGGTACAATTCCAGCTTTGATGATGTCGCTATGGACCTCTTTGCCCTTTTCCAGGGCTCCCAGGCTCGCACATGCATTGCAGACACAAACAAACGTGATGTGGTCGGGCTTCACCCCTTCCCGTATCATTTGTTCATAGGTCTCCAAAGCCTCTATCCCGTACCCCTGCTGTGCATATCCCGTGATCATCGCGTTCCACGACACCACATTTCGCTTGCCCATATTGTCAAACACAGCCTTTGCATCTTCAATGCTCCGACATTTGGCATACATGTCCACCAAGGCAGTGTTCAGAATGACATCTGGTACAATTCCAGCTTTGACAATGTCACCATGGACCTCTTTGCCCTTTTCCAGAGCTGCCAGGCTTGCACATGCATTGCAAATGCAAACAAATGTGATGTGGTCGGGCTTCACCCCTACCCGCATCATTTGCTCATATGTCTCCAGAGCTTTTCTACCACACCCATGTTTGGTAAATCCTGCCATCATTATATTCCACGTGATCAAACATCGTTGAGGCATTCTGTTGAACACTTGGTGGGCATCCATGATGCTCCCACACTTAACATACATGTTGACAAGGGTGTTGTGTAGAAACACGTTTGGCTTGAATCCACTTTGGATAATGTGAGTGTGCACCTGCTTTCCAACTTCCAGGGCTTTCATCTTGATGCACGTATGCAAGAGACAGACATAAGTATCTGAATCGGCTGAAATGCCTCCTTGGTTTAAAATCTGTAGAGCCTCTTTCAGTCGCCCTGTCTCACATAGCATCCTCACATGCCCAGAAGTGCCAGAAGAGGCATTGTGGACTCGCTCTTTTGGTCCTCTTTTGGAAGATGCGGTCATAGTTGAGGTGTCTGATTTTATAAAGTCTGCCGCTGCTGCTGCTGCTTCCAGTTGACCATCTACCCATGCAGGTTTCTTGTAGCTATCAATCCACAGGGAATTATAGGTCATCTTGTGCTTGAAATCTGGCCTTCTTGGATGAATCTGGACCCACACTCTCTCCCTGCTCCTTCAGCTATCCCTGCCTCTGCACAAATCAGATCCTTGCCTTGCTGCTAGCAGCTGACAATGACAGCCTAGATTTGTTCTAGCAAACACCCTAACAAACTTTGCATTGCATCTTATTGTCTGCTTCTGTGTGTAATCTAACAGGCATTCACCTTTATGCCTCGATTGTCCCACCATCGACTGAGGTCGGAAAAATATTCATTCCAAAGCTTTTCCACATCTCTGTCATCTGTTTTTGGATACTTTCCTGTTGCCACATTGGCAGTAACATGTCAAAATCATTCCAAACCACCATAGATCCACCCAATGAGCTAATTGCAGAATTCAACATGAAAAATTAGGGCCTGCTCTGATAAGTGGGCAAAACCGGCTGAAATATGTTGAAGAATGTACCCTCATAAGCAGTGCTTGATCTTATCAGTTGTGCTGCCACCGCTGCTGCGTCCTGCTGACCATCTACCTGTACAGGTTTCTTGTAGCTATCGATCCACAGGAAATCATAGGTAATCTTGTGCTTGAAACCTGACCCTCTTGGATGAATCTGGACCCACACTCTATCCCTGCTCCTTCAGCTATCCCTGCCTGTGCATCAGTATGATCCTCGCCTTTCTGCTAGCAGCTGACAATGACAGCATATGTTTGTTCTACCAAACACCACACAATAGTTCCGATGCTGAATTACTCCCAAGACTTTAAAACTGTGGTGGGGAGAGACAGGATGACAATTTCCAACAAGCATTGCATCTTGTTGTCTGTTTGTCTCTGTAATATAACAGGCATTCACCTTTTTGCCTCGCTTGTCCCACCATTGACTGGGGCCGGAAAAACATTCATTCCAAAGCTTCTCCTCGTCCCTGTTATCTTTTTTTGGATACTTTCCTGCTGCCACATTGGCAGTAACATGTGAAAATCACTCCAAACCACCATAGATCCACCCAACGAGCTTGCTTGCAGAATTCAACATGCAAACTTAGGGACAACCCTGATAAGAGGGCAAAACAGGCTGAAATGTGTTGAAGAAGGAGATGCCTCACCACATTGTCCTTGACCTTGTGTCATGAAAGCAGCTAGCTTTTCTTTCACCCATGGAGGATTCAACCGACCATCGACCCAAAAGGACCTCTTGTGTGTGCTGCTTGTGTCTGTAGTGAGGCGATCTCGGATTGGTCTGTGAGGAGAACCACCAGGGTGCAGCTGAGCAGCCATAGATTTAAACTCGGTCTCCTAAAACCAAGCTGACCAAGTACTCGTAAACACCAGGAAAAAATACCAAATCACGATACTCACAGGAAGAGCCCACATTTGCAGGATGGACAAACTTCTTCACATCGTACATTAAGAAAGCCACACCTTGTGATGGCGGGTGTCCCACCATTCTGAAGGATCTTTAAAAAACTCATCCCAACTCTGCTCCATACTCCACGGTAGGGTCTCCGCAATCCAGAAACCTTCCTTCTGCACTCTTTCTTCCTCTCACTTCTCTCTCTCCATCAAGCTCCGACCCTCCACTCTCTCTTTCTCTCTCTCTCTCCCTCTTTTTGCCCTCCGCATCAACGATCCTAGCCTTTAACGACATCAAAACCTGCAACATGTTTCTCACAAGGTTCATATTTTCTCGTTTCCTTTTCTTTCTCTGCTCTTTCACGTTTCAAACAAGGTGGAGTGCAATCCGAACTCTTTATTATCCACACTTTGATACGTTGACTATGTTGATGTGCTTGCTGCGTATGGTACTAGCTCCTTGAAGCTCAGTGGACTTAGGAGCCGATCATACTAGGGTACTTCGTCGTTTGTAACCTCAATTTGAGAGCGAGGATGTGCACCTCTCGGGCTGCCCACCTTCTGCAACTTCTAGAAATTAGGCTTCGATCTGCTTGATGTAACACACTTCTTGAAGTTCCTAATGTCTAGTGAGTTGAGAGCGATGGAGTCTGTTACTGCCATAGTCCAAGATTATTGAGTGTAGTTAGCCAAATGATATTAGTTCATCGTATATGTTGCCAAGGTGTATGTTAATCGGACCTGAGGTTTAGGGTTTAGAGTATGGGAGTGAGTGCCGAAGAGCATGGAAACGATCGAACCTTCTGTTCTTTCAGATGGACTCTATCATGGATGATTCGGAAGGTGAGACCAGAAGCCTGGAGTGTGGCAGAGGAGAGGAGGTTGCTTCTTGTTTGCTTTTCTTTACCCTGCAATTGCTTCTTCTCGTCAGGATCTGCGCTGATTTCAATTTTAAGCTCGACCTTGACTGCGGGAGTAGAAGAAGCAACTGCGGGATAAAAAAAGGAAACTGAAGAATTTGTCGCAGAGTTACCTTTAACGATTCTTGAAAATTTTTGTCTGAGTTTTTTCTCCCAACGCCTAGGGGTCACAGCTTAATGAATTCCTCAATTTTGTTGGGTTCTTCATTTCGCTTCATTCAGGTTGCAGAGAAGTCGGTAGTGTCTAACTAGCAGACGCAGCTGAAGAAGCGAAATGATAATCGACTAGCGGTAGTTACGCTCTAGCTTCTTTCTCACTCTAACCGAAATTATGATGGTCCAGCTGTTCATCTTGATGATGTTCCTTCTCCATATCTGCTTCAGCTTCCTCCACCATGTTCTGACTTCTTGTATAAACCATATTTATGACAGGGATGTCCTCATCATCGTTACTGTGGTGGCTCTGCCTTGAGCCCCCGGAAGTCATGGTCTCTTATTGGGTAATGTAGTCCCTTTCCTTGGTTCTGCATGCATTTTGGTTGTGCCTTCAAAGTAGGAATTATGGTCATGAAGTGTTCCCTTAATTTCGTCACACCCTGTCTGAATCAGATTTACTCCTGGTTAAGCTCAAACCGAACCTGTTCTTGTTTTTTTCGTTGCTCTTTCACTTGAGTCTTCCTTTTTCCAACTCCTGAGTTCTGCTAGAGGTTCCCATCTCCTCTGCTTCCATGTGGCTCCCCTTGCTGCCTGCCTTGCTCCTTGTCCCTTCCTCGTTTTCGCCACTTTGAAGCCGTTGTTTGTTCTTGTGGGGATTACTGTTGAAACAGACGCGAAAGAACTGGCATCCCATATGACAATTGCTTGCGCGACAATCTTTGAGATGAACTTGGTGGTGGTGTGGCAGTCCACACCCTTAGCTTCTTGATAATGTGGATAGATGTTCCAGGGGGAGGGCTGACGAGTCCAAACATAAGGGCGAGTTTCTCACTGTTGTAGCTGCAGAGAAAACTCCTTTTGCTCCTCCAACATCATAGAAGCGGGCGTCAGGCATGTACCTGACCTCGTTAGTCCACTCAAAAGATATCTTCAGCTCAGCATGAATTTCTTCAATTTGTGGATGTCATCTCCCATGGCGAACATATGCATGCACCTGCTTGTCCACCTCAATGTAGCTGCGCTCGTGCTCCTTTCTGACACCTCTGTTCACAATGAATTTTCTCACCTTTGCTTTATCATCCCATCTTCCAGCCGCAGCATATATGTCCGACAGTAGCACAAGCGTTGTCTGGATCCAACTTGAGAAGGCATTTTGCCGCACGTTCTGCTACGTCCACATTGCCATGAACTCTGCATGCAGCAAGCAAGGCCCCCCATATCCCAACATCTGGTTGAATTGACATTTTGTTGATGAAGTCCTCTGCCTCCTCCAATTGCCCTACATGGCCAAACAGGTCCACCATGCAGCCAAAATGTTCCACCGTAGGAGTCAGGCCATGATCTCGACTCATAATATCAAAGTAGTGACGGCCTTCATCAAGGAGGCCCACACGGCTACATGCAGAGAGTAGACATATAAACGTTACAGCATTTGGCTTCAAGCCTTCTTGATGCAGTTGTTCAAATAGTTCCAGGGCTTCCTTACCACACCCGTGTTGGGCATATCCTGCTATCATTGCATTCCATGAAACCACATTTCGCTTAGACATATTGTCAAACGCTTTGCGGGCATCGCAGACACTTCCACATTTCGCATACATGTCAACAAGGGTGTTCCCCAACATGACATCTGGAACAACTCCACTTTTGCTGATATCAGCATGGATCAGTTTGCCCATTTCCAAGGCCGCCAGGCTGGCACATGCATTGAGAACGCAAATGAATGTGACCTTGTTGGGTGTCACGCCTTCCCGGATCATTTGCTCATAGTTCTCAAACACCTTCGCAGAATACCCATGTTGGGTGTACCCTGTGATCAGAGTGTTCCATGAGACCACATTTTGTTGAGCCATATTGTCAAATACTTGACGTGCATCCTTCATGCTCCCGCATTTGGCATACATGTTAACAAGTGTGTTTTCCAATTTAATATATGACACAGTCCCAGCTTTGATGATGTCGGCATGGACCTCCTTGCCTTTTTGAAGAGCTCCTAGGCTGGAGCATGCATCCAGAACACAAAGGAATGTGATACTGTCAGGTGTCACGCCTGCCCATATCATTTGCTCATAGATCTGCAAAGCCTCCCTACCACACCGATTCTGAGCATATCCTGCAATCATGGCACTCCATGAGACCACACTTCGTTGGACCATATTGTCAAACACTTGCCGTGCATCCTTTAAGCTCCCGCATTTAGCATACATATTAAGAAGGGTATTCTCCAAATTAACATACGATGAAACTCCAGCTTTGATAATGTCAGCATGGACCTGTTTGCCCTTTTCAAGAGCTCCTAGGCTGGCACATGCATTTAGAATGCAAATGAATGTAATCCTGTCAGGGGTCACCCCTTCCCCTTGCATTTGCTCATATATCTTGAAAGCCTCCCTATCACACCCGTGCTTGGCATATCCTGCTATCATTATATTCCAGGTGAAGAGAACTCGTTCAGGCATTCTGTCGAAAACTTTGCGTGCCTCCAAAACACACCCGCACTTGGCATACATGTTGACAAGGGTGTTGAGAAGAAAGATGTTTGGCTTGAATCCAGTGTGGATAATATGGGCATGCACCTGCTTTCCTTCTGCTAGACCTTTCATTTTGATGCACTCCTGCAAGAGAGAAACATAAGTATAGGAGTCCGCCCTAATGTGGTGTTGGTTCAAAATGTGCAGCGCCTCTTTCAATTGTCCTGCATTACATAGTGTTCTCACATCTTCAAAGGTGCCAGAAGAGTTTCTGTTGAAGCCCTCTCTTGGACTTTTAAAAGAAGTCTTTGCGATGGGGGTGCCTGATTCAATCAACTGTGTCTGATTCAACGCTGCCATCCTGCATGACTCAAAACTCTTAGTTGCAACCTCTACACTAAAACTCCCATGATAAATTACTGCAGAACAAAACTTCACTGTCAGAAGAAAAAAGAATAAAAAACTGTACCAAGCCCATCTGTTTGAGTTGGAACCCTTAAATCATTGTCGGAACTTTACCTGGTGAATACTCTGCCTGGGACTCCAGAGTGTACATCAACATCACAACGATCGTTGGAGTGTGCTGGACCTCGTACCATGCCAGATGGCTCTGCTCTCACCCGAGGAGGGTTGGGCCAACTCTCAATCCAAAGAATCTCGTTCATGAACTTAGGTCTGAAGGTGGGTACTTCTGGACTTTTCTGTGAGAAACATCAGTGGGAAGCCGCTGCATAGACAATCAAAAAACAACAAAGCTGCAAGAATATTTCAAAGAGCAGGGAACACCCTTGAACAGCTTCATTCCCACGCATCCCTCTTGCGCTGCTAGCCTGCCCTCATGCCACTCTCCCACTGATCTCTGCACAGTCTACCCTCTACACTTCAGAGCAGCCCTCTGTTTACGGGGGCTCATCCACCAGTGACCCCTCTGAGCGAAGAGTGGCATCGTGAAGCCGCAGGCTTCTTCCACGCCTCCTTTCGTTGAGAGAGCAGCAATAGCTAAGTTGGGTCACTTGTAACTTCCTCCCAATTTGGCCAGAAGCAATTGGGGGCAGGGGCGTTGGAAAGCTGTTTACGATCTTCCTGTTCCCTCACAGTTAGATTACCTCCATAAAGGTAGCTCCAGGGGATTCTCAACGGTTTCTTGTGGGCACTTGTTGTGATGAAATGTGGCCGTTGGTCACCAAATTATGAAGAAGCCGCTGGCGTGAATGTGCCACACCATTCCCACAACACTCTTGCGAGACTATTACTCCTTAGTAGAGTTTTTCTCTGCACATTCTGAGCTGGGTTTTGTCCGATCAACAATTGTATCTTACAAATATGAGAACGGATCTGACCTGTGCGCTCACTGGAGGATGTTGCGAGTTCAGGAGGATATCAGGAGGGGAGGGAAGACACCCATCATGGGAAGGATGTTGCAAGTTCCTCAATTCGGGTGTGTGAAGACAGCAGTTGTTGTCGATTTGCAAGTACAGGACAAGGGATTGGGACCTCGGACCTTTTACTGCCATGGGAAGGTAGAGTAAGCATGAGAGACATGGTGGGGTAGCTTTCGAATATACGAAAAGCAGTGCCAATTGGCCAGCTCTCAGGCTTCTCGAGTCCTGATTATTAGTATATGCGGGAGTGCTGGTGAAAATCTTTAGGACCCGAATTTGCTTTGTTTCTAGCTACACCTGCGATGTATAAGGAAAGATGCATGTGCATGGTTCTCTTCTACTTGAGGTACTCTAGCATCCGCAAGGGGAAGAAGCTGCTCTTGATTACGCTGATTTCGGCCGGCATCATCTCACCTCTCTCAGCTACTCCCGAGGTGCAGTCCCGCATCGCATCGGCTCGACGCAGGGGTAGCTGGCTTGGACAGAGTCTTGGGTTTTGGGGGAAGCTGGGGCGGCCGACTTGCCAAATACTTAGCTACACTCTTGGCCTTTTCTTGAGGGCTCCGCGTTGAGTTTCTTCCAGGTGGTGTAAGATTAGGGGAGACGTTGGGATCTGTGATGAAGGACTTGGTTCTGCCATGCCATGGCGCATCTCGATGAGGATCAAGATCCTGCCCAGCCACTAAACCTTCGTGCAGTGTGGTTGGGAGTTTCGTTCTTTTTTCCTTTGCACTGCTAGCAGGGGGTGGTCGCCTGGACCCCTCGGGACCGCTTGTTCTTGGGCATCTTATATTTGCTAGAGCTACAGATCTAGAGATCCGGTATGGGCCGCGAGGTGTTTTCTTGTTACAACATGGGGTGTTCGCACGTCTGAGCTCCGAGGTCCTCGCTGCAAGTTCCCACAACTTCGCACTGTTAGACTTTTGGCCAACTCCTGCTGGCCAAACTCTATACTACCCATTACCTTCTGCAGGCGGGGCTCAGCGAAATATCTCCTTGTACATAGAACTTCTTCAAGTCCTTCTAGTTCAATTCTTGCTTGGCTCGAAAATATCAAGCACCCAAGTGGAAGACATCAAAGTGAACTAGACATTCCACCATAATTACGATTAATGTGTCTGCTGCTTGAAAGAGCTAGAGTCTAGAGATGAGGTCTAGATGTTAAATTCTAGAGAATCTAAGTAGGATTCGGAAGGACCGAGAGGAAGACAAGTAAGATTACCAGAGTTGATCTGATCTCTCCACCTTATGGTGTCCTCCCTTTTCGGACGCTCTGACCATTTGCAAGACTTGGCACAACTACGGTCACTCAAAGCTGGCGAGCCTGCGCCAGAGCTGCGATCTGTACTCATCGCTCCATTCTTTGACACGGCAGCACTTGACTTTCCAGCGCTGGAGGGCACTGCAAGCATTGTAATTACGCCAGAGAGGCCTTGAAATTGTTAGTAGTTCAAGCGTTCAAACTCTAGTCTAGAAGCTCATTACTTAAAGCACCTCTTCGAGACTCCTTCTAGTACAAATCGCCAGGCTGATTTTTCCAACCAGGTGCCTCTCCCTCTCTAGATCCGGCAGCTAGATCTCCTCCCATCGGATGATTGAGTTAGCTACGGATATACAGATTCTCACTTTAAAAAAATCGTGTTCAAACGAGATCAAGTTGTATATAATTTATGTCACAGATTGATGTCACTGATCTCATATTGTCGTCTGGCAATGCACTGTCTTCTGGTCTCTTCCAATAGAATCTAGTGTAACCCATGACCTCAGATCTGTATCTAGCGTGTGTACAGAACATGTTGATATAACGATTCAATGAAGTTCGTTTTTCAACTTAAAATCAAATTTCAGACAGAGGTTTTCTTTTGACGTTATTGACCAAAACCATGATCATCTAGCTCATGCCGATACGATTTAAGCTGTCACTTATCGCAGCTGGAATTAGTTAACTTCAACTTAGAGGGGACCTGAAGGTGGTGAGGAGATGGCGCATGGTGGGGATCCAGCTACTGCCTGAGGTTTTGGTGGGGAGCCAGCTACTGTCTGAGGCCTTGCAGGTACTGCTGTCTGAGGTCTCGCTTCAGCCGACTTGGCGGAGGGCCTGCGCATTCTACTAATGCTCTTGCCAATTGGAATTTTATCATCAGCTTGAGGTGTGATAGGCACGTACGTCATTGCTTCCCGGGCCCCCTCTCCATCGAGAGGCCTTCCAGGCGGAGTCAAATTGGGCGAGACTGCATAATCTGTGATGTAAGATTTTGTTCTGCCCCAGTAAGTGTCTGAAGGTGGGACTTTAATCTTCAGAGTATGAGGGGGATAGTTCTTTCCCGTTTTCCCAATCGGTTCGCCTGGCGAAGGCCTCTTCTTCGGGGGTGGTGGGCTTCTGGGGGGCTCCTTGGAAGATTGTGTTTTGCTGGAGCGCGCAAGAGCACTCGCAATGGACTGCAATTTACTTACCGATTGGCCTAGTGGAACCTGATCTTCACGTGATTTTGCAGGCCACATCATAGCATCTTTCGAGCCCCCTCCATCCATTGGCCTTGCTGGGGGCGTGAGGTTTGGAGAGACCGAAGGATCAGTTACATAAGACTTTGGTCTTCCCCAGAACATATCACCAGCGGGGTTCGACACTGGAGGAATGTATGCGCGCAGATGTTCTGATATATCCGTGGCCTCTCTCCCGTGCCAGTAATCTTTGTCAGGAGGATTTTGGCCACTGATGTACCGCATATATTCCGTTACATCGCACCCTTCCCTTCCAAAGTAAGGATCAGGAGCGTTTTTCATAGAAGGGTGATATGAGTGTGGTGGCGGCGGAAGATGGTGCATCAGTGTCACATCCGCTCCTTTGTGGCCATAATGGAAATCACCGTGATGCTCTGTGTTCTTCGGTTTTCTATTCCAAGGGCAGAACAGTTGATGGTGCTTGTGGGGGTAATCAGAATAATCTGTCTTTGTTCGAAGGATGTTTCTTTTACCCATTCTGTACTAGTATTCAATGTCGCTACTAGGAATAGTGAGTCGTGACACCTGCGTGCAATACAACACTTCTTTAATAATGCTCTTGCTCCAGTCCTGGCTCCCCCGACGATCTCTCACAAAGCAGGTCAGCCATTGATCTGGTACGAGTTGGAGAGATTATGGGAGGACTGTTGGGGGCCCGTTGGTGCGAGGAGTCATCAGCAAGGAGGCACAGGGAGATACACTAGAGTAGAGCCACCCAGATGAGCAGTTCAATTTGGAATAAGATTAGAGAAGAGCAGCTTCCACTCACTGCGCCGCCCACATATCCTAGAGAAGCGAAGCAGCAGCACAGAACCAACACAGAGATACGTCGACACAACACTGACACATGGAAAAAGACAGAGAGAGCTACAGGTTTCCTCTAGAGCGTCGTGGACACTGAAGAGAGACAATTCTCCAGAGGGAAAAGGGGCAGAGTAGAGAGTGAGAGGCGAGGAAGAGACAGCGAGGGTGTAAGGCTAGCCGCCAGTTACTCGAGTGTGGGATGCGAAGCGGCAGCCGTGATTCCCTTATTCATCGCTCAACTGTTCTTCATTCAAATCCACAGAGCCAAGGTAGATCGATGAATTCATCGCCAAACTGTTGGTGCTAAAGGTCAGAGTAACTGGCATCTATGCTCATTTAACTGCTTTGGTGCGTCATGCTGGGTGTTTCTAGTTTCTAGCCTACACCAGATGGAAGTGCTCGCTCTCAAAGCTTGGGTCCAGCACTTGATCATCTCAAATCCGATGGAATGAAGGAGTGAATCGAAGCTACCGACAGCCATGGAAGGACCTCCATGAGCAGAATTGTGGGCAGCTCTCATTTGAATTGCTTGATCCCTTCGTCATGCACAGAGAAGGCACGGCGAGTACAGGGGTAAGAGGACAAGGACGCGCTCTCAAACTACTCGCCTTATACTGAATATTCCACATGAGGGCATATATAATATGGCGTGTTCGACTAGACCTTGATGGTTACCGCAAAACAATATTCAAGCATTTTGTCTGCAAAGGCCTTCAACGCAGACCAGCACGGAACCTTTGTGCTGAAACCAACTGCACATATAGGAGATGGCCTGCTCTACTGCCACGAACTTCATTCAGCACTTGGTTCCTGTTGCTGCCTCAGTTGCAATATACCTCCTATGAATACATTGCTGAATCTCTAGAGGCTTGTAAAGATTGCATAAGGCATATCACTGGAGTATCAATGTACAAAACTTCCTACAATTGCGTGTCCTATTCATCACATCCACTTTTGGCTGATCATGCAAAACATGTCTATTACAGAACCCCTCAATCTATAGATCTGCCCGCTTGACATGTAGACAGATGTCAAGCGCAGAGCTCCATATGCTCTATAGAAGCTAATGAAACATACTGCCTTAAACAGAATTTTGACCTGGCACTGCTGATAAGTTGGCATGGTTGCAGCCACAGGTTCACTCGTTGCCGGCACCGGTCACCAGCCTCTGTGAACGAGGGACATGTAGCTTTATGTCTAAGCTTGACGCTCTATAGAAGCTATGAAACATACTGACTTAAGCAGAATATTGACCCGGCACTGCTGATAAGTTGGCATGGTTGCAGCCACAGGTGCACTCATTCCGGGCACCAGTCACCAGCCTCTGCGAACGACGGACATGTAGCTTTATGTCTTGAAGCTTGCCAGCGACCTGAGCCACCACATTTATCAATTCAAGTCAACAAGTCCCTTGTGCAAAGCACATAGCATCCCTACATGTAATCTGCACCATAACAAGGGGGCAGAAATACCACTTACCATGCGCCATGTCAAATCTTCTGGACCCAGTGGCTGTGCTGGACTTGCATACTGGAAATGCTTTGTAAACTGCAAAATTTCCACCCCAACAAGGTCATACTCCAACACAATAAGCATCAAATAAAAGGTAATCAGGAAAAGACCACAAGTTCTGCATGAGCACTACCTGGGCTAGCTGAAGCTGCATGGCTGCAATGTCGTGTGCACTTATACTGTGAAGATGTGTCACCAACCATCCCTTTTGTACTGCCTGTGCTGCTGCAACAAACACCGCCACCTGCACCATTGTCTCTCCCCACCCCCGGTGCCATCATGGTTTTGTATGAATCCATGTCTCCCTCCCACTCTTTGGATCCACAGCAACACAATAGAGGAGTTCATCTGAAAGCATGGTGGCAAACGTTCTTGTCTTGATCAGTGCCCCCTCATCCCATGACTCCTATATGATGTTGATATCAACCTACTAGCGACAGCATCATCCTGCCTTCCTACCTGTATGCTACGTTCTCCATGTTCGTCACAAGGGTTTTGGCCAACTTCCAAGTTGGTTCTCAGTCTCCTGGTCAAGAAAGAAGATGGAACAGGATACCTCCTGAGGATATCATCTCTGCAGTGCCACCAGCAAAGTGGAGACAACATCATTGCTTCTTTTAGTGGGCCTACCCACTCTGAAAATCCGGGGAAAATATTGGTGTCTTTCAGGGGCTGTTAGTTATGAGGACCTGTAATTAGCGGCTTCCCTGCATGAGGCAGTAGCACAATGTGGTAGCACCACTGAGATTACAGAACAAATCAAAACTCAGACGTTACTTGAGGATGACCTAATACAGCCTCTGTATATCTTGACATGCCATGGTCATTCTTCTCGTTCGGGAGCTGAGCAGGCAAGAGTTGAAGGACCACTTGCCTTACTGCTGCATATGGCTACAAGCAAGGTACTTGTCCAGGCTCTTTGAGCACTCTGTCTAACTCTTGTATGAAGCTGTGAATATGACTTGACTTTGCAATGAAGGTAGCTCATATGGCTCTTGTACCACCTGCTCTAGGAAATGGGTGTGCTTTCTGTTAGGAGACAACCACCAACCCCTCCCGCTGGAGTACTGGAAATGTGTGTTAACTGATTCCCTTTGTGGTATAACTCCAAGTTCCTAGGGTAGTGTAGCCTTATCACATAAGATTCTGAGCTACCTGTTCCCTTGACACATAGGCTATCTCTTCGTAAGGGTGCTAACTGTTGGGTGAAGATCAACCCTCCCTCTGGAGTACAGGGCGAAATAGGTAAGGGTGTAAGGGTGCTTATTGCTACGTTAAATTGCTGAAATTACCTCTCTTCTCTTTGTTAGTATGAGAATAGACAGGGATGACATCCATAACAAGCCTTAGGGGTTTCAGCCCTAGGGGTCCACAGGGATCATCAACCTGTTGGTTAGCTGTGACAGATTGTTGCCGGGATTGCTACAGAGGGCAAGAGACTGAGGGAAGTTAAGGTTTGGAGCTCTTTCAGGCTTTGGATGACGAAGTCTGAATGTGCTGTTTTTTCCAGATAAACCATCCCTGTGAATTGCTTTGATACATGATGGAAAGATCTCAGAGCACATTGTGTTGTGTTGCCTTGTCCAGCATTAACATGCTATCTCTTTGGAGGGTTTCTAGGCTATGACAAACAACGTCTTAACGAGTACATTCTCTTGGAAGGTTACTAGAAGTGCCAATCATATGTGTCAGAACAGGGGGGCCAAAGCAGCAGTGCACAGATGAACGTTGCATTTCTACATATATATGCCAGCCCTTTATCAACACTCAATTCTCTAAGATAAGCGGTGGCTATGCGCGAGGGCCACCGCCATCCCGGTAGTTCTGCACGGTCTAAC
This sequence comes from Takakia lepidozioides, assembly GCA_030704615.1. Taxonomy (NCBI): domain Eukaryota; kingdom Viridiplantae; phylum Streptophyta; class Takakiopsida; order Takakiales; family Takakiaceae; genus Takakia; species Takakia lepidozioides. Next base: position 60,893,912 of record CM060733.1, read on the forward strand.
TTCAGGAGGGTTAATATTTCATGGGGATTACACCCTCAAAGGTGTATCATATCCAACCATGAAAGGAAAAATATCTTTCAAAGCTCTCTACCAAGAAGACTGAGCAGAGCACAAAGCACTTCAGATTCAGGTTAGAACAGACACACCTTTCGGTAGTCAAGTATTCCTTCAAACGGAAGTTCCAGCTCATCACTAACCACAACAGGAATGCAACCACTCACTATTGCATCAAATAGGCGAGCAGAAGATGGGGTGTCTCCTGCGGGACTCAGGCAGAAAACAGCCCTACCCTCCTTGCACCCAAAACTAAGACCAATCAGCATCTTTTCAAATCACCAGATCAAAGAAACAACAACCAACATTCAGTTGGGGACAAATTTGAGAGAGTGTGGTGTACCTGCGCATTCCATTTTGAGCTGCCAGTTTGCCAATTTGCCCATTGGATCCCTCCTCAATTATCACATCAACCTCCTCATGTAAAACATCTGCTAGCTTGCTCCGCACCTTTCCACCCTGCCCCCATGATTTGGTCTTCAGCACAACCTGCCCCACTCAACTGGCTAGCACTACCCTAGGGTGCCAGGTGAAGAGCATGTGTACCGCATTGCGGATGGTTCGACCGCGAAAGAAGAGCAACGTCTTGCGCAGGGGTAAGGAGTGTGCCAGGCAATACGAATCACACGCCTCCACATTTGGCACATATGGTAAGACCACATCCTTGTCGACTGACACTTCTCCTGCTTTGTACCTTGCCCCATGGCCATGCCCAGGTACCCATCTCTATCTTGTACACGCTACCAAGCCTATGAATGATATTACAGAAAAGCTACAAAGGTGACCCCAATAGTGTACCATTGCCCATCATAAAGCCTCATGTTCACATGATCCATAGTGTTTTGTGCAATGCTCCCAATCTTCACATGGTGATATTTGTGACAAGCTGGGACTGAAATCACTGAGAAAGTTGGGAAGGGATAGGAGAGGAACCAGTTGCCAGTAGAGTCAAGATCAGGCAGGAGCCAGATAGCAGTCTTGAGGAACCGGCGGTGTGACTTCATGGACCAGGGATGATGCAGTGCCAGCACATGGTCACGGCCTCCCGAGCGCTGCCATGCTGCCTGCCCTGTTATCCACTTCACTGCCTCCTGTCCTCCCTCCCTTCCTTGTCAATAATTCAGTTGCATGTGCTATACTGCAGTAGCACAAAGCGAATTGATAAGCTTCAACCGCCCAGGATCTCCGACTACATAAGACTCACAGATTATCCCACCAACAATATTTGGCCAGCACTGCCGGGCCTACTCCCTGCAGCATCTGAAAAGAATGCCTTCCTCTTGTCTCTTCTTATGCTAAATGTTCCGACCCATGAGCAAACTTCCGTTGGGAATAACGTAATATACCTACCCGATACAGCTGCTTGCACCGGGGCCTGTCCAGGAGGAAGAATGGGATGGTTGTGAACATGGGAATGTAGAACACATCCGCCTGTGCAACCTCCCTCACTCGACGAACTGTTTTCACCCGCCGCTCAGACTCAGGTGCCATTAGATCCGAGTACAACCAGTAGTCCACGGAATGCTGCCAGAGCATAATTCCACTAAGGGCCTCACTCTGCATAGACAATGCCACACATACGCGCACTTCCTATTGCCAGACACCGTGACGCTCAAAAAAATCTGCTATGGGGTACTCTCCACCCTCATTCTGGACATACATGCCTGCCTTAGCCTCTTCCTCTAGAGCACCTCAAAACACGAAACAGCGAAACGTCTTGTAGTTACACACCTGTTCAATGAGGCGATGAACAGGGCTGCCATTTGAAGTGACATTCACGGTCTCCTCAAGCGATTTCTGAAACAGCCAAAGCAGATCAGTAGTGAACTTGGACGGCATCTCATACACATAAACATTCAATGGGAGTCTGAGCCCAATACGCAGCAGCATCTCATCTCTTTCCAACAAGGCTCGGTCCAGATTCGTCACGTCTTCCAAAGTAGCACGGTCTTGCACTGGTTTCTGATCCAGAGAGCCATCCTGAGCACGGCGTCCCTGATCTGCTAAAAACAGCTGCAGGGAGGGCAAAAACGAATATTGTGTAGAAGGACTAAATGAGGCCCCGCCCCAATTCAAGGCCATCCAGAAGCAGCAAAGAGTAGCCAGCACCCAGGCAATCGCCCATCTCCTGCTAAAACCTCGTCTTGCCATCGCATCAATCCCTCACACAATCACGTTTGATCAACTCCCAGATTTCAACAGGATGGAAATGTGGGTCTCTGATATTCTTGCTTCAAAAGTTTATAAACACGAACCAATCTCTGAATCTGAAGTATCAAGCCAATACACAGCATCATCGAACCACTCCTCACTCTCTACCTCCATCTCCGCCTAGGCGTACTGTGCTTGGCAATATGGCGGGAAACATCCGTCCGTTTGTACACTATACATCAACTGTGTAGCTGGAGATGGATGTGCAAATTTTTTTCGTATCCATTTCGGACTTCGAGAATGTAAGTAGAGAAATTTTTCGTAGCAACTTGTCCCTGTCCCGAAATGGCCACCTGGCATACATCTTTGTCCTAGGGTTGTACCTTGAAGAATACCTAGTTCCCATGATGAGACATGACAGTACACTGAGCTCCCACATAACTTGGTTGTTGAGGAGCTCGATAATGTGGACAGTCCACCTGGTAGCTACAGACAGGTTGTTGAAGGCTAGCTTGCATACGACATTATCAATGCAAGATCCACATACCTAGATGCAACTTAGTTTTGACGTGAAGCTACGAAGTCCCCCTCTAGCTGCACAAAATGGTCCCTAAGGAAGTGAAGAGGCAGTGCAACTGCTCTCAATTGCACTAAGCACGTTAGAAAACCCAAGGCCTTTGTCACAGATTTGTGTGATTGAGCATACAATGCAAATCACATTGCAGCTTCCGTGTTTCAGTCAGCTTTCTCATTATAAGGGAAGTTCCAAAGATTGATGCCACAAAGTTGATAAACCAGCTTGGAAACATGCACACCATGGCATGCTGTGTTGAGTTTGGCATTGAGCAACACGATTGCAGCTCCTCTAATTGTCAACTACCTGCACCAACAGAAATGGATCCCTGCGTACTCCTGCCACCTCTCTTTTGAATGGTGGTGATGCAGTCGTGTCTTGCTAGAAGCCTTGCAACACTATTCAATGTATTCCCTGTATGATCATCTGACTTCCTACCTTTAGCCTGTGGCAGTTTATGGAACTAACTTCAGACTTGTACTCGTCGCATGCAAGAACACCCCAAAACATGAACTGACCATTCCAGAAGCAACCAAGTTGTGCCAAAATCCCAGACACATAGGTGTGTGTGTGTGTGAGGACAGACAGAGTTTGTGCTACAATGAGCAAACTTCTCTCACTATTATAGCATGCTAACTCGATAGACATTATAGACAGAGCAACATCCAATCATTCCCTGACTGGATCTTCCACTTATGGAATGAAGACACAAGTGATTGCATTACAGGACACAACCAGGCGAGCTTTGTCGGAATGATTTTTAAGTTGGTTAAATGCCCAAGATGGTACATTGGATATCTTGCCATTTGGCTTCTACCAAACAAAGGACAGCCTCCTACAAGTGGCCAGGATATGTAAAGCAGTTGACACTTAAAGTTCCTTGGGCCCTTCAAAAGGGTGGTATGATACATACATTGCAACTTTTGGAGGTGGAAAAATAAGCTTCTGAAACATGACTTAGCCAGTGCCTAGGATGGATTCTCTTCATTCAATGGCTGACTGGCTTGCACAGCTGCAATTGTGTAGCGTGAGATTTCTCTGGCAACAATATCCCGCATCACACCCACTAACCCGGAGCCTTGTCCACCGGAACTATCGCAACCAGGCAAGCTTTCTAAGCCTGTTTGCTCCTGCTGCAACTGTGCTTGAAACATGGGCACCATCATCTGGGTAACCACCGCATGTATGGCGGATGTCAGGACTTCTGATGTGGTGCCCAGGTTGGCTGCTGTGGTTCCACCCAAAAGGCCATTGAAGCTGGCCAGATTGGGCAGCCCATTCCTACTGGCGAATGGGTCGTCAGCAAACTCCACATAGTCTGGACCCATTAGTGGGCCTTTTGGAGAAATGGAGGTGTCAGGGTGCCTGCCATATGTCTGGGGGGGACAGCAACCTCGTCCACAGTGGCTTGGAACTTCTGGCATATTCCACCGCCACAACGGGTGCATGAACGAGGAGACTGTCCTTGAACCCAATAAAGAGCAGTCGTCCTCAAAATTTGAACAAGAAGGGAGAGACAAAGATGTTGATGGTGCATACCCATTCAGGGACGGCGCTGCCTCTGGGAGACCACAGCTGGCTGCCACCTTCCGAGCAGTATAGGTACTGAAAGCACTTGGGCGCGGCACTGGCCTGATTAGCTTATTCTCTGAACATTTCATCAGAGCAGGGTGGGTCTCATCCCCACCATCCCTTTGCTCCACCTCTGCTCCAGTCATCAATCGATCTTCCAATGTCTCACCTTTTGCTTCTGTCTCAAGTGATGGCCATGAGTGTCGAGTCTCTGATGAGACAGCCATATCATCTCCATCAATCTCCCTTCCAGAATCGTCTCCCACATCATTGTCATCACGCCCATGCTTGCTGCGCTCTGTATCACTTCCTTCTTCTTTCCCTTTGTCTGATCCATCTGACGACCCTTCCTTCCGGCCTCGATCATCTCCTAGATACTTGCGTCGTAGCGTGGAGTTCCAATGATTCTTGATAGCATTGTCTGTGCGGCCAGGCAGCATTCTGGCTATAGATGCCCACTTGTTTCCATGGATCGCATGTGCTGCCACAATGGCCCGATCCTCTTCTTCTGCATATGGTTAAAGCGTCAATTGATAAGTTGTATGTAGGACAAAGAGAAAGAAAGAAAACTTTATAATGTGCAAGGGAAGCTCAAAGAACTTATGGTGGACAAAAGAAAGCAGGAAACAAGAAAATAGAAGGAAAGAAAGAAAGCTTGTATACCAGAGCGAGAATGTGCTCATAAGACGTTGTTTGCCGTAGCCTTGTGGCCATAGACCCTGCGCCCAGTTTGGGCCGAACATCTTTACAAGGGATTGTACTCATAAAATGCTGTTTGCCATGGCCTTGAGGCCATGTACACAAGAGAGAGAGACAGAATATGTTTGTCCATGGGAGGCCAAAACACTGAAAGAAGGAAGGAAAGGAAGAAACTTTACAATGTCCACAAAGAGAAAGAGGAACTTTATGACCATCAGAGGGAGAGAGGGGGGTATAAGGGGAACAAGCAGGAGAGGTTGGGGGGAACTAGTCTTGAGTCTCCTGACCATGGATTCCCAAGAAGAAATTAGAAGTCAGCAAGGCTGTAACTGTACATTGCTCAAAGATCCAGTGCGTTGATGAGACCAAATTTTAAAAAATCATGATTGACTGATCCTGCAACCCGAAATGGTTGAGAGTAAATATCTAGCTACAACTCAAACCTGACTAAGACCTATGAGAGCCAACTACCTCTTTAGGACCATCTCTCCAGCTGGCTCCATGTCATACTTAGGCTAGTAAGTAGAATGAAAATAGCAAGCTCCAATACAGCTTCAAGCAACACGGTGAACCCTACTGTGCTGCCTTTACCAAAGAGCCGACTACACAATTGACTGTTGTGTCAGATGCAGTGACATATGACTAACCGCATGTACCCTATTGCACACAAGCCCATCTCATGTTAAAGTTATCTTCCCTTGGATCTGTCACTTGGAAGTGTTCGTGTGAAAGCGACTAGGCTCGAGAGAGCACCTAAACAAATGGTCACATAAAGCTTGATCCATCAGCTATGAGTGCACAGATACTCCACACAGCTCTACTTGGCTGGTCTCGATCATGGCCTACTTCCTGCTGCCTTTCAGTGCTAGAGACACCAGGCGAACAACAGGTCCCGAAAACCATTTCAAAACTTACATTAGTGGTCCTGGAATCGTCACCGATTCTAGACTTCACTGTGAGAAGCAAAACAAGGTTACTTAAAGAGGAATCAGCGCAAAAAGCAATCAGTTTAGCATGAAAGCTCCCAAAGATCGCCAGTGCAGCAGAATGAAGATTGTGAAGAATCGCGATGCACACAAGTGTTGCATTGCAGCTCCAGTGTTGCAGTCATTTGCTGCAGACTGAGCTCTGCCTCTGGCATACATCCTTCACTTAACCACAACTACTCATTATCCTTACTTCCCCCACTCGTACAGCCAACACACTCACACTTCGCTCTCTTTCCGTGGCGTGCGAGATAAACTCCGACACTACTAGACAATTTCGACCAGCCAGCGCAGTGCAAAAAAGATAGAGCGGGAGCACGAATTACAAAAGCTGGGGTGCAGTTAACCGCACCAGAGAACGGTTTACGCTTCACACCAGGGTTGAGCTGATTACACCAGCGCAGCCGACACGACTTCCCCGACCGGCCTGGGATGCCCCGGGCAATCAGACTCCAGTTCCTAGCTCCAAATTTCTCCACCAGCCTATTCAACACCACATCCTCCTCCGGCGACCACGGCCCCTTGATGCGATCATCCCCTCCCTGCCCACCCCCCTTCATCTCTTCCAACGCCACGGCTTTCTACTCCCGCTTCCCAGATGCTCCTCGAGCCCCTCAATCTGTGCACGGCCCGCTCAGCACGCCATAAATCTCCACCCACCAAAGGAAAGACAACAATCTTGCAAGCTTGCAAGCCCGCAACACAAGCCATCGACCGAGCTCTGCAATCTCGAGCTCTCCATCGCCATCTCTGTCTGTGTGTCTCGCAGGTCGCAGGGTGGGGTGTGTGGGTAAGGTGCGGTGTGGTGGGTTCACACAGGTAGGACATGCCGCCCTGGCTAACCGCGGTTACGTGCGCAGTCAGCCAGGTGTCAGTTACTAGTGAGCCAGTGGTAAGTTACTAGTAACAAATTTGTTAGGTACCTGACGCACCAAACCGCGTGCTGCAACGGTTGTGCGTCACCGGCAGTTGAAGCTCCACGCCGGGGGGGAGGGGCCCCCCTGCCTGCCTTTGCTTATGGGATAATTCACCCTCCATTTATTTCCCAATGATCGCAACTCGCACATTTATTTATCTCTGCACCTCCATTTCCGTTCCGTATCCCGTCCTTTTGAAATGGTTACAGGCCATGGTTTTGCGTGTAAGTATTTAGTTAGGGAGTTGGAACGGCAGGCGAGTTGTTATGTGTCAGTGGGACCGTGCCTATCTTTACTTGGGAACCGTTCCCTTGACAGACCGGATGGATGAATGAGTGATGATGGATAGATGATACCCGTCTCTCTGTGGATGAATCGGCAGGCGATTTGGATGTTTGACGAGCAGTTATGCGCAAATTTCTTCCAACCGATGCCCCGTGTATGACCCAGAAATTTGTATCTATACTTCACAACTGATGGATGTGAGCAGACGAAGTTTGAGCGCCAGACCACCTCGTGTGTGGCTACGGAATCGGGACAGATGAATGAACTACAGATGGAACACGGATGGAGTGTGGATGGGATGTAGAGGATGAATGACAGAGAGATTGTTGTTCATCCGTGTGGCCGAGAGCAATCAGGGTGCGAGAGAGAGGGCTTGGCGTCGTCTCTCTCGATTGTGTCTTTCGCAGAGCTCCAGCGATCCGCCATGGCGCTCAGTCAGCCTGCTCCGAAGAAGGATGATGACAGGGACGATGACTGTATGTGTCTCTTTGTTTCTCTTCTGTATCTCTTTTTTTGCATCTGTCACTGGTCTTTCCCAGGTCTTTTTGGTGGTACTCAGCAGTGAGTGAGGGTTAAGGATGTGTGGTGGTCCGATCGGAAATCTGCAATCAAGCTTTGCATTGGCTGTGCATGAAAAGTGCTTGTTGTTGGATCTCTGTCATGGCTTGATCTCGGAGGCTTGTGGTCGCCTTGAGATGCCTGCTCCATTTTTGCTTAATCTAGCTAGTGCGATCAGGTGTAGAGGTGCCAGCTTTACTCTGTTTTCTTCAGCTTGCGATTCTGAAAATCAGGGTAATACCATGTCGATTGGTGCAGCCACTCAGGAAGACCTAATACTAGATCTGTAACCAAATAGTCACCGTGTCATGAAAGTGGCTACATTATGGACTGGCAATTGCAAAGCGAGGTCAAACTCTCCGTTCATGTTAGCCAGGTTAGATTGTGAGCTGCAATGTGGGCTACTCCCAGCTATATTTCTAAATCTAGAAGCATGAGGGGTAGATCGTTGGACCTAATTCAAAATAATGGTCAACTAGTCCAGGAGGGAAGTCTGGCACCAAAACATAGGAGTTCACCTGAGGAGATTGGTGGGCAGGCTAGTGTGCTGGGAGAGCAGTTGTTGACCAAAATTAAATTTGGGATCCTCGCATTTACAATGATGTTATGCTTACCTGCAGCTGAGTATTCTCCTTTCTTTGGCATCGAAAAGGGAGCAGTCCTGCAGGAAGCACGGGTCTTCAACGATCCCCAGCTTGATGCCAGGCGATGTGCCCAGGTGCCTCACTTTTGGCTTTTGCATAGGGTTCTTACTGTGTTCTTCACTGCACTCTGGTTGCAACATTCTAGCTAATCTGGTTGGCTTGACCTTCACATGGGCTCAGGTGATTACGAAACTACTGTACTTGATCAATCAAGGGGAGACCTTCACAAAGGTGAGTTCTGCAAATAAAATAAAATTCTTTAAGGTCTGAGAAGTCTTCTTGTTTAGAAGAGGGTGGGTGGGTCTCCAATGAATTTAATCTACTCAGCTAATAATGCAGTCCCAGTAGGTAGCATCTGATGACTCTCTGTGACTGTGAGCAGACCGAGGCAACAGAGGTTTTCTTTGCTGTCACCAAGCTCTTCCAGTCCAAGGATATAGGGCTGAGGCGAATGGTGTACCTTATGATCAAAGAAATCTCTCCATCAAATGACGAGGTATACCCTGAGTCAGCAAGTTAGTGTTGGTGTACAGAAGTACTCAACATTGTTGAGGTAATTGACATATCCAGGGTTTTCGCAGGTCATCATCGTGACAAGCTCCTTGATGAAGGACATGAACAGCAAGACGGATCTTTATCGTGCCAATGCCATTCGAGTGCTTTGCAGGATCACAGATGGGGGCCTGTTGGGTCAGATTGAGCGCTATCTGAAGCAGGCTGTGGTGGACAAGAATCCTGTTGTCTCCAGTGCTGCCCTCGTCAGTGGCATTCATCTTCTTCAGGTATATGTATCTATTTTGAGTGGTGTCCAATTTGATTTGAGTCCTTCTAGCGGTATCAGCATTTGTTGGGTATTGTCCTGACACCTCCTTACATGTGGTAATATGGGTTCAGAGCAATCCGGATATCGTGAAACGATGGAGCAATGAAGTGCAGGAAGCAGTTCAGTCAAAGGCTCCTCTAGTCCAATTTCATGCCTTGGCTTTACTCCATCAGGTGTGAATCTTGAATCACCTTTTGAGTTGCAAATGTGCTTATTAGTTTCCAAATGAGGGTGTTTCGCTGAAGCAGCATGGGTTATGCTGCAGCAGGATTGTTTAACACGTGTTTTGAACAAGAATTATTCTCTGAATTAAGACATTTTTTGATCTCAGACAGTGGATCTCATAAACGCTGAGGATTTTTGTGAGTGGCTAAGCCCCACCTACTGTGCTTCTTCAGCGAATCTTGCTTTGGATTCTGCTAGCATTCTAACTGAGTAGCTCTTCTATGTTTGATACACAGTTCTCTACAACTTCCACTCTCAAGCGTATTTTGTCAGGTAGTAGCATGATGCTGAAATTGAGTCCTAGAAATCGTCAGGAGTAACCATGCAAGGTGCTGCTGAAGGCATTACTGCCAACAGTGCTGAATTCTTATGTAGAAAGCGTTGTCCTGGACGGTCAGTCAACTTTGCTAATTGGCACCTTCATGTTGAGTGACAGATCCGACAAAATGACAGACTTGCAGTGAGCAAGCTGGTGACTAGCCTCACCCGGGGCACCGTGCGTTCTCCACTGGCTCAATGTCTTCTCATTCGCTACACCAGCCAGGTAAATCCTGCTCTAATATGTTTACTAGACCATAAGTCCATCATCACCGGTAGATTGATCAAGAACATGGCCGTGCAATGTGGCAGGTAATAGAGGAGTCAGCTCCCAATGCGCAGACCGGGGACAGGCCATTTTACGACTTCCTGGAGGGCTGTTTCCGGCACAAGACAGAAATGGTGGTATTTGAGGCTGCACGTGCTGTAACTGAGTTAAGTGGAGTCACCAGTCGCGAACTTACGCCAGCGATCACTGTCTTGCAGCTCTTCTTGAGCTCCTCCAAGCCTGTGTTGCGCTTTGCTGCTGTCCGCACTCTGAACAAGGTGAGCTTGAGGATTGCATAGATTAATCTAACCTGTTGCCAACATAGGGTGCTTTTTGCAGCTCTTTGACCAATTCCGTTCTTCTGTTTCATGAGGATGGGTATTACCATGGATTGGTGCAGGTGGCAATGACGCATCCACTGGCAGTCACAAACTGCAATATTGACATGGAAAGCCTCATATCTGACCAGAATCGCAGCATTGCTACACTTGCCATCACCACACTTTTGAAGACAGGCAATGAATCGAGCGTGGATCGCCTCATGAAGCAAATTACCAACTTCATGTCCGACATAGCGGATGAGTTCAAGATTGTGGTCGTGGAAGCCATCCGGTCCCTCTGCCTCAAATTTCCACAGAAGTACCGCACCTTGTGAGTATATAAGTGGTTGGTAGCTGGACCTCCATGAATTGCCTATCCTATAACCTACATGATGTCTTGGAAAATTTGAGGATCACAATGTTGCTTTTTGTTGCAGAATGAATTTCCTGAGTAACATTCTCAGAGAAGAAGGGGGGTTTGACTACAAAAAGGCAATTGTGGACTCCATCCTTATTCTTATTCGCGAGATTCCTGAGGCGAAAGAGAGCGGCCTTTCTCACCTTTGTGAATTCATTGAGGATTGTGAATTCACCTATCTTTCTACCCAGGTCAGTCCAAGATGATCAAGGTCTCTATTGTTTTCAAGTTCATGTTGGAAAGATTGATACTTCCTTGTATGCCACCTCTTTCTTCTCATACTATCATGTGCGCAGATTCTGCATCTGCTTGGAAATGAAGGGCCCAAGACCCAAGACCCAAGCAAGTATATCCGCTATATCTACAACCGTGTCATACTGGAGAATGCAACTGTGCGTGCGAGTGCAGTTAGTGCTTTGGCAAAGTTTGGAGCAATTGGTGACTCCTTGAGGGTGCAGTCTCACATCTTGTCTCCTGAATGTGTTAGTTTGTTCATCAGTTCTGGTTTTCATAGCAATTGCTGTTTTCTGCTGCTGGAATAAGAACATGTGTCAATGACGTTGTTGTTGGCTGATGTGTTGATGTATGTATGGCATGGCAGCCACGCATTTTGGTACTACTGCGGAGATGTCTATATGACAATGATGATGAGGTGCCTGCTTCCCTGACCTAGTCTTCTCCCTTGCTGTTGTTTCATTAGAAGTTTGTTCTCTGGTGGCGTGTTTAGTCAGTTAGCAACCCTGAGCATAGGAGCACTTTTCTTTGGCAGGTGCGAGACAGAGCGACTCTCTATCTGAACCTGCTTGGAGATGGTCCTGAGACACCTACGCAGGATGCCCAAACCTTTTTGTTTCAGAGCTTGGATGTGCCTTTGGCAAATTTGGAGGCGAGCTTGCAAAGCTATGTAAGTGTGTGAAGTCCCCTCTAACCCAAGGTTCTACTGTTATTTTTTTCTTTCAATTGCTCCGTTAAAAGCATGGTATGGTTGGCTGCTGACTTCAAGAAACCCCGCAGGAGGCAAGTGAGAGGCCATTTGACGTGGCGGCGGTCCCGAAAGAAGTGAAGTTGCAGCCCTTGGTGGAGAAAAAGGCACCTAGCAGTAAGAAGGTTGGCAAGGATGGCAATCAGAAGGTGACAGCCAATGGTGGTACTTCAGGTCCTAACTCGTCAGAGACTTACGAGAGACTTCTAAATTCTATTCCTGAGTTTGCCAGCTTTGGAAAACTCTTCAAGGTGCATACCCTCTTACTATCAATGAGTTTCTAAACTGTCACCGTTTGTAGCTTGCTTTGATAGTGTATGATTTTGACGGAAAACATGTCTCATGAGTAATTTTTTATAGTGGCTAGTTCTTATTTTTTCACTGTTTTTAAGTGTCAAAGAATGTGTTGTGTACTACTCATGTCAGGTTGTAAACAGCAGCTGATGTGGATTCTGGCTTGACTTGTGCAGTCATCACCAGCTGTAGAGCTGACAGAAGCAGAGACCGAGTATTCAGTGAACGTTGTGAAGCACATCTTCCCACAGCATGTGGTATTCCAATTTAACTGCACGAACACAATTGCAGAGCAGCTCCTTGAAAATGTAAGCTCTGCTCAGACAAGTAGTTTGAGAATGGGTGACAAATATCTCCTTTTTATGGTCATGTTGCATGTGGTGATCATGAGATGTCGGAGGATTAGAATAATAAAGGAGCTGTTTGTGGGTGCAGGTGAGTGTGGTCGTGGAATTGGCTGATGCAGAGGATTTCAAGCAGATTGCCACCAAGTCCTTGCCGTCCATGCCATATGGGACTCCAGGCCAAGCCTTTGTGGCTTTTGAGCAATCAGAGGGAGCTTTCTCTGTTGGAAAGTTCTCCAACACTCTGAAGTTTGTTGTGAAGGAGGTAAGCAAATCCCACTATTACATCACTTCACTCCAACATGTAATCTGTCACTGTAGAAGTGGGAACTTTATTTGAGGCTCAATTGAGGTAAGCAGGATTCCTTTGCTCTTTAAATGTCAAGCTTAAGCCAAGCTAAAGGAGCTAAAGAATCTTTCTTTGGCAGCTTCTTGTTGTCATACAAGCTTGAGTAACAACTGAAAGTGTTAATTCCAGCGATTCTACCCTTTTCCCCTACAAAACAGAAAAAAAACAGAATTTGTTGTCACTAATTTGAATAGAAGTCTTGGGTGTCTATGTGTGGAGTTCTAGTTTCCCGTATTTGTAGTCGCTTATCTGGCTACAGGATGTCTATATATGTGATGTGTCAAATTATTGACTTCTTTGCCTTCCAGGTGGATCCAAGCACAGGAGATGCTGAAGAAGACGGGTACGAGGATGAGTACCAGCTGGAAGATTTAGAGGTAGGCAAATTATGTCTGGCTGTTGAAGTGAAAAGATTGCATGGTAGCCAAATTGTGGAGGACAATTTGGTGGTGTGCAAGTGGCCCAGGACAGTTTGCCTTCTCATACCTTAAGTTGCAACTGGCTGGATGCAGGTCACTGCGGCAGATTACATTCTGAAGAATGGAGTATCTAACTTCAGGAATGCTTGGGATTCCCTAAGCCCTGAATTTGAGCGCATTGATGAGTATGGTCTTGGTGTGAGGGAGAGTTTGCAGGAGGCAGTCCAGGCTGTCAGCACTATTCTTGGCATGCAACCTTGTGAGGTGAGCCCTTGTCAGACATTCACTTGAAGAACGTACCAAAGTTTGCTAGACATTGCCATCAAGGCCACTTGATTCTCCCGATAGAAGTGTGGATTATTTCTGAGGACAATGTACAGAATTTAGGTTTTTGATGCAGCAGGATCCTCCCATCTCTCATTATAGAACTGTCAAGCCACTGCATTCGTGGGTCATTATGTTGGGCCAGGTTGCACATCCTTCACATCGAGTCAATGGATTTTTTATTTCGTAGTTCTTATCCTTGTCAAGTGGGTTCCTCTGGGAATGTTTCATGGTTTGGGATTCTCTTTGAGTCAGGGGATTTACTCCATCAAAACATTCAATAACTAGATTTTATCTTGCATGGACCATTATGTCTTCTGAATTTTTTTTCCTCAAAGAGACATTGCGTGACCCGCAAGTGCAATGTTGTGCAGGGAACAGAGGTGGTACAGAGTAATGCCCGATCACATACATGCTGGCTGGCCGGCCAGTTTTTGAGTGGTTCGCAAGTGTTAGTGCGCCTTTCAGTTGGTATTGATGCTCAGAAACAGGTAGCCATGAAGCTGGCTGTCCGATCTCAGGATCAAAACGTCAGTGAATATATTCATGAGATCATTGCAAATGCTTGATGATCCTTCCACAATAGTGGATGCCTGCCGAATGTGAAAGAGTATAGAAACATGTTCCTTAACATGATTTGAGCTTCCTGGTACCCCTGTTTGCAGTGTACATAACGAAACATCTATTCGGCGATTCCTTGGAAGTTCATTCTTTTGTTCAATTACTGGTCCGCTCCTAAGCTTTTGGATGTGATTGAAACATCCACTAGTTTTTTCCAACTTAATCCCCTGTGTGGGTGTACCGTGAGTTGCAATTTTGTGACATGGCTTTGATCCAAGCAAACAATTTAAGTTGGTCTCGGGGATGTTGGGCATAGTCCAAAGTGCTGTTTTGTGGATGTGTCTACTAGGCCAAGGTCTGCAGTCCAATCAATAACAGTCATAGGACTCCCACAGACTGTATATTATACACCGTCTCTCTTGGTTTGAGTGTCATCTTTTTGAGTTAAAGCACCTGAGATACAGCTCCTTCAGGCTTGACTGCAAGAGAGTTAGAGACAACGGCAACCTCATGTGAGGCTAAGTGCAACAACACTGCCCCATTGTGTACTCATATCCCAGTCTTACACCTAACAATGAGCTGCATCCCTCAGTCTCTGCATCTACTTATTGTCAGAACCAAGTTCACAACCTGCCAAGCAATCTCTTCAAGAGACTTTTGAAAACTAGATCAAAACACAGTTGCTGAGGAAGACCAGCAAACATTCCCCCTACTTGAATCAAATTGGGTTGCTTATTTCAAAACTCATCTCCAAGGGACACTTCTGGGAGAGTCAAAGAACTGAAGCTTCGAGGAACCTCCCTGGAGGTAATTCATATCAGATCATCCATCCGGCTGGGGGAAACAGGTGTCCCGTGAACACGTGTAGTAGGCAGGTGAAGCTCAGGCTTCGCTCTTGCCCTCCTTGTGGGCAGGCAGGTCTCATCAGATCCGTGCTCGCTCTGCATCGCCTGCAAAACAAGGAGGAAGGGTGAGGTGGGAAGAAATCAAAGGTGGTTGGGGTGGTGGTGTATGGATCAGGAAGTGAAAGTACATGCCAGGAAAAAGCGAGCGTGAGAAGGATTTGGGAAGCATGGAGTCCCCGGAGCTCACAATAGAAGAGGTAGGCTGTTTCGATGCTGGTTAGGCAGGTCCTGTGACCTGCGGGTGGGATTCATGTTGTTGTATATTTGAATGGGTTTGTTAAGCAGCAGATTGAAGGGAAGGGTTGGATGCAGGTGTTGAAGAGGGATATTCCATGGGAAACCTACATGACTGCGAAGTTGATTACTGGCACGGGGTTACAATTACTGCGGCGATATGACCACCGGCCTGAAAATGTGCAAGCTGCCTTGCTTGATGAGGTGATCTACTCGGGACTCTTCTGATCCATCTCATCTTACGAACGAGATGTAGAAACCCCGGACAGGCTGATGGAATTTGGCCTTGATGGTGCAGAATGGGGTAGCGTACGTGCGTGTATTTGTGGGCATTCTGCGTGACATCTCCAAGCAAGAGACAGTGGAGTACATTCTTGCGGTAGTGGATGAACTTCTCACAGGTGTTGCTCCTTCCCTGTCAGTTTCTGCATTTTGAGGATTTGTTTTGGACCGGTTACATTCTTTTTCTTTCATTGCTTCCCCGCTGCTGTGCTCAAACTTTACGGTTCAGGGGCTGTTAATTCCGTTAGAGATTTATGTGGGAAGACATGTGCCAGAGTATGCAGAAGGACCTCTGTGTGGATGCTGTCCAGAAAAACCTAGGTGCTGCTTGCAGTCCCTAAGGCATGAGAAGGGGAGTTTAATAACTAATTTATGAGTGAGGGGCACAATTAACATGGGACCGGGGGAATGGGTGGCAGCTAATCCGAAGCGTGCCCGCTTGTTCCACGACAAGTCACTTGCTGATGAGGATGTGTACCGCCCTTTCCTGAGGTTTGTAACTTTGGCCAGACATTTTAAACCCTGCGTGTCTGATGTGAGCCTGGGGACTCATCTGTAGTTTCTTCAAATCTAATCCTTTGGTTGACTTTGTATAAACTTCGTCAACTAAGATGGTTGTGGGCTGAATACACTTGCCTCCTTTTTTATTTCCCTAATCATAATTTAAGATAGGCTTAGTAATTTGAAAGGGAATGTCTGTGGTTTTTGTTGGCAGATTGTTGCAAAGGAAGAACTGGTTTATTCAGGAGAAAAGCTGCAGAATCCTGACATTGGTGATCAGGTATGAGCTCCTGCTTTGTAGGTGGTTCTTGGAGTGACTCGGTCCAGTTTTGTGGGTGAATGACATATTAGGGCAATATGGCTAGGGTGTTGCAGTGCACGTCCATATGATGAGGGGGACTTGAATGATTCGTCATTGGCTCCTGGAAAGCGGATCGATACACTTAGTGAGGTGTTTCGCGTGCTTGTGGATTGGCTTATTTCTCAGGTATTTTCTCATCTTTTCTTCACACTACTCTGAGAGGATAGGAGGGGAGGTAGAGACAGAGTGTCTTTGGGTTCACTGCCAAACATGCCTTCTTTTTAATTCTCAAACTTGGTTGGTCATGACATAGTTCTTCACTTACGCAGATTGCCCATGATAGTAAGGATTTCCTTAATGACAGGGTGTGTGTGTGGTGGTTGCAGTTGAGGATTCCGTCGCATCCAATTCGATCTATTCCTACAGCAGTGAGTTCGCTGGCGACACTGTTACGTAATTCTCAAGTGCGAGCTATGTTTGTGAAGGCCGATGGCATCAAGCTGCTTGCCCCTTTGATCACCCCTGCCTCCACTCAGCAGTACATTCAGGTTTCTTGCTCTAACACCATGTGCACTGTTGGCTCGTTCCACTTCACTTGGTTATCCATGTACAGACCCCCCACTATTGATACATTTATGAGAGGGACGGCCATGGGAGAAGGTTGTTAAGATTCGGACGTGATACCGTGTGGGATATCCTCCACAATGCTAGGCTGAGCTAAAAAGTTTAAGCAATGGCTCGTCATTATTGGAAATGATGGCCAACTTAATTCCCCTAGTTGTTGACAAATGTGTCATTCAGACAATGCATGGAATGGTACCGTAATGTGAGCCTTCAAGGTCTGAGAGGAGAATGACATGTAATGAACAGTTCAAAGTAATGGGAGCTGAAAAGAATCAAGGTTTGGACAACTATGAATTACTCTCAGTTTGGGAACTGAGTGTCTTTATGTTGAAAGGTACTTGACTTTGAAACTGAGTTGAAAATATGTGACATTTGATAGTTGAGAACCAGTATGTAGAGATATGCTAACTAGTAACAGCAGGGCTGCAGCCTGCCTTGGCCAGTTGCTTTTATGACATTCTACTTGGTTCTCTGGCATATAGGAAGATATTGCCTCGGTTGTTATGGGCTCATGATGATAGAGGGGCATAGGAGATGACAAGGAAGAAAACTACATTTGGTGTTGAGGAGTAAGCGCTGGCTGTTAGTGCCTTCAGTGTCAAAATTTGTGTCAGCCATCTAGGAACAATTCACTGGATGCCTCCTGGCTGTCAGAAGTTATTTACTTCTGCAAATTTCTTGACCATAAGGGGACCAGTGATACTCTTCATGTCAGATGGAAGACATCTTTCCGCATATGTCCGCAAGTAGCACATTCTATTGCCACCTGTTGTAATTGCTGCTTCTGGAAATGTCAGGTGATGGTGCCTGCAATAGCCTCTCTGCAACAAGGTCACATATGCATTGTAGTATTTAACATGTGAGAAGCCATTGTGTGAAGCTCCTGTTAGTATGGATGCTCAGGATTAGACGCTTGAACTAAAACTCCGGGTGCATATGGGATCCAGCTGCTGTATGAGGCTATATTATGCATTTGGCTTCTTTCATTCTATGATGTTGCTGTGGATGCATTCTCTGCATCAAGAGTTCTACCTCGCCTTGTTGAAGTCGTGAAGAGTTCCACCAAGGAAAAGGTGCGGGGCCACGTATCCTCTGTTTTGCAGTGGTCGGCATTTTGTTTTGTTTGGCAGTGTTGATTCAAGTCACACTAATTATGTTAGGAAGCAACTAGGTTTCAAGTCAGGTATAAGATGGTGCAGGTCTCCAAGTGTCAGAGTGGGGTCCGTCCTAAAAAGTTCTCCCTAATGAATATGGAGTGAACAAAGCGTGGGTTTCTTCATTGCAAGAATGAAGACCTGACAGTTGTCAAACCTGTAAGCCACATCTATTGGCGCTTTTGAAGCTTCATATTTGGTGACACACAACAAGGGCTAGTGGTTAGTACAAACACTGCTTAGTGAAGGAGTAAAACATGATTTGTCACCTACTTCAGAGCAATACAGGACGCTACTTTAGCTGCTATTGGAATCTCTGAATCATTTATGACGCTTATCTGTGACTTTGGAGGTGACAAGCATACCAAAAACCCGGAAGAACTGGTTTCCCAGCAGACTTAACTTGGACTCAGCCTAATTCCTCTTAAACACCCAGATAATTTTTGAAAACTTCACCTCCACAGTCGTGTCATCCACCTTGACTTGAATCTAAAACCCATGTTCTCCAAGTGCAGGATCCACATCACCAGGTTGTTTGAAAGCTGGCTGCTGCTCCCTTGTGTATGATGGTGGGTGGTAGTTGGGACATGCAGGTCGTGCGTGTTGCCATCTTGACATGTCGCAACCTAACAACTTCACCTAACATTACTGCTGAGATGGTGGACCTGGGTATGCCCAAGGTTGTTCAGAGCTTAAAGCTGCAGGCATGGAATGATGAGGTAAATGCCTTGACCAGCTTGCTAGTATATCTGAGGCAACCCTGACCTCTCTCTGTGCCTGTCTGTTCATCTCCCTCTCCTGGGCTGAGTTTTATAGCTGGAAGTAGAAAATCTCACAGTTAACTCAGAAAGGATTAATCATAGTAGATTACTATGCCCTCTTTTCATTCTCCCTCTATTGCAAACACAGAATTCTCTAGCCATTGGGGAATCAATACCGACTTGATTTCAGCTATGCTGTATATTTCAGGATATCTGCTTACAGTGTTAATTCATCTATTGTCCTAGGACTGCATTGTTTTCCAAGGTTGAAATCCTGCCCTGGTGTTCAGACTGATAGCGAAATGGTGGCATTATGCTCAGGATTTGACAGAGTCACTGGAGGTGGTGGACCTTGCTTTGAAGGAAAGTATTCGGAAGCTGAGCTCTTTTGACAAGTATAAGGCAGAGGTGTTTTCAGGCAATCTGGACTGGACTCCTATGCATAAGGATCCCTTGTTTTGGCGCGAGAATGTTCAAAAATTTGAGGAGAATGACTTCCAGGTTTGGTGCCTCTTTGCTTCGAAGTGCAATTGTTTTCTCTTCACCCCTGTTTTCTGGCATGCTTTGTAGTACTGGAGTAGCAAGTTTCTCGGTAGAAGGCCATTGAGATCAACTGGCAGAGTCTTGAAGGCTGGGCAGATGTGATTTTCTCCACGAGTGGACATGTTATTCTCCAGCAAAGTAGTCTTTTCATCTTTTGTTGCATCTTGGTTTCTGTTTTGGAGTTCAGTCCTATTTTAAGACTATCTTTCATGTTGATCTTGACCTTGTGGGGTTCTGCAGGTATTGCGAATTTTGATAACACTATTGGACAACTCACGCGATCCTAAGACCTTGGCAGTCGCATGCCACGATATTGCACAGTTTATTCAATATCATCCAGCAGGGCGTGGCATCATCCTAGATTTGAAGGGCAAGGAACGTGTCATGAAGCATATGGCACATCCTAACCCTGATGTCTCCAAGCAGGCTCTGCTGTGTATCCAGAAGATATTGCTCAGCGCCAAATATGCAAGCTATATGCAGTAGCTGGGCAGACTGGCCACCGCGAAAGCTGAGTAGAAAGTGATTCAAATGTATGAGCGTTTATATCTGTGATTACAGGAATGCTTGTTCTTTGCTGAATGAAGGTTTTGTCACTTCTTCGGCTCTTCTCTGGGGTAATAAATGCTGGCTTTTCTTAATGATATTCCAGCCAGACTGTAGCAAGTCACCCAGCTTGACTAAAGAGGGATGAGACCTGGAGTTTAGAGCTTGCATGAAACAAAGCGACCTTCTTGGGATATTTGCAGTTTGATTGGTGCAAGGGTGGTCAAATCCTGTTTTGGTCAGAGATTTCCCCTTTCAGAGCCATTCCAGCAAGTGTCTGGAGTGTATTTTTTTCCACTGGTATTGCTTTAGCAGAGCACATGCAATACTGTGAGAAAGCAAGGAGGCCCCACGCAAGTGTGCACTGCGCGTCTCAATGACTTGATGAATTCCCAGAAGAATGGTCTTGTTCTGAAGTGAATGATTCTGTTGGATGAAACTGAAAACTTGATAATACGCAGATGTGGTACTTAGCGCGTTGCTAAAACGTAAGGAGGATTGAGCTTCAGCATGCACCAATTCCCCAAGATGGGCTTTGGGCCCCAGGTAAGGTGAAGGAAATGAAGGTGTGAAACCAACCCTGTTTATCCAAGGTTGAGGTGGCAAGCATTCAGGGTGATAGAGTGGACGAGTCTATTATGATGCACTGAAGTCCTTAAGAGAAAGGGTGGAAAGAGAGGGATCTATATATAGAGCTCTGCGGTCAACTACTAAACTTTGCTTTGCCCTTCCAACTCGCGGAGCTGAGCATCTGATATTCGCGGCGCGAAGCGCCGCCTCTGCAGGAGCCTTGTGCAGTAAACTCCTCCGGGCGGATCTAAGTTTAGTAGTCCCCACGAAGCTTTCGGAGAAGGGTAGTCTTGTGTGTAAGGGGATTTGATGCATGCAAGTTGTTGCAGTGCTTGAGCTCCACCAGTGTTCCAATTGTTTTTGCCTCCTCTCCTGCTCTCGAACCACCATGTGTCCCACTATAGGCCAAAAGAAGATATCTTCCAAGTGGTGCTCTAGTCCTGTGATAGTCATGTTTGCCTCAACTGGATATTTTTCAAGATAGTTTCTTTGAAAATGTCTAGGCCTTGAAAAGTCTGTATTCCTAGTGTAAGATTGTGATCCAACCAGCTGGTACATCTTAGAGTCTTACATTTCGACATCGCTTTGACATCAGTAAATCTTACATTTCGAACCAAGAGCATATCATCACCATTTTCCTGTGCATTATCTTGAGAGTCTTTGTAGATCAGCCAGTATCAATTGTCATGTGAAAATTGCTTGTTGTGTTGTTTCATAAGGTAGAAAGTTCACATGAAACACAGTTAGTTGGAACGAAAATATGTGCTGCTTCGAAGGTCGAGGCGCTACCCTCACTCTCAATCCATTACTGTCCAAATTCTGTGCTTCAACATTTAATTGTTCCAGCCAATTTGCATGGACAAGTCTTATTTGTAGATGTAACTGAGTGACATTCAATGGTGACACTGGAGGGTCTATTAGAAGTGAGAGGTGCTCCTACGCCAGCGGACAGGATCCAGCAACAGAATGCCTTGTTGTTGGTGTTATGCGCAGCAGTCAAGGCAGTGCGCATAACTTGGGAATTCCTGGAAGGTGCATTGGTGCAATTCCTCTGGACAAAAAATCTATGCTGCTTCTGCTGGGAGTCAAGGATCTTGCTTTTAGAAGTGACCTCCAATTGTGAAGTGGGTTCCAGGTACTGTTCTTGAATGAAGAAAAATCATGCACTGCGCAATCTCTCTCCATGCACACTAACATACTGAAATTCTTATTTCAAAGATTAACTGCTAGTGCAGAATTGGTAGAAGTAAAACCAGAACTGAGAGACCAGGATTGTAATATTTAGTCCCTTCGCGAGGATGCAAATTCTCTCTGCCCAAGGGATCCATCCCCCTGCTGTTTCTAGTGGAGACCCAGCCCCAGACCCCAGAGGCCAATGCAGCACAAGCAATATGTAAATTTGAAAAAATAATTATAAATAAGTAAAAGGAAAGAAAAAAGATAGAGAAGCAAGCCATGGTTAGGTGCGCTAACCATGGGTGACGGCGAGATTAGGTGGCACCCCATTAATGGGAGCGTGAAAAAGTCCGTAAGGGGGTGGCAAAAAGCCAACAAGGTATTTACTCTGCCTTGCCACCGGTGTTCCCTTTACGCTTCTTTTTGTCCCGACCCGTTGTTATTTTCCTTTGACCGCTGGATTTCTGTTTCTTTTTTGAGCAAAAGGAGAGAAACAAAGCCGTGTATTATCTGCTGGTTCTCGCAAAGGGGGGCTTTGACCGCCGGGTTTTGCATTTATTTTCTTTGACCGGCTCGAGCGGTAATTTGGGGGATTGGTTTGACCCGCTGAATTTTGTCATTACTTCGGATTATCGCCCGTCGCCACGTGTTGGAAATGCAACACACCGGATGTCCTTCATCTAAATTTGGGCTGTAATCATTCATTTCGGTGTAATCATCCATCCATCCGCTATGACAGAGTTATCCCACTCAGTAACAGTACTGTTATATATTTATTGGCTGATTAATTTTTTTTAATGGTAAACTGTTCCGGATGAATGAAATCATTAGTTCAACAACTAGTCGACAGCCGGAGGGGCGAATCCTTTTGGCGAACAATGAGATCCTCCCTCTTGACGAGGAGGAGGCTGTCTTCGATTCATGAAGATGATCAGTCTGCGATTGTCGTGAACTCTGGCGCACTAAGTTATCTCACATTTGTTCCAACTGTTGTCTGTTTAGACTTTCCTTTCTGTAGAAGGGATGGTGAAACTCCAGATATATAGATCCCTCAAATTATGCAAAAGTTCTGGTCATAACCGTCAGCCTGATTAGGCTGATAGATCTCCAGATGATGGATGCCAATCAGGCTTCCGCAAGCTCACTAAGTATCCAATTTTTACCTTGTAGCCAAATGGCCTAGTTCCACGTCCCTCTCTCCTGCGGCGGCATCCGGTGCAGCTTTCCAGGGGACTAAACTAGTTCCTAACCTTGAGCTCTACAGCGACTACACTTGAAAACACGCTGCTTTTGGAAGACCAGATTAGGCTAAAGCGAAAGAAGTTTCCAACAGGATGTGATCTGGAACCTTTGGCAATTTGCAGGTCTAGAAGTTGACTTCTCTACAGATTATAAACCACATTGCCTTGAAAATTAGAAAGGCTCTAGAGGGCAAAGGAAATTGAAGCTTAGGATTCTCATGCGCATTCCTGCTTGCAGGTGGGGAATCGGCACAGTTCAGTACACCCAAAAACATCATCTCGATCAGCAATTCCAAAAATTGAATGACGCAATGCGCGCCATGGGTCTTATATGCAAGCTGCACGTCCCCATCAGCTCACATGCTTGCAAGACATGAGACCTTGGCTGCAACGTTCCCAGAGTTATGGCTTTGATTGTTTGTGCAATCACACGCTCCCTGGTCCAGTAACGCGAAGCTCCTAATGCAACCGGGCATTAAGATGGATTAGTTTTATATAATCATCTGACTCCTGAGCCCAGGTTGAGGCTAGTAAACCCAGCCCTTATTATATCGTGATTTGGTGCTAACAAATGCATCTTAATTGGCACATTGAAGGGCGACGTGCGCTCTGCCCTTCATAACTTGCATGGGAGCGCAATGCAGAATAGCAATCTCCCTTCTTTGGCCCTCTTGCCCTCTCGATCTCCTCTCCAAAGCACCACGCTCGGCATTCACTCCAACACACCCCTCGCAGACAGACCGATCACAGCGACACGAATCGAGTCAAGCCAGTCAAAGGCCGAGGCGGCCCAGTCAAGCCTCGCACGCTAATCCAATGACTGTAGTCAATGTCGTTCCCCGCTAATAAATCCACCCATTAACTACCCGAGGATGGCAGGCGAACACCGGAGCGATTACAGATGAAATCCACCGACTCACCCATGCTGAAACAGCGGATGGATGAGAACTGAACAAATATCATCGACGGATAAAGTGACTCGACACCTTTGCCGCGGTCAAGCCCTAGGTGCTGACCCCTACAATTGGGGTTGACCCGGAGCACAGAGCTACCGTCCGATCTTGAGATGAGCGGCCAACATGCTTTGGATACCCCTCGGCATAGTTATTGATTCCGGCATCCAATGATTTCGATATTGAAAAGTTAAACACGAAATCTTCCGCACGTGTGGAGGAATGACGCCCGTCGAAGTACCGGGCGGAGAGTGGAGGGGGAGAGGTGGAAAGATGGGAGGTGTGGGAAAGATGGGGGCGGGCTGTCGGGATTTGTTTCGAGGGCGTGCCCGTGCGGCGTCGCACGAGGCACGGCAGCCTCGGTATTGTAGCCGACGAGCATTCGTGTAGAGACGGTGTGAGGATCTGATGATCTGGTGTGTGTTGTGGGGCGGAGGGAAGCTTGGCTTCTCCTTGTTTTGCTTGCAGATGCCAAGCTACAGTGCCTGGTCGCCTCTGTGTCCTTCACATCTCCTGCCAGAGATGCTCAGGCTGCAAATTGCTGGTATGTTTTGCTTCAGGTGTTTTTGACGTGTCTCAATATTCTCACTGTCTAGTTGTCTACAGCTTCGTGAATTTCTCGTGTGTGCTGGGCCCTCAGTGCTATGTTTGGAAATATGAAGTCCTTGTTGGGCCCCTGTAAGTATACTGGATCTATGTACATATCAGATGATGCAGGCATATTTGGGGCTAGCTTGTTGGTTAGGCTAAACTTATATTAGGAGAGTGGGGATTGTTATTAGGAGCTAATAAAAGCAATCTAAAGGGGTCAGAGGTTTGAGTAGGCACAAAAAGGCCATTGATCAGCCAAGGGATATTCCGTTGCTTTTCAGCGGGAAGATTGCACAAGGCTTGGTAATTTGATGAGTGCTGCATTAAGTAGACAAGTGTGACTGGGCCGGTTCAAATGCTGCCCTTGAGTTTCCTCAGAATGTTTTCTAATATATAAGTGGAGGAAGCCCTTCACATCATAGTAAATGAACAAGGAAATTAATCTTGTTAAGTAGAGCCATTATAAAGCGTGGATCAAGCGCACCCTGATCCACGCTGGGACGACAGACTTTTGTATTCCGAATTAAAAGCCCACCCACTTCGCTCGCCCATCAATATGCTGCTGCGGGTATAGATACCAATTTCACGTGTCTCCATACCAAATACATGTGCCTGGACCTTGAAAATTTAAAGACCTGTTCCTCCCCAATCACTCCCAGTAGGCAGAGGTAATGATCAACCCAAGTAGCAGAGTGTTGGAGCGGAAAGCATTCACTCCGGCAAAATAGGTCAAAGTTCAGCAACTATAACTCCATAGGTCTGTCATCCCTACATCACTACCAATCATATCGGAGATAAAAATGTACCGAAAATAAACCGAATTTCCGAATGGTAGGTGCCTTACAAGAGTTGACAAATCATTGGGTCACCACAACAACTCCCGTGTAAGGCCCAATCAAAAACGGATTCATGGCCTCCGTGATTCGCTCAGCCCTTATCCCTCTCTTTGTGTGACTCTTTCACAGCTACATACTTGGCAGAATCTCATTGTTGCTCCTTCTTTTTAGAGTCATTGTTGGAAAGGAATATCACTTGCCACCTTTTCATTGACTCCTTTTGGGGTGAGGTTCGAGCAACTACACTGCTGCAGATGGATATGCAGAAACCCGGCAGTTGACCCCATGCCTGCACAAAAATACAGTAGATGCTTTTGCAGGAAAACAGGGTGCTACTTGGAAGAAGATGAGTGGCCAGGGTATTTGTCAACAGGCCTCACCCATATCTGTCTGGATAGGTCGCAACACCACCAAACCTGGCGATATCTTTCTCCTACAGGTGCGTTACAGGCTAGTTTTAGGTTCGGTAAGCGTTTAGCCTCGTTCGCTATGGTTTGTAGCCCTGAGGTTGCATTGATTTAGCCAGGCTCGTTGCTCAGTGGGCAGAATCTGGCCCACATTCCAAACCCATCTGTTTTTAGCAGGGAGGAGTGCTTAGGTGTTTGGCGATCCTGCATTCAGGCTGACTCTGTACTTCAATCTTTCATGTATAATGTCTTGTGCTTTATCTCGATCCAAGAATCAGTGCCCAATTGTGGCAGCTTTTGTAGCTTGCAGTTCCCAATGATCATCCCTTGTTGTGCCATGCAATCAAATTGCGGTGCCAATGATTAGCTCCGCTAATGAGCTAATCGAACAAACAAAAGCAGAGATGTTTGCACCCGCAGGAGGACCTTCGATGTAGATTTGTGGAATCAACCTCAATTTGAAAACCTAATACAAGATTTGGGTCGTCGGATTTGTCGCCAATTGAGCACATTTAGAGGCCACGACGCCCTAATCCCTGGGGGCTTGTTGGTGAAGTTCGTGCACAAGAAACGACAACGAGACTCCGACGAGAATACCCACATGCGCAAATGCTCGTTGCAGTGGGGCTGAAGTTTTGAACACGTTGCACTTCCGTGCGCTTTCAACGCAAGATCTCGAAGAAAGTCGCAGGTGCTAAAAAGTGTAATTGCGGCTGGCGTGCTCCTTTGGAGTCGCATCGACCACCCTCTGTCAAATGTCAAACTGGATGTGATCTCGCCTAGCCTTATTAGCGCTGGACTGTCTATGCACGCACACAGAGCTGCTGTCTGATCTACGCGTCTCTAGAGACTGGGAAGATGACCCGTCTGCATCTGCCATGTAGACGAGGCACTGAACTTGTCCTTTTGTCCAGTTGTGAGTTGCACGTGTAGTAAGGTTTAATCATTCAGAAAAACTCAAATGAATTTGAACCGCAATTTGTAACAACAAGTTTCACCAGTGAGTGTTGATCGCGACACTAGACAGAGCTCAGACAATCATCCTAGAACTTCTCGGACGTTCCTTACTGAATGTCTAGCATCTACCACGTATAACCCTTGCCGATAGAGAGGGGAAAAGTGATTGGGGAAAGCCGTGCTCATGCACGAGTCGGTTGACGGCGAGGGTTGGTCTAGATCTCGTGCTGAAGAACGTTTTATTTCACTGGAAGTTGACCAAAATCGGCAATGAAAAGTTCTCACTTGTATCCATTACGAATTCACACGTGCTTCGAAAATTTTAAATCTTGAGTGATTTGGTGTGCCTTGTTTCTTGTGAACACAAGCTAAGTACGCTTTCAGGAGCTATCTTGAAATCGTTGCCCAGCTCCTATACCTTCTTTTCTCTGACTCGTAAAACAACAGACGCGCGCAAAACAGCCCCGTCTTGGAGGATACCTGCAGATGATACGTAGGCTGCAGGTAAACGCCAAATTGGCATATATAGGGCACTGCTGATCCTTTGAATCTAGCAGTAGAGGGTGTGGGACCGAGCCTGGAGATCAGAGAGAGAGAGCTCGAGAGAATCCAGATGACCGTCCGGAATTTTCGTTCACTAAACTACATTACGATTAAACTGAAAACATTTGGGATCCAGTGATTGCCATGTCAGTCCCACATTCCAAAATACTTGTACATACAAACATGTAAACATGTGACAAGACATGGTACGTAATACGAACAGGAAAAATACCCAATGATGCGTAGACCCTGACCAATTCTAGTCCCGCTTCTACAAAGCGTGCCCGATCAGTCTAAATGTACAGGTGCTTGGTCATTCCGCTTCATTTCACTTCAAGCTTCCAGTGCATCCCACCACAAACTTGGAGAATTGCTTCCAGACGCACGTAGGGAAGGAAATCGATGGCAGAATAATGGAAAAGCAAGGCAGGCAGTGTGGCACGAACTGGAATAACGCACGCCTCCATCGCTGTGCTGTGCAGCGAGCGAGTGCAGCCGGGCAGAGCTGCCACGACGGAGCTTCGTCGAGCAAGCGACGTTTCGACGTTTGGACTTGTGGACGTGACGATGTGGGCACCCCCCACTTTATTGCCTCTGCCACCGTATCTCCACTCTACCAGGTATACGTCGTAGCTTTCGTATTACGGCCGATTTTATTTATTTATCTTTTGTTTCCAACCCAGCAACTGGGCCTGGAAATAAACCCCCGTTTCTAAGCCATGGAAACATTACAGGGGCAGAGCCCCAGCCCGAAGGCAGAGAGACCAGATGACAGGGTTTGAGCCCCAGACCCACGGGTCAATACACGAGTGGCTTACCACCGGGCCTCGATAGTTTCCAAAATAATGGCGATTGGACCAAAGCCTTTTTCGTGGGCCTTTCCGTGGCTAGTATCCTTTGGAATAATTACCGGAATAGCCAGATTTTATTTATCGAAAATACGTGGCTTCTTCACGGGCGTCAGTCCAGAAATTAGACGAACGTCCGTCGCCACTTCAGCGACGGCGTCTTCGGCTAGACTTCGAAGTGGGCGACGTCCGGTGGGACGGACGAAAATACAGTTTTAGACGGAAAGGTTCCGAATGCTCCAGTTCAGTGGCCAGCTCTGAAGCGTTGCTCCAGTAAATTTGTAGCTATCGAATTTAAGCATTCAGAAGAAAGGAAATGGAAAGTAGTTATAACAAAATATCAAGGTTCCAGATCATGCATTTATATGTGAGGCTGCTGATCTGACTCATGAATCCATGGACAGACTTGAATCGACTGGAAGGAAGCATGAGCTTGCTAAGATCCATCAAGCTGGTGCCTGTGGACGTCGTCATTTGGAATGAGCTTATCACAATTTAGTGAACTCTACTTGTGCATATCTGTCTCTGTAAATCACTGGGTGAGAAATGTGGAAACTTTGAAGATTAAATTAAATGAAAGATGAAGTTCAGGACTGCTCCAATTACTCCACTGGTAGAGAGCGTGGAGTGCAATAGGAAAGGGAGTGTGTAGCGATACACTCGGAGTGATGGCCGATTGCAACTTTTCTGTTAAATTTTGACCCCAATTCAATCTGTAGAGGATGACAAAATGGGAATGCTACCTAACATCGCTGAATGTTTACCCAATGAAGACAAAGAGCTCTCTATATGCTCAACTACATATATACCCAGTGAAGCAAAACCAGGTCTTAGAACTGTCTGTTCAGCGAAACTAATCTTAAGACTTTGTCAACCATCGCTAGACTCAGTTGATCCAGATTTCGCTTCGATTCGGTGGAAGCTCTACGCGGTGCAGCTACGCCGCGGAGGTGGTCGGCCGCCCCGCACCAAGCGGCCCCGCGTCAGCCCACCTTGGGGCGCGCCGCACCCCGTCACAGCGGTGACGAGAGTGACGACCGTCAAACGTACCAACGAAAACTTGAATTACGTCCACCCTTTGTTCCACATCCAGTGGGCCCACCGAATACGACACTTCATCCTACCATTCTATCCGGAACACACCGTCTGGCCGGCGGATCCTACCATTCCAGAGCTGTCCATTTGTTTTTTTAATGTTTTCGTAATTTTGAATTATTCTCCAGTCGATTCGTTCATAGAATAAAATAAACTCATCGATTAACGAATTCGATTTGTTGTCAGTTATTTTATTGTTTAAAAGTTAAGAAAAATTAAAAATTGGAGGAGGTGACGGGGTGGTTCCCGATGCGGAGCCCGGACGGGGAACATCGGGAAGCGGGCAGCCCGCTGTCCGAAAAGACAGCAGCACGGAAGGTAAAAGATGGAATCGTCAGAAAGAATTGAGTAAAAGATGGCATGGGGCGGAAAGATATCTTTCGGCACGCAGCGCAGCGCGAGAAGGAAAGAAACGCGAGGGAGAGCGACAAACAAGGGAGGGGCATATAAGGCACTGCCGCTTCACTCATCCCTCCCATCTCTCTCCCCCTCCGACCTTCCGCCTTCCTTCGCTCCGCAGACCTCACAAGGTCTCAGCAGCGGCGATAACTTGTCTGTGCGAAGTTGTTGTGGATCTCTGAACAGTGCAAAGGTCGTTTGGGGGGTGTCAGTCTTCTGCAGCCACGCGCTTCTTACTTCTTCTGTACTGTCTCTGCCCACCAATGAAGCTGGCTCTCGCTTACAGTCTGCAGGAGTAGTCTTCGGCTATAAGGAGTTTAAGTGTCTCTGCCTTCGGCCGGGTTGGGTTTCAAACCTGCAGGGTTTTCCTACTGTGTCACAGTTGGAATCTGTAGTCGTTCGTGACTCGTTTGGAGGACTAAGCAACCTATAAGTTGCTATGGGCATTTTGGTGAGAGAGAGGACGCACGAGGCGGCTGTTATACCGAAAGAGCAAAAGAGAGGTGCCATGTGTGTGGAGCTCGACCCTGAGCCTCCACTGCCTTGCGGGTGGGAGAAGTGCCTCGACTTGCAGGTGAATCTTGCTTCATCTTTGAACTTTGGAATTGTGATTGATCAATTGTTTTGTTCGTATTTCATATTCACACGGCGCTGAAGCGTGCACACATTGCTCAGGAGTTGGTTCAATATCCAGTCGGACCCGTTATCCTCTCTGTGTGCTGAGAGAGAGAGAGCGGTCCGACTCCTAAGAGGATAGACTGCAAAGTTTGCCGGTGAAAATTTCGCTTTTGTGCACCTGTTAACGGTGCATCTGTTACCAGTTGATTGGTGATTGAAAAGATTTGCTAGAGCTGACAAAAATGCTGGGTGCTTGTCACTTGCAGTCGGGCCTAATCTACTTCAAAGACTGGAACACGGGGACTCAAACATACAGAGACCCCCGACAGAACTTGTCAGTCACCCAACGCATCGGCCTCCTCTCCATCTCTCTTCTTTCGCATGTGACAGAAGGAGATGAGTCCAATGAAACGTCGGCAACCACAGTGTTCCAATCCACCAAAGTAACTGGGCCAAGCAAGACCTCTTGCCGAAAGTCCAAGAGGAATGTAGCTCACCATAACCACCGCCGCACTTCGACTCCAAGGCTGCCTTTGGCACTCACCATGGGACACACAACGGATGAGGACTCCTCCGATCGCGACAACACTGCGAGCATGGATGAGGATCACGATTATTTGGATCTGAGCCTGAATCTCCCTGGGCTGAACACTTCTCAGCCGGACCAAAGTGTCTGTACTGTGGAGAAGGTGCGAAATGCGCTCCAACGCTCCCAGTGGTCGCAGCGGCCCAACGCCAAGAGGGGGTGCTCAGACCTGACCGTAGAACTCTTTGGCAAGCGTTTATCTCTGAACAATCCCTTGTCCACCGTACTTGCTATCATGTCTCCCCGACCGTCTTCTTCCGGGGAATCGAACTCTTTCTCGCATGTGGAAGCTTCTTCATCCGCCAAGGGATCCTCTCCATCTGCATCCCCGTGTTCGTCTGAGTGCCTTACATCACCGTCAGCGATGAGCTATCAAGGTATGTCAATAATTCAACAGTTTCCATGATTTCTTACCAACCGGGCAACGCAGTCTTTTCGTGCCACCTGCGGCATCAGAGACATGTGCACACAGTCCCTGAGGATAGGTCGCTAATTCTAAAAGGTGTCCGGGGGATACTGACTCTGGGGTCCAAACCCATATCCCTCCGGAGCCTCTAAAACATAGGCTCCCTGAGAAAATATCTCTCTGATGGTGGATCTTGCTGGCAATGGTAGATCGTGTTTTCTCCACTGCAAGAGTACCGCAAATCTGGCTCACGAACGAAAACTTAGAACCGTTCTTACATTGTTGCAGATGATGAGGAGGAAGTCCAGCAACCAGCGCGGGCAGGTCATGAGACGGCTGCAGTTGGACGAAAGCAGTTGCAGGAAACTGACGATGAGCAAGAATTTGAGAGAGAGGCAGTGATGGTGGCAGTGGGATGCAAGCACTGCCTCATGTATGTCATGCTGTCCAAACAGCACCCCAGCTGCCCGAAGTGCGGGAACACAGACGTTCTCCTTGATCTTGCACATCCGATGCCCAAGAGACAGAGAATGGACATAGATATCAGCCCAACATTGAGCTGGTTGGAAGTAAGGTCCACAGATTGATTCAGTGAGTTCCCGTTTTTTCGTCGGGTGAGCAGACTGGACTAAACAACTGTTTGGTATGCCAGCTGAGAGATGCTTGACCAATTTTCTGTAAGGCAAGTTGATGAACTGCCAACGGGTTGGTCACATTCTTTTGTACACTAAGGCGCAAGTTCACCCCTGTGAACTCGCGCCCCACAGAGAGAGAACTTATTACTTTTGTGATGAGCTTGGCCCTTATACACACAATTTCTGGCGTAACAGCTAGTAGGCGTGCATGGCACCCCCCTACCATCGTGCAGCTAGATGCTGGGTATGTGTTTCTAGGTCAGGACCAGTGCTGCTCTACAAGTTGGGCAGCAACTCGGCCACATCAGTGGAACTTTTTTCGAGACAATTTCGCTTGTGGATACCGTATTCTTTTAGGCTGTGAATAATCATTCCCAGTGCCAAAGGCGTTACGTGAGGGTTCGAAACTCTAGCATCAAGGAGTTCCTGAATCACCCACACCATAGCTGGTGCCAGGCCTTCGTATTCAAAACTGTAAAGTTTCTTGATTTCAATTCATGATGCCGCAAGTGGCCTGCTCAATAAAAGAGCATGTCCGATGCTCTGGACTTGACTGATGCACGTCACGTTAACTACATGTGTACACATGTGCGATTGTTGTCTATGAAACTTGCCTCATGAGTATTCTCCTCCAACACTTTGTAAACTCTCTCGTGTTTGTGGCAAGATCCTGGCGCTCATTCATTGGTAATTTGTGACGAGCAAGGCTGGCTGAGCTATGGTGCCTTTGGTTTGCGTATAAGATACCATGCATCCATTCTTTCAGTGGGCTCTCTGAAGGGAACCTTCCCAACTGCAGAATTTGTAACTGTCCACCCACAAATGCAGCGGGACCCATTGCACATGGCTACTTCCAAAGTGATCTCGAGTGTTGGCCTAAGTCTTCCAGTCTGCTTGGCTCAATATGTTATGAAAACCCGAGCTTTTGAATGCCATCAGTAATCAATTTTGGCACTCAAAGTTTCTCCGATGATGAATAATAGTAATGTTAACACCATGGCCTTCACGTCCTCCCTCTTTCAAACCGACTTCCCTCAGCTGGGGTACTTATTCAAAGCTCCCGGTTGAGCCATAAAACAAAAATGGAATAAAATTTGAGGCATTCTAACTTACCCTACTTCACGATCTACTCTAGGGACCCTCTCCCTCACGGTGTGTTGCCCTCACCCCTACTTCTGTTTTTGTTGGGTCTCTAGCAACTAGCAAATGAGGCAGCGGCTAGCCCTGAGCCCTCTGTATACGAAGGGAAAGGGCACTCTTCTCTAGAAGCTGCTTCACATGCCTCTTTCCTGTTGCTCAGAAGACAAACAGGGCACCTTCTGGCCTCTGTCTTTTGGCAGTGTGCCTCATACCAACCCAAGCCCATTCGTTGCCTTTCTTTATTCCCCCACCTGGACCATTCGCTGGGCCCATGCCTTTCGCCAGAATTTGGGACCCTTATTTATTCACAGGGGAATGTAAGATGTTAGTCTCTTTCCTCTCAATCTTTTCTTTTAAGCTACTAAAAACTTCAGGCTGCAGATTTTTCGGACCAAAAGCAAAATGCGCAATTTATATTGATCATTGCAAAGAACTCAATGAGACTACTTAATGGAGTTTTGCTTTGTATCAATTAAATTGATATAAAGCTGGTGAGGTTAGGAGATGGTGGTCAAGGATTTGTGATGCACATGAGAAGATGAATGTGGAACAGTTGAGGTTTTGGTTGGGAAAATGTTCCAAATCATCAGAAATTGTTATGAATGTGATTTTGGCAAAAAACTTTGTAGTAGAACTCTGCCTTTCCATTGGGGGTCTATTCTTGGCTCATTAAATATCTTTTCTTGGTTTTTCATGCGGCTTAGGAGGATGAGCAAGCTCAAGAGTGGTTCAGCTTGCTTGAGTTCCAGCTTAGAGATTAGAAAAGGCCAGCTTGATGCTAAGTAGCTGAGGAGCTTAGTAAGCGAGTCAAGTGTATTCAAAAGAGAGTGTGAGAGAGCTTGCTTCCAAATTAGGTGTGATGGTTTCTTATTTTGCAAAAACAGGCGTTAGAAGGGTTGCAGAGAACTCTTAAGTGGCGGCAAGGATGAAAACTAATGCTCTTCAAGTTGTGACACTAAAGTTTCAACTTCTTTGTCTATATTTTTGTTTCTTAAACATACTTCTAGTTACGGGACTACTCTCAATGTTACCCCCCTACCGCCCCCTCATGCAATTTTATCATCCATTTTACGGAATTCACATATTGCCATGACCGATACCCCAAAACAACCATATTAATTAAACAGAAAAAAAAAAAATATAAATATGCCCATCTCATCCTTGTAATTAGACAATAAGGATGGCGCAGTGGCCCTTTAACAATCATCACAATAGGAACCAAAGGTGGTATCCACAACACTAGCCTAAACACTCTACATAACAACTTCAATATCCCTACTAAAGATATCCATCAATGCTTCAAAAATATCCATCTCACCGCCATCAGATCCCTTACAGCCATCATCAAAACGTAAACTAGAACACTTAAGCAGCCACTTGGCCCCTCATTGACCACGAGAGCGCAGTCCCGAGCTCTCCAGTTTTCCACCGCAAATCAGGGCACAATATCAAATCCCTTGTCCCCTTCATCAACATCAACATCAATGGAATCCGACGATAACGACTAGGATTTGAATGACTAGCAACGTAGTACGTAGACTTGGTGGATTTTTGTTGTACATTGAATTTCAGGAACACACTGATAGCACAGCGCCAATTTTGTGTATCCGTCAATTTTGTTAATACACATGTGCGGAATCTCTCCATTTCGATTGCATGAGCAACAATTTCTTCATATTTTCACTCGTGTTGATGGGAAAGAAGTGGTTCACCCTCCAAACAAATTACATTGGTCTCATATTCGGTCATGACGTGTAAGTGGGTATATAAGCAACTCAGAAAGTTTCAGAAGATGAAACATTCATGAGAACCAATAACAAACGGTTCTCTTCCAAACCACTTGTGGCCTAGTCTCGTGTTTGATAATCATTTGTATCTAGGTATGAACCACATACCCACAAAGATCTCGAACCCCAAAAATATTCATGTGGATGGAGAACGAGTGAACGACTACATGAACGTTGGCCCATTGAATGAATTTCGTTCTCGTATTAGTCTAGGACCTGTGTGACAGTATATTGAACATATTGCCAAAGTTTCAAAACATACAAAAATCATTTGGATGGGCGACCATCCGTTGGCCCATTGAACGAATTTCGTTTGATCTCATATTACTCTGGTACCTGTAACATGATATACTGAACATACTGACAAAGTTTCAAAACAAAAAAAAATCATGTGGATGGGCAACCATCCGTTGGCCTATTGAACGAATTTCGTTTCATCTCATATTACTCTGGGACTTGTGAGACGGTATACTGAACATACTAGCAAAGTTTCAAAGCAAACAAAAGTCATTTGGATGGCCCACCATCCGTTGGCCCATCGAACGAATTTCGTTTTATCTCGTATTACTCTAGGACCTGTTGGACTGCGTTTCGCCTACTTTTGATTTTTGTTTTGCTCAATTCTAGAACTACATACTTAACGACAACATATGCAATGTACGTGCAAAATTTGGGAGCGAACAAAAGTCATTTGGACCCAAAACCATGCTCATTTGCACTTCAAAGTTGATTTGTCTTCAACTTCATGCACTCTTCTTCATTGCAATAGTGAGCGAAGAGAACACCTTTTTTTTTTTCATTTTCATTTGGTCCAAATTTTTGCAAGGATGCACAAGTGTGAGGATTGAATACACAGAACAAAATTGGGCCAGAAATAAAATCATTACATAGTAGAAACCTGCAATCATAGACATTCTAAGTCTAATTATTTATTTAAAATTCATTTTTAGTCGATCTAATTCAAAATTGGTTTGAGGATAAATGCGTCACTGGGGAGGTAATTTTATTTTATTTTATTTATTTATTTTTAAATTCTTCTGTTGAATCTCTACACATGTGTTGCACACATATTCAAGCACTAAAGTTGAGCTTGAACCACATCCGTTGTGAGGGTGCAATAGCCCTTCACCCATAAGAGGATTCATTTGTCCCAATGAGCAAAATTGGATGAGAGGTGAATGCATCCTTGGCCCATTGAACGAATTTCGTTTCATCTCATATTACTCTGGGACCTGTGAGACGATATACTTAACATATTACCAAAGTTTCGAAGCAAACAAAAATCATTTGGATGGGCATCCATCCGTTGGCCCATCGAACGAATTTTGTTTGATCTCATATTACTCTACGACCCGTTACATGGTATACTGAACATACT
This sequence comes from Takakia lepidozioides, assembly GCA_030704615.1. Taxonomy (NCBI): domain Eukaryota; kingdom Viridiplantae; phylum Streptophyta; class Takakiopsida; order Takakiales; family Takakiaceae; genus Takakia; species Takakia lepidozioides. Next base: position 60,930,014 of record CM060733.1, read on the forward strand.
GGCAAAGTTTGAAAGCAAACAACAATCATCTGGATGGGTAACCGTCTGTTGGGCCATTGAACGAATTTCGATTGATGTCACATTCGTCCAGGACCTGTCAGACGGTGTACCGAACATACTGGCAAAGTATCAAAGCAAACAAAAATCATTTGGATGGGCATCCATCCGTTGGCCCATCGAACGAATTCTGTTTCATCGCGTATTACTCTAGGACTTGTCCGACTGCGTTTCACCTGCTCATGAACTTTGTTTTGCTCCAATCTTGAATCATATGCTTAACGACAACATATGCAATGTGTGTGCAAAATTTGGGAGCGAACAAAAGTCATTTGGACCCAAAACCACAATTTCGCGCCTCAATTGCACTTCAAAGTTGATTTGTTTTCAACTCCATGCACTCTCCACAAAAAAGTTCTATAATAGTGAGCGAAGAGAAAACTTTTTTTCTTTTTTTTTCTTTTTTTTGTCCAATTTTTTGCAAGGATGTACAAGTGTGAGGGTTGAATATTGTATCTGCCTACGCTGTCCGATAATAATTAAATCCAAAAAAAAGCAGTCATAAATTTTGAAATTATTAGCCTTCCAGTGCCGAGTGTCTTGCATATTCGACCCCAAGACCTATCCTCCCAAAATCTTGTGCACTACCATTACACTAGGCACACACACATGTAGCTAAGCCGCTTTTTTATTATTTATGATGAACACTGCCGGAACTGCAGAAAATCCAAAAAAACTTGTCGGACCCCTTCTTCAAGAAAAATTAAACAGTTCGGCAGGGTCCTGATGATTAGCATAGGCAAGTACGGTACACAGAACAAAATTGAGCCAGAAACAAAATCATTACGTAGCAGAAACCCGCAATCATAGGCATTCTAAGTCTATTTTTTATTTTATTTTATTTTATTTATTTAAAATTTATTTAATTCAAAATTGGTTTAAGGGTGAGTGCGTCGTTGGGGAGGCAAATGTTTTTTTTTTGGTTGAACCTCTGCACATGTGTTGCACACATATTCAAGCACATGCGAGCTAAATTTGAGCTTAAACCACATCTGTTCTATGGGTGAAATAGTTGTTCACCCATGAGAGGAGTTTTTTTTTCACAATGAGCAAAATTGGATGACAGGGTGAACGCATGCTTTAGGGGTGCAAATGATGAATGATTTCAATGACTTGAATGATTTTTGATTGATCTCATATTTGCCCGACACCTATGACATGATATGTTGCCCGGTTATCAGTGTCACGTCCGTCAGTCAGCGTCACGTCACGTCAGACCTGACGCTAACGGACCTCCGTCACGTCAGGTTCCGGGAATATTCTAGTAAAAAAAGTACCAGGTAAAATATTGCCATTTAAGCAGCCACGTCGCCGACACGGTGGCGGTGACAAATACATTTTGGAAAATTATAAAATGAAAGCGACCGCAAATTTTGGCGGTCGCTTTACATTTCAAAATTTTAGAAATAAGAGCGACCGCCAACATGGTGTTTGCTTAAAAAAAAATTATAAAAAAAACAAGATTGGCCGTCGCCTAATTTAAAAAAGAAAAATAGCGACCTCCGAATTGGCGGTCGCATAATTTTGAAAAAATATAAAAAAAAACGACCTTAATATGGCGGTCGCTTTATTTTAAATATATTAAAAAAACCAGCGATCGCCAATATTTTAGATTTACATATAAAAAACCAGCGACCGCCATAATATGGCGGTCGCTTAATTTCAAAAATATTTAAAAAATGACTGCCATTACTGAAAGTCAATTGTATATTTTTAATTTCTGAAAATACAGCGACCGCCAGTAATGGCAGTCATTTATTTATTAAATAGAGCGAACGCCATTACTGGCGCTCTCTCGTATATTTTTAATTTTTGAAAATGCAACGACCGCCAATAATGGCGGTCGCATTTATTTATTTATTTTTTAAATAGAGCGACCGCCGGCGGTCGCTTTTGTTTTTTAAATAGAGCGACCACCATTACTGGCAGTCGCTTTTATATTTTTAATTTCTGAAAATGCTGCAACCGCCAGTAATGGCGGTCGCTTTTATTTTTTATTTTTTATAAATAGAATGACCACCATTAAAGGCAGTCGTTTTGTTTTTTGTTTTTTTTTAAATAGAGCGACCGCCGTTACTAGCGGTCGTTTTTTTTTTTTGTTTTTTAAAATGCAGCGACCGCCATGACACGTAGTCATGTGCTAATTTAGGCTATGGAAGCATTCTACAACGACTTCACAGAAATCGCGGAAAAAAAAAACCCCCAAGCCAATGGCATAATAACTATTATGACACTTATTCAAACCCGTTTCGTCAATTATAATTTTTCGATCGAAATCGCAGTTCCTTTGTTCTTAGCTTTTCCACGTTTGCTTCAGTATTGTTTAACTTCCGGTTATTTATTAGTAAACGTCGTTTAGGGTTGCTCCGATTGTTTACAAAATAGCAGAAGGCCAGGACAATCAACATCATGGAAGAGATGACCCCTATGAACATGGACCGCCCCCTAAGAAAATCAAAGGGTCAAGGCATGACTTAAATGGGGAAGTATATGAAGATCCTAGCATACTAGCAGAAGAGGGATGGGAGGATTTTCCGGAAGAGTTCAGGTAGCCGAGCACGAGATGCAAAAAATTCGTGAAATGGTGTCACATCAATCGATTAGCCATATGCTTAATGACAGCATATGCAATGTGTGTGCAAAATTTGGGAGTAAACAAAAGTCATTTGGACCCAGAACCATATTTTGTTCTCTCATTTGCACTCCAAAGTTGAGTTATCTTCAGACCTAGGCATGTGGTGCAAACCAGAAACAATTGCGCGGACTCTAGGTCTTTCGTGAACTTGCATTTCCAGCATAAGGCGACTGAGGTGCGTTGCACATTGTGGGGTGAACGACTCTTAAAGGGCCAAATCCCATACACCTTGGTAGCCATGTTGTACGTGGAGGTGATACTGTTGCGTCCAGTGAATTGACAAACTGTTAGTAGGAGGAACGCAACGATGCAATACCATTTTGTCGACATCCCGGACACGTTTGGAACACCCCCGACTATGATACTGGGCGTGCGCGAGGCACCGGTACCCCAGACTATGATACTGGGCGTGCCCAAGGCATTGGTGCAACAAGTATCTAGAACGTTAGAGGATGAACTGGCGGAAACAAAACAGCGAGTCCGAACCTTGCAGGACCTTGTGGAATGGCAAAGACTGCGCATAGTCGAGTTAGAGGATACATTGCAAAATACGCCTCGAAACAATGAAGGCACTGTCCACAATGACATTCGAACGAACGACGTGGACATGTCCGCGGAGTTTACAATGCCAGATCGCAGTATTAACCGCATCATTGTCGGAATTACGGACGTCCTTGACCTTGAGGCCGATAAAACCATGGTTGAAGAACAACGAATTGCGGATGAGAGAAGTAGAAAAGGAAAAGATGCAGTACTGGAAACCGGGGAATGCGAGCATTGTCGGGGTAGATCGAGCATTGTCGGCCTTGCAACATGTCGCATGCATGTCAAACCGTAGCGTGGATAACATTTATGACAACATGCAAAAGTATAACAATCTCCGCAATGCATCAAGCATTTTCGCCGGGTACACCAACTGGGCAGATGTGGAGTCTATGTTTGATTGATGTGAGCATAGAATTTCGAGATCGAACAGAAGCATAAACTGGGAATTGGAGATAGAGGAGGAGTGGGACACCACGCCAAGGATGAGCAGTCATATCAACGCCGACAGGGAGGAGATACCACGAGGCGTTTTGTCGTCAGAGATATCAGATGACACAGTTTGTTCGATGTGCAGGAATCTATACGGCCCAGAGGGATGTCATGTACTTGGATCATGTGGACATATGTTCCATCTCACATGTCTTATCCTGCAATCCTTGCGGACGAGAGTTTGCCCAGAATGTCGTACACCAATCCATGTCGTTTCTATGAGCTGGTGGGCTTGGAAGACAGGATGCCGATAGGTTTTGAATACAATCGGCACAATCTCCCATTGGATGGGCAACCACATACATTTCTGAATTATGTGCATTGGGGCAAAAACTTGTTGTGGGATGCAGACAGAGAAATGCATGGCATACATGCCGAAAACCCAGCATACGTTAAATCACCCCAATATTTCTGGGTCACATCTGATGGGAGATAACGGTGCGTGCTGGAGGCATTCCTGATTGGTGGGAGAGATGGCAGTTTTGGGAGGGCATTGGAGTCAGAGAAGGTCGAGGTTTATCCGGCTCCCACATGATCCATGGGTGCCGCACCAGAACGAATTGTATAACCGAGAACCGATTGGGAGACATTTGTTGTTGTCCGAATTAGAAGTTGTTGTAATATGTCAATGTCAATTGAGGGCAACGTACGAGCAGACTCTTCTTTGGGACGACATAATGATTAGGGACATGGCCCGCGAGAGGCAATTGGAAAGTTTCAAGGGTACCATCAAGACAGTTGTAGAGGAATGGAGGCGACTATGGACAGACCGTTTTCATCGTGTTTCGAGGGCTTTGTTGTCGGATGTGGACGGCCTCGTTGCCAATTTACGTGCAGCCCAAGCACGCGCCGTCGATCCACCTCCACCATATCGTGAGATTCTGCAAGAAAGTCAACTTTCGCCGTAAAATAAGCGGATGCTGACCAGAATTGATCACATGTCATTGGGCCCCTCATTGACCACGAGATCACGGTCCCAGGCTCTCCGTATTGGCAGTGCAAATCAGACCACAGCATCACATCACTTGTCCCCGGACAGTGACGACGAGGATTCGAATGGGTAGCAACGTAGAACATAGACAATGTGGATTTTTGTTGTACCCTGAATTTCTGGAACACACAGATAGCACTCCGCCAATTTTGTATTTGCACCAATTTTGTTAATACACATGTGCGGCATCTGCAAATTTCAATTGCGTGAGCAGCGTAACGCGTTTTCTTCCGGTTTTGCACTCATGTGATGGGGAAGAAGTGGTTCACCCTCAAATTTACAATGGTGTAATATTTGGTCATGACATGTATGTGGCCCATCTGCAATGAACTCCGAAAGATGGGCAACAAGGAAAATAGATGTTAACCAATAAGTTACAATAAGTTACGAACGCTCGTCTTCCTGACAAATTTCGCCTAGTCTCGTATTTCATAATCATGTCGAAAATTCGATCTACGTATAAAGAACATACCCACAAAGTTAATGAAGCACAATATAATTTTGATTGATTTCATATTACTCTGGGATTTATCAGATGGTACATTGGACATACTGGCCAAGTCTCGAAGCGAACGAAAATCATTTGGATGGGTAACCATCCGTTGGGCCATTGGACGAATTTCGTTTCATCTCATATTACTCTGGGACCTCTTAGATGGTACCTTGAACACATTGGCAAAGTTTGAAAGCGAACCAAAATCATTTGGATGGGCAACCATCTGTTCACCCATCGAATAAGTTTCGATTGATCTCATATTAGTCTGGGACCTGTGAGAAGGTATACCGAACGTACTGGCAAAGTTTGCAAGCAAACAAAAATGATTTGGATGGGCAACCATCCGTTCAACCGTTGACTGAATTCCGTTTGATGTGCTATTACTCTGGGACCTGTTGGACGGTGTTTCGCGTGCACATAATTTCATTCCGTTTTTGAACCATATGTCTAATGACGACATATGCAACGTGCGGGCCAAATTTCATAGCGAATAAAAAGTCATTAGGACCCAAAACCACAGTTTCTTCCCTAATTTGCACTCCAAACTTGATTTGACTTCTACTTCATGCACTTTTCATAGAGAATTCCATAATAGTGAGGAGAACACTTTTAAATTTTTCCATTTTTGTTTGGTCTAAAATTTTGCAAAGATGTAGCGGTAGTAGGGTTGAAGCCAGAGAACAAGATTGAGACAAAAATAAAATCGTTACGTAAAAGAAAACCCCAATCAAAGACAATGTAAACCTATTTATTTGCTTGAAATTCATTTAAACTCAATTTAATTACAAATTGGTGGAATGGCGAGGGCGTGGTTGGGGAGACAAATGTTTGTTGCTTCTATTGGTTCTCCGCACATGTGTTGCACACATATTCAAGCACATGCGGGCAAAAGATGGGCATCAACCTCATCCATTCAATGGGTGCATTCGCCGTTCACCCATGACAAGGATTTTTTTTTTCCGCAATGAACAAAATTGGATGACACGTGAACGCCTCATTGGCCCATTGAACGAATTTCGATTGATCTCATATTACTCTAGGACATGTCAGATGGTACATTGGACATACTGGCCAAGTCTCGAAGCGAACGAAAATCATTTGGATGGGCAACCATCTGTTGGCCCATTGGACGAATTTCATTTCATCTCATATTACTCTGAGACCTCTTACATGGTACATTGAGCACACTGGCAAAGTCTGAATGTGAACCAAAATTGTTCGGATGGGCAACCATCCGTTCATCCATCGAATGAATTTCAATTGATCTCATATTAGTCCGGACCTGTGAGAGGGTGTACCGAACGTACTGGCAAAATTTGCAAACAAACAAAAATGGTTTGGATGGGCAACCATCCGTTCAACTGTTGGATGAATTCCGTTTGATGTGTTATTACTCTGGGACCTGTTGGACGGTGTTTCGCGTGCACATGATTTTTTTTTCATTCCGTTTTTGAACCATATGTCTAATGACGACGTATGCAACGTGCGTGCCAAATTTCATAGCAAACAAAAGTCATTATGATCCAAAACCATAGTTTCTTCCATAATTTGCACTCCAAACTTGATTTGTCTTTTACTATATGCACTGTTCATAGAGAGTTCTCCAATAGTAAGCGAAGAGAACATTTTTTTTAAAAATCATTTTTAATTGGTCCAAAGTTTTGCAGGGATGTAGCGGTGGGAAGGTTGAAGCCAAAGAACAAGATTGAGACAAAAATAAAATCGTTACGTAGCAGAAAACCGCAATCAAAGACAGTGTAAACCTATTTATTTGCTTGAAATTCATTTAAACTCAATTTTGTTGCAAATTGGCGGAAGGGCGAGGGCGTGGTTGGGGAGACAAATGTTTGTTGCTTCTCTTGTTTCTCCGCACATGTGTTGCACACATATTCAAGCACATGCGGGCAAAAGATGAGCCTCAACCTCATCCGTTCAATGGGTGCATTACCCGTTCACCCGTGACAAGATTTCTTTATCGCAATGAACAAAATTAGATGACACGTGAACGCCTCATTGGACGAATTCCGTTTCATCTCATATTACTCTGGGACCTCTTATATGGTACATTGAACACACTGGCAAAGTCTCAAAACGAACCAAAATCATTTGAATGGGCAACCATCTGTTCAGCCATCGAATGAATTTTGTTTCATCTCATATTAGTCTAGGACCTGATACATGATATGTTGAACATAATGGCAAAGTTTGAAAGCAAACGAAAATCATTTGGATGGTCAACCATTCGACCGCCATTCTTTTTCGCAATGAGCAAAACTTCATGATAGGTGAACGCGCCGTTGGCCCATTGAACGAATTTCGTTTTATTTTATATTACTCAGGGACCTGTGCGACAGTATATTGAAGACGCTGCGGAAGTTTCGAAGCGAATGAAAATCATTTAGATGGGCATCCATCCGTTGGCCCATCAAACAAATTTTGTTTCATCTCATATTACACTGGGACCCGTCTTATGATATGTTGAACATATTGGCAAAGTTTGAAAGCAAACCAAACTCATCTGGATGGGCAACCAACTGTTGGGCCATTGAACGAATTTCGATTGATGTCATACTCGTACGGACCTGTGAGACGACGTACCGAACATACTGGCAAAGTTTGAAAGTAAACAAAAATCATTCAGATGGCCAACCATCCGTTGTCCAATCGAATAAATTTCGTTTCATCTCGTATGACTCCCGGACTTGTTGGGCTGCGTTTCGTCTGCTCATGATTTGTTTTTGGCTCCATTCTTGAACCACTGGCTTGAAGACAACATATGCAATGTGCATGCAAACTTTGGGAGCAATCAAAAGTCATTTGGATACTAAACCACAATTTTGCGCCTCATATGGACTCCAAAGTGGATTTGTCTTCAACTTCATGCACTCAAACAAAAATGAAAAAAAAAAAAAAAAAAAAAAACGTTGTGTTCGCTCACTGTTGCAGAACTTTCTATCTCCATGACAGGTGAATGCGCCGTTGGCCCATTGAACGAATTTCATTTCATCTCATATTACTCAGGGATCTGTAAGACGGTATACTGAAGACGATGCGGAAGTGTCAAAGTGAACGAAAATCATTTGGATAGGAATCCATCCATTGGCCCATTAAACGAATTTCGTTTCATCTCATATTACACTGGGACCCATGTTATGGTATGTTGAACATACTGGCAAAGTTTAAAAGAAAACTCAACTCTTCTAGATGGGCAACCGTTCGTTGGGCCATTAAACGAATTTTGATTGATGTCGTACTCGTCCGGGACGTGCGAGATGGGGTACCAGACATACAACAAAGTTTAAAAGCCAACAAAAATCATTTGCATAGGCAACCATCCGTTGCCCCATCGAATGGATTTCCTTTCATCTCGTATGACTGCGGGACCTGTTTGACTGCGTTTCGCCTGCTCATGATTTTTGTTTTGCTCCATTCTTGAACCACTGATGTAGGGACACCATATTCAATATGCGCGCAAAAATTGGGAACGATCAAAAGTCATTTGGACCCAAAACCACGATTTTTCACAACCCATTTGCACTCCGAAGTGGATTTGTCCTTAACTTCTATCACTCTTCATAGAAAGTTCTAGAATAGTAAGCAAAGTGATATATATATATATATATAATCCATTTTTGTTTGGTCCAAATTTTTGCAAGGATGCACAGGTGTGAGGGTTGAATACATAGAACAAAATTGACTCAGAAATAATATCATTGCGTGGCAGAAACCCGCAATCACAGACATTCTAAGTCTAATTATTGAATTAAAATTCAAGAAAATCGAGTTAATTCAAAATTGTTCGAAGGGGACTGCGTCGTTGGGAGGGCAAATGGTTTGTTTTTCTCTTGAATCTCAGCGCATGTGTTGCACACATATTCAAGCACATGCAGGCTAAAGTTGAGCGTGAACCACATCCGTTCATCGATGCAATAGGCGTTCATGCATGAGAGGAGTTCCAGTGAGCAAAATTGGATGACATGTAAACGCGCCGTTGGCCCATTGAACAAAATTTGTTTCATCTCATATTACTCAGGAACGTATGAGACGGTGTTCTGAAGACGCTGCAGAAGTTTCAAAACGAACGAAAATCATTTGGATGGGCATCCATCCGTTGGCCCATCAATCGAATTTCGTTTAATCTCATATTACACTGGGACCCGTCTTATGGTATGTGTAACATACTGGCCTGAAGTTTGAATGCAAATAAAACTCATCTGGATGGGCAACCGTCCGTTGGGCCATTGAATGAATTTCGATTTGTCGCGGCCATTTGCCTTGAGGGCGGGGGGTCGGAACACAAGAGAGGCTGCCCCTGTGGTGGGGGTAGTGGCAACGTTAGGGGCTCATCACGGTCCATTGGGGCCGTGATACTAGGTGGGCCAAGACTCACCACGACTCATCACAAGGAATCGAGGGTCTTGGTGATGGTTCACCATAAAAAAGACTTGGTTGTTTGCGAAACCCCCCTCGACACCTACAGAAGTATATATAGGGAATAGTAACCCCGAGAACAGTGCAAGCCCGTTGAGTGACCAAAAACTAGTGAGTAGGCAAGTGAGCCGAAAAACGACCAAGGTGTGGGGAGCTATTCCGGATTGCCATCAACTGAAGGGAAATTCCATTGGGCCCGATAGTTTGAGGGTCCTGTGTGGGAACAAGGGGGACCGTTATGCCTCGGTGAGAAGCTGAAGCTCCGAGTTGGTCCGGCGGCCAGGTTGGGAGTTAGGCACGCGCATCAAAGCGAGTAACTATGACTTGAAGGGGAGTTTACAAAAGTGAGGTACGCAACACTTGATATCAGAGCCTAGAGTTCAGTATGCGATCGCCCTTAGGATTGGCCTCACCATGGGGCTGAGCAAGACCAAGCGAAAGCACAACGGTTCGAAAGCCGATGATCCTAGTGAGCTTGGTGGGGCCAACGCGATGCCGGAGCGGCAAACGAAAGAGGCTATTTATGCTTCTGAAAGCGAGGCCGCTCAAGAGCAATAAACATTTGGGGAGTCGGAGCCTGAGGACTCTCCGAGAGACCCGCCAGTCCAACAGATGCCGCTAATGCCACCAACTTTCCGGGAAGGGCCGTACGGAGGTGAACCACAAGAAGGTCCGACAGGAACGTGATTGATTCCGGTCGGAAAAGAAGTGAGATAAGACACTTCATTGTGTTTTCTGTTCCTTTTGCTAGAGAACCAAAATATTTTCAAGCTCGGATTTAATGTGACGAACGGAGACCGCATTACGAAGCACCGCATTACGAAGCAGGAGACACTACAAAAATAGCCTCATAAGGGAGGGTGCTACAATGAACGAGCGGGATGGTTCAACATTCGGAAATTCGACATGGCAACAATGACAATTGGAGATTGAAGGGAGGGCCTTTGCACGCCAGGGCGGCACCCGGTGCTCCGAAAAGAAAAATAGGTGCGACAGCACATGGCGGTCAGAAGACGACATTTGATGGGGCGTGTTTTAATTGCAGGGACAATAGGCACATGGCCTAAAAGTGCCCGAAACCCTGACAGTTGAACATGACAACGGCGACCACAAAGCTTTCCGAATACTCCATCAACCGCTTGGTGGAGGCAGTGGTCGCCAAGTCTTTGCAAGGTAGGCGACTACACGTGTGACCTGTTCTAGGAGGCTGGAGCATCACGTAGCAGAAGTCGCTTCATGTTCATAAGTAGCAAAAATTTCCGAACTAACGTGTCGCGGTTTTACAGGCGGTCGTTTCAATTAAAAAAAAACAAAAAAGAGCGATCGCCATTGGGCGGTCGCATCATCTTTTATAAATACCAAAAAGAGCGACCACCATATGGTGGTCATTTCATTTAAAACAAAAACCTAAAAGAGCAACCGTCGTATTTACGAAAACGAAAAAGAACAACTGCCATAGGGCGGTCACTTCACTTTTTAGAAAAAATTAACAGAGGGACCGCCGTATTGGCGATCGCTTCATTTTTTTTAAAAACGAAAAAGAAAGACCGCTATAGGCGGTCGCTACATTTAATTTTTTATATATAAAAAAAAATAAAAAAAAATGTTAACGAGCGACCGCCGGATTGGCGGTCGCTTCAGTTTATTAAAAACCGAAGAAGAGTGACCGCCGTATGGCGGTCGCTTCAGATTTTCTATTTTAAAAAATAAATAAAAATAAAATTATTTACTTTATTTTTTTAAAAAACTAAATAAAAACTAAATAAAAATCTTAAAGGAGCGACCGCCGTAATGACGGTCGCTTCAATTTCTTAAAAAGCGAAAAAGAGCGACTGCCATAAGCCGGTCGCTTCATTTTTTTCTTTATAAAAACTTCATTTTTAAAAAAATCAAAAATTTATTTTTTATAAAAAAAACTTATAGGAGCGACCGCCGTATTTGCTGTCGCTTCAGTTTTTTAAGAAGCGAAAAAGAGCGACCACCATCGGGCGGTTGCTTCCATTTTCTAAGGAAAAACAAATTAAAATTAAAATTTAAAATTTAAAATTTAAAAAAAATTTAAAGGAGCGACCGCCGTATCGGCGGTCGTTTTATTTCTTTTATACAAATTTTATTTTTAAATATACGTATTTATTTATTTTTAATAAAAACAATATGAAAAAAAACTTAAAGGAGCGACCGCCATATTGGCGGTCGCTTCAGTTTATTAAAAAGCAAAAAAGAGTGACCCCCATATGGCGGTCGCTTCATTTTTACAATAAATAAACGAAAAAATAAATAAAAATTGGCGGTTGCTTCATTATTTAAAAAAAACGAAAAAGAGCGACCGCCGTATTGGCAGTTGCTTCATTTTTATTCCGAAAAGAAAAAAAAGAAAAAAAAAAACGACCGCCGTTGTTGCAATCTCTTCATTTAATTAAAAAAAAAAAAAGAGCCACCGCCGCTAAATTACAGCTGCTAAATTTAAAACAACAAAACGAGGGTCCGTCATTTGGCAGTCGCTGCATTTTGAAAAAATATATTAAAGAAGCGCTTGCCAAACGGCGGTCGCTTAATTTTAGAATCAAAATAAAAATATGCGACGGCCAGTGAATGGCGATTGCTGAATTTTTTTAAATATTTTTTAAACTGCGAGCGACCACCAATTTGGGCGGTCGCTTAATTTTTTTAAATAATAATTTCAAACGACCGCCAATATAGGCTGTTGCTTAATTTAAAATATGCCAACGACCGCCAATATGGGCGGTCACTTCATTTAAAACTTCATAAATTACCTGCAACCGCCAATATAGGCGGTCGCTAAATTTAACAAAATATTATATTATAAACGACAGCGAATATGGGCGGACATATTTATTTAAATGAATTAATAAATTTTAATAATTGGCCACGTTTGTTTTACACCGTGGCTGCGATGTCATTACAAAGTGTAGAAATAAATCGTAAAAGTCAAATATATAAAAAAATTACATGGGTAAACGTCCGGATTTGACGTGACGTGACACACGTCCGACGCGTCCGGGCCTCGTCACGGCAGGAATGATAACTAGGGTATGTTGAATGTACTGGCAAAGTTTGAATGCAAACAAGAATCATTTGGATGGTCAATTGTTCGATCGCCCATTGAATGAATCTCGTTTGATCTCATATTTGTCCGAGTCCTTTCGGATGGTATGTGCAGTACACTGACAAACTTTGAAATCAAACAAAGGTCATTTGGATGGTCAATTGTTTGTCCAGCCCTAAAACGCTTAAAGAACGGACGGCCCAAGGCGCAGCACGTGGCGAGATCTCCCAGGGCTGCCACGCCAACAGGAGCCGGCCGTTGGATGGCGGGTGCCACGGGATCCAGTTCCCAGGCGCCAAGGGGTGGTTCCCTTGGTACTTTATGGTCACACTCCGTCAAGGAACGCGCGCTTTCTGGTTTTTTTTTGTTTTTTCCCTTGTTTTCTTACAAGGGCCCACAAAGTTCGACTGCTTTATGGCTTTATTTTGCCTAAAAAATATGGATTGGCGACTGCCAATGACGGTCGCTTTATTTAAAAAATACATTAATATGGGGAGACCGCCAGTGCAAGAGCGGTTTTCTCATAAAAAAACATAAAAATAAATAAAAGCGAACACCAATGGCGGTCGCTTCATTTAAAAAACAAAACAAATTAGAAACAACTGCCAGCGGCAGTCGCATAATTTAAAAAATATATTAATATGAGGAGACCGCCAGTGGCGGACTCCTCATTTAAAAATAATAATTAGAAGCAAGGTCGCTTCATTAAAAAGATTCAGAAAAAAAACAATTAGAAGCGACCGCCAATGACGGTCGCTTCATTTAAAAAATAAATTAATATGAGGAGACCACCACATTACGAAAAAAAAAAAAAAAAAAAAACCGTCAATGGTGGTCGCTTCATTTAAATAAATAAATAAATTAGAAGAGACCGAGTGGCGCCTCATAATTTAAAAAATAAATTAATATGAGGAGACTGTTAGTGGCGGTCTTTTCATTTTTAAAAGACAATTAGAAGCGAGGTCGCTTAATTTTAAAAAAACAAATGAAAATTAAAAAATAGATTGATATGAGGAGACCGCGAGTGGCGGTCTCCTCATTAAAAAAGAAAAAAAGAAAAAATGATAACGACCATCAATGGCAGACGTTTCATTTTAAAAAACAAAATAAATTAGAAGCGACCGTCAGTGGTGGTCGCATAATCTAAAAAATAAATGAATATGAGGAGACCGCTAGTAGCGGTCTCCTCATTTAAAAATAATAATTAGAAGTGAGGTCGCTTCATTAAAAAAAAAAAACGTCTGTCAATGGCGGTCGCTTCATTTAAAAAACAAAATAAATTAGAAGCAGCCGCCAATGATTGGCGGTCATATTTTTTTAAACGAATTAAAAAACTTAATTATTTTTCACGTATGTTTTACACCGTGACTGCCATGTCATAAGAAAGGGTAGAAGTAGATCGTAAAAGTTAAATATAAAAAATAATACATGGGTAAACGTCCGGATTGGACGTGACGTGACGCACGTGTGGACGTGACGTAACCTGTCAGCGCCATGTCAGGAATGAGAACTACTAAAAACATGATGAACTACTTTCATGCAAATAATAACTAACTATCTCCATGGAGGTGATTATGTTCAGTAGAAACATGATGAATTATCTCTATGCAAATAGAAACAACCTACCTCCATGGAGATAGTTATGATAAATAAAAACATGATGAATTATCTTGAAGCAAATAGTAACAAACTACCTCCATGAAGGTAGTTATGATCAATAAAACCACGATGAATTGTCTTTATGCAAATAATAATAAACTACCTCCATTAATTATGATTAGCACCAACCACCCTATATAGGATTGAGCGCACAATCTTAAGAGTAGCACCACCATCATCCTACTACCAAGCTACATCTGCAAGGCTTGCCACAAATCCTTTAAAACATAGCCGTATGGAGGGTTTAAAGGTATTGAGGCCCTTGTCAGTTCACTGTCGCGGTCTGCCGCTCGTCCTGACGAGTTGTGCTGTGTTTAATTACAGGATGGTCACACTGTCCAGTCGACAGTTGATAACGATAAAAGTAATAAACATATGACAGAAGTTGGAACCCAACATGAATCATGCACACATGGTTTCTCGTGGATTTCAATATGCGACACTCCAGCTAACGGTCTCAGTACCAGGTCAACCCCTGACATAAGGTTAGGGCTCTGAGAATCACCGGCCACCCCTCTGTCAGATAACAAATAAATCAACAGATCACACTGATCATTAAGGTAATGAGGTGATCAAGACTTGTTTTTTTTTTCATAGCTGCCATACATGACAAGTTGATTACATCTCAGAAGACTTTGACTGTAATGAAAAGTTTTCCACCCGTTGCAGCTTGCTTGCCTATCGGCCATGTGTTCGTAGTCTCATGCACTTGTGATGGTTAGGGTGTTTGTTAACTGCCCTCATTGTTCAGGTACCAAATTATACACCAACAACAATATTCCCAATGCTTTTCAGGACCTATTTGTCAGCAGTACCAACCAAAGACACAATGGAGCCACACTTGGTGTTTATTTTGCAACCTTTATCAGATGTGAGAAAAATTGCAAATGTTGGAATCGCAGCTAGTTTGTGTTCAGGGGAGAGAGAAACACAGGTATATGAATGCTGCAATATATCTCATATTTGACAGATGGAAGGACAAAGCCACAATCTCGTTACAGTGTTCATGCTTGAAGCATATGGGACCACCGAAAAGCTCATATGTGCCTCTTACTGTCACCCAAGTTATGCTTCAAACACTCTCTGTGATGGGAAAGGTCTAGTGCTGCGCGATCCATGTTGCCATGGCAAATTCACACGGTTCAATAGCCCATCTTCCTGGTAAGTCAGAGATATATGTGCACAATCTTAGCATACTTCTGTCTTTCATGCATGGCCATGGACCTAGAGAGTAGAATGCGCGACACAACTATATTTATTGATTAATAAGTTATCTGCATGCAACTCGTGAGAACTGATTATACTTAAACTCTGGTTGTGGTAACCCCTCGAACATGATATCAAGGACAGACTTGAGATTCCTTAGCTCCATGCAGCTAGGCGGAATCGCTCATGTAAATGCTTCCACACCTCTCGGTATTTCTCCCGTCTAGAAATATGCATTTTAATGACCACAATAGGAACGCTGAAGTCTGATTTGGAGTGTTTAAGCACAAGATTATTAGATCCTGTAGACCGGATGATTTTGCAGAGAACACTGTTCAGATCAAATATTATAATTAAACGAAATTTACCTCTATCCGGAGAGAAAGACGTAGGTGATAGTCGAATCCGTGGATGAATAAAAAACAGAGTAAGAGATTGATTCAACAGACGATAAGGAGGAATGCTAATTCGTGAGCCTGCTCATGAGCTCACGTGAGCCTATGAGCTTGGCCAGGCTCATATGAGCCTGGGAAGGGGGCGGATATTTCACCTATTTATGTGCATTCGCCTCTTGCCAATACTTATCCCATGATTGAATGACAGCATCGGTAACATCAGCTTGTCAAGTGAAAAAGAACGTAATCATAAAAATCAATTTCGCTGACGAAACCCAAGTTTGTGCTCACGTGAGTTCAATTTTGGACAAGAGCTTGAAAGAGAGAAACAAAAACAAAAACAAAAATAAAAACCAATTTTGTTGACGAAACCCAAGTTTGTGCTTACGTGAGTTCAACTTTGGACACTCTTAGCTACGATGAGTTTACACTGTCGAACAACGAGATACTGCACATGGTGTCATATTTATTTTTGATGTTGTATTACTTTGCCTCTTATGGGGGTGTTGACGCCCACATACTTCATGGACCTCCCGCAAGTCCAATGATCCCAAAATAAAAATAAAACAAAACAAAACAAAACCCGAAATTTTCAAAACAATTTAATCCCTAAACGACGAGGTGACCCGAAACATGTCGCCCCGTTTTTTCATTCATTTGTGGCGGGTGCGGATGAAGTCGGATGAAGGCAAGGGTTCAATGAAAAATTAAGCCCGGAAAATTCTCTACACGATGGGCTTTATAGCGCCCCCAAACAATAAATATTCGGGCATCAGGAATTTTTGCAAGCATTGGGGGTCGAGTTTTTTGGGTGGTTTGTGGTGGACCACGCAGGTTCACCAGGTACGTGGTAGTCACTGGCGGATTTAGCCGGAGGGGGTTTGCAGCAGGGTGCATGTGGGGGTGATGAGGCGGGGAGGAACACCGGGACGATTGCACTGAGGTGGCCCTGGGAAAGATTGGGGATTCGTGACGTGGCCCGGAAAACGTCGCCGAATTCAGTGCCAAATCCGGCGACCATTTGCCTGAGTTGAAGGAGACTGGAAAATTCAGAACTGCCTCCATCCCAAATGCAATTTTGGAAAATTCTTTTTGGGAAATTCTTAGGCAGTGTAGTGTAGTTTAGTTCTTCGCCTACCACTGTTTGACCGTTGGAAATTTTGGTTGGAGTAAATTTTGGGGTCCCAATGGGACTTCAAACAGTAGCTTTGTAAATTCAATCTTTTGCCCCCATTGCATTCACATACAAAGCACCCCCCCCCCTAATTTTTAGCAGATTGGGGTGAAATTTGGTGTGAGGGTTTGGGATGATCTATTACATTAGAATATAACTCAGATTCTCCCAGCAACATTTAGCAACATGGGTTTTTTGCGTGGTCAAACATGAAGTTTCGGTTTGTTTTTTCCATTTTGCAGAACATTGACCATGTTCAATTCTTATAACGCCCAAATAAAACGGTGGAATCTCCCCAAATTTGGGGTGATTATGCATCTGGTAGGTAGGGATGACTTTCAACGGCATGGATAAACTGGGGTAGGCAGCTACAGGCTGACGTGTGAGGGTGGGTCCCGGTTGTGTCAAAAAATCCAAAAACAGGTTAATATAAATGTCAGGATTTACGTGGGCGTTGACGCCCACATAATCCGTGCAAATCCTTCAAAAAATCAAAACAATTTTTTTTTTCAAAAAACAAAATCTAATATAAAATGTAAGGACTTATGTGGGTGTTGACGCCCACATAATTTGTGGACCTCTTGCAAGTCCTCCAATGACACAATAAAAAGCAAAAATTTCAAAATATTTTGGATAAAAAATAAAAACATATCATAAGGTAACATAGCTTTGTGAGGTTTAGGAATTATGTGGTCGTCGACGCCCACATAAGTCCTCACACTTGATTACAGGTACGTAATGAATGCACCAATACAATTCTAATTTTTCAAATGACGTTGCTGGTATTCTCGCGGGAATAGGTCTGCCTTTGTCTTCGGGTATAGGCCCCATTTCTAATACCGCACCACTCTGCACTCACGACCACTAAGCGTGACGCCCAAACTCACGCTTACTGAATCAATCATGAGCCTGGGTTCATAGGCTCACGTGAACAGGCTCACGCGTAGCTTCCCTGCCGAAAATCAACAATGTTCATATCATCTATCTGCACCATTCATCACATCTCTTATTATCCACCTAATTTCTCTTTCACTTCACTCCACCATTCTGCTAAGCCATAGCTACTGCAATACCTCGGAAAGTACTTCTTCTGGTTTTCCAAGGTCACTGGTTTTCTAAGTTGTGTACTTCACTCCACCATTCCGTTAAGCCATAAATACTGCAATACCTCGGAAAGTACTTCTAGTTTTCCAAGGTCACTGGCTTTCAGAGTTTTGTACTTCACTTTACCATTCCGCTAAGCCATAGCTACTGCAATACCCCGGAAAGTACTTCTTCTGGTTTTCCAAGGTCACTGGCTTTCTAAGTTTTGTACATTTGGTAGATCACATTTTGTCACATTTCCTGTCACACTCTCCTAGCTATATTCTACCACTTTTTGCAGGTCTACAGAGGTGAACTTTAAGCCCCATGAACCTGAATAGGCTCCGCTTCAAGCTCTGTATCATAACCGATGGAAAGCTCTATCTTCGGGCTGCATAGCAAATCCGCTTGATCTGGTTGGGCCGTTTTTTTGTAAAGCCAACTGTAGAAACCGCAACATATAATCGTCAGTTGTTTTCACATCCACTTGCGACTCTATCAGACTCTGTCATTTGCGCACCAACAATTGTAACATGTCTGTGGTGAAATCCATTTCTTTTATCCATCCCCAAGCTAATTAAGTCAACTACCATGTATTCAACCTTGACCACAAAAAAAGTTCAGTTTAGTGTGCCTTTTGGCACTAATACCTAAGCATAAGGCAGAAGGTTTCACATCAAACCAAGTGACGAAGAGCCCCATAATAGAGGCAGTGTTGTGCAAAGAAGGATGAGACTAACCCAAATGTTAGTGAGGACATTGCAACCATGCAGCCCTCAATGCATCTTGCGGAAAGCCTAGTCCTCATCCTGCTGTAGGTCAGTCAGTGATACATGATGTACATGGCTTAAAATGCAGCAGAGGAGTTAAATAACATCAACCACAATCCGAGCATTACGAATTTAATCAGAAAGTACTTCCCCATAACAAAAGTAGTTTTGCAGACATGAGACTTGCCCCCAACTCGCTATATAATTTAATAGGACACCACCTCATGTCAAACCAGCTTGGTCTCCACTGACTCTATGGCAGTGCAAATTAACTATACTGGTCCTAGAATACTGCTCGGATTGGTGAAGTCTTCCGGACACTATGACTTGTTGCATGCGGGTAGTTGCAGACTACGGTGGACCAAAAACTGCGTAACATGGCAGTTTCTGCAGTGACCTCCATTCATGGTACCTTTTGTAGTAAAATCACAACTCAATATTTCATACAAGTTTATACGATCTAAGATTTGTAACTACAGTAGAGACATACTCCAAAAACTTTTATTGTAAATGAAAGAGCTATGGACTCTTAAAGTTGAATCTTACGGACTGCAGTGTTACACATGAAAAACCATATGGACTAAAAAAACATCATATACACCTAAGTAATAGCAAAAAGGAAAACACATCAGGGGTGCCATTTTTTAAAGCTACCCAAATGCACTTTTATATGGACTAAAACATCAAGGAATGAGAGGTATGGACTAATTTATACTAAACACTGGGCCCAAACTGGGCCTATTTTCCCTAATGTATATCATCCTCATTTAGAGGCTTTTGGGATATCATCATTACTAAAAAGGTGTAAAAACCCATAATGTAGAGGTGCCAAGTGATATATGGAAAAAATTCAAAAATCTCTAATTATTAGAAATGAAAAATAATTTTCTATTTTTCAGAATTAAATACTAAAATTTCTAATAAAAACACTCTATCCTATTTGGGGTGGGACTTTTTACTAAAAGTGTTAAATATATCATATCTATCATCTAAAATTAAATATTTGGACAAAGTCCCTCAATTTGAGGTATCTATATAGACTTTTGTAGAAGAAAAATTTGCCTCTTTTGGTCCACCGTACCCTGCAACTGCCCATGCATCTACAGGGACTGTACATGCCAATTGTTCCAACTATTCTGTGAGATAGTATATGGTCAAGTTTTTGTTTACAAGTTGAGCAGAACCAGAGAAGTTGGAAGACCAACATCCATGACTGAACTTGATCTTTTGGACAACCCAACCCAACATCTAATAGGTCCATTTCATCGTCTCACACAAGTATCTCACTTCCCTACTCTATGCGTCCTCTCAATAGCCTACGAGTTTACCTTGGTTCCTAGAGTTCTGGTGACAAGGGTTTTGCCAACTGATCGTCGTGTAAATATGGTAGGGCCTTGATACACACCAATCCTTCTGTTAGCAAGGGTCCACCTTGCACAATTGACAAATTCCCACTTTTGAGTCAACTGCGCAGCCATCCTCTATAGTACCTTGTCTACCTCTGGAGTCTTACTAAGTTTTACGTCAACGGATGACTAGATTCCCGAATGTTCCGAATGTTCCGAAACCTAGACCGCTATTACTAGCATTAACAAATCCAAAATGTTCGCCCCATCTTACAGAATCTGGTTTCCAGGAAAACCATACGGAAAATGATTCTAAATCTTATAAAGCATACATAATATACTCATGGAACTCTGATAGATGAATGATGAAAACAACACTGGAAGGGGAGAAGGACTCGAAACCACGATGTTAGAGTTACGATGCGATCCTACTCCTTGCTGCTAGACTAAACTTTTCAACAAAATGTCCTGCAATCGGAATTCCACGACAATCCCAACCCCCCTATTCCATTTCACTCGTCTCACCCACCTTCCACACAACAATATCAAAAACTTCTTGAACGAAATCACTCACATTTTCTTCGTCCTACCCTTCTTGCCCTTGGAGATGCGTTTGTTCTTGTCGACCGCCATTGCTGTGAGAACGTCCTGGGAAGCAGGCAAAGTAAGCACCCTTTAGGGGCCACGAAGGCAGCAGAGGCCCATGCTCGAAAGCAGAAAGAGACAACAAACAGGGGTTTGAACCCCATATCCACATGCCAAAGCAATTTAACAAAAACTTTGACAAGATCTCGTTTAAGGCTCAATTTTTGCTTGACCTTCGCAGATTCTGCAATAACCATTTAGGCACCTGTCTTGAACTCCATCTTTTCCCCCACGTTGAAGAACCAGTGCAAGGATTAAATTTGGGAGGAGAAGAGGATTACGAGGTGTAAATTAGGGATTTTGAGGACGTGGATTGGGAGTGGGATGCGTTGGGATGCTCTGGGCTTAGCAAGGGCGAGTGCAAAGCTATGAGGATCCGAGGAATTATGCCGGGTGTGTTATTGCACTGCAATTTTGCTGTGGTGTGTAGAAATCCGTTGCGCTCGACTACGACATACATGGTGTGAGTTCGGCGAGGCAGGTATGGTGTGATCTGCCACAAGATGCAAACGGCCAAGTTTGTAAACAACTTCGAATTCAAACTCGTGCAAGATTATTAACCATCTTGCTATCCTGCCACTTATCAAAGGCTTGTTCACCAGATAAATCAAAGCCTGATGATCCACATAAAACATAAACTTCCTTTCCAATAGGTACTGCCTGAATTTCTTGACTGCATAAATCATTGCCAATGCTTCTCTTTCAGTGGTGCTATAGCATAGTTAGCTCTACGGCTCGAAAAACGTGGAACTTGCAGTTGAGAGAGTGGGGTTGTTAGTGCTAGAAAGGGTCAGTGCATATGTAGTTGTGGTCGTGAGCATACACTTCTTTCATTGGACTGTTCCCACCTGAATGCAAACAGCTCTGAGTTGGTCAAGTATGGTTGTACAATTTGGAATTAAGGAATTAGAAAACTGCCAAGCTTTTCCCTCACCTGATCATGTTTGAATTGAATTGTTTCTAATTTGTTGCGTTTATGTCTGATGGGGGTGTCTTTATTATATTTGCATACATGCATATTACATTCTAGAGGTCCACTGTATGGAGCAGAATGATCGAACTCTAAATCTATACTCAGAAAGAGTGATAATCACAGAACCCTTGTTCATTTTAATACTTTATTCATTCTTGCATTCTGTCTCTCCAACTATTTGGATTTCTCTTCCCTCCAGTTCCATGAAAATTTTCCTTTTAGATTCTTCAAATGCAAACGTCTTCATAACAACGACGACTCGCCATTCACTCTCATTATTTTCCCTCCAATCTGCTCCCGACTCCAGCTCAACAAATTCCATTGCGGACTCCATCTCTGTCACACGTGGAAAAATAACCGTTTGGCAAAACAATAGCGAAACCTCTTGGTCACTTGACCATTCTTGGGATGAGCTAAAACATTGTTCTCAATTGTGGCCGCTCAAAAATTGCCACATATGCATCCACTAGTGCCACATAATCTAGAATTTTCATTGATAGGCCATGTCTAAACCATCTACCGGCCAAAACCTTAAATTTGTCCAATCATTGACCACCACCACATTTTGGCCACTCATTTCAGCCGTGTCTAAACTCGGCCTTAGTTACCTCAGCTCTACTCAGAGTATTTTTTTCTCTATAATACAAATAGTACCCTGAAGGATTACTGCCTTCCATTTGGAAGGTAAACACCTTCTAATGCCGTAACTAGGGCAACGTAAGAGGGTTAAGTAACCAGTTGATCCAGTAGATTTCTTTTCTCAACAAAGCTCAAGGAGCCGACGCTGCATGAATCCCGCAAAAATACCATCAGATCGCATGCGGCCTACATAAGTTCTTACAGTATTCCTATTGTTTTTCACATAAAATACATTTCCAATCAAAATGAAATAAATATTAATTCTTTTGTAAACTTATCAGAACTAGTAGTTACCCCTAGTATTGTGCTATATATTTAATAATTCCAGCATAGTAGAGTATCCATAGTAGAGTAATGGGCCGAGGCTCAAATGCAAATTGATGACCGTGGGCCCCACCACCCGCCTCGCCACCTGTGAGGCTGATCGTGTGGTAGTGTGGGAGAATGCCGCACTCCAAGTGCGTTATATAGGGTGGGAGCGGGACGAAATTTGGTGAGGGGCACTATTTTGAAGTGCGAGAATGTGTCGCTGGGGACGCGCAATCTCGTCCGAAATTGGCGGCCATACCTCTCGGTTTGAACCTGGATCAACCTTCACATCAGAGCCAATAACTCAAATGGTTGATATGGCAGTTGGAGGAGAATCTCCCAAGCTAGTGAAAGTTGGATCCCATCTAACAGCGGAACAAGCATTGGAGTATCAGACATTGTTCAAAGAATTCAGAGACATCTTCACATGGTCACACCGAGCTGAAAGGGGTACCCTCTTATGTTGCTATGCACTCTATTCCCTTGATTCCGGAGCTACACCACGACGACAATGCGAAAGAAGGGTAAACCCAAATTTGGTGTTACTCATCAAAACAGAAATTGAGAAGCTGTTGGCTGCAGAATTCATCTTCCCAGTGGAAACATCGGCTTGGTATCTCCCATTGTGATTGTCCGACAATGTTTTGTTTTTTTGTTTTTACTGGCAATGAAACTCTCCTAAACTCAACACCTATATCTGAGTACTCCTCGCATTTTTATTGAAGTACCCTATGTCTCCATTGACTCGTTTTTCCGTTTGCGAGTGTATTACCTCTATAACTGTGGGTTGTGCTCTCATAAGACCAACCCCCTACTTCAACAAAAGTCTTCATCTCTTCCTGTTATTTGTGGACCTAACATAAGTCCAAAACTAACTAAAATTGAATTGTGGTCTTCATTTGCGTTATCCCCCTTGAAAATGGAAAAAAAACAAGGGTTACCTCCCTTCTCAACTAAAAAAAACTGGTAGGCAAGCAGCCCTTGGACGTGTAAAATGATCCATGAACACCTCGTTTGCGCCTCCCCCAGGACATCTGTCTCCTGGGCCCCCTCATTGAAATGGCTGGTTCATGGCACTAAGAACACCCTCTATGGCTTGGAGCTCGATCCGGAAGGCCTGGTTGCGGCTGAGGCTTTCAGCGCAGGGCCACTTCGTTCGCTGAGGCCATCAGACAGCCCCTATTCGGGAACTTCAATCTGGACTCTGCACCTCTGATCAAATTGACCAGGAAGTGGGCTTCATGGGAAGCAGCTGGCTACAGTCATGTGGTGAATATCTGGGAGAATGGTCAATTTGTGTCGGAGGACCTGCTTTGCAGTACCTTCCTCGGCGCACTCTCAATGGTGGCTGGGATGCCATCTGTCAGGGAGCCTCTTACCTCACCCCATTGCTGATATCAGAGTAGAGAGAGATGACTCCGGCCGACATCATGACTGCTTCCTGACCTATCGCCAAGTTCGGCATCTGTTTTCTCTAGCTCTAGCTCTGATAGATTCCCTTATAGATCTAGAGCGCTCTTTTTGGATGCAGTGTCGTCCGCCCGCTTTTCCCCCTCCACTTTCCCTGTTTGTTCGTCTCCGGGTAGTTCCCCTTGTGTTGTCGCCTTCACGCCCCCCTCAGAGGTTAATTTTTCCTCTCGTATCTCTTATCCCTTTAATAAATTTCCAGGGCCACTGTCCCCTGTTCTGTTTAAAAATAAAAAAATAAAAAATAAAAAAAACAGTTCGTGCTCAATTGAAACTGTTCACAAAATCTGTTAGCATATCGCCAGGACTACGCTTACCCAACGAGAACGAGTTTAATGTGAGCTTGTGACGTGGGGTAAAACCCCTTGTCCGAAGGAAAGATGAAGAATAGCTTTATATGATCGAGACCGACCTGGTTGCGGAGATGCAGAAAACCCCGAGTTGCTGGCAGGGATCGCCATCGCTTGCACACCATCGGTAAGCGGCAAAGATTGTGCAAGATAAGCATGCCAACACTCTGTCCAGTAAGTCGCACGACAGCCTACTCCACACCTCACTGTCCATAACCGTTGGTGGATCGTGATGAGAGACCATCTTTGGGTTAGAGGCATCCTCACGGCCTTGCTGTCACGAAGCCGCTCTTTCTACTCAAGACTTTGTCCGGTGGCCACAACTGTCATGTCCCACCACAAATTCGCAATCTGTGAAGGAAGCAAGTGGGAGTCTAACTTTTAGAGACCTGCGCGCTTAAATATATGTAAGGATACAGAACCCAAGTTTGGGTTTGCATAAATATAGCACCTGGTTGTTTACTAAATTCGCCACACACTTTTACTTTAAAAAAATTCTCCTGTTCTTGCAAACCAAATTTAAGGTGTCGCTACTCAAAGGCCAATCCAGTAGCATGGCCTGAATTAGGGCTGCCATAAAAATCTTGGCCACTGAGGTCTACCTACGTGATTATCTATCGATCAAGGGTAAGGATGAGATGTCCATAAGGTTCTCAATGCTTTACTACAACTAATTAAACATCTGAAATGATCATGTGCTAAATTTTCTCTCTATATCAACGGATCCCTCTTCCTTTCTCTGCATGACTGAAAGATGTCCACCTTCGGAAGAGAAAGAGAAGGCAGTAACTTCACCTCGAAGACACCGTAATTTACGCTAGCTTCAATAAGAGTCAATCTTTTTCGCTTTTTCGTATTTAAATTAGACTGAAACATCATACAACAAAATTTACAACATGGTTGATACCTAGATCATACTAAAGAGATCATCCCCGATGTATCTAGATTCTAAATACTCAACCAGAAGCTTAGCCTGTCCTTTGCCACCCCTGGGGTGATCCCACTTAAACTGCAATGAGGGACGTAGCCTCAGCCTCGTCATCATATACCCATCAAAGAGTCCTGCCACCTGCGGGCCTCTCTAAACCTCGACTAAGCAAATTTAACGAGGGTACTCCTAGGACGGTTGGATTTGGTCATATCATTCATCTTGCAAGTTTGTTTCTCTTACCCAGAAAATAAACGAAGCTTCTGCATCCTCCAGAGGAGTTTACTAATCCGATACGCAGAATGCATAGAGATACAAAAAATGGCCCGACCGTGAGTTCCATGCAAAATTGAAGGTTGACATTCGTGGCACAAAACAGTAATTTCGTCCACAAGCGTGCTCGATTCTACTCCGGCTGTGCGCCTTACAAGCTTTTCTGTAAGGAAGAAAGCATCTTTATCAGGGTTTAGGAGGTAAATACATTGGTGCACGCATTTTGTTTAAAGATGAGCTTCTATCCTTCGCACCTCGGACAGTCTTGCACTTTGAAGAGAACCATCGGCTGATGTCTTGCGCGTTACAGCAACGTTAAATTATACTTAATAAGTATTAAGTATTAAGTATTATACTTGAATACTTTACAGTAACCTGGACTTTATGTGAATTTGTGGTAACGCGTTATTGACACGTAATTCCGTTGATTTTTATTATTGAATATTAGAGCAGAAAGCTAGGGAGGGTTCGGTCAAAGACACAATCCTCTTCTGTTCCCTTCGTTAGAACTTCGCACCACATCAAGCGACAAACTTTCCTTTGCTGGTCGAAGTTCGAACAGCCATTGCAATCTGGAGTTGAAGATCTAGCCATCGGCGGATTTTTGGCTGTTGCCCGTCAGAGCTCTTCTTAAGTAAGTGACAGTCTTTGTGGGGGTTTTCGGCAACAAATCGTTGGACAGGTAATTCCCTTGTTTTCGATGAGAGTTTGACGAAAGACACGATGTCACAAGTTGAGTTTGGAGTTTGCACTACATGTGAGCATCAAACTAGATCAAAACACTTGTAAGACTCAGTTCCTATTAAGGCCATCTTTATTCCCAGGTGGTGGATCAAGCTTCACTCCGGGGAAGGGATCATGGTAAGTTATCTTATCTGAGTTTTGTTGTTGTCACCTCGCAGCTGCACAGACCCTCGTCAGAAGATATTGTACATGAAAGAAACATATACAGCACTGCCACTCAAGCAGTCAACTGGATACATGAATCTAGCAGGAGATTGGCGAACGTTCGATAGTTAGCCATACCGGCCCCTTTGCAAATTCAGTGCAACACCCCAATGCTTTGACGTAAATTTCCTGCGATCCCACAAACCCATGCTGACATTGCTGGTGAACTTAGCCGATTACAAGACTCTCGAGTTGAGTTCTTTCCCGATTGAGAACTTTGTAGTCCGCTCTTCTTCAGTACTATAAGTGCACCCTCCTTTCGATCGACGGCCGCCTGGCGAGTGGGTGATATCACAATAATTACGATCCGGTGTAACTCTCCATCGCTAGTACCTACGCCGAACTGATCCGGCTCATCACTGTTTTAACTTGCATTATTGCCAGATGGAAATCTTTTCAAGACCTCTTTTGTTTCAGCTGATATACTCAGCATCTCTCATCTGTACGTAAAGCATGCCGGTACGGATCAACCAAAGTGTCCACTTCTGTCGCAAATTTGCCAGGAGTTCAGTTCACTTCAGGGTCGAGGGTCATGGACGAAGGCAGTAGTTACTACAAAACATTACAAAAACTGAATTCCGACGGGGGTGTGTGCATGAGAATATGAACACTCGATGGCTGGGGATGTGTAAACCAAACTACTGATGGCCTAGACTTGAAGGCCTCCTTTCCTCCAATAACACCTGCATCAACCCCCCATGTGTTGGTTCATATTTCATTCATGAGAAAGGTGGCGTGGGTCTCCTCGCCGTCTCTACCCGGCCTACCTCCATCAAGTCCTGGGCCCCTCGCCTCCGCCGACCGGATGGACGCAGCCCCGGAGACTTTTTCTCGACTACTTAATCATCTAGTTAACTAGAGTGTAGGGCACGACCTCCTTGGAGGTCTTACCCGCTTCATCTCCATTACCAAAATTCCCAACCTTGCTTACCATTTCGGATTACAGTTGAGCTCGGCTTGCTCGCTTCTAAGAATTAATCATCCCTCCAGAAAACCAAAAGAATCATTGTGCGTCCGCAACAAAAATCTGAAAGCCCGTCCCCAAATTGTTACAATCCTCTTCCACCTCGTTGTTAACTGATCTCAGTGAAACAGTACAAGGAGCAGAAGGGACACGAACTCAACGAGCTGCAGACAGCCATTCTTTTAGTGGCGAATAATCGCCAGATTTCGACCTCGCGCGGGTCTTGGCGACAGGGGTAAAGGGAAATCAGGCTGAAAAATCATCATTTTCCGCCAAAGTCTGATCTGATGGGCCCACCATTCGCTAGAGGGGCCGCCACAGGGAGGCACATGGCGCCATATTGAGTGAAGACAGTTTACAACAAAGGAGCCAGATCCCACCGACCACGTGCAGGACATCGCCGCATTCCGAGTGCGCGGGAGGACGTGGAGCCAGCTATGTTGCCCATATTTGTATATATATATATATATATGGGTAAGTGTAGTATAGTCTCTATAGATAGACTTTGTAGTTAAAATATATCGTATTTGTGTATGGGTAGCGTAGTGGTAGAGATCTATCAGCCTAGCCAATCGACTTGGTGTTCAATTCTTAACATCACATCGTTTTTTTTATAGCAACCTGGTTTGGATGATAAAGTTCCTAAATATGAAAAAGGTGGCCGCGGATGAGGGTAAAAGGGTGACTGCAGAGGAGGATGATAATCAAAAGGGTGGCAGAGGGTTACAAAAACGGAATGAGAATGTTATCTATTCATTGTTTTTGGGATGAAAGGACACATGTCAGCAAATTTAGGACCTAAGAAAAAGAAAACCTAAAACACATCTTCCTTCTTTCATTTTTTTTCCTCCCATAAAACACAAAACTAAACATAGTTAAACTAAACAAATCTTGCTATGAACGGGTGTGGTATGGTTCCTGGGCGGTGTCCCCTCATTTGTCTCCATGGTGCGGTTACTGTGAAAGAGGTTATTTCTCCTCTCACTACTAAGGGGCCTGATTTGTGAGCTGTCGCTCCCAGGTGTTTCCCTTTTATAATATTTATTTTAAAAAAAAAATAGTGACATATAATCTTCATTACTGTTTACAAGCCGTTACTTGGTAATTTTATTTGTATTTCCAAGAGCCTTGCAAACATTGATACTTCTTATCTATGTGCCATGTAGCATTAGGTAGGGTCTTTTTGGGCCAGGGTTCAAATATGCCACTTAGTGTAGATTGACTGAAATGCAATATAAGCCAATTTAAGGTTTTCTATTTATGAATGGTGGTTTAAATTTTTTTGGTGGTGTTTGGCATAATTTCTGCCTAGTCTCCAATGATGCCTAAACCCTCCAATTTGCTATGTCAATTCTGGGTTATTCGCCTCAACAAGTCTACTAGGTTTTAGGTTCATTCGCCCAATACCCATTCAAAATCTCATATTATCGCCTGCCATTTCCACTACGCATTTTGTACAAGCGCCATACATGCTCCTCTAAGGTTCTAATGGATGCCACTTGTGCTACAATGTAAATACCTTAACCCTTAAGCACCCATTCGACCCGTTTTTGGCCGTTGGTTTTGGTTTTTCCCCTCTGTTTTTCTCGGATTTGAACCGATTAACCTGATTTTTGGAGGGTAGGATGCCAGCCACATGGCACTCAGGATTCCAACGCGCGATTAGGTTTTTTTTTTGGTTAGGGTTGCAATTTTTGGCTGCGCAAGAGGTGGGGTCTGCTTCTGCAACGATTTTGGCTTGCTCCCGTGTTTTCAGCGTCGTCTCTCTCCTTCCTGCGCTTTGTCTTGTGCTGTGATCTCGTCTGTTGTGGCGTTCGCGCGTGTTCCATACTTTGTTGCAGGTTGCCGTTGCAGATGCCTTGACAGGTTGCCGTTGGTGGTCTGCTCCGATTGCATCTTCCATTATCTCTTTCTCTTTCAGTTGAGGAAACTTGGAAATTGTGGCACCGCTACAGAAACTGAGCCATAGCTGTGAGAGAGGATGGGCCGGCTTTGCATTGATACTCAGGGTGCGCATTCAAAGCAATGTTCATTGTTTGATACCTGAGCTAGACTATGCGCAGTTAGGGCATCGTGTAGCTCATCTTTGTGTTTATCTTTGTGTGCATATGCAAATTGGTGGATGAAGGTTGAAGCTACATAGTATAAGATGGGTTCGGGTGTGTTGCCTCCCCCTGCACCTGCGCATTTGGAGACTCAAGCTGCATCGATTGCCAAGTGGGCACGCTCACTGGGCGCATCAACCGAGCAAGTCGAGCGGATTGTCGGGTGCATGAATGAGGACTACCTCTTCTGTTTGAAGAGACCTGCTCGTGTGCGTTGGCCTGGATTTCCACAGCCCTCCAACTTTCGTTACTTGTTTAGGCGCCATTGTGCAGAGATTTTGGGTTGGGTAGATCGCAAGGAGGAAGGAGACCCCCTTGGGTTCAGCGCAGAGGTCAACGACATTTTGAGGCTCGAGGTTTGGCCTGACTTCCAGACGTCTTCTGCCAGCCACGATGAGGCTCAAACAGCTGGCTAGGGAGAGAGGTAATCGTATTGAACCCTCTTTTGATTTCATGAGTGAGGAGATGGGCAATTCGACCTATTCCTTACGCAACTCTCAAAATCCGCTATGTGATCCTGCTGGTCACTCCCAAACTATGGAGGTCATAGGGATTTTGGGATCCACAGTGAAGGTGGCAATGGCTGAGCTGCACCTTCAGGATGTGGCATCGTCTAGCAATGCCAACGAATTTGGATATGACACTGTGGTAGACAAGACATGGGACATCCTGAATGGTACAAAAAATTATACTGTCTCTTTTTTTGGTGTCCTTGGTGTTCATGTGGTATCCTCACAGTCATGTGTTGTGTGTAATATTGATGATTCAATGTTGTGCACTATCCCTGAGCTCTTGGGGTTGGATTCTGAAGCTGAATTGCCTGAGGGGGAAGTAGATGATAGTGAATCAGATTCTGATTGTGACTATAATCCAGAAGATGATGACCTTGTTGACATCGACAATCCTGACTTGATGGACTACTGTGTTGACACGGGGAATCCAACGCGTGAGGTGGGATTATATGATTTGCCGCCCAATTGGGAGCAGTGGGGTCCTGCTGAGTTGTTTGGTGATGACATGTGGAACTCCTCTGCTACTGAATTGCCAGACATTACATGGTTAGGTGGGGATTCGGGTCCTCGTTTGCCTTTTGGAGATTCAGCAAATCCAGTTGATTTTTTCAATTTGTTTTGGCCATTGTCGGTCATGCGCCGAATTTGCAGCATGACCAACTTGTATGCCAGGACAGAAAACCAGAATGGAAACCTGAAAGGAGGTAGATGGTGGTACCCTATCACCATCCGTGAATTGAAGGCTTGGCTTGCTGTTCACATGCTCATGGGAATCAAAAAATTGCCTAGTACTAGATTGTATTGGAAAGCCAACAATGTCTTCTTCAATTGCCCTTCCATCATGCGCATTATGTCCCGCAACCGATGGGAGGCAATTCTGAGGTGCCTCCCACCTTGTTGACAACAAGGATGTATGCATTATTGACACTGACCCTGTTTTTGATAAGTTAGCTAAAACCAGGTGGTTGCTACATGCACTAAATGGTTTGTATGCCACCTACATGAGCCCTGAGCAGAATTTGACTGTGGATGAGCAAATGGTGAAGTACAAGGGCAAATATGCCCGAATCCAGCAATACCTAAGCAAGAAGCCTGTGCAGTGGGGTCTGAAGGTGTGGTGTTTGTGTGGTGCATGTTCCAAATATGTTCAGAAGTTAGAGGTTTACCTTGGGAAGGATGATGGGAATGATATGACCCATGGCAGTGGATATGGCGTGGTGACAAGGTTACTAGAAGGATTTGAGGGTAAGGGCCATATTGTAACGATGGATAATTTTTTCAGTAGCCCCATCCTGTTCTATGATTTGGCAGCAAAACAGATCTATGCTACTGGCACGGTAAAAACCTCCCGAGTGGGCTTTCCTACGTGCCTTGATTTGGGGAAGAAGGGTGAGAGAGGTAGGCTGGAATATCGTGTTCACATAAGTGACAAAGTAGCCGCTATTGCCTGGATGGATGCCAAGTTGGTGACCATGATTTCCACTGCCATTTCCCCTGTCGGTCCTGATTGCTTCATACAAAGATGGCACAAAGGGGCAAGACGTGATGTGCCTACCTCCCCTATTGTGGTTCATTACCAGCAGCATATGCGGGGAGTGGATGTTCAGGATCAGCTACGGGGTTACTACTCTATTCAGACCAGGGACCATAAATGGTGGCACCGCTTGTACTTTCATGGAGTTGACACTTCTTTGGTGAATGCTTACATATTGTACCTGGGTTTTATGAGGGGAAAGGGCCACATTCCTCTTAGCCACATGCTTTTCAATTTGGAGGTTGCAAAGGGACTAATTGTGGGGTGGGTTCCTCCCAGGAGAACAGTAATGTCAGGGGCAGATGTGCCCAACCCGGGGTCTGTGCATTTCTCCCTCAAGACTAGTAGGAGGAGGAAGTGTGTTCAGTGCGGTATGCGTCAAAGGTATTTTTGTCACGCGTGTGGAGATGTGTATATGTGCTTTGGACGATGCTTTGTCAAGAGCCATAGCCTTCTCTGATTATAGATACTTCTATGTTCGGTAATTGATATGGTTGATTTCTTACTGCACTGATGTGGAGACCTTTGATGCCAAAGAGGGGGTATCCTCCTTACGACACTTTTTCTATGTAGTGGTGTTCTGTCTTTTTCTAAGCAGTGGTGTGTTTGGGGGTTGGTTTGTTGTTGGTAGCCATGAAACGTTTGTACTGAGGATCCAGCCGTAGAGAGTCGCTTGACAGTCCAAGGAGAGGTATGATTTTGTGGTTGTGCAGTATTGGGGTTCACTGAGTCCTGATCTGAATGGTTTGTTTGCTACTCCAGCTTTTTGCCTTGGTGTTCATGTAGCTCCGAGGTCTTTGTTGCAACAATTTTGTGTTTCAATTAGGACTGAGTCCATTTTCTTTGTGTCTAGTATAATTATGTGGTAGTCCCCCAGTCAAGCGGGGGTGCGCACAAGGGTGGAGACTCCTTCCCTCCCTAGGGAGGAGTCTCCCCCCTTGTGTTCATGTGTGAGTTGCCAATTGGGGCAAGTTAGTGGGTTCAACTCCCACTCACACAATTCGGCGTGTAAATGTGGGTTCATCTCTAGTTTTTCTGAGTCTGATTTGATGCTAGTGTTGGCCACATGTTGGTCTTTCTTTGTGTGAGCTGCCAGTTGGGGCATGCCACTGGGTTCAATTCCCACTCACACATTTTGACCCCCCTTACTTTGACCAGGTGTAAATCAGAAAATATGAATCCATTTTTTGCATTCTATGGCTCATCAGAATGCTAATGTGCTGGACAACACTTGTAAGCAGGATGAGATCCTGCAGATTTCATCCCGTCAGTGAAAATTGCAAATTCCTCCAATTTCCCTTATTGTTTTGGGAGGGGCCCAAAAAATGGGCCCCACACTCAAGGGTGGCGTTTCTCGGATTTTCGCCTGATTGGCCTGCAAATTTACCGGTGTTTGGAAGGGGTAGGTATGAGCATAATGTCCGGTCAATTTTCCCAAAACTTTTTTTTCGCTGAGATATTCTCATTTTTCTGAGCTGGGGTCCACTTTTTTCAAAAAGTCAACATTGGGCACTGGGCGCTTAAGGGTTAAAAGAAACGCAGATTGCAAGTCTGCGCGATGGCAGCTGCTCCATCATTGCTCTCTGTACGAGTTCTATCTCTCTCTCTCTCCCTTGCACGGCACACAAGCTGCACGTTGGCATGCAGTGGATGGATGAGCGCTTCCGTAACGGACGAACATCTATTCATCTGCGTAGCATAACCCTAAAAAGTGACCGGCATTGAAAGGTCATAAATGGGGAAAGTAAGTTGCAGGTTCAAACCCCGCTCCTTGTCTGCGCAGAGGGAACAGAGCGATTAAGTGCGGCCCGATTCATACTGACACCACTAATGGGCCCCCGCCACCACCCCGTTTATGGGGTTTGTACGCTTTGGGACCTGGATTCAATGAGGGAAACTTCCGCCACGTCATGTTTTGTTTGCAGGCATTAATGGGCGACCCCGCCCAAGGGGTGGGGACAAAACCCAATTGGGACATGAATGACTGGTTTTATTATTTATTATTCCGGCCCAACGAGTCACGACCCCACCTCCCTCTCTCTGCATGGACAATTATTTATGTCCCCCCCATTTATGGGACCCCGATTGTGACGCCACATGGGAGCAGCACTTGATGGAACCCAAATTGGGACAGCCCCGGTGCCATGTCAGACATGTCGGCGGGAAACGGGCCCCGTCAGCACACTTGAGGTGCCCAAAATCCAGCATGGTTTCTAGTCTTTACTGCTCTTCAATATGCGCGGGTACGGTAATAATACTTTTAGGTCACCGAGAATATATTTGAGAATATTCATACTTTGATGAGACTGGATTGATACGCATCCGTCCATGCATCCAGTCATCGCTGCCAGGGAAACCGTCTGAACCCGGTCGCCAGGAAGGTGGGCAGTTAGTGAGTAGCTAGTGAGATCTGAACTGACTAGTGCATGAATCTGTGGAGGCAGTTCTGCATTGAAGGCTCTACCTACTAATCCGATTTTGTCTCACTAATCCGATCCTGTCGCACTCTGTTAGTGACTTGAGGGGGTGTATTAGTGACTAGATCCTGAGGAGGTGAACAACTAGGATCGTATTAACGTATTAACGCTGAAATCATTAAACCCAGGGTGGCGGTAACCGGAGGGGGCCGGTGGTAGCCGCCAGATGCCCGGCTGGTGCCGGTAGGAGCGTAACGACTAACGACTAACGACCTTCTGACTGATGATCCATCCCAAGCTTCATGAAATGCTCCTCTCCTTCTCTCCCTTTCCTTCTTCCTTATTCTTTAGATCTTTCTTCCTTATTAGCAGCAGTCGGTACTTACATGGAATCTGCCTATTGCTTGAGCATTGGTGAATCAAGCTCGGGCCAATTGACTTTATGGAGCTTTTTGACATCAATTTCTCGTGGGTTTTAGACTTCCTCTACCAGCTGGTGTCACTTTGACATGTTTATGGCGTGATCTGCAGCAGCAGTGACTCAAATGCCAAGGAGAACCAGCGGTTCAACCTCCACTTGAGTTCAGTAAATTATGAAACATCTGCTGATCACACCCACACCGGAGGTCTGGAGATCGTACACACATGTAAACACATTGGTGAGTAAAAGGAGCACTCGCGTTGTCTTTTGGCTCAGCTGTGTTTTATGGGTGGGTTCAATATCATATCCAGCCATCATGCTCGCTCATAACTGCGTTCGTTAACTAATAACATTTCGCCGGCATAGTATTTCCACCAAGCAATTTTGTCGCGATCAATAA
The DNA here is from genome assembly GCA_030704615.1 of Takakia lepidozioides. Lineage (NCBI taxonomy): Eukaryota > Viridiplantae > Streptophyta > Takakiopsida > Takakiales > Takakiaceae > Takakia > Takakia lepidozioides. The sequence continues at coordinate 60,965,244 of CM060733.1, forward strand.
CTCGGTTTCAAATGAAGAATCAAACCTGTTGTTTACTTCAGAGTCATTTGCTGAGCTGCCAGTATGGGTCGCGCCACTCCCACTAATATTCCATGCAATTTTCAGATCCACACTTGATGGTGGCAGTGGTAACTTAATTCCATGGCAAAACGAACCCAATTCCGTAGGACTGGAGTACTTACTGAAAATTGTAAAGAGTGAAAGCCATGCATAACTTACTGGGTTAGTCACTCCAAGTCCTGCCACCAGCTGACACTCCTTTTGTTCAGAAATAATAATTCCACCAATAGTCATGTTCCACCCCATCCAGTGCCAAGAGCAGTAAGAGCTCTTTAAGGAGGGTCTTAAACCCAGGGCAACGAGCCACCTGCATAGAGTACTAACTGCCTCTAAGCAGCCCCCATGGATTGAGTCTCAAGCATCTTTGGGCCCGTTGTTGGCTACCGTACTCTGAGATGGCAGACTGTCGATCACAGGCATTCAAGATGAAGTGGTTCAGCCCACGCTTGCAAACTGTATTGTATGGGAGTGTATAATTGGCCATCATTGGACACTTCAATCGTTCTACAATCAACCCCTCCAGCCTGTTTTGCATCCATCAACAAATACTTGGGCATTTCCACAAATGTTTAAAAAAAAAAAGGAAACCTGGGAGCGACAGCCCACAATTCAGGCCCTTGAGGAGGGGGAAAAATTAACCCCCTTTCAGATAAGCCATTAAGGCACACAGGTGGGAAACGTCACCACCAGACCAGCCGGTCACGAACAATCCACACACCAGGCAGGGCAGCGGGTTTGAACCCCGAACCACCAGGGCGACACACCGTGCACTTACCAGCTGAGCTACCAGCTGATGTGCACACATTTGGCTGGACGGCCTTGGGGCTCTCTGTTCTCAATTATTATAGACTAAAATTCAATCATTTATAATTTTCAACAATTTTCTTTCTTATTTCCTCAACTGGAAGTCCAAACTCCACCAGAACAAAACAAAGAAAACTCACAAATATATGCATAACGGGGCTGTCGCCCGGTGGAAGACATCCTGCGCGTGTCCCCGAAGGTCAACAGTTCAATACCCTATGGTACTGACTCTGTCTGCATTCTGGCTCTGGCTCGTGTTTGCTGTTTTCCCCCATCCTTGGGAAATAAAAACACGTATGGGTTTCACATGCTTTGCTAATTTCACAAATAATCATGAATCACATGTGTCTTCAATTAATCTTGTAAGAATTGCTTGGACTATGTTTTTATTGGCTCCTCTTTATTCTAAAGACAGGCCCCGCATGTATCAAAAATCCATGATGTGCCTTCTCCAGGTAACACATCCCTCGACATCTCTCTTATTTGAAAAATAAATGGATGAATTTTCAAGAGGTTTATTTTGGATGAAAGTACTTCCAACTACCTTATTCACAAGGAGGAGCCAAATGCCACTAGCCGCTTGGGACATATTTTCCCCTTTATTTAAATGGCTGTGTTTGGGTATGTTTGGGTATCAGTCATTGCAGTATGTGGGGATAGTATGGTGGGGGGCGGCTGTGTAACTGCCAGCAAGATGATATGCTAAGCAAGCCATCAGATCCCTTACAGCTCTCATCTCTAACAAGCGAAAACCACAACAAGTTCACGCATAAGGTCTAGGTTATAGGTGCTACGGCTCCTCTATCCCTATAGGCCCCCACTCCCAAAGGGGCAGAAGTGGCTCTTAGTTACGCCTGCTCTTGCCGGAGTCTTCTCTCTCTTTCATTTCTGTCTATAAAATATATTTAGTATTGTGCACAAGTTTTGTTTGAATTCTAATAATGATTGATTTTATTTTTATTTTTATAGATTTTTTTAAAAAAAGTATTTGCTTTATTTTTGAAATTTATCAGTATGTCATGCCTTCTGGCGGGCTTTTGTGGGTTTTAATTTTTTCTCACACAACTTGAAAGAAAATGATATTATTTCTCCAAAAACAAATATTACATGTATTAGTCTATCAAAAATACCTTTTAATTCTGTACAGGTGAATTTTCAAAATATTTCGGAATGTAATATATCAAGCCATTAAAAAACAAAATCTCAAAGTTCTAGATAAGTTAAAACTAAGTGAGTTCTTCCAAAGTCTGTACGAAATTGTTGGTATATTATTTATCTAATTGCAATATCAAAATCACTTGCGCAGATAAATCCTGAGGCATATCATTGTAAAGTTGGTCTGATACTCAACTGTAGATATTAGTTCAATGACATGTCAATATGAGATTAAAGAATGAAAATTAGAAATCAACAGCCGTTATCTTTTCACTTCCTTGACTCACAATATTTTACGACATCTCCACTATTGTAGCTTGATGTACCTATATGTAAGTCAAAGACTTAGTTAGATGTATTTTTATTATCACATTTCTAAGAGTTATAATACTAATTAAAATTATTGAAGGGAAAAAAATTCAAACCCTTAGTGTGCCCCAAGGCTGCCATAAGGCTCCAAAGGGCTTCCTCCCCTTTCTCCAATATATATATATATACTAATTACAAAATTATCCCACTACATTGATCACAAGTATCTTTCTAATCACTAATGTGATTCGACTGTTTTAACTTACCATTACACAACTTCCATGTTAGTTTCAAATAATATATTTGAACACTCAAACTTATTGTACTAATTAGCCACCAAGTTGATAAGTTGGTATATGAAGAAGCGTTCGATTTTCTTTCCATTGTTTCTTATTTTCTCTAGATCAAAATCAAATAAAAAAATGGCATGAAGAATTGTTGTAAGATGTTTATTGAAGTCATAGAAGCTTATATTAAAGAGTAAGATTTTAAGATACTTCAACAATCCACCAAGGAACAAGTGACACCATCAGCCCGGATGATTTGAGTGCGTGTTATGAAACACATCAATGAATCACATAGGATGATGGTGTGAAATCGTCATGGACGGATTATGCGAATATCTTGAGTTCCCTCGGTGTAACTGACATGAAGTAACTCACTATGCCTGCATAATCCTCACAGCTTCAAATGACAACATCTTCGTTGTTGATTACATGAGCATAAAAAAAACATTACTCCGACCAATGACAAATGGCACTGCTGAGGTAATATAACAGTAAGGCAGTCGGCTAGAGAACCAGGACGATGATGAAGTCCGCTTTTCAAACCACGCGTGATCGCGCGACAGATCTCTGCATGCACCACCATTGAAAACCACAACGAACAGAGTGCATCCCGATTTCAATGAACCACGATGGTGCTGTCAGTTCGTCAAGGAAGGAATTTGAAAGCCACCAAAATTACTTCAATCCATTTGAAGAGAGGTTTTCACAATCCGCCCAATCGTAAAATTTCTTCTCTTTAAATATTATGAAATAATTTTGGAAGTCTCGACAGTGCGTTTTGCACCACCTGACAGCATCTTTGGTCGGATTTAGTATACAACAAACTCCTCCAGTTTTCAAAGCCATTTATAGCAGGGTTGCGCTGCGACAAACTGGCCATGTGGCAATTTTGTATTTTTGCTTCATACTCGTCTTTTAGAAGACGTGACAACGGCGCATAGCTGGAGGCACATAGATTTCGGAAGTCAGTTTATTAGGGTGAGTTTTGAGCTACGAAAACACTTTACTGATCTTTTGAGTCCCCACCACCCACCCAGACCTTCTTCCGTGGAGTCTGTTTTGGTGTGATAGCTGCATTCCCCTGAGTTCATGACAGATTCTGATATACTAGAAATTTGTTGAGCATTGATTTTGTGATGATGCTTTTCTTTGAAGTGCCAAATATCTCCTGTTCCACCCAAAAACCCAATAATAATATTAAGATGAAGCTCATTATTGATTTAGGTGTAGATGGTAACAGCGCATTGTTAGAGATTTGAGGTATAGTTTCTAATAGTGACCCAACCTATGTATTAGATTAGGACGTGGCAACATCACAGTTGGAGGAGATATGTGGGAACACAGTATTGGCGCAGTCACTTCTCAGACAGGAATGCGATCACTATAGGCCCCACGAGATCTTCTCGCCAAAATCCAATGACTCCACTTGAGTGATTCTTCCTTCCTTGCCTCGAAAAGGTCGAGTTAGTGGATGGTGCTTTCAAATGTTTGTGAACAACGATCTTAAAATTCAGCAAAAATTGAGTACTAGAATATTTTAGTGTTTGACAATTTGGCCCATAATATATGAAAATTGCATACAAGCTATTGCCCACTTTATCATTAACATGTAAAGGCCAACCCAACCCATGTATTGGGTTAGGTAGCAGCCTTGAGGCTACATGAAGTAGTTGGAGAAATGAAAGTGGCTAAATCTATCCTTACCAAGGACTAATGCTTGATTCGATTGCGATAGTTGGAACAATTTGCAATCCCCTGGGATCACATGATAATCTCAATAGTGATTTGTGTAGTTTTGAGCATCTGCGATTGCAAAATAAATAAAATATTGGTAAACACCACAGATCTCACAAATATTTTATACCTCGAACAATGATCGCATATATTCGCGGTTTGAAAAAAGTTATAAAATCAGTTCTTGCAAAGACAAAATTAATCTAAAATTAGAGTTTTTATTTTTATTTTTATTTATTGTAGTGAACACACACAAGAGAAGGAGAGAGAAGAATGAGATGAAAACTTGTCAGTTTGCTCATCATTCAAATTTTATCTATAATATTTTTGCGTTGCAAAGGGAAAAATCGAGCAGATATGACTTAATTACAAATTGAATTAAGGATGTTGAAATGAAAAGTTTGAACAAATGTGAAGATCAAAACTGTATTGATTGAACAAAATTGCAATGATTTCGAAATATCTTCAATACAGTTGTTTGAAGTCATGCTCCCTTCTTGCATAATCCGATCTCCAACAATTGACAGTAACCTCGTGGTGTATTTTTTGGTTTCTATATCCTTCGTTTAGAGATTCATTATTCTTTTGAGGAACACCAACGATTAACATCGCGCGATCACGCGTGTTTTTCTAAGAGCTGACCTGTTCTGATGTCCATCATTACACACCAAAATGGTGTTATGAGGAGGCAGAATGTTAGCAATTGAACGTCAATCTCAAGCGTCATTCTCGTCGTTTTCATGTGGATGGGAAAACAAAGAAGGAACACCGTCACAAACAATCTGTGCAAACAATTTCAACAATCATATGTACTTCAAAGTGTTTGATACTGCCTATGTTCATGTAGCTGATTTCTATATGAGTCTTTTTGCTATTCCCATGCCAACAACATCAGGTCCACTGAGACTGCCATATTCCGAATTCGGTATCAGGCACCACCTACATGAAACCATCAGCTAAGAATGAAATCTCCAGTTCATTCAATCCCAGTCCGGAGAAATATCTCAAGCTGCTGGCCGACTACTTGTGGGTTAGGGTGTTTCTTTGGAGTCGCATACAATGAATCGAAGATCTAGTTCTAAGTTGACATGCAGCTGATAGTTTTATATTGGTCATTGATGGTGGGCCGTTGCTGATACGAGAGTCTAAATATGATAGTCTCTGGGGACCTGATACTGTTCGCATGAGAATAGCAAAACGACTATTATACAATTCAACTACATGAACAACAATAGCATCAAACACCTTGTAGTAAATATGATTGTTGACATTGTTTGTGACAGCTCCAATCAGTTAGTTGGTGGTTATTCAGTTGGAGATTATTTAGTTGGAGAACAGTTTACGAGTGTTTTACAGTAAATCGTCAGAAGTACCACAGCCCGTCACAGATGAACCTCGACTGGTCACCCGACACTATTTCCTTGAAAATTTCGCAAAAAACGTTACTCTCTCTATCAACGTACTCGCCACCGAGCCACTCTCCAGAAACATACGAGCCGCATACTTACTCCCCAATTGGATACTTTCAGCATCTTACTCCAGGGTCGGTTACTTGGACAGTATGTTTTGAAGAGCATATGAGTAATTCATCATCTTCGCGGTTCACTCAAAGTCTGCAAGGCCACCAATTCTTGGAGAAGTACAGCTGAACTTCGGGCGTACAAGACATTGTTGGTTGGCGTAATATTGGAGGATATTTTTTGTGGGGTCATCACCATATCCACAATACCCGAGACAGCATTTCAAGGACTTCTTCCATCTTCTGCTGACAAAAACCTTCGGAACAACGGAAGAATAAAGATTTGAAAATGGTCCCTCCAACCTTGTCAAAATATCGTGATTTTGATAAATGGCTTTCCTCAAAATATTTTCACCATATGTACGTCGGCCGACATCGTCTTGTGTTACCAGAGTTCAGCCCTCATTCTAGAAGTTAATACTCTCATTGACATGGTTTACGTTACTTGTATTAGTCCATGCCGCATGACGAGACTTACTCAAATTGACATGGTTCTAAAATAAAACCTGGTTGTTTATGATCAATATCTCCCCATTGTCATTCATTTCATGCCATGGTATTGTGTCATTGTGCCATGTTTTGTTCACATATTTGATTGATTTGTCTTGTACGTTACATAGTAACGACCTTCACAAGCTCAGTCTAGGCAGGTTGCTCTCATGGGCTGTAATCTGGTTGTCAATGTAAGTTGGCCGCAGTTCACACAGAAATATGTGCTTATTGGGGGATTACTGGCGAAATCAGTTGTATGTGTGCATCAGTTGAAAGAATCATAACTACCAGTGCTGTTTTACACAAAGACTAACATCGACACCCAGGAAGCAAAATATTTTGGTTCAACCTCAAAACATTGCGTGCATCATCCCGGATATCATCCATTTTGTCTCGTTTATTTATTTATTTATTAATGTAAGGGAAACACCTGGGAACGACAGCTCACAAATCAGGGTCCTTAATAGTGAGAGGAGAAAAAAACCTCTTTCACAGTAACCCCGCCATGTGGCGTTGGAATGGGACACCACCCAGGAACATACCACACCCGTCACTAGCAAGATTTGACCCCAGAATCATCTGGGTGGCACTCAGTGCACTTCACCAACTGAGCTACTGACTGTTGGTATCTCATTCAACTCTTACTAAACGTCGAGTGAACAGTAGAACTTGCTTTATGAGCCAAATAAAAACTGTTTTTTCTCCTGAAGTTTATACATAATGTTTATTTATTGCTCATATTATACATTAATAGACAAATAATTATTTATATCTTTATATTTATAATTAAAATGATCCATTTAAATTCATTTAAATGATTTAAAAAATACATATTCAGGTATTTCTCCTTATTCCTGGACCGAACTTTAGTCCAGATTTACTTAAAATTATGTTAAATATCCTAAACCACAGCCATCGTGTCTCTATATCATGTAGTAGCAGGTCGCTGATCATAACCAACCCGAAAAAAAAAATCCAATGTTGTTTTATGTAACACCAAAAAGATCCTTAAGCCTTCATTAAAACAGTATGTATAGGGCCTTCTGTGTAAGAGGAACGAGTGTCTCTTCAAGAAACGCCCTTGTACAAGTTAGAGCATGAACGCATCCAAACTGAGAGGCTCGAAAAAAACATCGGGGAAGACTGTCTACACTGGGCACAAAGCTGTACCCCTCGACCATCTTAATCTAGGTGCCGTGATATGCTTCTCGTTAGAGAATGTCAACAATTTTGAATGCAAATGTCGAACCCGTATCTCGCGTTTCTACAGAATCGTCTGTAACTTTTTCTTTACAAGTAACGCTTACCAAGCCGGCAAACAAGGACTAGTGAGTGAACTTTTTCCCACTCTCAATGAAAGACTTCTCAGTCAGATCGTCGCTGTCATACTCCTCCTCCTCAATAATAGCCCCATCCTCTTTTGTAGCGCTTCTCCTCCCTAAGCGACATGCTGACGTTTTAGAAGCTCGATTTGATCAGGAGGGCGAATATAGATGTTATTGACCTCCGTATGACGACTTGCACGGCGTACCTCTTTGACAAGTGCAAACCCAGGTCTGCTCAAATGTATCAGTTCCCATTTTTCTTAATCACAAGCACCCTGAGAACGTGTGTAAAATTCATATCATCAGGAAACGCAAATAAATATTCTGGCGATCTGGAATGAGCACCTCCATAGTCTGAAATGGCTTCTTCGGGAAATTGATACAGGGTACGGAACGGTGGACGCGTGTAGGATGGCTTATACTCAACAATATGACAGCGATATAGGTAGATCGATCGTAGTGAAGAACGAGAGCAGCATGCCTTCAGACATTGATCACGTCAGTGCTCGACGACACTGCGTCTTTGGTGTGCCAATCACCGGACACAGGCACAGGTTTCACCGGAGAATGATCGTTTAACAATCCGGGAACAATATGCCAACCATGTAAAGATTGTGAACCTCGATTTGAAAAGAGCTGGCCATGACACGAAGAATAAACCCAATACAAAGAGTTACAGTAGATGGTCACAAGCGCTAGAATCTTGGTGAAATTCAAGACAAGCATGATAACATGGGATCCCTTTATAGGTAGAAAATGTGAAGTATCAATACATGAAGCGAGGCGATTTGTTTGTTTGTTTTGTAGCGTTGAGATGTCCCAAACCGCGGGGCCCTAGCCCTGGTGCTTGGTACCGTTGAAAAGCCCTTGATGAAAGGGGTGCACCGGCTTGGTCTCATGATTTTTCAGGGAACCTACGCCATGAGCCTGCTCACGTAAGCCTATGTGCCCAGGCTCACGTTTGACCTAAGGTAGAAACACCTCAAATAGAGCACATCCCAAAACGGACCCCTATAACACATAAAACTAACCATATGCGATCTCTAAAAGGTGCTTGGATCACAAGTGGTCCAGATTAGGTCATGTGGTGGACTAAAATGGAACTGCAATGAACCCTTTTAACTCATACATGATCATGATGACACCACTTAATGGACAAATTAATAACCACCAGCACGCACTTTGAGAGAAGTATCAAGTCATGAATGAGTCGAGACAGGAAGAATGAATCCAAACATGCAGGAGAGGGGATCACATTCCGTGATCAATGATCCCGATTGAGTTTCATCTAGATCAACGATCCAGAATTGAGTTTCATCTAGATGGACCTTGAGCTCAACTTTCTTTAAGGTGGGAGGTTACTTTAAGATTAGTAAATGGTTATGTTAGTTGAATGATATGGTCCATGTTACTATGTTGTTTAATCAGTAAAGTGAAAGAGGACGCATACTTTTTGGGCACCTTTGGCTCCAGACATAGTGCACTTGCTCTTCAAAAGAGTACCCCCTACTGGTCCATTCAAGGATTATTCTACGATTTCACATTGAATATTCACCAATATTACAAAATAGTTTGGATTTTATTTATTTATTTATTTCTTTGTGCCCACATTAGAAAAATATATACGACGATACTGCACACCCAAAACTGCACATATTTCTTAAATGATCCATTTTAGTGGTCATGAGCGCAAAGTTGTGCAGTATTAGAACTGGGACCTATATCCGAGGATAAATGCAGACCTATTCCCACGAAAATACCAACTGTGCCACTTGGAAAATTGGTATCGTAATGGTGCATTCATTATGTGCATGTAATCAGGTGTGAGGACTTATATGGGTGTCAACGACCACATAATTCCTAGACCTCACAAAACAATATGTTGGAGTATGTTTTTGCAGTATATATATATATATTTTTTCAAAATAATTTTGAATTTTTTACCTTTTATTGTGTCACTAGAGGACTTGCGGGAGGTCCATGAATTATGTGGGCGTCAACTTAACACCCACATAAGTCATCACATTTTTTTTCTTGAAAATTTTGGTTTTGGTTTTGATTTCGGTTTCGGTTTTTTTTTTTTTTTTTTTTTTTTCACTGGTCATTGGAGGGCTTGCGGGAGGTCCATGAATTATGTGGGCGTCAATGCTCTGGCCGATGCGCTCATTCAATCGTGGGATAAGTATTGGCACGAAAATGCACGAAAATAGGCGATATATCCACGGTTATGGGGCCACTTCCTAGGCTCACGTGAGCTCATGAGTAGGCTCACGAATTAGCATTCCTCATGATTTTTGGACTTGCGGTGTGGGAGATGTGGAATTTCAAGTACTTTTGGTAGCTGAAAATTCGTGAAAAATAGCAAAGTGGGCTTTCCTGGACAATGATTGGAGCCTCGACAAGAGATATATCAATAATGACTGGATATATTACTACTCAATAAATTCATGGAAAACTATAAATCGGGCCTTGACATGGGAGACGTACTTGGATACATAGGAGATTGGATACATAGGAGATTGCACTTGGGCTTAGATGGGCCTCGACATAAGAGACGCACTAGGATATATAGGAAATTCCACTTGGTCTTAGTTCTCAATTCTTCACACGTGGCCCAACGGTACAAGCTACCCTAGAGGTCGCACTTGGGCCTCGACATAGGAGGCGCACTTAGATACATAAGAGATTGCACTTGGGCTTAGATAACAATGGCATTTGGGCCAACGGCACATGCTACCCTAGTTTGAATAACATCACACATTTTAATGTCAAGTAAAAAATATTTTTGGCTTAGTAAAAGAGTGCACTTTGTATGTTCCATCAATATTCTATTAGTGTTTAGTTATACAAATGTGGATGCCATCGTATAAGAGTAGAATCTGAATTCTAAACATGTGCGTAAGCTTGCTTCGGTGAAGGACTTGTCACTTTGATAGATTATTCCAAAATATTTGAAGAATAATGCTATAATATGACATTAAGACGTGCAGTCATGAGACGACTTCCGACGTGACGCCAACGAGTTTAGTCCCTAGATAATCATTTTGTGCAACATTGCTAAAGATGGTGATGAAGCATGGTTGTTTTGGGTCATTTTTTTTCATCTTCAAACTCTTTTAGACAAGTTTTCAATATTTAGAACTATGTTGAATTTTATCTTCATGTAAATCAAATAACATATGGGAATAAGAAAAAATTTATAATTTGTAAACTTGACAAAACTTCATTACTAATGTTCCTGCAATAGCTTTGATCTTCTCATCCAGCGCTTTTGTGAGTTTCAGATCATGAATCCTCAACACATCATACAAAGGGCTCGTTCTTGCTTTAAATTCGAGCAAAAAACTACTAATGCTTCAGCAACAACTTTGATCTCCTCATCCGTTTTTGCTAGTTTCAGATCGTGAATCCTCAACATATCATACAAAAGGCTTGTTCTGGCCTTTAAATCGGAACAAAAATGCTTACCGAATGAGTCATTAAAGCAGAATGCTTCCCTATTACAACGTCCACTTGAGGAGCTCCCAAAGACACCTTTGGAAATTGAAGGTGACAACATTCCAGAGTTTGGGATGGTTTGATGGAAGCGGTTTGAAAGAGAAGTAATTGGGTTCAATGATGAGAAGGGGAACGCCAAAAAATGCATGAAGTTGAAACTTGTAGAAAGCCCTGCGCCCCCATGTTGTATATTAATTGAAAGTCAAGTTGAAAGAGCTTGTGAAGTATAATTTTACTACACAATGGGAAGACAAACAGTTTAGAAAGTGCTTGAGGACTTTCCTTGCAGATATAGTGGTGTACTTTCATGCAATGGGAAGTGGTACTACAGGAGGGGGATATGAATATCATGAAGATAGGGCAGTTGCAGGATTGGGTGGATTAAAAGCGGCCAATGTTGAGTCCACTGGAAGTCCATGGATTTTTTTTTTTTTGAGTCTATTGCTTTAAGTTTATTTTTTTAAAGATAGATAGTAGTATACATAACATTTTTAGTAAAGAGTCCCTCCTCAAATATTGAAAATATTCTTTACTAGATATTTTAATCTTTAATTTGAAAAAACATTTAGACGTCTAAATCTAGAGTTTACAACCACTTGTCCATATACCACCTAGTACCTCTAGATTATAGGTTTGTATGCATTTTTAGTAAAAGACGACACCTCAAAAACCCAAAACATAAGATGCTATGGACTAGAGCAAATCAACCTGTTTTTATGTACAAAATAGTCCGTAGTTCTCAATTCCTAAGATAACTAGTCCATATAAAAGTGGATTTGGGTTGGATTTAAAAATGGCACCCCTAGTGTGTTTTCCTTTGTGCCAGTGTATGAGTGTACATGATGTTTTTTCAGTCCATAAGATTTTATGTGTAACATCTGCACTCCACAGTAATCAACTTTAAAAGTCCATGGCTCTCTGGTACATGATTGTTTTTGCAATCTAACAATTGGTACACATACCTATTGTAGTTAAAAACCCTAGTATACCATATAAATTTAGATAAAATATTGAGTTGTTGGACAAATATAGGTAAAACCATGGAGGGAGGTCACTGTAGAAACTGCCGTGTTACACAAAAACTGAGACACCCAATCCTGCAAATACCCGGTGACCCATTTGTGCCTCTCCAATGATTAAAAAAAGAGCAATATGCTTTCACGTATGAATATGTTGGTGGTTGTGCTTTTATTTGCATGACCGGGATTTTTGAATCTGTTGTAGGTTAATTAATTGGGCATGGGCCTGGATTAGTCAATTTAATGGACGATGAAGTTACCCAAGGAGAAGAAAAAACAATGGTTTTTAATTTTGTTCCATAGCATTGCTTCTTGTATTAATTTGTAGGTTGGGCTATGTATGGTGCAGGCTACATCCGGATATTGTCTCGGATTACGATCCAAAGTTTACTAATAAGTTTTGGAGACTGCTTTGGAAGAAGATGGGGACAAGGGTTAAGAGAAGCACGACCTTCCGACCTACGACGGACGGCCAAACGGAGAAAGTAATTTCCGTGTTGAAGCAGGTCTTGCAGAATTATGTTTTGTCGACGGAGCAAACAGACTGGGTAGATCACTTGGATATGACAGAGTTCTGTTATAATAACGCAAAACACTTCGCAATGGGGGGCTTCGCCTTTCCAAGTGGTCTAACTTATGAGAAAACATCTTTGGTGCCTACGACTTGGGCCGCCCAAGCGACAAATGATGAGGCCGAAGGGGAGAGTGCAAAGGTTCCAACGGCAATGGCGGTGTTGGAGGAACACAAGTGTTTGTTAGAGCTTGCAAAGTCTAACATCGCAAAAGCAAGAAAGTTCTATGAATTGCAAAGGTAGGGATGGTAGATTAGAAGGTTGCGTGGAAAACCACTTTTTGGTTACATGAGCCTTGGGTTCACAATTCAGTATAACATGATCTCAGAATGATGAGCTACAGCTCAAATTGACAATTAAAGAGCTAAAACCTCATTCCGTCGCATATAGGCTTGGAGTACCTAGGTGGAATCGCAACATCTAAAATGTTGAGAAGATCAAAATTGTAGTGATTGAACCGAATTATCGCAAAGATTCCGAACTGCCTCAGCACAACAAATTTAGCAAGAAAACTTCTATGTCTTCAATAAAATTCTCACCACAAAGTTTTAGGCCTATTGGTGTTTTTTTTTTTGCTAATTGAATGATCTAGAGAAAACAAAAGACAATGGAAAGAAAATTGAATGTTTCATTGGCTTTTTATGTACCTTGTCAATGACCTATAACCCACGCATGATAATGACATACTGAGTCCTCATTGTAGAAAATTAACTATGATGGTTTGGTTAGAGTATATTAATGTATGATCAGTTCATGTTCATAGATGCTTAGTGGCAAATTAGTATAATAAGTTCAAGTATTCAAATCCATTATTTGAAACTAACATGGAAGTTGTGTAGTGGAAAACTATTAAATTTGAATCACACTAATGATTAAAACTATTCTTGTGATAAATGTTCTGTAGTTGTTTTTGTAGTTCGTATTACAACTATTGAAAATGTGACAATCAACATATATCTAATTGAACCTTTGAATATGTAGGTATATAGTTGCAAATATAGTTGAGATGTCATATATTGTCAATTAACTCGGAAAAGCTTGTTAGGTAATTTCTAATCAAAATGCATTTGCAGACACACAGAAACATGTTTCATCTTCAAATTGCTTCGTCCAAATCACAAATGACCAACTTATAAGGTAATTTTTAATCGAAATGAACCTATAGACACACATAAACATGTTCAATCTTCAAATTGTTTGTTCAAATCACAAAGGGACCAACTGTCACCAAATGACCACTCATTGCCACACAAAGGATAAAGATGAAACATAAGTGCAGCACAACATGACCGACACATAAATATATGTGCATATAGAAAAATATCAGTGACAACTATGAAGAGATTGAGAGTGGGAGGGTGAATTGAACACTTTATTCTTTTCTTTATTGGCTACTCCTGTTCAAATTCCAAATTAGATTAGAATCTCTCCTCGTTGGGTTCATTTTGGTCGGAAATTTGGGAGTGAAATTGTATTTGGTTATTGAAAGGCGCGGCCCTTTGCGAAGGTCGTGCAGAAGTCAGTGAGGAAGGCAACCAAGGTGCTTGCCCTTCACCCTGGGTTATTTTTTTCTGGTGCACAAGGATAAATTGTTGATGCCGTCGCCACCCATTTGTGTGGAGTCTTCGTAGTAGTTTATGGAGTTGCTCTGAATGCCTCTACAGAGTTTCGGTCTATATAGGGCCCTGACCTTCTTCAACTTGCTCGATAAGCAATTGATCAGTCTCACTCAAGGTTTGAATTTGGTCTTGTTTTTCTTATTTGCTAGCAAGTTGAACGCCGCGAAAGGTGAAGGGGTATGATATAAGAACAAACCCAAGCTTCTATTTTTCATAACTATTACCGTGCTTCATGCGGTAATTGATGGGAAATCACCGACGTGTAGTTTGGGGCTATACGTGCAAGCCGACGTGCAATTTGTGCTATACTTTATTTTTCTAACAAGGTTGTGCAATTTCGAAAGCGATCTAGAGACTTCTAGAGTTGGTGTCGTATTTATCGGAGATTTTTAATTTTGCAGCCAAATCATCCAAATTGATTGAAGTCACTTTTCAACAGGATAGGGTTTCTAGTTAATCGATCCTCATGCTGTAAAGACCATAGGTGTAGACTGGTTGCTTTGGACACTGATGCTTTGCATAGTGACATATTGGAATTACTTGCTTGCGGGTGGACCTTTAGTGGCAGTGCAGAAGTCACCTGTATTTTATGCGGACTATGGGTGGGGCAAAGATACAGCTTCAGGAAGTACAAGAGGGAGGCTAACCTATCCAATAAAGCAGCTATGAGTCTTCTAAGCTTGGAAAACTTGGAAACCCTAAATACCTTTGGCAACTCATTCTCTCTTAAAATGGAAGATGGGTCAAGAAATACATGGTGAAGTAAAGATGAAGTGATATCTGCTGTAAGCTCACTCAGGCTGTCGCGCACCTCACTTCGGTAAGCTCCCCTTCAAGTCATAGTTACTCGCTTGATGCGTGCGCCTAACTCCCAAACTGGCCGCCAGCCAACTTGGAGCTTCGGCTGCTCACCGGGGCATAACGGTCCCCCTTTACTCCTCCACTAGACCCTCTCCCAATTTGGGCCTAGTGGAAATTTCCTTTAGTCAATGGCAGTCTGGAGTAGCTCCCCACACCTTGGTCGCTTTCCGGCTCGCACGCTTACTCACTAGTTTTTGGACACCAACGGGCTTGCACCGTTCTCGGGGTTACTACTCCCCTATATATACTTCTGTGACTGTCCGCGGGGGTTTCACAAACAACACCACCATTTTATGGCGAACCACCACGAAAACCCTCGATTCCCGGTGATGAGTCGCGGTGAGTCTTGGCCCACCCACCACGGTCCCTTGGACCGTGATGAGTCCCAAGACTCCCCACGACTCCCACCACAAGGTCCTTGCCCCCATGGTGAGTCCTATGCCACCCCCACTAAGTCTCACTAAGCTACCACCACCCCTTGTGGAGCCACCCCCACCGCAACCCGGTGTGCGGGGCTACCTAGTGAGTCCCTCCGCCTCCTCGAGTGCTTCAGCCCCCCGTACCTATTGCTGCCACCACCCCCACCACAGGGGCAGCCCCTCTGCGACCCGACCCCCTGCCCTCAAGGCAAAGGGCCGCGACACAGACTGCTGCCAGTAAGTCTTCGCGCACAGCCTCAAATGAGAGGAATAAGTGACACCCTAATGGGTGAATGTAGCTAAGGAACCTACACTAGACCTGCTTATTCACCAGAAAAGCATGTTAAGTAAGCATACCCTAAGCAACAAGTAAGCATACATGGAGATGGAGCATGTGTGGATGGCCGAAAGGTATACATCCATCCTGGAGTGAGCAGATCGGTGTCAGTAAGCACGACTTAGGTGAAGGCATCTGCAAGCTCCCTTGGCAAGTTGACTCCTCAAAGTGAAAATCCGTGCACCACTATTGACATGCATTTTCCTAGTAGTAAAAATGCACCATTCAAGAATCGAAAGGTTCCACTCTTGCTGATATCCTGTGAAATGTAGATTCTACAACCCCCCGGGTCCACATGTCCACTCTTTGACATGCCTTCCGTCATGCATCCATTAATACAATCTGCTGTCTCCAACCGTCTATTAATTTTCAATTTTGCTGGCATCTTGACACATAATCTGAGACACTATTTGGAGTCAATCTGCAAATTTAGGAAGTGCTTCATGTTGTTGCGCCACTGTAGCCATTCGTGCCGTTTCATATTTCCTGTGACAAAGATACCGGGTAACAAAGTGAAACAATATTAAATGCAAGAGAAAAACATATAATTTTGTAGTTCTTCTCCCACCATGTCTGAGAGGCTGGGCTGGTTGTGAATAATGTAATCGTGCACAACCTCCCGCAGATCAACACTCAATTTTCTGTCCACACCAGCTCCTTCCAGTACTTGCCCGGCCACTGTTTCTTCCTCCTCCGCCTCCTAACCTCTGCTGCGGGTTGCCTCAAAGCCCGCCATGTACCAAGTACAGAACCCCAACGCCTCATCAAACATGTACCCCTCTGCCATGCTGCCCTCTGACTTTGCCATATTGCGGACATATCCCTTGAAGAATTTCAATATAGCTCTCTCCATTGGGTACATCCATCGAGTACCAACAGGTCCACACGGATCTAACTCATCCACTAAGTGGATAAACAGATTGATCATAACATCAAAGAAATTGGGTGGAAACTCGTTTTTCAAGGAGGCAAATGGTGATTGCAACTTCCTGCTTCAATTCCTCGTGCTCTGCTGGATCAACAACCTTCTTAATCAACTTTTTCATGAACTAATATCTACATGTGAATATCATACTAACCTTACCATGCTGAACATATCTTAGTGAGATGAAATATGCTTTGCACAATTGAACGACGTGTATATTTTGCTTGACAAACCAATAATTACTTGAGCAATGATACTGTAAATCCAATACTTCACATGTACAATTAACATTGAAAAAAGATGCAAATTTATGGCAACTTTCCAAATTGGAACATGGGTTGAGATATGAAGTTCTATCAGATTACAAAATAGATGCATAAGATTAACGATTTGCCAACTATGTTGCCATGTCAATGAGCTCAAAGATACAATGGAACCATCTCAATATTTAACATTTGTTTGCAAACTACTAACAATTGCAACCAAGAACTTTATGAAAATTTGAACACACATTGGTTTGGGTGCCGACCTTCTTTACAACTTAAGAAAAGTTGCGAGCAATCGTCCTCAATCTTAAACATCACTTGCATGAACTCATCCTTTCAAATTCCCTCCAATTTACTCTACCTATTTTCTTAATATGCTCCAACTTGACTATCACTTTTTGAAAAAATCATGGTGGCATATGGATTAGCTCTCGTTGTGACCATTCCACTCTTCTGCTGATTGTACTGCCACCATTGATTGCGCCGCTAGGCAAAGATGAGCATAAGTTCCATTTCACTAACTAATTTTCGGATACTACTCGAAAATTGATTGCGAAGATTGATTGCGAAGCCAATAACAGGGAATGCCAATAACAATGGTGATAATTACATGAATATTAGAAGTTTTCTCCTTGCAAATAATGTTATGTGACTTATTGAATGAATCTTCTTCATGGTTATTACTACTATTGAGGTTTGAATTTTTTCAAAAATGGGAGATACACTATTTAGAATGATATCCAAGTTTCCAACTATGGAACCATTTGGGTTCGTCCCTCGCCGCAAGGTGTGTATGCTTTATGGCCCTTTGGGCTTTTCTTTTTTCCCCATCAATAAAAATATTGGGGTTCGCTCCCTTTATTTAGAAAAAAAAAACCCAAGATCATAATAACGTTATCGTACATGCAAATTACTTCTACTCTGAAAAAATGAGGGGTCACATTCGGTGTAAGTCATGATTTTCAGTTTTCGTAGTTTTCCAGTTTGTGCAACTTTGTCCCTTGGAAATATTGTGCTTTCAGAGGGGCCTTCTTTAAAAATAAATAAGTGAATAAATAAATAAAACATAGCTTTTGACTAATGAAGGTCATTGAAATTGTCTGGACGTTGTGTTGGAGACTGTCAAGCTCATATGGCACCATGTTACCAGACAAATATGTCATGACAGTCTACTAATCAACTGACTAATCTGCACTTATGTGGTCTTGTTGTTCCACACATACATTGGTGTTACCAGAGCAGCAGAGTCTACTAATGAGCTGTCTAATCTTGGGCTGATTATGTTTGTGTGGGACTCTTGTTGGCTTTAGCTACCCCATCTGATCAGTGATAAGTGTGTCCACAGTGTTTTGAATCAGCTTGCTGTCAGAGGATCTTTCTCTTGTGGGCAATTGGGAGGAAACTTGCAAGTGAAGCGATCCGGATGATGAAGAGACCGCAATGATTCAACAAACAGCAAGACAGGACCGCAGTGAGCATGAGTTTCTAGGAGAGATGCACCCCACATGGCCATTTTTAGTTTTGAAGAACGAAAACAAAGGATTGGAGCACTGAACAACGTCGATTCTGATTGGAAGTCACTATAGACTACCGACGGATGGGAAAAACTTGGAGAAGCTCTTGCTCCTTTACTCTTAGAAAGGATTTCCTCAAGTGAGCAAAAATGAAAAGATGTCTACAGGTCTTGACTGCATTCACCAACTCAAATGCGAATCCGGGATCAGCTCTCTTGCTCCTTTACTCTTATAAAGGATTTCCTCAAGTGAGCAAAAATGAAAAGAGGTCTACCTTTAGAGCAGTGATCAGGTGAAATGTATGACTGCATTCACCAATTCAAATGCGAATCCGGGATCAGTTGAATGAGTCTGTTGACAGGGGGCACAGAATGGTATTTCCTGGGCAGGCGAAGAGCCACAGCATTAAAGAGAGCATTGAAGAGGCATTGAATAGAGAGCAGGCAGCAGCTATTATTGGCTGGGTGGGGCACGCCAAGAATGCCTGGCCGAGGGTGAAAAGCAAGCAAAGCGCAAAAGGATAAAGTAGAGGCCAAGTTTGGCGCTTCTTCTACTAGTTTTCTTTTGTATGGGTGCAACTCCCGCTATGAATGCCTGGGATGCTTTCGACCTTGCTTTAGACCTTGCTCCTTCCTCTTTTGGATTTGCGAGACTCTTTCTTCCTTCTCGGTACTGTTTTGTTTGCTCGCTTATTTCGGAAGACAGGTTCCCTATTGCCTTTTGCTTGCTTTCTAAGAATCCTTTTGGGTTCTCAGAAACATACCTCCATTTGTACTCATCCTTCAGCGACTTCTAGTTACAAGAAATGGGGTTGGTCATCTTGCACTGTAGCTATCCTACTTTGCTGCATGTGTAGCACAGTTTGAATGAATGGGTGAAAGTCTATCCATCCACTTTTGGTGACAAGGACATAAAGAAAGCAATAAGTACCAAAATGAAGACTGTTGGAAAGGAATTTGAAGGACTGGTTGCCGTTTGTCTTTTAGGGTTATTGGGTCTTTTGAGATGGATCATTAATCTGATTGGGAGCAATTCAAAAGCTCAACTCAAAATGGAAAGCAAAGAATTTCTTGGGCCCCAAACAACGATATAATCGTCCCTCTAAATTGTTGGACGGATAATAAATCTGATGATTGATGCACTTACTTCAAACTCACAATGTGCAATTTCAAGCCTCTTCACTGCCTCAATGAATTGGAAATAGATGAAACTTAAGAAAGGAAAGGAAATCTTTGCCAAATATACATTCAACCGTAATAACAACTAATTCAAAGTGGCCAACTAATGATCCTCTCTAGAACCCACATTTAGTGCCACACTGCAAAATATTAAACTAATGGGAGAACGTGGTCCCTAAAGGGGAAAAGACAAAGAGGCTCACATTCCCAAATGCAAAGAAAGGCTGGGCTATGAAAGTTTCAAGGTACAAACTGCAAGTTTGTAAGAGCACATTCAACCTGAAGCAGAGAGAGATACTTAGAGATAGAAGCGGAGAGAGATAGAGATACAAGTGCTGTGACTTGGGTTTCTAGCAAAATCACCCTTGACAGCCGACCAACGCTTATTCCCCAAATCTGACTAATCTTTATAGCGACGGCGCGCAGATTTGAGCTTCATAACTGAGTGTTTATAGCCCCTCATCACTCTTTGCTATTTTTAACAGGCACATGTTTGCTTTCAGGTGACCCAATAACCCGCCTTAAGTGGCGAGTTTAATGCGACCTGTAAGTGGGATTAAGAGTGTGTACTTAGTCTCTGGGTTTGAGTTGGCCGAAGAGTTGGATGTTTGTTAAATGATTGCTAGTCTGCAGACTGTTTGATTGGAAGTGGTTTGCTGTTTTAGATTGTCTGATTTGATTGTAATTCTGAACTCATGCACTCGGGATCCAAGCAGTTTCACCTTATTTCTATCATTTGGCACTCATTCGAGATCATCTTAGTGAAAAAAAATGGTGTCAATTTTCTGCTTAGCCATGTAAGTTCCCTACGGAAATTTTCAGACATGGGATTTGTTGTTCCACTACACTCTCATGATGAGCTAGCTATCCCCACCAAAGATCTGGGCAAAGTGTCCAAAACATGAACAAAGAAGAGGCTAAAGGGACGATTCCATCATGCCTGAGGAGCCTGAGGAGCCTGAGGAGAAAGTTGACTGTGAGGGGTGACTCTGGCTTCTTGCCAGGTTGTTGAACATTACTCTTGGATACCTACAAAAATGAAGTGCTGGCTACGGATGAAGCAACAAAAAGTTCCGTGTATGTTGGACAGGTGATAGGTCATGTCGTGGATAATCATTGTTACACTCTAAGGGCTGCAATCTAGTATCCTGCATAAAATGTTGGAAAATAAAATGTTGTCAGCTCTTGATCCCAAAATCAAGAGTTGCTAATTGGAGCAATACAGACATTTAGGCAAGCTATGAGATCAAAAGTTGCTTAACAATTCGGACAATGCATTTATCACGCTCTCATGCGTTGGCCCTTTCTTTAGGAACAAGTTCAGACAGCAGCGTATTAGTGCCTGTGCATGATGGCACTCACTAAAACGGAGCAACACATGTAGGAATGCAGACAAAAGGAGATTATTTATGTGGCTAGTGGTCCTTCAAAGCTAGAGGGTACTCGCTTTAAGAGCCCCTTAAAGAAGCCATCAGTAAGTTACATTTCCAAGGCAGCCGGCAGCAAACTCAAGTCAGGGAGCTTTCAAGGCCATCACCCACTTGGAACCCCTCTCCTTAAATGCCATCCTTGTCCCTCCTCCTGCTTTTGGCCCTTTACTTGCTTGGTCCTTCCATTTTCCCTCCCAATGCACTCAACAGCGCTCCTCTTACTTCGTTCACCAGCTCACAATTAACCTGTCGCTGACAGCAGCATCCTCCTTGACAAAATATCAAGAGGGAGGCTGTAGGCAAGAATTGTGCTTTTCGGGTCTTCTTGTAATGGCATATATACATGTGCTGGGAAAGGACTTTTAAGCGTTGAAATACAGTCATCAGAAGCTGCAAAGTCCCGACGCCCAAGATGATGTAGATGCCATAAAGCTGACTTGGTGGACACAGTAACTAACAGGATATATGACAGGTGGTGAGTGGGTTGGAAGTTGGGTTGCATCTGTGAGAGAGAGAGCGAGGGAGAGGGTTGATAATTTAAGACTTAAGTTGAAGCTCCGCACGCGTGATCGTCCGTCAATGATCCCTCGCACGGCTGCCCGGTCTGGGCACCCGTGCTGTCAGGCGGGGTGGTGAAGGCATTGAAGCGCCCGCTTTCCACGCCTGCCACTGCCGCCGTGTACGCAGCGGCCGGGTGTTGCATGGCCACGGCCGCGCCCTTGCGCCCCTTGCTGACGCCACCCTCACGGCCGAGGCCTTTTACTGCCTTTTATTCCGTGGCTGCTGTGGGTGATCCGAGTGTGGGAAGAAGTTGGCAGTGGCAGAAGTGAAGGAGGGTTTGGCAAGGGAACGGAGGTAGTTGCCCCCTCATGACGGGGGGATGACAGTGGCCGTGGGAAAACATGGAACAGCAGCGCTGCACGTACATGCAAATCCACATGGTTTGTTTTGGATTCAACTCTCGGTGTCACGTCCTCTCTGATCTCTCTACAACGGAACGTTGGTGATTAAAGGCTGGAGCCTGGAGGTTAATGTCTTAGATGGAGGCAGCCGCGCTGAGTCCTTCATCCTTATGTGATAATGTAAACCTAAGAAGGGCTTCTAATAAGAGCAATCTGGAAGCTAATCTTAGAAGTGATTACTACACTCGAGCTACAACAGCTCACATGGCTTCGGTCCCTTTTGGCATAGAATCTTAGAGTAAGATCTAATCTTAGAAGTAGTTAATATTAAAGGGGTCTTTGATATCTTACCATCGATCTGGTAAAAGAGAGTCTAGAGAAAGTTCCGAATTGTTTTTGATTCAATTTGTGCTGTCAACTTTTTAGTTGTTCAAGAAGAATTTCTCTTTGGGTTCTAGAGTAATGGCCAAAATTTAAAGCAGCCCGACCGGTATACAATCTACAATCTGCAGCATGCGATCAAGGCAACAAAGAGGGGTGAGTCGACTCATGACATGATTCTACACACTGCAACAAAGAGAGATTCATGACATGATGATACAACCAAAGAGGAGGAGGGTACGTGAATTGATGAAGGCTTGCACAATCGTGGCCATATTTGGTGATCATGCAGTTTGTCGGCACCGTCTAACTATCAGCCGCTGTCGTGCTCACCACCATCCATGACCTTAGCTATGGCTTGTGTACCTCAGCTTAGCTAGGTACTCTTTTGGCTGTTTTCCTCCTGCTAAAGTGGGTACTAGCAAATATTCTCAAACTTGTACTCTCCTTCTTCACCTCTCCAGTCCACAGGTGTGGGATCATGAAGCACTGGATGTGCGAGTGAAAAAGGGCCCCACCGCAATACGAGGCTGGAATTTTGCAACTTGGGGGTACAATGTGAAGGCTGCAATAAAGAGAAGAGCATGGGTGATGATCCACATCACTCAATTGCGCTTACGTTCAGCAATTTGACCACCGTCCAGACAAATGATTACTACTGTGCAGGTATAGATAGGGCTTCCCATGATTCATGAAGATGGGTTTAGGATTTGATGGCCCCACACCGTCTACCGAGCATACCGGACTCCACCAGAATCCACCCAACCGCAAAAAACTTAATAACTGTTCGGGTGCGACACACTCAATAAGCATCGATCGATTCACGTTTCGTAAAATAGACATGCTTCCCCCAAAGCAAATTATACATGGGGTGTGTGTGCGCTAGGTGCAGATGGACGACGAGGATGCACGTCGGCGTTGGGAACGTGCGCCGTGTGGGGGACTCCTTGTGCTAACGTCTCGCTCGGCTCGCTTCGGATTTTGCAAAGGCCCCCGAGTCTTTAGTTGCATTCAGGCATTCAAGTCCTGCATTTCTGTGTGGGGGTGTGCGTTCTGCGTTCGTCTTTCCACGTTGTGGCCATAATGTGTTGGGAGCCGAGCCTCATGTATGGGCCGCTTTGCCACTCTGTGAAGATTTGATGGCTACTTTAGTAATGGTGTTGATGAGAGAGTCTAGGCTAGCACTTGCAAACAAGGCGCCCGAAATGAGCATGAGCGACATGAATTGAATTGAAGGAACGGAATTACAACAAAGAGAAAAGCTAGTTTGGCTTTAATAAGGAGGTAAGGACCGACTTGGGTGCCTTTTTCCGCCAGGGGCCCCCAGCCTTTATTTCATCTCTTTTCGTGGGGGGTTGGTCCCTCTCCATCTCCATGTGTGGCGAGGTGAGCCAACGGAGCCCAAAAGAAAAGACGTAGGTAGAGTGGTCATTAAATGGGGAGATGGGTCTAAGAAATGGGATCGGGCGCGGTCCCAAAAATCAACCACCAAAGCTACTACCTATTTGATTCTGACCTGACTGGTGAGAGAAAGTTCCGAAAGGAGACAAACTAGAATACCCTGGATTCTTCTCTAGTTTCTAGAAAGGGGCGGCAGAGGCTGGAGCCAAAAGAAAACGAACACCTAGATAACCTAGCCCAGCGCTTTTTGGGTTTCCGTCTCTGACCCAGCAAGAGTTGGGGAGAGAGAAGATTTGACCAAAAGCAACAAACGACAGAACTGTGGAGTAATCACATCGTCTCTGACTCTAATAATCACCAATCTCTGACTTTGCACCACACACGCTGTGACCCGGAATAGCCAATGAAACCAGCCAACAGCAACTGATCTGGAGGCTAATCTCCATCTTAGCCAGCGCAGACTCCAACGCTAGTGTGCTTAGCGTTGTAGCTTCATCCAGGGATCTGGCAGGAAGCAATCACGGACTTTGTGTACTGTGGGCCACATTGAAGGCGGTAATAATAGGGCCCTAAGTGCTCCTTGTATTGCAATAACCACTTCCTTTATTGCACTCCTGCCCCTATGGACCTTTGACCGCTGGCCTTTACTTCTCAGATTCCCGGCAACTGCACCTTCCTTTTTTGCGCACGGACGCACTCAAGCTTTCACCGTCACCTCCGCTTTGCCATCGCTTCACGTTATCGAAAACTTTGTTTTTCTTCACTATGCGTGCATACACTCTACGAGTACAAATGGACTGATGATAAGCAGGTGAAACTGATGCATTGGGTTCATTCACAACTTTGTTAGCTACCTGAAAGTGGTTCAATCTGTTCCAACCTGAAAATATCTACCATCATATACAATATAACAATTCAGGCTGGGCAAATCCTGAGTGGTCAAATCATGTCATCTGGTCTTGAAAACATCCTAACATCACGTAATAAGCCCAGTAATCAGACTCTTTATTAAGACGAACACTCCGATCCAAAGGGTAGAGTTGAATTGATGATTCCCTTCCTGCAAGCTACCCACCTCTCACCAGTGAAAGGTGAATCTAGCTAGGGACTTTAACATGGATAGGTGGTTTCACTTACTCCACTTTAAACAAGGTGAAAACTAGAGGCAGCACCATGACCCATGGGGGCCACAGAAGCAATGAAACCCACGGAAGCTTTCATTAATGGTCGCATTCAATTCCATCCTTTGGCGCGCCCAAGCTCAAAATCATAGGCAAAAGCTGAGAGTAGGGTAGGCCAAGCGGCAGCCCCAATTCCAGCCAGCTATGGTGGCCCTGTCAGACTGCCTTCTGGGCCTCCACTTCAACCCGCTCTCGTGGCTTCAATTTGTCAGCATCCTCCACAACAATCTTCAAGTTAGCCAGCCAGTCGGACCTTCTTCCAGTTCTCGTGTCAGAACAGTTCAATTTAGCAAACAAGGGGGCCCCTTCTACAATCCTTCAGTCCACTCCATGTGTGTGTCTCTGGGACGAAGCCAAAAATGGGAAGATTGGCGGTTGCCAGAGTGCACAGTATAAAGACCTTCACGTGACCGTAGGTGGGACTTTCATCCTCCATTTATTCATCCATTCAATGCTCCCACACCCCCCCCTTCCCATCCGCGAGTGGTAGACCACTCCGGCCGCATCCCTCCCTTCCTCTCCAAATGATGGAACAATTCCCTACCTCCATGTATTTTGCGGGGCGCGGCCGGGCTAACATTATTTGGATTCGGATTCCAATTTCCGAACCAAAAAATGTAATTGCAACATGCGCACCTACTGTGGGTCCGGGCAATCGCCCGCGTGTGTGGCATCTACATCTACATTTTGTACATTGCTGGACGGATTTGGGACACATGGTGCAGGCGGTTTTTCATTCCTTCATCCTTCCCAAGTGGGTCCGGCCGCATGGATGGATGTGTGGCCCCACCTGGTTGATGGACAAGCTCCAAAGCCCCATTAATGTTCCCAACTCTTTAATTCATATCTTATTATATTCTTCCTTTGAAGAAGGATAATTTTTTTGGTAATTGAGTCCAATGTATAGTCTATGGACGCAATTCCCAAACCGCTCACGACTTACTTACCCATAGCGACCCGCAATAAGTTAGTGTTGAGTGCGGTGGCGCCCTGCGGTTGAGCGAACGAGCATCAAACCCCATGGCATGATTTTCTCCCATTGTCATCCGCAACAACGCACATGAATATAATTGAATATCACCAATATTTTACACCACTCATACGCAATTATCTGCTATTATTGCGGTTTGTTTTTTCGATTATCGATAAGAGACGGAAAGCATGCAAATAAACAGAGGAGCAAAGGGGGATGAAAAGCTTAAAGAGGGTGGCAATGGAGGGCAGGCAGAGTGTAGGCAGTGCGGTCAACGACCGCACGGTCGCTCCCTGTGTTTAATGCCTGGGCCCCACTGACCGCTCGATCTCCATCCGACGCTGGGGACCACCCGATCATCTCTTTATCTGCGGGGAGACAGTTGGCGACCATCGGTCGGTGGCCCTCGTCCGCTCCCCTGTACCTCGGCGTCCGTTTAGCCGCAGGGTATTGAAAAGGTGTTGACCGCTGTACAAAAGGTCGACCTTGACACCCACGTTATCATCCTCTGTACTCTGTTCCCGACCATTGGGAGCGGATAGGGAGAGGCGTGCTTCATGTTCTGGTTGCGACCAGTCGGGCCCCTACATTGAGTGACATGTCGAGGAAACATTATTCATGTCTCTAGTGGAAAACGACGGAAATAAGGCACCGCATTTGATTTATGTCCGTCGTCTCTCTTTTCGCAGAAAATCCCAAGTTCTCACCCACCGGAGAAAGAAACATAACGTTTTTCTCACGCACGTGACGACGATTATCTTCCAGGTTGGTCGACGGTAGTGAATATCATCTCCGCCATCATCACGTCCAATGATGAAAGTTATTTTCATCTCCCATAACATATGGGAAAATTTGTTACCCAAAATGATGAAGCTATTATTCTTCTAGTTCAACAAACCCTGCGATAATAAATCAGTCCATGCGCCCTATGCCCATCCCATTCGCGAGCCCAGGCATTCCCATCATCACCACCATCATTGGCGACCTGACCCATGATTCAGGGATGATGCACGGATGTGGATGACAAACGTTCGTCCTCTCGGTCGATGATTTGTAGTCTCCCGAGACGCTCGACTCTGCGCACGAAGATATCCGGTTCCCAAACATTCCGTTTCCCACGGTCGCGGCCTAATTTGGGCAATTCCGGAGTGACTGGGATTTTCACACCGGCAGCTTTTGACACCCGCAGGGAAACAGTTGGCGGCGCCCACCGGCGGCTCCCCGCGTGGAGCCAGCCGGGCTACCGACATGGCCGGTCGACCCGCTAACCTTGACCTAACCGGCGGGTGGTAAAAGCTTCGAGGGGTGACCCGAATTTCGCCGTGTGTCGCCAAGTTGGAGACTCATAACTAGCGACATGCTCGCCAAAATAGCGGTCAAACGAGCGGGCGTGAACGGGGCGTAATGAGGCGGCGTTAATAGGACGCAGGAGGGCTGTCGACCCCCATTACACGCCGTGTACGCGTTCTTAAATCCCCTTAAATTCTGCTCGGTACCCCCCCTGAGAACGATCCCAGGGTGTTTATTCGATACCAGGGATCTGAAAGTTAATATGGCGCATATTAATGGGTCGCGGTACAGAAAAACACCCGCTGATGCCGCAGTTAGGGCTCCCCGCGAGAGTGTCCCTCCGAATGGCGGAGGCGCATAAAAGGCGATAATCGTGCCAGAATGCGGAGTAATGAGCCCAATAATCCGGGTGGCCCGACGATGGCGAGGGCGGACCGGAGAGAGGAGAGGAGAGGAGGGGGGGGGGGGGGGGGTTGAATGCGCTGACACGGCCAGCGTCGGAGTTAGTGGCGCTTCAATGGCGCCTGCCACCGTCGAGACCTGGTCCCCACCGGCGGCAGCCGGTGGTCCCGAGGTTACTTGTCGGGCGATTGCCCGGCACGTTCGAAGTGCGAGGGCATGACACGTACCCGGATACCGGATTCCACGGTCATTACACAGCCCGCGTGCCTTGCGCCGGTGGACTTTTTCGGCACCGGCGCGGGTGGCCGACGACTCATCGTGGTGCGCGGAAGGTGACGGGCTCGATTCTGGATACTCGGTGTTTTCCGTCGAGGTTATGAACGTGTGGGGGTGTATTTAGGTGATGGTGAATAGTGAATGATGGGCGGGGTAGAAGGCATTATTAAATGGCGCATTGAAGGCCCATAAACTATGCCGCATGGGTCGTTGAGCACGAATATCGCATCTCTTTCCCGGCAGGGGAAGTCCCCGGCGGCGACGCGCGTTTCCGACCCGCGCCGAGCCTTGTTCGTCCGGGCGACCCGGGCTCTTCCGAGGCTCGGGGATGAGGCTCGGGTTGCGAGGCTGCGGCTGGTTCGGCGCCGTCTTTGGTGAGGTGGGCAGCGAGGTGAAGAGGGGGGGCTTTTCACTGCTTCCCCGCTTCTTCTTCTTTCTCTCGCTCGCTGGGCTGACGAGAGGCTCCCGGCGCGCTTTCACTGTTGCCTCTACGCTGTGCGAGCACCTCGCTCATATGTAGTAATCGCAGGTGGATTCCTAGTTACAGTTTCGAGTGTCTTTGAGCTGATGCTTTGCCTTCTTACTCTCTCTCTCTCTGTCTCTCTCTTTTGCTCTCTCAGTCTCTGGCGCTCAACTGGGTGAGTAGAAGGAGCGGACTTCCATCTCACTCAAGTGTTGGTCTGGAATCTCGTTCCAGTTTGTTGATCTGTCCTACCCCTTGTCCTGCGTCAACAGGCAGAAGTTTGAGCTATCGGCTCTCTCTTGTCTCTTCGACGCGTTGGGATCATACTTTCTTTCCGTCATCTTTCGGTGTTGTAGTTGGACTGGCCGGAGTAACTTGTTGTTGCAATCGCGTGTTCCCCCCATCATACGCGGCCGCGAGGCTTGTCTATGGCAGTCGCTATGGAAGTAGCCTGGAGGGGTTCAGAGCTGGGTAGTCCCGTGTTTGATATGAAGAAAAAGCGTGCTTGGGGGGCGGATGCCCAGAAAGTAGTGCAGCTCATGATGGGTCAGTTACAGTCTGAGAGCAAACCTGTGGAAGTGACGCTAGATTTGCTTGGGAAGGCTGATCCCTCTACTACGCGAGTGGAATCCGAAAACCTCGGCATTTCTGAGTTTTTGGAGCTGGATCCTGATCAGCCGCTTCCATCTGGCTGGGAGAAATGCCTTGATCTGAAGGTGTTGCACTCTCACTCTCCCGCTCCCTATTCTACATCCTCCTCGTCTCACGCCAGCCTTTGTTCAGATTTCTTCGGTACTGTGAATTGACTTAGCAACGTCAATTCTAGCTCGTGCGCATGACTTGCGAATTAGGATGATTGAACATTCAATGTTGCAAAAGTCGGGAAACTAACTCATCTAGTTGGAAAAGATGTAGACTTTGTGAAACTTTAAGAGTCTGATCCTGCGCTGCATGGGAACTTCACTTGGAGTAAAGCCTGGACAAGGTCGGAAATAGTGGGGGAGGGGGGGATTTTGTATGTAACTGTCCAGAGCATGCTTCGATTTTGAGAAGACAAGGCTTTCCCTGAGTGCAACTGTGTGGGGTGGATCTGTGAAGAAGTATCGGACAGTGCGACGTGAATTCACAGAAGTGCATGAAATTGAATCGTTTTTGGAAATGTGTAATGTAATTCTAACACCATTCTAACTCGTTTTTTCTGGCCGGATACAGGCTGGAAAGGTGTACTTCGTGAACAAAAGTATGGGGATCAGCACTAACGATGATCCTCGCAAGCAACAACACCCTGCAGTTGAGCTAGCATCTCCGTCTCCCCTCGCCCATGAGTTTCTTGGGAGCAAAAAGTCCGAGACACTTCGTGAGGAGAGTTTGAAAGCCTCGTCCTCTTCTTCGTCCGGTGGGACTCCGCAAGGAAGTAAGGAGCCTCAAATGCTTTCTTTCTCCACAGGCACGCAGCTTTGGAAGTTGCAGCTAGCAGATGATATGAAAGTGAGCCTAGTTACGGATGCACTCGAAGAAGAGGAGGAGGGTTCAAACTTGGAGCTCAATCTCAACCTGGCAGCGGGTCCTTCTCAACAGCAGCAAGAGCAAAGTGTGTGCACAGTGGAGATGGTACAAAAAGCGCTTCGACGCACCGAAAAGGCCATGGGAAAGAGAGAAATGCCAGTGAAGAAGGAACCCAAGCACTCCGGATCGTCGTCTTTCTCATCTCTCACATCTGCTAGGTCTGAGCCTTCTTGGTCACACGCGTCTCCATCCACCAGCAGCTCGTCGTCCACTTCCTCACGGTCGTCACTGCTGGCTGGATTCCAGGGGCCGGGTCTGGAAGACTTGCGAGGCCGCAAGACTGGAATTCCAGGGTACGTTCTAATCGAGTGTCACAGACCTTTCTTGGCTACATCCCTTCCTGCATTTTTTAATTGCACTTCCCGGCAGTTGAATTAATTCTCGAGCGCGCACATGCGTTTTGAAGTACTACTGCTTTGTCTTGCTTGTACTTTCCAGAGCATGTACATAGGATTTTTGTCATGCCCAGGCTGATGTAGATGGATGCTTACCGGTTAGAAAGTTGATCGAATTTCCCGCACATGTTGACTGGGTGAATCGATGTGGAAGTTTTTTTCTGACGTTAGACTGTTTTTGTTGCTGTATCCAGTGGGTGCGAGGCTGAGAGCAAGAAGTCAGAGACCACAAACTCGTTGGTCATGGGAGCGTGCACCCGATGCCTCATGTACTGCATGCTCTTCAAGAGTGATCCTAGATGCCCTCGCTGCGGGAGTGACGCGCCTCTTGATTTTGGGGCTCCTCCTTCCAAACGTCAAAGATTTGAACTCGATGGGTTGGAGCAGAGGAGCTGAAGCTCTACTCTATAGTTTCTGTTCAGGACTTTTTCTTATGTCATTCTGGTATCGGGTATCGTTCAAATAGGAATTACACCAATAGGTTATTGTAAGAGTAGTCTCTGGGAAAATTTTCATAAATTACAGGTCGCACCGAGGGTACATCTGTCTTCCGCATCAAAGGTTCAAGATTGTCACCCCTGCTGTACATTGTAAATTGTAGTTACTTCTGTTGCTGGCCTTTGCAGCGATAGCAATCTGTATCATGGGTTGGTTACTTTCTCAGTAAAATTGCTGATGCAAAATTGCAACCAAATGATGGGTTATGAGAGATCTTCTGGGAGGACGTGCTGTGGGAGATCAGTTGTTCTTAAAACTATTCAAATGATAGTCTGCTTCTGCCTGACGGAATATGTGATTGTGACTTGTCATGTTCTTCCTGATGTTGTGGCATTTGTTATCTTCCCTTCTCTCCCGCCCAGTATATCTGCGAACTCAATTTTTTCCAGTCTTAACTACTTGATGCATTGCTGTTACTTGGGTGGATTACTTTCTCGATTTCTTGGGTCAACTGCAACACTAGCAGTGCGCACTCTGCAGTCAGTATTCTTGTCGATCATCTTTTTCGTCATGAGAAGTATCCTCATTCAAACATGTTTGATATATGGGCCTAATGAGATGGGCCACGAAGCTCTCTGGACCACCTGCTCCAATATCTCAATCAGCAGGATGCACCAGGTCGTCTACACTCCACATGTAGTTGACTTCTCTTGGCTTCTGTTGCTAAAACTTACCATTTTGGTGAAAACGGGGTTGATGTTGAGTTCCTGTATCTCTTAAGAGTCTGACTAAGTTGCTGATCATATCAAAAGTCGAAAAGCCACCTCGGGTATAACATGTTGTCCAGGTGATAATGAGTGGGAGACACTCACCTGTCCAAGAAACTCAAGCCGCCAGGGCACTTCCTACTTCGAAGCAGATATGGGGTTGTTGATTGAAACGCCGCAGCCTGGGCGAGACTCTACCGTACGTATGATTTGGGAGGCACTTCCTACTTCACCGACACTGTGGTAATCTTGCCAATACTTTCCTTTCCTAACTGATGAAATAGTTTTTCTCAAGGGGAGGTGAACTCGTACAGACCACAAACTTGGAACACATCTAGTCGTCCTTCAAAATACAAGCCCATTCACTTGTGCTGCATGACGTGATCAACCACGAAAGGACGTCGAAACCTTTGCACGCATGGGAAAAGCATAATCACAAGCCCTACAACTTCCATGGTGAGCATTCAATTGACATTGCATCAAAGATATGGAGGAGGAGGATGAAAATCTTCCCACTGTTTAGGAAGAAATTGCACATGCCTGGCCAGCAAATCAGTTATGGGTTCTCCTGTGGGCCAAGAGTATGGTATAAACGGATGCCCACTAACATACCGAGTCGGTGATCCGCCAATGGATAGCATTCAAGCAAATCTTTAAACTCTACGAGTATCCGTCAGATAATGTACAGTCCGACCCCCCTTAACTGCAGTTAAATATTTTGATTCACACTTAAAGTTGCAGCATTAACACACCCACTTCTTGGAATTTCGAATTGTCAGAGGGGAGGGCAGGGAAACTTAAGATTATTTAATGGGAGGAAGCAATGCAGCTCAAATAATTTATTGGTGCCAACCTTGATAGCACTGCACGTCAGATATGGACTCATATTTTATGTACCCCTGCTGGGTTGCCTTTAACCTAACCGTAGTAAAAAGCAGTTTCTAATCATCAGAGCAGTTCGCACTGGCAGGGACGTTGGACTGCCACTCTGGTTTCTTTATTGACGTCAAATTGAATGTCAGGTTATGTACCCTACCTTATCTCTCTTAAAATCCCACCTTTATGACCCCCTCTGGACCTCCATAACTTCGTTTCATCAGCAGTGAGCAACCCATAAACATCGGGATGACCTCTTTAAATCCCCAGCCTGTGTGTTCCCCCCATTACCCTAGTTTATTCACAACCTACAAACTGTTCACTGTATTATATATGGCCTTCCTTTGAAATCCGCGACTGCTAATAAAGTAATGCATGCCACAAATCAAACACACTCCATTTTGCGTCAGACTATGTCACGGTACCTGTTTCACAGTCCTTTATGGCCATCAATTTTCCAGCGCAGTTTTCTCCCCCTCTATCAATTTGCCCACCCCCCCTTCTGCCCCACCATGACTTGCTCTTTCTAAACTAGCTAGGTATTGCATCTCAGCTACTGTTACTATCTAGCTTCTACTCCAATTGCGCGAAATGTACTACAGATGTATCACTCCAGGCGAAGTTGGTGGGCAGGGTTTCCAAGTTTTGGCTCCGTTTCAAGAATGACCATTCAAGTTGCTATCTTCTGCATGGTCAAATACAGGTCTATTACGGGTTATAGGAAAATCAAAATTGTATGTCCAGATGGGTTTCGTTGTTCTTGCCCAAGTCCCTATCTCTCCACAAGGAAACAGTCAACCGAGAACAGACCAGCTCGTCTTCCAGCCCCACATACTAACTAGATCCCTTTCACAATCCCTTCAGATAGATTGGACTTGTGAATCAACTGTTGCTTCGTATCAAATTCTAGTAGATCCACCGACAGTGGAGTACCCTATATTTTGTATGATCTGCCTACAGATTCACACTCTGCAGATTTATACTTTGCAATCCCCCTTACAATCTCTTCAGAGTAGGCCTACGACATATGTCATGCTGCCAGGGCTTCTTGCAGCACCTTCTTCTTCTTCGGAATCATGAGGGGTAGGTAGTATTTCTACTACTACCTTATATAAGTTGGCCTGATTCTCAAGTCAAATTGTGCGGACTTTTCCTACTCCACTAATAGAGCCTAGGCTGAACAGAAAATACCCTACAGTTGACTCCTTGGGAGCGAGATAGTCGCCAAAGATGCCACCATTTAGTTGACTTATACAAGTGCTTCTATAAATGATGAGGTCACAATAGCACCTATATTTCTTGCGTTGCACTATCTTCCTTCCTTCCTTCCTTCCATGATGGTCCATCCATATTCTCCATCCGAACCCAAGGTGACCAGGGGTCAGACATCTAACCTCACCCACATTTTGATCCTTCAGTACAGTGCAGCAAATCCACACCGGAATTAGAACCCATTACTTGAAGAATGCCGCAGAGAGTGTTTATTAGCTGAGCCTCAAAGGGACCCAAGTGTGTCAGAGAATTCCACCACCCAATTCAAGTCATGAGTTACCTACCTTTGAATCAGTCTGCCTTCCTCATAAATCCTTCTGAACTTCCATACCCAATTTAGTCACTTCTGCTGGATCACTCTTCCTAGCTTTTCACTGGCCCTTCAACTGATCAGAACTCAACCATGGATGACTGACCCCATCTATCCACGGATGAACAACTTCCTTGGCTCGATGGATGAATGATATGCCAAGGGATGACTGAGAGCATCCATCCCTCACACCATAGGAACTCGCTAGTAAGTCGGGAGAGTTACTAGCAAACTTGACCGTTGAGTATTTGAAACGCCGTGCAGTTTTCGAGATTATCTGCCGTCGATTATGAAGAATCCTACGGTGGAAGTGTGTATCAAACAGCACGATCGAACCGTGGATCTGGAATTAGAGAAGGAGCTATTGGAAGTCACAGGAATAAGTAATTGATGGGTGTGTCTATAAAAGGGGGGCTGTGTAAATGGGTGATCACATGTCCTGTCTGAAGTCCTTAATGGCTTCGGACCATGTAGTTGCTCACTAACCCCTCGCCCATGTTCTTCCCAGGCTTAATTGCCCACCCTAATCTGGTGAGCACCAGGTGGGATTAGCAGAAAGGAACAGATCATCCAAAGCCTGGGTTAGTAGACAGGGCGTTGCTCCTCTGGGGCCCAGCTCACCAAGCGCTGCTATATTTGGCTGCTCTTGATGCGGGTTACTAGCTCTGCTTTCATACCTTCGCTTTTGATGTTTTGTTGTGTGGCAGATCTGCTTATTAGGGAGTAACTCTGCTAATCCAGCTTTTCCCTGCAGGGGATGTCAGTACAGTAGCATACAAAACCAGGCTGGTAACCCCCTAGATTAGTGAGACTGTTCAATACCAATCATTATCATTCCTCCACTCCAATATGTCCATTCCATATATGTACTACAATTCATTGTCAAGCAGCGTGACCATTGAATCTCAGCAAAAGAGTTATCCAACAACTGTACAAATTCTGCAAGTTGCATTGAAATTGATTCCGCGATCAAACTGTGCCAAGTGCCTCTCTTTGCTTCCAACTCTCCCCAAGTTTGATAGTGTCAGGTGCACCTCAGGTTGAACTCATGTATGCTGAAGCACAACTGGAGCTCATATGGCACCTTTTCAAACTGAGCACCCACTCCTTTTTATTAGTGAATAAAGACACTTTCTGTTTGATGATCAAGAGAACTGCTGGAAGTGATGCGAGATATGGAGCCCATCTGTCGCTGGGTCTGATTTCTGACAGTTGTGTGATTTAGAGCTTGAATCTCACGACTTCGGATGACACCTGCCTGAGCTTCAATCCCTGCATCTTGATACTCTTGATAGCCTTCAAGAAAAAATTGCTAGGGCATCTACCCGTGTTGATGATTCTGCTTTTGTTTGATTTTGAATGTGGTAATGCATACGGACTGAGATTGCGTATAGGCTACTGCTAAATCTACACCATGTACAAGCACCTGATGGGTGTCTGAACATAAGCCTATCATCTGATACTCCTTGCCTATTCAAGTTTTTTAGTACTATGGGGCCCGAAATACAACATGGAAAACTCAGAAGAAACCAACAGTTCCTTTCATGGTGATGGGTTGCGAGAAATCCACACGTTTGGCTTGCCCTTTAGACACCATATCTGGCAACAAATTTGCTTCCTTTGCCGCAATCCCAGCAGCCGTCCACACCTGCCCAATGTGTAGCTCATTAGACATTTCACAACCACCTCCTGCCCATTTTGACCCTCAGCCTTTGGATACATTTTTTTTGGGACACTTTTTCTCTAAGGAATGCCATCAGTAGTCACATTTTCCTCATGAAGCTCTCTTTCAGGGGTTTCCTCAGCTTCAAAAACTTCACCCCTCCAGCAGACAGAGAGAGCAAGAGAGAGAAGAGTAACAGGGGGAAATGAAGATAACGAAATACAGAAGTACATCATGGTAAAAGTTCTCTAAAGTACCGTCACATGAGGCCAGGAGTTTTTGGAGGAGATCGCGTGTTCACCACCTCCAGTCAGCTGAACCTCCAGAGCAAGCAGCTGTTCAGAGAAGAGGAGTGCAGTCAGCTGCACTGATGTCTCACAGCCACGCAAGGAACTGTATCCTGCAACTGCGGCTACACCATGGGCTCGCTTATGTGCAAGAGTAATATGTGCTTTCCCCAACGAGTCTTTCACATCCTTGTCAGACAGATATGCCGCAATCTGAGAGTTTAATGCTGCTACCTGAAACAGCCACCAAACAGCCAAAAGGAGCCTGTCAGCAGCAGAAATCAGGGACGCAAAATTTGCCGCTACGCTACTGTCTGCCCAGTCACCCAATTTTCCTGTTAGAAATGCTATCTGGGAGTGACCAATATGACATTGGATAAATATAATTGAACAGTACTCTACTTTATCTACATGGCTTCCAATAACACAAGTGAAGCTTCCACAGTAGTGCTAGAAGGTCAAGGACAGACAGACAGTAATGTACCTCTTTCAGGGCATCTAAGACTTCGATTGGAGAAAGAGCTATGGCAACAAAAGTGAAGGTACGGAATGAGCGCTCTTCTGTCGGCGGTGCAACATGCATTTTGAAGTCCCCTTGGGCGATTGCCTGGAGTTGCTTCTGCACGCTTCTCACCATCTCTTCAAAGGGAACCTAAGCCAACCAGTAGGGTTCACTGACATGTCAGTGCAGGTCAGCATCACATGGACCCCATAGCAGCATATCCTGGAAATGGCTATGCTTTTCTATGTGCAAATGCTCCTATCAGTCTCTTCAGGAACAAAGCCATCTGTGTGAAACACACTATCCCCTCTCTCCATTAACAATCCTTTCAAAAGATGCGTAACTATCCAATTAAAGAAGTTCTGAGAAGCTTGAGCTACAGCTGTGTCTGGTTTCAGGAGGAAGGCATCTAGAAATATTGACGACCTCATGCCTTCAATTTTCGGCATTCTCACAAGATAAGCTGTGATTAACTACTCTTGTTGGATTAAACATGGTGGACTCCTAGGGATACTGCAGTTCAAGAGAGTGAAGTGTTCCTACCTGAGTGGAATGAAGCGTTCTATATTCAATTAGATAATTCAGAGGTTCAAATCTTCAGCCATCAAATGAATTGGGCTACCGTCTTTTCCAGCTGAATCCTTGTGTCTTTTAGGACTTTGGATGGGTTTGGGAGGCAGCCAACCCCCTCCTTTCCTCTGCTTCTGATGGTTTGTCTCATTAAAGCGGTTCTCCCTTTTTTTCCAAAAATGAAAAAATCCGGAGCATGATGTTCCAGATATTCTGTTATTTTGATAGCGATAATCAGGAATGTACATGTACAAGAGGTAAAGAGATGATGGATTACAAGCCGTAGCATGGATCCAAGGACAGTTAATGAGAGATCTAGTTAAAGTTCCCACCTGGATTTCATTGAGATATTTGGCATTTGCAAAGCAAACATCTTTTAAATGCTTCTCCCATGCAACCCACTCGTTCAAAAAGCTTCCTTTCAAACTTTCCAACCTGCAGAAAGGAAATGCAACCCTAATGATTTTCTCTCTAACATGTAACGATCAAACCTCTTATAATAAGTGCTTACACAACTAAGCACCTCTGAGCCTAGAGACCTCTCTTGCTGCTTGCTATCCTGATATATTTTCTTGCTCTAAGCTTACTCTATGCTTTACTTGGCTGACTAGCCTTTCCTAGGCTTTTGCCAAATCTGACTTTGCTTTAGTCTATACTCATACTTTTACTGTGTATGGCTTTGTGATTCAAGACAGCCCTGATGAACTGGAGTATATTTCAAAGGGTTATAACGCTCCCATTAGTTCCTCTGAGATTGCGGAAGCAATTGAGCATCTAAACGGATACAAAGCTGGTGGCCCTGATGGCATTGTCAATGAGCTTATCAAGCATGGTGGTGACCCTATGATAGAGGCCCTTGTTCTTCTCTTTAACCTTATATGGACGACTGAAATTACCCCCTTCCAATGGCGGCAGGGGGTCATTGTCAATTTATATAAGAAAGGTGACAGAGAAGAGCCGGGTAACTATCGGGGCATCGCGCTTCTTAATGCAGTTGGCAAGATATTCTGTAGAGAAGTCCAGAGGTATTCTGATCTGGAGTCCAGAGGTTGTTTCCATGAAGGCCAAGCTGGCCTTCGGCGAAACAGGGGCTGCGTGGATCATATCTTCACACTCAGCCAGATTATCCAGGGAAGGAAAAAAGAAGGGAAACCTACTTTTGTCTTTTTCCTGGATGTTAAAAAGGCCTATGACACTGTGTGGAGAGACGGTCTATGGCTCCGACTCTGGTCTTCCAGGATCAAGGGAAAGATGTGGAGAGTGGTCCATAACTTGTATGCTCACACTAAAAGCTGTGTCACTGTTAATGGACAGAAGTCTAATTTCTTTGACATAGACCAAGGTGTAGCTCAAGGATGTACCCTCTCCCCTCCGCTCTTCAATGTTTTCATAAATCAACTACTGGAGGATGTGGAAAGTGAGGGATTTGGGTCAAGGGTGGGTGATGCCACCATACCAGCCCTTATGTTTGCGGATGACTTCGCAGGCATAGGGGAGACTCCTTCCAACCTCCAGGGGCTGATAGATTGCGCGAAGAGATACTTTGATCTTTGGGGGCTAGAGGCCAATGTCAGTAAATGCGCAGTGGTGGCATCCAACGACCGGGGGGAAGGAGGAGGCGACCTCAAGTGGCAGTGGGGAAGCCCAGAGATCCCTGTTCTCCCCTCCTACACCTA
Organism: Takakia lepidozioides; assembly: GCA_030704615.1. Lineage (NCBI taxonomy): Eukaryota > Viridiplantae > Streptophyta > Takakiopsida > Takakiales > Takakiaceae > Takakia > Takakia lepidozioides. Next base: position 61,004,158 of record CM060733.1, read on the forward strand.
TCTTGGCGTTGAGTTTTCCTCCAACTGTAATTGGGAAGCACATATTCAAAGAGTGGTTCAATCTGGCAAACGCAAAGCGCTGGGTCTCGCTAAATTTTTCCACTGCAGAGGGATCAACTCTGAAGTCAAAACAACCATGCTTTGCCGCGTTATCAGGCCGGCCTTGGAGTATGCATCTGCTGTATGGGTTGATAACTCCAACCAGGCTAAGTCTCTTGAATCCATCCAAGTCGGGGTGTTCAAGGAGTGCATGTCAGCATGCTCCAAAACAGCTAATGTGGCTGTTCGGGGTGGGTTTGGCATTCCTCCCTTAAGCTCCCGACGCGGTGGTGGGGTCAGCTGCAACGTATGGCTAATACCAGATATCCTAAGTTAATCGACTCTATATCTTGGAAGCAGGACCGCCCTGTCAAACAGGCTAAATCCTGGCGGAAAAGGGTAGAAGAGATTTTCAAGGATCTGAATCTTAGTCCACTAGCCATGACCCTGCTGGATAAATCTGGCTTGGAAGCTGAAGCCATGTCTATTGCCAGGAAATTGTCTGAAGAAACTGAAGTTAGGCAGAAAACTTCCCTGAACCTGTTTCCAGTCTGTGACATGGGTGAGGCCATCATGGATGACCTCAAGGGTCTACCCACCCTCGGCCCTAGACTGAAATTCAAACTCTGGGCGGGTAGCCTACCTTTGAACAACAAACAGTCGCAGAGAGGAAAGGGGGATTGTAAGTGCCTGTTGTGTGGGCAACCTGAAGACAATATTCACTTCCTGATTCATTGTCCTGGGTACTCTCACCAACGGGACACCCTCTTTCAATTCCATCAAGGAAATTGTGCCTGTACCTCTGTTTAACAACTTTGAAAATCTTGAGGCTGAGCCAAAAGCCCAGGCGCTTTTGGGGTCTAGCTATTGGGCAAATCACACACATCAGATTGATGCTTGTGTGAAGGGATTTCTGGAGGATATCTGGAAATCTCGGATCAACTGTTTATTCCAAGGTAAATCATACTACCGGCGTCAGCCCCTGACAAAGGTAGTTTCTGTCCCTTTATGTTCCGTGCAAACTGGGCGTGGGGTCAATGGCCACAAGGCTACGGCAAACAATGTCTTATGAGTACAATGTATATGGCTTTGCTTAAAGCCTTTCTATACTTTCACTAATATGGCTTTGCTGAAGCCCAAACTGACTATTGCTAATCTAGGCTGTGACAAAACATATGATATTTGCATTGGATGCCCAAACGGCATGTTAGTATATACGGTTGTTTGTGACATCTCTATTGTCAAATAAAATGATGCAAGTGAGTCACATCAAATAAAGTAGTTTTACATTCTCATGTGTATCTGTGCACCTTCTAACCTGCATCAGATCAAAATGTTGAAAAACAACCCAATGAAGATGGCGGTATCTGGCATTACAATTGATGTCTCAGTTGCAGAAACGGCAAAGATATTCCTCCTAAATTTGCAAGCCCTAACTGGTGGTGAAATGCACCAGATGGGTGTCATGCTGACACTGCACTTGAGCTACCTAGGAAATGTGGTTTGTGAAGTTGACGCAGAAACAAAATTCAGCACAAACCAAGTGTATCTGCTCAGAGAACATACCGTCCGTGTTTGTTAACATGGCGTCTGTAGAGATCAAAACCTTCTTCAAAAACCTCCACAACAGCTGCTGGCATTGGTGCTCTGCAAATATTCAGAATAATCACTGGTAAGCAACACGAGTGAGGGTGGAGAATCGTAGACCATCCTACCCTTATGGCAATTATCCCTTTCCTACGAAGAAAGTTGAAATGGCTCGACCAATCTCACTTTGAGTGCATCCTTCCCAATTAGAGGCTACTGCATCCTATTGGAATGTTTGCATCACAACAGCTCTTCCAACAAACGCATGTTTACTTGTCCAATTTTGCCCACGAGAGAATCCGAAGCCCCTAGACAACCATGATCTGGCAAGAAATACCCTGCATGGCTGGTTGGACCAGCGTTGGTAACATCCAACAAGGGCTAGCTGTTGGAAGCTGACCCATCCCAAGTAGTATATCCTTGCAAACAAAATTGCAAACAATGGAATCACAACTGCTGAAAGGGGTAAACTTAATAAAGGCAGGTTTCTGCTCCACTAACCTGTTAGACTTAAGCAGTGGCATCTTTACAAGGTGGCCAAACTGGTTTCGCAGTTCCTGCTCAAACTCCTTCCGGTCCTGTGGCAAACATAACACACATTACACAGGTAAGAAACACATCTCACTCACTCTCTATCTATCTTACTGTCTCTCCCGACACATCTATAATCTCAGCTCATACAATGTCTCTGGTGACGCTTGAGGGTATGGAAACACCAAAAAAGACAGAAGCTTGATAATAGAAAAACGGTGCTTCTACATTGGTCTTCAAACCTAAACATGAGTGCTTGGACTGACTTGCTCCCTAACGACACCATGCATTTGGTCCTTGGCTAGAGGTTGGCCATAATCATCATCAACAATTTTATAAATTGGTGAGAAGAATAAAAAACTGCTCAATGCAAACTCTCATATTGAACCTGGTTAGTGTTTAGCCAGAGGTAGAAGTTTCATTTCTACCTTGGAACTTAATAGACTAGAAAAGGAGGATTTCACTGTAAAAATAGATAATTCTCACAAAAATTCTCACTTCAAGCCCCCCCTGCTTAGTTAAAAGGTTTGTTCATAACTTTGCCCGACTGATTTATCTTCCAAAAGTTGCTCACCTTGCCCTCATAAAGGTTGTAGAACATCAGCAGCACAAATCCAGGGTTTGGAGAGTTTTTGTCCAGATTTCCCTGCGCAAAACCATTACAGAAGACTGATCTTACAGTTTGCAGTGCCACCATTTAAGATCCATTTGCAAAGAAGGAGACTCACTGACAAGCCCAGGGTCAAATGCCGGGCACATAGAAAGTCATAATAGAACCAGACATTGCACTAATCTACAGCCGAGTTTGTGCCACTTCCACCTAAACACAGGAGCAAAGTCACTATGACACAGAGGATTCATAACGAGCTATGCTTGCCATAACTTTGTGCCCAAAGACCCCACACCCAGTGTGGAGAGACAGAAAAAGAAAGAAACCTTGTAACGTCCAGAGGGCCCACTAGGCCCACGGGGAAAAGTAGAACACAAGAAACAAGTTCAAAAAACACCAAACATCACCCAAGGACAAAGTGTGAGAGAAGACATAATAAAAATCTATTGAGTTTGAGGGAGCCCAAAGGACACAAAAGTAGACCAACACAGAACAACCACAGAAACCACGAAACCAAAGACCAAATCATACCTCAAAATGCCTCATGCAGGTAAGCGACTAAGGACATTGGGTGCTCATAGCTAAATGCCTCTGCCAGGAATGGGGAAAGAAAAAAGAAACTTTACAACACAGCGAGGAAGTAAAATAAAACATCATGTCTGTGGAGCCCAGAGGGCCCAAGTGACACAGGAGAAAAACAGCACAGTACAACACAGATGCTCTCAAGCCCTCTAACTTGCATAGATACACATTAGAAAGGAACGGAATGGGATCAACTCTGGAGCAAAGAAAGTGGCGACACCTTCTGATAGGACACCCCACAAAAGCATAAAAAGCAGTCGATGCATGTGAAAGGGAGCAGATGCGATATACTGGTGTACATACAGATATAGTCGAAAGGAAAGGAATGCAGTCATCAACAACTTCCTATGGACACCTTTCTGACATGAAGCAACACAAATCTGCAGAAGTACTCAAATCCCAAACATAGCATAGAGGCAGAGAAGTATCACCAGGGTTTGTCATGAGATTTACCGGGTGATTTGTCCGCTGGAGGACACGGAAAACAAAGACAGCCAATGCATCCAGTGAATAGGGATTGGATACTGTGCCTGCATGCCAGCTTTTGGAGAACAAAATCAACATCTCCATGGATAGCGACGCTGTGAAGTGTCAGCATGAACCCCTAGAGCACAAGAGAAGACGGTATAACGAAGATAGTTTCAATGGATTTGCAGAGGGTCCCAGGAGAGGGAAAGAAGATTTCTACCTAGTCAAGCCTTGCAATATATCAAGGGCATGTTCATCTCCTTGCAATAAGTACACAAGATGTCATCTGCTGGATATGAATGGGAAAATAGACAGAGAAGGTACAGCATAATCAAGGCTTAAGGACACAAACCTTCGGAGTCAGGCACAACAGGAACACCAATTGCACGAGTGCTTTGACACATGGTTTCAATCTGTAGACGCAAATCAGATATTGAAAATTTGATCCCTGAGCTCTCACATCTTTCCATCCACAATTGCAGTGTCACTTAGAATACCAACTAGTCAGTGCTAAAGCCAAGTAACAGGGTTGTATTGTTTAGGAGATGGATGTTAAAAATTAGTATCATCTTCCTCTTCTGTCTCCCCCTTTATATCGGAAGTGGTACCATGCTTCTAACAGATCTTAATTAGGTCCCGCTATTGCAGTGCAATGGCAGTGGGCCCCTTCTGCTCTCTTCCCCTTTGTGCTCCGTCCAAGCTGTCTCTGTCACCACACTAAATCAAGCATAGGGCTAATGGGTCCATCTCTTCCCTCCTTTTGGTATTTCAACTTGCAAGTAACAAAATTGAAATAAGGATCTCTGTGTCTCCATCTCTGTGTGTGCAGAAGTGATTGGTGGGTTGATATTCCACAATTGGCTTCAGGAGGATTAGAACCTCATGAGGACTATGCCTGCAAGAAGCCTGCAAGGTTACCTGATAGGCGATGCTCTTAATAAATTGATACTTCTCACAGTCTCTCCAAGACATCAGAAAGTACAATAAGCCTATTAGAATTTGGAAATGGAGTGGTTTAAAACTTTCCCATAGTAGCTGTCTTACCTGCTTCCAAACGTCATCATTGGGGGCATTCTTGTCAGCTAAGGTCACTCTGGCTGGTTTCTTTTGTCGATCCTCCCTCAACTTCTGCCAATACTTCCCTATACAACAAGTTTGACACACATTTCAAATGAGCCTGTGGAATACCACCATGCATTCTGTTCAAGATGTATGAACATAATGTGCAACCAATACCTGTATGAAACCAAACCACTATGCTATAATCAACCGCGTCTTGCTCTCGCTAAAAGAGACAACACTCAACTTGCTCATGTACACCTATCTGGACCATCTTTAAGTCTAACAGATTATGTTTGTGTCGCAAGCATCCAACACACGGGTGTGAGATTTGGGTTTGGACTCAAACAGTCTACGTGGTGGACCAATATCCTTTGAGATTCTCTGGACAGAGTTCAACTGGACTCCTCCCAACAAAACACTGGCAAGAGTCAACAACAATTCAACGACGTATTAACTGAAGTTTATACTGGGCATTCAAAAGTCTGGGTACAGCCTCTAGTGTAAACTGCATTCTTTCCTTCTGCCCTTCCTTCTGGAAGCACCTAACAAACATGAAAGCATACCCTTGATAAGATCACCCATCAAACTGTGCATAGGGAGCTCATTGCCCAGGCCACCTGGTGCAGCACTAATTTGTTTGCAGAGTGCAGACTTAGCACACCCTGGTATTCCTGCAGGGCCCATCATGACAGCAAACATGTCAACATATGTGAGGTAACAGAAATGTAACGAAATGAAATGAAATGGTACTTTATAACGTCCGCGGAAAGCTCAAAGAGCTTATGGGATAAAATGGAAAAAACAGGAGAGAGGAAACAAAAGCAGAGCCAAAAAAAAGCCCTAAAGCAACTACTGCTCAAGGGATTGTCTAAGGGTCAAGTCCTCGTGCAGGTAAGTTGCCAAGCATTTCTGATCCTCATAGGGGAACATCAAGAAAACATCAAGAAAACATCAAGAATGTCATTTGGGGAAAGGAGAGAAACTCTTTTTCAGTAGGGAAGTGCAACATCAAGATGCTATGGAACGAATGTGGTACACGACACTACCGTACAATATCTGCTCAAGACGAGCACGTGGAAACATACCAGGGAAAAACACCAGCATTCCTTGAGCCTTCACAGCTTTGTCAGCATGAGAAGAGGGGGCACTTGCTGCATGTTCAGGTTCATCATTAGGCAAATAATCATCATCAGCATCATCAGTTTGCTCCCCTGCTGTTTGCACCAGATACTCTTCAACATTCACATGAGTGCCTGCTGCTCCCACCAACTGCTGGTTCTTTGAACTCCGCTGGGCATATCGTTTCAAAAATGGTTCTGCCTCTGTTAAATAGGTACTGCTACTGAGCTTCTTCCCCTCCATTCTTTTCTTGATGTAGGAGCCCCTGCAATAATAAACTCACAAATTGAAACGACTCCTACATAGAGGTTGGGAGCAGGTGTAATATCAACCCATTGAAAGTCATGGCAGAAAGAAAAAAGTTACTGATTACAAAGTAGGACACTCTTGTCAACTCAGAAACTAGATGTCTGCAATTTGGCTGTCTTTGGAGCCCAATCAGCTATCTGAGGTCGCATTGAGGTTGAGGCTCAAGTATATTACTTCAACTTGTGTAGTGATAGTATATAATGTGCGACAATATCCTTACATGCATCCTCCAACCCATCATATATAGTCTTTCAGATAAAGGTAGCAACACTGGGGGCATGTACACCATGGAGCTGGAGTTCTTTCACAGTAAATATTTGTTTTCATGATTGAACTTGTTGGCACAGAATACAGCTTAGAGGATACCAGAAGAGCAAAAGACTCCGAAAAGTACCATTCACTCAGAAGCTGATTGAGTTCCCGCTGTTTCTCTGGTGATGTGCCCCAAGCCTTCATTTGCCTACACATTCCCACTCACAGATTCAATAAAGAAGCATCAAAGTAGTTTCTTATGTAACATCTACAAGGTCAGGAGAGAAATGAAATGAAACGGAATGGTCCTTTATAAGAGGAAAGAAAGAAGAGGAGAGAAAGAAAGAAGAAAGAGAGCTGCTCTTCCAGAAATATCTTTGGCCCAGGGTATGGGGCTGGTTGTATGGAGCACAAAATTGTGTTCCCGGGTAGGTTTCATTGCAATTCTGAGTTTGTGTCTGTGTGTTGTTTAATTCCAACTTTCATTCCTTATTGCAGAGGGTTTATAATATACTCACCTCATATAGTATTCCTTGTACTCAGCCTCCCCTTTGTCAAAAAGAGCTGCTAAACCATTTCGGATGAGGAAAGTACGAAGCTGCATTTCAGTACACACATGTATGTCAATCTACAATCAGAATTGCTAGCTGACAAGAAAGATACACAAAACATTAAAAAAACTGCAATTCTCTCTCCTAGGGTCCAGGTTTCACATTTGTGTGCACATACAATCCTGGTCGGGTCAGGGTAAAATAAGATCTGAATGGGCCGGGTTAGGGTATGTCCGGGTAGTCATATAATATACCCTCGGAGCCAGGGTAAATTAAGGGTCCAGGCCTATGTGATGCGGATAGAAACCGGGTAGGGTCCGGGTATCCTTAGCGGCATGGGTTCAGGGTAGGGTCCGGTTCGTAGGACGCAGTTAAATACCCAGCCAATAGGGCCGGGTCAGGGTATCATGCAATGGGCGGGCCAGGGTATATTTTATACCCGGCCCCTGAAACCCCGGCGGGTATACCCGGGTATACTTATATACCCGCCCGACAGTGGTATGAACATAGTATCTGGCTGAGACAGAGCTGCTGCTATCTTTTTTAACTACAGGCCATTGTTATTCTAGCTCACACCACACAGATCCTCCTCCATTCCGAAGGGCAGCGTGAGGGTTAAGGACCTCTTTGTGGGCTGTGTCTACATGCCTACAGAGGTACCCCTTAGTGTTGACGCAGATAAAGCCTTCTGGACTGTGCTAAGTTCCTCGCCAAAGGCCATGTGGTCTTGTTAGGTTACTTCAATGCCCGGGTGGGCAAGGGTCTACAACAAGACAACGTCATAGGGCTTTCTGGTGAGGATCAGCAGAATTCCTATGGCAAACGTCTTATCAATTTGCTGGAAGAACTTCAGCTTCTGACCTTGAACAATAAGTCCATAGAAGACTCGTGAAAAAGCTCAAACTGGGGAATGGTCCATTGCGGATTATCTCGTGGTGCATAACGAGTTGTTCCCCCAGTGTGCCAAAGTGATGGTTGATAGAACCGATATTGGTACTTCTGACCACTTTCTTGTCTGGACAGAGATCAAAAGGTGTATTCGTAACACCGAGAGATCTGTGAGACGTTCAACTCAAAAGTGGCACATAGACAAATTCCAGAAGGAAGTGGTCAAGACAGAACATGTCCAGGTGCCCCTCTCACACTTTATCCAATCAGTCCGAGACCTCTCTTCCTGCTTAGGTGATGCAAGAAGCAGAGTCGAACAAGCTGTGGATCCTTGGGAGAGTTTCGTCACCTCTGCGGCTGATAAGATCTTTGGGAGGAAACTACTTGTCTGCTGTAGAGCAGTAAATTGGTGGACCAATGAGAACAAGCTCAAGATTGCTGAGAGACAAGCACTTCATATGGACTGCCGTAATATAAAAAATGACAAAGAGCCGTGGTCTAGATCTTACCAATGCGCAAAGAAGTTAACCAGCTTGTAAGGGTTCAGAAGAAAGTACATTGGGAAGATTTTTACCGAGAAATTAACTTGAACCACCATGGTGGTGATGATAACAGATTCTGGTTGGCCTTATAGCGTTTGTACAGGCTTTAAGGAATAATAAGGGTATAGTGATGACTTCAACGTTTGAGATCGTCAAAACCTTTGAAACATACTACAGCCTTCTTGGCTGTGAACCTACGAATAGTGAGGGACAGTAGAGAAAACTGTTCCTATATTCCAAGACAGCCCTGATGAACTGCAGTATATCTCAAAGGGATACAGCACTCTTCTGAGGTAGGAAGCGGTAAAGCATCTAAGCGGCTCTAAAGCGGTAGACCTGATGGCATTGTCAACGAGCTAATCAAGTATGGTGGGGACCCTATGGTAGAGGTCCTTGCCCTTCTTATTTGGCAGACTGAAGTGATTCCCTTTCATTGGAGACAGGGATCAATCTGCATAAGAAAGGCAACAGAGAAGAGCCTGGGAACTATTGCAGCATCACGCTTCTTAGCGCAGTTGGCAAGCTATTTTACAGGTTTATAAGCACCCGTCTCGAGGTTGATCTGAAGTCTAGAGGCCGTTTTCATGAAGGCCAGGCTGACTTTCGGAGACGTAGGGGGTGCACCGACCATATCTTCACTCTAAGCCAGATTATTCAGGGAAGGGAAAGAGAAGGAAAGCTCACTTTTGTCTTCTTCCTGGATGTCAAAAAAGGCTTATGGCGTGACAGGCTGTGGCTCCGGCTTTGGTCTTCTGGGTCAGGGAAAGATGTTCACAACCTGTATGCAAACACCAAAAGCTGTGTGATGGGATCTCAAATGGAAATGGGGTGATGAAGAGATCCCTGTACTCCCTTCCTACAATTATCTTGGAGTTGAGTTTTCCTCCACCTGTAACTGGATGTGCATGAACAAAAAGTGAGCTAAACGCAAAGCTTTGGGTCTCACTAGAATTTTCCACTGCACAGGGATCAATACTGAAGTTAAAAGGACTATGCTTTGCAAGTTATTAGGCCTGCCTTGGAGTACACATCTGCTGTGTGGGCCGACATTCCAACCATGCCTAGTTCTGGAATCCATTCAGGTCGCGGTGCTCAAAGAAAGAACGTCGGTGTGTTCTAGAACAGCTAATGTGGCTGTTTGGGGCGAGTTTGGCAAACCTCTCTTAAGCTCTTGACGTGATGAATTCAAGGTCAGATGGTGGGGTCAGTTGAATTGCATATCTAATACCAGATATAGTAAGACGATCAACGCTATTTCTTGGAAGCAAGACTGTCCTGTTAAGTCTTGGCAGAAAAGCGTTGAAGAGATTTTCAAGTATCTGAATACTGGTCCAGAAGAACTGACCCTACTGGATGAACCTGACCTGGGAGGGGTTGTGTCCAAAGCCATGTCAGATGCCCAAAGACTGCCAATGAGAATGAATATAGGCATAAAACTTCCCTGAACTTGTTTGCTTCTGTGACATGGGCAAGGACCTTAAGGATGATCTGAAGGGCCTACCTACCCTTGGCACTAGACTGAAATTTAAACTCAGGGCGGGGAGCCAACCTTTGAACAATAAACAGATGCAGAGAGGAAAACGATATTGTAATTGCCCAATATGTGGGCAACCTGAAAATATCTATTTTCTGCTACATTGTCAGGGTATTCTCACCAGAGAGTCACCCTCTTCAGCAACATCAAGAACATGGTTCCTGCACCTCTGTTCACCAACTTTTCAAAATCTCGAGGCTGAGCCTAAAGTCCTGCCCTGTTGGGGTCTAACGTTTGGGCTCCTCACACACAGCAGATTGATGTTTGTGTGAAGGGCTTTCTTGAGGATATCTGGAAAGCCCGAACTACTTGTTTATATCAAGATAAATACTACTGGAGTGAGCCCCTCACAAAAGTAGAGTCTAATCCCTATATTTCCGTCCGAACTGGGCGTGGGGTCTATGGCCACAGGGCTATGGCAAACATAGTCTTATGAGTACATTTCTATAGTTGGGGATCAACCCCTACTTTTATGTTTCCCTCTCCATCCCCTCCCCTACCTGCATGATGCTAGGTCATGCATTTTAGAATCAATGGAAATGAGTTGCACCTTGTAAGGCAGAAACTTCAGCTTAAGCATCAAGTTTTCATTTTCATCGGCCAGCACATCCTGCTCAACTTCCCCTTGACTTGCGTGTGCAGAAGGGCTTGTTGTTTTTCCCACCGAAGGGCCCACACTTGCTGCAAAGACATGTACATCCACAAAGAAACCTGCAAGAATGCCGGAATACCTTCTATTTATTTTACAAAGATTTTAGAGTTCATCATCCACCTGTTTCCGACTAGCATTCGACCTCTATTTCAAACTCTAAAAGCAACCATATCTTCTTTCCAGCTACATAACCAATACAGTCCACATTGTGGTCCGCATCCAAAGACAATCCGTATGCTACTGGCTGTTAGGTTGTAGGCAGGCTTACCTCTGTAAAGAGGCCACAGACCAGGCTTTTTCCTGCAACAAATACACAGAAAATCTCTAAATTGAAGCATGCCAACCGTTTGAGAATCTGCAAGAACATTGATTGTTTCCATTTTTAGGGCTACAAAAACACATATAAATGAGAAGATAACTAACAAAGACTTGAGTTGCCGTACAGCTGGTGTAAATTATCTGTAATGCAGCACAAACCATCCCAGACAATAGAGAGGAGCAGAGCACATAAAGCATATAGTACATGCTCAGACTGATGGCAGAAGGTGTATGGCCATACATTATGTTATGGGATTGAATCTGTAGAAATCCATGTAACAATCAACATCCAAGGTAATAAGGGACAAGTAGAGTAGGGAAAGCATATAGTACGTGCTCAGACTGATGGGAAAAGGTTTACAGATTCTGTCAAAATCCCATTTGTATTATACTTGAATCAGTAGGAATCAATATTTTCAATAACAATCCCCTTGTATCTATTGTTTAAGAGATAGGTGCGCTCTTAAGGGGCAAGAAACCTAGATAGTGCCCAAATTGAAGATGTTGCCTCTAGACGTTACCTCATTTCCTTCTGGTATCGTCGAAATGCTGAATCTGCCAGAACATGTATCGTCATCTTGAAGCTGTGTAGTTTACCATTTTGTCCACGAGAGTTTGCACGGCACTTGAAGCGCACAGGCAACTTGGATTGATGAATTACACGAACCAATTCCTGAATGTGTACAAGAAAGGGAACATAAAACTGCAGAAGATGAAATTACCTCTGCGGGAGAGAGAAATGAAATGAAATGGTACTGCGAGAGAGAGAGAGAGAGAGAGAACTAATTGACTGTTCCCTGCATGCATTGCCAAAAAATGGTTGCCTAAAAGTCTCCGCAAATGGGATGGAGAGCATTGAGTGAGAGAGGATGTCCAAGCTTCTGACTGTGATAGCCTTTGTCGACTGAGGGATGACACTGGAAACCCAACAACAAAGCATGAAATTTCAACACATTTGCAATGCCTCTCAGGTAAAAGCTGGTGATTATCATTGTCTGGGAATAATGGCAGGGGAATTGCCTGAAACAGAGCAGCATGGTACTTCAACATACATACCCCTTAGACTGGGGCAAGATACAATGAGAGACAGAGACAGGGGTCAAGGACTAACTTGCACTTTTGTGGTGGCATCATTTGCAGGAGTTGAATGCAAGAGACTCTCCAGCATAGGAGGGCTTTTAGATTTATTGGATGACTCAACTTGAGCAACCTTATCATTATCCCAGTCTGACCAATCAGAGCACATTGCTGGACCCACAGCCTGAAGGAGCGCCTGAACTTGCTGCAAGAGCGGGATATCCACTTTCAAGACTATGATGTGTATAACATATGATGCTGGTGTGCAGTCCACTAAACTGATCCACAAAAATTGCTGTTAGCAACAGGTAGATTGTAAAATAATAGCAGAAACTCAAAAAATGCCTCAATGCAGGCAGTCATTTCTGTGTCCAGAGCCACAGTTGGACATGGAAAAGTACTATAAGACAGTGAGGAATCCAAACATCTTTCCATAAGAGATGACAAGAAAAAATCTGTGTACCTTCTTCTCACTGTCCCGGTTGGCTGCACAGACTTCACGAAGTCCAGGTCCCCAATGCAAAGGAGCTGCATGGATAGAGAGATATAGATACTTAGGGATTTTCACTAGAGTATGCACTAGGGCTGTGAACCATCCAAGGGGGAAGGAGGATGTCAATATTACAACCCACTAGCTAACATTCTTCGTCCGATAGAATGTACTCATAAGACGTTGTTTGCCGTAGCCTTGTGGCCATTGACCCCGCGCCCAGGAACACAAAGGGACAGAATCTACCTTTGTCAGGAACTGACGTCTACGAGAGACAACATATGAACAGCAAGATATTCCCCTATGAGGGATGATGAGAAAGAAGAAGGAATTTATGATGTTCCCACAAAAGGCGTAGAGGCAACCAGGCACAACCAAGGAAAAAGATCAAAACCATGCAACCTCACTGTGCAAAGAAACAATCTAAAAGATGTCAGTCCTACAAGGGAATGGAGAGTACCTTGGGGATATTTGGGAGGCGGGAACTGCACCAGGGAATTTTGCAAACGCACAACACTACGAGGAGTCACAACACGCACCACAAGCCCTTCGAGAATCTCTCCTTGCACATCTTCATGCTTTTTGGTTGCTGCAATTCCACCATTGACCCAATTTCTTCAGAAAGCTGTGTGATTTCAAGATCCAAGAACTTCTTGACTCCTTTCTCCTGAATTAAGTTGTCTCTGTCCATATTTCCTTACAGCTAAGTTTCTTAGTTTGAAATTGATTCAAATTCTTACTCAAAAGTTACTCTCTCCTAATAGTAATAAAATCAGATTGCATCAAAAACACAATCCACAGTTGGTTCATCCAATCCACTTTCAATATTTCTCATGGTAGACGGCAAATTCAGCACCAGACTCACCAGAATAAAAGGCCAATGAAGACAGAAATCACCTGGCAAAGACATATCAGCTATCTCATTCAAGCTCTCAGTCACACTACTTGCAAGCCCCTCTTCACAGAGCGCATCATACGCTGCAAAAAAAGTGGATACGGAAGTTCTTGCAAAAAACCCAGCCCCAACCAAGCAATGTCAGTGAAAAAGCTCCGTCAACGTAGACACAGCACCTCAGCCAGATAAAGATGGGTGGACAAATAGACACTAGCTCGTTACTTCAATTCTCCAAGTCCAACTGTTGCCAAAGCATGTACATAACAGAACCTAGTCTTAAAAGTTCCAACAAGAAAGCATATTAACATTTTGACTTGGTCAGCCGCCACATACTCTCATGTTCGAAATAGTTACCATCATGGCTGGTGAGAATTGTTAGAGTTTACAGATAATTCAACGCCGTGCCCAGGCTGTCTCGACAAACTCAATATAATGGAGGACCCACTTTTGAGTTCTCAAGCAATTCCATCAGACAAAAGGAATGTTACCTATATTCCAACTGGACTCTCGAGTGTTGCTAGAAAGGCAAAGAGGGTCCACCTGGTGGAAAATAACCAATAGTGGTTGGTGGGCAATCGCCATTGGTGACAAAAGGCTACTACATCAGGTGTGGAGTAGAATTGTGGCCGTCCATCCAGGTCTGCCACTGCTGTTACCACCGCTGCTCAATCCACAATGCCGCCACATCCAACTACATATGAGTCAACTGCCATAGGATCTGAATTTGTCCATGGTCAGCATTACGCATGGGGGTTTCTAGAGTCAATATGTTACTTTGTTGATGTTGAGACTTAACCAAACCACTGTCCAGACATCCATGTCCATTGTATGTTGGAGGTAATGCCACAAAACATCCAATATTCAAAAAGACATGCGTCTGGTGTAAGAGAAAGGAGTAGCAAACAGAAGAGGAGGCAGATAGAAACATGACACGGACCATAATCCTGCAGAGGGCGTTGTCCATGATCTCCCAGTACAGCCGTTACTAGCTCCATGCCTATGCATATGTGGTGTTCCTGAAATTCAATGTTGCTTCATCTGTGAGTTTGACACTGAAAACAGAAGATTGTGAACAGCCTCTCCAGCAATGAAGTGGCTTTCGGTGCTTTAAAAATAGAGTCACGGCAGGGATGAAAGGCCAAAGGGGAGAAGTTAAAGACAGTTCAGCACTTTTTTTGAGTTTGCTACACATTGCATGCTAGTTACAATTTTGGAGGTGTCAAAATAGTAAGAAAATGGATTTGTACACGAGCTTAAAACTGACACCTGACAAAATTTACCGTAAAGAGGGGACAACGTACTCTCTAGAAGATATAGTGTGTTTAACGTCCGGCGAATTTACAGACAGTCCAAAATACAAGTGAAGTATGAAACTTACCTTCAGGTAAACATTAAGCTCTCGTTGCTTCTCAGCTGCCTGCATTCCCCATGCTTCCTGCAGCATCTGCCCCAACACAAATACACCTACCGCTGTGTACCTGTGGCAAGTCCATACACCATTGACCTTTCACATCATCTTCACTTTCTTCAAGCCAGGCTCCCAAAGCAAGGCTAAAGTGGGCATAGACCATGTAGGTAAGAGTGCAGAGTGACTTTCTTCAAAAGACATTCCAGGTGTGAGCCTCTCTCATTATTTACTTATTGCCCATTGACCGTCTTCCCAGAGTCAGTAGACTTTCAACCCAGGCTCAAAGCAAGGCTGAAGTGATCTAGGTTATACATTATACAAGACTAGTTGTAGAAAAGCGGCTTTCTTTAAATGGCAGGGCTAAAAAGGCACAGCCTTCTGTGCAGCACATACTAGGTTAACAGTATGTAACTTTCTTCTGAGAGCTTTCCCTGCTCTAAACATAAGAACCCGAAAAGTAGTTAGGAGGCAATTAACTGGTTTTGGTGGCTGCCCATAACTTGGCATCCCTCGAAGCCTTGATTCCATGCTATAAGTGGAATCTTATTTGAATGCAAGGATGCATTCAAGATTTTTCTAGATTTTAAACTCTTACAATAAGTAGACCTCCATGCATACTGGATTGTGATCCAGTGTTAGGCAACGGTGGATGTTAGGACAGCTTACAGGTTCCCGTAGCTGTTCTTGGCAAAAGCTCCACCCTCATCACCTGAATACAGGAACAGTGAACCTGAATGTTTCAAAGTGACCTGCACGGAAGGTTTAAATTAGGAAAAGTGGCATGATATACCAATGGTGATATCACTTTCAAGAGAATCAAAGTTCCAAAACTTTCTGTATGCTGTTACTTTAGCTGGTAAGTTGCAGAGTGTTAAGGACCATAATTTTTCCATGATATCACCACAAAACATATTCCAGCCAGCATAGAACATTGCATATGTAGAAATGAACTGGCCTATGTACTCTCAAAGACAATCAACTGAAAATCCCATGAACTCATCAGAGGGATAGGCAGTGGTACATCTGACACAATGTCTGACACAATCCAGGAGGCTAACATGTACAGAAACCATGCTGGAAGTGGAAAGGATCCATCATTTGTTCCCTTACCTCCAAAACTCCCTGTCCAGCAGAGACCACTTCAATTATCCTCGACCGTACCTGCGTGGGAGTATTGCACAGAAACACAATAAGGAAAACACATCAAATCATTTGGTCCAGCTTTGATTGCATCCTCACCCTGGAAGGAATACAATGTATTACAACGGGGTGTTTCTCCAAGATGTTAATATCTGTTTCTAGATTCCACACTGATGCAAAACAAAATACCAATCCTTCAGGCATTCAACATTAGTTGCAAAGTTTGGAATCTGACTTTGGAATTGGAAGGAGGAATCTTCACCTCTTGATCTGACTTCTCATTTTCAAATTTTGGATAGAAAGTCGCCCTCGGTTGCGCTTGAGCCACAGTCTCACCCTTCACTTTCGTAGGCATGGCAGTGTCCAATTTCTTCAAACTAGCAGGCTTCTCCTGAACTGCCACTGACGTTCCACTGGTGATCTCACTGTTCGCAGGCCTGACCTCAGAATATCCTGGCTGCTTTACCACCCATGAAGCACTGGATCCTGCCAAAGTTCTTCCGGTCATATCACCAGCATTTTTAGCTTTGTGAGAGGTGCTGGTGACTCCAGAAGTCCCTGAGACTTCTCCCAGATGACAAGCCTGTAATCCCTCTGAGAGGCCTGACTGTGCTGGACGGTCATCCTGCAAATCTGCAGATTTTCTCGTGCTCTTCAAACCATTTGAAGCACTATTGGTCTTGGGGACCACATCTTCACCAGAGACTTGTGTCTGCCCTCCAGCCTTAGGCTTTGCTTTCCAGTGCTTCTTGCCACCTGACTTACCCTGTGAAAATAATCAATTAGTGAACACACAGTTCCACAATCCACTCAAAGGAACGTCTACAAGAGTGAAAGTCATTACACAAGACAAGTCAACTCTTGAAGTTTCTGAATTAATATCTGCCTACAAAGATACCAGATGTTACCATCAAACATTTTATAGCAAGTGCTCAAACAACTAAGCTAGTGCTCTGACCGCAAAGCCCTCTATGAATTTGCCCTGTGTTCTGTGTCTAGACTAAGCACCGGATTCCCTTTAAGTACTCCTCGAGGTCTCGCTCTTAAAATATCCAGACTAGCTATTCCTGACATTGTTTCTTGCTGCTCACTCTTTGCTTTATATGTCTTGCAGAAAGTCAATTGACTACATCTTACTCTGTAATTTCCACAGCTTCTGAATTTGCATCGTGAGTCCTTACATCCCTAGGGACCATAACTAATTTATTTCTCCACTGGATACGCTGCTGAACAGAAAATCTTCTGTACTTATGCAGAAGTCCATGGGAAGTCAAAGAAGACTAACTGCCATTTTCCACTCCTTTAAACCCATAGAATTTGACAATTCGGGTGCTCTATGTGACTGTCTGCATGCATCGTTCCGAGAGCATGCAGGTCTATATTCATCAAGCCATTTTGGGAGTGTGAGTGCATTGGTCCCTGGTATGATATCTTCGAACAAGGCAAGAAGCCAAAAACAATAAGAAGATAAAATGCACGAACAAGATAGGACCAGGCGGATGGAAGACTATACCTGCGTCATGAGTCGAGACAATAGAGAGGACGGGAGAGAAGGACCTCTACCGACAGGAAAAAGGACCCGAGAGGCGGAAGGCAGTACGCAGCACTGTGAATAAGCAACTAAAATTCCTTGAACACTAGCCAACCCTCTCATTCGCACTGGGGATATCCCAAAGTTGACACTGCCTTGTGTGCTTTTCCAAGACCTCACGAAGGCTGGTCGTCCTGTGGTTATGCACCTACCAAACCTGCCGGCTACACAATGAATTCTAAAATCACTACAGCAACTAGTATTCTGCATGAAACCTGCGTGCAGCGTTTGACAGGAATCTATTGCCGTGCTCTACTTCCCTCCACTTTCTCTCTCTTTCTGTTCTTGATGCGGCGCAAGCCTCTAGCTCAAACTTGCCAATCCAGGGCAAGTATTCTACAATTAACTCGCAGTCTCTCACTATCGTGGCGATGAGCTCACAATCGGGATCAAGCAATGTCAATTGAATCCGCCAAACCTAAATCTCTCGAGAATCTGTTCACAATCTGCAATTCTTCCCCAAACTGTCGTTGCCATTCGTGTTCTTTCTCTTCTCTTCACACGCTCCCCTGTTTTCGTCCAGAAGCTTCGTCAGACAAAACTGTCGTTGCCGTTTTCGTTCTCTCGTCTCTTCAGATAGTTGCACGCCCCCTGTTTTCGTCCAGAAGTTTCGTCAGACCAAACTGTCGTTGTCATTCTCGTTTTCTCGATAGATAGTTGCAGGCTCTCCTGATTTCGTCCAGAGGTTTCGTCAACCGCACGGTACCAGTACCAGGGTTCAGGGTTTAACCCAAGCGTGAATGAATGTGCATTCATCTAGATTCTATGGTATACATGGACGAATAAGAGAGGGAGAGGAGACAACCGTTGGCCGCGCGCTGCACTGGTGTTGGGCGCGTGGCAGATGATGGAGAGGAGGTGGAGCTGGAATTGCGTGGATCCTCTTTCTTCTATTAATAATTGTGGAGCTGTGTGTTGGGGGTGATGGTGCGGGAAATATGTTGAGGTGAAGAGTTGTTGGGATGAAGGAGGATGCTTGTCCAGGACGAAGCCTCAGAGATTTGGTGTCTTCTACTCTTAGGTCTCGAAGCGGTTCGTCGTGGTCGATTCATTGACGTAGTTCGACATGCTGGCTAATGGGAGCGTGTTTATTTGATAGCTCATCTTGGCACTAGATCTGTGGCAGTGCAATTGGAAGCGCCAAATCTCGTATTGCGCAAAGTGCATTTTTTTTGTGTGAGTATTTAGGCCCGGGCTCTAAATCCAGGTTTATCTGACTACCAGAATTTAGTATGTGGCTGGCACTATTGAACCTCAAGTCTCACTTGTTCTGTTTTCATTTTTTCGAATGAGACATCGGTATTTCTAGTCTGGTTGTCAGCACGATATCGCTATCTAACACTCCTTGCCTTGCGTTTACCTCTGGTAGGTTTGAAATATCTGAGTTCCAGCCTTGTTTGTAAATGTTGGGTTACTGTTAACACTTGAATTCCGCCGTATACCTGAAGTGCCTTCAATTTTCATTGCTCTCTTGAGTTGATGTCTTTGCTTATGTATTCTTCATTTGCATACACGGAGTCGCTTATCATGCCATTCAACATTTGCAACTTTGCAAGATTAGTCAATGTTGGGTTCACTCTATTTTGGAAAACGCAGATCTGGTCTAGAAGTGATGATGTTACTTCAATGATCAAGTTTCGTCTTCCAAATTGATGTCGTGCTTCCTGCTTTATGCTGTACTTACATGTGTATGGTGGCTTGCGGTAGGTTCCAGATTCTTTTTGGGTGGCTCTCAGTTAGGGTTTGCATCTGAGGTAAAAAAAAATGGAAGACATGGTGGAAAGCATAGTGGATGGAAGAGGAGACCTGATGAAGAGGCTGGATGATGATACTGCCATACATGTGCTCCAGTATCTTGATACTGCTCTTGACATAGCACGTGCTGCTGCAGTCTCTCGCTCCTGGCGCCATTTCGGTCTGTGCCTTTCCCCCGTCCAACCCCTTTCTTCCCTGTTACCTGACCTACATGATTTCTCGAAGGGAAGCAAGATTCTGGACATCAGTGTGCCATAGAAAACCTGACACTGTGGATGTCAGAGTGACAAATCTCTACTGTCTGACAAATTACCATGTGGCTTCTATACAAATGTCTGAAGACTGCAGTAGACGTGGTTTGATGGTTTCACCTGCCTCAAGGTTGCAGAAGGTCTTATCTTGGTTGAGTCATGATGTCTACTGCGTATGTTTCTTGTTTTCTCACTGTACACTAGACCTGTGGCCAAGGCAATTATGGCCTGTTGCAATTGATTGTACGGGATTGAATTACTGGATGGGGCAGTGCTGGAAGGGCAACTTTGGAAGAGCTTATGTTACAAGGAGTTTCCTGAGGTAGAGAGGTTTGAGGCAGTGGTAGAGACATATGTTGCAAAGGATAGTGAAGCAGCCGGGTCAAGTGGTTCGTCTTTCAGGCAGAATTTGGAGAAGGAGGAGCGTATATATCGCTACCTTTTCTGTGAGCTCAAGAGCGAGCCTTCTCCTGAAAGGAGTGGGATTAGGGAGGCAGTGAGTGCTTCAAGCACTGACAATTATCCAATGGAGAGTATATTTCAGACTTTATATCCCAGGCCTCGATATTCTGATGAAGAGACCCCATCCTACTGGTCAAGCACTGGTGAGCGGGATACTAATGTCCCCGAGACTCTGACATACAACTTGGTCTCTCCTCTCTGTGTGGTTCATGAGGTTCGGATCAGGCCTTTTCAGGGTATTTCCCTTTTTCCTTCCTGTGCTCAGCCATACCCTCTTCTTGCACCAGAATTTGGCAGGGTTTTGCAGTTTGAAATACGGTTAGTGCTGTGAATAACCTAGCAAGATGTGGTAGACAGAATTGGGTTTGGAATCTGGATAATTACATGTCTCCAATCTCAGCATATGTTGACAGTAGAGAGAGCTTAAATGTACTCTATTAGTGACTCAGATTATACTCATACAAAACCAATTTCTCTCTGGAACCATTATAGCCAGGTGCTCTCTCTTTCACATGTCGGGGCAAAAAGCCCAGGCCCTCCTGAGGCCTAGTTTTTGGGCAAATCACACACAGCAGATTGATGCTTGTGTGAAGGGATTTCTAGAGGATATCTGGAAAACCCGGATTAATTCTTTATATGGAGGTAAGTCTTACTACCAATGTCAGCCCCTGACAGAGGTAGGTTCTGTCCCTTTTGTTCCCGCTCAAACTGGGCGCGGGGTCAATGGCCACAAGGCTACGGCAAACAACGTCTTATGAGTACAATCTTTCACATGTCGGGGCATGCACCTACTATTGACTACTCTGCCATGTGAGAGATTGGAGTGGAAATGCACCATCGGTTTACTAGCCTTGAAAAGCAAGGGTATGAACTGATTGAAAAGAGCACTTCCGGATCCATACAGGCATTCACCATGATGTTTACAACTCTACAGAAATATCCTATCATATCAGTCTACTGAAGTTGTGTCAGGTGGATTGAATATGACAGCTTTTTTCCAGTCCGGGGAACCCATTTACTCGGCCCAGTATGTGCGGATTCGGTTGGGTTATCCAATCAAATCTTCCAAGAGTGACAACGAAGTCATGATTGCAGCATCTGAGGGTCTCCCTGTGAAGGGTTATGTATGGATGTATGAGTCGCCGAAGTTTCCCATGGAGCAGGTATGTGGATGGTTATCCTCCCCTTATCAAATATGTCATGGACTCAGGGAGGGATGGCTATCTGTTCATTTTTTCCATACTTCTCTGATTATCACTTTGTTAATTTTTTTTCTACTTTTTACTGCACAGAGGTGGGCCTTCCACGTGATGTGTATACGGACTCACAAGTATGGGATACTGGGGATGGATGCCAGCACAGGAGTCTGTCTCTTGCTTGACTAGTTGATTTTTTGATAAGTCTTCATGCAGCTTTGGAGGACTAAGATGATTAATTATGCAGTTTACACTTGTGTGTGTGGTTGGCCCTGTTGCCCTCAATTGAGTGTGTGAGTGGTGGATTTGGGCAGGTGGACTCTATGCAGAGCTTCAAGCTGCCACGGCCTGTTTTATGCATTGGTGGTGTTCTTCAGGTGGAGCTTTTAGGGCGGGTGCAGACTCAGCAGATGGATCAGCTTTATTACATATGGTAATATGAAGTACCATATATACATATATACGGAATGTGCATGTGAATGTATCAAAATCATTGTAGCCGCTCTTCCACTAAGAAGAAATTTTTCCAAGAATGACACCTATATGTCTCTATCTGCGATCTCATTTCCCTCCCATTGTTCCCATTGGTACATGTGCACTTTCTTCTGCAATAAAGCAGGGAATTTGCAAATGACAGCAGTTGCTACGTTGATTCATTCTGAAAATAAACAAATTTGAGTTCCGCAGTCTCAAGAATCCGGGTTTCATTGACCTCCCTTACTTGGCAGAGCTTGTTGCTCATAAATCGCTTACATGCATGCAGCAGTGATGACAGTAAGGAGGACAGCTGTATATCCGAGTTTCTTCAGCTGAAATTGGGCCTTGTCAATTGGCTGGCTGCTGTGAACTCAATACTGTCTTGTGATTGTTGGTCTGCATGGGTGCAGTATCTGCCATGTGAGTGTGATTGGGTGGCCACTTCAGGACTTCGAACTGCGGGTAATTGGTGGTGAACAAAATCGCTTTGTGCTTGAGTACCAAGGGGAAGCTAAGGCACAAGGGACGATGGCTGAAGTGGCGGGTAAGCTTGTGGCAACTGAAGGAGAGTCTGCTGCAGGGTGGCATTCATTTGCAGAGCCCATTAGACAACTCAGGGCTAGCCGGGTTCTTCGTCGGAACCGGTTGCTGCTAAACACTTTGTTGGGAAACATTGCTGTGGCAAGTTTACTTTTGGCACATGATGATCCTGAGGACTCTAGTAGCGATGAAGATGTGGGTGGTGATGATGATGATGATGAAGGAAATGAGGGAGATGAGAAGGTTTTGTCCCATGCAGACCGGACTGGGGCATAGTTGGCTTCAGGAAGCACGTGCAGAATCTAGTTTGCTTTTGGAGGTTATACACTTGTGGATGTGAAGTTTAATGTTATTTTCAGCTTCATTTCTCTGGATGGTGTGTCTCAACCAGAGAGATTCTCTAACTGTTTGCTCTCTTTCTGCAAAAAATCATTTGGAGGGATTTTGAAAGTCCCAGGCCACTCACAGATCAGTTTTTTACCTGCTTTTCTTGTGAAAGTGGAGCTGAGCGATGTGAGGGAGGAATGAAGGACCATACTTTCTTGCTGCAGTTTTAATTGCCTCGAATCTTTTTCGCTGAGCTGATTCAGTGGGCTTGCCAAACTAGAAGCCACTTTGTGTATCCACAGACAAGGCAGGTTACTTGCTTGGTTTGTGATAGTTTTTGTCTGCCAGGAGTTGCATTTACTACCAAATCATTCCCACACCCTTCTACCTACCCAAGATCACAATGCTTGCTCAAAGCCTTGCTGGCAGCCAGCATGTAGGACGAGGTGTACTTCATGTACACACACCTTTTCATTTTTGGCCTCTCCTCTCCCATGTCCATCTCCAACCTTAGTATCCCAATTGCAAATTTGCCTACCATAGAGACTACCGGCCAAATCAAAGCATGACTATGCGCTATCAAAGGTGACATCTTTCTTGTGTCCTTCCTCTTTGGCGACTCTGATATGGCACCACGGTCTATAGAGATTTGCTATTTGTAAGGATGCTAGTATGAAACATCAAATTAGTTGGTGGCAAAGGGAACTCTTGATGTACTATAGCTCCGCGAGTCCCCGTCAAAGACATGGGGTATCCCACAAAGATAAATTAATCTTAAGCCTACTGCGCAAACCTGTAATACTGCTCATCCTTTCTTGTTCTGATCAGCCTGGTCTACAGCCCAAGATTTTTATGGCCGACCTAAAATCGGGCCATGCACCCAAAGCTGGATTGGCTCTCTTAGTAGCGAGGCGGGGTAAGTTTGGCAACTAAAAGTTCTGTAAGCAAGTGCTATATTTATGCAAACCCAAACTTGGGTCCTGTATCCTTACATATATTTAAGCGCGCATGTCTCTAAAAGTTAGACTCCCACTTTCTTCCTTCACAGATTGCAAGTTTGTGGTGGGACATGATAGTTGTGGCCACCTGACAAAGTCTTGAAGTCTTGAGTAGAAAGAGCACCTTCGTGACAGGACGGCTGTGAGGATGCCTCTACCCAAGGATTGTGGCTACTTGGCCGCTCTCTCTCATGATCCACCAATGGTTATGGATAGTGAGGTGTGGAGTAGGCTGTCGTGCGACTTACTGGACAGAGTGTTGGCATGCTTATCTTGCATAAATCTTTGCCGCTTACTGACGGTGTGCAAGCGATGGCGATCCCTACCAGCAACTCAGGGTTTTCTGCATCTCCGCAACCAAGTCGGTCTCGATCATATAGAGCCATTCTTCTTCTTTAATATGTGGGACCTGACTCTAGGTGGTGCAAAGAACACAGGACGTATGGAGTTTCTATATCCATCTGCAAGTGGCATGTGCAACGGGCACCAGATAGACCTCACATTCCTTAGACCTTGCACAAAAGATATGCCGACATCAGGTTGCGCTTATAAGGTATCTACAGATGGAGGGTTGTTTTCCATCGCAGTGCATCCATTACGTGGGGATTCGTACATCAACGTGTTCAATCCGATCTCAAAGTGTGGCAGACGCTTACCTAAAGCGCCAGAACATCGTGATCGGAGTTTTCTTAATGAATTGGTGATGGATAGCAGTACCGGAGGATACAAGATCATTAGGGTTGTAGTAGAGTCTACCGAAGGAGTTGAAATGCATAGAACTTTGGTCGACGACTCCATCTCCAACTCGTGGAATGAGACGGGAAACATGGCGCTAGGTAAGCGATGTCATGGGCGACATATATGACAGTAGGCACTGCCAAATTTGGCAACATTGTGTACGTCATGATCTACAGTGAGGCTTACAATTACACATGGGACACTGAACGCATTGCACTATCGCCCTTCCACCAGATGTTTGCTTACGACATTGGCACCAGAGACACATATGCCCCATCATTTCCAGCGAGAAGTTGCGCACTTGGCAAGGCAGGGCCGCAAGGTGGTAGCTGGGACTACTTGGGGTGTTGTTGTGGGGAGCACTCCATGTTTATGGGAATTGATTGTCTCCACTCGAGAATGGAGGCAGCTGCCGAAAATTCCTGATAAACTATTGCACAACTTCTTTGCAAGTTATTCCGGCGAGGACAAATATTGGCGTGCAAGATGGTGCGGTGATCTGTACGTAATCTTTGTAGACCAGAAATCAGAACTACTGGCATTTGACATCTGTAGGAGAATCGTGGATGCTAATTGTTCCCCCTTAGGGCACCCTCTGTCACCTGTACTGCATAATTCACTTCCAGTGCATTATGGACAGTTTTGTATGGGAAGAGATGTTTAGTTTTGAGTAATCAACCACTTGTCGGTAGCTCAGTTGGATGGTGCCCACCCTGGTGGATCTGAGTTCTCCCAGGTATTTACTTTTTCAAATAAATAATAATAATAATAATGATGATGACGTGTATGGCTTTCACACATCAATCAATATATGAAGCAAGGTAGTTTCTTGGTTCTCTTGTAGAGAGAGACTTTGCAACATGTTCAAGTCAATGGAGAACATGTGGTCAAAGGACCTTACACCGTGTCAAGGCTGAGATTGGTGTGTTGCGCTGAGTCATGCCCCTTACTCTTACCTTTTTCTTATGTTTGGCCAAAGCAAGAGAGCCCATCGCCATTTTAGGATTGTTTGTTTTGTTTGCTTGTTTGTTTGTTTTGTAGCTCTACCTGCATGGCGTTATTCTGCATTTGCTCTGGTTTGCCACTTTCTCATATCTCGTCCAACTTTTATTTTTTTCCGAGAGCATTTAGCTCTCATTCATTTGCTATGCGAATCAAGCGGGCTCGCTTTTTTTCCAAAAGTCCCCCCTTTTTTTTAAATTTAATATTATTGTGGTTTTACCACCATCAATCAAATTAGTAAATTTATTCATACGCTAATTTCGATTTATAATTACAGATAATGGAAACCCTTGGGTAATAACGGACTTGAACCGCTGACTCTTCGTTCGATTCCCAGCCTCCCATAGTTCACATAGTTCACGGAGGCAAATAGGTTCCGCTTCATTCGGATTCCATTAGCCCCTCCTCCATTCTAAAAATGAGGTAACTCCCCCAACGAGCGTTGAGATGTCCCAAACCGCGGGGCCCAGCCCTCGTGCTTGGTACCGTTGGATAGCCCTCGATGAGGAGGAGTGCACTGGCTTGATCTCATAATTTTTGGACCTACGGTGTGGGAGATGTGGAATTCCGAGTACTTTTGGTCGTCTGAAATTTGTGAAAAATAGCAAAGTGGGCTTTCCTTGAACAATGATTGGAGCCTCGACAGGAGATATATCAATAATGATTGGATATATTACTACTCAATAAATTCATGGAAAAAAATAAATTGGGCCTTGACATAGGAGACGTACTTGGATACATAGGAGATTGCACTTGGGCTTAGATGGCATTGGACACTTGGGCCTCTCCATGGGAGATGCATTTGGATACATGAATAGAAGATTGCACTTGAACGTAGATGGGCCTTGACAATGGAGACGCACTGGGACACGTAGGAAATTGCACTTGGTCTTAGATTTCAATTCTTCATATATGGGCCAAAGGCACAGGCTACCCTAGAGGTCACACTTGGGCCACCGACTGAGTTGGTTTCGCAAATTTGGACCTACGGGCGGAGAATTATGGAAATATGAACAATTTTGGTAGCTGAAAATTCAACTAAATTATAAAATTAAGTGTTGGAATGACACTAGATGTCGCACTTGGGCCTATACATGGGAGAAGCACTTGGATACATAGGAAATTGCACTCGGACTTAGATTTCAATTCTTCACACATGGGCCAACGGCACAGGCTACCAACATAGAATTTCAAGTACTTTTGGTCAATGGAAATTCGCGAAAAATAGCAAAGTGGGCTTTCCTAGAATAATGACGTGGAGATCTCCCAAATTTGCAGGGTCTCTGGATACATAGGGGATTGCACTTGGACTTTGATGACACTGGATACTTGGGCCAACGGCATAGGCTACCAACACAGAATTTCAAGTACTTTTGGTCGCTGGCCATGTACACACACAGTTTTTTATTTTTCAATTGTAAATTTGCTAAGAGGTATAAGTTTTCTTTGTTACTTATGCGTGACAAAGTTGTATAACTTAAACCATGTTTATATACCCCTGTAGGATCGAATGCTAGATAGTCCAAAGTTAAGCCTTGAGAACGATGGATTGTTCGAGCGGCTGCTAATTGAATAGGAACTTGGGTTCTAGTAATTATATGTGGAGTATTTGATCCTATTTGAATCTCTTTAGAAATTGGTTGAATTGGAGTCCATAACTTATCTATTGTTGAGTTATATAAGTGAATATTATTTGCACGTATAGCAATACCAGATTTTGGATTGTTAAATTGTATCCATATTAAAGGGGTTGAATTTGTTAACACGGAAGTATGTTTAAATATACCGTCCGAAAATTGCACGTTGTTCTAGATTAAGCTTTCGCAGTTGTTCATAAAATTGTTTATTAGGAATAATGTTGTCGGGTGTTGTAGATATGTTTGCCTCTATTGTTGATGCAATCCAATTTCAGGACGCAAATGAAATTATGTCGCTATACCATGTGCAATCTGTCATAGACTCCAAAACGTCTGGTTCTATATCAACATCAATGAACTTGTCCATCCATATACTAAGATTGTTGGTTTTTGCTAATTCGTGTGCTTTCGTCTCTAATGTATTCCAATTTGAAAGAGTAGTATTTTCTGTTAGGAACTTATATATGAATTTGTCTCGTTTCATCAATATAGTTGGTTTATGAACCAAATAAGCATCATGTCATGTTTCATGGTCGTCTTTTTGTGATTCTTCGCTACGGGTGGAAGACCTCGCAAATCTTTATCGGATTTCAATACAAATGCACGTTCTTTGCGGAGATGATGTATTTATGAATTTGAAAGTTCTTGATGCATGATATAGTGGTATGGATAACACAATATATGCAACCAATTGAGCCGACATCTGTTGTGCATTTAGGAAAACATTTCCCATTTTATGGATTCTGACATTTGCATCAATTTATCTACTACGTAAAGCAGCTATATATGTTTTTTCATCAATATGTAACAATGAAAGAAACTCATTAAATGTAGTATCTAAACCCATATCCATTTTGTCCAACTCAGTAAATATTACTTTGATTCAAATGCATCAATTGTTCTATTAAAGGTTCCAAAATTGCGGTAGAATTCATTGGGGGCAATGGATAATGAAAACGACATATAGCTTGATTCTTTTTTCCTGCATGTTCGTTTGTGCTGATGGGTTTGAGCTTCACGTAGAATGGATGGAAGAACATTACTATCGGATGTTATAGATTTATCTACGAATTGTTCAATTATATCATTTTTATCAACCCCGTAAATTGGTGCATTAGCTATCCATAACATACTATGATCATGCTCACTACACTTTGAAATTTTGTTACAAAGAAGAAATCACGGAGTGCTCCAAAAATGGTATGATCTTTCATACATAGATGTCTAAATGCACCCATTCGATGATCATAATATCGAGCACATGTAACGGGATCCTATCTTACCAATTCAGCAACGTGTTTACTTTCCAAATTTTAAATGCCATTTGGAATTCCCAATTTTTTATGATTGAGCGAATGGATGGTTTACAGTAAAGATGGCCATTTACTTTCTGCACTTGTAAATGTTACAAAGGAAGTTGGTGGTCCTAGTTGTCGAATCATTGCAAAGGCCTCTTTTCGGAGACGAGCCAAATAATCTGGTGATGTTCATAATCTTTCCAAATCCCTATAGCCTAGATCTGAGCGTAGTAATTTATCTAAATTTGGTTTTTCAATCAGTTCGTCCACTTTTAATCTACCAAGAAGTTTATCTTTACGAATACGAATCCATGAAGATGATATAAAGCCATGAATTAATACTTTGATAGCTTTTTAAAAAAAAAATGGAATATGTCTCGCAAAATCATGATCTTTATGTAATAGTTTCCATTGTGCAATGACTTGATAAGACAATGAACCAGTGTTTGATCGAGGATGTCCAAAAAATAAAGTAGGAAAATTCAATTCTTCACTATGAGCATCTTGGAAAAGACCTAATGGTACCGCTAGTAGTATTTTTGACAACTTCCTCAAACTCATCTTGAGATATTTCATTAAATTCTTGTAATGGTTCATCGATATTTATACAATTTTGTTTTGTTTGATGGGACATTGCAAATAATCCTAACCATTGTGGTCGAATGGTAACATTAGCTTCTATGTATAATGGAGTAGTAACAAGATCATGTAAAACCAACATAATAAAATTGGGACGAACAGTTCCTGATAAATATGGAGATTTATATTCTAGACGACATTTTAAAAAATGAAAAAAAATAAAATAAAAATGGTAGTATCGTCATTCGGCATGCGAGGTAAAACTGATTGTGTATTGTTAACATTTGATAGAAAGTTTATAATGCTACCACGTATACCATATTGGCCATATCCTTGCAATTGATATATTTGGCCAAATGTCATACGCGGTGCAATTAATCTTTCCTCAAGCGCATTGAGGTTTCGAACATTATTAATAGGAGCATTTAGATGAATTATGTTAGGAACTACATATTTAGGAGATTTATCGTGGTCAAGCATTAATTTACAACTTCGACATATAAACATTTGTCCATGATTTTGTTCCGTTGTTACAACAGGAATATACACGGCTAATTTTTTTAACAATTTTTTTGTCAGTGTAACAATTTGTTTTTTAAAACATAGTCGATGACAACGCATACATGGATGCACTGGTGTATAAGACAATTTTTCTATGTATTTACTACGATGAGCTCAATGGGATTATTGTTGGAATGATGCAATGAATGAAGAGGTATTGGTTGGACTGAACTTTCAGGAGCAATGGGAGAATCAATTTGCGGTGTATTTTATTTTTCTATATATATTTTATTATTATTAATTCGCCGCAAATGAGAATAAATTTGAGTATATGTGAGATTCAAAGTTGCATAATGACGGGAGAAGATCTGAGCTATGTCTTTGAGAGTGGACAATGGAAACTCGACCATCAAATTGTTCATCATGAGTTGGTAGCCATTGAAAACGAGGTGTTTTCGGGGTTACATTGGTATTGTTCATAATATCATTTTGTTGTCGACCCTTTTTTTTAGTGGCAAATGTTGCAAATCCCGAAATTGAAAGCGACTGAGAATTCGAAATCGAGGTCGATGGCATAACATTTGAAGTGCAATGAGTTCTTTTAAAAATAATAGGTTCAAAGTGCCCACTCTTCGAGGGGTATGCGCAACAAATTGATCACCCACAGAAAATATTATTCTTTTATTTACTCGAGACCATAACCGAATGGGTCTTTGTAAATAATTTGCTAAACAGAAAATGGCACGATTATCACCTTCTAAACCTCCACAAACAACACTATTGGACATTTTTTGAACAAATTCATCAATTGTGCGAACACCATGTAACTCATAGAGGGCGTCCGAAGAAAAATGGATTTGAATCATTTCGGCCACCTCATTAGTGGGCAATTGTAAAGTTTGCAGAAAATGTTTCATGGTTTGATGATGGAGATCCGTAGATATTTCATAATGCAGCAAATAAGCAACTGAATCAAATAAACAGTCTCCAACAACATAATGGTAATCGTGTACAAGATGCAAATCTTGAGATCGTGTCTATCTCTGTATCCATTATTAAAGAGAGTAAATTAGATATAAAAATAAGGTTGTAAAAAAACTGAATTAAGGTTCAAGTTTTATTATAACAGAAAATAATATTAATGGAGGTTGGTCAGATTAGATAGATTTTGAAAATCTTATAAGGACACAAACAAGCAATGTACAAGGCAATGAAACGCCGAATTAAGAGTTGCTGAACAATATTATGCTATAATACCATAGTAATAGTAAATTATATGTTTGGATGAATTAAATTTCATAGATATTGTAGTAGATAAATCTGAATTGAAAAATTAACTAAAAGATTGGCTGATTAACTGAGGGACTGGCTGAAAATGTAGTTGTGAACTGAAAGGCTAAAGTTTGTAAAACTGAAAGAACACACAAGAATGGCAGCTTCCACAATATTGTCAAAGTACTCATATAACTTGCAACCATAAACCACACACAACTCACAAAAATGGATTACTAATATCCAATCATACTGTGTGGGCTATATTGTCATGGTAAGAAATAGTTTGACTAAGTAGAGATGCTGAGGAAAAATGCTTCACATATGAAGCAGCACCATGAAACCAAATACCCTGTAGATGTATGAAGTCCAAGTAAATCTGAGGGAATCTGAGCATACATTAAACTATTGTAAAGGCTGATACACTTGAAAGCAGTCCTCTAATCTAACATGCTCTTGAATGCAGCAAAAGAACTAAGCTGCATGTTCTTCAAATCCAACCAAATCCCCCACAAGGTTCAAAGAAAACCGTCCCACATGACGCACGCTAGAGAACGCCTTGATGATGGAAAGCCTGTCTGTTCTATGAGCATTTTTCAAATCTTCCTCGGTCATGCCCACTATGGCCTCTACCCAATCTACATACACCTGCACAATCTCATCCACACCCTGAATGCTACCAGCTATGCAAACATGAAAGGAGTGACTTGCTATTTTGCAAGCATTACAAAAGAACAAGTCGTCATCCTGACGTGCTATGTCCTCGAGGCCACATGTGGCACACACTCGTTTGAAGGGTGGAGTGGAAGGTGATGTAAAAAATCCCTATAACCTGAAAAACAGAAAACCAGCAAAGGTGTTAGAGATGAGAAGAGAATGCAATTGCAAACAAATAGAAAGATGAGAAACCTTGAAAATAAAAAGCGATCATTACCTAGGTAGTTATGTTATGTATTCCGTGGCTGTGTGGGCATTATGCACTCACTGCAAAGCGGCACATGTGTCATCATCCAAAACAAAAGCGAAAATGGTATAGGGGAATGTGACCAGCCGCACATCACCGCTCTGAGTTGTCCCAATGTTTTTGAAAAGTACATATGTAGCACCTCCCCTACGAAACTGCTGGACTAACTGCTCGTAGTCTGCATGGAACGCTGGCAGAAAACTGACATGCATACACTCAAATAATACCATTACTACTCCATAATAAGTTTAAAATAGCATAACAAAGAAAAGACGAAAAAACAAACAAATGGTAAGAGACTTACAATCTGAATACCCAGCTGAAAAGGCCCATCCGCCACTGTCAGCTCGAAACGCTGTTCCACTTGACCGCGTACTCCTATAACCACCACAACAATAATGGCGGTAGCAAACTTCTCATGGAATCTTTTTGAGAATACACAATATTTGACACAAATTCTCCGTGGTGTACTTCTAGAGGTTGAGTCTCCTGAGTCACGTCTCCTGAAGCGAGGGTACGTCCGTGGATAACTTCACAAGTTGCAGGGTTTTCTTTCTTCATCAGCTCCAAATATTCTTGTTGAGCAAATTCTTTGTCGATAAAACATGTTGTAGCACCACTGTCTACTAAAGCTTCTATATGTATTACGCGTCCTGTGATATGTATATCTATAGGGACCGTGAAACTTGATACAGGGTCTAGGGGTATGAATAGACCCGTTGTCTTTCTTTGATTCGTATTGCCCAGCCGCAAGGCCCCTATTGGGACTGGACAACCTCGTTTTCCGCCTGGTCTGCTCCGTTGGTAATAGCTATGATTCGAACCTTGTACGTACTTTTGTTGTGACACTTGGATGCAATATGTCCAGGTTCTCCGCAATATAAACACAGTCCTAGCAGTCGGCGACGCTGTTTTTCTTCTGGCGTGAGAGGTTTGAATCGCATAGCATCCATCTGCATAGGTTCGTAATCTCTCGTTGAACTGCTGGGTGTCGTTTGTGGAGTGGGAGGTAGGGAGGTAGGCAGTCTCGCCAAATTGTCACGGACGAGATAGTGTTAAACTACAAACAAGATATCCGAGTAGAGAGGACTCAATAGAAACTCAATGGATAGAACTGCAATATTTATATATGATAGAATAAGAACACAAGATGTTAGACTGGAACTAGAGAATACCTCAAGATTGTGTTGGCGAGACTGAGGGATCCTCTGTCTCGCCTCCTACTTATACTCCATATTCTAGTTCTCTAAGGATCCTTCTGGAAAAGCTTCCTTGATGCTAGGGAAGTTTCTCGGGAAGTTTCTCGGGAAGTTTCATAACCGCTTATAGACGAAGCTTCTTAAGAAGTTTCTTTATTTTGCAGGAAGTTTCTTGGGGAGTTTCTTAGCTAGCTTAGGGATCTTCTAGAAAGGTCTAGAAAATTATAGAATGAAGTTTCTAGAAGCTTCTAAGAAGGTCGTAGATGTATGGTGGGGTCAAAGCACACTAATAGGACCCAAAAATGATGTCTCAAACTATTTTCCAACACATATGGAGCAATCGATCCGAATTTAGGATATCGAGTTCATTATGAAACCACAGACACATTATATCATTGGAAAACCCTTGAAGTTCTTGTCATGCCCATATAAATGTTTTTGTGATTTGACAGGTTTAAGAGGTCCTAAAGGAGTCTTTAATAGCACAAGGTTTAAATGTCCCAAAATGTTGTAGTCCTTTAAGACTCATTTTCACACCCATAACATGTGAAGGTCCTATCAGGGATTTTCATGTGCTTATATAAGGTATGGAAGAATGCAAAAAAGACAATAGACCTGCAAAACCAGAAAAACCCATTATCATAGGAATTTTCTACTACGCGGTATACATGCAGCATAACTTAGGGGCACCAAACTTTGGTACTACTAAACCTCAAAGTTTGAACATAGTTCTTTCACCAAAAGTGTTTAGCTACTGAAAAAAAAAAAGGCCATGTCCTTGAAATGGCTACAAGGTCCTCCAATTTTGAATTTGAGGCTAAAATGAGTTCTTACAAATAGTGTATCATTCATTACAAATTATTTTAAAATTAAAAATATATCAAATAAACTCCTAAAAATTATACGAGCATCTGCAGCACTGAAGTAGGCATCAAACACACCAAACTCGGCTTTGCGATGAGGGGAAAACAAATGGTGGCAAACGGAAGTCGAGTTAGTATCGTAAACTCAAAATTAGTGGTGTACGAGCAAAATTGGAGGTGTACAAGAGGCTGTACGAGCATCCGATAGATGGGGTTGAGGTGCCCACTATCATCTGTCAATTTCATTACGTTTTCATCGCAACATGTCATATCCATGCGCCGCGGTGTAACGCGCCAGCAGTCAAAATTTAGTCATTTTCAGGAGTGTCAGTGGTACACATTAGCATGCTTTCACCCGGTGTACTTTTATTTATGTTTGTGACAATGGATTGGTCGCCCCCACATGTCGTGGGCGGTTTTGCAATTGATAAGCTTCTACAAATCTATGCTTCTCATCTACTGTAGCACAAATGTACATCATTGCAGCATTGTTCTTGGTGTCCCACACCTGTTCACTTTCCTCAGCTATCGCTACCACCCGAGTGTCTGATCCATCAATTATCCCTAGAAGTTTCTTAGTTTCTAAAACTATCTGCATTTGAAATTTCCGCATCTGAAAGTTTTCCCCATGGAAGCGCATAATGTGTGTAAGATCTTTTACGTCTACCCTAGTTCACATTGATCTATGTGTATGCAACTATCATGCTTAATCTAGCTCTGTGTATTAGTTGCAGTAATATATATCATTTGTTTACATTCATCCTAGTTTTCACCAAGTTATGGGCCCACATGACTCATGTTAGTTGCACGTAAAAGAGTAACTAATACTGCAGAGCAAAGATGTAATGTTCAAACAAGAGAAATGTTAGACACGGCAACCGTAAGACTATGAAGATGAGATGGATTTGGCTACTTTCGTAAAGTTGGTGAGAAAGAGGAGACCAATAAGACTATCTACCAAGAAGGGACAAAGTCACCAGTCACTAGAAGTCACTAGTCTAATGGTCAGGGTATAGTCAGCTGAAGTATGAGTTGTGAGATGTCTGACTGATACATCATGAATATATTTCTATAGCAATCCAATTGGCACTCATGGCTCCAAGTTGACCCTTCTTACCTCAGCATACTCCGATCTCTCGTGAGGAGGTCATCAGACAACCTTTTTTTTTGCAACTACAATAGAATATATGGACTCTTCTATCCAATAAATGTTGGGCTCTATGGGAGGCGTTAGGGATATATCACCTGGCGGGGAATGCTAGACCATGAAAGGCTCACGTGAGCAAAAACTTCTGGGAGCGAAAAACTGCTCACGTTCCCAGGCTAACGTTCAAAGCAGAGGGTCTATGACACCACAACTACAGAGGGCCTATTATCGCAAGTGGGAGATGTGAAAAATAAGCATCTTCTAGGTTTGGGGTTGCTACAAAACAAGTGTGCATTGACGCACACTTGTTTTCCATCCCCAATCAAAACCAGAA
This sequence comes from Takakia lepidozioides, assembly GCA_030704615.1. NCBI lineage: Eukaryota > Viridiplantae > Streptophyta > Takakiopsida > Takakiales > Takakiaceae > Takakia > Takakia lepidozioides. The sequence goes on from CM060733.1 coordinate 61,039,343, forward strand.
AAAGAGTTTTATTTTTTATTTTTTTATTTTTTTATTTTTTTTAATAAATTTTATTGGTCTGGTGGACGGGCGTGAGTTTCTGGTGTGCGTTTTTTATTTTTTAAAAACGCTTATTTTTTCTTTGGGTTGTCGGGGTTGCAAAGCAGGTATGCGCCAACGAATCTATTGCAACTAAAAAAAACATTTATTTATTTCTTTAAAGTAAAATAAAATAGAAAACCTTCAGCAAACGTCGGCACAAATAAATATCACTTCACCATTCGACTACAACCTCTTATTGGAGATGAGCCATCTCAATTCCCCTACAATAAAAATAGACAAACCATGCACACGTGGGGGGGCCGAGGTGGAAGAAGTTGACGGTTCCTGAGCTACGGGGTTGGATTGGTATCTGTGTTTTTATAATGGGGATCAAGAAGCTACCTAAAACCAGATGTTACTGACAACACTCTGAAGTGTTTTTCTCATGCACTGTCATTCGCAAAGTCATAACCCGTGACATGTATGAGGCCATACTTCGTTGTTTGTATATGATTGGTGGACAACACAACGTCATCTCGTAGGAGTCCTCAATTTCTTCTCATGTTAGCGTGAGACGATTTGTGGGACACCAGAAAGTATTTGTGTCATCTGTGCCTGCCCATGTGCAATATCAAACCTATATGCAAGAAGTAGATGTACAAGACCAGCTTCGGGGAGCCTATAGTTTGCAGCTGCGCACAAAGAAGTGGTTGCATCGGCTCTTCTTCTTTCTTATGGACACAACCTTGGTGAATGCATACATCTTGCATTCAGCCCATGTCATATAGATGGGTCGGAGGCCCATGAACCATTTAGAGTTCAATCTGACTGTGGCATACGCCTTGACAGCAGGTCAGTGCACTGACAACATGGACAATATGGGGAGACAACTCTTGCACATTTGTGCATCAATGTCTTCACACACCACATCGGCGGTTGTGTGTTGTATGTCATGTCCGCAGTCACTACTACTGCCCTGGATGTGACGGCAACGACATATGCCTTGGTATTTGCTGGAATATTGATGCACGCCGTTATGGAACGAGGTGACTATTGCATGCATTCGTTTGTTCCAGGCTTTTTGTGTTGGTGTTGTTTGTTTGTGTTGGGTGTTCAATGGACTGTTGGGATGGGTTGGAAGGTGTGTTGTTCATGGATCAGGAGGAGTACATGTGTGCGTGTGTGCATGTGGCATGGGTTGTTGTGCCATGGCAGAGTGTTGATGGCTGAGGGTGGCGTGGTCTGTGTTTGGGGCCAAGGATTTTGGGGTGTTGAGTGTGGGTGTTTGGGGGCTGTTTGGGGAAGGGGGGTACAGTGCAGCTTGCTGGTGAGGTTTGAATGCTTGGGGTGATGCTTGATGCTTGGGGGAGAGGCCGGGGGAGAGAACTGTCTGTACAGAGGGCAGATCAGGGGGTTCAACTCTCCCTCAGTTCGGTGGTTTCGTTTTGAGTATGGAGAGTGTTGTGAGGTTGGGCGTGATGGGGATGCTCGGGAGGCAGACCCTGCGTAGGAGTACACGGCATGTTGGGAAGCGGTTGGCTGTTGGTAGGTGATTGAGGGAGAACGATGGCCGGAGTTTTTTGCCTTGAAATGTCCACCAGCGCAGGCAATTGTTGGCCGGAACTGGGATTCAAGTAAGAAGTTGGTTTTTTGGCAATCTCTACATGCAAACAACTTAGAAAGTGAAATTTTTTGTCCAGGTACTCAGTATGTAAGCTAGCAACAATACGACCAAAGGAATTTTGCTTCCCTCACAAATTGGAACACATTTGGGGTGATGTGGGGATCCCATGATAGAAATAGGCATTTTTACCCTCCTGTTTTCCCATACAAATCAACCAGTAGGTGCCATATAATCTGAATTTGGGTAGTTTGTATCAATGAAAATAAAAAGGTAGGGATTTTACTTAATTTTCCGCTATGAAAATAGATCCTGCCAGAAAATATGGCCTAGGACTTCTGTTATAATCTTCCTAATTAGACGGTCAAATCTCTTGAGATTCTTACATGAGGTGCATGAAGTAGGTAGGATCACTTTGGTACAGTTCATCCCCTCGGATGTTTGTCAAATGAGATATATATCCATGAGGGTATGTCCGGTTTTGGATGCGGCCCCACAAAAAACATGCTCGTCCTCAAGGGGTTAATGAAATTCTTAGTGAGATATGAGCTCCAAACCAGCTTTGCAGATCTGTGTTTATTGGAGCTCAAGGGGATCTAAGATCATCACAACCATTTTTGTAGATGATGGATTTGTATGCAAGGTCGACCGAGCAACAACCAATGAGATGATGGATTGTCTTATAAGTAAGATTTTTGAGGTTACATACAATAAGGCAGATTGCTAGGTTGGGCTTCAAATCACTAGGACAGACCTCTATGTAGGATTTTTCTCAGCCAAGCGCTCGATACATTTTAATCATCGTGCAGCGGTCTAGCTTGCAAGATGCTTGCCTATGTCCGTTCCTACAAACCCTAATTCCCAGTTAAGACCGTCCTCGGATCCTACTGATGATATTCAGGATGAAATGGAGAGTGTGTTGTATTATAGAGCAGTTGGAAGTCGCATGTTTGCCATGATAGGCACTCGGCCTGACATTGGATGTGCCGTGAGCATTGTGGCAAAATTTAGTGCCAAAACGAGAGCATTGGAGGTTGTGAAACGTATGTTCAAGTATCTCAACAAATCTAGAAGTGGATATGTTTTCATCCTAAATGGTGGGGCAATAGCGTGGATCAGCCAACATCAGCAACGCACATCAACTTTCGCAACTGAGGCTGATATGCAGCAGCATGCACTGCTACCAAGGAAGCAGCATGGCTTCGCAGGCTCTTACGTAACATTGGTTTTGGGCAAGGACATTGGCTCTGTGCAGCGACAATATGTATAGGGAATGGGCAAGCCGCTGGCGACTTTGCAAGGTAAGCTGCCTGATGAGCTAAGGGCGAGCCGGGCGGCGCACCCGCAGACCCAACGGCGCGCCCGTTCTTTATTGTTAAGGAATTTTGGGGCAGATTATGCGCCCCTTGAGCCAATTAGAGGTTGCAGACTTAATGAAGTCAAACTGACAAGTTATACCCACTCATTATGCGCATCTGCACCATCATGGCGCATTCTGTTTTTTAGTTTGCCTCTAAAACGACACAATCTGCCTCAAAAATCGGCACACAGTCCAGAGTTTCATAAGCGCACCAAACATATCGATGTGTAGTATCATTGGTATACTACACTCGAGAGAAGCAAAGTAGAAAAGGTCATTGACATCAAGTATATCAGTGCAGATATTCTTTTAAAGGCTCTGGCGTTGAGAAGTTTAACAAATTTCGCGATGCATGTGTGTAGTAATTGAGTAATTGTTGTTGTTGCATAGTAAGAGACTTTTTAATTAGATGATGGTTCAAGTTCCAAATTTTTATTTTCTAAGGGGGCCCTGCTTGCAGAGCCGACCAAAGGGAATCCTAATAAAATGTATACTCCTTCCTTGGAGGCGGTGGTGGAGCCTTCTAGAAGGGGCCCCACCGCCTCATCCGGTTGCCTCTGGAAAGCTCTAGAAGTAGAAGGAGGGCGTAGAGGTGTCTTCTACGCATTTCTTGGGGCCACCGTCCCATCCCATGCCGTATAAAAAAACTGTCCAGCTGTCTACCTCCCATCGACCCCTCCTACTTCTACGCTAGAGCCTCCCGCGGCCCCACTGATTGGCTCTTCCCACAGCGTCAGGTTGCCTGACCTTCCCAAACTGGCCAAATGAATTGGGGTTCATAGTGGCTGATGAAATTACTTGCGATTTTGGAGTGGGCGATTTTGGAGTGGTTGATTCGATGAGTGGGAGTGTAGAAATATATTCATGATATATTATCAGTCAGACAGACATCTCATTTCAGTTGACTATATCCTTGGGCGTTAGACTAGTGACTTCCAGATACAGCTAGTGATTAGTGACTTTGTCCCTTCTTGATAGATAGCCTTCTTGGTTTGTGAACTTGTTTGCACTGTGTCTATTAGTCTTTAGTGATCACACTTGTGGATGTCCTCTTTCTCACCAGCTTTACGATTGTAGCCAGATTCATCTTGTCTTGTCTTCATAGTCGAATGCCCTGTCTAGCATTTCTTTTGTTTGAGCATTGCAGCTTTGCTCTGCATTATTAGTTACTCTCTTATAGTTGTAGTAATATATACCATTTGATTGCATTCATCACAATTTTCATCAATTGCCAGGCATGAGAGCCAAGAACTAGTTTATAACAATTACACATCGTAAGGAGTGTGGCCAAGCTGATCTGGGCGATGGGGTAGAAGCAATAATAATGTGTTCACACACCACACCAACAGACTCCAGGGGCTGCGGATGTGGGTAAGAATTCTAGGTAGCCAAAGCCACAAATAGAGTCTGGGGGTTTATAACTACAAAAACCGACATATTTCATTTCTTGTGTAATTTTTTGGCCAAGCTTACAAGAGCTAGCTCGGGTCCAGTAAGACGAGATTGCACCCCGTGAGAAATTTCGGCTTACAAGCTCTTGTAAGGTTCGGACTAAAGCTTTAATCTGGCAGCTCATGGCCGAGCTAGGTAACTACACCTGTAGTAACATTTGGTTCACCATCACAGTTCTACCTATGATAGAGAAATTAATGTATGCAACTCCAGTAGGCAAGCTTCCTTCTGATATTTGTAATAACAAATGTACGTCGAGAATGGTCGACCAAATTATGACCAATTAATTGGCCAAGCAGAACGTGAAACTGACCATCACGCACAGGTCGTCTAAATCCTGCCGCCATGAAATGTAACGTTCCGTTGACAAAAACATAGACAAACCAGGACTTTTTCAGAACCTGTCAACACAGCGAAAGGCCCCAATATGGGGAAATAACCCTAAACATTCGTGCAGATCTGAGGTTACACGTTCTGCTGGAAAGTAAGTAGACACAAGGAAATGTTCTGTGCTTCATTTTCTCGAGAGCTGCGACAAGTGATTGTGTAACCCCACATCTGTATTTTCATCTACATGCGCAATCATAAAAATTTCGCTAATTTCGACTCGATATCCAGCATGCAGCTGTTTGTACATACAATGGATGCCATTCTGATCACCAGTGGTACATTCGAACCCATTCAAACTGGATTACACACAACCGTCTACAGTTCTATCCACACACACCAATTCTGAATGATTTTAACGCAGAAGAATCTGCAATTTCATTAGACCATCGCCATATTCACATGATTGTGTTGACCAATTGATCAGTTCGAATTAAACCTCATTGCTATAATCAAAATGTGCTGGTGTCAAACTAAGCACTATGCTTGCTCACTACTGCCATCTACAAAGGTATTCAAGTAAGTTTGTGGGCAACCTTCGGCAACTCCCAACAACTACGAATCGCGGCACGAAAATCACGATCTCACTGTAGAGCTTTTACTGATTTCCACTTCCAGTCAAGGTCTCCTTCACAGTCTGAAACGTATTGGCCACCGCGTCGCCAGTCTGAACATTATCAGTTTCCACCGAGATCAATGTCAGCCCAATACAAGTTTGCTACAAACATTCAGATACTGTAAGCAACCCAGATCGTCAAAATTCATCTTCGTCCAGAGTCGTGGTCAACACCATCCACCTATGAAGTCGTAAAATCAGAAATCCCTTCAGTGTTTTGATCTATTAAACCGAAAATGACAAAAGCAAATAAATATGTTGCGGATGTACCTTCTGAAGAATGTTGCCAGAAGTGTCTCTAGCCTGAGCAGCCGTATCCTGTGCAGCTTGTGCGGTGTAAGAAGCGGCGTTCTTTGTCTTCTCCACCGCAGCCTGGGCGTATTCTTGTGTTGTACCGGCTATGCCTTGAGCTGTCTGTTGAGTGGCATCCTTAGCCTGATAAGCCTTATCTTCTGCAGCGCGGGCGTATTCTTGTGTTGTACCGGCTATGCCTTGACCCGTCTGTTGAGTGGCATCCTTAGCCTGATAAGCCTTATCTTGTGCAGCTTGCGTGGTATTAGAAGCGCCTTTCTTTGTCTGGTCCACCGCTGCGCGGGTATAATCTTGTGCTGCACCGGCTACGCCCTGAGCCTTCTCTTGAGTGGCCCCAGCTACACCTTGAGCCTTGTCTTTAGTGGCCCCAGCAGCCTTCTGTTGGTGACACAACATTTCAACAGATCAGCCTTTGCAGAGACTTTTAAGAGAATGACAAACATAACCGTATGATCATGACAAAACCACAACTTTCCCAATCGAGTGCCGCCAACCCACGTCCGCAAGACCACTCTCAATGTCACTCAGAAGCAGCTCGCGTCCTATCAGATCATAGCTCTAACAGACGATTGAATGCTATGTACAGCCACAACCTGTCCTTCTTCCTCAACCCCACACGCGACTCACTTACAACCCTCCGTGAACAACAATCCCGTTACTACACTAAAATGTACCTTAAGACTACAGTCCCCAGCAAGAGGCTATAGCCAGACAGACAAACCTGAGTAGTGCCCTTGGCCTCTCCAGCCTTCGTCGCTGCATAGTTTTTAGTGTCCTCCGTCGTCTTGGCTGCAGAGTTCTTCGTGCTCTTGAAGTCCGACATTTTCAAGTTGGAGAGTAGACAGAAACTTAAGGCACAAAAGTAAGACAACAAGTATCAATGCGGGTTAAGAGTAGGTAGTCAAGGAACGACGAGTGGGAGTGAATGATTGATGTGTAGAATTCAGAGAGAGCTCGATTATAAGCTCTTGTCAGCGCCATGGCTGCTCAGATCGGAACGTAGTGGACAACCCACGATCAACCCAAGTGCCAAGCAGGCAGACATCCACTTGTCCGGCAAAGGTGCATGCCCGCCACGCACAGCCCGCATCGCATGCTCGAGCAAGCAGCTCAAGCGCAGCCCACGCATCTCCTCCGCACTTCCTTCACGAACAATGCGGCTCTCCTCCGATCGCTGCGGGAGCATCTCTTTTGGGAGAGAACGATACGCTTGGAGGTGTGGCAGATTGACACGTGCGAGGAGCGACCGCTATGTACATGCTTAACTTCCACGACTGTATTGGGGCGCACATGTCGTCCTCCCCACTTGCCAACTGTGCCGTCACTTTGCTTCTCTAAGTTTCTATGAATGCCAAGTGTGAAGTCGAAATCATGAGCGACTGTCAGACTGGATGAGGAATCAAGTTGGAAAGGAATGTGAGGTTTCAGTAGATTCTGTCTGAAGTCGACTTTACAAATCCCTATAGGCATGCGTTGTTGTGTGCAGTGAGGGACCGATGATGCCCGCGTAGGGAATTCCAAAAAGGCCTTGATGTGAAATGCATCGCAACTCACTTGATCACCCCCTAAAAGTGCGCAATTCAATTGAATTGCAAGGGCAATTCAATTGAACTAACCCTAATTTGCAATTCAATTGAATTGTCGGCACACGATTCAATTGAATTGCGAATTGGCAATTCAATTGAATCGTTGACTGCAATTCAATTGAATTGTGAATTTGTAAATCAATTGAATTGCTGACTACAATTCAATTGAATTGTAATCTATAATTTTTAACTTATTTATGTATATAATATATATACATATATACATATACATGTATAAGCTAAAAATACATGTTGCCCGTCTATTCTTGCTGTCCGTCTGTCAATCCTTTGCCCGTGGTAAGGCTTGAGCCCAAGATAAGCCTAAGGGAGAGCGAGAGAGGGAGAGAGAGAGAGAGGAAGTCACGAAGTGCTTGTAAAAGCGGGATTGTCTCTCTTTGTGGATGTTGGTGCCAATATATGGCTATGTACATATACCAAACATGATACCAATGTAAGAGTATCAACGTGTAAGAGTTTGATATATTAAACTTATATGGAACACATCCCAACTTCAACATGATACCTTTGTAAGGGTATCTCAATTTTTGATAATTCTCAAGATGAACATATTTTTTGTTTTTTTTGTCCTAGGCCAGATACTAGTATTAGGGGACTACATGGTGAGGCAGGGGAAGCTTCAATTGTCAAGTTTGATTTTGTCTGTTTTTTTCGGAGCCAGCCATGTTTCTTTTGCCAGTGAATCACAGGAAGCTGCTGATCTGTCTCCGTCTCTGGCTCTCCCTTTCTCGCTGAGGCTGAGGGTGGCTTCACAACTCCACAATTTCCTCAAGGGCACAAGAAAGAGGGCCAGCAAGAATAGACGGACAACATGTATTTTTAGCTTATACTCTTATATGTGTATAAATATAATTTGAATATATACATGTACATATATATTATATATTATATATTATATACAAAAATAAGTTAAAAATTATAGATTACAATTCAATTGAATTGTAGTCAGCAATTCAATTGAATTGAAAATTAGGGTTAGTTCAATTGAATTGCCCTTGCAATTCAATTGAATTGCGCACTTTTAGGGGGTGATCAAGTGAATTGCGATGCATTTCACATCAAGGCCTTTTTGGAATTCCCTAGCCCGTGCACTAGAGATTAAGGGGAAATGAGTTTAACGCTTGGTAAGCTATAACTAATTTCGGGCTCGTAAGGCCACAGCAGGTTCAATGCAAAAAAGATGACCCGAGTTGCCACAAATTTGTAAAACAAGATGGCGTCGGCCGGAAGTTGTCAAGCATGCACCAAGATCTTCATAGTAGAACGTCATTGGGCAGTAAACACAGGGCTTCGACAATTTGATGCAGGTTGTCACATTAAGAATTCTTCACATTCCCTAGCTGTTTATTCAAGAATAGTCCACCAAGGACAAGTTGAAGCTCGCACATCTATGAGTTACAAGAAGCGATAAATAAAGAACACAAAGTAGGCATGAAAAAAAAGACCAGACCACAGCACGGTCCAAGATGATGATTTAAGCTATTTTCCCAGCTTGAAAGCCCCCAATATACAAGGAGCTTTTGAGACTTCCCCACTATGGCACAGAGGGTATGACAAGACGTTTCCCCTCATTTAGAGAGCCCTGAAAAAGGGGAAAGTACAATCCCCTTGAAGAATCCCCTGTTGGGTGTTTTCCAAGGAAGTTGGAGGGAAAAATTTCCGCTTTGGCCTCGATAAGATGGAAACTCGCAGGGAAAGTATATTTTAAATTTCTAAGTAATGTGGAGCTGGGATTCCTTCTCACCTTCCTTTTGGACTTGGATGAACGGAGGAAGGATGCACCCCGGATGATTTAGGGATGGACGGAGCCAGGATGAAGTCTGGATAAACTTACACCTTGCGCATGAGGATGAGCTGGCAGCAGCTGATGACTTTATTAGGTGTTGTCTTATTCTAACAGCTAGTTTAGGATTAGATTAGGATGGATCTGGGTGATCTGGCTTCTTTCTATGACTATGCTGGAAGGGCATCTGGCTGGCCTATATGTAGGTGCCACGCGGCACTAAGATGGGATTACGACCTGATAATATTTAAGCTCGACTGCGTGGTGCACGCTTACTCCCGAACACGAGCAACATTTCCAGCAGGTCTTAAAAGATATCAAAGTGGGTGATCACCTTACTCCCCAGCAGATTAGATGTCGCCTGCACCTGTTTCTCCGTGACAATCTCGACATCTTTAGTAAAAGGCCCCATGACTTAGGCCGCACCACCCTTCTGGATCATGACATCATCACGGATGGTAAGCCTATCAAACAACATGCTTATATGGAGAGTGTTTGTGAGCGCAAAGTCATTCATGAAGAGATTACCAAGATGCTTGATGCTAGTGTGATCACCCCCTCCATATCCCCTTGGGCCAGTCCCATTGTCTTAGTGGGTAAGAAGGATGGCTCAACCCGTTTTGCGTAGACTTTCGGCGTTTAAATGCCATCACAAAGAAAGATGTCTACCATTTGCCACGCATTAATGAAATGCTAGATCAACTTAATGGGGCCACTATCTTCTCTTCATTGGATTTAGCCTCTGGCTTTTGGCAAGTTCCTTTAACTGCTGCTGCTAAGGAGAAAACTGCCTTCACCTGCAGGATGGGCCTCTTCCAATTTGAAACAATGTCTTTTGGCCTTTGCAACGCCACTGCTACATTTCAGCGCCTTATGGACATTGTTTTAGGAAACCTTCATTGGGATTGTGCTTTAGTTTACATTTGATGACATCAACATTTATTCTACAACGTTTGATGCTCATCTACTGGATTTACAGCGGGTTGTGTGCAGACTTCATGCACCCGGGCTTAAAGTTAAAGCCAAGAAGTGTGATTTTTGTATGGAACAGCTCCATTTCTTGGGCCATCTGCTTTCTGCTGTTGGCATCAGTCCTGACCCAACTAAGATCCAAGTTGTGTGAAACTATCCAACCCCTAGAGATAAAACATGTGTTAAGGCCTTCTTGGGCTTGGGTTCTTACTATTATCGCTTCATTTTTCAATTTGCCAAACTAGCTGCTCCACTCACTCGCTTGTTATCCAAGGATGTTCGTTTTGTGTGGGGTACTGCTGAAACAGAATGTCGTGACAGTTTTCTGCACCAATTGTAGCACTTGGGGTTTTTCCTATGGGATGTTTTGTCCTCCACCCAGCTTGCAGGGTGAGGTTTTCTTCCCTAGGTTTTTTCATCCCTTGTGTGCCGGGTGTGTAGTTTGTTTTGGCTAGGCTTCGTTTTTGTTCTTCCTGAGCTCATCACTCGCAGGAGCTCGCAGTTTCTAGTGGCCCCAGCAGACTTCACATATGTGGAGCTGGGATTCCTTCTCACCTTCCTTTTCGACTTGGATGAACGGAGGAGGGATGCACCCCGGATGATTTAGGGATGGACGGAGCCAGGATGAAGTCTGGATAAACTTACACCTTGCGCATGAGGATGAGCTAGCAGCAGCTGATGACTGTATTAGGTGTTGTCTTATTCTAACAGCTAGTTTAGGATTAGATTAGGATGGATCTGGGTGATCTGGCTTCTTTCTATGGCTATGCTAGAAGGGCATCTGGCTGGCCTATATGTAGGTGCCACGCAGTACTAAGATTAGATTACGACCTGATACTATTTAAGCTCGACTGCCGTGGCAGTGGGGGTGGTGGCTTTTGGGTCTTATGCGAGTGTACGTTGGGTGTAACAGTGTGCTTGAGTGTGTGGATGAATGCGTTCTGGAAGTCTGATTCAGTTGCGTCCTCTTCGTGAGATTCCGTCTTCTCTGCCAGGCCCATCTATCGACTACAGTCCCCAGATAGGATTAAGTCTGGTAGAGGAAGGGGAACAAACCCATAGCGCCGGAATCAGACTTCACAGTAAGGAAAAGCTAAAAAAAAATTATTATTTTTTTAAATAGAAAAGCTGGAGGGGAAGACTAGGTGGAAATTCCCGTAGGTATTAGGGTTAGGAACTCGCACAAGCACAGACTGATATGGCACCCGATCGACCAACCGCAATGCTGATCGACAATGCAAGTGCAAAATGTCCCCGTCCTCCCGTCCTCGACGGGACTGTCGAAATGTCCTCCGTGCTCGTTTAGTTCGATCTCTCTCTATTTGTCAATGTATGACACATGCGCATCTTGAATGATGACTTCGGTACCGCATACCTGCCTTTCCCTTGGGAGAGAGGGGTAGGAGGGATAGGCCGGCCCTGGTTGAGAGCTGTTTGGTTTCCCTGGACTCTTCTGTTTCTGCTCCTGCTAATGGATGTTGTCTTGCCGGTGGTCAGAGCTTTTTGGACTTTAACCCTTAAACGCCCACTGGATAAGTTTGACTTTTCCCAAAATCACTACCCCTGGGATGAAAAATCTAGTGTTGGTCGGTTATCAGGGACCCACCCAGTTAATTACAGGTTATTTGTCGAGTAAGGGTAACTATAGCCAAAGGCTATGAGCATAAAAGAGAACCATGGACACTGAACACCGCCGGTACTGGACAACTCAAATACCCGGTGAAACACCCTGCCTGTGAGTGAATAGCATCTGAAGACATAGAACCGACCCGGATATCTTTTAAGTGGACGGAAACGGTTAGTAGCTATGGTTTTGTGGCAAATAGTAGTTTTCTTTTGGTGTCCTATTTTCACTATGTACATTGAAGTTGAAATGGCACATTGAACCTGAGCAATAGGTTCTGCAGCTTGCCTAGGGTACTTCAATTATATCTGATGGTAGGCAGGTTATATTTCGGTTATAACAAAGACCCGACTTGAAATATCACCGCAGGTTATGATTTGTTCATGAATCAGCAAATAACCTGACCACACATATTGTTCAAATTTTCATAACCGTAACCTGCAAATAACCTTCATTCAATGTGCATATTTCACCTGGAACCGGAGGTTATTACTGCATGAGTCAACTTGTGTAACCTCAACCTCATGAGCTTTGAAAAAAATGAGAACCGACCAACACTGGAAAAAAAAGCAGTTGCCAAGGCTTCTCACTGCGTGGTTCATTGTATGGTTTGAACTTTGGATAGTAGGCCGATAGTCCATTGGCTGATGTTAGCAAAATTCTGAGATTCTACGTGGAATTAAACGACGGGCCCCTGTGATTTTTGTTCACTGTCAGCTCAGTTGCCAACCTCTCACAAGTTGTTTTTGAGTATGCAGATCAAGCACTGTGATGGCAACTATCAGGCCGCTTATTAGTGTGTTCTGAGCAAGAGTGGGGAAGAGAGGGGCAGGGGAGGGGCGAGGATCAAGAATGTTGCAACAAAAGCAAATGTAGGCAATGTTTTAGATCCTATGCCATACTTTTCATAAGGTGATTTGTACTCTTTTGAAGTACAATTAGACCTCAACTTAGCAACTTCTCTTCACCGTAGTTATTCTTGATTTGTTTTAATCTTGTTTTATAAATTTGTAGCACCATGCACCAGGTCTATTCGAAGCATGGAAATTCCAGCAAGAGACTTATATTTGTAGCTATTTCCATCACTGCACCTGTTCACTTACTATGCAACCCTGGTCATCCAGTCCCCTAATCCTGGCTTCAGGTCCTAGATGCTTTGTAACATTGAACTTAAGAGGGGAAAGTCTTTCTTTCAATAGTTGGGAACGTTTCGGACAGTTGCATCAACTTGCATGGGCCTTATTAAGCACACTTCCTCTTGCCACCTCATGAGAGCCGATTTTGCATCATATCAGGATGCCCTGGAGGTCAGGCCTGGTCACAGAATGCATGTGAACTCTGAGATACTGAGGGAATGTCTATGTAGCCAAAGCATCTATCTCATGAATTTCTTTGAGGAGACAAATGAGCCTATGCTGAACAGTGAAATGTAGTACTCGACTGCCCGACAGACTAGGCAGATTCCAGGGTATCTAAGCCCAGAGAGAACAAGAATTAGGTGAAGGTAGGAGCAATTATCCCTTGTTGGCACAGAAGACCGACAAGGTCCATGACAAGAAGGGTAAAAGAAAAGGAACTGCCAAGGGGAAAAAATATATATAAGCTGGGAAAAGGAAAACCTTCAAGAGAAAAAGCCCCTAAGAAAAATAAATATACATTAAAAAAATACACCCGGAAAAAAAAACCCAGAGGGCAAAATCACATGGGGGATGTTTCCATTGAGGTCCAAGGGAAAGCGGACAAAATATCCACTGTTGCACACTTCCCTGTGTGGTGTATGTCGTCGTGAGACTCTAAGGGCATGTTGCCCGGTTCCCCTTGAGGGAATCTGTCAAAAGCTCTTTGTGTTAATATTCCCCTTCGGATTTCGTGCAAACTTGCGAGCTGGGTTTGAACATATAAAATGTTCGACTCCCTCCCTAGTGGTAGTCCTGACAAGATTCGAATTTCGTTCAAGGGTGCTTGGAGTTCTCCTGCGTATTCACTGGTCTAGTTTATGAATCTCCCTAAAGACACTTGGCATTCTACAATCTAATTATAATCTGAGCCTTGCATCTACAACTTTCAAATTTAATGCAAACAGTTAACGTCTGGACATTGCAATTTGTTGATTCTTCATTGACGTCTATAGGGTCCCAATTTCTAGCAGGGGTTATTCCTGAAGGTCAAAAAAAAGGAGAGGAGTGGAATAGCCAATGGGGAGGGAGGGCACCCATGTTGGAATGGGTTGAAATATGAGGCCAGATGTACAGCCTAGCATAGAAGTAGGAGGGGTGGCCCTCCTTCTAAATCTAGAGCTTTGGAGGATGAGGCGTGGGCCCTTCTAGAAGGCTCCATTCTAGAAGGCTCCTCTACTGCCTTGAGATAGTATATAAAGAGGGTAAGGGCTACATTTTCCAAGGCTTCTCCCGCCACCTCACTTTGGTGGGCTCTGCAAACAGGCCCCTTAGAAAATTAAAATTGGGAACCTAAACCATCTTCAAAAATTCAAATAGGGGGTACAGTAAGATTCCACCCGATTGCAATATGGTTCAAGGCTAAGTTTCATAGGCAGGATTATATTGCACGTCATTTTGCACGCTCATGTTTCAAGCATCGTCATCTACATATGCAAAAGAGCTAGGGACCTCACAATCAAAAGTCGTAAAGTCTATTTATGTGCCAATTTTTAAGCATTAGACCTAAGCCATATACACGCAAGTAGAGATCAATAACTGCCTTCCACATGCCGCCTCAAGGGATGTACACCGTAAAAGATAAAGATAAAGTTTCTTTAAAGTCCAGTGAATATACAAAACCTACTGCTCAATACACAGCCCATCGAGGGGCCAATGGACGGTTTGAAGGCACATGTTGAAGGATTGAACCTAGGATCACCCAAGTTACATAGGCACAAATACCCAACCATTGGGCTAACTGCTCAAGTGCATCAAAGAAAACTGACTTCGATGGATCTTCACACAAGTAAAATACATTTAAGTGGTTCCCCTTCACCATCGAGGGAGCCACAAGTCATAAAGACACACTTAACCCTTAACTTCCTACAAACTGAATTTTTTTCTGTCCCAAAAATTACTACCCCTTGGAACTAACAGGAGGCTAATCACCTACCAGCATTCATCCACAAAAATTGCCCGTACACATACATACCTACCTGGCCTCTACACCAGCTCCCCAAATTTTAGGAATTTTCACCGTTGAGTTTGAGAGATTATACTGTTTTTTGGGGAAAATTTTCGTTTATTTTTTGTTTGAAAAAAACCTTTATTTGCTTTGACCAAGCATGTTGAGGGGCTTTTTGAATTTTCCAAAAGGACTACCCAAATTTTCATAATGTGTAGTACAAATGCAAAGGCCTCTCATTTTTGAATAATCGGGTATTTAAGTCTCACGTATGGGCCAGGCAGCGGGCCCCACGCATGGACGAGAGGTGGTTTCAAGTGGCCCCGTCGCGATCCATGACCCGGCCCGGGTCCGCGAGGCAATGTCCGCAGGCCCTGACCCGAAGGTGGGTCCACCTGTCGCAACCCTTTGCCTTGAGGGCGGGGGGTCGGGACACAAGAGAGGCTGCTCCTGCAGTGTTGGCGGCGGCAGCGAATAGGAAAGAGGGCTGAAGCCCCCTGTGGCGGAGGCGCTCACTAGGTGGAGCCCCGCAAACCGGGTTGCGGTGGTGGGGGCTCCACGAGGCGTGGTGGTAGCTTAGGGAGTCGTAGTGGGGGTGGCATAGGACTCACCACGAGGCTAAGGCCTTGTGGTGGGAGTCATGGGGAGTCTTGGAAATCACCGCGGTCTCTTGGGACCATGGTGGGTGGGCCAAGACTCCCCGGGGAAGTTACTCCCTATCACTTGTATATGGCACGTGAGATAAATGGGTATTTTGTAGGGGGGTATTACTTTTACTTTGGGTATTTTTTAGTACCCTATAATTACATAATTTTGTAATATGGTGAATTTTTGGCAAGCTATTTTAATCCTAATTTTTTGTTTCAAACAAATATTAGACACCCTATAATAATAATTTTCTTTTCTTTTCTTACAAGACAAATAAATTTATTAATTGGTTGAAATAAATTCATTTAAAGCATTCGCATCATCAGCATTCAAAGTATAAATATTTTGCATTCTATCGAAAGTCACAATAACTGAACTAATAATTGAGTCAACATCTACCCACTTGTTGTCGGTATGATCATATTTGAATTTAAATTGTCCTCTAGATTTTGAGAAGTAGTTTGATAACACCATAACTGGTGTGGTTGGTTTATTTAGGAGATCAATAGGCTGTCGCGATATCCCCCACCTGCTCCCTGCCTTCCTTCTTATTGTGCACAGCGGGGGGAGTGAACTTAGTGCATGAGGCGGAAAAATAAATAAAAATGAAACGAACGTAAAAGAGGTTTGATCTCACGATGATGCGCCTGCTAGGTACTAGTAAGCTACATACAAATATCTATATCATTCCCATAAGAACATGTATATATTTTTGGAATTTATATTATCTCAACCCTATAGTAATTTTTTTTTAAAAATAAGTCATTATTTTAGACCCTATATTAATTTAAATTCCTTAATCACAATATAATGTACCCTTTATTACTTTTAAATATTTTCTAAGTTTTATCTTTTCTGAATAAATTGCACCCTATATTTTTTTGCACATCGGTTGGAAATTTTTGGAATTGACTTCCCCGGGCAAAACTCACCGCGACTCACTACAGAAGGTTGAGGGTCTTCGTGGCGGTTTACCATAAAAATACTGTGTTGTTTGTGAAACCCCCGCGGACACCTACAGAAGTATATATAGGGAGTAGTAACCCCGAGAACGGTGCAAGCCCGTTGGTGACCAAAAGCTAGTGAGTAAGCGTGCGAGCCGGAAAGCGACCAAGGTGTGGGGAGCTATTCTGGACTGCCATCTACCAAAGGAATTCCCACTAGGCCCAAAGGGCGCGTAAGGAGGACCGTTATGCCCCAGTGAACAGCCAAAGCTCCGAGTTGGGCCGGTGTCCAGTTTGGGAGTTAGGCGCGCGCATCAAAGCGAGTAACTATGACTTGAAGGGGAGTTTACCGAAGTGAGGTGTGCGACACCACCCTCCTAGGTCACATTGGGGTTGACTGCAGCTGTTTTTTAGGTTAAGAGATAAAAAACTTGTTGGTGTAGCAGCAAGCAGCAGGTAGTGTGGTGGTTGGGTGCATTGATTGATATCTGTGAGGTTGCAGATTCAACTTTGGATGACGTAGCATGTGCATTAATTATGGTCTTTTTTACATGCGAGTTTTCTCGGAAAATTTTCTAAGTCACGAGCAGATCACGCACCCGTTTGCCACTTCGTTTTCATTTCGACTCGAAAACAACGTCCGACTTGCATGTGTTAAGCATATCGCTAGCGTTCATTCTGAGCCATGATCAATTTTATTTATTTATACTAGCAGAAGTAGGTTTTGAACCTACCAAACTTCCAATATAAAACCTTTGCGTATCACTAACCGAATCATCATCATACTGAGATTTACTACCCATAGAGCAAATTGGATTTGTAGATCCTCCGGTCCACTCAACTGGCTATGCTTTCGCATCATGAAATTACGTGTAATTACGCGGATTGTAAGTATGTTATATGGAATGCTACGCCATTTGCTTTAGATTGCCCTGTTTATGATGGGGCGCAGTCAAACTAATAAAAAACTATATTTTTTCCTGCGCCCTTCTTGTATCTCATTCAGAGATGAAGTTTACCTTTATATTTCGAAGGAGAGGTGAATAGAATAGATAATTCTAAGAAAAACCAGTATTTTTTTTATGTGGCTCTTGATCCGAGTTCCTAATCTTTTTCATTTGCTGCACCCTGCTTCGCGGCTTTGCCAACGTTTCGATAAACCTAGTTGTTCATGGTGGGGCGGAGCAATGAATCGTCGTAGATTTAGGTTCGAAGAAGACCTCGTTTTGTGTGGCTTGTGTCCCTCCCAGCTTCGCTAAGAATGCTATTTCCGGACCGTAGCTTTTAGGGGCTGCAAGATGAATCATAATTTAAGATACGAGCCGTGGTTATTTATCTATGATTATTCATGGATATTCTTTTTGGAATTACTTAATTTAGTTAATACCGTCACAACTGAAAGATAATAATATATTAGATGAATGATTAGCTTTATAATGCAATTACAATGTAATTGCATTATAAAGCTAATCATTCATCTAATATATGTTGGACGACCATCTCGTACGGTTCGGAGAGGGCTCGGGTACCAAAGCATTCAATAGTATCCGGGAAAGCCGAGCAGACCCGAGAAATTTTCTAAGTCCCGAGTAGACCGGACCCACGAGTAGACCACCCGAGCAGACCCGGATCCGCGAGTGGACCCGCCGGGTGGTCGCGGGGGAAAGGAGGGGGGGGGGGGACCCCGCGTTTGTGCGTCCGTGCGCTACCTGGCCCACACGTCAGACTTAAGTCCCAATTAATCTAAAATGGGAGCGAATGCAAAGTGCATGCCAATTTTCACATCAAACCAACATTTTACTGCACATGCTGCTTTGTATATGTTTTGCTAAGGGTTGACATGTCCATCCCTAGCAAGCATATTCAAGCTTGAAGCTTTCCTCCAAACCACGTCATCCCAAAACCATAATCACACAAATCCCTCTGGTGGGGGGTTCTCTTACAATACCCATAAGCAGTAGGAAAATTTTCAAGAGGATTTATTGGTGAAAACCGAAATTCCAGTAGTTCAAGTAGCATCGAACAATTTTGGCATCATTGGCTTGGTATGCTTCAATGGCCCAATGAGGGGGGGGGGGCACGTTTCTAGTAAACTCCCCTCCACCCAATAATTTTTTGACCCCTATCCCTTTAGAAAAAATGCATATATGATAGCAAATATGATAGTAACTGCTGTTACAATCCAGCAATTTTCTGGGCTATTGGCTGTAACAGCAGCATGGCATTTTGGTTGTGAGCAGCTTCTGACGTTGGAGCCTGAACCTATGGTTTGGCTGAGTTCTTGTCCAAAAGACCCAATTCTTTCATAGACAGGTGCACCACCTCACATACTTGAAATGCTCCTTCCACCAGCCTCATCGAAACCCAATCCGTCACTCAATTTTACAAAAACCAAAAATTTGTCATTAGCCAAAAATCGGGGCCCACTTGCAACGGTGGCGTTTTGGCAAATGTGGCTCGATTGGACCAAAAATTGGCACGCATGTGCAGGGGGTAGGTGACCACAAAACGTCCAATCAAAATTTCCAAAATGTAAAAAAATCAGGATTGACATCCATTTTCCTAGTGGAGGATCACTTGGCAAAAAATCAAAATACCCTGCGGGCGTTTAAGGGTTAATGGTGTCTATTGGTTTTCTTTCTTTGCCACATAATAACATTCTATTTCAAACATATGTTAATATATCATTGGATATAGTAGGATTGTCATTTAATTGGCTAACCAAGGTGCTTTTGAAAATAAATTTTTATGTACTTTGACAATGGACGATAGTCATCTGCATCTTTTTTGTCTATTTTTTATTCATCAACAAGGGCATCCAAGGTATGCCGGAACTCGCTTTGACACAAAAACCTCTTCCATATGTGCCTATAGGGAATCTGAAATATTGTCCATTGTACTTTAAAACTTTGACTGGAAGACAAATTTTGATTCTGCATACTTTTAGCTTGGACATGAGTTTCTCCATCAACTTTATGAAAAGAACATCAAAAATAATATCACCACCATCTTCCATGCTTTTGAATAGTTAAACCTCCATCTATTTTTTGGTTATCTATGGTTGATTCCACCAATCTCGTTTGGTGACATTGCATGGTTTTTCCAAGGCTATTACATAAAAGTTGGGTTTTAAACAATTTAGCTTTTAAGGCCCTAACTATGCAATCATCTGTTCTAACAATAGAAAAATCAGATAGGTCAATAAAATGATGGTATTATCTTTCTCTTTAAAAAGTGAATCAAATGTATTCATATTTTTTTAGTGCTTACGTCACAAACCTTGGTCTTTTTGGATTTGCCTCAAACATTGTGATCTATATAGTGCTCGAGCACGCTCAATTAGGTCACGCCATCATAAGTCTTTCATTCTGCAACATATCACCAACTTGGCTAAAAAAATCTTTAAAACATCATAATCGACAATGGTAAAAAAAACGTGTAGACAGTTGAACTTAATATCCTTGAGAAGTTTGATGAGAAGAACCACATAGTGATAGGAAATTTCAAATCTAAGCATCTCTGCTGGTGAAGAAAGACTTCAGATTATAAAGTTCATGGTGTATCCTGCTCTTTCTCGTCATTGACTGAAAATCTCTAAAAGTCGTAGATAATCTTATTTTTTTATTTTTTTTGTGCTATTCTTTCTTCTTAATTCGACAACACATTGTTCTTATCCTCATTCTGAAATCACTTTCTGTTGAAATGGAAAAGCAAACAAAACATCTCATAAATATTTGGAAAACGAACTCATGTAGTGATATTATCAAATAATCTTAATTTTGTCAAAATTTATCCGTTACTACATATGAATGATTGTTGAGGATGATGGTTGAATTGGTTAGAGGCTAAACATACTTTCCTCCCTTGTTGTTGTCAACCTTCTTGTGATTGTACTCCAGACTCCCACCACTAGTTATCCCATACATTTTATTTTATTTTTGCGCTTTCTTCGCAATGCACATCTTAGATTAGGAGTATGTAATTTAGAGAAAATCATGCAATGTGAAGTAGAATCAGAGGTATCCATAGATGAACTATTCACAGAGGGATGGACATCAAGCATGTCTACGGGGGAGCACCAACATCCATAGACGAATTATATGGCTATCTCTTATCTGCAGCCTCTGTCAACTAAGTTATGACATCGTTTCGCAAAAATATGCAAGACCCCATGACACTAGGTCAAAAAGATTAACATCTTAGAAATTTGTACTACGAGATGATCATATCCAGTGTGTATTCAGACGAAGATGTTGTTCGGCAATTCCGCTCTCGATGATTACATGAAGCCTCAAAACTACAAAATACTTTCGAACTCTTTTTCCCTGACTTAGACAATATGATGGACCTCAGCATGAAACAGAGCATGGGCTACAAGCGCTCCGAAAACAATAACTAACAGCAGCATGAATAGTCAAGTAGGGGGTGGTAGCGGGAGAATCGACATGAGAGGGATCATGAGGATCATCGTTGATAAAACTACGAGCAACATCCGGCCCATTCATCTACCATGAATCAATGAAAGACTAATGGGCCTTTAACCCCCTTCGTGGTCTCAACTCAATGATCTCAATTTCCCTGGAAGATGCTAGGCGCACATGCTCAACTCACAAAATTTCTTTCACGAATTCAAGCGGGTCTACAGTCCGAGGTCTGCACAAGGTTGCCACAAAAATACAAAAATCGTGTCAGATTTCTATCAACTGTATGTTTGCTTAAATTTCGCAGAACAAAGGCACAACCTAAAATCAAAGCTATCAAGTGCATATATGATTATGAACATACAAGGGTTCCACTGCATGAAAGTTAACACCAGTTTAGAGCAAGTCGATTGAGTTATGAAAATAATTACAATTTTGAATGAGTTCATTGGAAGCAATAAGGTAGGAGTCTCTTAAATTCCATATACTTCGAAATGATCTTCACTTGGGCAGGGTACTTGGCTTCAAGCTCGGGCCATTCTGAATTGCAATTGTGCAGCTCCTTACAATTGCATCCAAAGCTTGAAGGTCTTGGAAATGCGTAGTGTCATTTCTTGCTTTTGATGACAACCTGTGACAAAGTCTTGAATGCCTCCACACCACTATTATCTGGATTGGAGCCAAATTCTCCATAGGCATGGCAACCAAGCTACCAAATAGAACATAAATGAAACAAAATCAAATATACAAGAATATAAAATTAAAACATATGAGATGAATATTATTCTAAATTTGAGGAAAGAACAATTTATTAATACCATGTGTTGCACATCCGGGTTTGTATCAAACAAATGACGTCATTCTCCATCATTCTCCCCACGTTTCTTCCTAGACCACTTGAGAATTTCCCCCGCGACAATGACCACATGATCACGTTCAAGAAAGTCGAAGAGCAAATTCGCATGGACGTTGTTCTTATGCTCCAATTCCGTGAAACGATATTCAATCCTTATCGCCCTCCGCTCTGGAATCTCTACTGAAATGAGTGTCAAATACTCCTTTTCATTCGCCATGGCCACCTATACAACCAATCCTTACACACAGAATCCAGTTAGAATGAATAGATTGTCATGTCAAATGATTCTCATGATTGTTAAATTTCTATATACCTCAAAGGAAAAACCAATTCCAATGCAGACACAATGGAGCTACTCTTCAGGAGAAACACGAATCCACTGAACCATGAGAAATAGGTTTGAGACCAGCTTTGATAACTCTAGGTTGCTTATCTAAGCCAACACAAAGCAAGATGTCGATACATCCAAGCCAAAGCTTCATATTGATCCAAATAATTGAACGTTTATCTTTCTGGAGCGCCCTTACACTCATGCATAAATTTTGTTAGTCAATTTGTCAATAGTTGCGTCTCACAATGACAATCTCTGAATATCTTCCACCCCAGCCCCTCTCTCTCTCTCACACACATATACAAACACATGCAAACAAGCTCGATCGAAGCTTAAAGTTGATCATTGACAAAAAATTAACTGTGTTCTCTAAACCTTGCATGAGATACACATTCAGAAAAGAGTTCGTAGTGGAACTGATATCTCTGTATCTCTCTAACCCTCCTGTCATCCATCTCTGTGAATTGGAATCCTCAACAGATATTCGTTATGGCGTCATCAGATTTGAATGAAATGTAGGAGCTTACACGTATCATTCAAAACTCAATTGTCTCTCAATGTGGTGAAATACATGACATTGATGAAATTTATTTTTTGCTTCAAGTGTTTTTCAGAATCGTTCTACAACCAAATTAAGCTCCCCATTAGATTGCCCATTCTAAAATACGAAGACATAATATCATTAACCCTTAATAGGCTAATTATCATCGTGATCGTATTGCAATTTAAGTTGTAGTATCCATAGATGTTGAAGTTAATTCTGAAAGCACGAGTACATGTATGTCTCTCTAATATTGTTCGTTACTTTCACAGTGTCTTATGTGGAACTGTTCTTTCGATTTTTTTTGTTGTCACACTATCGTTACAAGCAAGTTGGATATGTATATAATTTGTAAATCAATTCGATTGTTTGGCTCTGGGGTTGGTTGACCTCAAGATGAACGTGATAGTTGGGATGAAACATTGATTAACCTACCATTTGAATTACCTTAACAACTAGTTTATGATTATGATGTTGATGAGGTGGCTGCAATGTGTGATGCAGTTTAATTGAGATGTGGTTAGCCACCGATGATCTTGCAAATGTTACATGACTTGTCTGTTTAGGTTAGTTTTCTATTTAAGATGGGGGCTTAGGTCTCAGTGGTGGTTATTATTTGGTATTCAAACAATGTACCTAGTGTAGAGTGTACGTGCAGATGTTTCTATATGAATGTGCGTGTATGTGATATCTGAAATGAGTAGTCTATGAGTTCTTTGAGAAGAGATTCATCCTTATTGGTGAAGCACGTTTTGCGACTACATTCGTTAATTTACCGTTCGCTTTGTATGAAGTGGAATCATTTCCTAAATGATAATTTGCTTCATATCCTTCTTTGCTCTAAATATAATTAATAAGTTTTTTGTGGTTTTTTGGATGTAGTACATAATCTTGGTCTAAGCCTTTTTTGTCTATTATTAGAGTTTTTCATGCTACGCTAACAGTTACATCAGTATAACATGTACAAACTATAGTATAATTTATAATAATTATATATTTCTAACTTCTACTAACTATATTTTAAAAAAAACTATATATTTCGTTCTTCGCCACTTTAGAAAACCAGTCTATTATTAAATTATCTTATCCATCTATCTATGAACTAACATGTCAAAGCAAAATATGTACTTCGTACATATTTATTCAACTTTGGAAGACCATAAAATGAATTAAAAAAATATAAACTTAGGCTATGTTAACTGGATTTTTTATCCCTTCTCAAGAATTCCAACATGAATAGAAAGTAATTGTGTAAATGAAATGAATATGTATATATGTGTGTGTGTGTGTGTGTGTGTGTGTGTGAACGTGTTACCGAAGCAAGTATAACTCTTGGCGTCACTTGATCCCAAAATGCTACATGCTTTTTGGTGGGAAAATGGACATTTTTTATGACATCCAACATGTGGTTTGAACCCACAATCATGAAGCGGCTTGTGTCCTTATAGTGCTGTGATTGTGTCCTAATGTTGATTGCCGCACTTGTATATGTATCACTCATTTTGACAATCTTTGTCTTTCCCTAGTCACCCACTTCAACTTGAGCAAAATTGACGACCCTTCAACTGCACAGCTGGGGGCTGTCTCCAATAATAAACGGGCTGGGTAAGGATCCTGCAAAATTTATGTCGTGTATAGCATCAGTTATCACATATCTGATGACATGTTCATGTTGGTTGTGGTAGGAGTAAGCGTATGCATACACTTGCGGCATAATCTCTAACTATTTTTACATCCACATTAATTTGCCGCCACAATGGCTAAAAGCTTCTTGCTAGCATGTGTGCATTAACTTCATGAAGAGCCAAAATACAAACATGCCAATCATGTGATGAGTTTATTCAACTAATAATACTTCATCTTGGATGGTGGCCCTTATTTGAGAGAGGAAATTGCCAATGGAAAACATTTCCCACTTCAAATTTCCTCTCATTAAGATATGCATCTGGGAGGGGGGAAAAAATAATTCTGGAAATGAGTTTCGATAGTGAAGTTATTATTATTATTTTACTGACAAAACTCTTTCATAATGTCAAATTTTATTCAAATATGAAATATTCTATTTTTTAATACTATATTAGTATGTCTGCCAGGGTTTTAATTTTTTTCATACCAATAATTTCACAAAACAATTTTCTACCTGATTTTATTTTAAGTAATAAGATAAACACATTCATCATAGACCATCATCCATGCAACTGATCATATTGATCAGATATCCATCTATGGCGTATTGCTCATATTACTGTGGATTGTGCTTACACAAACATTCTTTCCAAGGTTGGGCGGTTCTTTAGTTTACTTCATAACCGGTATATATAATTTGAAATACTTTCATGACGTGGTTATGCACAAGAGGATTAGTGTTTCAGTTATGATTTTTCTAATGACCCATGAAAATAACAAATTATTAAATAGATTTTATGTATAATTTTTAAGTAAGATTTTTCTGTAAATAATAATAATATTTCTTTATAATAACTGGATTGAGAGCTGAAAAAACCTTGTTACTCATTCTAGTTATGAATAATACTTTAAAACAGATTTTATCCATCAAATATCAATCCTAGGCAGTTCTCTACTCAAAAAAATAACCGGAGGTTAATATTTAAAAACAACATGTTATTTGATTTTTTTTTTTCCATAATCGCTGATTGTAGGGGGCCATCGTCAAGAATAGCTCAGGTTTTCAAGCTTGCACTCGTGGTTTCATACTATCATGCCTCAAATTTGAGACAACACAATGAGTTAATCCAACATAACAATGTGATCTTGAACCCCAAGAGCTCTGCAATCACAACACGTAGGGGCATATAGCTATTGTTCCACTTGTTTGGTGTAAAGTGCGTATGTCGGCATGACAAAGTTCATGCGCTAGCGCATTTTGTGCCAAACACTAATGCTTAAATATATGAGGCACTAAGAGCATCTTACGACTATTGCTTCCTATCGGGAGTGGGCTCTATGTATCTAGAGATCAATATGTCAAATGACTTGGAAGCAACGTCGCAGTACCTTCTAGTCAACTTTGCGTTTTGGCAATAGCCTTATTTACATGATCAGGCCGTTCTTCTATGCAGCTAAATTTAACCTAATAGCTCAACAACGAGTTTTTTTTATTTTTTTAAAAAAATTAAATTAAATTTATTTATTTATAAATAATAAACCAAGGGCATAGCCTGTTAGTTTATTAGAGAAAAAATTAAACCTCAATGATGCCATAAGGCAAGGAAACATCCATGGAATGAGGGACGAGCCCAAACCAAATCTAGAGAGACCACTTTGGTAGTGTGAACCTAGTTATTACCCAGAACTTGACAAGCCTTAATTGACCATTGTTTACCGTGAGATGGTGCAAAAGATGCGAAATGATGCGAAATGATGCAAGTGATGTGAAAACGTGGCCGCTCAATGCATGCAAAATGAAAGGACCTCCTACCATAACTGCTAGCCTACCCTTAGCCTGTAAAGGTGCTGATCCCAAAGGCAAGTTGCTAGATACAGAGCGAAGGCACTATTGAGCTTTCGTGATCGCCTCCCTTGAAGATGCTTCCAATTGATATCGCCATCGACGTCGGGGGAGTCAAGGAAGCAACGCGCTCCTACCTCCCAAGCTATGGGGGATTGAGCTTCAAGTGCTGCTGAATGGCGAAAGGCTAGAGCAGATGATGTCTTGTTTGGCCCAGGTGTTCTTGAAGGTGTCGTGGAGCCCAAACTGAGCTTCCGGATGCTTGCGAATGTCCGCAGACAGTTTGATCCACGCCTTCCTTGCTTCAGTTTGAGTGTCAAATGAAACTTTTGCAAGTAGCATAGATATCGTGCAAGATGACATGTTAATGGTCCAACACACCTAGTAATCCATACGAGGTTAAAAGGTATATGTCCATACATATCCTATATGAAAAATAATTGTTAATGTCAATAGCTAACTTGAAGTATGTAAATGTTATATTTGTTTAGCAAAAAAATTATCTATATTTTTCAGTGCTAACATGTTAAGTTACTCACATTTATTTCAGTTAATTATATTTATATAGATATAGATAATATATTTCTCCAGCTCCAAATTCTGATCTTGACCACATCTATTTGTACCTTGCATACATAGAACTGGTGATCATGGGTTCAATTAATCCTTCAACATGTTCTTCTAATCGCCCAACACAATACATAGCATATGTGTTGAGCATCAAGCTCTATAAATTCGTTGGAATTAGTTAAACACATTTTATCTATTATGTGAACTATATATTGTTAATTAAGAGATGGAATATTTTACCGTGATGTGTGAAGTATGAACATCTTATATGTAGCTTATAACTTATCATGACACATTTTAATATATCAGCACTTAAATAGGAACCATTACAACTATATAATTAAATTAATATAGTTACATAACTATGTTGAACTCGTTTTCCATGTACGAACGGTTTTTTTACTTCATTTTTATAAAACGGATCTTAATATATATATGGCTTATATTATGTTGATATTCCCTTTGTATATTAGAATACTACACAAGAATGTTAGCTCAAAACTAGATGTCAACATTGAGCCTTTTATGCTTGGGGACAAAAAAGAGGTTTCTGATCTTAAACCACCTAGCTTGTAGGTCAAGAAGGGCATATGCTGATGATGTCATCATTAAAGAAGCCACCATTGTCTTTAAAGATATTCTAAGTTCTCCACAACATTTGGGAAGCTTCTCCAATTTCAACATGTAATTCATGATAGCATATTGATGACTAATCTCAGCTTTTTTCATGTGAATTTGTCTTCAAATGGACATTGGCCCATGGTAATCCAATAGTGTTTTTTGTATAGGGTAAGAGCATCTCCATGGTGAGCTGGGCCGTCAAACGTCATATACCCTGGTTACAGAGGAGATGGTAGTTTTTACGGGGAAGGTTTGGTTGGCACTCCATGTTGGGACAGTAGTAGACACGGCAGAGATAGCCCCGATGCAGACCCGCCACCCGATCACAATCTTGGAGCGTTGCCCTATGACATCATATCTCTTGACCTCACAAATTTAATGTACAGTGGTTGGCGGGGTCCCTGTATGTTTGGCAAAAGTGTCATGCGAGAGGCAGAATTGAGGCGGGATGCAGCAATTCTACAAGGCAGAGGCAACCGTGGAGCAACCCCCGCGGCCTTTTTAGGACCCTGCCACGCCAGATTGCCGTTTTTAGGCAGGTAGAGTGTCACCGTGGAGTCCCCACTCCGAGGGCTTACTGCGGTGTGAAGGGAGTAGTTCGAGGGTGTAGCCTCGGGCAGTACAACCCGAGCACCAAGGTGGGCCGAGGGCGGGGGGAGACTTTCCCTGCGTAAAGACAGTGGGTTCCTTTTTCCGCAGTAGATGGCTGAGATCTCTTGAAGATCTTGGTGGATGGCTCAGATCCCTAGAACTAAAACGAAAAAGATGAATTTAGAAAAGAAAAGAAAAGAAAAAAGATAACAGGGCGTAAGATCCCACGGGGCCTTATCACGTAAGATCCCTGCCAACTGCTGACATGATTTTCCGTCAGATAAGGTCCCTGGAAATACAAGGGGAAAAAAGCCGTAGGTTTTTACAATGACCCTTCAAATACGTTGGGATACAGTGAATTAATGAATGAAGACTTTTGCCGAAAGAAGCGTAATGTGCGGTGTAACCTCAGCCGAAAGGGTTATCGCAGCCTTCGTTTGGAAGGTGGATACTGGAGACCTTCTAATGGATGTAACAGGGGCAACACGGTTGCCTAAATTTACGTCCCCAAACACTCAAAAGTCCCCATGTCCTTGCACATTAAGTAACCGGTTGACTTATTTATCCCCATTTTATAGCTAGGACGTTGACCATAAGCAATGACATCCAACATAGGTACACATGGCACCACCACTTGTAAGGCGACCTTGTGCCCAAACAACCGGGCTATGTATTTTCGAACTATCTCGTCAACCCATTTTCAAATAATATGTAAAACTTAACTAGGGTTCCACATTGCTCCGCACTACTATTGACGATTTCTGAGACCAATCTTCCTTTTGATTGGAATATATTGTATGCGAAAAACAATATGAACAATTTATGAATGTAATGAAAGTGTGCGATTTGACAGTTGTTTTGCCAAATTTAACCAGCGACGGCTCCTCAAACTTTGTTGAGAAAAATGGGGTACTGGATCAACCGCCTACTTAACCCATGAGTTACGTGTGCTTCGACAAGAGTTTTTTGTCTTCATTCCTTCTTATGTAATTCAATAGCTCATTATATTTTAAAATTTAATAAACAAATCTTAAAGAAAACTACATTGCATATAATTTTTCAAATTAAATAATTTTTATTAATTTTAAGATCAACACATATTCAATCAATTATTGTTATTTTTTAATGATAAACTTAAGATGAAAATCACTCTAGCTAGAGCTGACGAGCTAATGTAACTAAGAGCTATATTTTTAATTGTCTGAAATATAGATAAGAGATGAAAATCCAATATTAATCGTTTTGAGATTTAATTAACTATTACCAATATCATATTTATAATATGTATGTGTACTATTGTAATATATTAATTTAAAAATTGCTTACCATAAAATCAAAGGGTTGAACTTATAAAATCAAAGGGTTGAACTTATGAGGGTTTCAAAAACCGGATGATTTATGCTTGTTTGGTGGTTTTATCATAATTAATATTAAGACGTGCAAAACACATTGAATGTGTGAAGGAACAAAAGAAAAGAAGAAAGTAATATTAGACCACATTCGCAAACAAAATAAAATAATAAAAAATAAAATTCAGAGTTTTTTTAAAAAAACAAATTCCTTCTTGGGCAGCTTTTATAACAACGACGATGATAAAAGAGAATCCTAGGAATAATGTATGAAATTAATGCACACATGTGATCTCTGACAAGATGATGGGCCAGTTTTTGGCATATTGAATCTCCTCATCATCTATTAAGAATGACATAGAATGAGGGGAGTGTAACTTTAGTTGGGTTAACAGTGGGTTGCAGAGAGGGAGTGTAAACCCCAGTTGGGGTTACATGGTGGAGAATGTAACTCCATTTGGGGTTACACTTTGTTATACGGCCGGGAGTGTAATTCACACTTGGTTTCAATATTTGACTAAGTCCGAATTTGGCTAAGTTTAAAACGGACTAAGAGGATTTACACAATACATGGGGGTGACATGAACCATTATAGAAGCCATAACACTACCATCCATTAGGAATCAAACCTTTCATCTTATCGCCTCCATTACCACACTAGTACAGATTTACGTTTTTATGACTATAATATCACTGCATTTGCAGTGATAAGCGCTTTTATGACTACCTCACTCTGCAGCAACAAACACGAAATCGGTTCTACCATGACTACGGAGTGATAAGTGCAAAGTCATGGTCGTCACTGAGGACGTGACACTTGCCCATCGACGCATAGTGATATAGGGTTTGGTGATGTAGTCATAAATAGATGACTACACGACTGAATGTTATGACTGAGGTTACAACTACAATACTACTGCAAAGCGCCTACATGGAGAGGCGTCTCCATGACACGTGTGACCCTCCAGATGTGACACGTAGCGTCTACATGGAGAGGCGTCTGCATGACACGTGGGATCCTTTGGGATTTGACATGTGTAATCATCCCTGATGGGGCAATGGAGTAGTCATATCTTTATGACTACACGACTATGGGTATGGCTATATCACTACAACGTCACGTGGTCTGTGACTGACACATGTTGGTCATGTAGATTTTATAGTTTATTAAATATTATTTAATTTCAAATGACTAATTCAGATATTAAAGTAAATTAAATTAATATGAAACTGAATAAACCATGTGGAGCTCTCATAAGCACAACAATTGGCAAAGAGGAAAGGCAAACCATGCTAGCTGTTGCAAAGAGTGGCAAAGAAAGATTCTACCACCAACCCTGTTGCATAGATTGGCAGAAGCTGCAACAATATGATACAATATGAAAGACACAACTACAATCAAACATGCCATCCATAAAAATACCACAACAACCTCAGAGGACATTGCACCTTCGAACGATATTGGAGGTTAATACATCAAACACTGACATGGTGTTTGAACCAGTCTGCCTATATATATTCCCAAAATATACTCATTGTTCAAGCACGAGAAACCCCAAGAGAAAAACTGAGGAAAACCCCCTAAGAAACCCCTTGAGAAACATTGGGGTCCAAGCAACCAGCTTACGCCGCCCAAGCAACCAACTAGGATAGCACACATCCAATGGCCATCACATTTGCATTCTACCCGAGAGTGAGGCCAGCCAAATGAGCACATGCCTTCATATGTGTTCACTCTCTAGACCAGCAGGAAATGGGAGCTTGACAAATGTATAGAAATGTGGGAAACCTTGAGTAGGTGACCATGTACTTCACCCCTTCTCCCATCATTCATAGGTCTCCAAAACCTGCATCCCGCGCCCCTGCTGTGCATTCCCTGCAAGCATCACGTTCCACGACACCACATCTCGTTCAGCTATAGTGTTGAACTCTCCTTTCACATCCTCAATGCTCCCACATTTGGCATACATGTCCACCAGAGCAGTGTGCAGGATGAGTTATGGTACAATTGCAGATTTGATGATGTCACCATGGATCTCTTGGCCCTTTTCCAGGGTTTCCAGGCTCGCACACGCATTGCAAACGCACACAAACATTATGTGGTCGGGCTTCACCCCTTCCCCCATCAGTTGCTCATAGATCTCCAAAGCCTCCATTCCACGTCCGTGCTATGCATACCCTGCAAGCATCGCACTCCACGGTACCACATCTCGTTCAGCCATAGTGTTGAACACTCCCTTTGCATGCATCCACATTTGTCATACATGTCCAGTACCAGGGGTGTCCGGAATGACATCTGGTAATTTGACAGGCATTCACGGTTGTCCCACCATTGACTGGGTCAGAAAAATACTCATTCCACAGCTTCTCCTCATCTCTGTTGCATGTTTTTGGATACTTTCATGTTGTCACATTGGCAGTATCATGTCAAAGTTACTCCAAACTCAATTCACTCAACCAGCTAACTTGCAGAATTCAACATCAAAATTCAGGGCCGATTCTCATAAGAGGGAAAAATAGGGTGAAATGTGTTGAAGAAGGTGCCTTCATTAGCAGTGCCTGATTACATCGAATGTGTCGCTGCTGCTGCGGCTTCTAATTGACCATCTACCCATGCAGGTTTCTTGTAGCTATCATTCCACAGGTAATCTGGAGCTTGAATTAATCCGGTCCTCTTGGATGAATCTGGACCCACACTCTATACCTGCTCCTTCAGCTATCCATGCTTTTGCACAAATTATGCATACATCCTTGTCTTGTTGCTAGCAGCTGCCAATGACAACCTAGAATTTTTCTAGGAAACACCCAACTCAACTTATCACACG
The DNA here is from genome assembly GCA_030704615.1 of Takakia lepidozioides. Taxonomy (NCBI): domain Eukaryota; kingdom Viridiplantae; phylum Streptophyta; class Takakiopsida; order Takakiales; family Takakiaceae; genus Takakia; species Takakia lepidozioides. Next base: position 61,071,384 of record CM060733.1, read on the forward strand.
AGTTCCAATGCTCAATGACATCTGCTACTCTTTGTGATCCAGTAGGCATTCACCTTTTTGCCTCGATTCTCCCACCATTGACTGGGTTAGAAAAGTATTCATTTCACAGCTTCTCCTCGTTTCTGTTACCTGTTTCTGGATACTTTCATGTTGTCACATTGGCAGTATCAAGTCAAAAGTCACTCCAAACTATGAAAGGTTCACTCAACCAACTAACTTGTAGAATTCAACATGGAAATTTAGGGCCGTAAAACAGGGTGGAATGTGTTGACAGTGCGTACCAATTGTGTTGCTGCTGCTGCGGCTTCCAATTGACATAGCACAGTGACATACTGCAGATCATGTCTGAATTGCCCTTTGTGGATTCCAGTGAAAGACTATTCATGGAAGACATAATATCCCCATCGATGGAATGTGAACTAACACTTGAACAAACTATGACTCTCACCTCATTGACAAACCATATCCATGCAGCTTTTCTATAAAGTATAAGAGCGTTATAAGGTGGTTGTGTTCATTTCTAGCCAGCTGGAGGCTAACACTTGAAGGGTCTTGGGTCTTGTCTCACATGGTTATGTTTGTACGGTATGGGAGCAACATGATCATTTTAGAAGAGCCAGTTGATCTAGTGTGAAAAGTCATCTCATGTTGCATAAACTTCACTTTTTGGAGGACCACGGACCAGATATGAGTAAAAGGTTTGCGTAGGGAGGGATATTTCTTTCCATGTGGTCCCTTGAAATTAAAGGCATTCATGAAGATAGTTCAGATTTAGTTGTCTGAGTGTGTCAATTGGGTGATGCAGGTGGTTGGTGGCTGAAGTACGCGATAGCCTGCCCAAGATCAAGATCCTCACTTGAACACCACTCTTTTGGACTCTTCTGCAAAATTAACATAAAAATGAAGGGCCACTAGATGGAGAAGGGTGGGTTTGAGATGGGAAGTGGGAGCAACAGTATGTCCAGCTGTTTTGTGTTTTTTTTTTGTTTCTACACCGAAGAGGGACAGAGGCCTCTAAAGCTTTATAGATAAGGGGGGATATAAATTATCCCAGAAATACAAAAGGTGGAAGATGGTTGTTGTAATTTGTTTTAAAAAAAAAAAAAAAAAAAAAAACCTAGGAGCGATAGACCAGAATTTCAGGCCCTTGAGGAGGGGGGAAAATCAACCTCCTTTCAGATAAGCCATGGAGACACACATGACGATAACATCCAGACAAGAACAATGCAGACACCGGTGGGGTAGCGGGTTTGAACCAGTGTTGGTCTGGTATGGGTATCAGAGGTCCCGAGTATCAACGTTGGTATCAACCCTGGTATCAGGGACCATACCAGTCTGGTCCTAAATTCTGCATACCCAAGGCAATACCATTGCTTGCCTTAGCGTAGGATTAGCAAATACCATACCAATTTGGTGTTGATGGCTAGGGTTTAGTATTGATACTCGTTGCAAGCATTTTGCAACCATTCTTTGCCTGGTATCAATTCTTGTTGACGGGAAGTAAGAAAGAGTTTTATGGTGGCCACTTCGCAGCTTAGGGTCGGTGGATTGTTGGGCGAACAATCAAGGCTCTGCCGGTGGCAATGAGATCATTTTCCGTGTGCAGTTCTGCTGTTCATATAAGATGCACTCATCAAGTGTTTTTTAAGTCAATTGAAGGTTCGTTTGATACCAAATCCCAGTATGTATACCAGTTGGTATTACTTGAGCACATTTGTATTGATACCTAAAATTTCTCAATATCGATACCAGGCTAGTATCTAGCTTGAAAAATATCCCTAGTACCAATGTTCCCCTGGTATGTCATTGTGAGAGCCATCCATATACCAAGACCAGCCTGGTATCAAAAAATGTTGATACCAGACCAACACTGGTTTGAACCCCAAACCACTAAGGCGACACATTGTGCACTTACCAGCTGAGCTACCAGCCGATGTGCTAATTAAAATTAAAATACAAAGTAGAAAACAAAACGGTTTATCAGTTATTACTTAACCCTTAAGGGCCCACCAGTGTTGGGTTTATAGGAAATAAATTTTCCTATTTATTTTTTGCAGATGTTGATATTTTTTAATGATCCCAACTGCAATTAATTTTTGACAGCATGGCCCACCCTCTCACATTGAAAGCAATAATTTTAATGAATTACTGGACCTGCATATTTTCCTGAAAATCGGAGCAGACAACAAGGGCTGGGTAGAGTTAACTGTCTACGTGGTGAGTCATAATGGGCCACTAGGGGGCCCTCTTTTTCAAAATCTGCTATTGGATTTATAGTTTGTTTTCACTGAACTCACTATTATAGTGTATTCTACACCTCGCCGTAGGGATTGAGTGATTCATCTAATTGCAAAGGAGTTAACTTTTGTAATTGGCTCACCTTGAATTGCTAAGCTATGGAGATCATTTTGACCCCCCCATAAGCACATACAAAGAACCCTAATAATTAAAAGGGTTGTTTGGCAGTACTATGATACCATATCACATTTCAGGTAGGAGCAGAAAAAATCATCCCGTCACTCAAAAAGCTTGGTCAAAGCTCAAGTTTCATACGTTGCAAAATCCAGAAACAACCCCCCCCCCAAAAAAAACCTAAACACTAAAATCTCTCTTGTAGTGTGGTGAATTTCTCCACAATTTGCTGGGCAGATTTACATGGTAGGCAAGGTGAATGTGGTAAGGTTCAAATTTTTGGATCTAATATGGTAGGTGTGTATCCTCAATTAACTCACCATACGTTACTTTTCTGGGGGCTGAAATTTGCCCAATGGCGGACCCTTAATTCTTTGTTTTAAGGAAAACTGTAATCCTATATCCGACCTTCCCTAAAATTCCCAAATTTTTGATGGTATGGTGATCGGTTAAATGTTTTTCACAGAAAGCAAGCATAAAAGTAGTGCAAAAAAAGCTTACAAGGCGGGCCACATCTGCCGGATGAAGCCCAAGCATTATGATAGCCTCCACATCAATGATGCCCACACCCTCCATGAACTCCATGGAAAATACACGTGAGGTGCTCCACTCCCCCGCGTATATTTGTGGCACAACAATATGGGAAGCCAGCTGTGGTGACAGATTGAAGAAGTTTTGGGCGCACTGCTCAAAATTTATGGCCTCATTCATGAAGTCAAAGCCACATCATTCCCATTGCCAATTTTGAGGAACATTGTCATTGTTGCAGGGAATCCATACATCTTCCATATTACTTGGGTGTTGGTGTCACCAACAGTCAGTAGCTCAGTTGGTTAGTGCACTGAGTGCCACCCAGATGATTCTGGTGTCAAATCTTGCTACTTGACGGGTGTGGTATACTCTTCTCCCCCTTCCCTTGGGTGGTGTCCTATTTCTACACCTTCATGGCGAGGTAACTGTGAAAGAGGTTATTTTCTCCTCTCACTATTAAGGGGCCCTGATTGTGAGCTGTCGCTCCCAGATGTTTCCCTTTTAAAAAAAAATAAAAAAATGTGTCATTCTGGAGAGGGTGTGGAAGATTTGACGGGCCGCAGAACCGGCGTATAATCGACCCTGGATAAATGTTACCCGTTTTTTTGTTATATCATCATAAATGTTATGATTTTCTTACTCTGTAAAAATATATACTAAGAATGACAAAAATAGTTTTATTTGTTATTTGTTATTGAATACCTACTCTCCTCTTTGTTAAAACACCCCTGTAATTGTTACATTCAATAAGGTAGAAACACCTAAAATGGAGCACATCCCAAAACGGACCCCTAGAAAAATACATAAGACTACTAAAAGGTGCTTTGATCACAAGTGGTCCAGATTAGGTGATGTGGTGGGCCGCAATGAAACTCCAATGAACCCTTTTAACTCATACATGATCATGATGACACCACTTAATGGACAAGTTAATAACCACCGACGCGCACTTTGAGAGAAGTACCAAGTCATGAATGAATCTAGACAAGAATGAATCCTAACATGTAGGAGAGGGGATCACATTCCGTGATCAATGATCCCGATTGAGTTTCACCTAGATCAACGATCCAAGATTGACTTTCACTCAAGGACTGGCCCCTATGTTCAATGTTGCAATTACTCTCAGTCACTGTTTTGTTCTTGCAGTGCTTGGCAGCTTTCTTGCCACATTGAACACCTTCATTGCTGAAGAGTATCTGCTACATCACAAACTGTCTGAATACCATGTCTATGATTTCATGAAGGTGGGTGATGCTTACAAACCTTGTTTGATGATAGAAAGTGTGACATCTAGGGTTTAAGCACTCACTGGGTTCAAGGGCTGCCCTCTAAAAATTTCTCAAGTTTCAATCCTGTAAATGCCATTTTTGATTTTTTACCAATTTTGGGTACCCAGCTGCAGTAAATTGCCCCTAGCAACCTACCAAAAATCATCCAGAGATTCCAGCCTTATAGCAATAGGCCCAGCTCATTTATGCATGACATACCAAAAAATGGGCCAAGTCCACAGTGGAAATTGTGAGATTATAGCGTTGGCCCGGACCTCAAATATTAGGTCCCAAAGAAAAAGTGAGAAAGAAATTGGTTTGACCAAATCCAAACCTAGCTTTATCCAATTTTGCTTGCCCCAATGCAATTGGGTTGAATTCTCAAAATTGACAAGAAGAAATGTGCCTCCAAATGAAGTAATTTTTTTTCTACAATTTTTTTAAAAGCCAATGGTGGATGTGTGTGTGTATGTAATGCTCACATACCACAAGGTGAAGTGTTTTTTCCAAAATTGCTAATTTTCTGCCAAAAATGGTCTTTGGAGTGCAATCTGTTTTGAGCTTGTTTACCTGCCACATCAGCGGTCAACAAGCCCTTTTCAGGCCCCAGAACGTAAATGAGAGATCTAAGATATTTTTTGTAGGTCGCAGCTTTTGTTTTTTTTTAAATTTTATTTTTTGCATCATACTCGAGACAAATCCCTTGTCATTAAAGCTTCAAGAGTGGGCCCCTTGAGATTAGATCTGCAAAAATTAGGCCGAACTGCAAATTCAAAGTGACCCCATTGAGGTCGCTTGGAAACTTCAGGGTTAAGGTGGGAGGTTACTTTAAGGTCAATAAATGGTTATGTTAGTTGACTGACATGGTCCATATTACTAGTTGTTTAATCAGTAAAGTGAAAGAGGACGCATACTTTTTGGGCACCTTTGGCTCCCCTGGAGAGAGAGAGAGTGCACTTGCTGTTCAAAATAGTACCCCCTAATGGTCCATTCAAGGTTATTCCATGATTTCACATTGAATATTCACCAATATTACAAAATAATTCGGATTTTTTTTTTGGGCATTAGATTTCATTTCTTTGTGCCTACATCAGAAAAATATATACGACGACACTGCACGCATTTCTTAAATGATCCATTTTAGGTGTTTCTACCTTATATACCTCTAAACTAGTGGATCAGATAAGGAGTAATCCATTCTGGCCACTAACAAATCACCTCCATGAATAACAAGCCCTAAAGTTGGTGACACACTCACTTAACACTCAATTAAGTAAGGTTAACCCCTAAAGGCCGGCACCACCTGAATCAGGTCGCAGCGGATGAAAAAAGTGTCTGAATGAAAAGTGAGCGCTGGAATTAATGCCACACACTCCACTTTACTTCGCCCCCAAAAACCCAAAACTTTGCCACCTACGATTTTTCAAAGTGCAGGGGGCACCCCCAGATAGATGGATCTGAGGCTGTAGTTGACCTGCGGACGTGGCTTGTGGATAGCCCTCAGATGGAAGTGATTGGAAAAGTCTCAAAAACGCCCATCTACAGAGCAGTTTTTGGTATTTTGGAAAAAAATTTGGGCATTCTTTTTGCCCTGTGGGCCCTGCTGGATTGCACCAGAGGAAACTTGATTTTGTAAGAAACTCCAGGAGCTATGTGGATCTTCTTTTTCCAGCGTAGTTTTTCTTCCCTTGAACCCCCCCCCATCGCACACAGTCATTTTTTGTCTCTTTGTCCTTCCCTTTGTTATTCTCTTTGTTCAATATTTGAATAATACTTACAAAGGTGCCATATTTTTTTTGGGGAATTTGGCCCTCAAATTTTTTGAAGACGTGTAACCCTACAAAGATTGTGACTGAGTTGGTCCGGCCCCAAAAAACATTTATGTCAGGGCAAATTTGCTTGGTCAAACAAAATTTTCCCCTAAAAACTTCCTTACAGTTGAAAAAAACCCCTGGTAAATTATTATAATCTCCCAAATAGAACGGTCAGTTCTTCCCAATTTTGCACAGTACTTGCATCCAGTAGATAACTGCCACTTAGTAAGGTTCATTTCCATGGATGAACTCCTGCTGGCAGATATGGCCTGGGAGGTGTCAGTGGGTCTCATTTTTGAGGTGGACCCCCAAAAACACTCCGGGCGCTTAGGGGTTACCAGGAGTGTTGGTCTGGTATCTTGTTGGTATGGTATCTTGAATTGGAAATACCAAAAGGGTCGTGGTATGCAGTGCTATTTTTTTCTTAAGGCAGGTAGATTTTCCAATAATGCAGCCCCTGAATTTCAAGTACGAATCTGGTATGCATAGGTGGTTTAACAAAAAAAATCGTATAGACTCTGTAACAATTAGGCAGTTATATCAAATAACAGTAAAACAGGTTGAAATTTCATAACGTAACAATAGAAATTTAACATTCATTCAGATGCAAGATAACATTTAGAGATGCATATTTTCTAATTGGTATAGAGTCTATACTCTTGGAGCATAACAATTATCCAGGTTTGACTGTATGGTGCTATGGAGATAGTACATTTGCATTAAATTCTCTGTTGTTTTCAACCCTAAATAGTATTAGTGGTGATTTAGATAACACTAAACTGTGTGTGTACCATGGGAAAGCCTTCACGGGGAGGTTACTCTGGAAGAGGTTATTTTTTCCTCTCCTTATAATTAAGGCCCCAGGTGTTTCCCTTTAAAAAAAAAAAAAAAAAAAACTGTGTGTGAACAAAGCACCGTATTTGTCGCCGAATATGACAAACCAATGAAAATGGAAAATTATGAAATTGCTCGGAGGAACATGACATCAATGAGAAGGACATGGGGTGGGGACATGAGGGCAGACAAAGTCTAGAGCTTTCAGATCGCTCAGCGGTTTCTGAGCTCCAGAGGCTGGTGTGTGGAGTGGCGTGTGCCCCACCGGGATTCACGAGCTACGCGACAATGGCACGGGAAAGGCAACTGCTCCGTAATTTGCCAGTCGGTAGAGAAAGAACAAGAAGAAGAAGTAGACGATTCAATGACTTGACTAATGGGGTTCCGGATTCTGTGAAGATACAGCTAATTGTGTAGAGATTCCATGTGTAGCTTGTTCTTGCTACGAAAGATGTTGTTCTCCTTACATGACGGATGCTTGGATCATAACTGCTTTCTCCCATAAAATTAGTTTTCCTGTTGCGGTTCTTTCTATGCCGCCAATGTAAATATAGATTCTGGTTTCTGGGTTGCAATTTACCTTAGTATTTGGGTCTTTAGACGGCCGCCGGCTTTCCTTGACATCCCCTTGTTGGTGTGAGAGAAGAGGACAGGAGAGCTCCTGCGCAGGAAGGAAACAATCCCCACAAGACTAGTGTAATTTGGTTAAAATTTGCAGCTTTCATAGCGGGGGCTTCAGATCATATGGAAGTGGACATGTCGAGCGCTACCCGCACTATTGACTCATGAGTTTGCAGCTCCTCGTTTCTCTGTTTGTCAGAAGTTAAGTTCAACTATGACTTTTTCATGTAGAGCATGAACTGTGAATGACTGACTGGCAGATGGAGCTTGTCACTGAATTTCAGTCTTGAACGCAGACCAGCCCACTCCGCATCCCTGTCACTGTATTCCTCTCCCCCATCAATCAGACGCAGAAGTGGGGCCATGGCGCAATCACGCGATCACTGGATGCACTTGCGATACACAAGCCCGCTGGTACAGACATTTATACTGGGTTTGATCTGTTTCTGCTTCCCGGGCATGTTCAATGCAATTAATGGGCTGGGCGCAGCGGGGAAAGCGAATGCGACCATCACTGACAATGCTAACACAGCTCTGTCGGTCACTTTTGCGGTGTGCTCGCTGCTGGCGGGGGGCATCTTCAATGTTGTGGGTCATCGCATCATGCTCATCCTGGGGGGCTTCACCTACATTCTCTACCTTGGCTCCTACCTGTCGTATAATGCGGTCTTCGTGATCTCTGCTGGCGCCATTCTAGGTGCGTTGCCAAGCATCATAGTTTCTCCCCCATTGTGGGCTAGCTTCGAGAGTTTGACCTGCTCTACACAAAGCATTACGGTATGCGCAGGTTTCTTGCAGTGATGAGCCGTGTTCTATGCTTTGGCTAAGTTAACGCACTCGCATAAATTGACACGAGCTTTACCACTCTCTGAACAGCTATATGATTAAAGGGTGCTGGGGTGTGGTGATGAACATCGCTGTCCCAGCTGAATTGCGGACTGTATTCTTTCTTACGAATCAAATAAGAGCTGTCTTTGGAGTTTGTAGGGCAGTGGAAGGCTTTTACTTGATTTGATTAATTGGTTCCAGTTTGCATATGGTTATATAGAGCGGATGTACATGCACATATTTACTTTTGAAGAGCAGTAAGCTGTCATTGTTTGTGAAATGTCTTTGACCCATAAGAATCAATGAATTTCAAGGAAGAAGTCCCCCCCTTGTACTGTGACCAGCGAAATGACAACCACAGAAGGTAGAACTGGCATACTCTAATAAACTGGAGGCAAGAGAGAGGCATGAGAGAGATTTAACGAGCCAACCGAACCGTGAGTGTCTCTTCCCCTAACGGGTACTGTCCTCTGGCGGGGGTGGGCTCACTAGAGGCAGAAGTCTGTACACAGCTGGGCTTTCTTGAGGTGGAAGTACAAACTTCAGAGTGATGATTACCTTCATGCACATATGCTAGCAAGTGGATCTTCCCAATCAGTAATTGGGCCCCCATTACTTTGCTAACCACTAACCTTCAGAGCTTCTGGGGAGTACCATCTGTGGCAGCTGTCACAGGGATGCTCTAGCCCAGTGTCTCCAGCACACTAGCCACAGCCAAGGCATTGTTTTATTGTTGTTGGTTAAAAGTTTGATAAGTCACTAGGTCTGCATTTATGACTGAACTCATCACCATGCTGGGTTACAAAAAAAGTGCATGAAATAGGGGAATCCTGATGATATTTGTATTGCTCGGTTTGCGCCTGTCCAGGTGTTGGTGCTGGCTTCCTCTGGGCAGCACAGGGTGCTATCATGATGTCTTATCCTGAAGAAGAAAACAAGGGAAAGTACTTTGGCATTTTTTGGAGTATCTTCAACTGTGGGGCAACAATGGGCTCTCTCATTCCTTTAGTGATTGAATGGCACAACAAAAAATCATCGGTCTCGACTCGAACATACATAGCTTTCATGGTGGTGATGGCATTTGGGTCACTGCTCACACTCATTCTACTACCTCCCAGCAAGGTTGTCCGCAATAATGGATCACCAGTCGCTCAATACAAGTATTCAAACTGGAGCACAGAGGTGATTGAAATTGCTAAGCTCTTTTGGGACTGGAGGATGCTGTGCCTAATACCCATGTTTTTCGCCTCCAATTGGTTCTACACTTACCAATTTAGTGTTGTGAATGGGGGAGGCATGTTCACTACACGCACTCGAGCTTTGAATGGAACTCTCTACTGGGGTGCCCAAATTCTTGGGTCAAATCTAATCGGAAACTTGCTGGATTCCAAACATGTTAGTCGTAGAGTACGGGCATTGTTGGGCCTTGGAATACTTTCTGTCTCAGTCATGGTTATCTGGGGCAGTGGCCTGGACTTTCAGCGCACATTCACCAGGAAATCAGCTTTACGACTGACTGAAACCGAAAAAATAGACCTAGGAGACTCAAAACGTTATGCAGGCCCTGTGACCCTGTATGCTCTTTATGGGTTGTTTGATGCAATTTGGCAAACTTATTGCTACTGGTTGATGGGAGCCCTCACCAATGATACCCGACAAGCTGCCCGGTTTGCTGGATTCTACAAGGCAATTCAAAACGCAGGGGCGGCTTGTGCTGGACAAGTGGATGCCAAAAAAGTGTCCTTTCTGGTTGAACTAATCCTCAACTGGGTGCTTCTTGTTGTGGGTGTTGTTTGTGCCATCCCAGTTGCCTGGGCAGTGAAAGACACGCTGCAACCTGAAGGAAAAGCATATGCTGGCATTGTTACACCTGATGCAGAAAAGGGGTTGGCGGGATCTCTACTGGTAGGAGGACATCAACAGGTAGACACTACACCAAATTTGGGAGGCACAGCTGGTACAGAGAAGGCAACCCCAGAGACCACTCAAGCAGTTTCCTCTTAGGTTGGAGAACGAGAGAGCTGATTTTAAGGGCTGGGGCATTGATTGGTACTAAGTTCTGGAATGTGAAGTGTGGAACGAGGCTCTTGATCTTCTCAGGTGTGGATAAATTAATTTCTATAGTGCTACTTGTCTAATTTACTCAAGAATTCATTGCAGGACTGGTCCATCGTGTTTTATCACATGTGTAAATTGTTTTGTCTCTGTAGCTCTCTCTCTTGGAGTTCCCTGACTTCAATTCACAACTTCCAAGATTCAAATCCCATGGGCTGCCTTTTCTAAATGCTCCTCTTCACCTCCCGTTGTCTGGAGGCGAGACGAAGATCCCCGAGCCGGTTTCCACAACTTACAAGATTCAATTTCCATGGGCTGCCTTTTCTGAAGCTCACCTTCAGAGGCGAGACGAATAGCCCCCAGCTTGTTTGATGTGGTGTCCTGATGAGTATTATCTATTAGCTTGGCAAAAAAGAGTACCTTGTGGACCTTGGTTGTTCAATCTGCCAAATATGTTGCTGCTGGGACCGAGTCCAATCAATTTCATGTACATGAAGCATTAAGGAAGGCTTGAGATTGGAGATGTTTCCACTGCAAGGCATCCAACAAATTTTGCAAATGTAAACTCGACACAGATTGAGAAGCAACATTCAAACCACCATGTTCAAGTCCCCAGCACGAACAAATCTCTGCAGGTTTTACAAAATTTATTGAATGACAGTGTATGGATATGCAGGAAGAGGCCGGATCAAGAGAGGAGTTGAAGCAACCTTGTATATTTGTTTGCCTTGACGGATGTTGTTGTTGATTAAGACTGGACACGCAATAGGTTCTGAAAGGACTGATGTCGAGTTATTGAAAGGTCTATCGATGATTTGAGACTCTCGTGAACTCTGTTCAGGGCATGTTGGGGCTAGGTCGTATGTTGTTACTAGAGGGTAGCACTTGCCCTCAAGAATTCGCGGGATGAGTCATGAAGATGGTTCAGTGATGGAATAAATCTGGTTTCCAGAGAGATCATTAGTACAACGAGTCAGTATTCATGCCGATGGTGAACAATAGTCCCATCCAGCACCAGATAGGCCACCATCCGGTCGATGAAGTATGAAATGCATTGGTAGCACGTCAACTGATATTGGTCAGCTATATGGAGTCATCTAGATCTCTATTTGTAGAGAGACATTTAAGGGTTTCCAAATCAGTTTCTCTAATCTGCTGATGGTAGTGTGCACTGTGGATCTCGAGCATCGATGTCACGATTCACTGGCCCTTGGGACCAGTTGTGTGGACTACGGCCGGAAGAAATATCAACTAGCACTTGGGTGTTGTCGTAGTACTGTTGTCTCAGTTGGTCACTTCATTGCCGGGCTCCTCTCTCTCTCTCTCTCTCTCTCTCTCTCTCTCTCTCTATTTCAGCCTATACCTTTCGCTTACCTTTCTTGCCTTTGGGCGTTGGAAACCCCTGACAAATTTTCCAATTGGAAGGCTGAGAATTAGGGTTTTCCAGCTATGGAGACGGGTAATAAAACAAACCCTGTAAGTATGGGAGTGGTGCGGTGAAACCCTCTTAGTTCTAGTCTCTCTCTCGATCTTCTCTACCGATTTGCTAGAGGAATCTGGGGTGGTGTGGGTGTCTGGCAGATAAGAGAAGTATGCCGCCGTCATGCCAAGCCATGGTGCCTCCAGAAATAGACGATGGGTCTGTATTTCCAGCTATGAATGCATACGCATTGCCCAACGCACTGTCGCCCCTCCACACGCTCCAGGCGGACCCTGTTAGAGTTCAAAACATGGTGGAAGATCTTCTCGTGCTCGGGGTGGTTCCAGTTAATCTGACCAACAATTTGGCAGAGGCGATCGTGCTTGCCATCCAATCTGCGCTTGCAATTGCACGCTGAAGGAGGTAGGGGAAGGAGGCGCCGATTTGGCTCGAGGAGGTTAACGAAGAGGAGACAGATTGCGGTCTTGTACTTAACGAGAGAGACGTTTGAGATGAGGGTTTTCTGAAAGAAGATAGCGCGAAGGGGAGATGGTCTTGTTTCTTACGGTCCCTTTATAATAAACTTGAGAAAGTTCTAGAGAACCTGTCTACCTTGGGGTATGGTGTCTGGATCCTCCGGTGGGGGACTCAGACTATGATGTTGAGCCGTGTAACTGATTGCTTTATTACCCGCAGCGCTTTCTCTCCAGTAAGCCTTCAGCGCTCGTTCTAGTGTTGGGGTCGCATCTCACCCAGATTGGGCTCGGTTTACGGAATTCGGAGTCACCTCCAGACGAGCATCTTCAGGATTCTCGACCATTATTTATGTAGAGCATTCTATTCAAGCGTTTCCCTGCGCCTGTTTTGGGGCAGGACCATTTTAGTGATTATACTTTCAGGTCTACTGCTCTGGTGCCTATCTCAGTATGGAAAGTTCAGAGCTTCCCCACGGCCAACAACACCCAGTGGTGAGATTGGGTTCCCCACCCTAGCTGACCAAATTTGGACTTTTCTTGTTACTATGTTTCTTTTCAGGTCTGGCCACCTAGGTATTTGCTACATCACTTGTATTTTATCTCTGCAGGAGGTAATGCAGGAGATAGGCCTTCGACAGATGGAGGTTCTCGGATTTGCACAGATAGTGTAACAAGAGCACAGTTATGGTGACGCCAAACGGGAATTTGCTGGCTTTGCTAAGGTGCAGGCAAAATATGTTTGCAAGGTGGCCTCACTTTCCTCTCACAACTCATGTATTTACCTTATGCAGTGAATGAAGTTGGAGGGAACTAGGCTACTGTGTTGTAGCCTCGAAGGCTTGACATTGTGCCTGAGTTGATTGATCATGCATTCACAGCAGAAACCACGATTGATGAGTATGACATCGCTCTGTAGATTCCTAGTTACACATGTTGGTACAGCTCCTCATCTGGTAGTAATGTTGACATATACTATGGGACCACCTCAAATGAAAATCCTTAGATTCATCCAACTTCAGCTTATTTAGGTAACCTTCGAATTCCAGTTGTTGAGTTGCTGTTCTCTGCTGACTAATCTTGTGGAACAATCTTCCATGGCTATATTGCTTCAGGAAAAAATCACATATGTACGGATGTTTATGTGTGTGAAATACATATTTGTTGTTGTTTGAGTTTACCAGCAGGCCTGCGCATAGCCAAACCCACGAACCCTCTAGCTCATACCCAACTTCCGGCAGAGCACAGGGAAAGATTGAGGGGTCCTCCTATAGATACACCTTTCCGGAAAGCTCTAGAAGGAGGTCCCCACCGCCTCACATATCCTACTTCCCAGCTCTCCTCTACACATGGCCTCTCATATCAGCCATTCCCACACCCTGCCATTGACTGCTCCATTGCTCTCCTTTTTCTGACCTTCAGAAACCACCGCCGCCAAGATTTGGGACTCCATTTCCTTTTAGTTCCATCGTGTTCAATTTCTTTCATGTGTCACTTGCATTTCAATTTGCTTACTATGAACTTGAAGAACTGCTCAAAGATATTTAGTTGTCAAGTGCTATATTTTGTTCTGTTCCAACATTTTTATGGGGATGACTGGGAAAGAGCTACCCACTTCCCACCTGCTGCTGCATATAAGATTGAATCGTATGAGAATTAATGAAAGTACCTTCAGAACCCATCCTGTGAACTCCCTCCAAAGAGAACAAGTAGAAAATCTGCGCACCACAGTGGCTTCAAAGTGAGTACGGGACTGATGGATGTGAGAAGATGGGCAAATCTTGGCATATAAATATGTCATACAATTAACAAGCTGCAGCAAGAGACTAGAGACCTCTCAAGGAAGTGAGAAAAGCACAAAAACACGCAGCCTGGAAGTGTGGTACCCAGAGTGTGGTGAGAGACCATCGACTCGCCATAGCTGCAAGGAGAATGTAGCACCCACAGGGAGGCGGAGAGAGCAGATTGATGGAAATGGCTACGGGACAAGGGACACCCCGCCAAGTCCAGGCTGTGAGACTGCCGAGACTGACTACTGCGATTGGCGGGCAGAGCGAGAGTAGGTAGAGTGGTAATGAGGGACGGGGAGACAGGGGTGGTGGACTTGATCATGCGCCGTCAAGACCCTTCACACTTGCTGATATGCTACCATCGTAAAATAGGTTATCATTACCGACATCTCATTTTATTACCTCGTCCTAATTTTTTTCTATGGTTTCGGTAACTACTTATTAGCAGCATACTATCACCGTGTATACTTGGTGATAAATAGACCATGTCCTAAGCTCTCAACTCACACACCATATCCCTGTTCATGAAACAAACATGCGATAACGTGGTTGATAATTGAGGCCCATGACAGCCTGTCCAACTCCTTCTTCCTTTTAGCAGCGAAATTAAGCAATTCTCCTGAAATCTTGTCAGACTACTGAGGTTTGGGCAATTCAACATCATGAGGCCACTTAAGGTAATTATGTTGATGCAGTTCTTTCAGGGAAGCACAAAAATCCTTAACTTTGTGTCTTCTGCCTTCTCGAATTAGCTGCTCCTCGGCCTCCTCTCCCTCGCCCTCGCGCTGGCCTTGTTGCCTCTACAGATCCACTGTTCGACAGATCCATTGCACTAGAGGATTGTGTCTGCATCTCGCCCAACTTGTGCATATCAACGCAATCTGCAGCATTCACAGCCCCGAAGCTTGCGTGAAGCTTGCAACGAAACTGGGCCTCAATGAAGGAGATAGAGAGATAGATAATTTACATGCTGAGGTTTCGGAATGATAGATTAACGCCGGCAATAGGCGCGTGAATGTTCAAAATGTGAAGATCCGGCGGTAAGGTATGAGCGGGGTTATCGCTCAATGATAAGCGCGCCGATAGTGTGCCACGTAATCAACCACGTAGGATCCTATTCAGTGGCGAGGTTGTATATATGAACGACCATATCGATGAGCGTATCAGCAAGTGTGAATGACCCTTAAGTATTGCCTGTTAATAACCACTCTTTTATGGTGGCCGTTGAACAACCTCTAACTTTGTGGTGACGGTGTTGTAATTAGAGTATTCCAGGGAAGTTGGGGTTGGTGTTCGACTGCTACTGTGAGGATGTAGTGCCGCAGAGATAGAAAGAGGAAGTTGTATAACGTGCAAGTACCTGCATGGTAGCTAGTTAGTTTCCAAATCAGCAGTGTCTTGAAGTCTAAGATAATATATAGACCAGCGGATGAGCATTCCACCATCATCAAGCTCAAGCCAGTGATGTAATGGATTCAATTCATTAATTGCGAATATCCTGGGAAAATTTGTTGAAACTAGCTAAGCAATCAGCTCCGCATGCAAATCAACCTACTGGAAGGGCACATAAATCTCTGATGTTCATGGGGTATATGTCCGCACGGCCTCCAGAGAAGAATCGGTTGCCGATGATGCTGTTCGCTGCATCTGATGGATGGTATGCATCCCAAAAGAGATAGTCTTTTCTATTGGAACAGTATGAGACCCCAGAGAAGCATGGAAGAACACCGTGGTACTGCCCTAGTGCCAAACCGCAACATGCCTGATCTCTCACCGAAATACCTGCCAAAAAAGACGTGGTTGCCATGTCATGTCAAATGCTCTCTCTATAATTTTTGAGCTCCAGAGCTCGTCGTTGCATTCATCTGCAGCCCACAAGAAAATAGCCGACTTCCTAAATGAACCTTGCACACAAACTCAATAGTTGACAAATGCTGCTCTTGAAATCTGCACATGTATACAGTTGAAGGGAGAGGCAAGAGAAAATGCTTCCGCATTGAATAAAAAAATCAATTGCTTTGAAAGACTCTGCAAGAGAACTTACCAAAAGCAGAAGGGTTATTGACAATACTAGCGACAACGTCAAATGCATTTGCGAGTACGAATCTTGTTTGCGTAAAATTGGCATTGAGCTCGTCTATGAGGAGTCTCAACGCTGCGTTGAAGCTGGCGACCTGATTGTTGTCCTTTTGGACACAAGCTCCTCCTTGCGCGAGGTTGTAAGTCAGCCGAAATGGAATACATCCAAGCGGTCCAGTGTTCGAAATGACAAATTTGCGGCCACCCAGCGCAACTAATGTCTGTAGCACTCCAACCGAAGGGAATGTTATAAGTAAACTTTACAAAATAAGCTCTTAGTGAGTAAACTCTGTAGTGAAACTGTCGTGCCCTCTACATGGAGCTCGTCCAATTCATTTTTCGACTCTCTATCTGATCCGGGCCTCGCTAGAAATAGTGCATGCATATTTCCTCTTCTTTTTTTCTTCTCCCTTCCTTTGTGCTGAGCACAAACAGGGCGCTGCCCGGGTCGGCACGAGGCTCCAAAAGGGAATTGCTTCCTCGGGAGCACCAGTTACCGCAACTACTCCCATAGTCATATGCACAGGATCCGTTGTTGTAAACTAGTGCCCCCTTTGTGGGTAAGGGCGGATATGAGAGAGAAAGAGGAATAGGAGAGACTGACATGGAGCTGCTTTCGGTACGTGTTGATCATCATGTCTTGAAATTGTCGCAGTGTGTACTTCTTTGGTGAGGGAGAGCCGACAACCATGTAGTTGTTGAGGAAGTCGTTGGATCCAATGGTCACCGAATAGAGAGAATTTCTTATAAGCTCAGCTCCTGCTGTTGGCCCCAGAAGTTGAAAGATCTCGGCTTTGGTCTTACGAAAATTATTGATCTGCTGCGTCAAGGGGATGCGCCCCACCTGCAGATCACAGAAAAAAGAGTCGGAACAAAATAGAGAAGAAATCCTAGCTGAGACTTGATCAGGTCATGGAAAAGCGAGGGAAAAGCGGGGATAGTTCTCAGTGAAGACTGCACTCAGGACTTACAAAGTTGTATCCTGTGAAATCAAGGATCCCAGACCCCCCAGATGCATAGTTCACCCCTTTAAGAATCGCAGCACCGCGTGTTGTAGGAGCCAGATAGGGAGGCGCGAATGGTAGTCCCAGAAGCTGCCCTGCGCATTCAAGAAACTCCGAAGTTGGGAACATATTGATCTCTGTCCATCCCTAGTCTCCACCACAGCAGAGATGGATTTTTTCCCACTTGGCCTCCACCTTGGAATGGTTTAGGTTGGTCTTGAGTTCTATTTCTCAAGGCAGGAGGCGGCCCTTACGTACCATGGTTACGGTAGATGACTCGGAGACATCGACCGTGCGGGTTATTGCACAAATGACACAGGGAATTCGGGAATAGAGACTCCAATCTTCCACATTCTGGAATCATTGCGCCACGACATAACAAATTCGAGACAAGCATGAAACATGAACACACACTCTATCCATATTCCCGGGGAAAAAACCCGATATATAACTAAAGCCACTCGCTTAAGTACCACGTATGCAAGAATCAGTAGAGCTCCACCTTAAAACCTGATCACTTTCTGTTAAACCCTAGATAGCACAAATCTGAAACAGATACCTGGCAGCAGTCGAGCTACTTAAAGGCGGCCCCTGGTGATTCGAGCATTGAAGTGAATCCCAAATGCTCTCGGTGCTTACCAACTATATCGGCGACAGTTCGTCCGTTGGAAAATCTTCCAGTGGGTGTACCTCCCGGAAAATCAATCCCGTTTGCCGGTGAGTTTGCCTTGGCAAGGGAGTTGATATAATTGTTGTTCCCAGCATCAACAAGTGAGTCCCCAAACACGAATGAGGCAGGTAGTGCATGGGGTACTTGCACATTCCGTAATCCCTTACTGTGGCAAAGAAGCGAGGATAGCAGAATAGAGAACACCCATATCTCCAATACAACCAGGCATCTGGGCAATATCATGATTGGTTGTCTGCAGAGTAGTCAACGACAGCCAACCGGCGCGATACCACCCTCCTCCCAGGTACAAGAAAGAACAGAGTGGAGGAAACTGATTTAGTTCAAGTTTGAACTTAGGCTTCAGCAGCGGCTGCTCTTCGAGCTTTTCTGCTTGATCGACCTGCCCATCTGCTACTACATACAAAATTAAAGCGTCTTCTACTAGAACGAAATGACAAGGCCCATCCCCGAAACTCCTTCCAAAGTACTACGTGAATTTAGAGGATCTAAAGGATAATGAGGAAGAGGTGCCCAGGGACTATATCTTGCAAGAGATGCTGCAGAATAGACTTGAGCTCTCAAGCACAACCATTCAAGCCTGGTGTGACACCACCACACAATAACACTTTTGTGTGCAAGTTCTGTAGGGTACCACCTTGCTGCCTCACAATGTGTGGCGCCAGACTCTGGCGAAGTGAGGAAGCGAGCGTACTCGGGCTGAAAGTCATGTACTACGCTGAGAGTACAAAAGACAATGCAGCAAAGAAACGAGAGAGTCTCGCAAGAGCATAGACTCACTTCCTCTGCAAAGCAAGTGCAGCAGGTATGCGAGCAGAAGGAACAGCCCGCCGAGTGGAGTGAGGTGGCCTAGCGGGAGAGCGAGAGTAAGTAGGTAGAGTGGTAATGAGACGGAGGCGGCGGTGGTAGACATGATCTATATTATACTACTGTAGTAACATGAAAGATGTTATGGCCACGTGGATTTGAAAACCGCGCCTCCTGGGGGAGTAGTTGTCGCTAGTATAGCGGCTGCTAAAGACGGCGAGTAGCGGCAGTGAAGTGGGCGCCAATTTAGAGCCCTCCTAGTTTGACCTTGGTTAACAGCATCGACGATGAAGATAACACGGAAGAAAAGTGGTGTTTGGAATGGATGGAGGCATTCGTACAGTTTTCTAGGGCATGTATGACTTCACCTCTCCCCTTCAGGCGTGTGTGTAGTTTCAGTCTTCGCAGGCGCATCCCGTCTTCTTCCTGATGTTGGCGCTGTTTGAAACGCCTGCGGGCTTTGCCCTGTTCAAAGTCCTGAATGAAGCCAAGCTTGAAAAAATTGAGGTAAGACGCCTGAGCAACCAAAACTGGTGATTTTTTTTTTCGCTTCTAGTTGCTTTAGAGCCGTAGGTGAGATTCGTCTGTATTCTGTATGGGGATTGAGACCGTGTTTTTGGTTGCAGGATCTATGGAAGGAGTTCGAGACCCCAGAGACTGCACGAAAGGTAAGCTGAGTAGAGGAGCAAGCTGTAGGTTTTTTCAGTGCAGATCCACAAAGAAGCTGAAAGTCAGTTGTAAAGGGTTCTCTTGTGCATAGGAGGATTTATTGTTTTCCTCGTCACCTGGTTTGGACAGATGGTGAAGCTGAAAGCCTTTGACAAGTTTGAGAACACTACTGATGCACTGGGGGCAGCCACTGCTCTGGTGGAGAGCAAATTGCCCAAGGGCCTCCGCAAGTTCCTGAAGGCCCAATGTCAAGGGGAGACCTTGGTGATTGCTGACTCCAAACTAGGCAAGGCCATCAGTGAAAAGCTGGTACGTAGCATCTATGTTTTCAATTTGCTACGGTTTATCTAAATTTTGTGGCAATGTTTGACTGCTTACTTTAGGTCATAGGGTGCAATGAAGAATCTCACATTTGGTGATGAAACTTGAGGCTAGCTTGCAGGGGAACGACTGCTATTTTTGTAGTTCTCTGGATGGAGTAAGTCAGGGAAGGTGGAAGCGAGTCCCCGGTTTTCTTCCTTCCCCTACTAGATATATTTGAAGTGAGGGTTTTAGGTCTGGACTTCCAAGGAAGGTTCCTAAATCTTTTTGTCAACACTTCAGTGCTCCTGACTTCATGTTTGGTTGTGATTAAAAACTAGCAGGACAAATGAGATATAGAAGTGCTCATAAGACTGAAGGCCCTCAGGATTGAAGAGTACACCATGATTTGGAAGTGTCTGTTCTTCATTGTTTGACTATGACATAAGCAATCCAGTATTGCATTTGTGAATGTGATATAGTAAATGCTGTTTTGCAGGAAATCAACTGTGTAAATAATGCTGCGGTATCTGAGCTTATGAGAGGTTTACGGTCGCAGTTGTCAGAACTGATTGTGGGACTTGCGGGCAGTGACATGGCCCCTATGAGTCTTGGTCTCTCCCACAGCTTATCTCGCTATAAGCTGAAGTTTAGCCCTGACAAGGTCATCTTTCATACCATACCTCTCTTGTTTGGTTTCTTGGGCTCTCTGGAAGTAAGCACACCTCACTTTTTGGAACATACTAAAAGGATGATATCTTACGCAATACTGGCTGGACAAAGAGTATGTGCACCCGAAAAGGTTTTTACCCATCGAGAGTGTGGAATCCCAGTCCAAAACTAGCTCTATCACTCAAATGACAATGCAAGGAACAGAGCGTTTGATGTGCTGGCTGGTATAGGGATATGGAGAACTGTCGTTGTTGATTTCAGCACTACTGCTCATCACATTGCGGGGCCTATTTTACCCACCAGTCCCTACGTTTAGAAGAGTGGAGGGAGGAATCTAAGGAGCCAGTCTCATGCAACTTGAAATGCTTCCCATGGTCCTCCACAGTTGGAGTGTAGCAAGGAAGATGGGAGAGAGCAGTAGACGAATTTGAAGGGCCAAGGGAAAGCTGCAGGTGTATTTATGATCATTTATTGTTCTCCAGTAATGCTGTGACTCTCGAGATCATAGCGATTCTAGATTACCATAGTGTCAATCTGAACTGAGTGTTTACCCGTGGATCTGGTGGTTCATCAATGTCTCCAGCCTTGTGGCCGTGCTCTCCCAGCAAGATATTATGGAAAATGTTGCAGTAGCACCTGGAGTTCTGGGGGGTCACACCCATCTCAGCTTTTTTCTGATGAACACTCTTGAATTTCGGAGCTCTGAATTGCTCTGATGTATCTCTCAGAAGGAGAGGATAACCAATGTTATAAACAAAAGCGGAATTGTTGCCTTATTTGGGTCATTCTGATTGTTGTTTGTTGTATTTCTTGTCTTGTTGGCTAATATTTTCCTCCTACTGTCATGCAGGTAGACACAATGATAGTGCAAGCAATTGGGCTCCTTGATGATTTGGATAAGGAGCTCAATACGTATGCTATGCGTGTGAGAGAATGGTTTGGCTGGCATTTCCCAGAGCTTGGGAAGATTGTAGCAGATAATGTACAGTTTGCTAAAGCTGTGAAGTTCATGGGCAGTCGGACAAATGCAGCAGATCTTGACTTCTCTGCAGTAAGCACCTCCTCCTTGCTTTTTTGTACTTGTGAGTAGGTACAACTTTTTAAAGTTGAGTAAGTGCCTCAGGATTTGTCATTTGCCCATCATCCTTGCAGCTCTGTTATCTAATCACACCATTATTCACTTGGGAGTGGAGTTGCTCTTTCGATTATTACCTGCAGTTTTTTTGCTAATGCAAAGAGCTTGTGTTCTGCTTGCAGATTTTGTCAGAGGAGGTGGAGGTAGAGTTAAAGGAGGCTGCTGTAATTTCCATGGGTACAGAGGTGAGCGAGGAAGACATGTTGAACATCAAGTCCTTGTGTGACCAGGTAATTGCACTGGCAGAATATCGGGCTCAGCTTTTTGAGTATCTGCGGAGTCGCATGAATGCCATTGCCCCCAACTTGACAGTAATGGTGGGGGAGCTAGTTGGAGCGCGCCTCATAGCTCATGCTGGAAGCCTCATCAACTTGGCAAAGCACCCAGCCAGTACTGTGCAGATCCTGGGTGCGGAGAAGGTCAGTGGTCGTCTGCTCTTAAGAATGTCAGATTTGTCTGTGTATTGTTCAAATATGGCCACTTATTTCTACTCTCCATGGGCACCCTAGCCTGGATAATTATCACTATTTTTTCGATTGTTTTTTGCTCGAATTTCAAGGATGATGTCTCAGATCTTGTCTAGTGGATGGAGGGAACTAGGTTGGCCAGGTCTGTGAGTCTACTGTTCCGAGCCAAATCTCCTATGGTGTGGCCAGAGTTTTACGCCGCACTGAGAACCATGTCATTGACGGTCTGTTTGTTGATAATCGGGTGTAGGCGTTGTTTAGGGCTTTAAAGACAAAGCATGAGACCCCCAAGTATGGTCTGATCTATCATGCGTCACTAATAGGACAAGCTCCTCCCAAATTCAAGGGGAAGATAGCCAGAGTACTTGCCGCAAAATCCGCTCTGTCAATTCGTGTGGACGCTCTTGGAGATGACCCAGACATTTCTGTTGGTATCGAGAATCGGGCCAAGGTGAACAAATAATTGCAACTACTTGTGCTTTGTAGCAACACTTTGAGTCTCTGAATCCGCTGTCTGTACTGACCTCCCTTGTACATTTCTTGCTCCTATGACATCCTCTATCCTGTGCAGTCCCATTCTTTTTAAATGCTGCTGTGTATGCATGCAATATCTTGCAATTCAATGTCGTGGAAGTGTTTTCAGACATCTGGGTTTGGAGTGCTCAGTCAGCTTCTTTCTTCTTTATTTACTCTTCATTCCCGCACTTCTGGCCTTTGTTACTGTGATAACTTGCTGACCACAAGACCTTACACACATAATTAAGTTGTCTAATTCATTTGCCTTCTCCCATGTGACAGGTGGAAGCTAGGTTGCGGCAACTGGAGGGTAGAACTATGGGAAAAATCAGCGGGGCAGTTAAGGGCAAGCCCAAAATTGAGCACTATGACAAGGACAGGAAGAAGGACACGCCTGGCCTGCTGTCTGCTGCTAAGGTGGGGGGTAATTGCAGATGTATTAGTGGATTGGGGAGCATCATGTTGTCATGCACTGCACAAGCATTCAGCTTGTGTTTAATGTCTGTAAAGCAAACGTTAGGAATCAAACAGGGGTTGAGCCTCGTCTCGTCTCTCAGACATTTATTTTGTAGAGGTGTCATTGCCCGCAAGAAAGTTACATATCTTTACTGGGAGTGTTATGGCGCCGGATGCTTTGGTTTCAGCCACGGAGTCTTGCATCAGGCTTGAGCACAATTCCTCTTGACCATCAAAGTTTCCTCGGATGTTTGTTTCATGTGCAGACATATAATCCAGCTGCGGACTCCACCCTTGAGACACCTGCCGCAAATGCCTCTGAGAAACGGTCTGAAAAGAAGAATATGAAAAAACGGGAGGAGATGGTGGTTGAAGTGAAAGGTGAGGTGGTGGTTGAAGCAGTGGAAGTTCCAGCAAAAAGGAAATCCAAAAAAGACAAAAAGTCAGACCTGGAGCCACCTTCCATTGTTGAGATCGAGGCTGAGCCAGCTAAGGTGGGTGTGACACAATGAGCTACTTTTATTTAACCCAATCCATCTCAACGGAATATCGGGGCCGTCGAACCTAAAAGGTAGAAAGATAGGTCGTCAATTTGGCTCCCCCCCCCCCCCAAAAGTGAGTTATCACAGGTGTTGAAAACGGCCAGGTTCAAGCTACCAATTGCACCTTATGAAGCTTAAAACGGTTACAGATTTGATCACTTGAACTCAAGAGCCAGAGTAGCACGGCAGAGATTATCCTGTCTTGTTAGCCTTTTTGTTGTAACTAGAAATTTAGTGCACTCTCTTTGTCATAATCCTGAGGTTGTGGTAAGAACCCATTTTATTTGGAGTTATGGTCCCTTAAGGTCCCTTCCCCAAGGTGGCATCCGAGGTACATACTGATTGTGTTTGCCACCAAGCCGATTGCTTTGTGCTCATTCTGTGACTCTATTTGGCAGAAAAAGAAGAAGACTGCCAAGGAGGTGCCAGAGGTGGTAGTGGCTGTGGCTGTGGCGGCAGATGCTGCTCCGGAGCCCAAGTCTTCTAAGAAGAAGAGGAAAGCTGAGCTGGAGGCTGCAGCTGTGGCTGGGGCAGAGGCTGCTGTTGAGGAGGTCATTAAAGAGAAAAAAAAGAAGAAAAAGAGGAAGGAAAGCGATGGATGAGGAATTACTTTGGGAGTCAAGTTGAGCTCATAGTTTTGAAGTGTTGATAGCTCATTGGTATGGGCGTAAAAGTGTGGCTCTGCAAACCAAAAGAGCCTCCTGGTCTTGGCAAGCTGTTTCTGCCAGCAGTAAGCAGTCGATTGCATCCTCACTTTGGATAGAAGCTAGAAAGTTGTCCCCTTCGCAGGCCTTTGCAGTTGTGGCCTAAAAGTTTTCCAGGACTCTTACAGTTTGGACAGGTGCCTTAAAGACTGCATCTAACTTATTAGCCTAGCACATCTGAACCAGGGATTAAGGACATGCCTAACAAGAAACTGTGGCCAGGTCCCTGCCAAGCTAGAGTGTGACATTATTCGGCGAATCACTTATTTCTTGTTTACATTTTTTGCCCTTGTATGACAAGTATTAAAACTCTCTGCTTTCTCTCAACTCTCCTCTGTAAGACTTCTTTCTCCTTCGATTGGCTGATAAATTCAGAAAGCCCTTCTTCTAAAAGCAGGATAATGAATGGTTGTTGATAGCGATTGCTCTGACTGGATGAATGGCGTTTATGAGGCGTACTTTTAGTCGAGTAATTAGTGACTTACTGCGACTAGTGACTAGCAAATCTTGTGCGGATAGTGATTAGTGACCTAACAGGAAAAGTTGTGGACTTTTGAGCGAGCGCTTGCATGGCTCGTAATTGAGTTTAGGACATTACTTGCCGACGTGTCCCATTTTCATTAGCTCTCAGCACCGTGTCACCCGCCGTAGCCCATTACCTATGCTGACCTATTTGTAAAGGGAATGAATACAGTGTGGATGACTACGACATTTTACCTGGCTTCAGGGATGACTATGACATTTTACCTGGCTACAGGGATGACTATGACATTTTTTTGGCTTCATGGATGCTCTAATTGGATGACTATGACCTTATGTATGTATCGCTTGAGCGTGACAGATTGAAGCTGGCATCTCGATGAGCGGCATAGTAACCTGCTCGCATCGTCCTTAAACTCAATTACGTCCGGTAGCGTTCATGGATCGACTGGGTACAGGATGTAGCCAGTCCCAGGCCTATCTTGCCGCTACCGCGGCTCGATAGCCCGGGCGGACGAGCTACATCCTGTAGCCAGTCTCAATAATAATATTATAATATTTGATGCCTCCCCAAGGAAGCGTAAATTATGGAGTCTCTTCAGCCAGAAGGGTTACTGCCTTCCGCTAGTCTCCCCGCTAACATTAAGTCCATTACATACATTCCTGGCCTATTCCCAGCACGTGTGCCTCATTTGGGTGATTCTAGACATGTCTGAGTTTGTAAGATTTACTTGTCCCCTAACAAAGTTTCTATGAAGTTGGACTCAGTCTGTGGCGCCTCTCATTTTAAGATAATAGGGTCTTCAATGGGCACGCGCGATGTGGCCGGTGGGCCCCGCGCACGGACGCCCGGCTCCCCAGCACCCCGCCCGCCGCTGCGCGCGGTCGCCTAGCCGCGGGCACGGCTGCAGCAACCGCGCCCGCGCCCCCGTCCGCCGCGCGGCCAGTCCCCCGCCCATGAGTCCGTTGCCCTCCAGTCTGCCCGCCAGTCCGCTGGCCAGTCCCCTGCCATCCAGTCCGTTGACGGCGCAGGATCGCCACCGTCCATTCCCATAACCCATCCGAGCCCTCCATTTTTAGGGCTGCGAAAATGGCAATGATCTTCCCACCAAATCCCGGCCGCTCTCTTTTGACGGCTGTTTGTTGTCCGATGTTGCGGTAGGCGTTTCCAGGCACGCGACCGTTCCTCTTTTGCGCGCGATGTTCATGATGATGATGAAGCATGTGCTTGAACATGAGAGGACTATCTGGGCACTACAGCCACCATCGTGCATATGCTTCCACTATTTTTGCCTTCTTGTTGTGCTTTCGGGAACCTTCGTTTTATGGTTTGGTTCTATGTCATAAATATGGAAAATGCAGACATCTGTCGTCGATAACGTCCTCTGCTTGTGATCCGTCATGCATCCCTCATGAGAGCCTTCACAAGTTTAGTTCGTTAAAGGAACCCATGGGTAACATGGGCGCGAAAATGGTGGAAGCGTATGCACATGGGGGCGTGTATTGCAGATTTCGTATCGGACGATGGGACTGTTTATGTGACCAAGTATAGCGGCTTGCATCCGTCGTGCATAAGTTGTGGAAAAGGGTAGAGAATCTGAAGAAACCCAGCTTTGTGATGGATCCACATGGTATTATATAAAGGATGGCAGCACAAAAAAGCAATTCGAGTCGTCACGGAACACCATCCAGTCGTAAGGTCCTCAAACATCCACACGCACCTGCTGAATGCAGATGTCTGAGCCACGACGGGAGATGTCTGAGACAATTGCATCTGCAAATGCGCGTGGATGTTTGAGGTCCGTTGTGTCGCGAGTCTGTTCACAGTGGGTCCGCTGGCCCGTCAGTGCTCCGGATATTCCCCTTATCGCGTGCATAACAATCAGTTTGGAGGCGGTCTGCTGGAAGTCCGTCTGTTGGGATATCAGTCTGTTGCACTTATGAATTTGTCAGTCTGTTGTGTCGGAAGTCTGTTGCACTAAGTCTGTTTGACTTCTTATTTTCCCTCCGGTCAGTCTTTTGGCTTGTTCTCCCGCCAGTCTGGCGAAACGTCCGTCTGCTGGACAGTTCTCCTCTATGGATATCAATATGTTGGACTGTGCATGCATCAGTCTGTTGTGTCGCGAGTCTGTTCACAGTGGGTCCGCTGGCCCGTCAGTGCTCTGGATATTCCCCTTATCGCGTGCATAACAGTCAGTTTGGAGGCGGTCTGCTGGAAGTCCCTCTGTTGGGATATCAGTCTGTTGCACTTGTGAATTTGTCAGTCTGTTGTGTCAGAAGTCTGTTGTACTAAGTCTGTTTGACTTCTTATTTTCCCTCCGGTCAGTCTTTTGGCTTGTTCTCCCGCCAGTCTGGCGAAACGTCCGTCTGCTGGACAGTTCTCCTCTATGGATATCAGTCTGTTGGACTGTGCATGCATCAGTTTGTTGTGCCGTGAGTCTGTTCGCAATGGGTGTGTTCGACTTTCCTGTTCTCCCCTTACTCTCTTTTGTCTTCATTCCGCTAGCAGGGAAGTGCCTCCAATATGAAGCCGCTTCGCCAGCAAAGCGAATAATCCGCTGGATTGGCGGTCCGGTGGACTCTCGGCCCGATGGGAAATGAGTCTGCTGCACTTGCGAGGAGCGTGGATGAATTAAGTACGATCCGTTCGTTCGGTGGACGTATTCAATGCGATGACGGCGGATAGTTGGCGCCTGTGAAATCGCGCCACGTTGGCAGTGCCATGCCCGCTTTCCCCCTTCTACTTCTACTTTCTCCATTCTCTTCGCGCCTGTTTCTTCGCACAGTTTTGCACTGCTTTGTTTTCCTCTTTGTGTTTCCATCACCGTAACGAAAGACGACCTTCTTCCCTAGGTGTGGAGAGTCGCGGTGAGCCGCGAAGCGTCGCAAACACGCTCGCCTTCGTAACAACTCGAAGTTCATCGGCTCGGTGAGGTTCTCACTTGTTGTGGTGTTTCCATTCCATTCTGTGTCCTGTTCTTGCTTAGGGTGAGTCTTTTCATAGGACTTCTATCTGTCGCTCTGTCGCTCTGTCGCTCATTGTCCTTGCACCTTTGTTTCATTCTGCAGCGATGGAGGATGCTTGTGAAAAAGGTGGAGCGGACTGGTTGGATTTTGTGCACCAAACCAGATTGAAGAAAGAGCGAAGGTACTGGTACTCACCAGACGAGTTTGATCATAAAATAGTGGAAGCATTTGTAGACCTCCGCGCCCGGAAGCCCAAAAACTCGAATTGGCAGAAGGACAAGCTCTTCTGTCCCTTCTATGAAGAGGTAATCAAGGACAAAATCCAACTAAATCGGCATTGTGTTGACACGGGTTGCAAGGAGACTGTTGCACTGATTCCACGGGATTTCAAGCCTTGGCCGATACTGAAAGAAATGTCGATTGTCAAAGAGGCCACAATGCGCTTGCGCGGATCAGTGCTTGACCCCCGCACTTTGGAATTAGACGAAGTGCGCGCACGGTATGGCGTCCATTGTGGTGGCCCGTCAATGGAGGATTTGCAAGTGCAGGGAACGCTGGACGCTCCCAGAAAACGTAAACTGAGTGATGGGGCCCAAAAAAAGGAGAGGCAAAAAAAGGAGAAGGCTGCAAGGTCTGCTCGCGAGGCAAGTGCAAAATCCACTCAACAGACTGAACCCCGTCCTGGGCGGCAGACCCACACCATCAGTACTGATACTGAAAGTGAATCTGCTCAGGGCCTGGAAGGGGTGACAAGTCCAGTGGACATTGACTTGCTTGACCAGACTCGGCAGCAGACTCACACAAATATTGCGACCCATGCCATCGGTTTAGGGTCAAAACCAAAAACTCAACAGAGCACTGAAGGGCCAGTCTGCCCTGGCACATTGCGCCTCGTTGACTTTGGGCTTTTCCCACCAGAGTGCCCACCAATTGGGGATCCAGACTTCTTCCGTTATTTCTACAGAGTTGCCCAGTCAGGTCTGCTACGCACATTAATCCGACAGACGAAACAGAATTGGTTGAACAGCTTTGAAGATGAAGATGACGATGATGAAGTAGAGGAGGTAATGGTCAGTCTGACCGCCCAGTCTGTTCTTTGTGCTGTTTGAGTCCATCATCGCGGTCACGTTGCTTATTCAGTCTAGTCAGTCCCCTGCGTTCTCTCTTCAGTCCGCTGGCTCAGTCCATTCGTCAGTTAGTCTGTTTTATATCGCTGCATTACTTACTGAGTCCGTTTGTCAGTCCGCTGGTCCAGTCCACTGGTATAGTCTACTAGTTGCCTCCACCCTACGTACGCATGTTACAGTCTGCTGGCCTGTGAGTCCAGTCCGCTGTGCATGAGGTGAATATAGAGTCCACGTCCATGTTCCTGACGTCGAAGTTCTCTGCCGTGTACCAGGATGAACGTGTTTATATTCGTAGGGCCATTCAGGCTTGGCGGATACCTAGCAATGATGCTCCTTTACAAGCGACTGCAATGCGTGCGGAAGTGGACCGCGTGTGAGAGTACATATTATTGAAGTATCCTGGGTCATCTGCTGCTATAGCGGCATTACAAATTGAAGATGCGTCGGGGGGGGGAATGTGTCTGGGACAACCGAGTCTGCCATCCAGCAGACTCCCATTCAGCAGGCTGTCATCCAGCAGACTCCCGTTCAGCAGCCTGTCATCCAGCAGATTCCAACAGAGCAGACTCCCAACGAGCAGCCTGTCATCCTGCAGACTCCTCTCCAGGAGCCCATCATGCAGCCCATGCCAATAGGAAGTCATGTCATCCAACAAACTGCGGACCAGCAGACTGCCTTTCTCTCACATAGCACGGCGTTTTTTGCAGTTTGGCAATCGCCATCACCGGTAATTCGACCCGGAGCTGAAGACCTCACATTTCCCCGGCTTAGGGTGGGAGAAATTAATCCCCATTTGGATTGGCATAATGAGCTCCACCGGATTGTTGCGGACCGCCGGTGGTCATTTGTACCCTTTCATTATTCCATGGAGTTTTCTATTGAGGAAGCCAACCATGTTCTAGAAGTCGTCTCTGCTGTTGCCATTGAAGCCACAAGCGATCAAAATGCGCCGCCTCTACTTGTGCAGCTGATTCTCATGGATGACCCACGGCCTGAAGACCTCAGACATATGCCTATGGCACATCCAACCTTTGGGGTGCGAAGAAAGCACTTGTTCGGATTGACTGAGGAGGACTTTGAGCGCATGGCAGCTTCCTTCCTACAACACGATGGATGCAATTTGGCAATTTCCGCTCATACAACAAGTTGATGAAGGATCTGCATAGTTTGAGGATGGACTTACTCCATGGAACAGACCATTCATAGAAGTTTGTGGTGGATGACGCATTGCACTGGTTTGCATTGGTGATGGAGCGAGCAGTATTCGACATTGTTTTGCAGAATCCCAATGTCTTCAAAGTCCTGTGGTGTGGGATCCCAACTGAAGACTGCATCGGCGCCATTGCTCATCTCGATGGAGCATGCCTATGCCGGCAAATCAAGGACATTGGCCTCGTCGGAAATCTCTTGGAAGGTAAAATATTATGGGCAACTTTCGTGTTTCAGCTCAATTTCTTTTGCCAATTTTTTTATAAGTTCACATTTGCATAAACATGTGTTGCAGGGCGAGTTGATCTGGGAGACAAGCAAGTGCAGGCTGATTTCGACTCTTTTGCCAGAGGTGCAAGGGACCTTGTCCTGGCTTTACAAGGAGTTCGGGAGACTGTCCAGCAGACTAGCCACAAGAATGTCGAACAACATATTCCCCGCGACATTGTGGGCAGACTGCCCAAGTGCTGGAGACCGAACATGTGCACCAGACCGTCCCGGGTAATAGGCCGGATCACTCCCAGCAGACTGCCCCACACACACATACTCAGTATGTGCAAACAATACTGAGCGGGCAGCGAACTTTGCAGACTTTGCAGCAGACCGGAGAACAGACCGGCCAACAGACTGCCCCTCAGCCGACTGTGCAACAGACCAGCGAACATAGCCACCAGACTGCCCCTCAGCAAACTGTACAGCAGACCGTGCAGCAAACCGACGAATCCAGCCAGTAGATTGCCGCTCAGCAGACCGTGCAGCACACCGACGAATCCAGCCAGCAGATTGCCCCTCAGCAGACTGTGCAGCACACTGGCGAACCCACTCACCAGATGGCCGAGCAGACTATCCAGGAGACTAACAGCCAGTCTGTTCCCTGGATTGTGCAACAGACTCGGATGCACTGGCCTCACCGGGACCCTGTGGACGAATTTATGCTGAGTTCCCAACAACATGTTTTTAGATCTGCCAGTATGAGTTTTTGACCGAGTCCACTTTCCCCCAGGCACATTCACTGACGACGTCATCAGGTCACCGGTAAAGCATTCTTATCCAGCTCCCCGTGCCCTGCCTTCTATGACCTTCCAGGTTAGTCCCGTTTTCGTGCGCTCAGTGGCGAAAGCCATAGATGAGTCTTACGTGATGACCGAACTCAATCTGGGAACGCAAAACCGTATCATAGATCTTACAGAAGAGTCTGAGGAAGCAATTGCCAGTGGGTCTTCCATACATGTTCTTGATGTTTCCCAAGTCCATGGAGATCCGAACACCCAGCCGGCTGTCCACCAGACTGACCAGCACACTGAACAGTGGACACATGGAAGGACTGCCGAGCAACCTGTGGCGGGGCAGCATACTGTCTTCATTGATGAGCAGACCGAACCGCAGACTAACCAGCAGACTGCACAGGTCACAGATGGAAGGACTGACCAAGATGGCTCGGAGCGGCAGACTGCACAGCTTAGCTCTGACTGCACAGTTCAGATTGCACGGCCTGACCAGCACACTGCACACTTCACAGAGGGAAGGACTGACGACCAACCTGCCACCGAGCACATTGCCCACATTGAGGAAGAGACTGAACCGCAGAGTTGCCAGCAGACTGCACAGTTCACAGACGAAAGGACTGACGAAGAACCGGCGGCCGAGCAGACTGCCCACATTGAGCAACAGACTGAACATGCTGGCAGGCACACTGACAAGGAACCACATGCGGCGCAGACACCGTCTGGTATAGCGCTGGATTACATGGAGTCTGCTCCCTCACCCCTTGGGCAGGTTGTGCCATTTCCTCTTTCAGCACTGTTGTTTATGTTTTAGCACATTGTGAAATTGGGCTAATTCGACATTTTGCTCGGTATCCTCACAGGATGTTCGTCCCTCCGTCGGCAGACTGTCTACTTCTAAGGACATGATATCTTCCGCCCATGCTGCAAACGTGGGATCGACAACCATCAAAGGTGTGGAGGTGACCAGCGTTGCGTTTGTCTGCTCTATCCAGCCCGCCTACAGCTGTCCCTGCTTCCCAGGGGAGAGGCAAAGCCAAGAAGCGGACTGTCGTGGACCATGCTGAGGAGGTCGAGGAGGGTCCGAGTACCAAGAGACCGGCGAAGAAAAAGTCTGGCGTCTTTATGAACAAGAACCGCAAGCTGGCCTTGGACATGGACAAAGATGTGGGTCGTTTCCTGGAGCAGCACAGGTGAGTACTGTGCTCAGTCTCCTCGTCTGTCTTTGTCGTTAAGTGCTTTGCGCTCTGTTGTGGTCAGTCTGCACGCTGGTCAGTCTGCTGCTGGTTTCATCATTGTCTGTTGTGGTTAGTCTTGTCAGTCTGATGAATTGTTCAGCCTGTAGAGTGTTTGGTACCATGTTGACGTCAGTCTGTTCAGTACATGAGGCTTCCCGAAGGATGGTCTGCTCTGTGCAGGATGGGTGCTCGGTTTGGCAAAGCACATGCTCTGCACGTGAAGGCGGGTAATTCCATGCTGATGTTTTTTGAAGGGGACCCACGGTTTGAATGCGGACTGTCGCCGGATGACATAAAGGCGGTCCAGAAGGTTGAGTCGGAGTGCACAGATAGACTCCTGGAGCTGTGGTGTCGATTCTATGAGAAGTCGGTTGAGGCTGCGTTCACCAACACTATTGCTGTTCTTCCAACGTCGACGTGGACGGTGTTGAAGTCATTGGGGGTGGGGCAACATGAAAGCCTTTGGAGGTCTTGAAAGGTTGCCTCAGCACTGAACGACTGGGCAAGGACTTGAAAGAGTGCGATTTCATTTTGGTGCCAATTGGGGACGAGTAAGAACTCTTCTGAGTCTGCTGAGACTGTCTCCTGAGTCATAGTCTGGTTTCGCAGTGTCGTCTTGACTCTGAGCGATTAAGTTGACCTCTGTATTTGTGCAGTGGACTGGGTTTGAAGATTGAGTCTGCTGAGTGGTCGGTCTGCTGAGTGTCAGTCTGCTGAGTCTGCCCATCATGATTGTGCAATGACGCCATGTTGTTTGATACCATTGCAGGGGGCACTGGAGTGTTTGTATCATCGACCTCCGCAAGGGCTGTTACACTCACCTGAACTCTATCAGGGACTTGCATAAATGTCCCTTTGTTCTAGGGTGGATTCGGAAGCTTCATGCGCAGTGCTTAGGGTACTCGATGGACTCACCAGAGTGGCATGAGATTGTCCAAGCATTTCAGTTCCACGCGCCTGATGTGCCCCAGCAACCATTCAGCTGGGAGTGTGGCTTTTACGTCATGTCATTCATTCAAGTGTTTTATGAGTGGGTAAAAGTCAGAGCAAATGTCTCCAAGACTGCAAAGCCAGAGAGAGGAACACCTTTCACGAAGGACTGGTTTTCTTTCAAGTTTGCACTTGGGCAGCGAATGCAGTGTGCCCAGTATATCGTGCGGGGGTTGGACAATGTAGAGAAACTGCTCTCATGAGTATGATGTACTTGTCCTGTGAAGTCTATGTACCGAAATAAAAAATGCGAGTCTTTTCGCTTACTATTCCAGTGGTGATGAGCACTTTTGTGTACTGTGGGTGCTGGCATGTTTTGTAATGTTGTCACTAAACTCAATGGACACAATGGTGTCAATTTTTCCATGCACTGTGCACCCGAGTCTGCTGAGCTTGAATGTGCGAGCAGTACGCTGCCGAGGCTAGGACTGCTGGGTCTGGTACCTAGTCTGGGAGGCACCATGTCCATGAGTCCGCTGGGACGCTGGATTGGCATAAGTTGCAGGGATGAGGTGGAAGTGTGGTGAGCAGAGTTTTGGAGTGGGCAGCAGACTGACCAGCAGACTGGCTTACTGGCGCTCGCAGTCTGTTGACTGTGACTCTGTTGGGAGACTGTGCGTGAGTCCGTTGGGAGACTATGCTTGGGAGACTGTGCATTAGTCCATTGCGGACTTGTATTTCAGAAAGGGACAATGCTACCAGAAGAATTGCAGACTTATATTGTCTTTTTTGTGACACGTACACGACATGAAACCTTGTCTCTTTTCGAGGAATTGCAGACTTATATTGTCTTCTTCGTGACACCTACACGACATGAAACCTTGTCTCTTTTCGAGGAATTGCAGACTTATATTGTCTTCTCCGTGACACCTACACGACGTGAAACCTTGTCTCTTTTCGAGGCATTGCAGACTTATATTGTCTTCTTCGTGACATCTACACGACCTGAAACCTTGCGAATTTTCGAGTATATATGTGCTGCAGGTGCAGGTGCAGACACCCTCTTGCTGGTTCTCCGCAAAACCCTAGGCCGGGTTTTCCAGGCCTCCACGAAATCTCGTCTCCTTTTCAGAGACATGTTGTTGTTGTCGTTCAGAGGACGGAAAGCCTTCGCTGCCGCAGGGTGCAACATTCCAGCCGCACTTTTCGCCAGGATATCAACGAGCTGCCCTCTGCACATATGAAGAGCAGATCGGGCATGTGCCTCCAGGTATTTGTCATCACCTACAATGCGAAGTATGTCCGCGAATTCTTGTTCCAATGAGGCTGAGACCTCCAGAGGTGCCTCGTCGTAGGGGAAGTCGTCCGGAGGATGTCTTTCCATGAACTGATTGGATTCGTCGTTGCCGCCGGCACCATTGCCCAAGAGCAAGTTAGGTAATCCTCCATGAATGGTTCCAGCGCCGTGCCACAAGCGCGCACAAGGAGGCCATCCTGCAGGTCAGGGTGAAGCATCTTCAGGACACGGACCTGATGCTTGCATAAGTTTCCCTTCATTGCCCATGGGCACGTGCAACAACCCCAATCGCAATCAGGATTGTAAACAATGTATGTTGTGCCGGGGTGGTTGCTGCTGAGAACGTAGGCTGGTTCACCAGGACCCAAGGAAAGAGTAACACTCTCAGCAGGAATGTCTCGTGCCGCAAGTATAGAACTGGATATGTACTTTTCGTGTTTGTCATTTCTTATGAACCCGTGGGTCTTCAAATGGATTGCGTACCAGTAGTGTGTTAGCACACGGCCAGTGAGTTCCCATATAAGCCAGTCCACTCTACGACCACTCATCTTGCCTTTCCCCATGGCAAGTCTTGCCTTCAGATTTCCATGGTATGCCTCAATGCTTGCGTTTGTGTCTTGGCTCGCATGAGGGACATGGCGGGCTGCTGTACACCACATTGCTATTTTGGGCTTCCAGTACTGTTCGATATAGTCAAGAAATTCATGTCCTTTTGGGTATTTTGACCTCATACGACGGATTCTCCTTGCAACCCACCGAAGCGCTCTTTTCTCGTTGCGTGGTTCCCCTCTACAGTACATGAGGTCTCCCATATCCTTCAACAAGTTTACAGCGGTCACCGGATCCTTCGTTTTCTTGCATGATTGCTTCACCCATGCCTTGCGGACATGCCAAAGGCAGAGGAAAATGAGTACTCCTTCAAAAACAATTCTGCACAACACACATGGTACACATTAGAGTCTTGGGATCGGACTGCAATGGTGGACTGCCGGAGTGGACTGTAACAGCGACCTGTATCAGCGGGCAGAGCCACTGGACTCGCCAGTGGACAGTACAATGCCATGACGTTGATGTGCTGGAATAACCCCATTGGACTACCCAGTGGACTTCCCCATTGGACTTCCCCTAGCTAGGACTGGGGCAGCGGACTGCCGAGCGGACTTGCCAGGGACTGCCGAGTGGACTTGGCAGCGGACGGCCGACCCCAGGGACTGCTGAGTGGACTTGGCAGCGGACTGCCGAGCGGACTTGCCGGGGACTGCCAGCGGACTTGCCAGGGGACTGATGACCGGACTTGACAGCGGACTACCAGTGGATTTGCCCAGCGAACTGCCATCGGGTTTCGCCACAGGAGTCTGCCAGTGGACTGTAGCAATGGACTGCTGCAGTGGACCTCGACAATGGACCGGTGCTGTGGACCAACAGACTTACCGAATAGCGTTGATTTCTGCTTCGGCATCGTCCACAATGAAGGCATTGGGTCGCCAGCTCGGCAAATCTGCGAGGAGTGAATCGCGCAAGGCTCTCATCCACGGAACCAGGTCTCTTGTCCGATTCCTCGCGGATAGGATATAGGCAACTGGTATACCGTTCAACCACTCGTCGAAGACCATCAACGTGTACAATGGGAACTGTTGGAATGCACAATGTAAGATGGTCAGAGCATGCAAATTCCGCTCAGTTCTGCACGAGAAGACTTCATAAGAGTGATGAGGTCTGTAGCGGTTCACAATGGGTCTGCCTCTCGGTCTTCCGCAACGTACACAACCCTAAACATACAGAAAGGGTCAGCACACCAAATATTATGTGAATGTTGCATGGTACTATGCTATCATGCTCGTACAAGTCCATGGAATCGTTCGAATAGTACCTTGTCATGATTTGTCCCAAAGGTTGCATCACATGCAACGATACGGTCATGTCCTAGTTCCAGCATTCGTCGTTTCTGCCACGGAGTCTGTATGCCAATAGTGAATGTCAAATCTCCATCAAAATGCTCGAATGTTGGCTCTAATTTCTCCTCTTGATAGAAAAAAACGGACGCAGGATTCTGGTCTCTCCACATGCGCACACTCTCTGCATCATCGGCGTGCTTTTTGAAGGTTTGCCACGCACGTTTCTCGGCAAGGTTGCGAACATCTTGCTCCAACAAGAAATCATCGCGGGTCCATGCATCGCCCAAGCCGGTGTTGTTCATCACGTGCTCTTTATGCTCCATCATGATTTGGGCGACCGACAGGCCTCGGCACAAACACTCGACGACCCAGGCTTTCAATTCCTCGCTAATGTGTGGTGCATAGGCGTGGCGGGTGTTCCTGAACTCTGCGGACTTCCCATGCGAGGGTTTCCCTTGCGCATCTGTATGCTCCATTTGTTGTAGTACGTGAGGACACAGATGTCAGGGGCGAGATAGCATTGCTGGACCTTGAAACAACATTGGCAACCACGTTTGTAAGACTCTCCATACTCCGACTTCTTTCTCCTTGGGCCTTTATGAGGGCAAGATGTTCCAGCACCCACAAGAGGTCCTCCACGCTTCTGTTTTGGATCCTCCACTATTGCCTTGTTGGTGCGCTTGTCATCAGGACCGTAGCAGCATTGATACCTGGACAGAAAATTCTAAAATCGATATCCAACGACTTGAGGAAGCATAAAATCAGAGAACTCGTGAAACAAAAAATGACAACAAACATGCAATGAAACGTAAAAAAGACTGAGGATGGTGCACACATAATACTGGACAGAAATGTGTTGGCTCTGGGTGCTTTTCGCGAGCCGGGTTCCACTTTAGAATGGACATTCACCCAAAACTGAGTGGGATAGTCCTCCAAACTCTCCTCTCCCAAGACGAAGTCACCAACTCTATCCCAAGGTATGCAGGCCTTTTCAACATTCACTCATAAATCCATATTGCGTCTCACTCTTCCAATGGAGATCATTCCTGTTGAAGGGTCCTGGTTTTGCTGTTTGCAAACATTGTCGAAGAGGCCGTATAAGCGGGCTTTCCGTGATCAGTATATCATCGGGTTTTGCTTCCACGTCCATGCCCTATACAGTACAAAGGACACGCTTCTGAACATGCAAGAAACGCGCCGCAGTACAAGACACGATCGACAACGTGCCAGGAGAACAGTGCGCACGTTCGCGGCTGCTGGCAAGTGGCAGGCGGCAGGGATGCAGGTTTGAATTGCAGCCCTAAAAATGGAGGGCTCGGATGGGTTATAGGAATGGACGGTGGCGATCCTGCGCTGTCAGCGGACTGGATGGCAAGGGACTGGCGGGCAGATTGGCGGACTGGCAGACTGCTGGGCAGCGGACTGGCCAGCACCGGACTGGCGGGCAGACTGGCGGACTACTGCTGGGCAGCCGACTGGCCAGCACCGGACTGGCAGACTGGAGGGCAGCGGACTCATGGGCGGGGGACTGGCCGCGCGGCGGACAGGGGCGCGGGCGCGGTTGCTGCAGCCGCGCCCGCGGCTAGGCGACCGCGCGCAGCGGCGGGCGGGGCGGGGGGGGGGTGTTGGGGAGCCGGGCGTCCGTGCGCGGGGCCCACCGGCCACATCGCACGTGCCCATTGAAGACCCTATTATCTTAAAATGAGAGGCGTCTGTGGCTTGGTTCAGCTAACTAACAAATTACGTCATCTAACATTTGGACTGTTGCCAAAATCTGTTATAATTCACGGGAGGAATAGGTTGCTGATGGAGCTATTTTGCCACTCAAATTATGAATCCCACATCTGTGCCCACTACCACACCAGGAACCATGGTCACCTACACCTCACTCTACAGCAACCTGCCCCTATCAAGAGAAACCCATTCCTCCACCTTGCCAAGTTTGTGCCAACTTTCTGTCCCGTGGATTTGGGGTATGTAGTATGTACCGGGTAATTCCATGTTTGTTCATTGTTTATATCTAGGTTCTAGGTTGGGTCACTTTCTGAACCTCGACCAAACCTAGGTCAATTGGAAATTGACATTTGATTTTGATTGGGGATTGATTCTGAAAGGTGGAGAGGACATCTAGGGCAGCTTATTTTTTGTTAACCTGGACTATACCAAATGGACAATACAGGATTGTGATAATGTGATGAATGACAGAGGGAGGAATCGTAGAGTAATCATTTGCCAGTCCATGTCTAGATGGAAATAGCCTCCACAAACACAAAGAGCGCAGGATGTCAAGTGGGGAGGCGCTTTGATTTACAACCTACAAAATGAGGCTTCAATTTATGGTTACAGAGATGGCCAGTCTGTGACATACCAACAGATCTAAAAGAAGAAAGGGTTTGGTGAAAAGCTGAGATGGCCAAAATCAATAGGTCTAAGTTGTCACCCTCTCCAAGAATGCTACAATTGACAGTGCAGATGAGTGGCCTGGTCTTCCACAACAAAAATATACGAATACCAGGTGTTTTCCACTCTCTACATACACTTGCATATGGACATGTACGTGTAGAGAGCTCCCTTATAGGAGAGCAAAAGAATGGTTCTAACCTGCCACAGAACACACATGCAAGATTTGTTAGAGAGAAATTTTTGCCTTCCACCCAGTAGAGTAAACCTTTGGAAACTGACCTTAGCACGTAGCTATTTTTCTCTCTACATTACAGGCTGCAGCAATGCACGGTCTGATAAGCTGAATTATCTCTCTCTCTGTCTGCTAGCCCAAGTCTGACAGATCCCCTGTAAGAACATTTGGATGTGGCCAGCAGAGCTCTGTCAAACTAACAACCCCATGGCCAATGGGGGCTGCCATTCATGGCACCATTATTGTTGATGAATCCTTCGAGAGCCAGCCCCAATGATCAATAGCATGGAAAAACCTCCAGCTGCACGATACAAGCATGGACATTGCCAATCACTGTCCACAGTTCTCAAGCTCTAGCACACGTGGGATTCCCGCGTTGTGTCCAGCAATGTGTTTATCAGGTTGGATACGCAACTTACGACCATAGATCTCCCTCAACTACTTCCCACATCTGCTACCATCTCTAACCTCCTGCCAAAGAGCAGGACAGTGGTACTTCCACCCAACTTATGTAAGCTACCACACTAAACATAGGGGCATGTGTTACCTTCTATGACTTCCAGGGGAGGATGAAGATGCAGCAACCTATGGGCCTTCTCACTCTGCCCTGTTTCTTGTCACCACTGGCCCACTCTCCAAACCAATCACTGCCGCATCTTGTGGCCTTTCATAAACGTCACCAAACGGAAACTCTAGATTGGGGTTCTCATCCTCAGAGATATGACTACTGACCAAATGTGCCTTTGTGTGCCTTTGGGTAACCCATTCTCGCTCATGATCTTCCTCAATCTCAGAGAACTCATCCTGGCTTTCTGCCATGTGGCCCCTTCCAAACATGGGGGGCTCAAAAAAGAGACTTCTCAAGCATCCCTGTCGAGCCTGGTCCTCGACGAGCCCACCATCGGCTCTCTCCGGTTGTGTGTCCAATACCTTGATGCCCTAGCACCCCCCGGGTGGAAGCCTGCATATGTAAGCCTATTTGGCTACTCAATCTCTCAGCATCCCCTGCCTCTATTTAGGCTCCATCTCTACCACTCCCTTCTTTTAAATCCATCCCTCGAAAACTCCCTGCCTTCCCAAGATCTCTCGTCAACCAACAATCTGGATTCTGCATTTTGTGGCGACTGCGAAGCAGTGTAGAACTTGTCCAGCAAATACAGCCGGTCGTTTCGTTCAGCAAATGGGCATTCATAGTGCTCCCTTACTTTACTTAGTCCCCACAGGGTATTGGACCAGCTGCATTAGTGGAATGAGGCTGTGTAAATGGGATATGAGAGCCAAATCTGTCTCTTACACTTGAATTCACTGAGCGTGTGTAGGGACTGTCATCAGATCTTGCGACACCATGGGGGCCATTAGCTGGTTAGTAGAAGAAGGTGTGCGGACGGATGAGAAGAGTTGGGCCACTGCAATATCAGCCTCCTCATTGCGGACTCGGAAGTCAGCCAAGATGACCATAAACTGTTTGCCAGTGCCACTGGGCTCCCAGTTAGGATAGTTGCTCTTGAAGCTGGTCAAACAACAAAGAACTGCAGTTAGCCCAACACCACAGACCTCTTGGGTAAACCAACACTATTTTTCAAATAACTTTTTTGACTGTCTTGCTTGTATATTTATTATTTCAAGACTCCCCTGCATGACAGGAAAGAGACCCTCATAAATGACCCATATCTAATGGAACCTACGACGGAGAACAATTGGGATCCAACAGAAGAAAGAGGATAACACTATTACCTGAGAAAGGACTTTTCCATCTTGCCCTGCGAGCTGCGCCGATCCTTGCTAGTGTGGAATGGGGAAGCCGTGACTTAGAATTGCCATGGTGTTCGAAGTCAAACACACTTAGACTGTTGCCAACCAACCCACACTGCTAACAATTAGATTTACCGCTAGTGCAGTTAGGGTTGCCTAATGACCAGAACCCACAAAGAGAGGATCGTTTTGATACAAAGGGAGGGCCACAGAATGCCCACAGATTGCCTATCAAAAAGCAATTGGGCCTGACCTGCAGACATGACCAACACCTTCTATATGCTGGTGAAGTCCTGTACAAATTGCAGCACGTTGTCCACGCACTGTCAACCACCATGATCAGACCATTAGCTATTCAAACTACTCATTCCGGCAACAAGTGGCATTTCTATCCTCACTTCGTATGAGATCAGATGACCTAGTCACACGACAAGCTCTGTCTCCTCTCTAGCTCTGTCTCACTAAATTTTTCCACTGCAGAGGGGTCAACTCTGAGGTTAAGAAAACCATGCTTTGTCGCGTTATTAGACCTGCCTTGGAGTACGGATCTGCTATAAGGGTTGATAACTCAACCAGGCTAAAGTCTCTAGAATCCATTCAAGTGGGGGGTGCTTAAGGAGTGTATGTCAGCATGCTCCACAAAAGCCAATGTGGCTGTTCGGGGTGAGTTTGGCATTACGTCCTTAAGCTCCCGACGAGATGAATTCAAGGTCAGATGGTGGTGTCAGCTGAAAACATATGCCCAAACCAGTGATATCCTAAGTTAATCAACTCTATATCTTGGAAACAGGACCGCCCTGTCAAACAGGCTAAGTCCTGGCAGAAGAGAGTAGAAGAGACCTGGACCTGGATCCGCAAGTCTTGACCCTGCTGGATAAATCTGACTTAGAGGCTGTAGTGTCCTCAGCCATGTCTGTTGCCATGAGATTGTCTGATGAAAATGAAGTTAGGCAGAAAAAACTTCCCTGAACTTGTTTCCAGTCTGTGACATGGGGGGGGAGGACATCTTGGATGACCTCAAGGGTCTACCCACTCTCGGCACTAGACCTGAAATTTTAAACTCAGGGCAGGAAGCCTACCTTTGAACAGAAAAACAGAAGCAGAGAGGAAAGCGGAGGGAGAGTGCAATTGCCCGTTGTGTGGGCAATCTAAAGACAGTATTCATTTTCTGATACACTGTCCAGGGTTCTCTCACCAAAGAGACGCTCTCTTCAAATCTATTAAGGGAATTGTGCCTGTACCCTGTTTACCAACTTTGAAAGTCTCTCGAGGCTGAGCCAAAAGCCCAGGTCCTCCTGAGGCCTAGTTTTTGGCAAATCACACACAGCAGATTGATGCTTGTTGTGAAGGATCTAGAGATATCTGGAAAACCCGGATTAATTCTTTATATGGAGGTAAGTCTTACTACCAACGTCAGCCCCTGACAGAGGTAGGTTCTGTCCCTTTTGTTCCCGCTCAAACTGGGCGCGGGGTCAATGGCCACAAGGGCTACGGCAAACAACGTCTTATGAGCTACAATCTCTAGGCTGCGGGGTTGTCCGGGGTATTCTCACCAGACAGTGACCCTCTTCACAACATCAAGAACATGGCTCCTACACCTCTGTTCACCAACTTCCAAAATCTCGAGGCTGAGCCTAAAGCCCTGGCCCAGTTGGGTTCTAACATTTGGGCTGCCCACACACAGCACAGGAATGAACTTTGAACGGATGAAATATGTTGAAAGCTTCATCCTTTATGGATGAAAACCCTGATGTGCGGACATATAAGGCTGAGGTGTGAAACTTGTGTGTCCCCTTGGAACCTTATGAATTTCCTCTGTGACACTGGCAATGGCAACCATGACAGCTGCTTAAAAAGCACACAGGTGAAGCTGACTTTCACCTACTTCTCTGAGTGCGCCTGCTTCTCTCGCTCTCTCTGTCTCTCAAGCCACAAAAGCAAAGGCCCCTAAGGGTGCATTTCCATCTACACCCACTTGTGCTGAATATACTACTAAAATTTAAGCATGACCACCAGGAAATAGTGAGTGAAGGGTTCCATCTGCTGACCATAGTCTTTGTCCACTATTTGTACTGACTAATGGGTGCCTGCCATGTAAGAGTTTAGTCCACTCTCCTGGTGGGTTTTCTGCCAGATAATAAGGGGTGAGTGGCTGAGTTGATGCTGAGGGAAACCCTCCTCACCCGCTATTATCTAGTGGATTGAGGGTGAGTGGGTGTTGATGGAAACACACCCCCAAGTTCACCATCGACACGTCTTTCAAGCAAAGTAGAGCCATCATTAGTCACGATGAATAACAGAAAGAGCAAAGGTGCAGCAGGAGTAGGAGGAAGGCAAGAGCTCACAGTGGGCAAGAAGAACCAGAGGATAAAGGGCGTAACAAAGATGGACGCCATCTCCTCAAAAAACAACAAGCCCTTGTACTGCACACACGCCACGACAACTCACAATCTCCCATAACTTTCAGCTTTAGCACAAGGAAGCAGACCTAAATATTCAGTTGCAGGAATACAAGGTCAATGTGCAGGTAGTCACAGGTTCCTGTACTCTTACCTGTAACCAGGCCAGTTTGTTAGGTGGGGCATTATCATTGCAGTATCAAATGGGTTAAAGGGCTGGATGCCAGTGCCCTTGAGGCAGTTAGAATTGAAGTGCCATTGCTTCTATCGTCACAAAAGACTAACCCATTCCTGCTCCAAAAGTGGACTGACAGAACAGTTGTTACCTGAAAAAGAGCCTCAAATTCCGACCGCACAGTTTCAGTGTTTCAGCACCCCGCCAGTGCTTGGGCATGTGTTGTGTATGCCTCGTAATGTGGCGCATCACACCCTCGGGATCAAAGATCTGATACTCTTCCAAAACCAGTGATCTACTAAGCGCCAATATGGTCCCAAAGATGGCCGTGTACCAGATCAGGTTGCGGCTTCCTATCTGTGCCACGCAAAGGGATAGGCAAATCCGTGTTAACTGCATGAACTTGGAAGGTGAGCTACAAACCTGACAACAAAATGCAGAGAACACACTTGACAGGTTAATCCACATCGCATTCAACAGATAATTCAGAAGTAGGGTTCAAAAGGTCTTACTTGGGCCTCCACAAGGGACTCGTCAATGAGGGCAATGCCAATGAGAACGGCTGCAAAGGCACCCGCTACAAATGAAATAAATTTGGCAATCATGGAAACAATGGGTGATGGAAAATGCTTCACATACTCCACTGCATATTTGTGGCTCGCATTCAAACGGTGCTTGAACATGTGGTCCAACTGTTGTAGGCCAACAAATAG
This sequence comes from Takakia lepidozioides, assembly GCA_030704615.1. Lineage (NCBI taxonomy): Eukaryota > Viridiplantae > Streptophyta > Takakiopsida > Takakiales > Takakiaceae > Takakia > Takakia lepidozioides. Next base: position 61,115,290 of record CM060733.1, read on the forward strand.
TCCAATAAGCTAGTAGGAAAACAATACATTGAATTTCATGGCAAATAAATTGAATCTCTATGAGGGAGGGGAGAGAAAAACAAAGACAACCTACAGGGCCAGGGACAGAAGAAGATGAAAAACAAACAAACCATATAACCACATAAACCAAAGCCTAGTCAAAGCCCAAGCTTTGCACAACGGCAGAATGCCTCATGCAGGTAAATTGAATGAAGGAGAGAGAAGAGAATGTACTCATAAGATGTTGTTTGCCGTAGCCTTGTGTCCATAGACCCCACTATTGGTGCCCAGATAGATTTGTGTTTCCCGGTTGTTCGTGTCCAGGTATTTATTTAGGGGCTTTACACCAAAGGGAACAGATACTACCTTTGTGAGGGGCACACTCCAGTAGTGGGACTTACTGTGATATAAACAATTTGTTCAGGTTTTCCAGATTTCCTCTAGAAAGCTCTTCACACAAGTATCAATCTAATGTGTGTGATCTGCCCAGCACTTAGACCCCAACAGGGCCAGGGCTTTAGCCTCGAGATTTTGAAAATTGGTGAGCAGAGGTGCAGGGACCATGTTCATGATGTACCTGAAGAGGGTTGCTCTCTGATGAGAATACCCCGGACATTGTATCAAAAAATAGACATTGTCTTCAGGCTGCCCGCACATTGGTCGATAATCTCCCTTTCCTCTCTGCATCTGTTTATTGTTCAAAGGTAGGATCTCCGCCATTTGTTTAAATTTCAGTCTAGTGCCAAGGGTAGGTAGGCCCTTCAGGTCATCCTTAAGGTCCTCACCCATGTCACAGACTGGAAACAAGTTAAGGGAAGTTTTGTGCCTAACTTTGTTGTGAGAGACTCATAAGACGTTGTTTGCCGTAGCCTTGTGGCCATTGACCCCGCGCCCAGTTTGAGCGGAACACAAAGGGACAGAAACTGCCTTTGTCAGGGGCTGATGCCGGTAGTATTACTTACCTTGGAACAGACAATTGATCCCAAGATTTCCAGATATCCTCTAGAAATCCCTTTACACAAGCATCGATCTGCTGTGTGTGATTTGTTGTGTGTGTGTGTGTGTGGGAGGGAGAATGTACTCATAAGACGTTGTCTGCCGTAGCCTTGTGAGAGAGAGAGAGAGAGAATGTCCTCATAAGACGTTGTTAGCCGTAGCCTTGTGGCCATTGTGTGTGAGAGAGAGAGAGAGAGAGAGAGACCTCATTGAATTCGCGGAAAGTCCACTTGGCCAAGTTTGACCAGCGCCGGGAACCAGCAGAGGATGGCTGGTTATAGAACTGCTCAGCATTTCTGAGGAAGAAATAGCAGAGCATGAAGATGAGGAGGAAAGGAGAAAGCAGCAGCATCCCAACACCAAATGCCATTAGCCTCTTGCGAAGGCGAGCTGGGTTGCTTGTGAAATCTCTCCGTATCAGGAAATTTCTGCAACCCATGATCCATCCTAAAGCAATCTTAGAACCTTGTACACCTATGTGAGAGCCTGACAAACTTCAAACTCTCACTTGAGAGGTAATGAAAGCTACAAAGAGAAGGCTACATCCAAGCTAAAGAAGCACTTTCAGAGATGGAAACATAAGGCACAAGAAAAGCAACAATTGATAAGAGGACAAATCTTCAACAGAAGGAACAAAAAGAAGAATGGAGTCTCATAGGCAATGTTAGAACCTTGTTCACGTCAACTATTTTTTTTACTGAAGGGCTCATACCACCTCTTGTCTACTTTGTCAAATCCCATGCTTCCATGCGCAAGAGCAAGTTAGTACTTCTGTGTCCTCCTGGGTCATAGCTTTGCTGGCCTAAAAGCCTTTAGCGAGCGGTCAGCACATGACACATACTCAGCAATATCAAGTAGATTCCTTTTATGGGGGAAGGTCTGGAGTAAAGAATAAGGTAAGTGGCACTGCCTGTCAAACATGTTTTGAAGAATACACCAATTGAGGCTCCACTCAAGCATCTTGGTCAGAACTAGCCGCTTCTTGGCACCCCCCTCATCATGGTCCACTGCAGGTCCGACCCCCGGCACCCACTGGGGCACTGGTAGGGCAAGTACACCCTTGTTGAGAAGGCCTATCATGTAGTTTTCCTTGCGCATTATCCGGCTCACAATGTCATGTGCTGACAGCTGACGCACGATGCATAGTTGCTGGTGGCGTTGCAGCTGCACTATTTTGTCCACAAGCATTGGCCAAGTCATTGTTTGCAGTTCATGCTCTGTCACCCCCAAGCTGCCAACACCAACCCCATCCCCCCCCACAACACAAACACACGCACACACACAAATTTATGGATTCATCTGGTTGACCTCTTACTTGAAAAAAGCAAAAGGTAAAGGGGGAGAGAGACATTCAAAAGACCCTCTCCACCTGGTTTTGTGAGTGACCATATCTCTCTAACAGCCAACAGGCTCCCATCTGCAGAATTGTAATTTTATGTAGTTTGTCCCAAATATGAGGTTATCATTGAGCAACAGTGAGAAGCAGAATGAGAATGTAAAAGTATCCACTTTATTTATCAACAATGTGATGGTGAAGTAATACTGCCATGGCAGCACAGAGGAAGTCCTGTGATTTCAACCTTCTCCGAGATGGTTGGAATTTCTAGTCGTGGAGGTATCAAACTAACCCCCAAAATTCCCACAGAATAACACACAGCCTGGTTACATGGCATGAATGTGCCAGAGAGAGAGAGAGGCCGAAGGGCCCAAGGGACATACGTACTAGAATAATACACTGGAACCACAGATAGAGGGAGAGAGAAGGGTGGACAACAACCAAAGAAAGAGAAAAGAATGTCATGGCTTCTAGTGGGGATCTACAGGCAGCTACCTTTATTAGCCCCACCCTCTTCACAAATCTGTGCAAGCACCTAGGAAAATAACTCCCTTATCCTGAAACCCCCATGTCAAGAACACAGCAAGTGTGCCAGTGTGGTACCTGTTATAACAAAAATTTCGGATCTCAAGAGTCTCCCGCAGCTGTGTGAAGAAGCGCAAGAAGCAAAAAATCCAGTAGAGTGAGAAGATGGTAAGGTAGGCTACCACAATACCCTTGCCAAATGTGAGCGGTATAAGGGGGTGCAAGTACAACGCTTCTTTCGCTAGATCACAATTGTGAGGGTTGCCATCATCTATAGCCTCAATTCCACACTTTGCACTTAGCAATCCCTGCCAGTTAACAAAGAGAAGCAGAAAACCGGAGAACCCAATTGTAAATCCCAGGGTGAGAAGTTCCACGATCCATTGTGTGACAATACACCAAAAGCCCTTGTCGCAATAGTAATGGTACACCCGCTCAAAGAAACGATCTAGGTCAGTTATAGCCTCTCGATTGGAACTTTCGCCCCCGAAAAAGTCAGGAGGGCTGGCCCCATCTTCGCCTTGTAGCCGAGAGTAGTCAGGAAGCTCCAACTCCACCTGCGGATTTGTGGGTTTCGGGGTGATTAACCAATTCCGCATCTGTTCAACAGGAATTAACAAGAATTTTGTGACAGACAGATTTCTTTGGACTCATCCCTTGTCAAAACTACCCTGGACCCAATGAATTGTGCGGCAAGTCCTGAGGACAGAGTGGTGGCTTCAGGGCCAGAAGTTAACGTGAAACATCTCAAAACCAGTTGATTGGAAATAAGCCGATCGCCTACTCACAGCTCTACTATGGGACAGGTAACATTCCGGAACTGCCCGGATGCAGATCTAGGCGGAAAGGAGGAGATGGTAGACCATGACCTGCCCAGATTGATGGCTCTGTAAGCCAGGCATGTTACTTGGAAGTCTCAAATTGAGAAATGGAAAACAGACATTCCAACATCTCTTGCCACTCTCACATGCAGACGTTTCAGGATCTCCTTGTTGAATATGTCTGGAATACGGGAGAGCGCCCTCTGAATCTCTGTTCATGGCCGTAGGTGAGAGAGAATATGCGGACCAGCTGTGGTTAGTTAGGTTAACCCTAAACGACGAAGCGTCGCTTCAGTCGTTTGCCACGATCCACCGTTGATGGATGGAAGTGGGTCCCCAACGTAAAGTGAGGGCCAGCGTTTTCTTTGCTGAGCGAATTTTCGCCATTTTTTTTTTATTTTTAGAGAAAGGGGACAGAGGCCCTTTTACTCAAATTAAATAAAGAAGTGTTCACATAAGGTGGAAAAAATAACCACCAAGGAGGTGATCCTCAGTTCAATCCTTCAACATGTGCCTTCGGACCCTCTATTGGGCCCTCGATGGCCTGTGTGTTGAGCAGTAGGCTCTGTAAATTCACTGGACGTTAAAGTAACTTTATCTTTATCTTTATCTTTCTCATCAGTACATTTTTCCTTTTCTGCCTTTTGTTACTACACCCTTTCCACACTCTGTGCAGATGCATCAAGTGATTGGGGAGAGGGGGTATGTGCGTTCCTTTGGTTGGATCCTCAGGTTCTTTTCCTCTCTGCGCCGTCGTGAAGATCTTTCCCCTCAGTTGTCTTTGGAAATTCCAAGTCATAAGTCACCAAATATGACTGACCGATTTGACTTGTGATGGGTAGATGAGTTGATGGCCGTTCCGACCCGTCTTTTTGAATATTGATGACTTATTATGTGAAGTTGGCTATTGCACTCCATGATTTTCAGCCATCTCAAATGTCGCACAAACCAAGATTTGTGGTTATGCTGGTGACTTCGTTTCAAGGAGAGGAACAGCGCTCAAACACTGGATACAGCCTGAAAGAAAGAGAGGGGTACTTGCAGCCTCACCTTAATTTGCGGCTTCTTCTCAAGGCCAGATTATAATTTGTCGGTCCTCTCTGAAATTTAGACACAGCATCTTCATATCTTAACATCGGTGCTGTAAGGACTAAGGAGATATGATTCTTTGAATTAGATGCACCAGGGGAGAGGGGATTTCTCAACCTTAACAATATTCTATACAGGTGTGTTGGAGAAAGTACTGGCAGCCTGTTAACTGAGAATCTGTGTATTCGAAGGTGTTCCCTTGACTTCCTAGAGCCGATGTTACAAGAGAAAATTATATTTGCCCAAGTGTTTTCCAAAATGCTGGGTCTGACTTGAACCTCGGGGACCAGAGAGCAGCCTGGCAGAATTACGCTCAACAGCATCACCAGGCTACACACAATAACGAAATAGTAGATTTCAAATGGGGGAAGGTCTACAATTGCTCTTGACATGCTTAGGCGTGGGGCATTGACTGGGTACCCAAAATAATTGTGTCAGACAAACTTGGACAACTTTGGGTTCTCAAAAGTACTCACAATGATCATGAATATCAATGAGGCTCCGACCACTCCACAACCAGTTCTACCTTAACTCGGGACACTTATCAGACAGGATGGGACAGATGGGAAAGGCGCCTGGTACCTATCCATGGCCAAGGCTACTGTTCTGCGTGCTTTGCCTTGCTCCTGACTCTATTACACAGAGGTGTCTCGTGGAAAGAAGAAGGTCCAAGGCAGCAGGTTGAAGGAAGACTAGCGTCTTGGATGGTCTCTACTTCATCCTTAAGTACACTTCCGTTCACAAGAGAAACTCCCCTGGTCAAGGTAGAGGACACAGCGCATCTCCAAATTACTTGTTCCTCCCTCAAGAAAGAACAAGGGCTACTGCCCACATGCGCTCATTAATATTTGTGAGTCAAGAATCTCTTCTGAATCCATATATCACATGTGTGCATTTCCAGGTACAATGTTATCGAGTTAATCTGGACAACAACATTAATAGTCTACAAGGCACTGAATCTTCAGATACATCACTAGGCCTGAAACAATGAGAAGGACACTGGAGAAAACTGTGCTCTTCCAATTGTTCAAGTTTGTCTACAAGTGTCAACTACAAATTGACTGAATAATGTGTACTTGTGGGTAGGAGGAGCAGGGGCGAGAGAGAGGAGAGAATTGATTTACTACCAACCAAAGATATGTTAAGAGTATGTAAACAGACCTAAGCAGGTCACGTAGAGAGAAAGAGGAACGAGAGAGGAAAAAGTTGGAAAGCTTAGAGAACTGGAAGCTGTCCAGCTCGACAAAGTCCAGATGTAGAGACAAGAGCGGAGTTTGACGTATGGGCATGGGTACTCATTACACTGGTCACTGTGAAGACATGTGAGGTTAGAGTCAGTACGTTATTGAGGGGCTAGATGAGTAAAGATAGTGAAGCTCGTACAAGCTTATCAAGTGTAACTGAGCAAACAAGAAATTAGGCTCAGATGAAGAGATACCTAGTGTACATTGAGCAAGGCGTTCAAGTTCACCCATGTCTAGCCCGTGAAGACCACACTTCATACCGTACTGGCAGCGATCTCCCATCTGAAACCTGGTCACAACGTTCGACACAAATCAGAGATTGGTGCCCACAGCGAAAAGCGTAGCCAAAACATCACTCTCCGTGCCCGCCGCACCTCCCTGCCCCACTTCATGCTCCTGTCCATCTCGAAGCTGTATAATATCCGTCCTAAATACCTCTCGGTTCCCCGCCCTCCCTCTCTGTTCCTTCTCACAAAATCTGAAAGACGGGATCAGGTAGTCGACCCTTACGTGTAGGAATATAGATGATGCTTGATCCAGCTGCCCAACTATCAAATGCTGGGGAATGTAACCTCAGTTGCAAAAATCTTACTGCGCACTACTGCCGACGAAGAGAGGTTCACACCATAAGCTCTCCAGCACTTGCAACAATTGTGCGCCCGGGGATAAGATGGAAAGAAATCGTAGTGAGCGCTTAACTAGCCCGTCATAAAGCCCTGATATTTCAGTCGCAGATACTTGTACTCACCGATATGTCAAGAGGATGACTGTAGTTTCATAGAGAAAGATGTCGAATCAAAAAGCTGTGCGCTCAGTATGATCATATATTCTTAACCGACTCAATGACGGGTTGCAGAGGACCTCCAGGGATGCACACGAGCAGTAGCACTAAGGCAGAGACGGCACCGAACACTGAAGGGAAATGGTACCTACCGACTACCTCCTCCATTACCCCTGAACCCTGTTCCAGTATCCCTGGCATGATGACCACACTCACTATCAGGAACAAAAGGAGAGAAAAGATAAAGAATGGAAGCATTTGTAAGGTCGAGCTAGGGATAGCCGAAAATATTCTGTCTGAACTTAAGAGAGACCGAGATCGGAAGAGAGAGGGACTCAAATTGAGTCGCTACGAGAAGAGAGAAACAAGAGTCAGATCACAGAGCCGAAATTATCTGGACAGGTCTGGACATTGAGGGTAGTGGCGATGGAGACCAGCGCAGGGAGTCTGAGCAGAGAACTAAGCTAGATAGGAGAAAGAGAGAGAGAGAATGACGTCAGCTACAGATCAGAAGCGGACAGAAGGTGTCAAACTTGACATGCCCCACCTACTAGACTCCTATGTAGTTCTCACACGTTCTGAACCGAGTAATACTTACCACACCGACGTCTCTACAGGACTGCACCGTGGGGATCTCTTCCACACAAAACGGTCCAAATTTTGCTCTTGACCCATCCCTCTGTACAGCAGCCTGATGAGCGCGCTGAGGCTTGCAGAGCTGCTCAGGACATCCCTGAGACGAGTGGGCCTGCCTTCTGACCCACTTCACGAACGACCGAGACGATCCGCACTACCGATCCATCCACGGCTCTGCGATCATCAGATGCACTTAATGTGCTGGGTACTTCTCGTCGACGAGATGTACCTTTGCCAGCAAACACCTCTATGGCTCACCGTTTCGTTCATCTTCCGTCAGTGCATTCCAACACTCCTCGTCAACGAGAACTCGACCACGGACAACACTGGACGTCTCTGAGCAATCACGCATCATCCAAAGCCCCAGGATTCGACGAAATCAGAAAGCGGCGTCATGGATGACGAAGAATACGCACAGAGAGTGTCGTCGTACCAACGACCTCCGTCAGTAGCAACCGACGCAGGTACCGCGGCCGACGGGCCTCGTCGTTGGGACGACTGCACGCCGAGACAGACAACGAAGACCTCTTTCGTCCGACGAAAGGTACTCTCGTCTGACTAAAGAGTACGGTGCATGTTCGTTGATGCCTTCATTATTGAGGCGGGCTTTATCGTGGGCCCTGCATTATGACCACACTTTTACCTCGTCTCATCCCACTTTCACTTTCTGGGTAACATTTCCATAGCTTTCCTTTGGTGGCGGGGACACAATATCCCAGTTTCAAGGGAGAAATTCGGTGCGGTGGACCCACACCAACCGAGTATGCGGTGCTTGCATTGGTTTTTGTAAGCAGCCCCACCTTGGAATATCCCCTTGGATCCACTTGAAACCTCCGATCTGCACACTGCAAATAGGAGCTCTCTACTGTCGACCAAGCATAAAGGTCAGCGAACAGAAGCTTCTGCGCGCACATGTCCAGTGATCGCGTAAGCCATTATGTAAGATAGAGATGACGCACTCAGCAGAGCAAAAGCCAGCGTTCAAGAGAAGCCATCCTGTATCTCATATGGAGTTAAATTATCTCGTGAGAATCTGTTTGGAGAGCTCTGCTCAGCATTTCCTTGAAAGCTTGCCAATTGTATCACCCGGTTGGCTTATTCTGCTGGTAGCTTATGTCAATGTTGCTCTTCAATGCCTGTTGCTAAGTCAATCGACCATTGCCAGAAAAGTCTAGACATACATTTGGACTTTCTATGCGAACTGGCAATCTGCGCGTTGTGTTGAACTCCAAAACGGATCATTCTGCCTCATTACAGCCCCATTACGACGAGGCTGTACAAATTCAGAGGCCAAAACTCAGAGGCCCTCAAAATGTCCAATCTGGACATGACAGATTGTAACGCGGCAATCTGCACATGGGTTAAATGATTTGTGCTTGAACAATTGGCATTCGGGTCATGGCATTCACATTTGGAGGTATGTACCAGCAACAGATTGTATTTATATACCCCCAGAAAGATCATATGCTACAGCCACAGCTATTTCAAAAATTCAGCTACCCCATGTGGCACTTACTGTGCCACTTGGGATCCAGAGGTATGACCAAGTGTGAACAGCAGTTTTGTCACAGCTTCAGATTGTGATGCCAGAGAGGATATCTACAGTTATGTACTTGCAAGTGTGAAGAAAGGGTGAGGGTCATCATAGTGTTGGGCTTCCATAAATGCCATCAAAGACTCCAAAAGTAGCATGAGCCAAAAAAAGGAGATGTATGTTGTGGTAGTGAAGAATTACTCGCACTATTTGTTAAGGTCAATAAATATCAATAAACTTGCAATAAGTATCTCCAATTGAGCCTTGAAAGCATGTACAACATTAGAGGAAGTATGACTAATTCAGTCACAGTAAGACCCCCACCACTCCCTTTCTTTAAAAAAAAAGAAAAAAGAAAAAAAGAAAAGACCAGTGTTGTGCGGTTCTTGCCATATTGAAGGAACCTCGGGTTCCGGTTCCTTGGTATATTTGAAGAGACGGTTCCGGATCCGTTTCTTTTTTATGAAGCAGTTCCGGTTCCGGTTCCAAAATTCATGAGCAGATTCCGGTTCCGGTTCCGGGTATTTTTTGGGAAGGAACAGCCGGTTCCAGTTTCCGGTTCCGGTTCTCTATTTTTTGAATTTAAAAATATATATTAAAATTTTTATCGTTCTTTATAAATCTGAAAATGATTTGTGAATCCCCATTAGTTATATCAAATCTTTTGACCATGTTGAAAAGAAACAACACAACATTCATATACAAATTTATGAAATAATAATAATGCAATGTAAGCGAGTATAAATTAATGTGTGTAGAGTACACAAAGAAATCATTTTATCTCAAACAACTCGGCCTCTACAATCAACTCCTCGTTGTCATCTAAGTGGACTTCCTCACTACTCAAAAACAGACGTGAGAGACGATACAACGTGGAAAAAAAAGAAACTGCTGCCTACGATGCTACCTCCCTGCGCTGCTCCCTCCCCCCGTGCTGATGCTCGCACTACTGCAGCACATCGCGCAGGTGGGAGGTGCGAGACTACAGAACCAGGAAAACCCCAAAAAAAAAAAAAAAACGACGCTGCTCCCTCCCTCACGCGCTGGTGCGCTGACCCCCCTCCCCCGTGCTGAAGACGACAGATCACGGGAAAAAACGAAAAAAAGAACCCTAGTGCAGGAACCGGATCCGGAACCGCCACTGACCACCCAGTTCCAGTTCCTTGCCGGTTCTTGGAAAAACCCATACCCGCCGGTCCGGTTCTGGAACCGGCTTGTCCCTGCTTCCCGGTTCCAGTTCCGGTTTCTGGGCGCCGGTTCCGGTTCCAGTACCGGTTCCGAGGAACCCAAACCGGAACCGCCGGTTCCAAACCCGCCTAAGCGGGTACCCGCACAACACTGGAAAAGACCCCCAAGTGTAAGTTAGATCTAGATGAGAAGTGACAGGTCATCACCTGTCTACAGTGCTCTGCGGTGGAAGAGGAAACAATGCGGACAGGCTATGCAACGTGTATTTGTAGTCACACCCTAGACATTAATATTTATCCCTTGATATTTATGCTTTGCTGTTGCCGGTCACCCATTTTGTTGGACCCAAACTGTAGGAACCTAAGGGCCTTCAGGAAGAAGTGGTAAGGTTAGCCTCCCATGTAAATCTGAAACCAGTGCCTGGCAGCAGCCCATAAGGCAATCCACAAAAGAATGATTAAGATTCCATGAAACCATAAAGCTTATTTCTTGGTTATATATATTCTTAGTCTCTCTGATGTGGGTTCCTCAGGCCTTAGCAGCGGTAAGGGGGGTGCTAGAGCGTGAGTGGTAGAAGTGGCTTTGGTTCTGAGGTTCGAGTCTTTTTCTCCTAGGTGTGTTGCCTACTTCAGTCATCAACACTAGCGCTGGTATTTTCGCTTCAGCTGGGTTAGTCTCCTCTTTTCTTCCGTTGTTTGCTGCGCAGTTGTCCTCCGTTGCAGGTGGTCCTTCTGCTTCTTGCTTTCTTATGTGGTGTCCAGTTGTGGGTTGCCCCCTCGCTCGTAAAAGCCTCCATGGCATCTAGAGGTTATTTTTTCCTTTTTTTCTGTTCTGGGGCCGTGTTTCCTTGCTTCAGCCCCATGATGCCCTGTTCCCGGCCTTTTTGGCTTCTCTGTATTTCAATTCCTCGTCCTTTTCTAATGAAGTTCCAGTGCCTCGTTCCCTGCCATTCTTTTTATGTATGTAAGAAGATAAATCTTTTCGGGATAAATATATCACACAAAAAATTCCCAAACATAACAACATTAGTGATAGAAGGACAATTCTATTGATTTAATGATGGTTCCTGTCCCTGTTTCAGTATTCTAGTGGAGATGTACTAGCTCACCACAAATGTTTCCTACTACTATGCTCTCCTTGACATATGGCCTCGCAAATCACCCATTCCCACACTCCATACCTTCCTATGACATTCCAAAGTAACCACTGCCAAGATTTGGGACCTTTATTGTCTATATGAGGCTTTATGGATGGTTGTATTATTTGTGGCTCATAAGATACCAAAGCAAGTGTATTACTGAAATATCAGTTCCAAATTCCTCAATCTAGCAAGCGTAGAGACTTCTAAAAACGCTCGAGTAACATCTACCATCTCCACTTCTGGTGGTCTTCATTTCCAGATAGAACCTCTTTTCAAATCCATTCCGCTATTTTTTAACCGGTACAACCCAATTGGCAAAAAGGAAATACTGACTAGACTTCATCATATGGAGGAGAACACGCGGCAGCATTGACTTCAATTGCCCTCTCATTTTGTATTTGCACCAGATGTGTGCTTTCTCCAAACCATTGTGGTGTGAGAGACAAACCTTTGTTTTTCTGAAGCAGACATCAAACTTTGTATACTCATCCATTCCATCTTGCATCTCCTCATCGCTAACGTTCACGTAGATGAAGTGGAAGTCTGGTTCGTCGATGTCTTTTAGACAGTCCCCGATCATGCCAATATATGTGTGTAGGCCTTTGCCTCGTAATAGCTTGCAGTGCATATGATGCATGGCTGGTGCAGATTTTGGATTGTCCCAAACCTAAAGCGTTTTTAATTTGTTTGTTCAGCATGATCAAACTCGATACGTAAACTTTACACACCATCTCTCGGGCCTCTCTCTAGTGAATAAACACCTGACACGCATTGTGTTTATAGAAATTGCTCCATTTTCGAGAGACAATTTGGATCGATGTCTGCTCCTGCTACCGTTATAGTGACGCTTACTTCAAGTTATTTTATGCCTAAGCGTCTATTTGCAATGGCTTTATCTCTAGCCAACGTTTTTATGGTTTTTATAGGACCTTTGTCCACACCTTCTGTATGGCCCTTTTTCACCATGATCGCTACCCAGTCGCTCGGTTTAGCGATATCTCTGGCCTCCCGATCCCGCCCTTCTGCTGATTACGTTGGCCCCACCGTCGCTGCACTGTATCTGGCCTCTATGGCTTCCCGCTCCCGGGCTTTACTTCTACTGATTACGTTGGGCCCGCTGGCGCTGGAGTATATTTCTCGTCTCTGGCCTCCCGCTCCCCCACTCTCGTCTCTTCTGCACGCATAGTCTTGGGCCCACTGCCTCTCTATGCCACCGCCTCATCCTATACCATCATTTAAAAAAAATCATTGCATGGGGTCCTACCTGCAAGCCCATTGGCCATTCCAACCACCTAACAGTATATGTGTCTACGTCCCGTTGACCCACTTCCCCCCTCTCCAAGCCTCCCGCGAGCCCACACGATTGGCTGTTCCCACCCTATCCGCTTTTCCAACCTTCCCAAACTACCCAAATAAATTGGGGTACATAGTGGCATGGTATTAAGACCTATGTATATGTGTTTAGATATATATATGACGTCACCCGAAGCTAGCGTAAACAAGAGCCTCTTTCCTGCTTTCCCTTAGGGGTACCGCCCCCTTTTAGGGGTGGGCCCTATCAACAACAACAGCAATTTTATATATATATATATATATATATATTGGCTAGCTGGCCACTTTCAAACCTTCGCTTGTTTAGATGTGAGCGATTGTATTGCCGTAAAATGGATGGTATGTAGAAGAGGTGTAGTGTGTTTAAGAGGTAGTTTCAGGTTTTTCTTTTAGGATTTGGGTATTATGATTATGTGCGCCACCCCTAACATTTACAGTGACTATATTTATATATGACACTAGCTGAAGCTAGCGTAAATAAGAGCCTCTTCCCTGTGTGGGTACGGCGCCCTTTTGGGGGTGGGCTCTATGGTAACCAGAACCACTTACTAAGCGGCAAGCTAGCCACTTTTGTTGAGGATAATGGCTCTTAGTGAAGTGATGGCCGTGAAGTGTAATGTTCGTAATAAGGGGGTAGTTTAGGGTTTAAGGTTTCTGAGGTAGTTTAAGGTTTTCTTTTAGGATTAGACTGTTGTGATAGTGAGCTCCCCCTCGGACACCAGCAGTGATGATGGTCAGACGGGCAGTATTCCATCCATATTGGCGGAGGGCTAGAACAAAGGGGCAGTGACTCATAATAGTCCGAGGAGCCGGGTTCCATCCACTGTTGCTGAAAGGGCGGGTATGAGCGGCTCATTATTTTTGCATTTGTACGTAATTGATTGGGCTGGGTATTTGTCATGGCAGAATGTGAATTCTATAAGATGGATTGTGAGGGAACCAGTTGGTGTTGATGCAATATCTGTTTACACATTAACTGTGCGCACCGAGCACACCAACGGATGAACGATTTCACACCTTCGTGTCTTGCCAAATCACTGGTCTCATGGCAACGTGACACTTTTCATTTTAATTCCATTGACCCCATCTCAAACACTTATGTCTTGGGTCAAATGTTTGTAGGCTGTTTCATTTGCTTTGATAGGATGTTGATGTGGCAACTCAGCGACTTCAGTACATTTACATGCATGGTTATAGATATTTTTGTCCACTAACCTTGTAATTAGAAATGGATTTGATCCGCTTGGAACGGATGAGCATAACTTATTCAAATGTTCATCAAATGAGACTTATTAAGCGCCCAAGTGCAGATAGCCCATGTCATAAGCTATCTATTGATCAAATAAATTCACAAATTTGAAGGAAGACTGATATCTTAAATGTTCTAAAAAACCTCCTATGACTTAGCCTCGTCTCCCGCAGTCTGGCTGTAACGTTCGGAGTGGGTATATGTCAAGGTTGCTGCTTCATCACCACCTCCACTGCCCAGCAGACTCGAATTGACCAAGCTATGGTGGAGAAGCATGTCCCATGGTCCAGTAGTGCGGGTGAGCAGCCAACTTCTCTCTTTTGGTGACGTTTGGGGACGGGAGGAGAGAGAGATTGACATGGCCTTGGAAAAGACAAGAGGAACGAGACGTAGAAAATGCAGGAGCAAATGATGATTCACACACATGTGTGATGCGTGAAGCTGGATGATCGTTTCCCGTGTATAGAGGGCCTGCTGTTGCAATCGTTTCTTGCATCGGGTTCTAGGAACACGGATCATAAAATATGTTCAGCTGCGGGGGTGGCAGCGTCTTCCAGCGTTCTCCTGAGTGCGCATGCGGATTCCATACTCGAGGCCTTGTCCTCTTGTCTCGGTCATGCGAAAGGCCTCCAGTCATGCAGCGGATTAAGGATGTGGGCTGTGGAGCTGAAAGCGCCATCCCCTTGGCAATGTGCAGGGGATGGAGTCCCTTGGATGTGGTGGCTATTCCCAAACCTTCAGGGATGCCACTGAAATTAGGTGATAATACGAAACACTTTGCGGTTTCCTTTCTTAGCGTCGCTGTGTTGTTCACGCCGTAGGATCCAGGCTTTGAATTATATTTTGAGCAGTCCAGCAAAACCAATGTACTCTTGGCAAAGAAGCAGGAAAACACATGGGACAGTTAGACAAGGACGATAATTGGTATGCCTGGCATATAGGTCAACGCTGGAGCGCCATGGAACAGCGCTGGCAGGAGCTCTTTAAAAATCCTCAACATGATGCGAACAGGCTTGTCTGTTCTGCAAAAGTGGCTCTTCCTGTCAGTACCATGATGTATTCCTGTTCCTGCTGTATACGAGGCATTTAGGAGTGTTAGTTTGGTCTTAGGAGGCCATGTTTAAAACTGTGCCTGCTCAGCTGCACCGTGGTGGTTCTCACAGGCCAATCCGAGATCACCCCACTACAGAAACAAGCAGCACACACAAGAGATCCTTTGGATTAAGGGTTGGCTGAATCCTCCTTGGGTGAAAGAAAAGCTAGCTGCTGTCATTACACAAGGTCAATGACTGTGGTGAGGCACCTTCTTCTTCAACACGTTTAAGCCCGTTTTGTCCTCCTATCAGAGTTGTTTCCTAACTTTTCATGTTGCATTCCGTGAGTTGCACATTGGGTGGATCTATGGTGGTTTGGAGTGTTTTGACATGTTGCTGCCAATGTGGCAACAGGCAAATGTCCAAAAATGGAAAACAGAGATGAGGAGAAGCTTTGGAAGGAATATATTTTGGACCCTGGTCAATGGTGGGCCAATCGAGGCAAAAAGGTGAATGCCTCTTTTGGTACAGACAGAAGCAGACAACAAGATGCATCACAAAGTTTTCTCCCGAATTGTCATACTCTCTTTCTCCTCAACGCATTTTTAAAGTTTTGGGAGCAATTCAGCATAGGAATCAGTGTGTGATAAGTAGGGTTGGGTTGTTGCTAGCACAAATTTAGGCTGTCATTGTCAGCTGCTATCAGCAAGGGGAGGATCTATACAGTATTGGTGCCAAAGGAGGGATAGCTGAAGGACCAGGGATGGAGTGTGGGCCCAGATTCATCCAAGAGGGCCAGATTTCAAGCACAAGACTACCTCTGAACCCCTGTGGATTGATAGCTACAAGAAACCTGCATGGATAGATGGTGAACTGAAAGCAGCAGCAGTAGCACAGTTGATAAAATCAGGTACCACCACCATGACCGCAGCTTCCGAAAGAGGACCAAGAGAGGGAGTCCACAAGACCTCCTCTGGCACTTCTGGGCATGTGAGGACACTATGTGAGGCAGGGCAACTGAGAGAGGCTCTACAAATTTTGAACCAAGGAGGCATTTCAGCAGATTCAGATACTTATGTACATCTCTTGCATAAGTGCATCAAGCTGAAAAACCTGGAAGGGGGAAAGCAGGTGCACTCTTACATTATCCAAAATGGATTCAAGCCAAACCTTTTTCTACACAACACCCTTGTCAACATGTATGTTAAATGTGGGAGCATCATGGATGCACACCAAGTGTTCAACAAAATGCCTGAGCGAGGTGTGATCACGTGGAATATAATGATGGCAGGATTCACCAAGCACGGGTGTGGTAAGAGTGCCTTGGAGACATATGAGCAAATGATGGGGGAAGGGGTGAAGCCCAACAATGTCACGTTTGTTTCTGTCTGCAATGCGTGCACGAGCCTGGCAGCCCTGGAAAAGGGCAGAGAGGTCCATGGTGACATCGTCAAAGCTGGAATTGTACCAGATGTCATTCTGAACACTGCCCTGATGAACATGTATGCCAAATGTGGGAGCATTGAGGATGCAAAGGGAGTGTTCGATAATATGGCCGAACGAAATGTGGTGTCCTGGAGTGCAATGATTGCCGGTTATACCCAGCATGGGCGTGGGATGGAGGCTTTGCAGATCTATGAGCAAATGATGCAGGAAGGGGTAAAGCCAGACCAGGTTGCGTTCGTATGTGTTTGCAATGCATGTGCAAGGCTGGCAGCCCTGGAAAAGGGCAAAGAGGTCCATGGTGAAATCATCAAATCTAGAATTGAACCAGATCTCATTCTGAACACTGCCCTGGTGGACATGTTTGCCAAATGTGGGAGCATTGAGGATGCAAAGGAAGTGTTCGACAATATGGCCCAACGAGATGTGGTGTCCTGGAATGCGATGATCGCAGGATATGTCCAGGGTGGGTGTGGGATGGAGGCCTTGGAGACCTATGAGCAAATGATGCGGGAAAGGGTGAGACCCAACCAGGTCACGTTCTTATGCGTTTGCAATGCATGTGCAAGTCTGGCAGCGTACAAAAAGGGTAAAGAGGTCTACAGTGACATCATCAAAGCCGGAATTGTACCAGATGCCGTTCTGAACACTGCTCTGATGAACATGTATGCCAAATGTGGGTGCATCGAGGATGCAAAGGGAGTGTTTGACAATATGGCTGAACGAGATGTGGTGTCGTGGAGCACGATGATCGCAGCATATGCACACCAGGGGTGCGGAATGGAGGCTTTGGAGACCTATGAGCAAATGATGCGGAAAGGGGTGAAGCCTAACCACATCACGTTCGTGGGTGTTTGCAATGCGTGTGCAAGTATGGCAGCCCTAGAGAAGGGCAAAGAGGTCCATGGTGACATCATGACAGCTGGAATTATACCTGATATCATTCTGAATAACACCCTGGTGAATATGTATGCCAAATGCGGGAGCCTCAAGTATGCAAAGGGTGTGTTTGACAATATGGCCCAACAAGATGTGGTGTCGTGGAACGTGATGATTGCAGGATATGCCCAGCATGGTTGCGGGATGGAGGCTTTGGCGACCTATGTGCAACTGATGCAGAAAGGAGTGAAGCCCAACCAGGTCACATTCGCACGCATTTGCAATGTGTGTGCAAACCTAGCAGCCCTGGAAAAGGGCAAAGAGATCCATGGTGACATCATGACAGCTGGAATTGTACCTGATATCATTCTGAACAACACCCTAGTGGATATGTATGCCAAATGCGGGAGCCTCAAGGATGCAAAGGAAGTGTTTGACAATATGGCCAAGCGAGATGTGGTGTCGTGGACGGCGATGATGGCAGGATATGCCCAGCATGGTTGTGATGTGGAGGCCCTGCAACTATTTCAAGAAATGCAAACGGAAGGCTTGAAGCTGAACGATATTACCTTCATATGTGTTCTCTCTGCATGTAGCCATGCCGGCCTAGTGGATGAAGGCAGATACTACTTCAATTCCCTGAGTCAAGATCATGGAATCACTCCAGCACTGGAGCACTTTGGCTGCATGGTGGACCTCCTTGGCCGTGCGGGGCGATTGGATGAGGCAGAGGACCTCATTAACAGAATGCCAATGAAACCAAATGCTGTGGTGTGGATGGCCTTGCTTGGTGCCTGTAGAATTCATGGCAATGTGGAGATGGCCGAACGTGCAGCAACATCTATTCTCAAGTGGGATCAACAGGATGCTGCAACTTACGTTTTGCTATCGAACATCTATGCTGCAGCTGGCAGGTGGGAGGATAGTGCAAAGGTGAGAGAAATGATGAAGGTCAGAGGGGTTAGAAAGGAGCCAGGTCGTTGCTGTATTGAGGTCGGCAACAAGGTACACACCTTTGTTGTAGATGACAAATTGCATCCCAAAATTGAGGAAATCCATGCGCATCTGAAAAGATTGTCTGGGCAGATGAAAGAGGCAGGTTACGTGCCTGACACGAGCTTTGTATTACATGATGTGGAGGAGGAGCAAAAGGAATTTTCTCTTTGTTACCACAGCGAGAAGCTGGCTATCGCTTTTGGGCTGATCAGCACGGCCCCTAGGACGCCTCTTCGTATCATCAAGAATCTTCGGGTGTGTGGTGACTGCCACACCGCCACTAGGTTCATCACAAAGATTGTTGGCCGAGCAATTGTTGTACGGGATGCTAACCGCTTTCACCACTTCGAAGATGGAGTTTGCACTTGTGGAGATTACTGGTGAATTGATGCATATTCTGGAGAGGTGGGAGTGTCTTGCTTCATTCGTTGATTCATTTTTGAGTTGATCAGTGCTACCACCATGCCTGAGAATATTGACTATGATGTACTGTTGAGGGCATTCCAAGAGCCAATTGTGAGGTCTACCCAGCATAGGTGCAAGTTAGCTTATAATTAATTGCCCTTGTATGGAGGATAAATTTGACTGTCAATCAATAGTGGAAGAAAATGAAAGTGCTGTTATAATTCTGCTGTGGATGTAATTTCTTCTTGGAAATTTGAAGACGGAAGGGATAACTCATATGAGCATTATTTTTGCATAAGTTTTGTGTTGTCTTTGAATTTGATAAGTTTCAATGTACCTTATGGTGCTGCTTTTCCTAAGGCGTACGTCCCTAAACCCAGGCATACAAGTATATAGTTCCTGAAGATGTATCAGATGTTCCCATTCGTTCCCAATAAAAAGCTACCAGTCAGTTTTAAACCCGTGGACAGAATATTTGTAGGAAAGAAATGGTATGTCCCCATATGTGGCATATTGTCCTGAGCTTTGGAATCTTTTCAAGTATAGTTTCCTACCTTGGGTGCCACATCTCAGGAACCAGACGGATTGTGTCCAGCATGATAGAGAACACGTGCAAGTGAGAAATTCTGCTGGGACTCTGGATACAAGACCAGGTTGTGCATGGGTCCACTCTCGACCTAAAAGATGACACTTGCACTTTGTTTTACAGTTTTTCATGTTTTGCTTAAGTTGAAGCCAAAATTACTTGACACCAACCTGTAGTGTACAGAGATCTTTCTCTCAAACACAATCCAGATCTTTAAAAATCTGGCTAGGGAAACAGTGTTCCAGGCATGGTTGAAAATGTCTTCAGAATTGTGTCCCACTCCTGCAATAACAAGACCGAAAGTGTTAAAAACTGTAGTCAAGAAATCGACTGAATCAGAAACTGTGATACAATACAGTACACAAACAATATATAACAACACCTTCCTCTGCCCTCAGAATTGGAATTTGACACAAGACTGAGCGAAGTTATAGTAAAAACCAACTTGAGAGAAGGGAAAACAAAGTTTGGCATCCAGTGATTTACTGAGCAAAGTACAGGGGGAAAACCTACCAAGGAGTTCAATACCCATTCAAAAGAGGAGACTGGCCACAGCCAGCGTAACTAAGAGCCCACATCTGCTTAAAGCCCCTTTTCAGGGGTGGGCCTTATAAGAGTGTGTGAGGACTAGGAGTATCCAGATCAACATAGATGTACATGTTCTATAGTTTCTGGGAGGATGTACCCAGTTACTAACTAGTTGATTCTGCTCTTGTTTGCTGACCAGCCTGCTACTCTTCCTCATCATCACCTCCTCCCTGCAAATACCAGAGTAGGAAATTTTACATGGTAAACACATGGTAGGACTGTCAGACCTGCCAAAAACCGAGTGCTAAAACATCTTCTCTGAGAGGTCATAACAACTTCACACAATACAAATGATAGAGGAATGATAGAGGAATGAGAGAAATGCAAGAAAGTACATACTGCTTCCTCCTCTTGCACCTCAGACTTGGATTTGTCACTCTCTTCAGGTGCGTCCTCAGCCTCGTCATCTCCCTGCCAACAAACAGTGAATTGAGTAATAATTACAGAGGAACTTGTTTGCATCAGAGTCAGCATCGTTCCAAAACGTTAGACAATGTCAGGAAGTCAGGCTACCTTGCCAGAACTCTTGTTGTAAGTTGCCAAGACGTTCTCGTAGTTGGCCTTCCTTTCTGCAGCTTCTTTATTGTATGGAGCTTTCTCCTGTAACTCCCACGTATTCTCTGAGAAAAGCCTAAAAGTCTACATGATATGCATGGACAGATCAAGACTACTGTAGCATTAGCCTGCAAAAAGCTCCCCAGTCCATCAGCAAAAGAAAAGCTCCTGTTTCTTCAAAGGTCGTTCCATACCATACTGAACATATCGTACACCAAGAGACTTGCACAAACAAGAAGTCTATTTGTTCAAAACACTGACCTCCCCAGACATTTCCTTCCATTTTACACCTCCTGCCTTGCCAACCTGCACAAGAACGAAGAGATATTAGCACTCGTCCAAGTTCTACAACTTATGTTTGCAAACAACGCTTAACTGCACAATCGATCATGTTCACCAACTGCGAAGCATAAAATACCAACGCAAAGGTAAAGATTGCGCAATTCATTCATGCACGTGTCAAGAAGAGCCTACCGCAGCCACTCCTTTGCTGTCAGGATTCTCCTGCTTGAAGTCCTTCCTGAATGTCTCCCTGGACAGAAATAGCTTTTCAGCATCATGTAATGAAATGAGAGTGTATAATTTCATTATAAGAGTGCTCCTCTTCAACAAAAAACACTGCGAGTCGTAGGAGGAACTCACATGAAAATGAGGAAAGCAGACGGAGGGCGCTTAGGCATGTTTGGATCCTTGGCTGGCTTTTGGACGGACGGTTTGGAAACGTTTGCTTTCTTTCCTCCTATCTCTTTGCCATCTCCTTTTCTTTTCTTTCCCACTCTGTCCAACCGAAGGAAACAAGCCAGCTATCAGTACTTGTTAGGGTAGTTCTAGGCGATTTATAGCATCAATGTAAGGATAGGAAATAGAAACAAACTTCACAAGCTTCTACCTATTCACGAGAAAGACACATACTTCTCACTGCTTTTCTTGATCTCAGTAGTGGCGCTTTTGGCAGCCTCCTTCATTTTTGCTGCCAATGCACACAAAAAAGAAACTGAATAAGACAGATATGATACATCTTCAGCCGATTGGATCTGTCTGAAAGGATGCAAAGGTTGTTGCACATTAAACATTTCTGTTGAATTGCATATCATCGCAATTTGTTGCCAAGCTATTAATATGCTAAACATCCCTGGTAACTGATTAGTGAGGTACTAAGAACGCACATGTTATGGCCTTTGTCTTCGCCTCTTGGTTGCAGTCGTGCATATCGAAAGTAGCCACAGCAATGTCTTTCTTGCACTTCTCGCTGATTCATGTAACACAATGTCGGGTAATCAGATGGTCTCATGAAGCTGACATCCCTTCCGATGTACATAGTAAAATACAACGCAGTTTACAACCAAGTAAAGGAACCCTGAAGACGAACGGCGAGGGCAATACCAGCGAGAAAAAGCGCTGCCAGTTGTGCTGCGCTTCAGAAGACTTGGGTCCACATCGACCCTCTTTCTGGCTTTCGGTGCTTGGGATTTTGACCCTGCTGTTGTCATATTCACGCCTCGCATAGTAATCTGTACCTGAAAGGTAATAGACAGAAATTTCTCAAGTTAAATTGGTCCAACAGAGGAATAATCAGACAAGACTGGCAGTGAAAGACAGTAAATTTCCCAAGTGCTTGGAGTGCTCTTCTGGGCCAGCTTGCCCGTCTAACGTATGACAAAAAGGAAGCTGGTGACATAGCAGCCCGAAGAATTTGAATGACAAGCAGTTGATGGAAGGAGTGAAGCAGCCAGACACGTACCAGAAGCAAAATAGCGGGGGATCGGGCGCGCTGACAAAGCAATCGAAGAGAGAGTATCACGTAAAGAGAGCAGGCTCACAGTGAGCAAGGAGGAAAGAGAAAGGAGAGCGCGCGGTAGTGCGATGGCGCCATCTTTCAATCTGTTGGCGGGAATACCCCAAACTTCTCATCCATCTACATCGCCATCATTCATTCCTAAAGCACTCACTTCATCGAGGTATTCTGGATGAGCTTTAAGACGGATGAATGTAGTAACCCTTAATGACCTCAGATTGGACAGTGCACGATGTCGACCCGATGAATGAAGGATCGATAAGTAGATGAACTTGGCATCTGATGGAATCTACACATGAATGTTACATACGTACAGGAGAGTCACCTACTTGAGACGTGTGACAGTCTAGGTACCATGGATAAGTGTTGCCCCTTGAGATACCTAAAATATTATACTTGGGGAGATCTAACAAGATACCATATAGAGAAGATTACATTTAGGTGTTGGTTATCCAAGGCATAGCATACAAATTGTAACACTTACAGAATTTAAAATACATGAAATGGAACTGTATCTGGAACGTGAACATGGATGTATTGCACTCGACGAGCGGATCCACTTGAGGCAGTAGAAGAAGAGGAAACATTGTGCACCTCACGAGCAAACGAAGCGCTAATAGAAGAAACTATTGGTGGAACCACAGGCTGACAAGGAACAGGAGTATCGGGAACTCTATTTCCTAATGCTGTATATGGTTCCTCCCTGAGACAGCTGCAAGGCGTTGAAACATCAAAAAAGATCATTGACACATCCACCATTTGCAACTGATGAGGGGCAACCATGCATTTCCACATAGAGGCCGATCTTTCTAAATCCATTCCCCTGTTGTGAAAAGGAACCACCCAGTTTGCAGCAGGACAAAACTGTCCAGATTTCATCATATCGAACATAACTTTTGGCAGCGTGGAAGATAGAACACTTTGCATCTTGTATTTACACCACATATGTACTCGATGTACAAGGTTCTAATGTGTCAAACACACACAATTATTAGCAACACTAGCACCAAACTTGATATATTCCTCCATACCCTAGTTCATCTCATCCTCGTAACAATGATCAAACTCAAAATCGGGTTCATCTTTATCTTTCAAACAGTACCCAACCATTCCAGTATACGTATGCAAGCCTGTGTGTTTCAAGAGTTTACAATGGACATAATTGCCAAGTGGAGCAATTTTTGGATCATCCCACCCCAATTCAGTTTTGATCAATTTATTGAGTGTCACTAGACTTTTCACAAACAACTTGCATACCATTTGCAAATGCAAATGTAGAAGACTCCCACCTCTTTCCAGAGAACAAATATCGGCCTCACAATATCGACGTAAGAAGGCACCCATTTTTGTCATACAGGAACGATTGATAGCTGTTCCTCCCACGCCAATAGTAACACTAGCTTGAATGAAATTCTTACCCTCTCTAAATCGATCCCTTGCCTTCCTCCTAGCATCTGCCTTCATGCCCATCCTGAATCTCTCATTTTCTACTGTCCTCTTCTACTGCGGGCTTCCAACAGGGGCTTCAAACGGCAAGCAGAGACCTTCAAGCGCAGTGGAATTTTCTGGAAGCATGCATGATTGTCGCAGCGTGGACAGTTGTCAAAAATCTATCGCAAAACTAGATTTGTCATCGTAACCCTGCCCTGCCACCCTATTGGTCGTTCCCACCCTCTCTATTTTTAGCACCTTCAACTCTCCCCCCAATTGATCGTGGTACTATATAGATTAGAGCAACTTTATTCAGGTGTATTCGTTTGCACAAGAATAAGAATCTAACGTTGGGCAAGTAACAATGAAGCACCGCGCCTTGGTTCTTTACCCTACACAAAAGCTGTTGGGGTCACCTGGGGGAAGTCACTCCTTATATAGTTTAGGAATCACGTGCGATAAATAGGTATTTTCTATGGGGGTATTACTTTTTTTTTTCCCCCTTTTTTTTCATCAACCCTATAATTATTTAATTTTGTAATATGCATAATTATCTAGCATGCTATTTTTATTTTTATTTTACTGTAAGCATATATTCATAACCCTATTTTTATTTAAATCCGGTATCCACAAATAAGGACACCCAATTTTATTTCTAAAAATATTGTAAATTTTATCTTCAAAGAATATATGTTATCCTATATTTTTTTGCACACTGTTTGGAAAAAGTTGGAAGTGACTTCCCTGGGGGGCACCTCATGTGCAAACTTTGGGGGCACGGCTTAAGCCTAATGAATACTTCAAAGCCCTACAAAGTTCACTCAGAATAGAACCCGTGATTAAAGGGGTGTTGGTAGTTGGTGAGTGGGTGTGCGGGTGAGCATAATATCAAACATGAAGAGTATTTTTTAGGATTTTTCGGTCAGATATAATAATTTTATACTAATTAACATATATGCTTCTCATTGAACAATAATAGGGTCATGAATACCCGCGCGTGTGACTGCGGCGAGGCCCGCGTGTTGCAGGGAGCGCCCCTCCCCGGACCCGGCTAGTCTGCCTGGCAAGCTGGTCTGCTGGGGCCCACAATATACACATAAAGCACACAGAGAGAGAAGACTCCGGCCAAAGCCAGCGTAACTAAGAGCCACTTCGCCAGACGGCTACGCCCCCTTTCGGGGGTGGGCCCTATAAGAAAACACATAAAGCATTAGTTATTGTAAGGGTTTGTAGAAAGTGGCGGGTAGTGTGGTGGTTAAGAGGAATGAATAATAAACACGAAAAAAAATTGATGGTTTTTTTTTTTTTTTTTTTTTCAAAGTCTTTCTCAATTGGGACAGTGAAATTATTTATTATTCATACGGTTCTCAGACGATCCATAAATTATGCTTTCCAAGTAGCACATTTTTCTATCCCACAATGCGTTTGATCGACACATACGACTTTGGTTATATGCTTGCTTGTGGGTTGGCCTTGTCTCACATATGGAAGATGTGGTGCCAATCATATAGGCTGGTTGAGTGTACACTTCTACTTGGTCCTTTTCACTCTTCTTGCAAAGCCATCACCTAAACTCACATATAAAGTGACTCATCGCTACTTTTAAAAGAAGAATGAAATTTTGTGAGCGGGTGAGCTACCCAAATTCTTTTGGTTTGGACAGAGAGAAGACTTCGGCTGTAGCCGGCGTAACTATGAGCCACTTCGCCTTACAGCTACTACCCCCTTTCGGGGGTGGGCCCTATAGTAGGAAGGTGTCATGTGGGACACTAGGTAACCAAGGAGAGAGAGAGAGGGGAAGGCTGCTATGAACCCCCTAAGTGCCCAGGGTGCACTAGAGGGGTTAGCTTCGAGTTTGGTTTGGACATAAGAATGTGATCAAACATGCATGTTCGACGAATTGTGTAGGTTCGGTGCCAATAAGGTGGCTTCAGTTATAGATTAAACTGGGTTCGGGCTTGGTTGGCCAACTAACCGTACATACCCAATATAATGGGTGGTTTGCTACAGAACTACGATGCCAAACCTAATTCCAACCCATTGGCAAACTCTAATGCAAGAAAAAAATCAAAAATAAATGTCCATATATATTGCCTCCCATTTTTTAATAATAGGGTCTTGAATGCACCTATGGGCCCCGCCAGTACAGCCCTTGGGGTGAGCTCATAAGCCCACCGCCCATTCACCGGGTCGGCCAGATTCTGAAATTTTTCTAAGTCCTTGTTCATCTATCGGGGCGGACCTTCTAGCGGACTGGGCAGACCCTCCAACAGACCGACTCCAACCTTCTAGCGGACAGGCAGGCAGACCCTCCAGCAGACTAGGCAGACCCTCCAAGCAGACCGACGAGCGGACTGGGCACACCCTCCAGCAGACCTGCAAACCCTTTGACAAAAAATATATTTAATAACACACATCACTGCCGCAATACAACCTGACAAGATTTGAACACCAAACATTTTTTGTTTTTGTTAGAGAAAAGGCCCGAGGGAGGCCAATATATTGAAAAAGGAAAAAATAACCTCCATGACATGCCATGGAGGCTAATAAAGGGGAGACTACCCCGTAACCGGAGCATCAAAGGGTAGGTCCTAACAGAAAACTAGAGAAGGAAGGGGGAAGGGGATAGGGCGGAAGCTAAGTATTGCCCCTTCTATGTCTGGATGGAAAGCTGAGCCTTGGAATTCTTTTTTCGGAGACGACGCCTGTGTCTCCAATTCACATCTGATTCTTCCCCATCAGCAAGTGAAATACGAGTGCTAATGGAATTGCCAGCACGTCGGGAGGGTGTCGTCCCAATCAATAGTGGGATCTGAGGTTCTATAGCATAGGCAGCCACTTCGCCCAGGTGTTGTCAAAGTGAGCGAGTAATTGCCTTCTCCTCCTTTCTAAACCTTTGGAAGAGCTGCACAAAGCACAGTCCATGTTTTCTTGACTTCAGACATAAGAAGTATGTACATAATCGCTCTAACACAACGAAATTGTCCACTATAGATCAAGGAGCATCTGGACTTCCAAATGTACCAGAGAGTGTGTGCTCTGAGAACAACCCACAGTGGGCAATGACTCCATACCGCTTGAGACTAGACATTTAACAATAAAACAGAAGCAGTACTGGAGCTGGTTGCATTCCATGGAGCATAAAACCATAGCACTAGGTTCCAGATAGAGATAGACAGAGGGCATTGTAACAAGCAATGTTCAAGTGTTTCAGGCACGTTTTGAGAGCAGCAAGGGCAGAGGTCGGAGGCTAAAAAACAAGGAAAATACGATTTGCTATTTTCCAATAAGAAACCAGAAATTTTTGCTGCTCTTTCCTTCCTCCAAATATCAGCCCAAATGACTTTCCATGCCCCTTCTTACTGGGTGCAATTGGGCTATTCTCTGCTAAACCCGCCTTACCTCATGCAGGCTAAATGGAACTCGAAATGGATCCATCATTTGGATCCCAAGATAAATGTAAGGTTTATCTGGGTCGAGGTATGGGAATGGTTGACCATTATATAGTAGAGTGTTATTTAGAATTTTGGAAGTTAAGGTATTGTCGCGTTTGGTATGGTGTGTAATAGCTGTAATGGTACATTTATGTAGGCTAAGTTCCATTGCTGCCCACTTATTGAATCTTTCCAATTTTCTTAATTGACGAATGAAATGAGAAGATGTGTTGGCAAGTAGGAAATTATCTTGGGAATCGCTAAGAATACGGTGTTGTTCTTTTGTACGAAGAGTAGTAAGTATGCTAGTGAAAAAATTTATTTTGTATTAGCAAACGCAATGGGTCTGTAATTGCCAAGCTAACTCGTCTATCAAGAAAAAGCAAGGGCTTGGATTGAGATCATAGTTTTTGTACACAAGGATTGTATGACTGTTTTTCTAGGTTTCAAGGATACATTTCATTTTGTAGCACATGATGAAGAAACGGTATATAATATGATGTAGGTGGGGATATAATGCTTTAATAATTTTGTTTGGAATGAGATCTTGGCATGGGGCTTTGTTGTTCGAGAATGATCTTAGGCAGGAGTGAGAAATATCCAACGTGAGGTTTGTACTAAGGTCTGTTGTGAGGAGGCCTCGCCGTTCCATTTTAATCCATGTATATCATACCATGGGTAGTTTCTAACTTGGCATGCACAATGAAGCTTGTGTATTTGAGGCCTACTGAAAAATGATGTTGTTAATGGCCTCCAGAGATGTATGTAGTGTATCAGTGTTGTACGGTCAATGACTTTATCAAGGAGGGACATTTAGCATTGGATTAAAAATAGATTTGTCAATCAGTCTAGGTTTGTCGACGAGATAAATTTCTTCCGATTTTTTTGAGCTTGTTGTTTCCAGCCTATCTGAGAGATGGTATCTATGTGGATATGAAAGTCTGGTCTGGAGGCATCCAATTTGTTAAATTTAGTAATAGTAGAGTATGAAGTTTGATCACCATTTGGGGTCTCGGAGAGAACCGTTATTGCTTGCTTTTCGGATGGTGTGATAAGTTTCTAATTGACATTTCCTCTGCTGGGTCTTGTTAGATAGCCCCCATTAATCTTTGATCTTGTCATTTGCGGAATTTCAGGGATCAATGTACATGATTTCCATTGTGCACTTAGTAATTTGAGCGGTGATTACTTGTAGAGTATGGCAAGCTAAGTTCATTCATTTGAAATATGGAAAGAAAAATCCCCAAAAAATATACTCCCTGCAAACCACATCTAGCTTCAACTGTACCCAAGATAAGAGACCATTTAACTTCAACATGGCACAAATTATGCCACCATAAAGTCAAAGCAGATACTTTCATTCCTTTCTCATGAGCAAAACTTACAAGGAACTGTCACAAAGGAAGCATGCCCCCCCAGCTTGGAAGACCCTCTTGGCTTGTGAATGACAACACAAAGCCAGTATTAAACATCAATTGACTGTGGCTATCCATAGATCATCACACACATGCTCTGCAAATGTCAGGATACTCCATCTTTTTATTTCATCACTAATTAGGAACATCACAGCCAGTCCTAGATCTAGCACCAACATAATGGAATTTGAAGCACAGACACTGCAACTAAGCAACACTGAAGACAAACTTCAATTAATGTGGAATTCACTTTAATTTGCCATTATACGAGCACTGATTCTTGTTCTTAGAGCGGTGGGTATGGCTGCTTCGGGATTCATCCAACTCAGACTCTACAAGCTGCCACCTGGCTACCTCTATACTACTTGCTGGTGCATGAGACAAAGTCTTGACCTTGTATTTGCGGTGCTTGGCGGGTAGATCAATGTCTTCACCCCTTCCATCTCTAACTCTATCCACACTATTGTCTTCCTGATGCTTTCTGTGTTTTTTCCGTTTCTTCCTTGACTCTTCTGAGTCATACTCTACAGGCTCTGACTCACCATTTGATTTGGAGCCACTTTGGTGCCTTTTACGTTTGGGCTTTTCCACATCCTCATACCTCCCTTCATCTTCCACATCCAATTCATAGCCTGTCAGATGCTTCCTATCATGGCGTTGGCTTTTAGAGGAACTTCGAGCATGCTTCGGAGTATGTTCCTCATTGGGGGTTAGACGTTTGGAATCTTCAGATACAGTCCTCTTGCTACTTCTATGGCGGCTAACCCCCACATTGACATGCACAATCTTGCTGTCATCCATCCGTTTGCCTCTATTAGTACGGGCACCCTCCCTTTCCCTCTTTTCATGTGTGACACCATAGAGCCCATCATGAGCCTCACGCTCAGAGCTGTACTCTTCTCCCTGATATTGCCTAGCACTCTCTCGTTTTGTCTCAAAAGATACAGTCTTGCCATCACGGGCACGAGGGTGTGGCAAATGCCGGCCCTTCAAATCATCAAAAGAAACAACATCATCATCGGAAAGGCTGGGACGCCTGCGCAGGTGGTTTTCAACTACTAACCTTTCCGACACATGCTTGCGCTCAGGCCTGCCACTCTTGTTCTTAAGATAATCAGTCTCATCAGAGTAATTCCTTACAGAGTCACGATCCAACTCACGCTTTCGTGACAGGTTCTGATGGTCTTCCATAGCAACGCGCCTATCCCCACTTTCTCTACGCCTTCGCTCTGACTCAGGTGTTTGAGGCCGCATGTTCCCTTCCCTCGAGTATAACCTTTCCTGGGACCATTCCCTACAAAAGCATCCTCGGTGAGCTCTCCTCCTAACTCAATTGCACAAGCATTCAAAATGAAAATGCTCCATTGGATCAAACCTGCTAGTACAAGGTTACACAGGAAGCAACCCAATAAAGCGAACTTCACTCTCAATTACCTCTCTGAATGATCCTGCATCACCCGGCGTCGACGCTCCCGTTCTTGCAGCTCCATGAACTCTTCCCGACTAAGAGGTCTGTCCATAGGGCCCACCATCGCTGGCCCACCACCTCCCATAAAGCCACTGAAGGAACAAGCAACCAGGGTCACGTTGCGGCTGTGGATCTCACCTCTCAAAGCAAATCCACTAGCACATGCATCTGGTACTGGGACAGGGTCCACCACACAACCAGAGGGGGAAAGAAAAACTGTACCCGTGCATGGGACCACCATGGTACATATGAGGCATGTATTGGGGGGCACCATATGGCGGACCTGGCATCATCGGCGCTCCTTCAAAGGGAAGGGGACCAGGACCTGGACCGTACATATTTTCCCCATAGCCACCAGGAAAGGGGCGGCCATGCTGTGGCATAGGAGGTCCATGCCAATACATATCCCCTCCCCCATATGGAGGCATCCCATTTGGGGGCATTGGCACTCCTGCACACACCACCCCAATTTCATCAAAGACCTGCCTTATTCTATGTACCTGACCAAGGTATGCATTGCATCCTTTACACTTATCACAAAGCAACCCAAAATCACTGACCCCTCTCCTGCTTAGCATGCCCAAAAGCACATTGACTCACACACACACACACTGCCCACATTGGAAGAGTTGAATAGAATTACCAGGACCAAACATTCCAGGATGGGGGTTATATTGAGGGCCTGAATTCTCCATGCAATCACGGACAAGGTGGTCAGGAGACCCGCAAATGAAGCAGAAGCGATCCGATTGCATCTGCACCATCCATCCTATCCTTTAAACTCACTAGTTTCCTGAGAATGTCACATATACATGCAGACAATCAGATCAGCAAATCTGACTTGCCAAAAGACCAGGTTTCCAACACAAGCTTTGCAGCAAATAGTTATATGCAGGAAGGAGACCTAACTGACCTTTCTCAGCTTTCCACCACTCATGTAATCAGCAGCTCCATCTCCTACAAGGCACTTTTTTGTCAGGCACTACGGCAAAGCCAACAAGCACAGTGGTTCTCTATAGCATTGACATTCCACCTGCATGTTGCCCCCTTCGCTTGCTGAAATGAGTTAGTTCAAGCCAATTCTCTAATATCC
This sequence comes from Takakia lepidozioides, assembly GCA_030704615.1. Classification (NCBI taxonomy): domain Eukaryota; kingdom Viridiplantae; phylum Streptophyta; class Takakiopsida; order Takakiales; family Takakiaceae; genus Takakia; species Takakia lepidozioides. The sequence continues at coordinate 61,146,284 of CM060733.1, forward strand.
TTGTTCTTTCTCTTCTATCTCATGAGCATTTAAACTTCCTTTTCTGTAGTTTGAAATAGTCCATCAGGGCTTTTGCTGTCCAAAGCATGTCAGTAGAGTCTTTCCCGAATGGAGTATGAAACACATCTCTTAGTGCTCGGGACATGTTTCCGTTACCCAAAGTTTGCAGCTACTGCCACCTGACAACTAGACACTGGAATTGGTGCCAACCACTTAGGTTTCAGTTCTGATTAAAAGCAACCTTGAATCTACAAAAGCTACAAGAACACGAGAAGCATCAGTGATCCTCTCTACCTGCGGTTGGAGGACGTGCACGTTTCTTCTTCTTTTTCCCTGAGGATTATGCAGCCAGAGCACAGTCAGGGTGTGGCAAGAGGTAAGCCATCTAAAACAGCGAGTGGAATTTGAGGCTTTCCGTCGTCTTGGTTGGTCTTGCCTTTCTTTAACAACAGTAACTAGCTAGGTAGCCTGCTCGAAAGTATGACATTGGTGACACAAAAATGCCAAGAAGCAATACAACCGAAATGGCTTCACAGCATGAAACGTGTTAGTTGTTCTCAACAATAAAAGCAACGCCAAAACCAGTGCACAAGTTGCTAGAGCAAGCAAAGGTGACAATGTAGAACAGCAATCTACACACTCGTGAACCACGAGATGGATTATTAAGCACACTAACACAATTAAATAACATGCTGAAGTGCCTAACAGTAAAGAGGGATAAGGAAAGTAAGCCGTCTTTCTGCAACACATTGTCCAACAAGGGCCTGGTACATATAAATGTCTCAATGTGAAGGAGACCAGCAAAATCCACCTTACAGAAAAGCCTATTCCTACGTCTCCAACCAACACGTGTCAAAAATTCCGTGCCATCCCTCAATGCTCGGAACACACCTTTGCTAACCTCAGACTCCACTGCTACCCCTTCCGTCTCCTTAAAAGAGGAAGGCTCCACACTCTTAGACATCATGCCTGCCTCCCCCTCGTCAGTTATCAAAGCTGGCTTCTCATCCTCCTCTCTCCCAGATACCCCCCCCTCTTCCTTCCCAACAGCCTCTGCCACCTCACCCTTAGAGGGGGGCCCTTCAATAGCATCACCACTATCCTCCCCTGCAGTAACCGCTGCCACAGTCACTGCATTAGCCACTGCCATTGCTGCTGAAGCTTCCCCCTCATCTGCTTCCTTCTCCTTCTCCTTCTCCTTAGCTGACTCACCCACTGAGTGAGCCGGCACCACATCCTTGCTTACTGCCTGCGGTGCTACAACAGCAGCGCTAGAAGGCTTCCGCAATTCGATTTGAAGCCGTGATGCAGCTGGGGCCAGCACCTTTCCACGTGGGGCAGACTCCACATCTGTAAGACATTATGTGACCGCTTTAGACGGGTAAGGGTACATTTGCCCCACAGACCATGAAATACAAAGTGCTGCTATATACAAAAACCTTGCACACCCTCCTGCTGGGTAAAATCAAATGATAACTAGGCATTGAAATCAACGAGGAATTGGATGACGATCAGACGATCTGCCATCCAATACCTTAAAACTATGTACAATTTCCCAGAGAGTTCATTCATGAACAACCTTCTGGACCGTGGCCATCCATATAGGGCATAAAGCCCAACCTTCAATATTGCCCACCTTCAGACACTTGATCCCATATTATCCCATATTATCCTCACACGTGAAATGTCATCACTCTAGTGAAGACACTTGCATATGAGCTAGTTGCAGAACCAAATACTGGAACATATGGTAAGTCAACACAGGTCTACTCCTTGCCATGCTCTTCCGCTAACATGTAACTAGCAAGGAAATACCACCGTCACAGACCCACCTCATGGGCAGTTCCAAAGCTTCAACACCCTGCAGGTACTATTTCCCCAAAAGGTATGATAGCCAGCATTTGATGTAATCGGCAGTGAGTATATGCTTTTTAGCACACTTCACCCTAAGATGGGAAATATGTTATCAGCTTACTTATCGAAGTTCACTTCTGAAACTAATAGCTTTCCATCTGTAGTCACGCAATCTTGACTCACCAGAAAACAAACAAAACTTGAGCAAGGTGATCGTTGATGAATTTCTTTTCTCCTATGTATTCGTCTCGTATATGTAAGCTGAGAAGCATCCTAACAAGATAGCAATTTAAGTTACTATACCAGGTGTTTGCTGCTGTTGTTTAAGGAAACCATCAGATGCGCTGCTGGTGGTGACTTGCGCCTCGAGGAAACGATCAATAGCCTGGCGCAGGGCAATGTTTGGTAGAAGATCGTCATTCTTGAACTTTGAAGACCCACATTGAGGGCACTTCCCCTTTGCAATCAGTTCTTGGCGTATACCTGCACTCCCAGCTCTTCTGTCAGCTGGGAGCTGAAGATAAATTTTGCTACTAGAACAAGAAGATAAATTTTCGAGTAATAAATCCATGTGGGAGATATGAAAACATACATTTATCACAAAAGCTGTAGTGGCAACAAGGTATCATCACCGCATCTCTGAAGATGGCACTGCATAAAGGGCACCTCAGTTCCGGCGGTGGCTCAGCCATCGTAGGTCTTATAGCCAACAACGCATCTGCTTCTCTTGCAAAGACAGTCCTGCCAGTTCCGTAAGAAAAACCTTATTCAACAGTCCCTAGTCCCAATCAGGCCACAAAAACAGGCAAAACCACCTTACAGAATGCATTCGGTGTGAAGCTATGACAACAACATTCAAGCAGATCGCAGGGAAGAACAGTCCTGCCAGTTCCATTAAAAACACACCTTATTAAAAGGTCCCTAATCCCAATCAGGCCACAAAAACAAGCAAAACCACCTTACAGAATACATTCACTCTGAAGTTGACAAGAATGTTCAAGCAGATTGTAGGGAGGATATACTCATAGGTTACAGGGCCACAACACGACTGAGAGAGGCTAGGGAACATACTCATCTGGCTGCATGACAGCAACGGAGCCGTCTGGCAAAATGTAAGAACCTTCTTGATCAGCCTTCAACCGTGTCTTTGGGATCCCAACTGGCAGCTTCACTCTCCTCATATCATATGTGGGGTCACCATTGGTTGGACAATGCTGAATAAAATGACCTTCAGCACCAAACAGAATAAGATGAATAAGATGCCATGGCCCACAATGAAAGAACACATGCACAATAAATAAGCAGGATGGATGTGTGTGCCTACCTGGCTGGCCACACCGATGACAGACATAGCCTTGTGGTGGTGTTGCTCTTCCAAATCCACGGCCTGTCACATAGAAGTACACAGACATTTAATCACCAGGAAAACCAATCGCCTGCTGAGTGTTCAGCAGCACACAACAAGAATGAACAAACAAAGGGTGGCCACAAACCTGTCCCTCTGGCTGCACCTCTGCCATAGCCTCCACGCCCATAGCCTCCTCGCCCACCTGCAAATGCCTCCTGCGTTTGCCTGCCCCAGTGACATCCATGGCCACTCAATACCAGAAACCCTAATCCAAATTACAAGAAGCAATGGAAAAGGAGGGCATGCAAACCTCTGCCAATCAGATGCTGTCTTGTTGACCATCGCAGCAATACGGCTGTTCTCATCTGAGTCAATTCTGCTAGAGGGCATTGGCTCAGGAACTGCATACAGATCCACCCCAAAATCATCCATACTGTCTGCACCTGGATTCTGCACCCAATAACAAATAATATCAATCCCGTGCCACAGACACCCTCGCACAGGCACATATACAACCAGGTACAGAAATGCCACAAGAATGGCCATTAGGTGGAGGTAGGAAAGTAACAGTCAACTCACAGAAAATGCAGGAGGCTGTGCCGAGATATCTGAGCCCCTGCTCTGATCTGCGGATGCCAGGTCTGGCGCTTGAGCTTTGGGCCTGCGTACATGCAAGAAAGGAATTACAACGGTCACCACCGTCCTATTGCTATTCATAGAACCTGATGCGACCCCCTATTTTCAGCGCCACAATGAGCATGAAGACGCCTGCTTTCAAAAGAACCACCTGAAGCTTCCCTGTGGTGGAATCATAAAACTAACCGAAAGAACAAATTGCACTAGAGCACCTGAAATTGCTAAAAACAAAACAGACATAATCTGCACAAGAGTCTGAGATCTTACTCGTCGTCAACACGAAGGATCGGCTTTGGCCGCGATGCAGGAACTCGCTTGATGATGAGACTCGTATTCTTAGGCACAAGAAACGAATCATCCGAGTATTCTACATAAGATCCACGCCCCCATCACAATCCATATAAAAAACTCGTACTTTGTGCGCCAGTTCACAGAACGGCATGGCAACGACAAAACATCTCTAGCGACACGTGATGAACAAAACAAATTTCTTCAGTTTAACAATGAAACCCTCGACTGGGTCAAAGAATCCTAGTACAAAGGGAGTAAGAAGCTAACCATCTCCAGTTTGCGCGTTGGTGATAAGAAGATCAAAATCTGTGGCTCGGCCCAAATTCTTATGCTCAACAATTTTATCCTTAAGAGACGCAATTGAGATGAAGTGGCCCTCAATGTTGATAGAGTCATATTCTACAGCACTTCTGAACTTGAAGTGAACGGCCATGATCCCACACAGACGCAGCAAGTAGCAGAGATGGAGAGGCCACGGTATGCGGCCTTGTGTTCTCTGCCGCGGGCCTAGCAAGCACGCATGGGGCAGAGAGGCAGCCCTAGCGAGGGATGCTAGGCACGCACCGTCGCCCTGTCCCTCCCCGGAAGCAACGCTGCGCTCCCCTTTTCCGTCGTCATCCCTAACGCCCTAGCATCCTCCATCACACCTCCCGTTCATCCCTTAATCCTGACCAATCAAAGTGTGATGAATGCTTACCATCCATCGTCCCTCTTTTCATTCAAGCTCTGCCCACCTGCTCTTTGTTTAGATTGCACTAGTGTGGCCTGAGCATGCCCAGCAGCGGCTCACTAAACTGCCGCGCCATCACTATGTTCGCGAGGCGTATGGTGAGGCAGACAAGCTAGATAGTGCGTGGCTGGGAAGAGCCCCAGCAGCAACCCACCATAACCAGAGGGGAGTAATGGCGCCAGGCTGAGGTGACCATGGGCCCGCCACCAGCCCGCCACTCGTCATGACATTTGAGGCTAAGTGGCAATAGCGTGGGGGAGAATGCCACACGCCAAACACGCTGTACATAGCAGGGGAGTGGGACGAAACCAGTGTGGCCGGGTATGGCATCTGGACATGCATATCCGGCGGTTATTTGCCGGTTATGCATATATGCACAACCGGAAAGTGTAGCCCCTGCAGGAACCGGCTATGGAAGGAACCGGCAAAAGCCATGGAGCTTCCTAACCGGCTAGAGAGCCGGCATCGTGATTGTAAGGATGTCATAGAGGCGGTTCTAGATAATACAAGTCATGTTTACAGAGATGGACAGATCAGGGGAATGTTATGTCTTACTAGTTACAATACATTTACAATGGTTAGGGAGAATGTCCAAGTGGATAGGAAATTAATTAGTTGGGCATTTGGCTAAAATAATAGTTGTAGGCTGTAAGCTTAGGGTATTACAAGGGTAGAGCCCCCAAAGATAGATGACAGGAGTTGAACATTTAAAAAACAGATCCACGGGCCAACATACGATTGGCTTACCACCAGGGCAGAGCCCTCATGTGTAGTTTTACACACATACACAAAAGAGTCTAGAAAAAATAAAAAAATAATAGTGGATGAATCCCATAACCAGTACCATGGAACCGGCATTTTTTAAGATGACATAACCAGTAGACTGAGAACAGGACAACAAAAAAAATTCATGTGTTTAATGAGAACCTGTAACCGAGATGTTTTTTAAACCTACTGGTATACCCTGCCCCGACCATCCATTTTTTTCAAAGAGTAGGCTATAACCGGGATTGGAAGAGGGCTCAAAACATCGTACCCGGCCAACACTGGACGAAACTTGGTGAGGCTCACCATTTTGAAGCCTGAGAGTGTGTGGCTGGGGACACGCGATCCCTTCCCACATTGGCAGCGGCACTACTTTGAAGATAGAGCGCCAATTAGAGCGCCTGCTAGGCATGCTCATAACCGAGGTTTGGAGGCATTTTGCCTATGTGGCAGCGTTTAATTTGTCCTGGACAGGCCTGTCACCCGCCGTATTCCACCACCACCTTGGTTATGGGGAGGCTTGACCGGCTACCGGGTGTAGTGGGACACCAGGGAATCCCTGGACGCTTTCGCGCGTCTCGGCAGTGCTGGTGTCCGGCTACACTCCGTAGCCGGTCTCGCCTCCACGGCTACCTAGTCCTCAACTTCCGATGTGGGTCAATCCACCTATTGGTATCGCAAAGGTGTACCTGCTTACTGGAATGCAATAGCCGACACCATAATTTACGCTTTCTTGGGGGGGGGGGGTCAATTGACTATGTTTTAGGAATTTCCAAATACTTAAAATTCAATATCTCCCACACTGCAGGTCCAAAAATTATGAAACCGCCTATATGCAACCCGAACTCATCAAGGGCTTTCCAGCGGTATCAAGACCCCAGTCGGAAGCCTTGCAGTTTGGGAGATCTCCACAATGCTACCAAAAAAAAAACAAAAAAAAAACAAAAACAAAAAAAACAAATCAAATCAAATTAGCAAACATCAAAGATTTTGCCTGCCCAGTCTGGCAATTCGGAGGAGGATTAAAAAGCAGAAATCTAGGCCTAGTGCCACTGGCACATTATGCCATTTGCACACTAGCACATTACCATACATAATATGTTTGATTACTATGACCCAATCATACTAGCCCTTCGTCAACACGGTTGGAAGTGTTCCAGCCCCTCTCAAGGTTATTACCGCAGGGTCGGGGGAGATGGACATAGTCATAATATCCATGACTTGAAAGAGAGCCTTAGCTTGCTACCCAAATACACTACACCTCTTCTGTGAGCCTTGCACTTCACATCAATCACATCGCTCACATGAGGCTCACATCTATAATTCTCAATAAGCAAAAGATTGAAAATGGCCAGCTAGCCACTAGAATTATCCATTAAATCGAGGGGATGGAGGGTGAGTTAGGTCAGTTTGGCGAAAAGACATGTTGAAGTGCAAAAAATGTCAAAAGAGCAAGCAATCAAAATCGAAGGAAAAAGCAAGAGGACTGAATTCAAAATAGCACAAAAATGAGTGTACAACGAGTTTCATCCTGTATTTGCTTTTTGGCATTCCTCTCCGAGTATGTGGCGTAGTGTGGAATGAAGTCGGTAGGGAGGCCGGTCGGCCCACGCTCACATAAGGGAAACACGTGCGCACAATGCGTGGGCCCTGCTGTCGTCCCTAGTTCTATCAGGTCGACTTAATGGATATGCACAAAATGCCCACGAGAAGCATTGTCCTGGGGATGTATCGGGGGGAGGGGATGGTGACTTAACGGATAACTTTACTTTATGACAGGTTCGGATAGAGCTCACCCCTAAAAAGGAGCATTAGCTCTTATTTACGCTAGCCTCGATTGGCGTCATATATATATATGTATTTGATTAGGACTTACAGGCCAATGACATGTGGTAGAGACAATCGTGGTAGAGACAATCGCAAAGAACTGGGGATGATTTCTCTTTGTCAATATTTGTTCGTTATACAGCATAATAGCCAGCCACGAGTAGTAAGGCATTATAAAAAAGTATAATGCATAGTGCATTACACGCCCGACATTTTTTTATCTTTACCTCCAAGATCTTTTCATTCACTAGTCCCATCTCTTTTGATCATCTTTCCATTGCATTCAAACTCAAAAGAATCATCCCATTCCTTTATGTAGGGGAAGGCCCCTCGTGTTGGGCATTCTTGGATTTTTAGGCATGCGCTTCGGGCTGCCGCCATGGGCTTGAGGCCCTTTAATCCAGGAAAGCCCTCCACTCATGGCTTCCCCTTATACTTTAAGGTTATGGAATGGGCCCACCAAATGCCATTATGGAGGTTTCGGCGACAGCTAACAACCACCTTACCCACCACAATGGAATCTAGGGCCAATCCATGGTACTTAATATATTCAATAGTGGACAGCCAAGTTGTAACCCTTTGGTAATGGGTGCATACCACCTCAGAAGTGGTTGTGGGTTCAATCCACCAATTGGTGCCCCACAAAAGCATCCACCTTCCTGTGGGAAGCCAGTAGCCCTTGGGTGTCGAGAGACACCATATATTAAACATTCTAGTGACGACTCAAGGTCGAAGACTAGTTTTAGTGTGGAGCAAGAATAGGGTGCCATAGTTTCACGTCATCGTCATTGCCATCATTGGTTTAAAGCTGCATGGATTGCCCAAAAAATTAAAAAATTAAAAAATTAAAATCGTTCTTTCTGCCGGTCATCGTCGCCACGTTGCAGAGGTCATATCACCAATCAACGTAAATTCTTGAAGCTGCCCGAAATGACCCAAAAGAATAGAATTATTAAAAATCATTTTTGTCAAATCCTTGTTCTAATATTTCTTTCTTTCTTTCTTTCTTTCTTTTCTTCACATATTCAGTAAATGGTATTGCACTTCCAATTATCACTTTGATTTGGTGGCATAGTAGCACGCAGCCCTAGTTAGTATATTGACTGGTGTGGCCTATGTCGTGAAGCACATATTGTACCGTTGTTTTGACAACCAAATTGTCGCCTAATGATAATGGGCACATACCACCTCAGAAGTTGTTGTGGGTTCGATCCACCGATTGGTGTCACAACGATGTCCCCCTTCCTATCGGAAGACAATAACCCTTTGCCGGGATCTAGACACACTGAAATTTACAGTTCCTTCCGGAGGCGTCATATATTATTGTTATTATTATTACCATAGTTTCATATTCCAAAAATCCCAATTTACGATTTTACATGAATTTCCGGCAACAAACATAAAATTCAATATCTCCCACACCGCGATCCAAAAAGTATGAAGATGCACCCGTACTCAATGAGGGTTTTCCATTAGGATCAAGACCATTGGCAAGAGGCCTTGCGGTTTGGAGATCTGAACGGCGCTACAAACAAAACAAACTACCAACACTTAATGGATTGAAGATTACATAATAGTGACAACCCCGTAAAGGAAGCAGTGTTACAACTTCTTTTTACGCTAACTTCGTTTGGCATCATATATACACATACATTCTACGTAAAAAAACTGATAATTTGTATAATTAGAGTTAGTTGTATGAATCTGACCCTCATTCAGATAACCAACCTTGAGAGGGATACAATGTCCAAAAAAGTTTTGAAGACTAATAAGCAAAACAACGTGAAGCACAAGCATTTTGGGTCGGAAATGACTGGAACATGGAGGTTTGCAATCAATTGTTGACCGTGAGTAGACAGTCTTGTAGTATCATGACTTGTGACTCAAAAGACTTCGTGTTTTGCGGAGTATTTTCAAGCCCTGCCACACGTCAACAAATAAATTGTGCACATTTTTAAACATGGGAAGGGATAAGATATAAGCAAATATTGGGCATATCGTCATAATCACGGGCAATGGGTGAGCATGTAAAATGGTTCTTAGCCCCCCAGAGAGGAAGAAGGCCCTCAAGCCCAACCATGAATTCTTAGTTAGAGAGGATGGCACCTTATGGGCACGATTTTTCCGCCTGTTGAGGACGGCCCTGTATGTTGCGTAAGGTTCCAGCTTGTGTGAGCCGCCCGATCAAGGAAATCCCAGCCATCAAAATCCAAAACCTTACGTAGGGTGAAGCCAACGGATGGGGCCTTCCTGCAACTGGCATACGCAGGGTGTAAGGTACTTGGCTTCTAAACTATTACATGTGGCAGCATGTGCTTACACTGGGGAAGGTCCCCAGTAGAGGGTGTTCCTGATTTGAGGGCACCAAGCCAAGGGCCGTCAAAATTTATCATACTTTCAGGAATCTTTGCATTCAACTGGAAAAACCTCTACATGGTAGGAAAGACAATACGAATAATGTTAGAACTTAATGGACCCCTGCGATCTGACGATACTTTTGTCTTACTCCGGCAACGTGGCCTCCTCCGGCGGGCCTTTGTCAAATCCTCCTCAACCCCTCTTACCTCAAATTCACTATTAAATTCTAGTGACGACTAAAGGTCGGAGACTAGTTCTAGTGTAGAGCATGAATAGGGTGCCATAAAGCGACATCATCATCATGCCATGTCATCATCAGCGACATAAGTTTAAAGATGCCCAAACTGTCCCAAATATTTTGAAAATAAAAAAGACGTCATTTCTGCCATTTCCTTGTCGCCTTGTTTTGGAGGCCACGTCATCAATGTACATTCTTGATTGCCCGGAACTATAAAAAAGTGAAATATGAAAATCATGTTTTCCAAATCTGCTCTGATATTTCTTCCTTCCTTTCTTTCTTTTCATCACTTATTCAGTAATTGTTATAGCACTTCCACATAATGTGGTAATGCCACATTAGCACTTCACATTACACCACATAATGTGCTATAACACCACATTCAAATTTACTAATATTTGACGATAATACTTGAGGCCTGAAAATATCTGGAGAGAACCCTGGGTTTATCGGATTGATTTTGCAAAAAGGCCAGATAAACGCCCATGTCGGCGCTCCATCACCACCCCCACCCTGGATTAAACCCCTTAATAAACATGATAATGGTAATAGCTACTGAAATGTGAAGACTAGCTACTGAATTTTTATCTCTTGTCTATATTTTGAATAGGTAGAAATGTAGATATATTAATATATTATAATTACACATCATTGAAATCAAACAAATTCATATTGAAAATGAACTCTAACAAGATGATAGGCTTGGTTCGGACCTATTGAATCTTTTCCACCCTCCCTTGAGAATGACATGGAACTCAAGGGAGTCAGTTGGGTTACAATGGGTTACAAAGAGGGAGTGTGGACTCCAATCGGGGTTACACGGTGGGGAGTGTAACCCCACTTGGGGTTACATGGCAAGAAGTGTAATTTCACTCAATAGAACTCACACTTGGTCTCAAAATTTGACTAAATTTAAAATGGAGACATATGAGGTACACAATACGGAAGGGGTGACATTACCACCCATCAAAACCCAAACCGTCCACCTCATCGCCTCCACTACCATCACCTTATCTTACCAGAGTAATGCCATGTGTCTTGTGTGTAACTCTTCTTAGTCCATTTTATACTTAGCCAAATTTGAACTTAATCAAATTTCGAGACATGTGTGAGTTACAGTGGAGTTACACTCCAATATGGGTGACCCAATGTAACCCCAACCCCAAGTGGAGTTACACTCCCCACTGGGTAACCCGGGTGCGAGTTTACACTCCACTCTCAAGAGAAGGTGGAACCGGCGTACCGTCCTGTCAGAGTTTGCACGTGTGCATTAAGTTCATACGTCATTTCTAGTGTACTCCACAGGGTAGGTGCTTTAGCCACATCTTGGATACTTGGGCACTCAAAATTGGCTCCTGCTTGCGATCTGACATTTGGGTAGAACGCGAGTGTCTTCCCACGCATCAGCCCTTGAACTTTTTAAGAACATTAAATAATTTAAGAGAGAAATCTGTAACTCATTAAGCAAAAAATAAACCTTGAGGAGAGCCATAAGACACACAAAGAAGGTATCATACTCGGGTTCCCACATTGAGGAGGCTAAACTAATAGACCAAAAGTTCCCTAATAGAGCCTATGAATTTGTCTGAAAGATACTGAAAAGAGGGGGGGCTCAGAACAAGGTCACAGGAAGCTCCAGATGCTACAAAAATCTTCCAAGGGACACAAACCGTTAGTAGAGAATTTGTAACATCAACAAGACGATCCCTATAGCTATCCATGCACCGAAACCACAAGACACCTCATGCCACCTTCTGAAATCATGCCATAACAACAAAGGTAAGACAGAGCACAAGAAGTGGCAACCATAACCCTAGTTGCTTGTGATGGGTTCGAAGTTCAAATGCCTTGGGCAACTAGAATTGAGAGTGGGGTGAGTGGCGTGTGTGAGCTGAGAGTCTTGTGCTCCTGTGAGTGGTTCGGGAAAGAGCAATTTTGCTGGTTGTCCCAGACTCACTGCTCACTGTAAAGCAATTTGGGAATAGCTTTGGGGATGCTTCTACATCTCTTGCAAATGTCAGTGGAAAAAAAGTCATGCCACAGGCTTCATTCCCATTATTTCTCACCATGATTGTGGAGAAAGCACCACCACAACTCTGCCCCACAGTTTCTCTGATTTTGTGAGCTGTGTCACAGTGGCTATGGACATGGGATTCTCCACTATCAACAGTGCTTATGCATTTGCAAATGGGGACAGGATAATCCAAGAGTTGCACCCGGTAGGTGGGGCATAAACTCTTACAGGAGAGAGAAACATATTCATAAGGTTGCATGTCGTAGTATGATGGCCATAATCCTTGTACCCCACTTGGATAAGCGCAAGTATTAAAAGGTAGAACAATAAATGAACATCCACAGGAGGCCCGAGGGGGCCCATGGGACACTCTAGAATTTCTAGGAAAAACTAAGAGAAAGAAAGAGAAGTACTAAGTAAGAATGAAATACTGCTCCAGCCGTGGGAGAATGGGGAGGGAGAAAACATGAGCTCTCAAGGAAAGGTTTTCTAATAAAATTTGAGCCCTCTTAAGATGAAAATGTAGGTAAAGGGGTACTTGCCGGTGCCTTCAAGTGGTGCAAACTGGAGAAGTGAACTTTGCGAACACAACAGATCGGCCCTTCTTTCTCAAATTCCTAGAACTTGGAATCGTTATAGGAATGACTTGTACGAAGAGTTTTTTCTTGTATCCAATTTCAACCCCTTTGATACTTTGTGAAGAAGTCTGGCATAGGTCCAGGATCACTGGGACCCACCCGGGCCAAAGCAATCTCAAAGTGGCAAAGATCCACCTGTTGCGCATCCACATCTTCCTGCAACAACCATGCCCCCTCGTGAATCCTTGATCCTGTCACACTGTTGTTGCTTCTTTTCAAGTTTTGAGGTCCATCTTGGGTTCTACTTTTGGAGGTCCACAGATCTTTTAGGGCCTCTTCCCATGTCGACCTGTAACCCATATTGACAGCATCCGGAACCGGCTGGACATGTCTTGTAGACCTCTTTCCATGTGACCCAACCAGTTCACAGTTCGGTCATTCCAACTTCCTGCTGAGTGTGGGAAGTTGGCTATGCACGGGTCGGTTTATAGATGTGACCTCCTACTGCATGTGAGCAATGACCGGACAACCTGCTTCGCATTAAGGTTGCATCGTAATGCAGGAAAATTCAGCGAGGAGAGAGAGGTGATTGCTGGTTGAGGAAGCATGCAAAGCTCCAATGACTGATGCAAGACCGCAAGGAAACCGGGTCCAGCTCAACCCATTCTCCATTTGACGTCATGTACGGGTTACAGGTCCGTATGGAAAGAGCCCCTTGTTTGCAGACAGGTCCTGGCATGATGACCTGTCCAACTTGGCATGTAAAGATGAATGAATCCTGAATAAGGTCTTGGTGGGGTCATAAGAGACACAAAGGTTAGCTCTGACAACCTATAATTGAGTTAAGCACCCACCACCAATGTTCCATAGAAGTGAGAGTTGAAAGCTAAATGGCAACACTGGAATCATGTACACACTTCAATTGGACACCATGGCATGATCTACGTCTGTGACAAGTTGGGAGGATGTGGATACCTCCAGAGCTGCAAGAGCAGCCTCACGAATAACCGCAGCGATATCAGCACCTGTGTAGGAAGGAGTGCGAGCAGCTAGCAAGGAGCAGTCAACAACAGATGAACATGGCGTATTGCGCAACTGAATTTGAAATATCTGCTGCCTGGCTGCCTCATTTGGGGGCCCCACATAAAGCAGTCGGTCAAATCGCCCTGGTACAAGTGCAATCAGCACTTCATCACTATCACATTACAAACCAGGAAACACATGCCATTTTGCCAAGCCCAACTTCATCATGTAAGCATCGTCGAGGGTCGTAGACGCAAGTACTCTTTCAAGGCTCTAGGTGTATCTCCAGTTCTGGACATGCTTACAAGCCACCAGAGTGTCACGGGTCACAACCACCACCAGCAAACCTCAGGCTCAGACAAGCATAGGGGACGTTCCCAGATGGTAATTAGCAAACTGAGTCACAGATTTAACCATCAATATACCTGGACGTAGAAGTGCTGGATCGATTATGTCAGGACGGTTGGTGGCTGCAATAACCACCACTCCTATACTTGGTTTCAACCCTGCATGTCACATGCACACACATCACATCACTCTGTCAACCTGATGGTTCTTGGCTGTGTCCATATGCTATGGAAATTTGGGTTGAATCCCATACCTTAATGCATAAAAAGCCCATAACTACATCCAGGAGTGTAAAATCTCACAGCATGTTGACTTACAAACGCCATCACTATCTCTGCTGCTACCTTTCCCTGTTGACTTTTACCGTCTAATAGCAGCCATTTAGTCCCTCTCATGGCCCCCCAGTGGCAGTTATAAAGTCTATTTCTTTCCTTCTCCCTGTCTGCTCCTTCAGTCCTGCCTTAAGATTCTCCTCCATGCCAAGATCTAACAAAGGCCAGTGCATCTGCCATTCCCAGTATTGGGAAAAATCCAAAATAATAAAGGGACTGTTCCAAGCCTGGCACTTTAACAGGTGTCCATAGAACCCTTAGCACTATGATGTCCACAGGTAAAGAGCTGCCTTCCCCGTAACTTGCATGAGTTGGAACTCATTACATAGTAAAACACCAACATACAGTTATCAAGCCTTTTGATACCAAGATAACACTTTCAAACTACAGAATCTGGCAGAAAAGATGAACGCACCATCCATTTCAGCGAGAAGTTGGCTTAAGACACGGTCACCAACAGAAAGACCATCTCCTTGACCGCTATCCCGTGCAACAGCAAGTCCATCAATCTCATCAAAAAACACTATGGATGGAGAAGCTGCTCTTGCTCGTGCAAACAGAGCTTGCACAGCCTTCTCTGACTCACCCACCCACTTGCTGAACAGTTCAGGCCCTTTAATAGCAATGAAGTTGAGTCCCGCTTCTGAGGCAACAGCCCGTGCCAGCATAGTTTTGCTGCAGCCTGGTGGTCCATACAAAAGTACCCCACCAGGTGGCTCCACTCCGATACGAGTAAATGCAGCACCATGCTTTTGTGGCCATTCAACAGCCTCCTGTAGCCGCTGCTTCACCTCCTCTTGACCCCCTATGTCTCTCCACTGCACCTTCGGCACCTCCAGCATCACCTGCCTTCTCCATAATAGATAATGCCTTAGTCATAGGCTGTAGTAAGTTGTTATCTGAAGGACAGGCTAAACTCATAACCTATGATCAGTTAGCACAGTCTAGAAGGGCTACCCACCCAGTCCAATCTTGTAACAAAGTAGGAATTTTCATCACCTCATAGAGCGGTAGTCAACTTAGTCTTCTGTTAATCTTCATTTTTACCTTACGCACTAACAAGATAGTTATGAGCCACCACAGGGTCCTCCTCTCCCTCTACTATATGTTTGTGTGTCCTCTCAGGGCACAAAGTGCAGACGATCTGTCCCAAATGTGCCTTAACCCCAAGGAGTTTGTTGCCACTCACCTCTCGCATTGCACTCGGCCTCACTCTTGTCTTGGCCACTTTGAAATCTTCCAACTTAATTTCTAGCATAGAATGCCTCAATGTGGAGGCCATCAGCGGATCCCCAGAGATCTCCTTGCCTAGGCTTGCACATTTGTGAGAAGCACTCGGTGAAGACTGTTCTGCAGCCATCTCCCTGCATTTGCATGATGCATCCAAGGACAGCTGAGGTCTGAGTGACACTGACAGAGGCCCAATAGAGCGGCGAAGAGCAGATAGGGCTGCTTCATTGCAGAGAGCAGCGAGGTCAGCACCGACAAAGCCATGTGTGCCAGCTGCCAGTTCCAGTACCTCTGACGCATGCAAAGTGTGCTTAAGGTCTTGCAGAAGTGCCTCCAGAATTTCTAGTCTCCCCTTTGGAGTGGGAACACCTGCAATCATGATGCTATCTTCTGAATGTGCAACTCACACACACATATACTTCTCTCCACCAGCTCAGTTCTAGAACAACGCTACCATACTTGTGTTGATATCAGCTTGTGCACATGCCAGACCAACAACCATACCCTCAATACAGCACTGCTCGGCATACACGAAATGCGATCAGACAGCAAGCAGGGCTGCCAGTTGTTAGAAAACATCGTTTCCTAGCCATGTCTGTGTCGAATAAAGGGACCAAAATGTGAAATCCCTACATTGACTTGCACAACAAAAAGAAACAAAGAATCCTTTCCCGGCATGTCCTTCACTTTCAAGACAAATGGCAGCACGCATTATCACCTATTTCAAGTTCTCTGTCAAAGCGGCCAGGGCGGCGCAATGCTGGGTCCATTGCATCTGGACGGTTGGTTGCTGCAATCACCAGTACACGCTGCTGGCCGCCCTCATCCATCAACTTTAAGAGGGCACCCACCATGCGCTGTGCCAACTCCTCGCTGCCCTCCTTGCGCTCTGGCGCTATTGCATCCACCTCATCTATTACCACCTTCACCCATTCTATGTCACTTGAAGCACATGCACTAGAAGTTCGCTTGAAAGTGAGAGTTAACAACACACTCTGTCTCCATCTGACAAGGATACTATTGTGTTGCCCCATAGAAAACACTTGGAACCAAATGGGCCGTCCTTTTCATCATAAAATGATGCATCCGAACTAAAGGACACAGATGAAGCGCTGTGTTCAGACAAACTTTTAAAGCTGTCTCCTCCCACTGTAACATGCAAGCTACTTTCAAAGAGTCCTCACATGTCCTCACCTGTCCATAGTCTTGAACAAATATGAGGAAGAATATATTCAAGACTGCAGGAGCTTTCACACACTAAATCGACCTGGTTGCAGATATCACCTCTAAAATGCATGCCTTCCCTGCTTATAACAATGTTTGCAACTTAGAGAAGTTCAAAACTTGACAAAGTGGAAATAGTTATCCTTGTCAATGTACCATTTTGAAATCAGATGTTGACAAATTGAAGCCAAGGAACAACACAAAACAGATGTATCATAAATGTTATAGGGGTAAGAAAGGTTCACCACGGATGGGGCAGCCTGCTCAGCTGTGGCAAAGACTGCTCGCAAGGCTTCCTCACTTTCCCCATAGAATTGGCTGACAACATCAGGGCCATTGATTGCAAACAAGGGCACCCCAGCTTCAAAAGCAGCAGCTCGAGCGAGAGTACTTTTGCCCGTTCCAGGGGGCCCATAGAGGAGTATCCCTCGTGGTGCCTGCAGACCATACCTGGGCCAAAACCCACTTTCCCTCCATCACTAACAAAACAAGGTATATTCCTGTACTTGCATTGGTTGTCATAAGAGTGGCAGACATGCCATTACGGAACTGCTGAGCTTTGAGACACAAATGCTATGAAGCTAAGGAGATTGTTCAGTAAAAGAAACTCCCTTTCAGCCAGCCTAATCTTTGCCTTCTGAAGTCAGAAATACAACTCAGATATCAAATACTACAGATTATGAGAAGAGCTGAACATTTTCCTGGCATCATCCCATATCCACAGAGCACATTTCTTATGATCTTTTGACAGAAAAAATCTACCACCAGTACAAAGTGGACCTAATTCAAGCACCACAATCCAGTGCCATGACACCACTGTATAACAAGAAGCAAGAGTCACAAATGGATGAATTCATAACCAGCGTTCAGCAGATAACTAGCATGAAATACCGTGTGAACAGATGAGGATGAAGTAGTGAAAGGTCCACGAGCTGTTTGATTGTATCAATTTGCTCTGAAAGGCCACCCAAAGCTGAGAACTGAATTTCCTCTACATCGGATGAAATGTTCACTGCAGTGATCTCACTAGTGTCCACAACTTGGGACTCCACATGTGTGTCTAATTGCTCTTTGGACGTTTCAGAAGGTGCAAGAAAAGCAACAACTGTCTTGTGTCCCACCCTGTAAACTGCAAGTGCTGGTGGTAAGATTCCCATAAGGTCCTCTTCTCCCGTTGCGTCCCTCTCTTGAATACCTCCAACAGTGGTGCTCTCTGCCGAATCCGAGCCTTGATGTGGCCCGGGAGAAGCACTATGGGCTTGGAACACCTCAAACAGACAGTCACACCCACAAATTGGCAGACCCACAAGGTTTCCTGGCAGTAAAAGACGGCCACCCAGCCACCGAACTGCAAAAATTTGCATCAGGGCCCTTCCCTTGTCCATTCCCTTCTCAAATATGGACCATGCTGCCGATAAGTGTGCAAAGGATGATGCCTCCCCTCTTACATGTTCAGCTGCCACACTGGGGGTGACTCCACCTCTGCTAGCAGGGCTGTCTGAAGGAGATGCAGCAAGTGAGTTGATGCTATGTACTTTGATCCCTGCATGGTCTTTAAGTGATGGGGACATTCCAACTCTTGCTGTTTTCTTAGTTGAGGGAGTTGAGATCTCTGGGCTTGATGGGCAAACACCTGTTACATCTTTTGACTCTGATGGTGTACACCAGCGTAGGATAAGTTGGGTACACTCAAGGATTTCCACCTCAGAGGACAATGTGCTCATGTTGCTTGTGGGTCCATAGAGCCCTGATGTCGTGCCAGAAATGTGGAGTGGGTTCATCATAATAGTTGTGCCCACTGATGGGCAGCCCAAAGTGATGGCTAGGTGTTTTGACAGCCACACCCCGTATCTTGCTAACTGCCCCACAGACAGTATACAGATTCAACAAGCATAGAGATCGGAGAAGGCCAAAACGTAGAGGACCTCAAAGAAAACCTATTCCTATCAGAATGTAAAAGATGTAGAGCATGCACACGATGTCAATGATCACAACCAAGCAAACTGGAGTATGAGCAGGGCAACCAACCAATAACAGCTTCAGAGCTTCATTTCTAGAAATGAGAAAAGTCAAAAGTGGCATGGATGCACTCAACTCGCCACAAAACTGTTCTTGATTAAGTACCTTGCGTGAAGGCCAAGCAGTTGCAACAGCAAAGAAAGAACCAGGTGCATTGCCCACAACACTTGGTGCCGTGACATGATAATGTCTGCTACAGAGGGTAGCCAACAAGGCGGGGTGGGAAGATGCATCTGATCCACGAACTGACACCTGCAGTATTGTTCACACAGATTGCTACCTGAAAATTGCCCGCATCATGCATTGCATTACATTTCTACCATGACTTCAAATTCAATCTCACCCTACCTTGACCTTGCTCATCAGGGCAGCTTTAAGGCTCTCTCTCTCTCTCTCTCTGTGGCACCCCTGTTTACCAACTTTGAAAGTCTCGAGGCTGAGCCAAAAGCCCAGGCCCTCCTGAGGCCTAGTTTTTGGGCAAATCACACACAGCAGATTGATGCTTGTGTGAAGGGATTTCTAGAGGATATCTGGAAAACCCGGATTAATTCTTTATATGGAGGTAAGTCTTACTACCAACGTCAGCCCCTGACAGAGGTAGGTTCTGTCCCTTTTGTTCCCGCTCAAACTGGGCGCGGGGTCAATGGCCACAAGGCTACGGCAAACAACGAGTACAATCTCTGTGGCATCCCTTCCTTATGCTCCCGACGAGATGAATTCAAGGTCAGATGGTGGGGTCAGCTGCAACATATGTCCAACATCAGATATCGAGTCTATATCTTGGAAACAGGATCGCCCTGTCAAACAGGCTAAGTCCTGGCAGAAGAGAGTAGAAGAGATTCTCAAGGGTCTGAATCTAAGCCCGTAATCTTGACCCTGCTGGATAAATCTGACTTGGAGGCTGTAGTGACCAAAGCCATGTCTTGCTAGGAAATTGTCCGATTGAAATGAAGTTAGGCAGAAAACTTCCCTGAACTTGTTTCCAGTCTGTGACATGGGGGGGACATCATGGATGACCTCAAAGCTCTACCCACTCTCGGCACTAGACTGAGCGGGAAGCCTACCTTTGAACAGCAAACAGAAGCAGAGAGCAAAGGGAGAGTGCAATTGCCCGTTGTGTGGGCAACCTGAATACAATATTCATTTTCTGATTCACTGTCCGGGGTTCTCTCACCAGAGAGACGCTCTCCTCAAATCTATCAAGGGAATTGTGCCTATACCTCTGTTAACCAACTTTGAAAGTCTCGAGGCTGAGCCAAAAGCCCAGGCCCTTCTGGGGCCTAGTTATTGGGCAAACCACACACAGCAGATTGATGCTTGGGTGAAGGGATTTCTAGAGGATATCTGGAAAACCCAGATCAATTGTTTATTCCAAGGTAAGTCTTACTACCGGTGTCAGCCCCTGACAAAGGTAGATTCTGTCCCTTTGTGTTCCGCTCAAACTGGGCACGGGGTCAATGGCCACAAGGCTACGGCAAACAACGTCTTCTGAGTACATTCTCGCTCTCTCCAGAGCGGGTAAACGGAGAGACTCACTAGGGTCTGCCCTTAGTGGTTAACATAATACAGCTTCCCATTGTCTTTAGAAGCCATGCCATTCTTCTCAGGTGGGAGCTGAGCAGGAATGAGTTGAAGCAACACCTACCTTACTGTTACTTTACAGCTACAAGCAAGGTACTTGTCCAGTCTCTATGAGCAATTTGAAGTGCATTGGACCCTGTCTACTATGCATACACAAAGAGAGGAAAGCTTGACGAGAGTACATGGACTCAGACTTGCTCTACTTTTAGCACATAAATACCTATCTGGTACCTATTGCTTGAAGACATTGCCAGTGATGTTATGAGTAGGCAAGTATACATATTAGTTTACTTCTTGGCGAGTATGGCTTCCCCTTACTGGAATATTCTCCATTATGGACAAGCACTCTCGAAACCTTCTCAAGCTTAAATTCACTATGAAGGTAGTTCATATGGCCTTCCTTTTGGAAATGGCTGCTTACTCTTGGAAGACCACCACCCCCTCCCATAGGAGTATTTGGAATGAGTGCTCACTGATCAATGTGGCGCATAGCTTCATATATGTTTTCCAAGCTCATAAGATGGTGTAGCCTACAAAATGCAGTGCTATGCTAGACTACCCATTTCCTTGACACATGGGCACCGTCTTTGGAAATGAATGCTTACTATTGGGTGATCACCACCCCTCCCTCTGGAGTATAGGCTGAAATTGGTGCGTACTGCTGGCTGATAGGGCTGGGAACACCTGTCATAGGGATGACATCGATAACAAGTGTGAAGGGGCTTAAGCCAAGGGTTTGCTACTAACGGCAAGAGACTAGAGAATTAAAGCTTTAAGCTCTTTCAGGCCTTGGATGTTTAAGTCTGTGTGTTGCTTTTAACAAACATAATCAACGTGAAATGCTTTGATTGATACTGGAAAGATCTACAATGAACATACTGTCTTCCAGCGCGATGCCTACACCAGCCCGTACTCAAACAGTTAATTACTTGCAGCCGGACTGGTTCGTTGCCTGTGGGCTCGCGGTATGACAAAGTTTTGCCCTCTTTCTCTCCCACACAAAGTCATGCTTCGCTGAAGCAATCGGACATGCATCCCATAATGTTTCACTTGCAATAACTGCAGAATAATGACATCCACAATAGCTATTGCGTGAGGAGCAAGGAATGTCAGAAACATACTGTGACAACGTAGCCCGTGGCAACAGAGGAAGCCACCATAGCTTCCTCCGACATCCATATAGCAGCAACAGAGCTGTTCTCCCTGTCTTCCACACCTACCACAGTACAATTTACAGCTTGCAAGTCCTGTGAACCTTTGCCATCTTTTCTAGGGGTATGCCCCGTCGTTGGAGAATCGACACCCTCCGAGTCAGATTTCGACGGCGTTGAAGCCCCGCAGGAGGAACGCCTCGACTTGGAACCAGGCATGGCCGGCGTGTTCAATTACAATTCCACTAAAAAGTTCTTTCTGAGGGACTCGAGCGGCAGAACAGATAGCTGATGCCTATCGGATCTCTTCATAATTCATGCTCTTCAGATTAAATGCTAGGCTACGGCATGATGCAGATGTGGTTGAAGTAAATCAATCTCCTGCTTTTTGAGCTATCTTTGCAACCGCTGGGCTCTTGCAACTCATTCAATTAAATGGATCTTTGAAGGCCTTCTCCGATCCTAGATTCTCTCATAGGAAAGTTAGGGCTTCTTGCTTGTTTGGGGTTTGGGGTTTGGGCCCAAAGGGTTCCACAAACCATAAACCTAAAACCCTAACACGTGATGCCCTAGATCCAACGGCCAAGGAAACATCTGGTATAGAAAGGAGTCCCCGTTTAGCTTTATAAGCCGTGTGCGCAAGCTGTCACTCCTCTTCACTGGTGCGTGCTCTACAGCTCTGTAGGGAGTTCGGTTCACGGCTGGCCCATCGTTCCCACGTTGACGGGCCTTTTAGATAGGCTGCCATCGCAGTTTCTCACTGTATCGTCCTGCCTGCATACTGTAAGTGGTGACAATCAGTAGTATCTATGCTAGGCTTTTATGCTTGGCCTGTTGTTTGCTTGACAGCTCTACTAGATCCATCTTGTGTTTATTTTGATGATGATGAAATCAACATATTCCAACACTTGGACTGATATGTACATGATGTGAAATATGCTGCGTTCTTTCTGAATCCCTTTCCTCCATAACCTTTTAGACAGTGCTTGGTTGTACGTGGAGGTCATCGGATGATGATAGAAACACACAATCTTAGGACACCTTCTTACACGGTTTCGACTGTGGATGAGAGTGAATGTTTTCTGACGATGGCTGCACGGATCTGGCTGTTGCTTGTGCTCTTGCGAGCTTGCGAGCTTGCTCTCAATTGCTGGTCGTCATGTACGTTGCTATAGATTCAATGGTTCTTGGGAGACTCTCTAGCGATGACCAAACAAATACTTTCGTTCTACTTATATGCCTCAAGCAATGAGGAGAAAATTGGAGACCTGAACTGAAGAGAGTTCTTCTGGTGTTGTGCTTTCTTTTGTCTCGTTCTGTTCTGTGTCCGTCTTCCGGTTCTGGCTTGACGCTTTATTCTGACTGCGGTCTGTATAGGGTCCCTTGATGTGTTCGAACTGTCGTCCGCTATGAAGACTACATATTAATTTACATGTTAGACTATGGAGATGATTAAATCATCAGTGAATAACAACTTTTTTTCTGAGCGGACCGCCAAAGCTGCTCGTCTGCTGATGCTGATTTGCCCTGTCGAAGGTCCTATGTCTGGTTTTCTGTTTTCATCCGTTGTTTTCGGCGGGGGTGGGCATCCTTGGCGGGATGTTACCTGCACAACATGGAATGGCGCGGCTCATCTGAGCTCTCTATGCCTTAGAATCCTTTGTGAACGCCGTAGAGAAACGGCTACTTGTTGACGGCGCTCTCTTTTTAGAGAATGTCTCCATGCAGTGAGGTTGCATATTCCATTGCCCTGGGGAGCGACGTCGTTGCCTTTACCCTTTGGGACAGACCATGCAACCTACATTTCGTCACTCCGAGGTTGATTGTTTGTGAAGTATCCCAGTTCATGATTTTAACCACTGATTGTACTGTCAAAAGTTGGATCGTTTTTGTTGTCTGGTTCAAATTGTTGAGGAAGTTCTACAAGATATCTGCTGAAAAGGCCTGCACACATGCACATCTACTACAGTCGTCCACGACAATGCAATAGACAATCAATCAATTGGAGGAACACCTTACTAACCTAGTATCTTGCAGTGAAGGTGATGTTGGACTGCACCATCTTGGTGTAATATAGTGTAGTTACTCATCAGCCTTCCGGTTCCATTGTGGAACTAGATCAAAATTAAGGTTCGACCTGACTTCAGGTGGCATTTCCTAGTTTTCCCAAGCTGGTGACCATAATCTTAATGTAGTGGGAAAATGAGAACCCTATCAAACCACAGGTCCACATGACTAGCAGAGGCTCCTATAGACGGTTTAGATGTGAGCAAGAACTGTGAAGCTAGAAGCAACCTCCAAAAGAAATAATATCTAATGTTTTCACTAAATGTGTGTGTAGGTGAGCCCTTACCGGCCTGTGAGCCCTTACCAGCCTGTGAGCCCTTACCAGCCTGTGAAGCCTTACCCAGCTTGAACTGTATACTCCCATACTCTCAAGAAATGTGTTTACACAACAAAGGGGCAAGCGAAAGAGCAGGCAATGCTCGAGAGGAGTATCAAGCAGTCGGATCTGACACACAGGAGTTCTCATCCGAAGTTTGTTCATTGCCATTACATATACACTAACACCCGATTACACCTTCCTGACCTTGTGTCCGGGCGCTGTCTTTATACAAAAGCCCTAGCCCTAGTGGCCTGCCATGTGGCGAGACGTCACAAGCCGAAGCCCACGGCGCCGCCTTGTAGCCCTAGATCTGATGAAGGGCTAGGATCGAGCCACCAGCAAAAATTAACCCTAACCTAGATATTATTGTAACGATTTAACAACTTTATATGTCAAAAATATATATTATGGATGTGTATCGCTGTTTCGGATGAAACGGGCTGTTTGCAAGCTAAGCAAATATGGGGCTTTACATCTGTAAAGCCTATCCCCCACGAAAAATCCTAGGCTCCGTGAAGGAAAACAAATAATAGGAAAATATAATCCTCCACTGGGTGAAAAACCTACCACGGAAAACTTGGCATTTGCAAATTGGGCCGAGGACAAAACCCTTGGCTAGGAAAACCGTGCAGGGAGTACAGATGATGATACGCCACAGATGATGATACGCCATGAAATGAAATGTGCTAAGTCCTAGAGAGGTCAAGTCTGAGGATTCCAAAAGTCATCATCCGCAAACTAAGACTTAAGCCGCTGAGAAGAGAAGTGGATCAAGTTGAAGTAGATCGGCTAAGAAGATCAAGACATCACTCCACCGTGCGCCCCTCAACATTGATACATGTAAGATCAAAAACTAGCTCGGAATGCACCAAGTCTGTCAAGGAAACAGGTTCATCCCGCACTTCAGTATTAGAGCCTTGTGGAAGAAGGAGAGCATGTCGCCCACGTAAAATCTGATAGATCAAGTATGGATCGTTAATCTTGAGTTTAGATTTACATGCATGCTTGTCATGCTGTAATCGAACGTACATGGGCTGTCCCACCCAAAACAGGTTAGAATACTTGACACGCTTGTTAAAATTACGGACTTGGGTTAGTTGAGCCTTACCAATGTTCGTCTTAACATCATGGATAGACACCGCATGTCGAGCATGAAGATCCTCAACAAAGGTCTCAAGATCAACCGGATCAGCAACAGTAGAGATAAGAGGGGTAGAATGTAAAGGAGAAACACACTTGCGACCATACAGCAACTCAAAAAAAGTCTTATTGGTGCTAGCATGCACAGCGGTGCGATAAGCAAAGAGAATAGGGGAAAGAAAGGTATCCCACGCCCTGGTAAGTGCGTCATTCTTCTCCAACATTCGGCAAAGAGTTTGGTTGAAGCATTCCGTAAGGCCATTGGTTTGGGGATGGTATGGGGCGGTGGTAGAATGCTTAACACCGAAGTTGAAGCAAATCACCGTGAGGAGCTGGTTACAAAACTCCTTGCCCTGATCCGTGAGTATCTCCCGAGGACACCCATGTCGCATAAGGATCTCATTGAAGAAGAACTGAGCTACAACATCACTAGCCTTGGAACGCAAAGGCCGAACTTCTACCCAATTAGTCAAGTAGTCGGTAGCAACACAAAGGTAACTTCGACCCTTTGATGTGAATGTGAGGGGTCCTACCAAGTCAATGCCAACACGAGCAAAAGCATGGGTGACAGGCAAAGGCTGCAGCTCATACAAAATCCGGGCCCTAGGGAGAGCAATGTTAGCACGACAACCTTCACACGTAGAAATGAACTCGGTGACGTCTCGGTGAATTCCCAACCAATAGTATATCTCTTGGATGCGGGCCCGGGGGGTGCACTCCAGCCAATATGTACCAGCCACGTGCGTGCACAGGAGGGGGTATTTTAAACCCCTCCATGTACAACATTATACATATAGAGGGGGGTTTATATCACCTTAAATATAATCTTACAGGAGGGGGTTACTAAGTTTTAGGAGTAGTTTAGTGGTAAGGGCGTAGAATGTGGCGTGACACATCGCGGGATCAAATCGCGATGCAATGTTTTTTTCTTTTTCTTTTTTTTCTTTTCTCCCCGCGATCTGTCTCCCGCGGGCTCTCTTTTCCCTCCTCCCCCGCACCCCTTCCGTGTCAGCATGGTCTTAGCATGCCATGAGCTTTGTGACCCTCTCTCTTTCTTGTTTCTTTTTTCCTCTTATCCCATTAGATCTTTGAGCTTCCTGCAGCCATTGTGAAGTACAATCGCATTCTACCAAGATTTGGCGTTTGCGGAATAGTGGCACCCTTCCATGGCCTAAGCATACTCAACAAGGCCTGGCTCCGGAGGCTGAGACAGAAGCTTCAGTTCATCTTGTGGCTCCAGAGAAACCTGGTCGCTATCTCTCATTGGCGTCTGGTAGCACCAGCTGGTCCTAAGTTTGGTCATCGGGTTTGGGTTTTGATTCAGGTATGTCCAAACTGATTGCTTTTCTTTCGTTCTGTTCCTCTACGCCTCTCCACCTATCCTCAGCCTCGAGACTTTCAAAGTTGGTAAACAGGGGTATAGGCACAATTCCCTTGATAGAATTGAAGAGAGCGTCTCTTTGGTGAGAGAACCCCGGACAGTGTATCAGAAAACGAATACTGTCTTCAGGTTGCCCACACAATGGGCAGTGCACTCCCCCTTTCCTCTCTACTTTTGTTTGTTGTTCAAAGGTAGGCTTCCTGCCCTGAGTTTAAATTTCAGTCTACTGCCGAGAGTGGGTGGACCCTTGAGGTCATCCAAGATGTCACCCCCATGTCACTGACTGGAACAAGTTCAGGGAAGTTCTCTGCCTAACTTCATTTTCATCAGACAATCTCATGGCAACAGACATGGCTTCCGACACTACAGCCTCTAAGTCAGATTTATCCAGCAGGGTCAAGACTTGCGGATCCAGATCAAGGTCCTTGAGAATCTTTTCTACTCTCTTCTGCCAGGACTTCGCCTGTTTGACAGGGTTTAGGGTTTCCAAGATATAGAGTCGATTAACTTAGGATATCCGGTGTTGGGCATATGTTGCAGCTGACCCCACCATCTGACCTTGATTTCATCTCGTCGGGAGCTTAATGATGGAATGCCAAATTCACCCCGAACAGCCACATTGGCTGTTTTGGAGCATGCTGACATACACTCCTTAAGCGCCCCCACTTGAATGGATTCTAGAGACTTAGCCTGGTTGGAGTTATCAACCCATATAGCAGATCCGTACTCCAAGGCAGGTCTACTAACGCGAGAAAGCATGGTTTTCTTAACCTCAGAGTTGACCCCTGTGCAGTGGAAAATTTAGTGAGCCCCAGAGCTTTGCCCATTTGGTGAGAGAACCCCAGACAGTGTATCAGAAAATGAATATTGTCTTCAGATTGCCCACACAATGGGCAGTGCACTCCCCTTTCCTCTCTGCTTCTGTTTGTTGTTCAAAGGTAGGCTTCCTGCCCTGAGTTTAAATTTCAGTCTAGTGCCGAGAGTGGGTGGACCCTTGAGGTGAGGTTTACTATTTCATGAGCAGAAACCATGAGCCATGAGCCGCATGAGCCGCATGAGCGGTGAGCCGAAGTCTAAGATACGCGGATTTCATGAACGGACTCCTCCAAATTTGGAAATGCGGCAGATTAAACAAGTATTAAAATAATAGTTTTTTATTTGACCTTGCCGTTTTTGGACGTTCCACCGGCACTGTCCCCAGCAACTAGTGGCACCTCAGTGTTGACACTCAACCGGTCATGAACATGTCCCTAACCCCCTCTCCACAAGGTAACGGGGTAGAGAACCTGTTGCGGCTTATGGTTTGGAATACTAAGTTCCTAACATAGCCTACACCTGTACCTGCATCCACCGCAAGCACTCCTATGGTTGGCTGGTCATCACCTCCAACCTCACCACAGGAGAAACAATGATGGTCTGGCTGGTCATCACCCCAGCCTCACCATCGAGAGCATGCTCTAGGACTGGCCGGTGATCAAATCCGGACCAATCACCTATAAAAACAAGCGCCCACACAAAACTAGCATGGCGCACAGTCAAGCATGCAGGTATGGAGGGGATCCAAACACAAGAAAATCAGATCGACAACTCCCCCACACCAAAAACAACTCCACGGTGTTGCTCCTGCAAGGACACCCCAGCCCAAACCCGGACTGACTCTTGCCTCCACCTACGGAAAGGTCTTGGCCTAATGAGAGGGGGGGAAACTACGAGGAAGAGAAGCTTAAAGCAATGCCTAACCCCAGCATGCTCTCATTCCCAACACTCTGCCTCTCCTCTCTACCCTCACTTGCATGACCATGGGGAATATCATGAAGATACTCCTCAAACCGCCCTCCACGAGCTTCAAAATTCGGCCTTCCAGACCACATGCCAGTCCTTAGTCCACCAGTGCCTCCACGAGTCAGCACAGGCCATCCACAAGGTCAACACGGGCCACCACAGACCAGCACAGGCCCACACAGGCTCCTGGTCAAAGCCGTCACAGTCCCACAGGCCACTGGGCACAGCCTGTCACAGCCCCTCACACTCGTCACAGCGCAAAGCATCAGGCACAGCTTTTTGGGCCTGTCACAGCCCCAAGGCCGCAGGCCCGCGGCCTGTCACAGCCCGTCACAGCCCCAAAGGCCATGGGCACGGGCCTTTTGTCACAGCCCCTCACAGCCCGTCACAAGCCTCAAAGGCCTCAGGCAAGGCAGTTTTTGGTCACACAGCCCCTCACAGCCCCAAAGGCCTAAGGCACGGCCCTGTCACAGCCCACTTCACAGCCCGTCTAGTCAAGCCCCCAAGGCCTCAGGCGCGGCCTGTCACAGACCCTCACAAGCCCATCACAGCCTCAAAGGCCTCAGGCACGGCCTGTCACAGCCCCTCACAGCCCGTCACAGCCCCAAAGGCCAATGGGCACGGCCTTTTTGTCACAGGCCCCTCACAGCCCGTAACAGCTACAAAGGCCTCAGGCACGGCCTGTCACAGCCCATCACAGCCCCCACAAAAGGCCTCAGGCACGGCCTGTCACAGCCCTCACAGCCCGTCGTTCACGCCCCAAAGGCCTCAGGCTCGGATGTCAACAGCCCCCTCACAAGCCCGGGCACTAGCCCCAAGGCCTAGGCAGGGCACGGGCCTGTCACAGCCCCTCACAGACCCGTCACAGCCCCCAGGCCTCAGGCACGGCCTGTCACAGCCCGTAAAGCCCGTCACAGCCTTCAAAGGCCGGCAGGCACACGGCTTTGTCAACAAGCCCCTCACAGCCGCCACAGCCTCAAGGCCTCAGGCACGGCCTTTTTGTCACAGCCCCGCACATCCCCTTATATTAGGCCTCAGGCACGGCCTGTCACAGCCCCTATCAGCCCGTCACAGCCCCAAAAAGCCTCGGGCAACGGCCTGTCACCAGCCCCTTCAAGCCAGTTACAGCCCCAAAGGCCATGGGAACGGCTGTGTACAGCCACTCACAGCCGTCACAGCGTAAGGCCTCAGGCACGGCCCGGTGCAACAGCCCCTCACAGCCCATCACAGCCCCAAAGGCCATGGGCACAGCTGTCACAGCCGTCACAGCCCAACAGGCCTCCAGGGCACATGAGCACAGCACGGCACAGCCCGTCAAAGCCCCAAAGGCCACTGGGCCACAGCCTGTCACCGCCTTGACACAGCCCGTTACAAGCCCCACAGGGCACAGGGCACAGGCCTTGTCACAGTCCATCACAGCCCATCACGCCTCAAAGGCCTCAGGCACGGCCTGTCACAGCCCCTCAACAGCCCATCACAGCCCCCAAAAGGCCATGGGCAAAGCCTTTGTCACAGCCCGTCACAGCCCCACACAGCCTGTCACAGCCCAAAAAGGACCACGGGCAAGCCTGTGTCAACAGCCCATCACAGCCGTCAAGCTCGCACAGACCTGTCAGCCAGTCACAGCCCCGAGTCACAGCCGGCCACA